>CM055118.1:936916500-938336500 GCA_029206835.1 Rana muscosa | reverse complement strand
CTCTCTCTCTGCGTCTCTCTCTCTCTCTCTGCGTCTCTCTCTCTCTCTCTGCGCTCTCTCTCTCTCTCTCTGCGTCTCTCTCTCTGCGTCTCTCTCTCTGCGTCTCTCTCTCTGCGTCTCTCTCTTTCTGCGTCTCTCTCTCTCTCTGCGTCTCTCTCTCTCTCTGCGTCTCTCTCTCTCTGCGTCTCTCTCTCTCTGCGTCTCTCTCTCTCTCTGCGTCTCTCTCTCTCTTCTGCGTCTCTCTCTCTCTCTGCGTCTCTCTCTCTCTCTCTGTGTCTCTCTCTCTCTCTCTCTGTGTGTCTCTCTCTCCCTCTGTCTCCCTCTCTGTGTCTGTCTCCCTCTCCCTCTCTCTCTGTGTGTCTCTCTCTCCCTCTGTCTCCCTCTCTCTGTGTGTCTCTCTCTCCCTCTCTCTCTGTGTGTCTCTCTCTCTGTGTGTCTCTCTCTCTGTGTGTCTCTCTCTCTGTGTGTCTCTCTCTCTGTGTGTCTCTCTCTCTGTGTGTCTCTCTCTCTGTGTGTCTCTCTCTCTGTGTGTCTCTCTCTCTGTGTGTCTCTCTCTCTGTGTGTCTCTCTCTCTGTGTGTCTCTCTCTCTGTGTGTCTCTCTCTCTGTGTGTCTCTCTCTCTGTGTGTCTCTCTCTCTGTGTGGTCTCTCTCTCTGTGTGTCTCTCTCTCGGTGTCTCTCTCTCGGCGTCTCTCTCTCTCGGCGTCTCTCTCTCTCTCGGCGTCTCTCTCTCTCTCGGCGTCTCTCTCTCGGCGTCTCTCTCTCTCTCGGCGTCTCTCTCTCTCTCGGCGTCTCTCTCTCTCTCGGCGGTCTCTCTCTCTCTCGGCGTCTCTCTGTGTCTCTCTCCCTCTGTCTCCCTCTCTCTGTGTGTCTCTCTCCCTCTCTCTCTCTGTGTGTCTCTCTCTCTGTGTGTCTCTCTCTCGGTGTGTCTCTCTCTCGGTGTGTCTCTCTCTCGGGTGTGTTCTCTCTCCTCGGTGTGTCTCTCTCTCGGTGTGTCTCTCTCTCGGTGGTCTCTCTCTCGGTGTGTCTCTCTCTCGGTGTGTCTCTCTCTCGGTGTGTCTCTCTCTCGGTGTGTCTCTCTCTCGGTGTGTCTCTCTCTCGGTGTGTCTCTCTCTCGGTGTGTCTCTCTCTCGGTGTTGTCTCTCTCTCGGTGTGTCTCTCTCTCGGTGTGTCTCTCTCTCGGCGTCTCTCTCTCTCGGCGTCTCTCTCTCTCGGCGTCTCTCTCTCTCGGTGTCTCTGTCTCTCTCTCGGTGTCTCTCTCTCTCTCTCTCGGTGTCTCTCTCTCTCTCTCTCGGTGTCTCTCTCTCTCGGTGCTCTCTCTCTCTCGGTGTCTCTCTCTCTCTCTCGGTGTCTCTCTCTCTCTCTCGGTGTCTCTCTCTCTCTCTCGGTGTCTCTCTCTCTCTCTCGGGTGTCTCTCTCTCTCTCTCGGCGTGTCTCTCTCTCTCTCTCGGTGTCTCTCTCTCTCTCAGGTGTCTCTCTCTCTCTCTCGGTGTCTCTCTCTCTCTCGGTGTCTCTCTCTCTCTCGGTGTCTCTCTCTCTCTCGGTGTCTCTCTCTCTCTCGGTGTCTCTCTCTCTCTCGGTGTCTCTCTCGGTGTCTCGGTCTCTCTCGGGCTGTCTCTCTCTCTCTCGGTGTCTCTCTCTCTCTCGGTTGTCTCTCTCTCTCTCGGTGTCTCTCTCTCTCTCGGTGTCTCTCTCTCTCTCGGTTTCTCTCTCTCTCTCGGTGGCGTCTCTCTCTCTCGGCGTCTCCTCTCTCTCTCGGCGTCTCTCTCTCTCTCTCGGTCGTCTCTCTCTCTCTCTCGGCGTCTCTCTCTCTCTCTCGGCGTCTCTCTCTCTCTCGGCGTCTCTCTCTCTCTCGGCGGTCCTCTCTCTCTCTCGGCGTCTCTCTCTCTCTCTCGGCGGCTCTCTCTCTCTCTCGGCGTCTCTCTCTCTCTCGGCGTCTCTCTCTCTCTCTGCGTCTCTCTCTCTCTCTGCGTCTCTCTCTCTCGGCGTCTCTCTCTCTCGGCGTCTCTCTCTCTCGGCGTCTCTCTCTCTCTGCGTCTCTCTCTCTCTCTCTCTCGGCGTCTCTCTCTCTCTCGGTGTCTCTCTCGGTGTCTCTCTCTCTCTCTCGGTGTCTCCTCTCTCTCGGTGTCTCTCTCTCTCTCTCGGTGTCTCTCTCTCTCTCGGTGTCTCTCTCTCTCTCTCGGTGTCTCTCTCTCTCTCTCGGTGTCTCTCTCTCTCTCTCGGTGTCTCTCTCTCTCTCTCGGTGTCTCTCTCTCTCTCTCGGTGGTCTCTCTCTCTCGGTGTCTCTCTCTCTCGGTGTCTCTCTCTCTCGGTTGTCTCTCTCTCTCGGTGTCTCTCTCTCTCGGTGTCTCTCTCTCTCGGTGTCTCTGTGCAGGGAAGTGTGAAGAGGGGTCTCTCTCTCTGTGCAGGGAAATGTGGAACGGGGTCTCTCTCTCTCTGTGCAGGGAAATGTGGAACGGGGTCTCTCTCTCTCTGTGCAGGGAAATTGGAGCGGTCGCTCTCTTTATCTCTCTGTGTGCAGGGAAATGTGGAGCGGGGTCTCTCTCTCTGTGCAGGGAAATGTGGAACGGGGTCTCTCTCTCTCTGTGCAGGGAAATGTGGAGCGGGGGTCTCTCTCTGTGCAGGGAAATGTGGAACGGTCTCTCTCTCTCTCTCTCTCTGTGACCCGGCTGGCAGAGACACGTTTGTTGGACTGCTGGCCTCAATCGTCTGCACTAGTTGCTAGGATCGCCTGGCGTCTAGCAACCAGTGATGTCACAGGTCCCGAAGAGGAAAGCAAGGCTGAGGCCACCGCATTCAGAGAGGAGGAGGATCTTCTGCCTCATCCACGCCTTTTACTGTTTTGATCCACCCACCTCCTCCCTCCGTTGTCCCGTGTGCAGGGGCATGCGCCTCGGAGCCTGCCTAAGGGAATGGAACTGTCACTGACTGACTGTGCCAGAAGCACCTCTCCAGAGTCAAGCTGCCTGAGGTGAGGTCAGAAGCAGTGAATGAATTAGAACATATGTGTAATGTGGACATGTGCGTTATGGCAGCATGAGCTGGCCTCAGAGGAAATCACATCCTTAAATCTCAGCCAGGGTTAATGCTGGGACTCTTAGTCCTTTACTTTTTGGGATGTGACACCCCAAAAGTGAAGGACTACAGGTCCCAGCATGAACCCCCTCAGAGCTCAGGATGTGTGACACACTCCTGCGCCCCCCTCCTCAACTAGTGAAGGACTACAGGTCCCTCTGTCCCAGCTTAAACCCCTCAGAGCTGTGTCCCCCTGGCCCTTCAACTAGTGAGGGACTACAGGTCACAGCATGAACCCACTCAGAGCTGAGAATGTGTCCCCCCCCAACTATTGAAGGACTACAGGTCACAGCATAAACCCGTGAGATCTAAGGGGCCACATCCTTAGATATCAGGGGTTCATGCTGGGACTTGTAGTCCATCACTAGTTAGGGGGTCACATTCTTGGATCTCAGGGGTTAATGCTTGGACTTAGTCCTTCACTAGTTACGGGGGGGGGGGGGGTCCTCAGCTCTAAGGGATTCATACAGGGACTTGTTTGTGAGTATGGAAAACCTTAGACTGTTTTCCCCGATCAATCACTTTGTCACCACTGGTTCTATGGGCCACTTGACTGGACTTTCCCCCCAGGCCTAAGGCTGCCAGCCCTCCCCTGATAGCAGACATAGTGATTGCATGATTATGAACAATTCTCATTGGTTTCTGCTTTCAGTGGGAACTTGACCAGTCAGGTGGCAGTCCAGACAGCTTTCGCTGCACTAAATTTAAAAGTTGGCCCCTTTGGGAGCTACCAAATTATAGGCACATATGCAGCATGGAGGCATCATGCTGGGGAACTTAAATATGATAGGCAGAACGGTGTTATTTATTCACAAGGTTTAAAG
Source organism: Rana muscosa (assembly GCA_029206835.1). Lineage (NCBI taxonomy): Eukaryota > Metazoa > Chordata > Amphibia > Anura > Ranidae > Rana > Rana muscosa. The sequence goes on along the minus strand of CM055118.1, from coordinate 938,332,602 downwards.
TGCAGTCAGATGAGACTATAAGCTTGTTGGTACATGTACAACTTGTTGCAAATGATTAGTGGAACTCATCTCACCTTGTGCAAAACCGGTCTTAGACCTTGCAATCTATTCAGCTACAAGGAACCAATATAAAAAGGTTTAGGAGTTTCAGCGCTCTCACTCTTAGAGTGGCCCTATGCGCATTTGTCGCTCCAAAGAAGCTCAGGGATCAAACTTTGTCCCTGAGCCGGGGGGTGTTTTTATACACAAGTTTTGTCACCCGTCTCACCACGTTTTGTTTGCGTGGCAAAATCACACTGCGTTTGGGATTGCCATTCGTGACGATTCCACCCATGATTCCTAATCACCCAAATATGAATGGGACCCTTACTGTTGAGCGTCGCTTTTCAGTTGATGAACGAGAATAGCTCTAGAGAACCTTACCCTAGCACCATGCTTAGCTCCTTTACGTGGACTCTTGTTTGTCCTTTTAGGTATTCAGACAACATTCGGACTCTTGAAGTACAGCTCTTGCAGCCTGTCCTCCAGGTGCATGATACACTAGAGGAAAAAAAAAACATGGTAAATATTTTGACCAAAGCTCTATTACACAGGATAGCACAGGACTTATCAGTTGGGAGTGAAAAGGCAGACTTGGGGAGGTAATCTTGTATTATATATTTTATGCTGTTTCATTCATACGTTTTCAGGAAGAATATTAGTAAATCATTGTTTTATCAGGAGCAGAATACTCAGACAATATTTTTAAAATCATATGACTGCAGAAATCTGTAGCCAGAGAAAGAACATTGACATTCAAAGGGAAACCAACATCCCAACTAAGTAAATGAAACTCGTTAGCATAAACTTCTGCCCAGACTATGCACACTAATTGATTTACATATTCTAAACAAACAGTAAACCAGGTTTACTTCCAGCTGTTTTGAAACTACAAGTCCCAGGAGACATTGCAAGACCCTAACAATCAGAGGCATGACTCCTAGATGCAGAAGCATGATGGGATTTGTAGTTTCACCACAGCTGGAGGGCCAAGGTTGCCTACCCCTGCAGTAAACAAACAAGTGCTCATTCACCCCCACAGCCTACAGGTGTTGTGGAAAGATGTATCTTTCAAAATTCACAACATTTCCCCCCCCCCCCCCCCCCCCCCCCCCCCACTTATTTTACACGAAAATCTTGGTAGGCTGTCAAGCCATCAAACGTAAAACACACAGCAGTTGTTTCTAGGCTGCCAATAACTGACTAAAAACTGACTTTAGAGTGGTGATATTTTAGGATCTTTTGAAATTACTTCACATTACACACAGCTAGAAAGGGTCCGGGTTGGCCTGTTTTATGGTGTTTTACTGCTTTGCTAGGAATATATAAACCCGCTAATTGTGCACTTCACAGGATAAGTTCACCGTTACAACATTTTACACCCATATTTAGAGTACACCCATATAATATGCTCCAGCATCCCCCACCTTCTCTCAGGACAGCGGCCAGAGGGGTTCCTCTCTCCTGCAGTCAGTGTCACATTTAAAATTGGTGTGTCTGTGTGGGGCCACCCACGTCCTATCTGCCACTGCAGAAGTAGTTCTCAATGAACTATGAGTGCGCCGATTATTGCACTCACAGTCCATTGACATGTCCTCCAGTTTTCTAACTGAAAGCCCATATGGAGATACTGGCGGCGAGCTGGAGGAAGTGTCTGCAGGTACCCAACACTGCACTCAAGATCCCCTAATCGCAGGTGCAATGCTTTGCACGCCCCTTCGGAAAAATGAATAAATGCACATTTTTTCTTGCAATAATATGTGCATTTATTATTTTTTTCCATAAAAGGGGACCTAAGCCTTTAGGGGAAGCACTAGATCTATGAAAGGCCTAAATAGCAATTGAAAAATGTAATTTCCATATAGAGAAATGTCGATTCTTTAGGTCTAAATCCTCTAAGTTTGTGAGCTATGTTAAAATGTATCAAATGTGGGTAAATCATAGTGTGAAAAAATTGCAATTAAAATCAATCAGCTCCAGGGCTGGTGATCCTGCTACAAAGCATTTAAAACAATGCTTCATAGGACCACAATGCTTTTTATTTACAGGGCAAGATCCATAATGTCATACGTGATGTCACGTGCACTTCTTGGGAACTTTATGAGTTTTATGATCCATGTTACAAGGTATAGAAGGTTTAGATAGGAGGCTTTGTCAGTTCTATTCTAGGAAAAATATGTGGGGTTGCATGAATCTTATGTTGGAAAAAAATTACAGGAAATTGCATACCTTTCTAATCTTTCGTCATGCACTAGTTAAAAAGGTAGGACAAAAAAAATAGAAAAAATAAATAAACACACACAGTGAGGGGAAAAAAAAGTATTTGATCCCCCTGCTGATTTTGTACATTTGCCCACTGACAAAGAAATTATCAGTCTATAATTTTAATGGTAGGTTTATTTTAACAGTGAGAGACAGAATAACAAGAAAAAACGCATTTCAAGAAAGTTATAAATTGATTTGCATTTTAATGAGTGGAATAAGTATTTCTTTCTTGTACATCACGGGACACAGAGCGACATAGTCATTACTAATGGGTTATATAGATACCGTCAGGTGCTGGCACTGGCAACTTCCAAAACCGGAAGTACCCTCCCCTATATAAGCCCCTCCCATCCGGGAGCACCTCAGTTTTTTGCCAGTGTCTAAGGTGTTGGCCAAGAAGAAACATGTGTTTTTCACTGAGCTTGCGTACAGGTTCTTTTGGGCCTCAGTAAGCTATTCCGGATCCGACCAAAAAAGCTTCATAGCTAAACGGTCGGTACCCGGGCCTTGCAGAGAAGAGCAAGGTTTTGCCTGTAATGCTTCTCTTAGGAGAGCTGGACCCTGGGATCCAGAGCTCTGGTCATACCCACGACCAAGATGTTTTCTGTGCAGGGTGCTATACAGGTCCAGGGGAGTGGAATCCTTGGGAACCCGGTCCCTGAAGGTTTGATTACAATGCCTGCCGTGATAGGTGAAGTTTGGGCTTTTGTGGACCAAACAAAGTCCTGCGGCGGGGAACAGGTAAGTGGGGGCCCCCAGGAACTTGGTTCTATTGGGGGACCCCCAAGCCTAATTTGTCTTTCTGTCTGTTACCTAATGGTATTCCCGCAAAATTCTGTGCATGCCTGTAACTACTAAAAAAATGTAATAATTTTAAATGGTGGTCAAGAAAAAAAAAATTTTTTTTTATATATATTTAATATATTAGACTGCGGTACCTGTGTTTGTCCACTAGAGGCCGCTGTGGAATGTTTTCTTGTCATGTGGACTAGCTTCTTCTCAGCAGAGCAAAGTCCAGGCAGATGGTGAGTTCTCTTATAGGAAACTGCTTCCTCTGCCATGTTGCAGTGCTCGTCCATCCCCCGGCCTGCGGCAAAGAGGGGCCCTGGCTCCTGTCCCTTGTTACCATATTTAAAATTAGCGCCGAAGGCGCACGTGCCCGCGCGCGTGCACGCGCCTCTATATATAGAGGTGAGCCGGGAAAGAGGGTCGGAGCCTGGGGGATGACGCTCTGTGCGCGCCGCAGCGCTTCTGCGCATGTGCGGGCGTCCCAGCAGTTTAAAAAAACCACAATATTGTAGTGAGCTGGCTATGAAGTACAGAGACAGAGCTGGCAACATTTAAAGGCATACAGCAAGCGGTTGATACAGGCATCCCCTAGAAAGGCACATTAGTAGACACCAACTGTGATATAGCAGCAATTGTGCTAGACTATTCTCAGTAAAAGTGGTGTATTACGGCTGGAATACCTCAGCTTTAGGCTTAGGAATATGCCGTCCAGAAGCTCCGGAACTGAATCTTCCAGGAAGCGAAGGGGGTCTCATCGGGCTCGGAGGATCTTGGGCATACTCCTGCTGCATCAGTCTCCCCTGAAGTTCAGAGGTAAGTGACCGTAGAGACCCCGCAGGGGTACTTGGTACTGTGGCTGTCCTCAGTCACCTGCTCCTGTGTATGTAACAGAGGAGGTTTTTTCCTCAGCTCTGGGAGGATTAGAGAGAGATTGTCAACATTTATCGCTGCATCCCTGTCAGGGAAAGCACGCCCGATCTCCGTCTCCTCCTTCAGAGTGCCTGTTAGCAGAGCAACAGTCCCATACAGGGATCGACCTGCCTGAAGGGGATCAGGATAAGGTTGATTCTGTTATAGAGGAATCAACAGTGGGGGAACCTTTTCTCAGCATCTCAAGCTGAAAGATTATGGGTTCAGTCTCTGACTAACATGGTCCGATCAGCATTTAAAAATGCACCTTGCGGAACCATCAACCACTACTGTATCCTCGTTGGGGTCGCTAGAAGCCCCCAGACTGTTTGTTCTTTTCCACTTCACCCTTTACTGAAAGGGCTCATTTACCAGGATTGGGAACGTCCTGAGAAAATATTTATTCCCCCAAGAGATTTCCGGTGGTCTATCCCATGGAGGATAAATTCATCAAAAAAAAAAATGGAAGGTCCCTACAATGGACGCAGCCATCTCTTGTATGTATAAATCACTGACATGTCCAGTGGATAATGTCCAAATGTTCAAGAACCCAATAGATAAAAGATTGGAGTCCTTATGAAAATCTGCTTGGTGATACAACCAGCAGTAGCAGCTATTGGGGTCTGCTAAGCAGTGAAGGATCAGTTGAAACAGGTCTTGAGGGACTTGACAGATCAGCAGGCTTTGCCCTAGCTGATCTACCTAGAGCCTTAGGCTTTGCGGTTGACGCCATAGAGGATTCAGTCCATCAGGCCTCCCGCCTTACGCTGTCTATAATACATATGCGTAGGCTCCTATGGCTCAAAAACTGGTCTGCTGAAGCTCCCTGTAAAGAATGGCTGGTTAGCATCCCATTTCATGGTGAACGCTTATTCAGGGAAAACCTGGACAAATATATCCAGAAAATTTCCAGCGGTAAAAATACGCTCTTGCCGGTTAAAAGCAGAGTTAGGGGTCCCTCTTTAAGAGGCCTGCTTCTCCAGTCCCTGGGGCATCGGCTGTGTAACAGTTCCGACGGCCTCCTCGGTCAAATCCCGGGGGTAAAAAACAGGGACAGTAGCAGGGTAATGAGAAACCCTGGGTCAGGGGAGGTACAAAACCTCCCCCAAAGTTAAATTCATGAAGCCCCCACTCAGTCGGGTGGGGGGAGGACTCCAGTTGTTCGCAAGAGACCTGGCGGGACACGATCAAGACAGATAGGTGCTCTCCGCAGTAGGTTTGGGATACAGTTTGGAGTTAAAAGACTCTCCTCCTTCCCATTTTTGAGGTCAAACGTGCCAAGGGATCCCCGGAAGAGAGAGTCCCTCCTGTTGGCACTAGAACAACTATTGCTCCAAGGAGTAATTATGGAGGTTCCCCTGGAAGAATGAGGGTTCGGGTTTTACTCAAACCTCTTTACAGTCCCGAAGCAAACGCGGACGGGAGGCCCATATTAATTCTAAAAGGGCTATACAAATTCCTGTATATCAGGACTTTCCGATGGAGTCGATCCGATCGGTGGCCACTGCCCTACAAGGGGAGGATTGGTTAGCCACGATCGACATCAAAAATGCTTATTTGCACATTCCCATCTTTCCAGTCCACCAAAAGTTTCTACGCTTTGCAGTAGAAGGGCGCCATTTTCAGTTCAGAGCCTTACCCTTCGGTTTGGCCACAGCACCACGAGTGTTTACAAAAATTCTGGCCCTTTATTGGCCAATCTAAGAACACAAGGTGTAATGATAATGGCATATCTGGATGACTTGTTGCTGATAGACCACTCAGTGAAAAAACTAGACGTGGTCGTTCACAAGACGATCAAGTATCTGGAATCTCACGGTTGGATTATCAACCGAGACAAGTCAGCCCTAAAAACCAGTCAAAAGTCTGGAATACTTGGGGCTAAGGTTGGATTCAGGCCAGAGAAAAATATTCTTGCCTCGAGGAAAGGTGTTGTCTTTGAAAGATTTGATCCACTTAGTGGGTACAAAAAAGACAGCCGTCCATACGCCTGTATATGAGGCTGCTGGGAAAAATGGTGGCATCATTCGAAGCAGTACCCTACGGTCAATTCCATTCAAGGAATTTGCAAGGGGCCATACTGTCAGCCTGGAACAAAAAAGTTCAGGCCCTAGACTTACAATGTCCTTGTCCCCTTCCGTTCGCAAGAGCCTCCGTTGGTGGTTGGTTCCCCAGAATCTGGAAAAAAGGAAATCCTTCAGTCCGATTTCTTGGAAGGTGGTCACTACAGATGCCAGCCTTATAGGCTGGGGAGCAGTACTGGAGCAATAGTCTCTCCAGGGCAGATGGTCGGATGCAGAAAAGGCCCTGCCCATCAATCTCTTAGAGATACGAGCAGCCCGGTATGCCCTAGTAGCATGGACATCCAAACTCCAAGGGTCCCCTGTCAGAATGCAATCAGACAATGCCACAGCAGTGGCATATATCAATCATCAGGGGGGCACCAGGAGTCGTGCAGCCCAGAGGGAAGTAAATTACATCCTGAAATGGGCAGAAAAATATGTCCCAGCCATATCTGCGGTATTCATTCCAGGAGTGGAGAATTGGAAGGCGGACTTTCTAAGTCGCCAGCAATTAGGCCCAGAGGAAGGGTCCCTTCACCCCGAGGTTTTCTGGACAATATGTCAGCGGTGGGGAACATCGGATGTAGATCTTCTAGCATCCAGATTCAACGCAAAGGGGGACAGGTTTGTCTCTCGGACAAGGGATCCCCTAGCTTGCGGCTCGGATGCCCTAGTGTTCCCTTGGGATCAGTTCAAGCTGATATATGCATTCACACCGCCACAATGGTTACCTCGATTACTCCGCAGAATCAGGGTAGAAAAGAAACCAGTGATTCCGGTGGCTCCAGCGTGGCCCCGAAGAGCGTGGTACGCGGAGATTGTAAAATTTCAGTGGGGAGTCCTTGGACTCTCCCACGTCGTCCGGCTTTCGCAAGGACCGATATACCACCCTTCCTTACCAGCCCTAGGTTTGACGGCCTGGCTATTGAAGCCCACATTCTAAAAAAGAGAGGGCTCTCTAATGCGGTGGTATCTACCATGATCAATGCCAGGAAGCCGGTATCCAGGCAGATCTACTATAGAATCTGGAAGGCGTACATCGCGTGGTGTGAGGCCAAGAAATGGCATCCACATAAGTACGTAATAGGTAGGATTCTGGACTTCCTACAGTGGGCTGTAGATAGGAAGCTTGCCTTGAGTACTATCAAGGGTCAGATTTCGGCCTTGTCAATATTTTTTCAAAGGCCCTTGGCTTCGCATTCACTAGTCAAAGCCTTTATACAAGGAGTGATGCGTATTAGTCCTCCGGTTAATATTCCCATATGTCCATGGGATCTAAACTTGGTTCTGTCGGTTCTACAGAAACAACCATTTGAACCATTACAGCATATTTCCTTGGTGCTTCTCACCAGGAAATTGATTTTTCTAGTAGCCATTTGTTCGGCTAAAAGAGTATCGGAATTAGCAGCTATGTCCTGTAAGGAGCCATATCTGGTTATCCATAAGGACAGAGTAGTGTTACGTCCTCATCCAGCCTTTCTTCCTAAGGTGGTATCGAGGTTTCATTTGAACCAAGATGTGGTTCTTCCTTCTTTTTTCCCCAAACCTACTTCGGTAGAGGAAAAGTTATTGCATTCTTTGGATGTAGTAAGAGCAGTTAAAGCTTATCTAAAAGCCACTGCTCAGATTCGCAGAACGGATACTTTGTTTATTCTGCCGGAAGGCCCCAGAAAGGGTCAGGCAGCGTCAAAATCTGCTTTAGCCAAGTGGATTCGACAGGTCATTATGCAAGCTTATGGCTTGAGAAGGAGACCGCCTCCGTTCAAAGTTAGAGCGCACTCCACGAGAGCAGTTGGAACTTCATGGGCAGTGCATCACCAGGCCTCCCTGGCTCAAATCTGTAAGGCCGCAACATGGTCTTCGGTACACACGTTTACTAGGTCCTACCAGGTGGACGTTAGAAGTCAGGAGGATGTCGCCTTTGGGCGCAGTGTGTTGCAGGCCGCAAAAGATCCTCATGTCTGATAGCGCTCAGCTTATATATGGTGTATCCCCCCCCCTCATTTGGCATTGCTTTAGGACATCCCATTAGTAATGACTATGTCGCTCTGTGTCCCGTGATGTACGAGAAAGAAAATAGGATTTTTATAACAGCTTACCTGTAAAATCCTTTTCTTGGAGTACATCACGGGACACAGAGCTCCCACCCCTCTTTAGGGACACTTATTGCTTTGCTACAAAACTGAGGTGCTCCCGGATGGGAGGGGCTTATATAGGGGAGGGTACTTCCGGTTTTGGAAGTTGCCAGTGCCAGCACCTGACGGTATCTATATAACCCATTAGTAATGACTATGTCGCTCTGTGTCCCGTGATGTACTCCAAGAAAAGGATTTTACAGGTAAGCTGTTATAAAAATCCTATTTTGATCCCCTATCAATCAGCAAGATTTCTGGCTCCCAGTCTTCTGTACAGGTAACGAGCTGAGATTAGGAGTACTCTCTTAAAGGCAGTGCTCCTAATCTCAGCTCGTTACAGCGCCTTGAAAAACTATTCATACCCCTTGAAATTTTCCACATTTTGTCATGTTACAACCAAAAACGTAAATGTATTTTATGTGATAGACCGACACAAAGTGGCACATAATTGTGAAGTGGAAGGAAAATGATAAATGTTTTTCATTTTTTTTTACAAATAAATATCTGAAAAGTGTAGTGGGCATTTGTATTCAGCCCCCTTTACTCGATACCCCTAACTAAACCCTAGTGAACCCATTTGCTTTCAGAAGTCACCTAATTAGTAAATAGAGTCCACCTGTGTATAATTAAATTTCAGTATAAATACAGCTGTTCTGTAAAGCCCTCGGAGGTTTGTTGGAGAATCTAAGTGAACAAACAGCATCATGAAGGCCAAGGAACACACCAGACAGGTCAGGGATAAAGTTGTGAAGAAGTTTAAAGCAGGGTTAGGTTATAAAAAATATCCCAAGCTTTGAACATCTCATAGAGCACTGTTCAATCCATCAATCCGAAAATGGAAAGAGTATGGCACAACTGCAAACCTACCAAGATATGGCCATCCAACTAAACTGACAGGCCGGGCAAGGAGAGAATTAATCAGAGAAGCAGCCAAGAGGGGGACAAACATGTGGAAGAAGGTGCTCTGGTCAGATGAGACCAAAATTTAACTTTTTGGCCTAAAAAACGCAAAATGCTGCATGCGGCAGAAAACGAACACTGTACATCACCCTGAATACACCATCCCCACCGTGAAACATGGTGGTGGTAGTATCATGTTGTGGGGATGCTTTTCTTCAGCAGGGACAGGGAAGCTGGTCTGAGTTGATGGGAAGATGAATGGAGCCAAACAGAGCAATCTTAGAAGAAAACCTGTAAGAGCCTGCAAAAGACTTGACTGGCGCGGAGGTTCAACTTCCAGCCTGACAACAATCCTAAACATACAGCCAAAGCTACAGTGGAATGGTTTAGATCAAAGCATATTCATGTTTTAGAATAGCCCAGTCAAAGTCCAGACCTAAAAACAATTGAGAATCTGTGGCAAGACTTAAAAATTGCTGTTAACAGATGCTCTCCATCCAAATAGAGCTTAAGCTATTTTGCAAAGAAGAAATGGATAAGGTGATTCTGGGTATACCGTGAAGACTGACCGTTCGTAGGAGTCTTCATAATGTGACTGGACACTCTGAATACTGCTGGAACTATTGAAGCCCCTAAGTGGAGACTGGGTGACTGCTCCTCTCCCCCACGCTACAACGCAGTGCAGATGCGTTAACAGCCCTAGCAAGCAGTGGCATGGATGAATAGCTGCTATCACTGACAGTGACACAGGAGAGACAGCGGTAATGTATGACTGAATAGACCTGTTTAAACACGTACTGTTTACTGATCCAACCATCTCAAGCTGTTAAACTTGTGGCGCTATTAACCATTTGCTGAATGCTGACAATATCCAGTGTGATCCAGCACAGTCCATGGTGATTAACCACTTCAACACCGGGCTTTTTTTACTACCTCAATACTGGGCCTATTCTGGCACTTCTCTCCTACATGTACAAATCATCATTCTTTTGCTAGAAAATTACTCAGAACCCCCAAACATTATATATGTTTTTTTAGCAGACACCCTAGGGAATAAAATGACAGTTATTGCAACTTTTTTTCTTGCACGGTATTTGCGTAATAATTTTTCAAACGCCTTTTTTTTGGAAAACAAATGGTTTCATGAATTAAAAAATAACAAAACAGTAAAGTTAGCCCAATTTTTTTGTAAAATATGAAAGATGATGTTACGCCGAGTAAATAGATACCTAACATCATATTCGAATTGTCCAGTCACAGGCGAAACACCCTTATAAATAGGCACCTCATCCCAAATAATAATAATAGTTAGAAAAGGGAAGTAGGGACAAAGGGATTTTGGCGGTGCAATATAGATCACAAATAGTGGTCATAATATTACACGTTGCAGTCAAACCGAATACATGGAAAAGGGGTTTCATGCGATTTCATGTATTTGGTTTGACTGCAACGTGTAATATTATGACCACTATTTGTTTATGATATGCTCATTGTTGTATCTAATACACCTAGGATCGGTTTTAAACCCTTTTGATATGTACTCAATAAAATAATATTTTTGTATAAATTTCAAATTCTCTCTCATTACTAACTGATCTATATTGCACCGCCAAAATCCCTTTGTCCCTACTTCCCTTTTATAGATACCCAACATGTCACGCTTTAAAATTGCGAACACTCATGGAATGGCGCCAAACTTCGGTACTTAAAAATCTCCATAGGCGACGCTTTGAATTTTTTTACAGGTTACCAGGTTAGAGTTACAGAGGAGGTCTAGTGCTAGAATTGTTGCACGCGCTCTAACGCACGTGGCGATACCTCACATATGTGGTTTGAATGGCGTTTACATATGTGGGCGCGACTTATGTGTGCAGCGTTTTAAAAAAAAACATTTTTTTATTATTTTACTTCATTTTTTTTCTTTTTACACTTTTTTTTTTTTACATTATTTTTTTTCTTTTTTTTTATCACTTTTATTCCTATTACAAGGAATGTAAACATCCCTTGTAATAGGAATGGTGTGTGACAGGTCCTCTTTATGGAGAGATGCAGGGTCAATAAGACCCCACATCTCTCCTCCAGGCTGGAAAGCATGAGATCGTGAAAAAAATTTCACCAATCTCATGCTTACTAGCCGCAATGGCGGCTTTGTTTACTTCTGAGGACCCGGGCGTGACGTCATCACATTGCGCCCGGGCCTCCGACGGTCATAGAGATGACTGGTGACCATCTGGTCACCAGTTATCTCTATGGTTCACCTCCGGCGCCGGACGATTCATTCTCCGGGCCCCCGATGGCACGGGAGAGCCCGGAGAAGCACCGGATGGCGGCGGGGGGGATGTCCCCTCCCGCCGCCTATAAGAACGATCAAGCGGCGGAACTGCCGCTATGATCGTTCTTATGGTGCGCAGAATCACCGGCAGAAGACAAGGATATCTGAATGATGCCTCTAGCTGCAGGCATCATTCAGATATCCCCCCACAAAGCCCAGGACGTCATATGACGTCCACCCAGGATGGGAGATCCCATCTGTGGACGTCATATTACTATGGGCGGGTAGGCAAGTGGTTAAGGAATAAAATCATTCAATAGTGCCTCTAAAATTAATCTTGAATCTGACATGTCTATGATGGGCTAATAGGACTATATCTTTTGGAGGTCCAAATGCTTGATTGAACAAGTGTGCAACCTAAACTGAACCCTTCAGTACTGTTGGCAGCCTCTATGGACATTTATTTTAGTGTCCCCCTCTACACACCAGAATCAAATATATCAAGTGTTACTACTAGCAACAGTCCACAACAAGTGATCACACGCTGTGACATGATTCCTGTCCTTGAATGTGATAATCCATGGTGCTCCCTTTCCTTCCCTCCCCTTTTCCACACTTGGATTAGCCCTTTGTGAATCACACAAATTGGCCTTATTTAGAGAACAATTCTCTCGTTTTCCCCACTAGGAAAAATTATTACTCCAATTGGAATTGTGTGCAAACTTGGGCTAAACTAATAAGTCCGGACGAGTACAGTGTTTATGTATTGTTATTTGTGTGTCCTGTTTGTCATTTAAGTCCATGGCAAATATTTTCTGTTTGATGCCATTTCACAGGTTTTTTATAACTGCACTTTTCTAATAAGAAACTTTTTGATATATTTAACTTTTGATATAGGAATAAATTAATTGAATTTCAAATTATTCCAGTTTTGATCATTCATTTTGTTGCTATAAGTAACTCCGTACAGCCTGTCTAATACCAGGCTACCCCCTCCCCTTTTTCTATATGATTCTGGGTATAGCTGCCAGGGGTCTTTCCCCTGGGTTGCTAAAAAAAAAAAAAAAAAAAGGGAAGAAAACGGTGTTATATTTTTGATAGGACAGACATAAAAGGTGTTATGTATGACTTGACCATTATGAGGACTATTGTTTTACTATCACAATGTACTTATGTTGTTGTGTATATTTGACTCTGGTGAGAACCTGGATTTATCTTTTTGTGGTTTACATAAAATATTTGAAAGAAGAAAGGGCAAAAATGTCACTCTCTAGATGTGCAAAGCTGGTAGAGACATACCCCAAAAAAGACTTGCAGCTGTAATTGCAGCGAAAGGTGATTCTACAAAGTATTGACTCAGGGGGGTGAATACAAATGCACGCCGCACTTTTCACATATTTGTAAAAAAAAATAAAAACCATTTATCACTTTCCTTCCACTTCATAATTATGTGCCACTTTGTGTTGGTCTGTCACATAAGATCCCAATAAAATAAATTTAAGTTTTTGCTTGTAACATGACAAAATTTGGACAATTTCAAGGGGTATGAATACTTTTTCAAGGCACTGTACCTGTATAAAAGACGTCTGTCCACAAAAGCAATCAATAAGGTTTTAATCTCTCCACCATGGACAAGACTAAAGAGTTGTCCAAGGATGTCAGGGATCTGATTGTAGACTTACACAAAACTGGAATGAGCTACAAGACCATCGGCAAGCAGCTTGTTGAGAGGGTGACAACAGGTGGTGCAAATATTCGCAAATGGAAGAAACACAAAATAACTGTCAATCTCCCTCGTTCTGTGGCTCAATGCAAGATCTCACCTTATGGAGTTTCAATGATCATAAGAACAGTGAGGAATCAGAACAAAACTACATGGGCGAATCTGGTCAATGATCTCAAGGCAGCTGGGGTCATAGTCACCAAGAAAACAATTGGTAACACACTACGCCGTGAAGGACTGAAATCCTGCAGCGCCCACAAGGTCCCCCTGCTCAAGAAAGCACATGTACAGGCCCCGTCTGAAGTTTGCTAATGAACATCTGAATGAGAACTGGGTGAAAGTGTTGTGGTCAGATGAGACCAAAATTGAGCCCTTTGCTAGCAACTCAACTCACCGTGTTTGGAGGAGAAGGAATGCTGCCTATGACCCCAAGAACACCATCCCCACTGTCCAACATGGAGGTAGAAACATTATGCTTTGGGGGTGTTTTTCTGCTAAGGGGACAGGACAACTTCACCGCATCAAGGGGACAATAGACAGGGCATGTAACATCAAATTTTGGGTGAGAGCCTGCTTCCCTCAGCCAGGGCATTGAAAATGTGTCATGGATGGGTAATTCCAGCATTACCAATGACCCAAAACACACGGCCAAGGCAACAAAGAAGTTGCTGAAGAAGAAGCACATTAAGGTCCTGGAGTGGCCTGGCCAGTCTCCAGACCTTAAAGAGGAAGTAAACCCTGCAAAAGAAAGGCATGATGAGCTAGTATGCATAGCATGCTAGCTCACTATGAATGACTTACCTGAGATCGAAGCCCCCGAACATCTCCTCGTTCCCCTCCGCCGCCATCTTGCCTCGATGTCCCGTCACTGTCATCAGTGTATCGCCGCTCCGGCGCTGTGATTGGCCAGAGTGGCGATGACGTTACACACATGCACACTCGGGCCGGCAAGATCCCATTCAGAAAACCGGCAAGAAGCCGGCCCGCTAGTGCGCCTGCGCCGTTGTCTATGGCGCACATGCACCATAGACATCGGTGCAGTGTTATCTGCAAATATCTCCTTAACCGTGCAGGTTAAGGAAATATTTCATGCACCTACAGGTAAGCCTTAATCTAGGCTTATGAAGAGGTGTAATGGTGGCTGCGCCGTGCAAGAGGGTGGTGGGGGAAGGGAGAAGGGAGGGGAAGGGGCTGAAGAGGTGGGAAGAAGCAAACAACTAGCCTCTTCAAAACACAACTGAGTGTATCATACAAATAATCTATAAATCCTAGTAAATGCAGTGATATCAAAACATATAAAAGAAAATCAAACACAGTGTATCACAATCCTAAATGAATCCAGTGTGAAATAATGACATGAATGGGGATACCAAACAAAATAACTGCATAAAGTACATAAAATGCATCCCAAAAGGGTGACCTGTAAATTCAGTGATGGGTGTACTAATGTGACAAATATATGTATACCGCTGTGAAAGTAAAAAACATATATATAAATCACAAATAAGTCCAATGGGTGTGCCAAAAAAGTAAAAAGAGTCTAATGAGTCCCGTCACCAAAAAAATAGCATGGAGTGCTATAAAATCCTACAAAGTGGGACACCTCTGTGTTTGCAAGCCGCTCACCTCCCTACTGTCAGATGGACAGCGTAAATGGCTCCAGGTGAATGATAGTTACAGCAATGTAGCAATGTAAAGATTCCTTTGCGATGATTCAATATTCTCAATGTCAGATGCGCATCATAAAAAATAAAGAGAAAGAGTTCATCGCATAACTCCATGGGAATTCGCAGTGGGGCATAGGCTAGTCATACAGTTGTGAACTCACTCTAAAACAGAGGAACATGGGCGTCAATCCAGGAACGCCGAGTTTGTCGGTCCCAGCGATAAGCCTATGATCCACTCTGCAATCCCCAGTGTGAGTCCCCAATGTTAGGTTGGGCAGTGGTATTTTAATGAAGAAAATTAGAAAAGCTCATAGCGTAATTCCCTATTAAAACAGATTTATTGTGCAATATTTGTAAATAAAAACTCACATTTAGTAAAGTTGAATGAGATAAAAAAAACGTACGAGCGCTGAGCTCATCTCCTTCCGTCTAGCTGGTGGTGTACCTAGTGCTCCAATCCCGACGCGTGTCGTCACGTCACGTGACTTCATCAGGTGATCCCCTGATGAAGTCACTTTGTATGATTTTATAGCACTCCATGCTATTTTTTTGGTGACGGGACTCAGACTCTTTTTACTTTTTCGGCACACCCATTGGACTTATTTGTGATTTATATATATGTTTTTTACTTTCACCGCGGTATACATATATTTGTCACATTAGTACACCCCATCACTGGATTTACAGGTCACCCTTTTGGGATGCATTTTATGTACTTTATGCATTTATATTGTTGGGTATCCCCATTCAGGTCATTATTTCACATTGGATTCATTTAGAATTGTGATACACTGTGTTTGATTTTCTTTTATATGTTTTGATATCACTGCATTTACTAGGATTTATAGATTCTTTGTATGATACACTCAGTTGTGTTTTGAAGAGGCTAGTTGTTTACTTCTTCCCACCTCTTCAGCCCCTCCTCTTCCCTTCCCCAGCGCAGCCACCATTACACCTCTTCATCTGCCATTTGTCTTTTAGGATTA
Source organism: Rana muscosa (assembly GCA_029206835.1). Classification (NCBI taxonomy): domain Eukaryota; kingdom Metazoa; phylum Chordata; class Amphibia; order Anura; family Ranidae; genus Rana; species Rana muscosa. The sequence continues at coordinate 938,316,854 of CM055118.1, read as the reverse complement.
GACGCACAGGTGCTTGCAGCAGTGCCCCTTAGTTTAGTTTTTAAATAGGCCCACAGACAGCACGGGAGTTCCCCTCTCTCTATATTAATCTAGGCTTACCTGTAGGTGCATGTTGTCAAAGTGGGTTTACAACCACTTTAATGCAATAGAAAATATGTGGAGGGAGCTGAAGGTTTGAGTTACCAAACATCAGCCTCGAAACCTTAATGACTTGGAGAGGATCTGCAAAGAGGCGCGAGACAAAATCCCTCCTGAGAGGTGCGCAAACCTGGTGGCCAACTACAAGAAATGTCTGACCTTTGTGATTGACGAGGGTTTTGCCACCAAGTACAAAGTCATGTTTTGCAAAGGGGTCAAATACTTATTTCACTCATTAAAAACGCAAATCAATACAGCACTTCTTTGAAATGCGTTTCTTTGTTGGTTAGGTTTATTTTAACTGTGAGAGACATGACATACCATTAAAAATTATAGACTGATCATTTCTTGGTCAGTGGGCAAATGTACAAAATCAGCAGGGGAGTGTGCGTGTGTGTGTGTGTGTGTGTGTGTGTGTGTGTGTGTATGTGTATATATATATATATATATATATATATATTTATATTCGGAGGGTGTCCTGAAAAAAAATTAAAATATTAATATTTTTTTCAAGGACACACTCCAAGATATAATGGTGGGTAGGGATTGGGGGCGGCGGCTTTGAGATCGAAGGAAAAGTAGACAATATACATTTTTAACATTATTTAGATTTTATACAAACAAAATACAAAAGATGAAGGCAAGTTTACTTACGAAATTTGCTGACAGATTGTGTTTGTAAAGTTGGAGGGTGGAATGAAGCAGGCCGGAGACCAGGCTGGATACCAGCACTTCCTTGCCTAGCTTATTGTCTGTTGTCCTTCTCTGGCTACTAGCAACTTGTACAGACCACTTGTCTACGTCTGCGATAATGCAGACAGCCTCTGCAATGGGCTCATCCAAAACTGGATGCTACACAATGAGAGAACAAAACACATCAGTGAGTAAATATGACATTTAAAGGACATGAATCATGAGTAATAATGTTTACTGTATTTGAAATATGATATGCCTACATACCTGTACAGCATGCGACAGATCTGACATTAGGCACTGCCTCAACTTCTCCTCACTTGCTATTCCTTGCAGAACAAAGTCTGGTACATAAGATGCACAGTAGCCTGCTAGTAAGGATCTTCCAAAGTTTGCAATATTAGGCTTCACACAATTGACTTCCACCAGCTTTGACCTAAATGAAGATTAGCATATGGTAAATGTACTTAGAAATATTTTTCTGTGTTTATATATATATTATTCCATTTTAATAAGCTCTTAAGCGGGCTACCATCTTAAGGTAACACTAAACTCTGGTTTAAAAAATAAAAATAAAATATTAAAGTATATACCGTATATACTCGAGTATAAGCAGAGTTTTTCAGTACTTTTTTTGTGCTGAAAATGCCCCCCTCGGCTTATACTCGAGTCACCTTTTTGTGCCTGATCTCCCGAAATTTGAGGACCCGGTACCGGCCGGCCGTAGGTCCCCTTGACCCCAAACATGGCACACATGTAGTCCCACTCTTTCTATACAAGTCTGCCAAGTTTTTTGTCCAGGGGACCTACGGCCGGGGAGCACCGATTTTTCAAACTCAGGCACCCCTTCCATAGACTCTCATGTTAAACGGTAATTTCATGAGTGATTTTGGGGAACCGGTACCGGCCAGGCGTAGGTCCACTGGACCCGAAACTTGGCACACATGTAGCCCTATTTCTCCTCTATAAGTGAACAAAGTTTGTTGTCTGGGGGACCTACAGCCGGGGAGCACTGATTTTTCAAAGCCGGGCACCCCTTCCATAGACTTTCATGTTAAACGTCAGTCTAGTCATGGGCACAGTGAGGCATGGGCACAGTGAGGCATGGACACAGTGAGGCAAAGTGAGGCATGCAGATGGACACCCTAGGCTTATACTCGAGTCAATACGTTTTCCCAGTTTTTTGTGGTAAAATTAGGTGCCTCGGCTTATATTCGGGTCGGCTTATACTCGAGTATATACAGTATATGTTTTCTTAGTTAAAAAAGTACCTTCTACTGTTCTTTCCCATTATTTTTTTCACATCTCTGATCCGACTTCCTGTTACAGGGTGGCTACATTTCTTGTCCATGTTACCACTGTATGTAGGTGTGTAGTCACCCTTTCTTGCTAGGGACTATGTACAGTATGCCTAGAGCAGTGTAAATGACCGCAACCAACATCCACTGCTCGTTTCAAACAAATGGAAGTGAGGGGGGAAAACGAGATGTTCTTGAACTTGACGTTACAAAGAGGCAGAAAAATACAGCAAGAAACAATTTTATAAATAATTGTTTACAAGGCAATGAAAAGGAGAATATGTGTGGATGATTTTTGGGGAAAAAGGATATTACTTAGTGCAGGGGTGCCCAACCAGTGGCCGGGGGCCACATGTGGCCCGCGGAGCCCTCTGATGTGGCCCGCAACCTCCTGCTCTGGGATGGCTGGTTGGCAAGCCCAGATTGCAGGTTGCCGACCTGCCATCCCAGAGCATCAGTGTTGTGATTGAAGTCGGCGGTAGAGGAAGTAAGCGGCTTTTCAGAAAGTGCACCACACCTGCAGGATATAATAGCCGTCTATGGCAAAGTGCAGCTAACCGGCAGGAAAACCACAGGTACATTGCGCCGCACCCACGGTGTGGGTAGACCGCAGACCATCAGTGCCCTTTCACACGATCAGTCTGACCCAATCGGACCCTCCATTCACCTCTATGGAGCGGCAGATGTAAACAGATTTTTGTCCGTTTACACCCGCCTACCTCCAATCCGATCTGCTAAAAAAAACAGAAGTGGATCCGTCCCCTTCCATCTGATTGGATCAGAGGGCCCATAGGAGTAGATTGGGCTGTCTGTGTGCTTTGCATATGCAGACTGGACACAGACCTGTCATCTGCCCACTCTGCTCATTGTGGCCCGCGTTTGGTTACCAAGTTGCTTTAGTGGCCCTCGACCTTCAAAAGGTTGGGCACCCCTGATTTAGTGTCACTTTAATATGGCAGGGGTGCTTGCTTGCATGTTATCTTGATCCGATTCATTATTTTTGCAATTCAAAGCTGTCTGAAAGTGTGTGAAACCAGAAAAATAGGATTTTTATAACAGCTTACCTGTAAAATCCTTTTCTTGGAGTACACCACGGGACACAGAGCTAGTCATTACATAATGGGTTAAGGGTCACCAGCGGTGATTGGACACTGGCACAACCAATGGAAGACAGTTCCCCTCCATATAACCCCTCCCATCAGGGAAGTACCTCAGTTTTGTAGCAAAGCAGTAAGGTTCCCATAAGAAGGGGGGGACCTCTGTGTCCCGTGGTGTACTCCAAGAAAAGGATTTTACAGGTAAGCTGTTATAAAAATCCTATTTTCTTTATCGTACACCACGGGACACAGAGCTAGTCATTACATAATGGGACGTCCCAGAGCAATGCTCATATGAAGGGGGGGAGACACAGATCAAAACAGGCCGCTTGCGGACCAGAAGCCCTATACTGCTGCCTGCAGCACACTTCGCCCAAAGGCGGAATCCTCATGTCCTTTCACATCTATTTGATAGAATTTGGAAAATGTATGGACTGAAGACCAAGTTGCAGCTTTACAGATCTGAGCCATCGAAGCCTGGTGGTGCACTGCCCATGAAGCACCTATCGCCCTGGTAGAGTGCGCCTTAACAGGAAAAGGAGGAGTCCTGTTCTTTAAACCATAAGCTTGAATAATTACTTGTCTAATCCACCTGGAAATGGTGGATTTTGATACCGCTTGGCCCTTCTTGGGCCCATCTGGTAAAATAAACAAAACATCTGTTTTACGTATCTGAGCGGTTGCTTGCAGATACACCTTTACCGCTCTCAGTAGATCTAGAGAGTGTAATAATTTTTCCCCCGCCGTCCGCGGGTTTGGAAAAAAGGAAGGCAGAACAATGTCTTGATTCAAGTGAAAAGCCGACACCACCTTAGGTAGAAAAGCCGGATGGGGTCGTAGTACGATTTTGTCCTTGTGACAAATTAGATAAGGCTCTTTACAAGAAAGAGCTGCTAGCTCTGATACTCTCCTAGCAGAAGCTATAGCAATCAGAAAGGCCAACTTCCTACTCAATATAATTAAAGGAATATGGCGAATAGGTTCAAAAGGTTGCTTTTGCAACACTGACAATACCAAATTCAAATCCCATGGACACAAGGGAGTCCTAACTGGAGGATTTATCCTCAGTACCCCCTTAATGAATGTCCGAACTAGGGAGTGAGATGCCAATGGTCTCTGAAAGAAGACTGATAGAGCCGATATTTGCCCTTTGATGGTGCTAAGGGCTAAATTCATATCCACTCCTAACTGGCAAAAAGCAAGAATCCTACTTATTTCATACTTCTGAGGATTCCAACATCTGGATTCACACCAGGAAACGTATGCTCTCCAGACTCTCTGATAGATGAGTCTGGAGGCTGGCTTTCTAGCATTAATGAGCGTAGAAAGAGCCGGACCAGAGACCCCTCTCTTTTTAAAAATGTGGGTCTCAGCAGCCAGGCTGTCAACTTTAGCCTTTGTAAGGAAGGGTGGAATACTGGACCCTGTGACAGCAGGTCGTGTCGAAGTGGAAACTTCCAGGGCCTTCCTATCGCCATTTTTACAATCTCGGCGTACCAAGGCCTCCTGGGCCAGTTTGGGGCCACTAGGATTACTGGTATTCCCTCCTCCTTGATCCTGCGAAGCAGTCTTTGTAGAAGAGGGATCGGAGGGAATGCATAGATCAGTGAGAACTGATTCCATGGAGTTATTAGAGCGTCTGTATTATTAGAGCGTCTGTCCCGTAGGCTAGAGGATCTCTCGTTCTGGACACAAAGTTGTCCAATTTCTTGTTGAACCTGGCAGCTAGCAGGTTTACATCTGGGTTTCCCCATCTCAGACATATGGCCTGAAAGATCTCGGGGTGAAGAGACCACTCTCCTGGTAGCAGCTGCTGACGACTCAGGTAGTCTGCTTGCCAATTTTCTATCCCTGGAATGAAGATTGCAGAAAGGCAAGGTACATGCTCTTCTGCCCATGCCAGGATCCGGTTCACCTCTCTTTGGGCTGCCCGACTGCGGGTGCCTCCTTGGTGATTGATGTAAGCTACTGCAGTAGCATTGTCGGATTGAACCTGAACTGGGTAGCCCTGTAACCTGTATGTCCAGGTTTTGAAGGCTAGATATACCGCCCGGATCTCTAGCACATTGATGGGCAGGATCCCCTGAGTCTTGGCCCAGGTTCCCTGGGTAGAAGCCTCCTCGAATACTGCACCCCAGCCCGATAGGCTGGCATCCCTAGATACCACCTTCCAGGCCACTGGGAGAAAGGACTTTCCCTTCCGTAAATTCCTGGCTTCTAGCCACCAATCGAAGCTGTGGCGTACTTGTGAGGACAGGCGCATGGGTATATCCAGAGCTTGGCTCTTCCTGTTCCAGGAAGCTAAATATTGCCTTGAAGTAGTCTCGAATGAAACTGGGCGTAAGGGACCGCCTCGAAGGAGGCTACCATCTTTCCCAATAGTCTCATGCAAAGGCGAATAGACGGCCTCTTGTTTGCTTTGACCTTGTGGATCAGGTCTTTCAGAGACTGTATCTTCGGTTCTGGCAGGTATACCCCGTTTTGGGCTGTATCTATGATCATGCCCAGGTACACTATCCTTCTTTGGGCCTGGAGAGAGGATTTTTGTAAATTTATAATCCATCCTAAATGCTCCAGGTATCCTACTGTAGTGTGTACAGCGTGACCCAATCCCTCCTTTGACTGATCTATTACTAGTAGATCGTCCAGATAGGCTGTTACCGCAATGCCCCGTGTTCTTAGGTTTGCTAACAGAGGAGCTAGCACCTTTGTGAATACTATGGGCGCGGTGGCTACACCAAACGGCAGAGCCACAAATTGAAAGTGGCGATCTTCTACCGCAAACCTTAGGAATCTTTGGTGAGCGGGGAGGATGGGTATGTGTAAATGTGCGTCCTTGATATCTATGGGCGCCATGAATTTTCCGCCCTTTAAAGTGGCGGCCACGGATCGGATCGTTTCCATTCGAAAATGGCGATCGTTCAGGAACCGATTTAGGGATTTTAGATCCAGGATGGGTCTGACATCTCCATTTGGCTTTGGAATCACAAAGAGGTTTGAGTAAAAACCTGAACCTCGCTCTTTTTGGGGTACGTCTGTAACTACCCCTTGAGCCATTAAGTGATTCAAACCTTTGAAGAAGGATTCTCTTTTTTGTGGATCCTTGGAGAGTCTTGAACCTCGGAATTGAGAAGGTGGGATCTCTCGAAATTCCAGTTTGTACCCTGAGGATATTGTGGATACTACCCAATTGTCCTGGATTTCTGACCACCAAGTCGCTCAGAACTGACAAAGCCTTCCTCCCACTCGGCCGAGCGGGGGCGCCCCTTCACTGAGAGGCTTTGGGGGCTTGCTTATTAGCTCTTGCACCCCACGGCTTCTTGTTCTTCTGAGCTTGCCCCTTGGCTTTTGTGGGCGGCTAAAACAGGCCGCCGCCACTGGTTGGAGTCAGATTTCCCGGGAGCTGGGGAGAGAGAGCGTTTAAAACAAGATCTCTTGTTTTTCTTTCTCTCAGGTAAAAGTCGTTTTACCACTTGATATCTTCTGTATATATTTTTCTAAATCTTCCCCAAATAGGCGTTCGCCATGGAACGGGAACTTGCCAACAGCTTTTTGCGTGGGGTTTCCGCTGACCAATGCTTAAGCCAAAGTACTCTGCGCATCTGTACCAGCTGGAGTGTAAGGCGTGATGCCTGTATGATAGAATCTCTCATGGCATCCACTGTGAAGCATAAGGCTTTAGGCAAATTTTCCCAATTTCTAGCCTGCTCTGAAGGCAGTTCCTTCAGCCCCTGCTTTACCTGTTGGCTGATGACCTGACACATACCGACTGCTGCTACTGCAGGTTGGGTAATTGAGCCGGCCAAAAGGAAGGAGGATTTCAACTTCCTCTCAGAAGGATCTTTTAAACCCTTGTACATTATCCACCGGACATGTCAGGTTTTTATTTACACAAGAAATAGCCGCAACTACCGCAGGCAGGCTCCATTTCTTTAAAAAAATTTCCCCCATAGGATAAAGAATGTTAAACCTTTTTGGAGGTGAGAAACGCTTATCTGGATGTTGCCCGTTTGCGTATATTAGATCCTCTAGTAACGGATGAACCGGGAAGGAGCATGCACCTTGCAGGGATCTTAATGACCCTAGGGAGGAGACAGGTAATTCCGTTACCTCCGCAGAGGTTAACTTAAATGCACTGCTATAGCATTGTACCTGTGACCTTAAAATCTGGCTCCTCATCCTCTGCTGATGTAGCCTCCTCCTCCTCATCCTCCTCCCTCAGGTACTTCTGAAGGGAGGTCCAATACTGGAAGAGACCTGCTTCGCTTATTGTCCCTTTTTAGAGGACTTAGCGATTAAGGTAGCAATTTTTTCCTCCAGATTATTTAGGGCAGCTGATAAAGTGTCCTCAGTGACATATACAGGCCCAGGCTTCACTCGGGAAGCCGCCATACCTGACAGAGGTAATGGCTCATCCTGAACAGGTGCATTTAGCAACACAGGAGAGAAAGGTACCGAGTCAGCACAGTTAGAGCCTCCTCTCAGGCGGTGGTGCTTTCTTATCTCTTTTTGTCCGTATTACTTCCCCTGGAAGGCTTACTGTTTAGACAAAATACAAGGTACCTAAATGCATATACTACCGTGTTCAGTTTAGCAAATACATTAAGTATGCAACTTTTAACACATAACTATGCATAACATGGATGTCTTCTAGGAAGTACCCAATCCAACCACATGGAGTCTTACGTCCCTGTATAGCTGCTGTGTTTCTCTGCCAGGAACAAGAGAACTAACGAGCTTGCTTGCTGCTGCAGTGCTTCTCACACTGACAGTCTTTTAAATTTGGCGCCGTTTCTGTGCCTGCGCGCGCCACGTGCCCGCGCACGCCTTCGCCCCCTCCGATAAAGCGCGCTCCCGCGCGCGGCCCTTAGCGCTATGGCGGTGGCCATAGTGAGAGAGGACTCTCATCAGCCCTTGTTCCCACTTACCTGCATCTGCAGGTGTCTGGTCGGCCACCGAAAGGAGGATCGGGGTGCCCCAGCAAGCTCAGCAGCGGAGGTGACGAGCAGTGTACTTCGCCGAAGCCGACACTGAACAGAGTGAGGTGAGTATATTCAGCTCTTTACTCCCCCCAGTGGTGGAAAAAAAGAAGACATCCATTTTTTGAAAAAGGTCCCAACCTAGTTATGGACCTTCTAATCTCACCTTATCCACGCCGCAGGTTTTTCTGCTGAAAGATTTCAGACAGATACCAAACTTCACCCTTCACGGTGGGCTATGTGTGCCAACCTTCAGGGATATGGGTTCCTATTTAAAGGATACCTCTCCCCTGGGCCTTGTACAAGACTCTTACCAGGACTTTATAGCGAAATAGCGAAAGTGCTGGATCTTAGAGCCCAGTCCTCCGAAGAGAGACATTACAGGCGACGCCTCATGGATGAGGCCCGGATCCCATCCAGATTCAGCTCATTTGTAGGCGTCTTGGATGGATCCGAAAGCATAGCTCTTTTACCCCCAGAGGGTCTCTTTGGTAGAGCTTTCCTTTAGCACCTCCTAACGCGTCCAACACCTTTCGACACTGGCGAAAAAACTGAGGTACTTCCCTGATGGGAGGGGTTATATGGAGGGGAACTGTCTTCCATTGGTTGTGCCAGTGTCCAATCACCGCTGGTGACCCTTAACCCATTATGTAATGACTAGCTCTGTGTCCCGTGGTGTACGATAAAGAAATTGCACTGAATGAAAAGCATAGAAACTACCTTACCCATTATCAGTTACTTAAAACTGTCATTCTTGCCATGCTTACAAAAAGAGCAGACATATTATAAGCTTCAAAAAGGTAGTATACATGATTATTATTTTTACATAGCAATAGCAAAATCTGTTTCATCACTGTGTGGCATAAAACAGATCCAAAGGCTAAAGCTAGTCATACACTACTAGAATTTCATTGCAATTTTTTGTTTCAAGAACACTCATTCGATTTTCTAATCATTAGTGTGGTCAAAGCGTTAGTCATTTTGAACCACAGTGCTGAGAAAATTTGAAGGAGCAGGATAGATTTTTTATTTTTTTCCAACGAACAAATTTCTAGCAGTGTGTGTGGTAACAGTGTAAGCACTTTCGAAGGACATTCGGCAAGCCATCAAATATACAGAGAACTTTCATTCGAATGTTTTTACATTTGAAAAACTGCTCACGTATGACCCACTTAAGGAATAGAACAATGAAGTAATAATAAATATAGTAAAAACACCAGATATACTGTTTGTACATGTAAAGCTCAAAAAGTTTTATATAAAAATGGGCATAAAGGAAGATGGAAATAATGTCTATTCAAAATAAACTATTTCACAGGTTATATCTCACATATACTGTATCTGCTTTAGGCCCCTTTCACACTTATACGACTTGCCCCACGATTTGTGATGGCAAAGTAGCATAAAGCCTCGTACACACGCACGGTTTTCTCGGCAAGAAAGCTGCCGGGAGAGCTTTTTGCCATGAAAACTGTGTGTGTGTATGCTTTCTCGGCGACAAAACTGCCGGGAATCCTGACGAGAAAAATAGAGAACCTGCTCTCTATTTTCTCATCGGGATTCTCGACAGAGTGTTTCCTGCCGAGAAAACCGTGAGTGTGTATGCTTACCTGTCCCCAGGTGCATGCTCGAAAAGACTTTGACACATGCGCGGTAGCATACAAGGGTAGTGTAGGGTGTAGCAAGATGGCGGCGACGGCATTGAATGTGACGAGCGCAGGCTCGTTGTAGTCGATGACATCACTGCGTTCATGCCATTCAAAAGAACGCCGGTTCTTTTGAATGGCCGTCTGTATACACGGCTTCACAAGGAAAGCTTGCCAGGAATCCCGTCAGGAAAACCAGTTTTTTTCCTGACAGGATTCCCGGCCGTGTGTACGAGGCTTGACAAGTCGTTTCCCATGATTTCCAATGACAACCATTCATATTAGTACGACTTCAAGTCGTTCCGACTTCAAAGTAGTCCCTGCACTACTTTGGTCCGATTTTGATGCCACTTACACAGGCATTCCCTGAAATCTCGGCAAAACCGCAGCCGCGAAAACACGGTGAAGTCGCAGTAGTGTGAAAGGGGCCTTAGCCTAGAAGATGAAAAAGGAACTACATGAATGTTAAATGCTGATGTACATACCCCGGGAAGGCAATCTCCTCTTCTTCCATCCAGTCTACTTGTTCCGCCCCGTAGTAGTTAATACTTGGTGCATGAAGCTCGTGACCTGTGTCCTCACTCTCACTGTCACCAAGGGCACTATCTGAACTCTCGTTCCTCGGAATGTCCCAGTCAGTGCCCACCACAACCTTATTCTCAGATTTCTCTTTATCCCCATGGGGGACAGATACAGAGACTTTGTCTCTTTGGTCCTGTTCAACACAGCAGTTTTTGCATAAATTTGGAAGAACAGAAGTGTTTACATTACTAGGTGCTTTATCTGTTTCACACAGTCTTTGTGTGCACCCTGTATTCTTTTGTTTTGCATGTGGAATATCATCAATGATTTTTGCCTCAATAGAACCATCTTCTGGAAAGTACTCATCAAACATGCTAATGTTCTCTTGATGAAAAGGATTCCAGTTTTGAAGCTTGCTTGCCACCCTGGAAAGCTTCTCACTTGGCATACTACTTTTTTGGTCCTCGGCACTCTGCGTTGCTACACTGATAGAATCAGAAATACGTGTCCTCTGTTCCTGCACCGGTTTCAGATGGTGCTTCTGGATCTGATCCACTACATTTTGGCTTTTTATTTCTATATCAGAGTCTGGTGACATAGAATCGCCTATCTGAAACTTCACCTTGTTAAGAAGCTGACCAGCACCGCAAGGCATTGCTGCACTTGGGATCTTATCTGGAGGTTTCTTCTCTATGCAGATTTCATTAGTTCTCATACCTTTTACTCCTAGACTTTCCTCATGCAAGTTCTCATTTTCCACCACTTGAACTGATGGCTCTAGGCATCCAACCGGCAAGGAGCATTTCTCTAGTGGAGCTGCCCGAATGTTAATGACAGTCTCTATTTTTGTTTCCAGGCAAGTTCTTGATTTGTCTTTGTAGACTTCAGTATAACCAGCAACTTCTTGGCTGGATGTCTTGCTTCCATTGGTATCAGCTTCCAATGACTCTTTCACTGACCTTGGAGTGTCCTCCTTTTCCTCTTGCGATTCCTGCTGGTCAGTAATGGGGCACTGGCAGCAGCAACATTTATTTTCAGAAGTCCTTGTTTCATTTGAATCATTGTTTATCAGGCAACCCTTATTTTTGTGCATTGTGATGAGCACATAGTCTGACTCCTCCACTTCACCCTTCTGCAGCATTGTAGTGATCACTGTACCAGGCATAACGATGGCTTCATCCTCTCCATTCTCCAGGAGGTGGGTCTCTTGAAGTTCTGAACACCTTATAAAGTAGGTAAGGAAATAAAGTAGCCTTTGCACAAGATCTTGCCTTTTCCCAACGACAACTGTTCTCGCTAATCGCACTGGTGACCCAATAGCTCCATATAAATCTCCTACATAAAGAAAACACAGATATATTTTATTACTCTAAAAGAAAAACCATCATACAAAGTATAGGTTTGGCCTATGTTTATTAATAAATTGCTTTCCAACTAAAGGCCCTTTTGGGTGAGTGGTTGTTTTATATTCTTACAATTTTTGGAGGGTTGGTGCAAAAAGAGCTGACCTGACAATGCAAATCAAAGCTCTGTAACTACTGCTACAATATAATCATTGCCTGTGTCTCTTGAAATTGTTAGAGGAAGGTAAGAGCACTAGGGGCATATTTGTAAGCATAAACACTATTGAAAAAAAAACTAAAAAAACTAAAATGATATTCTTTAATTTTCTAATAAAAAAATTATATTTACTCAAAAAATTGAAATGAACAGCGCATTGGGAGATGGCATTTGGAGACTATCACATTTATGATAAATTCTTTCCATTGCTCTATAAAGAACAGATGTTATATGTAGGAAACTTCAGACTAAAATACTTCAAAATGTCTATTACTACTGAGCACAACCCAATTGATATATTGCATCTAAAAAACAGAAGTGAGGGTGAGTGTTTTCTTACCCTGTCTCGCTTGTGGATTTTTGCAAAACAGCACCATGACTTGCCAACTGAAAGCCACAAGTCTTTGCAGTGCGGACATGCACATTTGATAGTTTTCTATCAAATCAACTTTCCACAAAAATAAGGAAGCATTTCTGGACTTCTCTGGACACACTTCACACCATGCTGTACATTATATACTCCTCTGCATTCAGGACTGCGCAGTAAATACTACTAGCGCTCTGTATGCCATTCTGTACACACATGTTCTTTGTGCACTCAACTTATCAAGTCTTCCCACCTCTCTGATATCAAACTTCTCACGCTGTGTGGTGTTTTATTTTTATGTTTTTTTGCATTTTAAACGTAAAGGCTAGATGCAAGCTCCCCTCACATGGAGGAAAAGGAAATATTTTTCTATTAATACATACACTAACCAAGATAGAATACATTAACCACTTTGGGATAGAGAGGCTACTCAAACATCGGTTGTAAGAAACAGGTCAGCAATTTGTCAAGTAGGTTCCTCATCTGATAGCACTGCAGGTCCTTATGATGATTTTAAATTATGCCACAGGAACACAACTCAATTATACACCCTATTTTTACTACATTCACTATAGGCTAGTACTTATAAGGATACATTTCTTTATCGTACACCACGGGACACAGAGCTAGTCATTACATAATGGGTTAAGGGTCACCAGCGGTGATTGGACACTGGCACAACCAATGGAAGACAGTTCCCCTCCATATAACCCCTCCCATCAGGGAAGTACCTCAGTTTTTTCGCCAGTGTCGAAAGGTGTTGGACGCGTTAGGAGGTGCTAAAGGAAAGCTCTACCAAAGAGACCCTCTGGGGGTAAAAGAGCTATGCTTTCGGATCCATCCAAGACGCCTACAAATGAGCTGAATCTGGATGGGATCCGGGCCTCATCCATGAGGCGTCGCCTGTAATGTCTCTCTTCGGAGGACTGGGCTCTAAGATCCAGCACTTTCGCTATTTCGCTATAAAGTCCTGGTAAGAGTCTTGTACAAGGCCCAGGGGAGAGGTATCCTTTAAATAGGAACCCATATCCCTGAAGGTTGGCACACATAGCCCACCGTGAAGGGTGAAGTTTGGTATCTGTCTGAAATCTTTCAGCAGAAAAACCTGCGGCGTGGATAAGGTGAGATTAGAAGGTCCATAACTAGGTTGGGACCTTTTTCAAAAAGTGGATGTCTTCTTTTTTTCCACCACTGGGGGGAGTAAAGAGCTGAATATACTCACCTCACTCTGTTCAGTGTCGGCTTCGGCGAAGTACACTGCTCGTCACCTCCGCTGCTGAGCTTGCTGGGGCACCCCGATCCTCCTTTCGGTGGCCGACCAGACACCTGCAGATGCAGGTAAGTGGGAACAAGGGCTGATGAGAGTCCTCTCTCACTATGGCCACCGCCATAGCGCTAAGGGCCGCGCGCGCGGGAGCGCGCTTTATCGGAGGGGGGGGCGAAGGCGTGCGCGGGCACGTGGCGCGCGCAGGCACAGAAACGGCGCCAAATTTAAAAGACTGTCAGTGTGAGGAGCACTGCAGCAGCAAGCAAGCTCGTTAGTTCTCTTGTTCCTGGCAGAGAAACACAGCAGCTATACAGGGACGTAAGACTCCATGTGGTTGGATTGGGTACTTCCTAGAAGACATCCATGTTATGCATAGTTATGTGTTAAAAGTTGCATACTTAATGTATTTGCTAAACTGAACACGGTAGTATATGCATTTAGGTACCTTGTATTTTGTCTAAACAGTAAGCCTTCCAGGGGAAGTAATACGGACAAAAAGAGATAAGAAAGCACCACCGCCTGAGAGGAGGCTCTAACTGTGCTGACTCGGTACCTTTCTCTCCTGTGTTGCTAAATGCACCTGTTCAGGATGAGCCATTACCTCTGTCAGGTATGGCGGCTTCCCCAGTGAAGCCTGGGCCTGTATATGTCACTGAGGACACTTTATCAGCTGCCCTAAATAATCTGGAGGAAAAAAGTTGCTACCTTAATCGCTAAGTCCTCTAAAAAAGGGACAATAAGCGAAGCAGGTCTCTTCCAGTATTGGACCTTCCTTCAGAAGTACCTGAGGGAGGAGGATGAGGAGGAGGAGGCTACATCAGCAGAGGATGAGGAGCCAGATTTTAAGGTCACAGGTACAATGCTATAGCAGTGCATTTAAGTTAACCTCTGCGGAGGTAACGGAATTACCTGTCTCCTCCCTAGGGTCATTAAGATCCCTGCAAGGTGCATGCTCCTTCCCGGTTCATCCGTTACTAGAGGATCTAATATACGCAAACTGGCAACATCCAGATAAGCGTTTCTCACCTCCAAAAAGGTTTAACATTCTTTATCCTATGGGGGAAATTTTTTTTTTTTTTAAGAAATGAAGCCTGCCTGCGGTAGTTGCGGCTATTTCTTGTGTAAATAAAAACCTGACATGTCCGGTGGATAATGTACAAGGGTTTAAAAGATCCTTCTGAGAGGAAGTTGAAATCCTCCTTCCTTTTTGGCCGGCTCAATTACCCAACCTGCAGTAGCAGCAGTCGGTATGTGTCAGGTCATCAGCCAACAGGTAAAGCAGGGGCTGAAGGAACTGCCTTCAGAGCAGGCTAGAAATTGGGAAAATTTGCCTAAAGCCTTATGCTTCACAGTGGATGCCATGAGAGATTCTATCATACAGGCATCACGCATTACACTCCAGCTGGTACAGATGCGCAGAGTACTTTGGCTTAAGCATTGGTCAGCGGAGACCCCATGCAAAAAGCTGTTGGCAGGTTCCCGTTCCATGGCGAACGCCTATTTGGGGAAGATTTAGAAAAATATATACAGAAGATATCAAGTGGTAAAACGACTTTTACCTGAGAGAAAGAAAAACAAGAGATCTTGTTTTAAACGCTCTCTCTCCCCAGCTCCCGGGAAATCTGACTCCAACCAGTGGCGGCGGCCTGTTTTAGCCGCCCACAAAAGCCAAGGGGCAAGCTCAGAAGAACAAGAAGCCGTGGGGTGCAAGAGCTAATAAGCAAGCCCCCAAAGCCTCTCAGTGAAGGGGCGCCCCCGCTCGGCTGAGTGGGAGGAAGGCTTTGTCAGTTCTGAGCGACTTGGTGGTCAGAAATCCAGGACAATTGGGTAGTATCCACAATATCCTCAGGGTACAAACTGGAATTTCGAGAGATCCCACCTTCTCAATTCCGAGGTTCAAGACTCTCCAAGGATCCACAAAAAAGAGAATCCTTCTTCAAAGGTTTGAATCACTTAATGGCTCAAGGGGTAGTTACAGACGTACCCCAAAAAGAGCGAGGTTCAGGTTTTTACTCAAACCTCTTTGTGATTCCAAAGCCAAATGGAGATGTCAGACCCATCCTGGATCTAAAATCCCTAAATCGGGTCCTGAACGATCGCCATTTTCGAATGGAAACGATCCGATCCGTGGCCGCCACTTTAAAGGGCGGAAAATTCATGGCGCCCATAGATATCAAGGACGCACATTTACACATACCCATCCTCCCCGCTCACCAAAGATTCCTAAGGTTTGCGGTAGAAGATCGCCACTTTCAATTTGTGGCTCTGCCGTTTGGTGTAGCCACCGCGCCCATAGTATTCACAAAGGTGCTAGCTCCTCTGTTAGCAAACCTAAGAACACGGGGCATTGCGGTAACAGCCTATCTGGACGATCTACTAGTAATAGATCAGTCAAAGGACGGATTGGGTCACGCTGTACACACTACAGTAGGATACCTGGAGCATTTAGGATGGATTATAAAAACTTACAAAAATCCTCTCTCCAGGCCCAAAGAAGGATAGTGTACCTGGGCATGATCATAGATACAGCCCAAAACGGGGTATACCTGCCAGAACCGAAGATACAGTCTCTGAAAGACCTGATCCACAAGGTCAAAGCAAACAAGAGGCCGTCTATTCGCCTTTGCATGAGACTATTGGGAAAGATGGTAGCCTCCTTCGAGGCGGTCCCTTACGCCCAGTTTCATTCGAGACTACTTCAAGGCAATATTTTAGCTTCCTGGAACAGGAAGAGCCAAGCTCTGGATATACCCATGCGCCTGTCCTCACAAGTACGCCACAGCTTCGATTGGTGGCTAGAAGCCAAGAATTTACGGAAGGGAAAGTCCTTCCTCCCAGTGGCCTGGAAGGTGGTATCTACGGATGCCAGCCTATCGGGCTGGGGTGCAGTATTCGAGGAGGCTTCTACCCAGGGACCTGGGCCAAGACTCAGGGGATCCTGCCCATCAATGTGCTAGAGATCCGGGCGGTATATCTAGCCCTCAAAACCTGGACATACAGGTTACAGGGCTACCCAGTTCGGGTTCAATCCGACAATGCTACTGCAGTAGCTTACATCAATCACCAAGGAGGCACCCGCAGTCGGGCAGCCCAAAGAGAGGTGAACCGGATCCTGGCATGGGCAGATGAGCATGTACCTTGCCTTTCTGCAAGCTTCATTCCAGGGATAGAAAATTGGCAAGCAGACTACCTGAGTCGTCAGCAGCTGCTACCAGGAGAGTGGTCTCTTCACCCCGAGATCTTTCAGACCATATGTCTGAGATGGGGAAACCCAGATGTAGACCTGCTAGCTGCCAGGTTCAACAAGAAATTGGACAACTTTGTGTCCAGAACGAGAGATCCTCTAGCCTACGGGACAGACGCTCTAATAATACAGACGCTCTAATAACTCCATGGAATCAGTTCTCACTGATCTATGCATTCCCTCCGATCCCTCTTCTACAAAGACTGCTTCGCAGGATCAAGGAGGAGGGAATACCAGTAATCCTAGTGGCCCCAAACTGGCCCAGGAGGCCTTGGTACGCCGAGATTATAAAAATGGCGATAGGAAGGCCCTGGAAGTTTCCACTTCGACACGACCTGCTGTCACAGGGTCCAGTATTCCACCCTTCCTTACAAAGGCTAAAGTTGACGGTCTGGCTGCTGAGACCCACATTTTTAAAAAGAGAGGGGTCTCTGGTCCGGCTCTTTCTACGCTCATTAATGCTAGAAAGCCAGCCTCCAGACTCATCTATCATAGAGTCTGGAGAGCATACGTTTCCTGGTGTGAATCCAGATGTTGGAATCCTCAGAAATATGAAATAAGTAGGATTCTTGCTTTTTGCCAGTTAGGAGTGGATATGAATTTAGCCCTTAGCACCATCAAAGGGCAAATATCGGCTCTATCAGTCTTCTTTCAGAGACCATTGGCATCTCACTCCCTAGTTCGGACATTCATTAAGGGGGTACTGAGGATAAATCCTCCAGTTAGGACTCCCTTGTGTCCATGGGATTTGAATTTGGTATTGTCAGTGTTGCAAAAGCAACCTTTTGAACCTATTCGCCATATTCCTTTGATTATATTGAGTAGGAAGTTGGCCTTTCTGATTGCTGTAGCTTCTGCTAGGAGAGTATCAGAGCTAGCAGCTCTTTCTTGTAAAGAGCCTTATCTAATTTGTCACAAGGACAAAATCTTACTACGACCCCATCCGGCTTTTCTACCTAAGGTGGTGTCGGCTTTTCACTTGAATCAAGACATTGTTCTGCCTTCCTTTTTTCCAAACCCGCGGACGGCGGGGGAAAAATTATTACACTCTCTAGATCTAGTGAGAGCGGTAAAGGTATATCTGCAAGCAACCGCTCAGATACGTAAAACAGATGTTTTGTTTATTTTACCAGATGGACCCAAGAAGGGCCAAGCGGTATCAAAATCCACCATTTCCAGGTGGATTAGACAAGTAATTATTCAAGCTTAGGGTTTAAAGAACAGGACTCCTCCTTTTCCTGTTAAGGCGCACTCTACCAGGGCGATAGGTGCTTCATGGGCAGTGCACCACCAGGCTTCGATGGCTCAGATCTGTAAAGCTGCAACTTGGTCTTCAGTCCATACATTTTCCAAATTCTATCAAATAGATGTGAAAGGACATGAGGATTCCGCCTTTGGGCGAAGTATGCTGCAGGCAGCAGTATAGGGCTTCTGGTCCGCAAGCGGCCTGTTTTGATCTGTGTCTCCCCCCCTTCATATGAGCATTGCTCTGGGACGTCCCATTATGTAATGACTAGCTCTGTGTCCCGTGGTGTACGATAAAGAAAATAGGATTTTTATAACAGCTTACCTGTAAAATCCTTTTCTTGGAGTACACCACGGGACACAGAGGTCCCCCCCTTCTTATGGGAACCTTACTGCTTTGCTACAAAACTGAGGTACTTCCCTGATGGGAGGGGTTATATGGAGGGGAACTGTCTTCCATTGGTTGTGCCAGTGTCCAATCACCGCTGGTGACCCTTAACCCATTATGTAATGACTAGCTCTGTGTCCCGTGGTGTACTCCAAGAAAAGGATTTTACAGGTAAGCTGTTATAAAAATCCTATTTTTTGGAAGGTAATAAAAACAAATTGTGTGTGTATATGTATATATGTATGTATATATATATATATATATATATGTATATATATATATATATATATATATATAATAAATAGCTTTACTTGCTTTGGGTCAAAGGGGGTATTGGAGATGTGGGAATGGATATACTTGAAAAAAATGTTCAAAAAAGGTAGTTTACTATTTAACGATTTTCATTTTCTGCAATATTCAAAAACAACCATAGATGGCAGCATAGCTCACAAAATCAATATAACCATGCCACACCCAACAAAGCTCCTAAACTGACATTACAATCTCCAGCTCTTAGTTGCTCTCAGAAATTAAATGTATTTGTTGTAATGCATTTGTGCTTGTAAGTTGCTATTTGCTTGCTAAAATTTTATATTTTAAATCTCACGCTCTCTCATTCATTTATATATATTGCTATTTTACACACACACATATACATACACACACACTGCTCATTTTTTTTTTTAAAAGAAACACTTTAAAAACAACTCATGCTGGATATCTATATTGATATGGACTGGGTAATTGTTAGGAATGAAAGGATGCCACATAGTTTGATGGAAATGAAAATTATCAACCTACAGAGTGCTGAATTCAAAGACACCCCGAAAAACAAAGTGAAAAAGTGCAGCAGTGTCCATTTTGCAGAAATTTCATTACAGCAACTCAAAATGGTACTCTGTAGTTTGTATGGCCCCCACGTCCTTGTATGATGCCTAACATTGGGGCATGCTCCCAATGAGACAACGGATGGTGTCCTGGGGTATTTCCTCCCAGATCTGGACCAGAGCATCACTGAGCTCCTTAACAGACTGAGGTGCAACCTGACCGTGACGGATGGACCGAAACAATGTCCCAGAGATGTTCCATTGGATTTAGGTCAGGCGAGCGTAGAGGCCATTCAGTAGTATCAATTCCTTCATCCTCGAGAAAATGCCTGCATACTCTCGCCACATGAGGCCGGGCATTGTAGTGCACCAGGAGGAACCCAGGACCCACTGCACTAGCGTAGTGTTTGACAATGGGTCAAAGGATTTCATCCCGATACCTAATGGCAGTCAGGTTGCCACTGTCCAGCCTGTAGAGGTCCGTGCGTCCCTCCATAGATATGCCACCCCAGACCATCAATGAGCCACCACTAAACCGGTCATGCTAAACGATGTTCCAGGCAGCACAACGTTCTCCGTGGCTTCTCCAGACCCTTTCACATCTGTCACATGTGCTCAGGGTGAACCTGCTCTCATTCGTGAAAAAAACAGGGAGCCAGTGGCAGACCTGCCAATTCTGGTGTTCAATGGCAAATGCCAATCGAGCTCCACAGAGTTGGGCTGTGAGCACAAGGCCCACTAGAGGACGTCTGACCCTCAGGCCACCCTCATGAAGTCTGTTTCTGATTGTTTGGTCAGAGATATTCACACCAGTGGCCTGCTGGCGCCCTATTTGTAGGGCTCTGGCAGTGCTCATTCTGTTCGTCCTTGCACAAAGGAGCAGATACTGGTCCTGCTGATGGGTTAACCACTTGCCGACCGGCTCACGCCGATATAGTTGGCAGAATGGCTCTCCTGTGCAGTCCATAAAAGCAGGATAGCGGGCGCGCACCTGCCGCGGGAGCATGCCCGCGGACTTAACATCCGCCAGCGGCCTGCGATTGCAGCGAGGAGAGGCAGAACAGAGAACTGCCTATGTAAACAAGGCATTTCCCCATTCTGCCTAGTGACATGACGGGGATCTTCTGTTCCCAGCGATTGGGACCAGTTATCTCCATCATGTTTCAGTAAGCCCATCCCCCCTACAGTTAAGAACACGCTGAGGAAACACACTTAACCACTTGATCGCCCCTTAGTGTTAACCCCTTTCCCTGCCAGTGTCATTTTTACATTGATCGGTGCATTTTTATAGCACTGATCAATGTAATAATGTCACTGGTACACAAAAAGTGTAATTTGGGGTCAGATTTGTCCGCTGCAATGTCGCAGTCCTGCTAAAAATTTGCAGATCGCCGTCATTTCCAGTAAAAACAATAAAAAAAAAAAGTCCATAAATCGATCCTGTAGTTAGTAGACACGATAACTTTTGCGCAAACCAATCAATATACGCCTATTGCAATAATTTTTTTTTCTAAAAAATTAATATAAATAGATAGATATATCTATCAGCAGAAGAACTACAGCAAACTTTACAGAATCTACACCTAGTGGAATCCACTCCTAATACCAGTTCCCCTTGCAGAAGATCAGCATCATCTTCCTCACAAAAAACTACCAAACTCTCAGGAAACAATGGAAAACATCCCCACTCTCACAAAAGAAGCAGCTTTGACTCCCCTCCACAAGAAAGAGAAGACTCCATTGACTGAATAGTAAAAGAAGATACCTTGATATGTTACCATATTGTACATAGTCCTATCCACCTATTCTTCACCTCATCTCCTAAACCTCATTTATTGAAACTCAGATGATGACCCATTCGTTTCCTAAAATTCACGCTTTACATAGAATCACCTAGCCCAAGTTCAAATATCAGTACGTTAGAGTGCATACTCTTGAATATAGGTGTATGTATATATATATATATATATATATACATACATATACACACACACACATGCTGTGGTATGAGTGTGTGTCTATATGCAAGTACATGTATGAGTGTAAATGCTTGTATATATGTTTGTATATATGTTTGTATGTCTATTTTTATGTTTATATACATACAGCCCCCCTGCCCCCCTTTTTTTGGCTTAGACCTATTATTCAAGACAAAGAGGAAGGTCTTATTTTATTCATAAAGTTATTACCCAAGGTTGATAGCCGTCTATGTATATAACGTTTTTAATAGATTCGGTAAGGCATCTACGATATGTTCTGGTCTAGTTTAACCTAGTTAATATTTAATGGTTATCATGTATGATAATTACATTTTTTCATCTACCCTAGGATTAGCACTATCTAATACAAAGCCGGTTTTATTTGTATTAAGTTAATTACTAATAATTCTTCAGAAATGGTATTAGGGCTTTTCATCCACACACAGACGTTCAATGCACCCCAATTTGCCCTCCTCGTTTGCCCACCCTTAATATGTGGGTAAACGACGTTGGCTTCACTTCTGATTGTGGTCTATTTCCCCCACCATGGGAAAACCTTACTTTTCAATATATGACATTTCACATCTTAATTAACTTTACCTTTCTTATTTTCAGTTCTCGCAGTCTTTCTATACTCCTGACAATACTGGTCCCATCTCTCTCTTCTTCCTTCTTCGGGTCCACACGGGTTGATTCATCCAGTCGGACATTACCAGATATTGGTGAGTACTACCTTTTAGATCATATACCATGGGGCCTTTTAACATTCTTTCCCTGAATGTTCAGGGAATCAACACCACAGAAAAGAACGAAAGCATTCTGTTCCTTTCAAGCCAAGAAGGCTCACATAATATGCTTACAGGAAACTCACTTCCCAGTGAATTCTACTCCTAAGCCCTTTTAACCCACAAGTCTTTACAGCCTCAGCCAACGCCAAAAAGAGAGGAACCCTTATAGCTTTTCACAGATGTCTACCCCCCATTCATCATTCAGTCAGAAATTAAAGACCCTGAGGGACGATATCCAATTCTCACTGGTCATATCATGGACAATGCGGTAACGATAGTATCATACTACGCCCCAAATAAACAACAAATACCCTTCCTATCACACCTACTACAAGTGGTAAATGCCCACAAAATGGGAACAGTCATCATACGTGATGACTCTAACCAGGTCCTCCTCCCATTTATAGACAAGTCTCCTTAAAATCCTTCTCGTAACTCGAGTAATTATTTTCTCAATTACTCTCCGGATTCAATTTAGTAGACTCATGGAGAGAATGTAACTGATCCAAAAGATTACTTATTACTTTACTTATTATTCACACCCACATCGGATATCCACCCGTATTGACCACATATTTCCAACTACAGCTATGATACCTGAGGTACTCGCATCTAGCATAATTCCCATTCCCTGGTAAGATCACAACGCTGTTTTTACCACTATATCCTCTACTATCACTAAAGCCCATGACCCAACGTGGTATCTTTCTGACATCATACTTAAGAACCCATCCTACAGCCAAAAAATTGAAAAGGGTATTAAAGATTATTTAGAATATAATACTAGTCCAGACATTTCTCCGCTTACCTTATGGGAAGCGCACAAGCCTGTGATGCGTGGAATGATCCAACGACAAATGGCACTGATTAAAAGAGAACGAAAAATTCTAGCACGAAAACAAGAAACTGACTTTAATGAAGCCTTTGCATCTTTCCAAAATAATCCCATCTCAACAACACAACTGGAAAAAAACCAGACTGGAATATGACTTATTCCTAACAGAATCCGCTGACAAGTCTTTACGCAGATCAAAACACACGTTTTATATGAAATCAAACAAACCTAACACCTTACTGACACGTGCACTAAAATCCATTGACAGACAATCCAAACCTATTCGACTTAAATTATCAAATAACACTTACATGAGCAATCATCTTAAAATTGTTCAAAAATTCCGTACGTATTTAACTTTGTTATATTCCGAATCAAAAGAATTCAATCAAACTGAAGCTGATAGCTTCTTCTCTAAACTAAAGCTTCCTGTACTAACACACGCTCAAAAAACTTACTTGAAGAATATAGAACAGCAGAGGTTTTGAAAAACATAAAAGAACTGAAACTAAACAAAAGGCCTGGCCCAGACGGATCTTCAGCCCTATATTACCAGATATTTTCTGAAATCCTCTCCTATACTAGTGGATGCATTAAATACTCTACTAGACGGTTATTCCTTTAGACGTGAATCGTTACTATCAATCATTTGCATGATCCCCCAAGCCATACTCGGATAACACATCCTGCACAAACTTTCGTCCCATTTCTCTTTTAAATCAGGATATTAAAATCTTAGCAAAAATCCTAGCTACTCATCTCAATAAGATAATTGGCAAAATGATACATAACAATCAAGTTGGATTTATGCCTACTAGGCAAGCAAGTGATGATGTATGCCGAGCTGTTCTTTTGGCGCATACAGACAGAAAACGATGCATTCCTGCATGCTTCCTGTCACTCGACATTAGAAAAGCCTTTGATTCAGTAACCTGGCCCTATTTACACCACACTCTCCAGAAATAGGGATTTGGCCCCCACTTCACTAATTGGATAGCAGCACTCTACAACAAACCCAAAGCTTATGTAAAATACGCAGGTTATAAATCAGAAAACTTTAATATAGAAAGAGGCACGCGTCAGGGATGCCCACTTTCCCACTTAATATTTGCCCTTTTAATAGAACCTTTAGCACAATACCTCAGATTAGATCCAACTATTACTGGAATAGAACTAAGCAGATACCAACATAAACTCTGCTTATTCGCAGACAATATTTTGTTTCTATCATCCCCCAAAGTTTCAGGTCCAAATCTAATACCCATTCTTAACAAATTCGCTATCATATCAGGATTAGAGATAAACCCCAAGAAATGTATAGCATTAAACATATCTCTTTCAACAATAGAACTTACTACAGAAAAAATAGCACTACCCTTCAATTGGGCAGTAGGGTCAATCCCGTATTTATGGATTCATCTTACAGCCTCTCTATCAGACTTAAATTAAGCTAATTATCCCAACATTCTGAAACTCATAACAAAGATAATGGAGCAATGGTCCCACCTCCCTATTTCCTGGATGGGGAAAATAAATGTAGTCAAAATGACAATTCTACCCAAAATACTATATTTATTTATTTATTTATTTAGAGTATTACCGATTGCAGTCCCTTCCCATTACCTACGTCTTGTTCAGAAAAGAACATCTACATTTATATGGGGATCATCGAAACTGCGTATACCTCTACACACATTAAACGTACCTAAAAAATTAGGAGTTCTAGGAGTACCAAATTTTGCTACATATTATAGAGCAGCCCACATAGCCAGCTTACCTAAATATCATGCCACACAGGAAATTCCTTTACGGGTATCGATAGAGGCTTATGATTGTGACCCTTTATCGATTTCCAATGTATTATGGCTCCATTCCAAAAACCGCCCTGGCATATGTAATCCTATAACTAAACACTACCTATCCCTATGGGATAGGTTCAAATTTAAACATCATTTACAATCTCCACACAACCCGCTCCTCTCCTTCCTCAAAAGCCCAACCTTTTACCCTGCATGGCTCTATCCTTTAAAGCAGTGGTCCCCAACCTTTTTGGCACCGAGGACCGGCGTTGTGGAATAGAATCGTGCCAAGGCCCGGGGGGGGGGGGTTGGGTTATGTAGCTTTTCGCGGGCAGTTTGTTGGGGAAATGGCTGGTGTTAGCGCCTCATTCATCATTGGGATGATTGAAGCGCATTATTTCTGTCATTGCATTGAAATATAAAATGAAATAGTTCAAACTCACCATAATGCAGAATCTGCCACCAGATGCGGTTTGTCACTTGCCACGTTGCCTTCCACCAGGTGTGGATTGTTGCTTGCCACGTCACCTGCCACCAAGTGTGGATTGCCACGTCACCTGCCACCAGATGTGGATTGCCACATCACCTGCCACCAGATGTGGATTGCCACATCACCTGCCACCAGATGTGGATTGCCACGTCACCTGCCACCAGATGTGGATTGCCACGTCACCTGCCACCAGATGTGGATTGCCACGTCACCTGCCGCCAGATGTGGATTGCCACAACACCTGCCACCAGATGTGGATTGCCACAACACCTGCCACCAGATGTGGATTGCCACAACACCTGCCACCAGATGTGGATTGCCACAACACCTGCCACCAGATGTGGATTGCCACAACACCTGCCACCAGATGTGGATTGCCACAACACCTGCCACCAGATGTGGATTGCCACAACACCTGCCACCAGATGTGGATTGCCACAACACCTGCCACCAGATGTGGATTGCCACAACACCTGCCACCAGACGTGGATTGCCACAACACCTGCCACCAGACGTGGATTGCCACAACACCTGCCACCAGACGTGGATTGCCACAACACCTGCCACCAGATGTGGATTGCCACGTCGCCTGCCACCAGGTGTGGATTTTCGCTTGCCACCTCGCCTGCCACCAGATGTGGATTGTCGCTTGCCACAACACCTGCCACCAGGTGTGGATTGCCATGTCGCCTGCCACCAGGTGCGGATTTCCACTTGCCACGTCGCCTGCCACCAGGTGCAGATTGCCATGTCGCCTGCCACCAGGTGCGGATTGCCACGTCACCTGCCACCAGGTGTGGATTGCTACTTGCCATGTCACCTGCCACCAGAGGTGGTTTGCCACCTGCCAGTAGATTTTTTTGTCACCTGCCGTGGTGGCAGCACAGGCAGGTGAGGGAGAACAGCGGTAATGCGGGCCGGGCGGTGAGAAATGATCTGTGTGAGCGGAAGTGCCGCGTTCCGGGCGGGCGGCGAGAGATGATCTCATCTCTCTGCTCACGCGCCTCACCGCAGTATAGGAGCCCCGCTGTGTGGGCGGAAGTGCCGTGATCTGGGCGGGCGGTGAGAGATGTCATCTCTCTGCTTGCCCGCTGCCGCACCTCACACAGTGCAGCCTCACACAGAGATGCCCCGCTGTGTGAGCGGAAGTGCCACGTTCCGGGCGGGCGGCGAGAGATGATCTCATCTCTCTGCTCACGCGCCTCACCGCAGTATAGGAGCCCCGCTGTGTGGGCGGAAGTGCCGTGATCCGGGTGGTGAGAGATGTCATCTCTCTGCTTGCCCGCTGCCGCACCTCACACAGTGCAGCCTTCGTGGCCCATCTGCAAATAGGCCACGGCCCGGCAGTGGGCCGTGGACCGGGGGTTGGGGAACCCTGCTTTAAAAGCATGGTCATCCTTTATCCCCTTTCCGTCTTTTTGCGAAACACATGACATTCCACAATTGGAACTGTTCCGATACCTCCAAATTAAAAATTTCCTCACACCTAATACCAATACCGATGTACCTTCGAATCACTTCACTAGTTTTGAATCCTCTTGCAAAAATGACCCACACGCTAAAGGGACTAATTTCCTCCCTTTATTCTCAATTACAAAAAAAAAAAATCTACAACTCTAGAAAATGTGAATGTATGTGCCCGTTTCTGTGCAACCTCTGAAGCAGCATGGAGAAGTTGATGGGTAGAATGAGTGAATTTTTTCAGGAGTTAGATATAGTCTAGAAAATAGTTTCATTGGGGATTCTCTGTATGCTGGAGCTATGTTGCATTTGCGGAGATTGTCTGTCATAGTGTTCCAGGTTTCTATGGGGATGATGCAATCTAGTTCGGATTCCCAGTGTAACATTTGGATAGATTTGTCAGGCATCGAGGAGCTGTTAAGGTCCTTATAAAAAAGGGAGATTAGGCCCCTATCTCTCGGAGTTTAAACAAACGTGTTTGAATATCGTCGTTGGGGGACGAATACATAAAGAGTAATGCTCGTTGAAAAAGTTTTTGATTTGAAAGTAGTTTGTGAGTTCCGAGGATGGGCGATCGTATTTAGATTGGAGAGCGGGGAATGTGAGGAATGTATTGTTAGAGGACAATGATTTTAGGGAGGACAAATTATTATTTTGCCATAGGGGGAACGAACGTATGTTATTCAAGTTCTGTGTAAGCCTGGGGTCACCTAAAAAGGAGGCAAGAGGGGGAGTGTCGGATGAAAGTTTGAGGGTTTTAGTAAGTATAAGCCATAGTCGGAGAAAATGGGCTACAATAAGGTTATATTTGAGAAGTTTTTGGTGATGTATACAGTTAGACCAGATGATGCCTTGTAGGTGGTATGGAGCAATGGAGAAGGATTCGAATTTAAGCCATGGGAGCTGTGGAGTGGGAGCATGCCATTGGGCAATCTGTGAAAGTTTAGTGGCAATGAAGTAGTGCCAGATATTGGGGAGGCCTAGGCCGCCCTTATTTTGTGGTCTGAACATGAGAGGGTAGCCACATCTTGGTTTTTTTGATGACCAGATAAATTTGTTAATCTCCCTTTGAAGGGATTCAATCCTCGTTTTGGGGACATTGATAGGTAAAGCTCTAAAAAAATATAATAATTTTGGAAGGAGGGTCATTTTAAAGGCGCAGATCCTACCGAGGAGTGAAATGTGGTATGTGGACCATACTTTGAGTAGGGAGCTAATCTGTTGGAATAGGGGGGTAAAGTTGGTAATATATAAGGTTTTGTGATGGGAAGTGATGAGGACACCTAGATATCTAAATGATGTAGAGCACCATATAAAGTTGAAGTCTTTTTGTAGGGTAGTGGTAAGGTCAGTGGGGAGGTTGATAGAGAGGACAGAACATTTGTTGACATTAATGCCTAAACCAGAAATGTTGTGAAACGATTTAAGTTCAGAGATAAGGTTTGGTAAAGATTTTAAGGGGTTCGAAAGAAACACCAGAGCGTCATCAGCATAGAGGCTAAGTTTGAATTCATGTGGGCCTTTGTTATACCACTTGATATTTGGGTTGTTTCTTATGGCTTGTGCTAGAGGTTCAATTGCCAAGGCGAATAAAAGTGGGGAGAGGGGGCAGCCCTGTCTGGTACCTCTGCTTAGGGGGAAGAAGTCAGAATTGTGGCCTGGGATTTTGATTCTGGTCTGGGGGTGGTGATAGAGTGCTTTGAATCCATGAATAAATTTGTCTGTGATGCCGAATTTAGGGAGAAGAAAGTTAAGATAGGACCAATTTACACTATCAAATGCCTTATGAATGTCGAGACTAAGGAGGCATAGTGGGCTGGAGGAAAGATTAGCATCTTGAATGATGTTGGTAACAAGTCTGATGTTGTCTGTGATTTGACGGCCAGGAATCAACCCTGATTGGTCAATATGGATAAGGGGGGTGATGACTGATGCTAGTCTATCAGCAAGGAGTCGGCCAAAGATTTTCAAATCATTATTAAGAACTGATATTGGGCGAAAATTTTGGGGAAGGGAGTGGTCTTTAAGAGGTTTGGGAATAAGAGACAAATTTGCGAGGAGCATGTCTTCTGGGAAATGGCCACCTGTGAGGATATGGTTAAATAGTTTAGTTAATCTAAGTACTAAAAGGGGTGCAAATTTTTTGTAGTATAATGTGGAGAAGCCATCAGGACCCGGCGCTGTCGAAGTTTTGAGTGATTTAATGATGTTCGTAATTTCTAGCTCTGTACAGGGATTATTGAGAATAGCAGTTTGTTGATCATTAAGGGTGGGGAGATGTATATTATCTAACCAATTAAGTGAGGAGGTGGAGGGGTGGGTCTAGGGCCCTGAAAGGAGATTTTTATAGAAAGTGGAAAAGATGTCCAGAACATCACGGGGGTGTGTGACCAAGTTACCTTTGTGGTTACGTAGTTTGTATGTGTGTGGGGGGTTATGTTCCTGGTTGAGTTTACATGCAAACATTTTGGATGTGGCGTTGCTATGTAACATGAATTTTGCTTTGGAAAATCTAAGAGATTTCTCAGTGTCAGCTGAGAGGATTGTGTCTAGGGATTGGCGTTTGGAATGGATTTGGTTTGTAATTTCTGGAGATGGAGATTGGCTAAGTTTGTTGTATAACAGGTCTAATTCTTTAGTTAGAGTTTTGATTTCTGTAAGTTTAGCTTTATTTTTGGCTGCAGCAATGCTAATCAGGTGTCCTCTCAGGACAACTTTGTGTGCCGACCACAGTGAGGTAGGAGCAATGTCCTCAGTTGAGTTGTTGGCAAAATAGTCTACAATGTGAGAGTTAATGTCTTGTAGTGTGTGTGGGTCAGATAAAAGGGAGTCATTAAGGCGCCAGTTAAATGCAGTGGGGGCGAGCCCCACATGAGAGGTGTCAAATTCAACCATGTCATGGTCAGACCAGGGACAAGGGTAAATTCGAGGTCTAGAGGAGTTCGCTAGAAGAATGGGGGTACAAAATATATAATCTAGTCTGGCGTAGCAGTCATGTGGGTGGGAGTAATGGGTATAGGCCTTTATGCCAACATTGTGGGATCTCCATGAGTCCATCAGTTGGAATTTATTGAGTGAGCGGCACATTGATCTGGAGAAGGCTTTTGAGGAGGGAGTCATCTTACTCCTATCTAGAGAGGGGTGTGCGGCTAAATTAAAGTCGCCTCCTAACACAAGATGGGGGGAGCTGTATCGGTCAAGGGTGTCAAAAAAAGTATTAAAGAATGTAGAGTGTGTATCATTAGGTGCGTAGATGGAGGCGATCGTGATCGATCGCTTGTTTATTGTGCCTTTTAGGATGATGAAACGGCTTTCTGTGTCTCTATATATGCTTATATGCTTTGTATGTCAAAGATGATAGAATTACGAATGAAGATTGCAACCCCTTTCGACTTGTTAGAGAATGTGGTAAAGAAGTGTTGGTTATATGTTTTATCAAAGTAATTTGGGTGGTTTCCTGAGGAAAATGGATTTCTTGGAGGAGAATGATATCAGCGCCCAATCTTTTATAGTGCCTGAATGCTTTTTTGCGTTTGTGTGGTGAGTTAAACCCATGGACGTTGTGAGAAATGATTTTAAGACCCATTGATGAAGGGGATGTGTACGCTGAGTATTTGGAACAGGATAGAGAGGGTTCTGTATGGGATTTGGATCGTGGAAGAAGGTACTGTAAGAAGTTGTGTGACATAGTTGTCCACAACAGAGTGTAAAGTAGTATCATAAAGAACATAGTTATGATTTATAGAAGGATAGTGTTCGTATAGTAGTAGTTTGAGTATCCTCAAGGGTGTAGAAACAGTAACATAACTGTAAAGAGATTCAAAGGAAATTCTAGTGCGAGAAAATGCCTTATGGGCAACTTGAAAAGTTTTGTAATATATCAAAGTGGGGTCAGGTAGCAGAAAATCTACTGACCATTTAAAATGTAATCTTCCGTAGTATTTCTCAGTCATATGAAAAACAGTGTGAATAACAAATAACCGATAGAGTAAAAGTAAAAGGGAGTTAGGCCCCATGCACACGAGACGCAGGTGCAAACTCTGCTGAACACACGTTTTTAAACGCTGAAACCGGCGTTTATAAACGCGCGTTTTGCCGCGTTTAACCGCGTTTGCGTTTATAAGCGTTTCATCATAGACCCTCCCTAAGCTCAAAAAAGAGTAAATTTTAACCATTTCAGCCAGTTTGTGAGACCAGAGTGAGTAGCAGCAGCTGAGAGAGCAGCAGTGTACTTGTATTTAGCGTATCACTTGCCACATCATCTGCCACAAGTTGTGGATTGTCCACTTGCCACGTCACCTGGCCACGTCACCTGCCACAAGTTGTGAATTGTCCACTTGCCACGTCACCTGCCACGTCATCTAGCCACGTCACCTGCCACAAGTTGTGGATTGTCCACTTTCCACGTCACCTGGCCACATCACGTGCCACGTCACCTGCCACAAGTTGTGAATTGTCCACTTGCCACATCACCTGCCACGTCACCTGGCCACGTTAACTGCCACGTCACCTGGCCACGTCACCTGCCACAAGCTGTGGATTGTCCACTTGCCACGTCACCTGGCCACATCACCTGACACAAGTTGTTGATTGTCCACTTGCCACGTTACCTGCCACAAGTTGTGGATTGTCCACAATGCAATGCAAGCAATTACAGTTTTCTTTTATATTTTTTAATAGTTTTTCATCATTTTTGAGATTTCTAATGTTAAAAAATAGGTCACCTTTAAAAACGCTTATAAACGCAAACGCGGCAAAACGCCGGTACCGC
Organism: Rana muscosa; assembly: GCA_029206835.1. Lineage (NCBI taxonomy): Eukaryota > Metazoa > Chordata > Amphibia > Anura > Ranidae > Rana > Rana muscosa. Next base: position 938,285,460 of record CM055118.1, on the reverse strand, counting down.
GTTTAGCCGCGTTTAGCAGCGTTTAGCATCTGAAATGTGGAAAACTTTTGCGTCTGAACCCATTTTTTTGCTTCTGGAAAAACGAGGTTAAACGCAACTGCTTGTAAATGCCAAAAAACGAGAGTGTGTGCATGGACACATAGGATAACATTGAATGGGTTCAGGAGCAGTTGAAAAAAGCGTCCAACTGCCTCTGAACGCGCGTTCAACAGCAAATAACAGCGTCTCGTGTGCATGGGGCCTTAGAGGACTGGGAGTCCACTAACCTAAAAAATTGTAAATTTGGACAGTAAAGTCCGAAACTCACAACCAAGGCCCAGCGAAGCCACCAAAACAAGGGGGAAGCCACGCCGGGATATGGACGAGAGTGTGGGGTCAAACCAGCGGCGACGGATGTGCCAGGGAATGTAAGATAGTTATATCCGCTGTGTGCATGTTAGGGGTTAGAACATAGGGGCAAACATAACAGTTGAAACAGAGCCATTATTGTATGAACAATAGTTATATAGGCCTAGAACCATATAGGATGGTAAAATACTTTTTTACCTGTAGTGTGTTCCCATACCGTAGGAACATCACTGTCTTATGTACACATTCTCCGTCACCACCCCCCATCCCCTACCAGGGTAGGAGGCGGAGAGGGAGAAACCCATACAAAAACAAAAAAATAAAAAAAGGGGGGGAGGGGAAAGGGGAAAGGAACCGTATACAAAGTGAAGGATAATTATTAGAGAGTCCGGAAATCAAGATATAAAGTTATTGTTCATAATAAAAAAATTTAGGACTGGGAGGTAAAAGTATGGCAAAAAAAAAAAAGGGGGGGGCAAGGGGGAAGGAATCACCAAGCATATGATAATTATCAGAGAGTCAGGAAATCATATAAAGTTATTACTCAGATTAAAAAAAATCAGATCTGGGAGGTAAAAATGGGGCCAAAAAAAATATTATTTTTTTCTCTCTTTTCTTCCCCTCTTCTGAGAAAAAAAAAAAAAAAAAAGAGTGAAGATGGGAAGTCACAAAAGGCAGAGAAGAGGAAATTTCTTATCTTTTAGTCCTGGTCTTGGAGGGAGTTTCGCCATCTTCTCTGGTCCCTTGGATTACGTCTGGTAGAAGGTGTGGTCCAGATGGGAGATGAGCGAGGAGTCGCAGGAGGTCGGTTTGGGGGTTCAGGATCTAGTACCGTCATATTTTAATGACTCTGTCTTAATGCCATGGTAGATGATTTGAAATCATACTGATTATGTTAGGTTAGGTCCGTTTCCGACTTATAGATCAACCCGGTGGACCACTCTTTACTTTCCCCTTTTCTAAAGCTGTATACACACAGACAAACCGATCGTTTATGGGACCCATCGGTCTTTTTTCCATCGGTTTTAAAAAATAGAACATGTTTTAAATTTTTCCGATGGATAAAAAACCGATCGAAAACTCAGATCGTCTATGGGCAAGTCCATCGGATAAAAAACCCGCGCATGCTCAGAATCAAGTCGACGCATGCTCAGAAGCATTGAACTTCATTTTTCTCGGCTCATCGGAGTGTTTTACGTCACCGCGTTTGGAACGGTCGGTTTTTTGACTGATGGTGTGTAGGCAAGACCGATGGAAGTCAGCTTCATCGGATTTCCGATGGACAAAACCATCGGATTAGAATCCATAGGATATCCGATCGTGTGTACGAGGCTTACTCTGTCTTTCCTTATACCTTATGATTTTGAAGCTCCTCCAGTTACAAAAATAGCTTCAATAATGATAAACAACCCACTAACTCCAGATTGTTCAGGGAATTTTTATTCTGTTTTTATAGTTATAAGGATCACATACTATTTGGTTGTCAACAATACATCTGGCCAATATATAATTGTTAACAAATTATTTAAACGCTTCACAATCTCTTATACCCTGAACAACATTGTATTTGTAACCACTGACGAAAGTTATATAATAATTATGTATTGTATAATGTACAGTACTTATTGTATATAGTTATATAATAATTTTGTATTGTATAATGTACAGTACTTATTAAAATATTTTTGACAAGGAAATACCGTCAGAAAAAAGCAGCAGAGAGAAAAAAAATAAAAAAAACAGCCCCCTCTGCTACTTAACTGACCAGATCAATATCCCAGGAGTTTAAATGACTTGATGCTATACTCGGATTAAAAAGTTTTTACACATATACATACACGCACAGTATGTCACAGAAGTGAGTACACCCCCCATATTTTTGATAATATTTATTATATCTTTTCATGTGACAACACTGAAGAAATTACACTTTGCTACAATGTAAAGCAGTGAGTATACAGCTTGTACAACGGTCTACATTTGCTGTCCCCTCAAAATAACAACACATAGCCATTAATGTCTAAACCGCTGGCAACAAAAGTGAGTACATCCCTAAGTGAAAATGCCCAAAGTGTTTATTTTGTGCGGCCACCATTATTTTCCAGCACTGCCTTAACCCACTTGGGCATGGCGTTCACCAGAGCTTCAAGGGTTGCCACTGGAGTCCTCTTCCACTCCTCCATGATGACATCACGGAGCTGGTGGATGTTAGAGATCTTGCGCTCATCCACGGTCCATCACCTTTACCCTCACCTTCTTTAGCAAGGCAGTGGTCATCTTGGAGGTGTCTTTGGGGATGATATCATGTTGGAATACTGCACTCATGCAGCCCCAGACCATGACACTCCCACCACCATGCTTGACTGTAGGCAATACACACTTGTCTTTGTATTCCTCACCTGATTGCTGCCACACACGCTTGACACCATCTGAACCAAACCAGTTTATCTTGGTCTCATCAGACCACAGGACATGGTTCCAGTAATCCATGTCCTTGGTCTGCTTGTCTTCAGCAAACTGTTTGCGGGCTTTCTTGTGCATCATCCTTCTGGGACAACAGCCATGCATACCAATTTGATGCAGTGTGCAGCGTATGGTCTGAGCACTGGCAGGCTGACCCCCCCCCCCCCCCACCCCTTCAACCTCTGCAGCAATGCTGGCAGAACTCGTACGTCTATTTCCCAAATAGAGTGCACTCAACTTCTTTGGTCGGCCTGTTCTGAATGGAACCCGTCCTGTTAAACCGCTGTATGGGCTTGACCACCGTGCTGCAGCATAGTTTCAGGGGCTTGGCAATCTTCTTATAGCTTATGCCATCTTTATGTAGAGCAACAATTCTTTTTTTCAGATCCTCAGAGAGTTCTTTGCCATGAAGTGCCATGTTGAACTTCCAGTGACAAGCATTAGAGAGTGAGAGCGATAATACCAAATTTAACACACCTGCTACCCATTCACACCTGAGACCTTGTGACACTAACAAGTTACATGACACAGGGGAGGGAAAATGGCTAACTTGGCCCAATTTGAACATTTTCACTTAGGGGTGTACTCACTTGTTGCAAGCGGTTTAGACATTAAAGCGGAGGTTCCGCGGCCAATCTTTTTTTTTTTTTTTGGTGCATTCAATGGGGTTTCACAATAAAAAGTTAAACTCACTTGTTTGGTGTCTTCAAATATAACCTGTCCATTTTCGTGGCAAAGAAGAACTTTTAAAATTCGTTTGTCAGTTTCCATTTTGCTTGTGGGCATTGTGAAGCCCACAAGCAATCATTTCCTGGAAGCGGTGAATGCTCATCTCCCAGCATTCACTGCTCTTTCTCACACCTGCGCAGTGTTTACGGCGAGTAGCGCCGTAAACTTCCTAGTTGCCATGACAACGGGCGACGTCATTGAAAGTTCACGCACCGTTGTGGTGGTATGCACAACAATAGAAAAAAAGATCACGGCTCAGACCGGCGTCACTGCTTATGTGAAATCTCGAGAGATTTTGCAGGACGGTGTTCCGCATCGTCTCTTGGGAAGCATGACACTGTGCTTCCCTGGAGACATCGCGGCTCGCCTCCAGATGACATTGCGGCGCCGGAGAAAGGAGTAGGAACGCCTACTCCAATGGGAGGGAAAATCCAGAAGTGGCAGATAAAAAAAGCTATACTACGGTATTTACACTACAAAAAAAAAATTGATGTGGCTATTTAACTTGTTGGTAGTGTTCTGCATGTGCCGGGATATAGTTGTTTTTTTGGGTGGAACTCCACTTTAATATACAAACAATTGGTTAATATGGCGCACTCTGGATGTGGCCATGTACTACTGACAAAAAAGGCGGTGGGCTGGGTAATCAATATGGGAATTAAGAAAAGTCCATGGCTGTGTGTTGAGTTACTTTGAGGGGATAGAAAAATTTACACTGTTATACAAGCTGTACACTCACCACATTTCATGTGACAACACTGAAGAAATGACACTTTGCTACAATGTAAAGATATAATAAAATATTTACAAAAATGTGAGGGGTGTGCACAAACTTTAAATTTTCTGTACAACACTAGCATCAGAGGTAACATTATTTCATTATTATTTTTTTTATGTTTTGCTTATATGCCATGGTGAATTTTGCAGTAGCACCTGATTATTCAGCCTAAAGCTAAAGAGGGATACTGAAGATCTTGTCACCGGATGCAGGAGAGTTACACGTGAGAAGAAGAAATACCTGTTCAGGACTTACCTAGCTGTGCCCAAAGGGGGTTGTATGGGTGGGTCTTTGCCAACATATTCACACTTTGTGACGAATGCTTTTCTAGGAAGATTTTAATTGGTGGCTGCCCGTTGGGCATGACTGTTGGTACCCAAGCAAGATGATTTGTGAGGACAGCTGTAAGGAGTGCTGGAAGGAACCTGAAAAAAGGAAAAGGTCACAAACATCTTCAAACCTATTTTTTTCCCCTGACTACCAATTAAAAATATGAAATAGTTAAAGATATCAAACTTGGGACTGCTACACACTCATACGCAAAGGTGTTAAATTTATAGCCCTGTGCTCAGTAGGTTTATAAATCAAAATCAAATTCCTGCCTTTATTTTCTAGAACCACATTATAAAAACTATAGCTGGAATTTTAATAGTTCCTGTGACCAAATCCTCCACTACTCTGACAATCCAGATGTACAGCCTACACTTTTGTTTGTGCTACAATCGGTTAAGAGCATATACAGATTTTAATAGGCGTTTTATTATGGCTTACCATACAGTGTGAACCCATTTGTTTCCCCTAAAGGTTAGAAACATAGCCATTTCTGAGTTTGCCAACTGTATTTAGTAATGCAATCTGTGCACAATGAGTTAATATTTAAAGAAGAAACACCCCAGGGCTTTCATTTAGCGGTGCGAACAACAGGATTATGATCTGAAACTGCTATGCCAACTACTATAGAGGAGCAGGGGAATGTATGACATGTGGAGAGCAAACTAATGATAAATGTGACCACCAATTCAGCTGATCTAACCATCTATGGCAGTGATGGCGAACCTTTTTGAGCCCGAGTGCCCAAACCGCGACGCAAAACCAATGTATTTCTTTCAAAGTGCCAAACCCAGAATTAAACCTGCCAGCGTCTCTGTACAGAGGATGGGACTGATCATCCTTCTGAATGAGCCCTAAGGGACCAAAAAGAATGCAGAATGCACTGTGCAACATACACTGACCTACCTGACACATGCACTCACCTACCTGACCACTGCACTCACCTACCTGACCACTGCACTCACCTACCTGACCACTGCACTCACCTACCTGACCACTGCACTCACCTACCTGACCACTGCACTCACCCACCTGACCATTGCACTCACCCACCTGACCATTGCACTCACCCACCTGACCCATGCACTCACCCACCTGACCATTGCACTCACCTACCTGACCATTGCACTCACCTACCTGACCATTGCACTCACCTACCTGACCATTGCACTCACCTACCTGACCATTGCACTCACCTACCTGACCATTGCACTCACCTACCTGACCATTGCACTCACCTACCTGACCATTGCACTCACCTACCTGACCATTGCACTCACCTACCTGACCATTGCACTCACCTACCTGACCATTGCACTCACCTACCTGACCATTGCACTCACCTACCTGACCATTGCACTCACCTACCTGACCATTGCACTCACCTACCTGACCATTGCACTCACCTACCTGACCATTGCACTCACCTACCTGACCCATGCACTCACCTACCTGACCCATGCACTCACCTACCTGACCCATGCACTCACCTACCTGACCCATGCACTCACCTACCTGACCCATGCACTCACCTACCTGACCCATGCACTCACCTACCTGACAATTACACTCACCTACCTGACACATGCACTCACCTACCTGACACATGCACTCACCTACATGCACATGAAACATGCACTCACCTACCTGACACATGCACTCACCTACATGACACATGCACTCACCTACCTGACCATTACACTCACCTACCTGACCATTACACTCACCTACATGACACATGCACTCACCTACATGACACATGCACTCACCTACCTGACCATTACACTCACCTACCTGACACATGCACTCACCTACATGACACATGCACTCACCTACATGACACATGCACTCACCTACCTGACCATTACACTAGGGTGACCAGACATCCCCGGTTTCAGGGGACAGTCCCCGGATTGAGGACACTGTCCCCAGACCAAGTCTGTCCCCGGTTTTGTCCCCGGATTGGGTTTGAACAGGGTCTGGGGCAATTTCAAAGACAGTCAGAGCAGAATAAAAAAAAAAAAAAAAAAAAAATCGGAATTACACACCCCCGCTCCGCCGCTCCTACTAGCTTAGGGGGGTGTATTTTTTTACATTATCTGTGCCCCGTTTCTTATGATCATGTGCTGGTCGGAGCGGAGGGAATATTTCTTCAGTTTCGGGTGCATGCCCATTCAGCTCCGCTTGCATGTTCTTCTGCCTTGGCTCAAGTCCCGGCCAGCCACCTGCCTGCTCATCTCCTTGCTTTACCTGACAAAGTGATCTTCCTCCGCTCCCCACCCAGTAGTAGCCAGGGCCTGGAGAGTAAGACTTGACCGGCTGTGAGGCGGGCCGCTGCGGAAATGGGCAGAGAGTCGCTGATTGCCGCCATTACTAGTTAAAAAAAAAATATGTCCCCCGAATTTCATTTAAAAAATCTGGTCACCTTACATTACACTCAACTACCTGACACATGCATTCACCTACCTGACACATGCACTCACCTACCTGACTATTACACTCACCTACATGACCATTACACTCACCTACATGACCATTACACTCACCTACATGACCATTACACTCACCTACATGACCATTACACTCACCTACATGACCATTACACTCACCTACATGACCATTACACTCACCTACATGACCATTACACTCACCTACATGACCATTACACTCACCTACATGACCATTACACTCACCTACATGACCATTACACTCACCTACCTGACACATGCACTCCCCTACCTGACCATTACACTCACCTGCCTGACACATGCACTCACCTGCCTGACACATGCACTCACCTGCCTGACACATGCACTCACCTACATGACACATGCGCTCACCTACATGACACATGCGCTCACCTACATGACACATGCGCTCACCTACATGACACATGCGCTCACCTACATGACACATGCGCTCACCTACATGACACATGCGCTCACCTACATGACCATTACACTCACCTACCTGACACATGCACTCTCCTACATGACAAATGCACTCACCTACCTGACACATGCTTGCTGCACTACTAACATCCCCCCACACAGTACAATGTAGATCGGAGGATCCATCGTCCTCCTTACCTTTCCATGGCCTCATCGTCCAGCTCTCCCCGGGCAGTATTGAAGGAATCCCTGCCATCCAGCCGCTCCTTAATATCCCCGCCGCCTGGATGTCAGCTAGCAGCCATTGCCTCTCTCCCCATGGAAGATCAGCTCCGAGCACCGCCCCTCCCTCTCCGCTTTTTCACAGGCTGCACTACGACAGAGTGAACCAAAGTTTTTCTGGAGCAGGGGGAGCTGGAATAGGGTACCTGCAGAAAGGAATCCCCGAATGCCTTACCAGAAGTGTAGGGGTCCGGGGGAGATAATAAGCTGCCGAATAGAGTCAGGACAATGGAGGAAGAAGAATTTTACACCCCTCCTAAATGGCGCACATTGAACAAGATGACTGGCTGCCCACCCCCCTGCCGACGTCACTGGCACTGATGCAAGGAAGGGAGCCGGCTTCTCCCTGCCTGCACCGTCAGTGCAAGTGACTGCCTGACTGGGGGATACCCCTGGCGTGCCGACAGAGAGGGCTTGACGTGCCAGCTGTGGCACGCGTGCCAAAGGTTCGCCATCACTGATCTATGGAATAATAAATTTCCATTCAGAGAGGAGAAAACAATGGCTTATAGGTTCATCAATTGTTAAAAGCATTTTTATTTTATGCTTTAACTGCCTATTTTGGTGGCAAAGTGACAAATCAGATCCAATCCAATTAAAGAGACAGCAAAGTCCATAAACAAAAACATTTCATTCCCCCAAAAACTTTGTCATTGAAGATGAGCTGTGCTGGCAGGCAAAGCCTGCTGAATCAGCAAACTGCCACCTTTTGCGATTTAGACAACCAATAGAAGGGAAGAGGGGTAAGCTGTAGTTCGATTGCCATCAAATAGTCAGATCTGCCTACAAACAGATTTATATTCAAAGTAAAAAGTAGCTGTGGTTAAAAAAATGCACAATGTAAAACAACCATTTTGTGCACTTGCATTTTTTTGCCAATAGTGTTCCTAATTACTCTGGAAATTTTTCAAAAAGAAACCAAGTGTGAGCACAGAGAGAGGGATGTGACTGTGGAAATGACACTTGGCACACAAAATCTCTCCTAGTGTCACATGATTAGCTAGCCTGGCCCTGCCTCTACACTGGAAGATAATATGCGTGGTCTAAAAGAGTATACAGGATTTAGAAGCAAAAATAAGTAAGCTTGATTGATAGACTACTTATTATACCCACTTGAATCCTGGATGCTCGTCAAACAAATGGTGCTGAAAAAAGTATCACTGTGTAAACGGAGCCAGCTTTATTTTTAACTGCATTTATATACTGAAAACATATTTTTTTCTTTTTTTTTTAGTTTTAGAGAGGGTAAGAATTAGACAGTTAATACTGCATTCAGAAGCTCAGTAAAATACATTTTCACTTCCTGTCTAGGAGAAAAGTTAGGGAAAGAAATCTCTCTCTAGCAGAAAGTAAACCCATTTCAGCTTTTATTGTTGTCTGCTATTGTTTATTGTTCTCGTCCTGTAAAGGTTGTGCCCAGAACAGAAAGCGAGAAAAAAATCTGACGGGGGGTTCTAACCTTTCCCCATTCTATCCAAAGCTTAAAGAAAAAAATAAATTGGGTGTAGATACCCTTAAAATATCCCAGTTGTAACTTTGTAATACTAAAACTTTCAGATGATCTCGGAAAACATTATACATTTGGACAAAGGTACTGTATATAGAATAGATACCATATATTAGCCGCAGATCCTATTTCATAATTTAAATTCTATTGCAAGAATTACAAAATCTAGTAAGGGCTAGTTCACACCATAGAAACGCAGTCCGGATGTGATCCAAATGCTTTCCTGTATGCGTGTTTCTGACAAGTTTTTGGTGCGTTTTTGATGCAGTCCAGTGCATTTTGCCCCCTCTTTTTTCTTAACATCAAAAAATTACATATGTGTTCCAGTGTGTTCAAGTGCTTTTTTGATGCAATTTACAGCGTTCCAATATAGTGCAGTGCAGGAAAAATGTTCTACTTTTTTTAATCTGCAACTGGAATGCACCGGAACTGCAAGCACTGGTGTAAACTATGCCATTGAAAACCATATAACCTAATTTCCATGCATTTTTGATACAGAAAAAAAATGCCCTGGACTGCCTTTGATGCGAACTGGCCCTAAAAGAGCAGTAGTAATATCTCCTGAGCCCTGACCGCCTTTGTAACGCTGGGAGTCTTAAAGCGGAGGTCCACCCTGAAAAAAATCTTTACATTAAAAATCCTAAAAAAAAAAAAAAAAAAAAATTGAAAATTTTTTTTGAAAAAATAGGATTTTTGTACTCACCGTAAAATCCGTTTCTCTGGCATCCATGGACTGACACAGCGTGTCTTTTACACCTTTACACGTGGGTTATGTCCCTGCTTGCAGGAGAAGACCTAGGCAGAATGTGAGATGTTATACATACATTCTAAACAGCCAGAGCTGAACAGCCCCGCCCAGGGGGGCGGTCCCTCCGGACATAACCCTCCCACTGCAGTCAGCAGACCTCAGTTCGTAACAAAGCAGTACAAACTTCAAAAGAAGGGTGGGTGCTGTGTCAGTCCATGGATGCCAGAGAAACGGATTTTACGGTGAGTACAAAAATCCTATTTTCTCTTGTCATCCATGGACTGACACAGCGTGTCTTTTACACCTTTACACGTGGGATGTCCCAAAGCAGTGTCAAGAGGGATGGAAGCAGCATAAATGGAAAACCAAAAACTTCACTCCAAACAAGGCAGAGCTCCTCAACGGAGGAGTTGCAACATCAAACAGCGGCCTGCAACACCTTGCGGCCGAGGGAAGCATCCGAAGATGCAGCCACATCAACCTTATAAAACTTAGAAAAGGTATGACCAGACGACCAGGTCGCCGCCTTGCACACTTGTGCAACCGACGCTTGATGTCGGAAAGCCCAGGAAGCACCAATTGCCCTGGTGGAATGTGCCGTAACCGGAAAGGGAGGTGCCCGCCCCTTGAAAGCATAAGCTTGAATGACGGTTTGTCTGATCCACCTAGAAATGGTGGCAGACGAAACCGCTTGGCCCTGTTTTGGACCAGAGACAGCCACAAATAGTGAGTCAGACTTCCGAATAGAGGCAGTAGCAGACAGGTACACCCTCAAGGCTCGTACCACATCCAAAGTGTGAAGCGCAAACTCTCTGGGATGTGATGGGTGAGGACACAAGGACGGGAGGACAATGTCCTCATTTAAGTGGAAGGCCGAGACCACCTTTGGCAGAAAAGAAGGTCGCGGACGTAACCCCGCCTTATCCTTATGGATGACCAAAAAGGGCGACTTGCAGGACAAGGCCGCCAATTCAGACACTCGTCTAATGGAAGTAATGGCCACCAAGAAGGCCACCTTCTGAGACAAAGTCAAGAGGGGAATATCTCTAATATTTTCAAAGGGAGGTTCCTGGAGAACCGAGAGCACCAAATTCAGATCCCACGGGGGGAGAGGAGGCTTGACAGGGGGGAGCACATGGCGAACCCCCTGCACAAAGGTGCTAACCAAGGGATGACCCGCCAGCGGTCGCTGAAAGAAGATGGCCAAGGCCGAAATCTGACCCTTAAATGGTACTCAAAGCGAGCTTTTGGGTCACGCCACGCTGCAGAAAATGCAGGATTCTGGGAACGGAATACGTTCGTGGGCGCCAGTCCAGCTCTTCGCACATGGTGATGTAAGCTCTCCAAGTACGGTGATAGATCTTTCTGGAGGAAGACTTCCGTGCCCTTAACATGGTCGAAATGACCGAATCCGAGAGACCTCGGTCTCTCAGCACCTGGCTCTCAATAACCATGCCGTTAAAGCCAGAGACTGTAAAGCAGGATGAAATATAGGACCTTGAGACAGAAGGTCCCCCGTATTGGTAACCGCCAGGGAACGTCTGCGACGAGACGTACCAGATCGGCGTACCAGTGACGCCGAGGCCAATCCGGAGCAACGAGGATCACCGGAATTCCCTCGGTCGCTACCCTGCGGAGCAGGTGAGGCAGCAACTGCAGCGGAGGATAAACGTATATCAGGTGATACTGACCCCATGGGGCCACCAACGCATCCAAGGCATCCGCCCAGGGATCCCTGGATCTGGCCACAAACCTCGACACCTTGCGATTGAGTCGAGAGGCCATCAGGTCCACATCCGGCGTGCCCCACCGTCTGCAAAGGAGTTGAAAGACCTCCGGGTGCAAGGACCACTCTCCTTGGTCCAGCGTCTGGCGACTTAGATAGTCCGCCTGCCAATTGTCTACGCCCGGAATGTAGACGGCCGACAGAGCCGGCACGCTTCTTTCGGCCCACCTCAGGATGCGGGCGACCTCGGAAGCCGCTAGCTGAGCTCAGAGTCCCCCCTTGATGGTTGACATACGCCACTGCTGTGGCGTTGTCCGATTGGATCCTGATGGAGTGACCCTGTAGTTTCTCCGACCATGAGGAGAGGCACAGTCTGATTGCCCGTATCTCCAGCACATTGATCGGTAAGAGGGCTTCGTCCGGAGTCCAAAGCCCTTGGGCCGACAGGACTCCCCAGACTCCCCCCCAGCCCGTCAGGCTGGCGTCCGTCGTGATCACCATCCATTGGATGGGGAGGAACGACTTCCCGGACCGAAGAGCCGGGGACCTCAACCACCACGTCAGGGACGCCCTGACCAGGTGACTCACCTTGATCTGAAGATCCAAGGACAACGGGGATTTGTCCTAAGTGGACAAGATCTCTTACTGTAAAGCCCTGGTGTGCGCTTGGGCATAAGGAACGGCCTCGAAGGAGGCCACCATGAGTCCCAGGACTCTCATGCAAAAGCGGATTGACGACCATTTTCGGGACGTCAGCACCCGTACTGCAGACTGAAGTGTCAGTAGTTTGTCTGGAGGTAGGAAGACTCTTGCCTCCAAGGAGTCCAGAATCAGACCTAGATACACCAGACGCTGAGTCGGGACTAGAACCGACTTCTGAACGTTCAGGAGCCACCCAAACTCCCTGAGGGTCTGACTGACGATAGTCACACTTTCTTCCAATTCTGAGCCACTGTCTGCTCTTAGAAGAAAATCGTCCAGATAGCCCACGATAGCAATGCCTCGCTGTCTCAGCAAAGCTAGGACCGGAGCAAGCACCTTGGTGAACACCCTCGGTGCCGAGGCTAGGCCGAAGGGAAGAGCCACAAATTGATAGTGGACTTCGCCGACCGCAAAGCGCAGAAACTTCTGGTGGCTTGCGCAGATCGGAACATGCAAGTAGGCGTCCTTGATGTCCAAGGATGCCAGAAAATCCCCTTGGAGTGTCGTGATCACTGTGCGAATGGAGTCCATGCGGAATTTTTGCACCTTCACGAAGGCATTCAGGGCCTTGAGGTCCAGGATTGGCCGAACCCCGTCCTTTTTTGGAACAACAAACAGATTCAAGTAGAACCCCTGAAACCTCTCCTGGGACGGAACCGGCACAATTACTCCGGACCCGATCAAATCCTGTACAGCCCCCAAGAGGGCTGCCCGACGGGCAGGAAGGAGAGGGAGATTTGAGGGAAAGAATCTGTCTGGGGGCCAGGAGCGGAACTCTATTCTGTATCCTGAGGTGACCACCTCGCACACCCACCGGTCGGAGATCCGGGAGGTCCACCGATCCGTGAACCTGCGAAGTCGTCCCCCCACCCCAGAGACGGGCGGGGGCAAGACTTCACGCGGAGGCGGGCTTGGGAGCCGGCTTGTTCGGCTTACGCACCCAGGGGCGCTTGTGCCCGCCAGCCGCACTGTTGTCAGTCTGGGATGGCTTACCCGTGGACTCTGACGGACGGAAAAAACCCTCTTTTGCTGGAAAGGAAGGACCCGGTTTACGTCGGGCCTCCTTACCCTTGATAGTTTGAGGAAGGAGAGTGCTTTTACCTCCCGTGACATCCTTGATGATGTCATCCAGAGCAGCACCAAAAAGTCTACCACCCTTAAAAGGTAGATCCGTCAGGAGCTTCTTAGAGGCTAGGTCAGCAGACCAGCATTTCAACCAGATGAGACGACGCAATACCACCGCCGAAACAGAGGCCCTGGATATTAAAGGGGCCGCGTCCAACGTGGCGTCGCACACATATATCAGACCCTGCACCATCTGGTGGGCCAGAGCAATAGTGTCTGGAGGAAGGTTATACTCCTGCACAGTTTGGTGCAAAATTTTTGCCCATTCCGTGAGTGTCTGAGACACAAGGGTCGCCGCTACTACTGGCCGTAGGGCGGATCCCAACACGGCGAACATGGCTCTACTCACCACTTCTGCCCTCCTGTCAGTGGGGTCCTTAAACGCAGGAGTCCCCTCCATCGGGAGAGTGGTGGCCTTGTTTAAACGGGCGACTGGAGGGTCGACCACCGGGGGAGAAGCCCACTTTTTAAGCAGGGCGTCTTCAAAGGGGTATCTAATAGACAAACGCCGCGGGACCATGAAAGTCTTCTGCGGCTTTTCCCAGACCTGGTCAATGAGCTGGTCAAAGAAAGGTACATATGGAAAAAACTTTTTAGAAGGCTTGGTCTTAAAAGAACCAAAGGAGACTGTATCCGCCTGAGGTTCTGCAGTCGCAGCATTTAGCTTGAGAGTGTCCCTCACAGCATCAATGAGTTCACTAACAAGCGCCCTGTCATTTACTGACTCAGAACTGGAGTCTTCCTCACAAGGAATGTCCTGTTCAAAACCATCCAAATATTCAGAGCTAGGGTCCTGAGCAGCAATAGCTAGGCCCATATCTGAATCAGAGCACTCCCCTTGTGGAGATAAAGTGGGGAGAGGGCGCTTTTTTGCTCCCTTGTGCTCACACACAGCTTCCATCCTGGTCAGAAATGATTCCAGGACTGCCGACAACTGGTCCATAGGGACCGCAGGTGCTGGAGCACTGGCTGCTGCCTCTGGCATGTTAGGGGAAGCTGGTGACTGACTCCATAATGTCCCCCTCTGAGACCACCCACAGGCTGTGCTGACTGAAGTAGGGGAATGCCCAGGGGACCCACCAACCTGACCAGGACCGCTCGGTTCCGCTGCCCTGTCTCTCCGCGCCGCGCTGCTCAGCGTGAGTGAGCTGAGAGGAGAGAGACTGTGAGGAGATTCGCGCCGTTCCTGAGCGGCGCTAGAGGCCAAACTAGAGCTAGAAGAAGGTGCGGCTACAAGAAAATGGCCTCCGCAATGTGCTCTGGCGGACCACGGCAAGATGGCCGCCAATGTAAAAAACAGCACAGTCACCAAACATGGCGCCGTGGGAGACAGGGAAATCCCCCACACAAGAAACACACAGCATGTACTCACCTGCAGCCAGGAGAGACTACTTACCCGTCCCCTGAGGGACCCACTGGTGTGTTTCTGACAGAACTATCACAGTGCGGTACTGAGTAGCTGTCGGCCCGGTCCACCGCGAAAGATACAGCCGGACTGTTCTATCTTGAGAGGACCGCGGAGCTGGAAGCCCACCGGCCACCCCTGGAGTCGTGGGGCATGTCGTGAACTGAGTCTCACGCACACAAGGCGAGGATCAGCACGCTCGATGGTCGGACAGGGAAGACTACGAGGATATCTTGTACCCAACCTGTTGCCCAGCCGACAGTTGATAGAAGATCTCAAAAGAAAAAAAATAGGAAAAAAATTCCAAAAGGAATAAAAAATAGGTCAGGAGACTGGCTCCTGAGAGAGCCACGTCTTCTCCTTCTGCTAGGCAGAAAAAAACTGAGGTCTGCTGACTGCAGTGGGAGGGTTATGTCCGGAGGGACCACCCCCCTGGGCGGGGCTGTTCAGCTCTGGCTGTTTAGAATGTATGTATAACATCTCACATTCTGCCTAGGTCTTCTCCTGCAAGCAGGGACATAACCCACGTGTAAAGGTGTAAAAGACACGCTGTGTCAGTCCATGGATGACAAGAGAAAAAAAAATTATACTCACCCTAAATGCCTGTTGCTATACGGAAGTCCCCTAATCTGCCTCTAATATTCCTCTTCTCATCCGCGGTGGGTCTCCTTCCGCTTCCTCTTCTTGTGAATGGGCCGCGCTGCCTTCTGGGAACTGTGTGTATCCCAGGAGGCAAGCCGCCCATTCACAAAGCGCGGTGCGAGTGGCGCATGTGCAGTAGGAAACAGGCAGTGAAGCCTTACGGCTTCACTGCCTGTTTCCCTTACTCAGGATGGAGGAGCCGGGACCTGCCAGCAGTGATCGATCACCGTGGCGGGACCGACATCGCGGGCGAGTAGGACAGGTAAGTGTCCTTATTAAAAGTCAGCAGCTACACTGTTAGTAGCTGCTGACTTTTTATTTTCTGTGGCTACACCTCCGCTTTAAGCTTACCTTATTTGCAATGTAAGAAATTTGTAAAGGTAAACATCCCGTAAAGTATATATAATAGTTGAAATAATACAAACAGCAACATGGCAAGTGCTGCAATCAATCATAAAATCTACTCTTCACAGTAGGAATACAATGCACTGCTGAATGCTGAAATCTTCTTGGCTATAATGGTTTAGTGCACACAAGTGCTCTTTGCAATAGGTAATTTAAAAAAAATTCCACCCTTTTCCCCCCAGCACTATTTGGCTATTTAGACTGGGCTTGTCGTGCAGGTCACAGTGCAGATTAAAATACTCTGGACTTTAGCTATTTACCACGTGGCCTACTTGGAAAACCTTTAGAGCTGGAGCTCTTCCCATGCCTAAAAATAACTACCAAACCGTAATAATGAAAACGCTTTTATATTTTGTACCCTCACTCTTTACCTCCCGAGTAAGAAATAAGACAATTAATCAACTGTAGCTAAACACTGAGGATCCATGCACAAAAGGTGGCAGAAAAAAAATGGCAGAACTGGCACTTGAAACGGCGTTAGGAGCATCAAGTGTTTATTTCTGTCTGAAAGCTCCTCTCAAAACACACTTACGATTGTTTTTTTTTTGTTTTTTTCAGCCTGTAAACGCTCATCTACAAAGATGCCCGTCAATGCGCAAATGTGCATGTATACATAGGCCAACTTTGCTTCTACAGCCTGAAAGTAAAAAATGCCAAATACTTGTATAAGCAGCATGTTTTATGCCCGGTGTGCATGAGACCTAATTCATGACTTTTTGGCAGTACTGGAAGTAAAGCTGCCCATACATTAGTCATTCAACCAGCAGAAATCCTCTCACTGAACTTCCCTTCTGTCAGTATATTGATCAGTGCTGCAGTCTATAGCCTGCAGTGATGATCGGTTGGCTAAAATCTGACAGGGTAGTTTAACAAGTGTCGATCGGGGATCAACTTCTGTTCAACCAAGGTGACCATACAAGGATCAAAATTCGGTCCGTCCCTGCTAAATTGGCCAGATTTTGATTTGTGCATGGCCAGCTTAAAAGTGGAGCTCCAGCTATTTTTGTGTTCATTAACCAGTTCAGCCCCGGACCATATTTGATCACCTCTGCGGTTTTTATTTTTTGCGCTATAAACAAAAATAGAGCGACAATTTTGAAGAAAAAAAAATGCAATATTTTTTACTTTTTGCTATAATAAATATCCCCCAAAAATATATATATATATAAAAAAAAAATTTCCTCAGTTTAGGCCGATACGTATTCTTCTACATATTTTTGGTAAAAAAAAAAAAAAATTGCAATAAGCGTTTGATTGGTTTGTGCAAAAGTTATAGCGTTTACAAAATAGGGGATAGTTTTATGGCATTTTAATCTTTTTTTTTTTACTAGTAATGGCGGCGATCAGGGATTTTTTTCATGACTGCGACATTATGGCGGACACATCGGACACTTTTGACACATTTTTGGGACCATTGTCATTTTCACAGCGACAGTGCTATAAAAATGCACTGATTACTGTGAAAATGACACTGGCAGTGAAGGGGTTAACCACTAGGTGGCGCTGTAGGTGTTAAGTATTCCCTGCATAGTGTTTCTTACTGTAGGGGGGATGGGCTCGTGTCAAATGACACTGATCTTCGCTCCGAGTACACAGAGCGCGCGACCACACAGACAGGCATTTAAAAGGGGACGTACAGGTACGTTAATATGCCTGTCCATGCCATTCTGCCGACGTAAATGTACAGGAGGCGGTCGGCAAGCGGTTAAAAGTCAGCAGCTACAAAAACTGTTGCTGCTGACTTATAATAAACAGACACTCACCTGTCCCACTATTCAGCAATGTGCTCACAGGAGTAATCCTTTCCCTCCATCTTCTGTTCCCGGCGCCAACATGTCAACTGTGGGAACCCGAAGGCAGCTTGCGGCTTCACAGCTGGGTGTCCGCCATGCATTGTGAATGGTCCTGCAGTCTTCTGGGACCTGCAACGTGTCCCAGATGACTGCGTGGAAGGGGGTGGGGGTGTGCTTGGAATGGAGAACTTGCCTAGGTGATCCGAGCGGAATTGAGAGAGGGTACCTGTCAAAACCAGGTACCTGCTCCCCCAAACAAAAAGTGCCATTTGGAGAAGAAGAGGGCTTAAAGCAAAAATTCCCCTTTTGGGTAGAGCTTCGCTTTAAAGCACTACATTAACAAAAGATAAAGCCAAACAGAATTATCAGGTAATAAGTTCTCTTTAAAAAGACTACAAACAGACAAGGAACAAGGTGAATACTTACCTTTTCTGCTGTCTGCACAGCAAAACATCCTATGTTAAGAATCATCCTCTCATCAGAAAACATCGATTGTTGATCTCCTGATCCCAAGCTGCACTCAGTGTTTGTTCCTGCTGACCCTCCATGTCAGTACATTTAAAAGTTCCAAGATACCTATGTTCTTTTAGGAATAGTTCACTTTAATGTTAGCCCTTTGAAGAGTGATCTACAGTCGTTTGCTCTTCAGAGGGCATTTTACTGGCAGTGAGTAAACTCCTCTCCAACGGCTTTAACCTCTAAAACCTGCAGCACTGTGCCGTAACCATGTCCATTGCATGTGGTTGCAGTTTGCCCCCATTTAGTAAGATGGGCTGCATCCGATGGATGATACTGCATGTTTTTACCACTCCTCAACCGTGTAAAGGAAGACTTGCATGCACCTCAGGATTTTGACATCATTATCTTTTCCAGCTCCTGCCTCCGATTACTAGATTACATGGATGTCATCTAGGAACAGAAGAGTTGCCTAGTAATAACCTGCACCTTCGGGAATAGGGAAGCTGCTTACCAGCCAAACAGCGCTGTTGAATGTAAACAAAGTGGGTCTAGGCAAAAAAGCAGCTCCCAAATGCTGATTGTAATTTTTGAATGCAAATGTAAATTTGAACACAACTATTATATACCGTATATGCATTTCTGGAGCTGTAACAATGAACTTTAAATACGTACTGATTCTTTGATGTGTACTCCATGAGGAAGGCAAACTCCTTCATAAACCGCTGACAAAGGTGATTTTTCTCTGGTGATCCAGACATCATTGTTAGCCAAACAGGTTCAGATATTCTGGGCATGGTGTACAGATTACAGATCGTTGTCCTGTATATGGTAAAAACACAAAAAAAATTAAGACATTTTTTTTTCTATTAGAATACATAATAGTACAGCAACAACTATGTAAATAATTAATTATACAAACTAAAATAATCAAATCGTCATAATCAATTTTTACCACAGGAATTTGCAGAATTTTTGGAATTTACGTGAACTGATTCTTAAAAGAGGAAGTGAAGTCTTCCTCTTTAATTGTACCTACAGGTAAGCCTATAATAAGGCTTACTTGTAGGTACTGTAAATATCTCCTAAACTTGCACCATTTAGGAGATATTTACTATATACACTGCCGCCGACGTCATCATTCAAGACCGTGCAGTGATTGGCAGCACCCGCACGCATTCACGGGAGTGACGTCATCGCGGCTCCGGCCAATCACAGCGACGGAGCCCGCAAACCTGGAAGTAACTCCGGGAAAGATGTTGGCCGTTGGAGCAAAGGGCGGGCGGCCCTGCAGGGCATCGTTCCAAGATGAGCATATCATAATGAGCTAGTATCCTTTTTGGATAACAGTTTTGTTTAAATGCATACAAACTGACCATTCTAAGCACCCCTGTCATAGGTAAATGGTTTGTCTCAACCCTCTACCTGCCATATTTGCTGGATAGCTTGGCCTGTTAAAGGTAGTAAAAAAACAGACTTGCTGGCTGGATTCAAATAAAAAGGATAAAACGCCTAAACATAAAACAAATGCAGCCATCAAATTTGAGGATTTGTACGCCACAATACAAACATTTTTGGGGGTTAGATGCACTTCAAAGCGGAGTTCCATTTGGCATGTAATTTTTTTGGGGGGGAGTGGGGGCTTCAGTAGGAGTGGGACTTCCTGTCCCACTTCCTCCTTCCGTCATATCGCCTTGTGGCGGCCCCTCCCTGTAGGCGATCACCTGGGACGTGACAGGTCCCAGGCGATCGCCTGTTCACTCAGAGAGCGCTGCGCCGTTCACACATGCGCAGTGAGTGCCCGGCCGTGAAGCCGAAAGCTGTCACGGCCGGGTGCCCACACAATGAATGGAGGCGCCGGCGGAGAAGGGGGGCAGAGGAGCGGTGCTCTGGGCGGCACGTCGCTGGACAGTGGAACAGGTAAGTGTATGTTTATTAAAAGCCAGCAGCTACACTTTTTGTAGCTGCTGACTTTTAATAAACATAAAAAAAGGCTGGAACTCCCCTTTAAGTTAACAAATCAAAAGGTATAACCTAAAGCTGAACTTTTGCATTCAAAATATTTATTTTTAGCAGAAATCATTTTATTGCAGAAGAAACTTTTCAATAAAAGCATCTTACCTGCTTGCCAGAAAATCTTCTGAATGTACACTAAGCCAAGAATGCACAGTCCCAGCATCTTCCAGATGCCAGGATGAATGAACTCCCTTGCACATAGATAGCAGTTACATCATCACAGGCCTAAATGGTGGCTGAACAAGCCAAACCTGGAAGTAGATTGCAGGAAGGGAGCTTGCATGTGTTGCACCGCTGTAGAGGAGGTGAGTAACGGTCACTTTAGCTCCCCCTAAACTCCATACTTTCTTTATTAATCAATGACTAATGCAGTACAAGACTCTACTACTAAAATAGCAAATCACATCATATGTGCAAGTGCCTCATTTGTTTAAACCTGTTGTTCCCTCATGAATACTTTTTGTTTTAGTGAATCAAAATGGAAGGAGAAAAATAAATAAAAAAGTCAACCTGAGCCTGGTGCCATGAGATGCTATCATTTAAGCTTAGTCATACTTACCCCCCTGCCAGAGCTAGCTTAAATTCTTATGCAAGTTCCAACATTCTGACTGCTGCTAAGCCACAGGACTGAGGCCTGGCCATAAGTACCCAGTGTAGAGAAGGTGTGGGTGGGGTGAAGTGTTTTTGTGGACTGGGCAGCAGATTCAGGCAGTAGGAAATGGTAATCTAAGGAACACCATGGTGCCCACTAAGCAGCATCCGACTTACTTCAGGTTTCCTTTCTCAATAAAAATTACTTGAATACTATTTTAGATGAACTCCAGATCTTCACACCTTCTTGATGTTTTTAAACATGGAACTGTTAAAATCTTTTAATACGGCTGAATAACACTTAACTATTTTCCTGGCTATGAAAAAGCAGTTAAATGTACCCGGGACCCTTAAACTGTGTCTGTGCCCACCCTCAACTATATCCCATTGATAGACAGAGAAAAGAGGAGGAGATTTATTGCCGCATGTCACATCTGGACTTTTTGCTCCCAATTAAAGCCTGGGTTCACACTTGTGCGGTGCGGGATACCGCATGTGATTCGCACAAGAATTGCACCACATTTTGTATGGTTCAAAACGCACTGCATCTGCACTAATATGGTACAAGACCCTTTTTTTGCCACACCTGAATCAGATTAGATTCTGCCAATCGCACTGCATTTTTTTTTTCATTGTGAACCTAGACTAAATGTACTGAATGTAATGGCATGCTAAAAAGGAGAAATTGACACACAAAAACAAAAAAAAATATTCAATTTTCCAGGTTTTTCTGTAAACAATAGCTTGTTTTTTTTTACATTATGAGTTTTCCCAAAATTTTTGTGGAATCCTGCCCTGTGTATACTGGCTATTAGGAGTAGTATTCTCCTTCGCATTCATGATTTCAGAAGCATACAATTCATTAGAGAGCTTTAAGTAAAACTATAAGAAAACTTTTTTTTCATTTTGGATAACATAAAAAAAGAGGGTTATAACCCCTGACTAATTGTTTCTTTTCATCTGTGTCCCATTAGGGAAATTTACCTTTACTTCCTGCCCCATAGGCAAAATAGGAAGCGAGAAGAAATCCCTACAAATTATGGGAATCCATTGGGCCCTCTTAGGTCATCAGAACTAGTGTCCCCATTGAATATTTCTCCTCTAGTACTGTCTGGGACAACCCCAAATTTGGGATTTTTTTTTTTACTTTAATTTTTAATAATGGTAAACAGAACTAATAGAGAGGGTGAATCTCCCTAATGAAGGCGAGGTAGCAATAAAAACCCAACATGTTTTAAATCATCTCCACTCTGTCCAAAACTTAAAAGCAGAGGTCCACCCCAAAAAAACAGCAGCTACACATACTGCAGCTGCTGACTTTTAATAATAGGACACCTACCTGTCCTGGAGTCCAGCGATGTTGGCACCGCAGCTAATGTTTCCATCTGCTGTCAGGTGCTGCCGTCGCCATTGCGGGTAAGGGTACCAGGCAGTGAAGCCTTTCAGCTTCACGCCAGGAACCCTACTGCGCATGCACGAGGTCCCACTCCTCTCTCCTACTGGCACGGCGACAGGGTAAGGAGGAGGGAGCCCCAGCCGTGACGTCAATACCCACGGCTGAGGCTCCCAGAAGTGGGAAAGGATACCTGTCAAAGGTATCCTGTTCCCCCCGGAAGGTGCCAATTGTGGCACCGGGGGGGGGGGGGGTCAGATGAGTGGAAGTTCCACTTTTGGGTGGATGCCGCTTAAAAAAAAAAAAAAAAGTTTTGTCTTTAGTTACATTTTAAATGATTTTGGTTCTTGGAAAAGCAAATAAAATGAACAATGATTAGAACAAATGGTTAAACAGCAGGTCAGAGCTCCAGAATTATACGGCTTTATCACTTGTGAAGCACATGTGAATAGTGGCAAAACAGACTAGGAGATAGCTGTGGGGATTGAGGAAAAATTTTCCATGACACACACATACTCTTTGAGCACTTCCTGGTATCATTCCAAGTAAGAGGATATAGTAAGTTCTGGCGAGGCATTCATAGTATGTGCATTGGAAAATTACTCCCCTCAACTGACGACACAAATATGCAACTACAAACAATTTTACTCTGCAACAATAAAGCTCCATTCATACTATAACAGCTCTTGAACTCATGCAGAACTCCCCATTTTTTTCACGCGTACATAAAATGTGCAAAAAACACAATGCTGAACTTTTTTTTCCCACTAGAACGGAATAAAATGATCAATCTTAGCATAGATCATACCACTGCACCATGTCGCTCTGTTGTCTGCAGATCCTCTGATATTCTGGATTTAGTATTGGCTTTGTACCATGCGACACTCTGTATATCCTGCTGATAGACTCTGTCCCTTTCCACAGCCACTTCCTGCAGCAGCTAGCGTCTACAGCTCTGATGGTGGGATTGAATACATCCCAATTAACATTCAATCCCAAAACACAGTCACATCTACAGGAAAAGTCCAAACGAAGGATGGGCTCAGGCGTGTTCGCATGTTCCACATGCCCGTGCCCGCCAGGAAGCTTACACTGATCAGCGCTAATCACAGGCAGTGAGACATTTCCAGGTCAGTGCAAGCTTCTTGGCGGGCTTGGGCATGTGGAGCTGCGAACACGCCTGAGCCCATCCTTAGTCCAAACCTCCCAAGTCCCACACCACAGCATTATTCAAGGAGGAAACCCCTTCATACACAGCCTGTTCTGGGCAGGATTGAATGGATCACAATTAGAATTCAGTCCTGCCCAGTTAAATATGCCAACCAGTTTGATCAGGGAAAGCCCCTCCCCTCAGATCCATCCCTCCCAGAGCCTTGCTCTCTGTGGAGTGATTAATTTACATATGAAGGAATCCCCTTTAGAATAACCTGCCATAGCCCTTCCTCTGTGGTCTTGCAGTAAGCCATTATTCTTCGGCATTATTAAACCTCAGTACACAGCGCTCAATTAAGTTATCCTGATGTGATTATCTTCTATTGTGATACAACATTAATATTACCCACAAATTAACTGTGAAAAACATAAAAGCTCATCATTTATATAAAGTGCTTCAGTGCATAAAAATTTTTAAACATCAAAAAACTGCAAAAATTTATTGTTTCCATTTCATTAACAGTCCATATACAAAGTGTCTAATTGCGTTCCTCTGCAAATCATAATTATGTCACTTTACAAAGTGCTCTGTGCTTTTAGTGCAAACTATATATATATATACACACACACACACACACATACACACACACAGTGGGTACGGAAAGTATTCAGACCCCTTAAATTATTCACTTCTTTTTTAATAAACCAAAGTCCGTACTTTGTGACTGGAGATGTGGAAGCCCTGGGTATGCTGTAAGTCGTGATCCACAAGCACCTGAATCTCCCCTAACCCTCCATCCCTCTGTCTGGAAGTTCTTTAATAAAAACCTTGAAAAAAAGAGACCAAGTGTTTGGTGCAGACATTTGTGAACAATTCTTCAAGGAAGACCCCTGAGACGGACGTGGTGAACAGTAAGGTAACAGCAGGCCCAAAAATCTTAAACCAGTGGCCCATGCGGGGGTATTGCTACATAAATATACCCTTTTTGTGTAAATGTATATTGCATACTTTCTTGCAGATCACTTTAGATATTCTTTTAAATAAATTATTTTTTATAATTGGAAGCTGTAGCACAGCAATATCAGCTTATATTACATAGTCTGTGCGACAACTTAACAGCACTGTGCAGTGACAAACACTTTAAAGAGGGCCTACACTCAAATTAGAAGGCTACTCTGTTCTGCAATTCCTGTACATTGCAGCTAGCGAATGGTACAAATTGAGCTCCATGTATGGCTGCCTTATAAAAACACATTTTTAAGTAAAGACACGCAATTTCAGCACTTCTTTCTTCAGTTGTCAGTTTAATGAACCATTATACATTTAGGGATATTTCCACCATACAACAGACGGAACAATATAATATTAAGCCGACTAAAAACTGTACAATTTTTTTATTTCACATAAAAAAATAAAATCACATTGTTCTAGGAAAAGGCACTCTTTGGGAAAAACGCAAAACCACAATAACATTTTGTTATTAGAAAAGGGCTCATTGATATTTTTGCAAAGACAGAGCTCACAGGCCGCCAACATAAAACCATCTGAAATTTAAGTAGAGACACTGAAATGACAGCTGCACATTATGCTTTAACTGTCCTTAAAGGGGTTGTAAAGGTTCGTTTTTTATTTTCTAAATAGGTTCCTTTAAGCTTGTGCATTGTTGGTTCACTTACCTTTTCCTTTGATTTCCCTTCTAAATGTTTTTTTTCTTTGTCTGAATTTCTCACTTCCTGTTTCTCCTCACTAAACTTCACACCATCATCTGAGTGGTGTGGAGTCAGCCAGAACAGCTTACTGAGGAGGAACAGGAAGTGAGAAATTCAGAAAAAGAAAACAAAGAAAAAAAATATTTAGAAGGGAAATCTAAGGAAAAGGTAAGTGAACCAACAATGCACTAGCTTAAAGGAACCGATTTAGAAAATAAAAAACGAACCTTTACAACCCCTTTAAGTATTTTAGCTTAAAAAATAAATAATAGTTTTCAGCAAGTGGCAAAAACAATATATAATTATTAAAACACTCCCCTGCGTTTATTTTTATCCTTTCCTATATGGTTAGTCATTACAAAACTGGACAAATGGAAATGCTTTATGTAAACCAACTACTTGTGAAATCCATTACTCTAGAAGCTGTTAAAATGTGTTTGCAAGGAGCAAATAGACTGAGTCTTGTGATACATTATTTACTATTCTGGTAACCCTGGCTGAATCTGCTGCTGATAGAGTTGCCTCCTCAACAGATCAGATCAGATTGCACTGGCTGTTGTCCAGCAGACATGTGACTGCAATAAAGGGAACCCTCCATAGCAGAAATGAGCGTATGAAAGGCTCACAGACCAAGGGCACAGCATAGACAGTGTACATAGCTCACACCCTAATTCCCTCTTAATACAGACATCATTTACCAGTATAACTGTTTTGCATAAACGAAGCATACAGTCTTTATTTAATTGTCATTTCAGATCAATTTACTAGTCACTTCTGCTAAATTTACTAAAACTTTTTCTGTGGGAATTATACTGAACAATTCATAAGCTTATTATTAAAAAAAAAAAAAAAAAAAATCGGCCTATAACATCTCTGTACAATCTTTACATTTGCCAACAACTATGTTGTGTAGGGGACCAGCTTAGCCTTCCTTAAAGTGGTAGCAAACTCGCTAAGGTGATTTTTACCTAAAGGGTAAGCCTATAATAAGGCTTACCTATAGGAACAGTAAATATCTCCTAAACGTGCACTGTTTTGGAGATATTTACTTTAGAATCAGCCGGTAACATCACCAGTGCATGTGCTCTGAATGAACGGCATACCCGTTCTGTGCCGTAAACAGTGACCCCTGCACACATGTGCTAGTATGCAGTTCATACTAGCACACATTATGACTTAAACTAGCCAGGGCCCAATTTGTTTATTTTGCTGCAGTTTACTACCGCTTTAACCAGGATTCTTTGAAACTCTAGGGTTCCTCTAGAGCGGGGGTCAGCAACCTTTAGATCGCGGACAGGTGACTGGTAGATGGTGGTCTGGGCTTGCTGACCCGCCATCCCAAAGCATCAAACAGAGTGCAATGCAGAGGGACTACTTGTAAAGTTGTGAATAAAATAAATTATACGCTGCGCTTTCCAAAGTCATACACAATACCAGTGTAGCAAGAAATATACAAAAATATTCCAATAGTGAAAAAAAACATCCCTCCTAAGAGCCCATTCACACAGGGGCGTCTTTGGATCCGACTCCAAATCGCCCCAGGTCGCCCCTAGTCGCCTCAGGTCGCGCTGGCTGAAGAAATCAATGTAAGTTAATGGAGCCTTCCTTATGCACACTACTGCAGTCGCTCCGACTTCAAAAAAGGTCCCTGTACTACTTCAATCCGACTCCTAGGCGACCTGTAACCATTCATTTCAATGGGAGTCGCCTCTCACTGTCTTAATAGGAGCAACTCTCCAGGAAGAAAACATACATTTATCAGGCAAAACTCTCCCTCCCCCCTCCCTCCCACAGAGCTGATTCTTGTTTGATTGGCCACTGGAATGTCTCCTGTCCTGCAGGCAACTTGGAGTTGCCTTGTAAATAGCTCCAGGTCGTGCTGTGATTCATACTCAGGTCGTGTCTGAGTTGCCTCATAAAATCGCGCTGGAAGTCGTGTTGCCCCTGTGTGAATGGGCTCTAACAGTGGAAAGTGACAATAGTGCAATAAGTGAACACCTATAATAAATATAAAATATATAAAAAAAGTGTATATAAAAGCATAAACAATGATGACAATTGATATAAAGTGCTGTTGTGCAAAGATGTGCTATTTCCACTTTTATGATCCTGTGTTGATTATCAGTGAAAAAAGTGCTCCTGTGCATGTGCATAGCATCCAGTATTATAAAGTTTATCGATATTTTATTGCTGGGTTGTTCAAACAAGTGCTCCTGTGCATGTGTATGGCATCCAAAAAGAGTCTATCCAGGTGTAATAAAGTTCATGCGATAATAAAACTAAGTGATCCAGAACATGCCGTGGTGTTCCTCACTCTGGTGCTCCCCTTAGGTATTTAATGCTTACCTCAGAGCGTGTGACTTTGCAATTAAGCGCAGTCAAAACACACGTATGAACCACCGGAATCCTAGACTCGTCAGTATAGTACCTCGGTAAGTGTATTAAATAAAGACTTGATAGTGTAAAAGAGTTTAACAATTTATTAAGCAAAAAAAAAAAAAACCCAAATGGGGTACTCATATAGATTAGGTGCGCCAGTGCACTGCTCTATATCAGGCAAAACATAGGTAAATACCGGGCTGGTATCGGGATGGTATGTTGTTCCTCTCTGACAGATCACCTGTGCAAACGTGCCGTCCTGTCCCCTCCCCTACGCGTCTGGATACAGGGGTTTCCGTATCTTAAGGGGGAAATCGAATTGGACGGTCAACCTGTCAATCATTATAGAGCTCCCGCGGCCATTTTGGTGTAGCCTCAGGACACTCACTCTAGTGTTACATATAGTTTGATGGGAAAAGCACATAGAACTCTATTGCCAAGATACAACTGCTGGTACTGGCACTACATCTATATATTCTAGCTACTCCATTATGCCTGAGCCCTATGGTGTCCCTTTTGGTCCACTAGAGTCGCCGAAAGATTGGGTAGTTTGAATAATAAATCAAACAGGATGGACGTAGAGGAATTTTCATACCATCCCATCTGGCAATCAGCATCATGTAACCTGAACCTCAAATAATAATAAATATCAAAATGCCAATGTGATGCACTATAATATATATGGGGAAAAATAAAAAATGCATATAATTTATACCACACATTGCTAATATAAAAATAAATAATTATATAATAATTTATTTGTAACCGCACATCGCAAACCCACATAATAATCCTGTCGTGATGGTATACCAAAAATGCGCTCCCCATATATGCATTGGGTAATAGATACCGCATACAAGTTCCCAATCACTACTAGGCTAATTAATATAGGTGGAGTAAAAAAAAATAATATATATATATATATATATATTGTGACAGTAGGAGCTACTGTCACGGTAAAATGGACAGTTTGCTGGACACAGGGTCTGCACATTTACTACAGAGCGTAGATGTGGACTGGAAAAGACTGCTTTTGCAGCTTTCTCCAGGTTTTGGTATTCTGGAAAGGGGCTTTGTAGTTTGGAGATTCCACAGTGACTTGGGAGGGATGGGATCTCCAACCCTGTGTCCAGACTTTGCTGATTACCAGCAGGGTGTGTACTCAGGTGAGCACAGCCCTTATAATGAATGTATGGGAAGACCTCATGGCTCCCAGTTGGAGACGGCTCCACACCAAGAGACAGGAGGTCTTCAGGAGTCAGAGAGGCTGTAGGAGACAGCCAGAACATTGGTGACTGCAAGAGGCAGTCAGAAAGTTGGTGACTGCAAGAGGCAGAGCTGTGGACGCTAAAAGGAAGCCGTCTGCTTTGAGGAGTCCGGTGGTCTGGGTGACCAGGAAAGTGCAGAAGTACTGCTACAGAGAGCCAGGTGGGCTAGCATTTTCTGTTATGTGTATTTGATGGAGAAGAACCCTCTGCGTGGGAAACCTTTGTTTGGACTTTTATTTTGCCTTTTTTAATAAAAATGGGCTACCATTCCCTTAAATATAGTTCCTGACTGGCTTGAATCGCTGAAAAAACGCATTTACCACTTGAGCTAAACAACCCCCATCTCACTATATATATATATATATAAAATTATAAAAATATATATATATTCACTGTTAAAACATTAAAATCTTAAAAAAAAAAATAATACTGATAGATGGCAGAAGGTAATGGGATTGCCAATAATGAAAGTAGCAGACCCCCTTATAAACTTACAAAACTACGACAGTAAATGGCAGACTAGGATACCTGATAATTACTTAAAAACATTTTAGATCAAATTCTTTATTTAACCCCCCCGGTGCCAAAGAGCCTAACTGGTGTATCCACCAAGATTCACGCTTACTAATTTCTCTCACGTAGTTGGAGCCTCTCCAATGGCGCTTTGGGGCTTCAATACCCCAAAATTGCATGCCAATTGTACTTTTGTTGTGGACATCCCTAAAATGTTCCGAGAGAAAATGTTTGTCGAATCCCTTCCTAATATTTCTAACATGTTCCTCCATGCGGACCTTCAATGCCCTTATAGTTCTACCAACATAGATCAAGTTGAATGGGCATTTAACTGCATAAACTACACCCACCGTATCACATGAAATAAAATACCTAATAGTATGCGTTTGTTTGGATACAGGGTTAGAAAGTTCTTTTACTTTTCTGACATTGGTGGGAACCCTTACACAGCTGTAACATCGTCCGCATCCATGAAAGCCCTTGATGTCCCAAAACATCTTGGGTCTAGTAGGAGGTGGTTCCACAACATTGTGTACCAATCTGTCACGTAGATTGGGTGCTCTTTTGTATACAATTTTGGGTGTATTCGTTAAACATCCTTTGACGTGAACAGCCTGCTTTAAAACATCCCAGTATTTGCGGATAATCTTTTCCACTTATTTCTTTTTTTAATTGAAATCCAAAACAATACATGTGCCCATGTCATTGTTACTTCCATCATTTCTTGTACTGTCTTTTAGTAAATCTTCTCGAAACATATTTTTAATCTTACTCTTTTCTTTTTCCAAGAAGTCATCACGATATCCATTGTCTCTGAACATTTTACTTAACATCTCAGATTGCATTTCAAAGTCAGCTTTTTGAGTACAGTTCTTTCTTATCCTCATATATTGTCCTCGAGGGATATTATCCAACTACGGTCTAAAATGGCAACTCATTGTGGGGATATAAGAGTTGCGATCGGTCGCCTTAAAGTAAGTTTTAGTCTCTATACCACGTGGTGTATTTCGAATCTCTAGATCTAAGAAATTTATCATGTCCTTACTGACATCCCATGTTAGGCTAATGTTCTGATCATTGCTGTTCATCGTCTGGAGTTGATTCTCCAAGGTTTCCATGCTTCCTTTCCATATAATCAAGAGGTCGTTGATAAATCGCATGTATAACATGATGCTTGGGTCCCTATTGTACAGGACACCCTCAGACTCCCACTTGGCCATATATAAATTTGCCACACTAGGGGCGAACTTAGCTCCCATAGAAACACCCCTGATTTGCAGTTAAAATGTATAGAGACTAAAACTTACTTTAAGGCGACCGATCGCAACTCTTATATCCCCACAATGAGTTGCCATTTTAGACACCTCTAGCACCGATCAACAAAGTAAGGGAGTCCTATATGGACCACAAATGAAATGGGCCCTATGCTGAGCACCAATTTAGGAGGGTGTTTCCCACTACAATTTTCACTTCCTGTACAGTAAATGTATTTATTTTCTGTCCATATGTATACAATTCATTATAATTACTGGAAAATAACTTTGTCAAACAGAGCAGCCCCAGGTTTAAAATATGCATTGTCACATTTATTTTTTTAAATTTCAGTTTAATGATCACACTAATGTCCTGTGAGCTGCAACTAACGTAATTATTAGCAGGGGCTTCCCAAGGACTGAAAAGTTATTTCAAGAGTTCTTCTCTTTTAAAAAGGCTGAGAAAGTATTGATATTTTGGTAATATGGAATTGCCATCTTTTCAGTTAAATACATTTTTTTTTATATATATATAAAAAGGTTGAGAAAATAGGATTTTTATAACAGCTTACCTGTAAAATCCTTTTCTTGGAGTACATCACGGGACACAGAGCGACATAGTCATTACTAATGGGTTATATAGATACCTTCAGGTGCTGGCACTGGCAACTTCCAAAACCGGAAGTACCCTCCCCTATATAAGCCCCTCCCATCCGGGAGCACCTCAGTTTTGTAGCAAAGCAATAAGTGTCCCTAAAGAGGGGTGGGAGCTCTGTGTCCCGTGATGTACTCCAAGAAAAGGATTTTACAGGTAAGCTGTTATAAAAATCCTATTTTCTTTCTCGTACATCACGGGACACAGAGCGACATAGTCATTACTAATGGGATGTCCTAAAGCAATGCCCAACGAGGGGGGGGGATACACCATACATAAGCTGAGCGCTATCAGACATGAGGATCTTTTGCGGCCTGCAACACACTGCGCCCAAAGGCGACATCCTCCTGACTTCTAACGTCCACCTGGTAGAACCTAGTAAACGTGTGTACTGAAGACCATGTTGCGGCCTTACAGATTTGAGCCAGGGAGGCCTGGTGATGCGCTGCCCATGAAGTTCCAACTGCTCTCGTGGAGTGCGCTCTAACTTTGAACGGAGGCGGTCTCCTTCTCAAGCCATAGGCTTGCATAATGACCTGTTGAATCCACTTGGCTAAAGTAGATTTTGACGCTGCCTGACCCTTTCTGGGGCCTTCCGGCAGAATAAACAAAGTATCCGTTCTGCGAATCTGAGCAGTGGCTTTTAGATAAAGCTTTAACTGCTCTTACTACATCCAAAGAATGCAATAACTTTTCCTCTACCGAACTAGGTTTGGGGAAAAAAGAAGGAAGAACCACATCTTGGTTCAAATGAAAACCTTGATACCACCTTAGGAAGAAAGGCTGGATGAGGACGTAACACTACTCTGTCCTTATGGATAACCAGATATGGCTCCCTACAGGACATAGCTGCTAATTCCGACACTCTTTTAGCCGAACAAATGGCTACTAGAAAAAACAATTTCCTGGTGAGAAGAACCAAGGAAATATGCTGTAATGGTTCAAATGGTTGTTTCTGTAGAACCGACAGAACCAGGTTTAGATCCCATGGACATATGGGAATATTAACCGGAGGACTAATACGCATCACTCCTTATCTAAAGGCTTTGACTAGTGAATGCGAAGCCAAGGGCCTTTGAAAAAATATTGACAAGGCCGAAAACTGACCTTTGATAGTACTCAAGGCAAGCTTCCTATCTACAGCCCACTGTAGGAAGTCCAGACTCCTACCTATTACGTACTTATGTGGATGCCATTTCTTGGCCTCACACCACGCGATGTACGCCTTCCAGATTCTATAGTAGATCTGCCTGGATACCGGCTTCCTGGCATTGATCATGGTAGATACCACAGCATTAGAGAGCCCTCTCTTTTTTAGAATGTGGGCTTCAATAGCCAGGCCGTCAAACCTAGGGCTGGTAAGGAAGGGTGGTATATCGGTCCTTGCGAAAGCAGGTCCGGACGACGTGGGAGAGTCCAAGGACTCCCCACTGACATTTTACAATCTCCGCGTACCACGCTCTTCGGGGCCACGCTGGAGCCACCAGAATCACTGGTTTCTTTTCTACCCTGATTCTGCGGAGTAATCGAGGTAACCATTGTGGCGGTGTGAATGCATATATCAGCTTGAACTGATCCCAAGGGAACACTAGGGCATCCGAGCCGCAAGCTAGGGGATGCCTTGTCCGAGACACAAACCTGTCCACCTTTGCGTTGAATCTGGATGCTAGAAGATCTACATCCGATGTTCCCCACCGCTGACATATTGTCCAGAAAACCTCGGGGTGAAGGGACCATTCCTCTGGGCATAATTGCTGGCGACTTAGAAAGTCCGCCTTCCAATTCTCCACTCCTGGAATGAATACCGCAGATATGGCTGGGACATATCTTTCTGCCCATTTCAGGATGTAATTTACTTCCCTCTGGGCTGCACGACTCCTGGTGCCCCCCTGATGATTGATATATGCCACTGCTGTGGCATTGTCTGATTGAATTCTGACAGGGGACCCTTGGAGTTTGGATGTCCATGCTACTAGGGCATACCAGGCTGCTCGTATCTCTAAGAGATTGATGGGCAGGGCCTTTTCTGCATCCGACCATCTGCCCTGGAGAGACCATTGCTCCAGTACTGCTCCCCAGCCTATAAGGCTGGCATCTGTAGTGACCACCTTCCAAGAAATCGGACTGAAGGATTTCCCTTTTTCCAGATTCTGGGGAACCAACCACCAACGGAGGCTCTTGCGAACGGAAGGGGACAAGGACATTGTAAGTCTAGGGCCTGAACTTTGTTGTTCCAGGCTGACAGTATGGCCCCTTGCAAATTCCTTGAATGGAATTGACCATAGGGTACTGCTTCGAATGATGCCACCATTTTTCCCAGCAGCCTCATGCACAGGCGTATGGACGGCTGTTTTTTTTGTACCCACTAAGTGGATCAAATCTTTCAAAGACAACACCTTTCCTCGAGGCAAGAATATTTTTCTCTGGCCTGAATCCAACCTTAGCCCCAAGTATTCCAGACTTTTGACTGGTTTTTAGGGCTGACTTGTCTCGGTTGATAATCCAACCGTGAGATTCCAGATACTTGATTGTCTTGTGAACGACCACGTCTAGTTTTTTCACTGAGTGGTCTATCAGCAACAAGTCATCTAGATATGCCATTATCATTACACCTTGTGTTCTTAGATTGGCCAATAGAGGGCCAGAATTTTCGTAAACACTCGTGGTGCTGTGGCCAAACCGAAGGGTAAGGCTCTGAACTGAAAATGGTGCCCTTCTACTGCAAAGCGTAGAAATTTTTGGTGGACTGGAAAGATGGGAATGTGCAAATAAGCATCTTTGATGTCGATCGCGGCTAACCAATCCTCCCCTTGTAGGGCAGTGGCCACCGATCCGATCGACTCCATCGGAAAGTCCTGATATACAGGAATTTGTATAGCCCTTTTAGAATTAATATGGGCCTCCCGTCCGCGTTTGCTTCGGGACTGTAAAGAGGTTTGAGTAAAACCCGAACCCTCATTCTTCCAGGGGAACCTCCATAATTACTCCTTGGAGCAATAGTTGTTCTAGTGCCAACAGGAGGGACTCTCTCTTCCGGGGATCCCTTGGCACGTTTGACCTCAAAAATGGGAAGGAGGAGAGTCTTTTAACTCCAAACTGTATCCCAAACATACTGCGGAGAGCACCTATCTGTTTTGATCGTGTCCCGCCAGGTCTCTTGCGAACAACTGGAGTCCTCCCCCCACCCGACTGAGTGGGGGCAACCCTTCAATGAATTTAACTTTGGGGGAGGTTTTGTACCTCCCCTGACCCAGGGTTTCTCATTACCCTGCTATTGTCCCTGTTTTTTACCCCCGGGAATTGACCGAGGAGGCCGTCGGAACTGTTTTCCCTGAATAAGCGTTCACCATGAAATGGGACGCTAACCAGCCATTCTTTACAGGGAGCTTCAGCAGACCAGTTTTTGAGCCATAGAAGCCTACGCATATGTACTATAGACAGCGTAAGGCGGGAGGCCTGATGGACTGAATCCTTTATGGCGTCAACCGCAAAGCCTAAGGCTCTAGGTAGATCAGCTAGGGCAAGGCCTGCTGATCTGTCAAGTCCCTCAAGACCTGTTTCAACTGATCCTTCACTGCTTAGCAGACCTCACTGCTGGTTGTGTCACCAAGCTTGCTGTAGAAAGAAGCAGACTTTCATAAGGACTCCAATCTTTTATCTATTGGGTTCTTGAACATTTGAACATTATCCACTGGACATGTCAGTGATTTATACATACAAGAGATGGCTGCGTCCACTGTAGGGACCTTCCATTTTTTGATGAACTTATCCTCCATGGGATAGACCACCGGAAATCTCTTGGGGGAATAAATATTTTCTCAGGACGTTCCCAATCCTGGTAAATGAGCCCTTTCAGTAAAGGGTGAAGTGGAAAAGAACAGACAGTCTGGGGGCTTCTAGCGACCCCAACGAGGATACAGTAGTGGTTGATGGTTCCGCAAGGTGCATTTTTAAATGCTGATCGGACCATGTTAGTCAGAGACTGAACCCATAATCTTTCAGCTTGAGATGCTGAGAAAAGGTTCCCCCACTGTTGATTCCTCTATAACAGAATCAACCTCATCCTGATCCCCTTCAGGCAGGTCGATCCCTGTATGGGACTGTTGCTCTGCTAACAGGCACTCTGAAGGAGGAGACGGAGATCGGGCGTGCTTTCCCTGACAGGGAGGCAGCGATCAATGTTGACAATCTCTCTCTAATCCTCCCAGAGCTGAGGAAAAAACCTCCTCTGTTACATACACAGGAGCAGGTGAACTGAGGACAGCCACAGTACCAAGTACCCCTGCGGGGTCTCTACGGTCACTTACCTCTGAACTTCAGGGGAGACTGGTGCAGCAGAAGCATGCCCAAGATCCTCAGAGCCCGATGAGACCCCCTTCGCTTCCTGGAAGATTCAGTTCCGGAGCTTCTGGACGGCATATTCCTAAGCCTAAAGCTGAGGTATTCCAGCCGTAATACACCACTTTTACTGAGAATAGTCTAGCACAATTGCTGCTATATCACAGTTGGTGTCTACTAAAGTGCCTTTCTAGGGGATGCCTGCATCAACCGCCTCTGTGTGCCTTTATACTGTTGCTAGCTCTGTCTGTGCACTTCAATAGCCAGCTATAATGTGCTTTAAAACACGCTGGACGCCCGCACATGCGCAGTAGCGCCGCAGCGCACACCTGAGCGTCATCCACCCGCTCCGCCCCTTTTCCAGATCGCCTCTATATATAGAGGCGCGTGCACGCGCACGCACGTGCGCCTTCGGCGCCTTTTTTGAAAACAATAAGGAGCTAGATGGGAGCCAGGGTCCCTTTGCCGCAGGGCCCGGGGATGGATGAGCGCAGCAACAGGGCAGAGGAGACAGCTTCCCAGCAGAGAACATACCAACTGCCTGGATTTGATTCTGGAAGAAAAAAATCCACATTACAAGAAAAAGAACCATAGCGGCCTCTACTGTCTTAACACAGGTACCGCGGTCTTACATTTTTTTTTTTTTTTCTTGCCTACTATTAAAATTTTTACATTTTCTCAGTAGTAACAGGCATACACAGAATAATAGCGGGAATACCTTAGGTAACAGGCAGAAAGACAAAATAGGCTTGGGGGTCCCTCAATAGAACCAAGTTCCCGAGGGCCCCCACTTACCTTTTCCTCGCCGCAGGACTCTGTTTGGTCCACAGAAGCCCAAACTTCACCTATCACGGCAGGCATTGTAATCAAACCTTCAGGGACCGTGTTCCCAAGGATTCCACTCCCCTGGACCTGTATAGCACCCTGCACAGAAAACATCTTGGTCGTGGGTATGACCAGAGCTCTGGATCCCAGGGTCCAGCCCTCCTAAGAGAGGCATTACAGGCAAAACCTTGCTCTTCTCTTGCAAGGCCCGGGTACCGACCGTTTAGCTATGAAGCTTTTTTGGTCGGATCCGGAATAGCTTACTGAGGCCCAAAAGAACCTGTACGCAAGCTCAGTGAAAAACACATGTTACTTCTTGGCCAACACCTTAGACACTGGCAAAAAACTGAGGTGCTCCCGGATGGGAGGGGCTTATATAGGGGAGGGTACTTCCGGTTTTGGAAGTTGCCAGTGCCAGCACCTGAAGGTATCTATATAACCCATTAGTAATGACTATGTCGCTCTGTGTCCCGTGATGTAGGAGAAAGAAAGGCTGATGGCTGATGGAGCTAAACAATCCTTTCAATCTGCATCCAATCAATCAGGCAGATCTACACTACATAGTTGTGATTACATTGTACAGTCACACATAAAGCTCACAGCTGCATAAAACATGCAGGTGTGAATGGGGCATCAATGAGCATTATGTGCGACTGTAAACTGCATTAAACATGCAAGCAGGATTTTTTCCAATTCGTCACACGCTTTGGGTGCGAAGGGTTAGAAAAAAACCCTGCTTGCATGTTTAATGCCGTTTTCAGCAATAGTCGCCCAATACGGGCAGCTGGAAGATCAATAAATTACAAGAGCGCTTGCTAGCGCCCTCACAGTTCATTGAGAACTACAGGTAGTCAGCCTATGACAAAACTTGTAGTCTATTTATTCACAGGAAACTGTGAATGGGTGGCGCAGTTGTTTGGCGTTTGAATGCCGATTTCAAATTGTGACAGCTGGTGAGGGAGAAGGTCCCCGCCCACTTTCACGTGGGGTCAAGTGCCAAATACCCTAAATACAGGGTACATACATTAACATGCAACACATTCAGGAAAGTGAACATAGCCTTTAAAATGAATGCACTATTTCTTGCCATTCCCCTACATCATGTACAATGGTGACTCCACTGCATCTCCAAGCATACTAAAGTAAAGGTCTGTTTTCCATTATTGTTTTAACCGTTCTATATAGTGTACATCAATCTGGTGCCAATACCAAGACGGACAGGGTATATATATATATATATATAATATTTAAATCATTACATTAGACTCCTTCATAGCCCACACTCATTACCAGGCCTTTGACAGACATGGTATATGAAATGTGATGAGTGAGGATTCTGTAAATTCGGACATTGAACAAAACCTGTTATGACTGCTTCGCATATGTGATCTGCTTCATCTAGCCAATGGATCAGGTTTTCTAAACTATACGGCCTATGTCTACTTAGGCTACTAATTATTTTTAGCAGAGCCAATTCGTTAATCAGTGGATGGTAACAGTGACTGACCCAGCCACATACCAAGCATGTCAAAATGGGGCACCCGCTCTACACCAAGATTAGGGCAAGAAACCTTACCACTTATGAAATTAGCTTCTTTTACTCTTTTAAAGTAGATGTGAACCCTAACTAAATGACAAATTTCAAAAGAAATGTGTATTAAACAAAATTACATTTTCTAAATACGTGGTTTTTTTTTGAAGCGACTTGAAGCAATGCCTGTAAAATCTTGAGGATTAGGGACCGCAAGTCGCATCAAAGTTGGACAAAAGTAGATATTAAGATACTAACTAAAATACTGGCCAATTGATTGGTCAGAATGTATTTGCGTGAGTATAGCAGTATTCAAACAGGCTTTATGCCAGGGAAAAACCATGCCATGAACATTAGGAGATTATACATGAACATACAGGCTCAACATGACAATTCTTGAACCAGGGTGGTGGTAGCACTAGACACTGCCAAAGCCTTTGATTCCGTAGAATGGCCGTACTTGTGGGAGTGCTTACACAACTATGGCTTTGGTCCACAGTTTATAAAGTGGGTTAAGCTTCTTTATCAGACACCTAAAAGCAAGGGTTTTTGTCAACGGCTGGCTTTCGAAGCAGTTCCCTCTGAAAAGGGGAACAAGACAGGGATGTCCCCTGTCCCCCCTACTGTATGCCCTGGCAGCAGAGCCACTGGCAATTGCCATCAGAGCAGACACTAATATAAAGGGATTGAAAAGAGGACACAGTAGATAAAATAGGTCTGTATGCTGATGACACTATTTTGTACTTGGCAGATAAAGGACCTTCACTAAAGGCCGCACTTGAAATCATTGGAAAAATGGGTTCTTACTTGGGATTGCGTACCAACTGGGACAAATCCCAAATCCTCCCACTGGATATCTCCCCCCCCCCCCCAAAACAAACCCAACTTTACCATTATCTAGAGTATCAAAAATTAAGTACTTGGGGGTGGAGGTCACTAGGACTTTAACGGACTACACACACCTGAATGTCACACCCCTATTTAAATTGATAAAGTCCAAAACACAGACATGGTCCAGGCTGCCACTAGGGGTGATGGGATGTATAAATATAATAAAAATGATTTTGTTACCCAAAATACTATATATGGTTTGGCATGCTCCTCTCTATATCCCTTTAAAAGTCTTTAAACAAATGGAAGCCATTCTAAACTCATTTGTATGGGGAAATGGCAGACAAACTGGCCTGGCATGTTCAAAAGAACCCTACGGATATGGGAGGAGTGTCCCTTCCTGATCTACAAGATTATTACTTGGCAGCTCAACTCTCCCACACATACCACTTTAACAAAGTGGAAATGCAACGCTATAGATCCCTAGTATGTAATAAACTGGGTCACCCAGCATTTACCCCGCTCCAAGCTATCCTTAGAGGGAAACAAATCACTAAAAAAAACGCAAGGTATAATATGGGAATGCTACTCCATCATCAAAGAATATGGGAAATCACGTTGAAAAAGCAAAACACTGGGAAAATTCACACCCCACTATGGTTCAACAAACACCTACCTGAGTAAGAATCTTTCTCAGACTCGACAGTATGGGCTACACATGGCATAATATACCTCCATCAGGTGTTATCAGACTCAAGCAGTTTCAAGTACTTAAGGAAGAATATACACTCCCTAACCAGATCGCTTTTAAGTATCTACAACTGCGCCATGCATTAAAAACACAAATAACCAAATATGGAAGTAGTGTCAGATTCTCCCCCAGTTCTGGATATAATAATGGGAGAGGAACCCTCTAAACTCATATCGACCCTGTATCTAAAGATCAGAAACCGTAGTTCGAATGCCATTGCACAAAAGGCAAAAATGGAATGGGAAAAAGACGTAGGCCCCATAGAGAGGGAAGACTGGGATGAAATAATGGAAGGGACGAGACTGACGTCTCCCAAGTTATCTGACAGACTGACACAGATATACATTGTACACAAAGCCTACCTGACATGCAATTTGTGCCACGCAGCACCAGGTACGTTCTTCCATCTCATATGGAGCTGCCCAAACATTCAGACATATTGGACGCAGATTTTTCAGTTTTTACATGACAATATGGGATCCTCAGTGGTATTGGACCCCAAACTATGTCTTCTGGGACTTCTACCAGACGTAGAAATTGAAAAATACCAAGCTACATTTCTAAATGAAACTCTGTTTATGGCGCGTAAGGGCATAGCCAAGGTATGGATGCAGGCTCAGCCTCCCTCCATACGCCAAAGGAAGAGGGACGTTAATGATGCACTACCATTTAAAACATTAGTCTATGCCCACAGAAAGTGTGTGCATAAGTACTCAAAGGTGTGGGATAGATGGTTAGAGGATGGAGAGAGAAACATGTGCCTAAAATACTCCAAGCCCTGCAGACAGGCCTACTTAGATGAAAGTAGAAAGTGACTGTCCTATGAAGGTGTAAACCATGAAAATCTTAATCAGAACTGTATTGGTAGCAGAATGACATGAAGTCTCTTATATACTGGATGTATATACCCTCGTAAACTTGTGCTCTAACATGTATGTACAAAGAATCTCACACAAAATGACTGTTATAATGTACTGTTTATTATTCCACATAAGCAACTGCTTTGTAAAATGACTTTTATCCAAATAAAGTTGTCTTTTTCCAAAAAAAAAAAAAAAAGTCAGACCAAAGTAGTGCAGGGACTACTTTGAAGTCGCACAGAGATGAATGGTACTATATTGGAAATCATGGGGTACGACTTGTAATGCGACTTTGCAGTCCCAAGCCGCAGGACAAGTAGCACAAGTGTGAAGGGGACCTTATAAAGAGAAGTGTCTGAACTAGGACCTTCCTGGCAGGACACCATGTACTATTTTAATGAATGTGGCAGGTTTAAAGATTTAGAAAATTACTTTTGAAGTTGCATCCACATGATAAAAAAAGGAAAAGCTTTAAAGCGGAGATCCACCCAAAAATGGAACTTCCACTTTTCGTATTCCCCCCACCCCCTCCGGTGTCACATTTGGAACCTTTCAGGGGGAGGGGGGAGCAGATACCTGTCTAATACAAGGATTTGCTCCCACTCCGATCTACGCCATGTCCGGCCCCTCCTCCGCTCCCCCCCGCTGTCTTCTGGGAGACACACAGGTCCCAGAAGACAGCAGGGACCAGTGAGATTGCGCAGCGTGACTCGTGCATGCGCAGTAGGAAACCAGGCTGTGAAGCCGCAAGGCTTCACTTCCTGATTCCCTTACCAAAGATGGTGGCGTCTCCACCCAGGAGCCGAGGGACAGATCAGCTTCGGGTGCTGACATCACGGGCGCCCTGGGCAGGTAAGTGTCCATATATTAAAAGTCAGCAGCTGCAGTAATTGTAGCTGCTGACTTTTAAAAAATAAATTTTGGCAGACCTCCGCTTTAAGTAATTGGGACTACATACACTTGAAGTAAATAGTGATGTCTCTCTTTGTAACCAGACAGTATCTGTCTTGCAAAGTGTAGAAAACTAAAGTCACCAGTTTACTGCCTGATGTAGTCTAAACAATTTCCTTCAGTCGCTCCAAGATTGATGAACCAGTCATAACATGTTCATATGAAATGGAATACTGTTTTAACATATAGACTTTAAAGCAGTATTAAATGCCAAAAGCAAACATGTATTATACTGCAGATTACCAATTCTTAGATGTGATGGCTGCATTTGCCTTCTTTTTTAGGCTCCCTTTCTTTTTTCACCTGGTGATCTGGCCAGTAAGTCTGTTGCTTCTCAAAAGAACAAGCATGCCTGCTGATGAAGCAATTAGAGAGATGAAACAAACCATTTAACACTGACAGGGGTGCTTACAATGACCAGCTTTTATGCAAAACCTTTATCCCAAAAGAAAAAAAAAAAAAAACTGTAGCTGTAATTGCTTTTAAAGTACTAGCTGGAGTTTGGCTTCAATTTGTTAATGCATCTAAATGTGCTAGAGCATTTAACACTCCCCTCCCTGAAACGGATGATCCTGTTGTCCAAAGGTGCCCCTGTTGCTCCTTCAGCCAGTGAGGGGGGCACTCTAATACAAGGAGGTGGGTTTACTGGCTAATCACCAGGTGAACACAGAGGAATAAAAAAAAAAAAAAGAATACAAATGCAGCTACACAAAAAAATGACCGGTGAGCTGCAATATATTACATTTTTGGTTCGGGGTTTATTACCACTTTAAGGTCTTCTGAGGTTACTGGCTGCTTGAAGTTGTCCAATTATTTTTTTGGTAGTGCATTCATACA
Source organism: Rana muscosa (assembly GCA_029206835.1). Taxonomy (NCBI): domain Eukaryota; kingdom Metazoa; phylum Chordata; class Amphibia; order Anura; family Ranidae; genus Rana; species Rana muscosa. The sequence goes on along the minus strand of CM055118.1, from coordinate 938,243,276 downwards.
CCTCGTGAGTAGCAGAGCTCAGTTCCTAATAAACAACATGTGATATGATCTGTGCCAAGGTAAGAAGCAGAATTCTGGGCATCTACCTATCTCCTCTTAAGGGAATTTATGGTTGTATAGATCAGAGGCCAAGTGCCCTTGACCTTAATAAACACAGCCAGCCAAAACCCAGACCGCCTGAGACCAGGCTTCTGCCACTGATCACAAATGAAACTAGTTTAAATTTAGAGGCAGATTATGGGAAACAGGACTCCAAGCCTGGCTCTTGCCAACACATCCGACTGTAAACTTAAGAGGAGGAATTTGTACACCTGCTACCCATATGTTCAATTTCAAAAGTGGAGCGGAGACTTACAAATACAACTCTTCACATACAGGCACTTTTGATTACCTACAATTAAGATAGATAAAGCTACATCAGATTTACCATAAAAAAACAAACCAGGAAAGTAGAAGTGTTCCCTCTAGTCTAATTGAGTAAAGATCATTTTAAAGCAGATTTCCCATTTAACATTTGTTATATAAACATACATAAAATTAATTGCGGAGCGGTTATAAAAATGAAATGCAGCTTTTGTTGCAATATTTGCTTTGTCTCCAGCACTGTCCCCAGCACAGTTAAATGATTGAATCAAACAAATAGCCGGTCATTCGATAGCTTCTTCATTTAGGAACTTTACTGGTGCACTACAGCAACCGCATAATCCATATGTGCCAACGCATTTCGGTCAAAGCCTTCCTCATAGCAGGAGTTAAGAAAATACAGCTGACAGTAAGGATTCGTTTTAACCAACTTCACAGTCAAGTAACAAAGTGGAAGAATGTACAATGGGAGTCGTTTTAGGATGTAATAAGGCTTAGGTCGAGAGGGAAGAACAATAATATGGCATAAAACAGGGCCGAACTGGGAGAAGTGAAAAGTAGGGGAAGAAAAGAGGAATAAAAAAAGGTAGGGTGGAAAGGATCATTGGGATAACTCATTTAAATAACATTACAGGCAATACAGCAGGACAAAGAGTAAGACCCAAGTGGCAATACGAGCAGAAAATTCAACAAGGAAGCTTCACAAGCAAATATTAGAACCCCGGCACACCAGATAAATGGCAAACATCCATGTCATTTATTGTAAAGCATCCACAAACATGGCAGTCACAGTCCCCGTCTTGGACCGCCCTACTAATGCGTTTCACCAAGTCAGGGCTTACTGTAGTCTTAGAGATCTCTACAATTAAGCCCTGATTAGGTGAAATACATTACGGGGGCAGTCCTAGGTCACGGACTGTCATGACCATGTTTGTGGATACTTTACAATAAACTGTGTGGACGCTTGTGATTTTATTCGATGTGCAGCGGCTCTAATCTTTGCCTCTAGACAGTGAGCAAAGATGGCTTGGCTTGCCCCCAGCACATGGGGTTTGAATAGCAGTGGAGAGAAACTACTTGGAGTGGAGAGTTTCTTCAGTTTAGACGCAGGGGTCTCCAAATTATGGTCCTCCAGTTGTTCAGGAACTACAATTCCCATCATGTCTAGTCATGTTTGTGAATGTCAGAGCTTTACAATGCCTCATGGGATGTGTAGTTCTGCAAAAGCTGGAGGGCCATAGTTTGGAGATCCCTGACTTAGAGGGTTTCTTCAATTTAATGTAATCCGAAAGAAAGCTTCACAATTGAGTAATTCAGCCCATCAGCAAATACTAGCAACTGAAATAGCTTACTCTAGCTCACTTTCAATATCGCTAAACAGAATGCTGCACACTGATGATGAAAGTTCTAACAGAGCAAAAAGCCCTTTGTAGACTCCATGACAAAGCAACATGATTTATAAATGAAAGCATATGATCAAACTTCCAATTATAAATATAAATTTTATTTTTTGCTTTTGTGAACCTTGCAGAAAGATCGCTTAAATACATCCCTACAGAGGCGACTGTTTCGCTATCACATGTCTTTAAACAATGTGACTAGAACTGCAAATCTATGCATCTCATGACTTGGTCAAGTGCTGATTTTATGCCTTTGAGACAAAAGCATGCAGTGCAAACAAAAAGGAAACCTAAAAGCTGGCTTAGCTTTCCTCCCTCACCAATGGTCAAACTGGCAGTTAAACACCATAACTAAAATGTAATTTACTAAACAATTTGTATTTATTTTTTAACAAACGTGTCATATTTACCTGCTCTGTGTAATGATTTTACACAGAGTAGCACCCATCCCCCTCTTCTCGGGTCTCCAGCTAGCGCTCTGGGCTCCTCCCCCCTGTTGAGTGACCTCATAGCAAGCTGCTTGCTATGGGGGCACTTGGGGTGTGCTTCCTCCCGAGCCCCACTGTGTGTGTCCATAAGACACACAGAGCATGGCTCGGCCCTGTTCCCGCTGGCTACAACTTACAGCAGCGGGATTCAATGGCTCCCACTGCTGTGTATGAGCCAATGAGGAGGAAGAGAGTTGGGGGAGCAGCTGCTCTCGTGCACATTGCTGGATCGAGATCAGGCTCAGGTTGGTATAAGGAAAGGCTGGAAGGGGAGCTTCACACACAAGGAAATGCTAAGTTCACCTTTAAAAAAAAAAGCCAACGGAGCATTGCACCCACAATCAGCAGTTTGCAGGGGCAATCTCGGCTCCTGGGGGGAGAGGCCGCAGGTGCTGAAACATGTTACATGTTCCATCCTAAAAAAGGTTGTAACATGTTGCAAAGGTGACCTTCTCCTTTAAAGTAAAGGAATAAAATAATACCTAGTAATCCCGTCATAAAGGTCCTTGTTTGGGCACTTCCTGTTATGCTGTGACAATACTCTGCAACCTGTCTCCCAACTGTGCTCCTGCATTATCACCCTGTAACATGGACTTCCGAGACTATAACTGGATATTTCAACACACGTTACAAAGGCATGGTATACTATTGTCAACATCGGGAAACCTGCTCTTCCATCACTGGAAACCCACAGCAGCAAGAGAAAAACTAGATGAGAAAAAAAAGCTAATTTGAAAAAATGGCAATTGTTTATAATAAAAAATATAAAATATTGTTAATAAAAAAAAAAAAAAAAAAACATATTTCCGACAATAAGGCTTAAAGCGGTTGTGTACCCGCACACAAAAAAAAACCCTGCAAGGCAAAGGCATAATGAGCTAATTATGCAGCGCATACTAGCTCATTAGGAAATACTTACCTCAGGACGAAGCCCCCGTATCGGAGCCTGGTCCACGCCGAGGTTTGCCAAAATCTTGCCCTCGGCGTGTCTTCTGGGTTCGCGGCTCCGGCGCTGTGAGTGGCGGGAGCCGCGATGACGTCACTCCCGCGCATGCGCGCCGGAGTTTAATTCCCGGCAAGGTCAGGCTGCATCTGTCGGACCTTCAGCCGAGCGCATGCGCCGCTGATGTCAGCGGCTGCATGCAAAGGGAATATCTCCTAAACCGTACAGGTTTAGGAGATTTTAATTTTACCTACAGGTAAGCCTAATTATAGGCTTACCTGTAGGTAAAAGTGTCAAATTTGGGTATACAAACGCTTTAAGTCTCCTTGTCTTTGAGAAGCATCAGGAAGTACCAAAGACTCTTGGCCAACAGTTCTCAATAGAGACAGGGACTGGTTAGTATAAAATATTGATCAGGAGGTCTGATCATACTCCCTCACCTGCCTCCAAGTATAACAAAACATGCTTAGAAAATTTTAGTGTGCTTATTTACATTTCAGTTAAAGGAGAAGTACAGCCAAAGCTCATTTGGCTGTACTTCTCCTATGGATCACTGGAGTGCAGTTCGTTTTGCACTCCTGTGACTCGTTTTCAGCAGACTAAAGTCCACTCTCTGCTGACGTCACAGAAATCAGTCCAGGCACTGCATCATCACAACAATGGGAGTCTGGATCCGCCAAGTGCCTGGACTGACACCCATCTCAGGCTTTCAGCGAGCCGCCGAGAGCCTGAGATGGCCTCTCCCCAAGCCGCCGAGAGCCTGAGATGGCCTCTCCCCGCCCCTCCACAGCTCAGCGGTCCAGTGAGCAAGGAGGCAGCAGAGCGTCGGAGCTGCTGATTGACAGTCACCAGCTCTCTGCTTAGGGAGCTGTGAGAACCGAGCGATCAGCGGTGTTCGATTGCTTGGTTTTCAGTGCAGAGGCGCCAGGGGACCGATACAGCAATTGGACCGATGCCGCATCCACCTAGGCAAGTATGATTATGGAAAAAAAAACAAACCCATACTTCTCTTTTAATAGACCATGCCTACACATTTAACCATCCTCAGTCTAAACCCAGATTTAAATAGAACAGATCAGACAAACAAGTAAAGGGGTGTCTCATAGAAATGTAGTTGACAGAAACCTCAAAATGTATTTAAGATACAGAATACATAATAGTAAAACTACTTCTATTATTTTAATTTTGGTCATTCCATCACAAGCGACTAGATTATGTGGTAGACAAAGAGATAACTGTGATGTAATCAAGAGTCCAGAAAACAGTCCCCTTCTTTTCTGAATCCCACAGACTAGGATTCAATTATATACTAAATTTAACACAACCACTGTATAACCACTAATGCAGTGTTTGTATCAATCCTCTGTTCACACATCTGGACTACTGATCCCAGATATTTCCACTCATAGAACTTAAAGTGGATGTAAACCCTCACATATACCCAGTGAAGTGAACAGCCTCAGGTGATACAAAGAGATTTAAAAAACTTACTACGCAAGTTTTACTTGTATATTTGCGGTCTTAAACTTGCTATATTCTATAGAAAGTGCAAATGGTGTTAGAAATGTTTTCTTCCTGACCAGCACTGGAAGTGAAGTCTGGGCATACACTGTGTGACAGCTGATTGGAGGAAAGGCACACCCCCACCCCCCCTCCACATAGGCAGAGACTTAGAGCTGTGCTGTAAAATAGACCAGCTCTCTGCTGATCTATTTATAGCGACCTCCCCAGACAAATTTCAGGCAGGTTTTATCTCCTGTGTCTAGAGCCTGTCAGAAGTTATCATGCTGATAACAGATGAACGGAGCAGCAAAAAGACAAAGGACTTAGGGCTTTGGAGAGAGATAAGAAAACCCTGCAAATATATGTACCCAGGTCAAATTTTATTAATAAGGTTTACATCCACTTTAACCACTTAACAACCACCTGCCGACAAATAACGGCGGCAGGGTGGTTGCTTAACTCTGGGAGGACGTTATATAACGTCCTCCCAGAATCGCGCTCCCGCGCGCCCCCTGGGGCGCGCACACGGGAAACTCCGTGACCGCCGGGTCCAGAGGACCCGGCGGATCACGAATCGCGGTAAATCGCCGCTGATAGCGGCCGTTTACCACGTGATCGCTCCGTCAAATGACGGAGCAATCACTTGTAAACAGACCGGCGTCATTTGATGACGCCGGTTCCTCCCTCCCCTCTCTGTACCGATCGGTACAGTGTGAGAGGGGAGGGGGAGGGAGCGGATGGCAGCAGCAGCACTGTGGGCTGGATCTGTGACAATTGCAGTCACAGATCCATCCATCCATCCATCCCTGCTCAGCCATCCCTGTGCTATACCCTGCCAATACTCTGCAATACACCCTGCCAATACTCTGCAAAATACCCTGGTGCAATACTCTGCAAAATACCCTGGTGCAATACTCTGCAAAATACCCTGGTGCAATACTCTGCAAAATACCCTGGTGCAATACTCTGCAAAATACCCTGGTGCAATACTCTGCAAAATACCCTGGTGCAATACTCTGCAAAATACCCTGGTGCAATACTCTGCAAAATACCCTGGTGCAATACTCTGCAAAATACCCTGGTGCAATACTCTGCAAAATACCCTGGTGCAATACTCTGCAAAATACCCTGCACAATACTCTGCAAAATACCCTGCACAATACTCTGCAAAATACCCTGCACAATACTCTGCAAAATACCCTGCACAATACTCTGCAATACCCTCCACAATACTCTGCAATACCCTCCACAATACTCTGCAATACCCTCCACAATACTCTGCAATACCCTCCACAATACCCTGTGCAATACCCGTGCAATACCCTGCCATACGTGCAATACCCTGCCATACGTGCAATACCCTGCCATACACCGCAATACTCCGCAATGCCCGGCAATACTCCGCAATGCCCGGCAATACTCCGCAATGCCCGGCAATACTCCGCAATGCCCGGCAATACTCCGCAATGCCCGGCAATACTCCGCAATGCCCGGCAATACTCCGCAATGCCCGGCAATACTCCGCAATGCCCGGCAATACTCCGCAATGCCCGGCAATACTCCGCAATGCCCGGCAATACTCCGCAATGCCCGGCAATACTCCGCAATGCCCGGCAATACTCTGCAATAACCACTTCCCGCCCTCCGGCCGTCATATGACGTCCTTGACTTTGTGCGGGGATATCTGAATGATGCCTGCAGCTACAGGCATCATTCAGATATCGGCTTTTTCAGCCGGCGATTCCCTACACCATAAGAACAATCATAGCGGCTGTTCCGCCGCTTGATCATTCTTACGGGAGGCAAGAGGGGATGTCACCCCCCCCCCCCCCCCCCGCCGCCCTCCGGTGCTTCTACCGACTCACCGCTACGATCAAAGCCAGGATTGTTGTTTTTTTTTTTTGTATTTTTTTCAGGCTTCCCAGCCTAGAGGTGAGATGTGGGGTCTTATTGACACCCCCCCCCCCCCTCATATCTCACTGTAAAGAGGACCTGTCATGCCATATTCCTATTACAAGGGATGTTTACGTTCCTTGTAATAGGTATAAAAGTGATCAAAAAAATGTTTAGGGCGGAAAAACATGTCAAACTAAAATAAATAAAGTAAAATGAAGAATAATTTTTTTTTTTTTCTTTTAAAGCGCCCCTGTCCCCGTGAGCTCGCATACAGAAGCGAACGCATACGCAAGTCCCGCCCACATATGAAAACGGTTTTCAAACCACACATGTGAGGTATCTCTGCGAACGTTAGAGCGAGAGCAATCATTTTGGCCCTAGACCTCCTCTGTAACTCAAAACATGTAACCAGTAAAAATATTTAAAGCGTCGCCTATGGGGATTTTTTAAGTAGCGAAGTTTGGCGCCATTCCACGAGTGTGTGCAATTTTTAAGGGCGACATGTTAGGTATCTATTTACTCGGCGTAACTTCATCTTTCACATTATGCAAAAACATTGGGCTAACTTTACTGTTTTTTTTTTTTTTTTAAGCACAAAACATTTTTTTTCCGTAAAAAACGCGTTAAAAAAATTGCTGCGCAAATATCGTGCGAGATAAAAAGTTGCAACAACCACCATTATATTCTCTAAGGTCTTTGCTAAAAAAAACATATATAATGTTTTGGGGTTCTATGTAATTTTCTAGCAAATAAATGATGATTTTTACATGTAGGAGAGAAATGTCAGAATTGGCCTTGGTGCTCCAGAACGCCTGAAGGTGCTCCCTGCATGTTGGGCCTCTCTATGTGGCCACGCTGTGTAAAAGTCTCACACATGTGGTATCGCCATACTCGGGAGTAATAGCAGAATGTGTTTTGGGGTGTAATTTGTGGAATGCATATGCTGTGTGTGAGAAATAACCTGCTAATATGACAATTTTGTGAAAAAAAAAAAGAGAAAAAAAAAATCTTGATTTTGCAAAGAATTGTGGGAAAAAATGACAACTTCAAAAAACTCACAATGCCTCTTTCTGAATACCTTGGAATGTCTTCTTTCCAAAAAGGGGTCATTTGGGGGGTATTTGTACTTTTCTGGCATGTTAGGGTCTCAAGAATTGAGATAGGCCGTCAGTACTTCAGGTGTGATCAATTTTCAGATATTGGCACCATAGCTTGTGGACTCTATAACTTTCACAAAGACCAAATAATATACACCAATTTGTACTTATTTTTACCAAAGATATGTAGCAGTATAAATTTTGGCCAAAATTTATGAAGAAAAAATAGTAATTTGCAAAATTTTATAACAGAAACGAAAAAAAAATCATTTTTTTACAAAATTTTCAGTCTTTTTTCTCTTATAGCGCAAAAAATAAAAAACCCAACAGTGATTAAATACCACCAAAAGAAAGCTCTATTTGTGTGAAAAAAAGGACAAAAATTTCATATGGGTACAGTGTTGTATGACTGAGTAATTGTCATTCAAAATGTGAGAGCACCGAAAGCTGAAAATTGGTCTGGTTATTAAGGGGGTTTAAGTGCCCAGTGGTCAAGTGGTTAATATGCATTTCCAAGTCACAGCTCCAACCCACAGGGGTGAGTTGATCCCTTATAATTAAGGCTACACTTAAAACACTGCACTTACCGAAATTCATTCAAGGCCTCCACAATCCTATTATAAGCCAAGCTTCTCTGGCTGGTATCTGCGGATCTGCGACTCATTTTCATTGCCTTTTAAGGAAAAATATATCATAGTTATTATTAAAAACTGGATTATATCTACAAACACAGAATATTGTAAGACCCCTTTCATACTGAGCCGCCCCGAGCGTCGGCGGTAAAATGCCAATATTTTTACCGTCGGAATTGCGGCGCATTTTGGCCGCTAGCGGGGCGCTTTTAACCCCCGCTAGCGGCCGAGAAAGGGTGAAAGACACCCGTAATGCGCCGCTACAGCAGCGTATTGCCGGCGCTCCCCATTGATTTCAATGGGCAGGAGCGCATTAGGAGCGGTGAGTTCACCACTCCTAATGCGCTCCAAAGAAGCGGCTGGCAGGACTTTTTCTGACGCCCTGCCAGCGCACCGCTCCAGTGTGAAAGCTCTCAGGCTTTCACACTGGAGTGAATAGAGCAGCTGTTTCAGACCCCTTTCACACTGAGGGCGTTTTGCAGGCGCTAACACGTTAAAAATAGCACCTGCAATCCGCCCTAAAACAGCTGCTCTTTTGTCTCGAGGGCTTTCACACTGGAGCGGTGCACTGGCAGGGCGTCAGGAAAAGTCCTGCCAGCAGCTTCTTTGGAGCGCATTAGGAGCGATGAACTCACCGCTCCTGCCCATTAAGCTCTTTTGGCCCTGCTTCTCCTAAGAATCACAGGAGGGGTCTTTGGTCACTCACTTCTAGGTGCAGGGGTATCGGGGGACAGATGCAAAAATCAGACCGACGCTGCGTCCACCTACAGTAGGTGCCACCGATATTGTGTTTCTATCGCGCTCCCATCGCCGAGATTCTCGGTGACAGGAGTGCCGAGATGTCGGCAGCAGGGTGGCGACACGTGTCGCGCTCGCTGCAATGGCGAGGAGACGCGACACTGTATTGAGCGGGGATCCGACGCGGATTCCCGCCAATACCAGGCACTGCGTTTGGTATGAATCCTGAGCGGGAACTCCACGCCAATTTTTAAAGAAAACGGCGTGGGTTCCCCCTCCAGGGGCATACCAGGCCCTTGGGTCTGGTCTGGATTTGAAGGGGAACCCTACGCCGAAAAAACGGCGTGGGGGTCCCCCTCAAGATCCAAACCAGACCCTTATCCGAGCACGCAACCTGGCATGCCGCAGGGGAAGAGGGGGGGACGATAGCGGCCCCCCCTCCCTCCTGAACCGTACCAGGCCACATGCCCTCAACATGGGGGGTTTGGTGCTCTGGGGCAGGGGGGCGACCTGCGGCCCCCCCACCCCAGAGCACCCTGCCCCCATGTTGATGAGGACAGGGCCTCTTCCCGACAACCCTAGCCGTTGGTTGTCGGGGTCTGCGGGCGGGGGGCTTATCGGAATCCGGGAGCCCCCTTTAATAAGGGGGCCCCCAGATACCGGCCCCCCCACCCTATGTGAATGAGTATGGGGTACATCGTACCCCTACCCATTCACCTGGTGGAAAATAAATGGAAATAAAAACACAACACAGTTTTTAAAAGTATTTTATTGCACCGCTCCGGAGGTCTTCTTCCGACTTCGGGGGTCTCCGGTGTCGTCGCCGCGTTCTCCGGTTCTTTCTTCTGCCGGGCCTCCGCTAACTTCTTTTTAGCTCTTTTGCTAACGGAGGCCCGGTCTTCTCCGTCGTCTTCTTCTTCTCCCGCTCTCCGGTTCTTCTCCCGCTCTCCGGTGTCGTCGCCGCGTTCTCCGGTTCTTTCTTCCGCCGGGCCTCCGCTAACTTCTTTTTAGCTCTTTTGCTAGCAGAGGCCCGGTCTTCTCCGTTGTCGCCGTCTTCTTCCCTCTTCTCCTCCCCGATGTTGACTCGTCACTTCCTCTCGCAGTAATGGTAAATCTTCGGTCCGCAGAGATTAATCTATTCTTCACATGACGTCACAGTCACATGCTCCGGGGCACATGTGCACATGACGTCACAGTCACATGCTCCAGGGCACATGTGCACATGACGTCACAGTCACATGCTCCAGGGCACATGTGCCCCGGAGCATGTGACTGTGACGTCATGTGAAGAATAGATTAATCTCTGCAGACCGAAGATTTACCATTACTGCGAGAGGAAGCGACGAGTCAACATCGGGGAGGAGAAGAGGGAAAAAGACGCCGACGGCGACAACGGAGAAGACCGGGCCTCCATTAGCAAAAGAGCCAAAAAGAAGTTAGCGGAGGCCCGGCAGAAGAAAGAACCGGAGAACGCGGCGACGACACCGGAGACCCCCGAAGTCGGAAGAAGACCTCCGGAGCGGTGCAATAAAATACTTTTAAAAACTGTGTTGTGTTTTTATTTCCATTTATTTTCCACCAGGTGAATGGGTAGGGGTACGATGTACCCCATACTCATTCACATAGGGTGGGGGGGCCGGGCTTCCCGTCGCTGTCGCCGTCGGCTTCTTCTTCCCTCTTCTCCTTCTCGATGTTGACGCGTCGCTTCCTCTCGCTGTAATACTGGCTCTCCGCTCCGCTCCGCATTAATATAGGCTTCTCATGACGTCACAGTCACATGTTCCCATGACGTCACAGTCACATGCTCCGGGGCCATGTGCCCTGGAACATGTGACTGTGACGTCATGAGAAGCCTATATTAATGCGGAGCGGAGAACCAGTATTACAGCGGGAAGAAGCGACGCGTCAACATCGAGGAGAAGAGGGAAGAAGAAGCCGACGGCGACGGGAAGGCCCCTCCACTAGCGAAAGAGCTAAAAAGAAGTTAGTGGAGGGGCCGGCAGAAGGACAACGGAGAGCCGGACGAGACAACGGGAAGACCGGGCCTCTGTTAGCAAGAGAGCTAAAAAGAAGTTAGCGGAGGCCCGACGGAAGAAAGAACCGGAGAGCGGGAGACGACACCGGAGACCCTCGAAGTCGGAAAAGACCCCCGGAAGTCGGAAGACCCCCGGAAGTCGGAAGAAGACCCCCGGAGCTGTGCAATAAATTACTTTGAAAACCCGTGTAGTGTTTTTTTATTGCAATTTTTTGTCCACCAGGTGAATGGGTAGGGGTACGATGTACCCCATACTCATTCACATAGGGTGGGGGGCGGGATCCGGGGACCCCCTTATTGAAGGGGGCTCCCGGATTCCGATAAGCCCCCCGCCCGCAGACCCCGACAACCAACGGCCAGGGTTGTCGGGAAGAGGCCCTGTCCTCATCAACATGGGGGCAGGGTGCTCTGGGGTGGGGGGGCCGCAGGTCGCCCCCCTGCCCCAGAGCACCAAACCCCCCTTGTTGAGGGCATGTGGCCTGGTACAGTTCAGGAGGGAGGGGGGGCCGCTATCGTCTTTCCGAGGCTCTCCGGCGCCCCCCCCACCTCTGGCCACATGCGGTATTGCATGCCATTGAAGTCAATGCGGAACTAATTATTTTCGTTTCCATTGACTTCTATGGGCAAACGCGCTTTGATATGCGAGTGCTTTGGATTACGAGCTTTTTCCTGGAACGGATTATGCTCGTAATCCAAGGTTCCACTGTATTTTCTATTGTCACAATTTACATGTATGAATGTCTAATTATAGAGCACTAGGCACTTTTATGTGACTCCATACACATTATCCAAAGGGAACCACACAACTGTATTTATAACATACTCAGCAGAGCAACGCCATACCCAGTCTTTCCTATTCAACTTTTCCTGTTTATCAAATAGTAGCAGGGACAAACCAACATGTTTTATACAGAAAATAGTTTTTTCAAAGAACCTTTGAAAAAGTGATTTTTATCACAAAACGTGTTGGGGTGAAACCTGCTGCTATTTATTAAACAAGAACCGTTGTTGCAGCAGCCCAGAGTGCGGAAATTTTCTTTTTTTTCAACCAATTTGCCAGAATGCAACAAATCAGACCAGCACCCAGGAAAAAAATACTACTCTGCCACAATTTTTCCAAGAAATAATGTCATAAGCACTTTGTGATTACAACTTTTATAAGTTATGTTTAATGTCAACCCATATATACAAGGACACTGTTTAAGTGTACCTGTTCTATGGCACTCTTCAACTTGTTCATGTGACTCTCAAAGAGAGGAAAGTGAGAGAAGAAAAACTCATGGAATTTTTCATTTTCGTCCTCATCAGATGACAAAGAGAAAATTACACCTATGGCGATCTTCTTCTTCCGCACAACGCCTAAGCTGGGCCCACAGCTTTCGTCTGACATGTTAAAGCTTTCCTCTACCGACCTGTAAAAAGGAAAAGCCTTGATTTATGCCTATAACTATTTGAATAAATGAAACAAAAGCTCCATAAATTAAAATGAAAATCCTATAAAAACCATTCAAAATAAATTTGTTTTATGTATACCATAAATCCTATCATGATCATTGTGCACAACAAATGTTACTTTTCAGAAATCTTATTGTGCTAGAGAAGTATACCTACCAACATAGGGGGCGCCCGGGAAAATTTGATAAACTGTGGTCACCCTGGCTGAATACCTCTCTCCTATAGACCTGGTGTTGGACAGACTGCTGCTTTAATATGCTCGGGTGGGATGGGGGTGGGGGGGGCACATGCTGCATTTACTTTAGTGTAAGAGGCAGGCCTCCTGTATGCAATGTTTGTGTAAGACGCTGGGGGCTGACGGTATCTGGTTTCCCAAACCATGAAAAACTGAGTGAAGTTTGTGCGGATTGAACCACTGAACATTATGGGTTTGGACCTTATGACAGTTGTTAGGTCTTTGTGTATTATATGCAGATGGTTGCTGGTGTATTTGTATCTTTATTTTTATTTTGTACACTAATGTTTTTCTGTGTTTGTGTTACAATAAAAACTTCTTTGAGAAAAAAAAAAGAAATCTTATTGTGCCCATACATACATGAGATAAAACTGGATGATCAATGTCCAAATTGACAGAATGACCCCAATAGACATGGAGGGAGAAAAGAAAAAAAAAAAAGCACAATAGAGAGACAAATGGTGGTGGTTTTGATTGACCCAAGTCGACCATTTGTGGCGGAAAATAAAATAAAAATGATCATAAAGGTTTAATCGTGTATTCGCACCCTTGTGAATCACTTAAGATCAACCTACAAGGAAGAACACGAAAACCCTCCATCAATTGACTGTGTACAATTATTTATTTTCCTGCCACAACTGATCGATGGAAACCATCATCTGCCGCTTTATACTTGATCAATGTCGGATTCAATCATTTTGTCAAAACCGATGTTGATTGCTCAGTTATCGCACCGTGAATGGCCACCATTATACAAACATTAATTGTTTGGTGTCTGGTTTTAGTGGAATTTGCAGGGGGCAATTTTCTGAAAAGTAATTTAGTTCTTATAAAATGAGGACTCCTAACTATGCTATAAAATCTGTACTGTGAAAAATAAGGGGGGCCTGTAACGACACCCCCCAATACGAAAGGGGTTAACGCCGTTTAGAATATTCCCTCTCTGAACACACAACCACTATCGACCCTCCACAGCCAGGCGACCACTTCCCATAGGATTAATCCTTCCAGAGATACGAGACAACGCTCTGTATTTCAAGTTCCAAAACAGGGAATCACTTTATTTTCAAAACACATGGTAACACATTTCTCTTCAAAACCCTTCCCTCCCATCCTTGGGGAACAGGGCGGGTTAAACTGTCCAATGACAATGGTGATACAGGTCAGGTGTGTTCAAACTTCTCCTTCAGTAAACAGTCTTAGCAGGAGGGGTGATTCCCCCCCCTCCTCACAGAAGACACTTCAACATCCCATAATATGCAGCCAGATGGTCGACCAGCTCCAATCCACAATGGACAATAGAATGTAAATCACCACAAACAATGAACAGGTGATTGAGGCTGAACACCTCAGTATCTCTCAATTAACCTGTTGAGTTCAGAAACAGTAAATAGTCCTTTACAGATATCCTTGGGGATATGGTGGATAAATATTACAGACCCATTTTAGGTAGCCCAAGATATATTTCTTAATGTCCATTATTTCCTGGCTCACCCTGTGTCCAAAGTGACCCTCCTGTCACAGGGCCTATCTTAGCAGGCCTTCGAAAAATGCAAATAACCTGGCAGACTCCAGATTCAAAAAACTTTGACTCAATGGGTCCGATTTACTAAAACTGGAGAGTGCAAAATCTGGTGAAGCTCTGCATAGAGACCAAATAACTTCCAGGTTTTATTGTTAAAGCTTAAATGAGCAAGCTGAAGTTAGAAACTGATTGGCTACCATGCACAATTTTAGTAAATCAACCCCATTGATTCACAACAACTACCGTATTTTTCGCACTATAAGACGCACTTTTTTCCCCCAGAAACATGGGGGAAAATGTCCCTGCGTCTTATGGTGCGAATAGATGACAGGCACCGCCTCCCCGCCGCCGCCGACACCGCCCCCCGCTGGCTAAGCCGCCCGCACTGCCCCATGTCATACACACTCCACATGGAGTACAGTGAGGAGGACCTGTCATACAGACAACATACTGTGTACGAACTCTGTACAGTGTACACCGGCCAATCTTCTCACATCCCTTCCGGCCGTCCAGACGTCACGCCGCTCTCACATTCCCGCCCACCATTGGCGGCTCCTCCCCCTGTCCGCTCTCTCAGCTTCGGGGTGACGTCAGTGGAGGACTGGACGGACGGTGACGCGGGCTGAGGTGAGCGAAGCTCAGTGTGAGCTACCCAGCGTGCAGCGCGGCGTCCGTGGCGGGAAGTTCGTTTAGCAGAATGCGGAGGGCGGCTGTGAGGGGACACATGGACGAGCTTCTCATACCGACCAATGCCAGCAATCATCATGATTGTCCAGCTGCAGAGCCCACACAGGTCTAATGAGCAGAGCCCACACAGGTCTATGTGCAGAACAGAGCCCACACAGCACAGTGGTGGGTGGTGGTATGGGGCCTGTGTGGGCTCTGCTCAGCTGCAGCATCAAAACGCAAGGATAAAAGTTCGCTTTTGGACAGAAAGAGGGTGGAAAAAGTGCGTCCTTTAGGTCTCAGGGTCAAGGCATATGGCTGGCCATGGGCAATCTAAATCAGATACCATACGACAACTACGGACTGTTAAAGCAGAACTCTGGGCAATTTATTTATAGCATGCAGTATGGCTGTGCCCGCTGGCACCGCCGCCGCTGGCACCACCCCCCGCAACAGCTCGCATCGCCTCCCGCCGCCACCACCGGAAGAGAGGCAAGAGAGCGGGAAACAGACTTCCAAACCCCCGTGGGCACCAGGCGATCTTCCAGCTGGTTCCTGAGACAGAAGAAGGCGGAAGTGATAACATCAGGTAAGGCTGCGTTTGTAGCAATGGTCACTCTGCATTTTCTATGGGCAATGGTCACTCTGCATTTTCTATGGGCAATGGTCACTCTGCATTTTCTATGGGCATTGGAAAATATTTGAGTACACCATTTGGTTCAGAATGTTTTTTTCTTGTTTTTCCTCCTCTAAAACCTAGGTGCGTCTTATGGTCAGGTGCGTCTTATGGTGCGAAAAAATAGGATTTTTTGTACTCACCGTAAAATCCTTTTCTCTGACATCCATGGACTGACACGGTGTATCTTTACACTTTACACGTGGGTTATGTCCCTGCTTGCAGGAGAAGACCTAGGCAGAATGTGAGATGTTATACATACATTCTAAAAGCCAGAGCTGAACAGCCCCACCCAGGGGGCGGTCCCTCCGGGCATAACCCTCCCACTACAGTCAGCAGACTTCAGTTCGTAACAAAGCAGTACAAACTTAAAAAGGAAGGGTGGGTGCCGTGTCAGTCCATGGATGTCAGAGAAAAGGATTTTACGGTGAGTACAAAAAATCCTATTTTCTCTTATCATCCATGGACTGACACGGTGTATCTTTACACTTTACACGTGGGATGTCCCAAAGCAGTGTCAAGAGGGATGGGAGCAGTATAAATGGAAAAACCAAAAACTTTCACTCCACGAAGGCAGATCTCCTCAACGGAGGAGTCGCAACTTTAAACAGCGGCCTGCAGCACCCTGCGGCCGAAGGAAGCATCCGAAGATGCAGCCACATCAACCTTATAAAAAACTTAAAAGGTATGAACAGACGACCAGGTCGCCGCCTTGCACACTTGTGCAACCGACGCTTGATGTCGGAAAACCCAGGAAGCACCAATTGCCCTGGTGGAATGCGCCGTAACCGGAAAGGGAGGCGCCCGCCCTTTGAGAGCATAGGCTTGAATGACGGTTTGTCTGATTCCCCTAAAAATTATGGCAGACGAAACCGCTTGGCCCTGTTATGGACCAGGGGCAGTCACAAACAGTGAGTCGGACTTCCGAATAGAAGCAGTAGCAGACAGGTACACCCGTAAGGCTCGTACCACATCCAATATGTGCAGCGCAAACTCTCTGGGATGCGATGGGTGAGGACACAAGGACGGGAGGGCAATGTCCTCATGTAGGTGAAAGGTAGACACCACCTTTTGGCAAAAGGGAAGGTCGCGGATGCAACACCGCCTTATCCTTATGGATGACCAAATATGGTGACTTGCAGGACAAAGCCGCCAACTCAGACACTCGTCAAACAGAAGTGATTGCCACTAAAAGGCCACCTTCTGAGACAAGACAAGAGAGGAATATCCCGGATATTCCCAAAAAGGAGGTTCCTGGAGGACCGAGAGCACCAAATTCAGATCCCACGGTGGGAGAGAAGGCTTGACAGGAGGGAGCACATGGCGAACCCCCAACACAAGGTGCTAACCAAGAAATGACCCGCTAGAGGTCACTGAAAGAAGACGGCCAAGGCCGAAATCTGATCCTTGATGGTACTCAAAGCAAGCTTTTGGGTCACTCCACACTGTAGAGGACGCAGGATTCTGGGGACGGAACACGTCCGAGGACGCCAGTCCAGCGCTTTGCATATGGCGATATAAGCTTTCCAGGCACGGTGATAGATCTGCCTGGAGGAAGACTTCCGTGTCCTTAACATGGTCAAAATGACAGATTCCGAGAGACCTCGGTCCCTCAACACCTGGCTTTTAACAGCTCTGCCGTTAAAGCCAGAGACTGTAAGCCGGATGAAACATAGGACCTTGAGACTGAAGGTCCTCCCTCATCGGCAACCGCCAGGGAACGTCCGCAACGAGACGTACCAGATCAGCGTACCAGTGACGCTGAGGCCAATCCGGAACAATTAGGATCACCGGAGTTTATATCAGGCGATAAGGACCCTATGGGGCCACCAACGCATCCGAGTCATCGCCCAAGGATCCCTGGATCTGGCCACAACCTCGACCCTTGCGACTGAGTCGAGAGGCCATCAGGTCCACATCCGACGTGCCCTACCGTCGGCAAAGGAGTTGAAATATGCAAGGACCACTCTTCCTGGTCCGGCGTCTGGCGATTGGCGACTCAGATAGTCCGCCCCTACAGAACCGGCACGTTTCTTCCGGCCCACTTCAGGATACGGATTACGTCGGAAGCCGCAGCTGAGCTCCGAGTCCCCCCGTGATGGTTTACATACGCCACCGCCGTGGCGTTGTCCGACTGGCTCTTGATGGAGCGACCCCGTACTCTCTCCGACCTGAGGAGAGACACAGTCTGATGGCCCGTATTTCCAGAACAGTGATTGGTAAACGGGCTCGTCCGGAGTCCAAGGCCTTGAGCCGACAGGACTCCCCAGACTCCACCCCAGCCCGTCAGGCTGGTGTCCGTCGTGAGTACCGTCCATTGGATGGGAGGGGAACGACTTTCCGGACCGAAGAGCCGAGGGTCCCAACCACCCTGTCAGGGACGCCCTGACCAGGTGAATCACCTGGATCCGAAGATCCAAGGACAACGGGGATTTGTCCCAGGTGGACAAGATCTCCTTCTGCAATGCCCTGGTGTGTGATTGGGCATACGGAATGGCCGCGAAGGAGGCCACCAGGAGTCCCGGGACTCTCATGCAAACAACGGATTGACAACCATGTTCGGGATGTCAGCACCCGCACCGCAGACTGAAGTGTCAGCAACTTCTCCAGAGGTAGGATACCTTTGCCTCCAAGGAGTCCAGAACCAGAACTAGAGACTCCAGACACTGAGTCTGGACCAGGACTGACTCCCGAATGTTCAGGAACCACCAGAAGTCCCTGAGGGTCTAATTGACGATAGTCACCTTTCCTCCAAGTCTGAGCCACTTTCTGCTCATAGCAGAAGACCGTCCAGATAGCCCACGACAGCAATACCTCGCTGTAACAGAAGGCTAAAACCGGAGCAAGCACCTTGGTGAACACCCTTGGTGCCGAGGCAAGGCCGAAAGGAAGAGCCACAATCGATAGTGGACTTCGTTGATCGCAAGGCCCAGAAACTTCTGGTGACTTGCGCAAATCGGAACATGCAAGTAGGCGTCCTTGAAGTCCAAGGACGCCAGAAGAAAATCCCTTTGGTGGCGTGTAGCGATCACCGTGCAAATGGATCCCATGCGGAATTTCTGCACCTTCTCGAAGGCATTCAGGGCCTTGAGGTCCAGGATAGGTCGAACCACGTCCTATTTTTGGGAAACAGATTCGAGCAGAATCCCTGAAAACTCTCCTGTGACGGAACCGGCACAATCACTCCGGACCTGATCAAATCCTGTACAGCCCCCAAGAGGGCTGCCCGACAGGTAGGAAGGAGAGGAAGATTCAAGGGAAAGAATCTGTGTGGGGGCCAGGATCGGAATACTATCCTATAACCTGAGGTGACCACCTCGCACACCCACCAGTCGGAGATTCGGGAGGTCCACCGATCCGTGAACCTGCGAAGTCGTCCCCCCACCCCAGAGTCGGGCGGAGGCAAGACTTCACGCGGAGGCGGGCTTGGGAGCCGCTTGTTTGGCTTATGCACCCAGGGGCACTAGTGCCCACCAGCCGCACTGCCGTCAGTCTGAGAGGGCCTGCCTGTGGACTCTGACTGACGAAAAAAAAAAACCGTTTTGCTGGAAAGGAAGGCCCCTGTTTGCGGCGGGCCTCCTCACCCTTGCTAGTCTAAGGAAGAAGAGTGCGTTTACCTCCCGTGACATCCATGACGATGTCATCCAGAGCAGCACCGAAAGGTCTACCGCCTTTAAAATAGTAGATCCGTCAGGAGCTTCCTAAGGCTAGGTCAGCAGACCAGCATTTCAACCAGATAAGACGACGCAACACTACCGCCGAGACAGAGGCCCTGGATATTAAAGGGGCCGCGTTCAGCGTGGCGTCGCACACAGAAACCAGGCCCTGAACCAGTTGGTGGGCCAGAGCAACTGTGTCTGGAGGAAGAATATGCTCCTGTACAGCTAGGTGCAATATTTTTGCCCAACCTGTAAGTGTTTTAGACACAAGGGTCGCCGCTACCCCAGGTTGTAGGGCGGATCCCAACAAGGCAAACATGGTTCTGCTCACCACTTCTGACCTCCTGTCAGTGGGGTCCTCAAATGCAGGAGTCCCCTCCATCGGGAGAGTGATGGCCTTGTTCAACCGGGCGACTGGAGGGTCGACCACTGGGGGAGAAGCCCACTTTTTAAGTAGGGCATCTTCAAGGGGTATCTGATAGACAAACGCCGCGGGACCATAAAAAAATTCTTCTGCGGCTTTTCCCAGACCTTATCAATGAGCTGGTCAAAAAAAGTACAATGGAAAAAACCCCTTTAGAAGGCCTGGCCTTAAAAGAACCAAAGGAGACAGTATCCGCCTGAGGTTCTGCATCCGCAGCATTTGAGCTTGAGAGTGTCCCTCACCGCAGTCATGAGCACACTAACAAGCGCCCTGTCATTTACTGACTCAGAACTGGAGTTTCCCTCATAAGGAATGTCCTGTTCAAAACCATCCATACATTCAGAACTAGGGTCCTGAGCGATAGTGGCTAGGCCCATATCTGAATCAGCGCACTGCCCTCGAGTAGATAAAGTGGGGAGAGGGCGCCTTTTTGCACCTTGCGCTTGCACACAGCTCCCATCCTGGTCAGAAATTGATTCCAGGGCTGCCCACAACAGGTCCATAGGGACCGCAGTGCTGAAGCACTGCCTGTTGCCACTGACATTTTTAGGGGAAGCTGGTGACACAGACTCCATATTGTCCCTCTCTGAGACTCTCTCAGATAAAAAGTCCACCCACAGGCTGTGCTGACTGAGGAGGGGGCGCCCAGGGGACTCACCAAACCGGACCAGGGACCGCTTAGTTCCGCTGTCTGTACCGCGCTGTGTCAGCGCTGGTAAGCTGTGAGGAGACTGTGAGGAGATTCGCGCTGCTATAGCAGCGCTAGAGGCCAAACTAGTGCTGAAAAGCGCGCGGGCTACAAGAAAATGGCCGCCACACTTCACTGAGGCGATCCGCGGCAAGATGGCCGCCATGACGCAGTTAAAATGAAACAGCACACACGCACAGCGCCACTCGGCGCTCAGGCCCCAAAAAAAAACAAAAAAGCCCCAAGGCATACATTGCAGACCAGCATGAGCCCCCCAAGAACAGCGTGACCCCCAAGCACCCCACACAGTCAGCGCCAGTAATGGTGACAGAGAGCGACAATAAAATACAGGGGGAGACAGGGAAAATCCCCCACAGAGAAACACACAGCCCTTTGTACTCACCTGCAGGCAGGAGAGACTACTTACCCGTCCCCTGAGGGACACACTGGTGTTTCTGACAGGACTATCACAGTGCAGTACTGAGTAGCCGTCGGCCCGGTCCACCGCGAAAGATACACAGTCAGTCAGGAGCTGTTCAGTCTTGAGAGGACCGTGGGAGCATGAAAGCAAACCCGGCCACCCCTGGAGTCATGGGGCCTGTCGTGAACTGAGTCTCACGCACACAAGGCGAGGATCAGCACGCTCGATGGTCGGACAGGGAAGACTACGAGGATATCTTGTACCCAACCTGTTGCCCAGCCGACAGTTGATAGAAGATTCTCAAAAATAAAATAAAAAAGAATTCCAAAAAGGAATAAAATAGGTCAGGAGACTGGCTCCTGAGGGAGCCACGTCTTCTCCTTCTGCTAGGCAGAAAAAATAGGATTTTTATAACAGCTTACCTGTAAAATCCTTTTCTTGGAGTACATCACGGGACACAGAGCGACATAGTCATTACTAATGGGTTATATAGCTACCGTCAGGTGCTGGCACTGGCAACTTCCAAAACCGGAAGTACCCTCCCCTAAATAAGCCCCTCCCATCCGGGAGCACCTCAGTTTTGTAGCAAAGCAATAAGTGTCCCCAAAGAGGGGCGGGAGCTCTGTGTCCCGTGATGTACTCCAAGAAAAGGATTTTACAGGTAAGCTGTTATAAAAATCCTATTTTCTTTCTCGTACATCACGGGACACAGAGCGACATAGTCATTACTAATGGGATGTCCTAAAGCAATGCCAAATGAGGGGGGGGGATACACCATATATAAGCTGAGCGCTATCAGACATGAGGATCTTTTGCGGCCTGCAACACACTGCGCCCAAAGGCGACATCCTCCTGACTTCTAACGTCCACCTGGTAGAACCTAGTAAACGTGTGAACTGAAGACCATGTTGCGGCCTTACAGATTTGAGCCAGGGAGGCCTGGTGATGCACTGCCCATGAAGTTCCAACTGCTCTCGTGGAGTGCGCTCTAACTTTGAACGGAGGCGGTCTCCTTCTCAAGCCATAGGCTTGTATTATGACCTGTCGAATCCACCTGGCTAAAGTAGATTTTGACGCTGCCTGACCCTTTCTGGGGCCTTCCGGCAGAATAAACAAAGTATCCGTTCTGCGAATCTGAGCAGTGGCTTTTAGATAAGCTTTAACTGCTCTTACTACATCCAAAGAATGCAATAACTTTTCCTCTACCGAAGTAGGTTTGGGGAAAAAAGAAGGAAGAACCACATCTTGGTTCAAATGAAACCTCGATACCACCTTAGGAAGAAAGGCTGGCTGAGGACGTAATACTACTCTGTCCTTATGGATAACCAGATATGGCTCTTTACAGGACATAGCTGCTAATTCCGACACTCTTTTAGCCGAACAAATGGCTACTAGAAAAATCAATTTCCTGGTGAGAAGCACCAAGGAAATATGCTGTAATGGTTCAAATGGTTGTTTCTGTAAAACCGACAGAACCAAGTTTAGATCCCATGGACATATGGGAATATTAACCGGAGGACTAATACGGATCACTCCTTGTATAAAGGCTTTGACTAGTGAATGCGAAGCCAAGGGCCTTTGAAAAAATATTGACAAGGCCGAAATCTGACCCTTGATAGTACTCAAGGCAAGCTTCCTATCTACAGCCCATTGTAGGAAGTCCAGAATCCTACCTATTACGTATTTACGTGGATGCCATTTCTTGGCCTCACACCAGGCGATGTACGCCTTCCAGATTCTATAGTAGATCTGCCTGGATACCGGCTTCCTGGCATTGATCATGGTAGATACCACAGCATTAGAGAGCCCTCTCTTTTTTAGAATGTGGGCTTCAATAGCCAGGCCGTCAAACCTAGGGCTGGTAAGGAAGGGTGGTATATCGGTCCTTGCGAAAGCAGGTCCGGACGATGTGGGAGGGTCCAAGGACTCCCCACAGACATTTTTACAATCTCCGTGTACCATGCTCTTCGGGGCCACGCTGGAGCCACCAGAATCACTGGTTTCTTTTCTACCCTGATTCTGCGGAGTAATCGAGGTAACAATTGTGGCGGTGGGAATGCATATATCAGCTTGAACTGATCCCAAGGGAACACTAGGGCATCCGAGCCGCAAGCTAGGGGATCCCTTGTCCAAGAGACAAACCTGTCCACTTTTGTGTTGAATCTGGATGCTAGCAGATCTACATCCGGTGTTCCCCACCGCTGACATATTGTCCGGAAAACCTCGGGATGAAGGGACCATTCCCCTGGGCATAATTGTTGGCGACTTAGAAAGTCCGCCTTCCAATTCTCCACTCCTGGAATGAATACCGCAGATATGGCTGGGACATATCTTTCTGCCCATCTCAGGATGTAATTTACTTCCCTTTGGGCTGCACGACTCCTGGTGCCCCCCTGACGATTGATATATGCCACTGCTGTGGCATTGTCTGATTGAATTCTGACAGGGGACCCTTGGAGTTTGGATGTCCATGCTACTAGGGCATACCGGGCTGCTCGTATCTCTAAGAGATTGATGGGCAGGGCCTTTTCCGCATCCGACCATCTGCCCTGGAGAGACCATTGCTCCAGTACTGCTCCCCAGCCTATAAGGCTGGCATCTGTAGTGACCACCTTCCAGGAAATCGGACTGAAGGATTTCCCTCTTTCCAGATTCTGGGGAACCAACCACCAGCGGAGGCTCTTGCGAACGGAAGGGGACAAGGACATTGGTAAGTCCAGAGCCTGAACTTCTTTGTTCCAGGCTGACAGTATGGCCCTTTGCAACTTCCTTGAATGGAATTGACCGTAGGGTACTGCTTCGAATGATGCCACCATTTTTCCCAGCAGCCTCATGCACAGGCGTATGGATGGCTGTCTTTTTGAACCCACTAAGTGGATCAAATCTCTCAAAGACGACCCCTTTTCTTGAGGCAAGAAAATTTTTCTCTGGTCTGAATCCAGCCTTAGCCCCAAGTATTCCAGACTTTTGACTGGTTTTAGGGCCGACTTGTCTCGGTTGATAATCCAACCGTGATATTCCAGATACTTGATTGTCTCGTGAACAACCACTTCTAGTTTTTCCACTGAGTGGTCTATCAGCAACAAGTCGTCTAGATATGCCATTATCGTTACACCTCGTGTTCTTAGATTGGCCAATAATGGGGCCAGAATTTTTGTGAACACTCTTGGTGCTGTGGCCAGACCGAAGGGTAAGGCTCTGAACTGAAAATGGCGCCCTTCTGGGGGGCGTGGCCTGACATAGCATGGAGTAGGACGTGCATGATTTGAGCTCCGTCCAATACTCCTGTACAGCCCATCCTGATCTTCAGTGTCATCCTGTACCAGCCCAGCGGGACCCCCTGGGGACCCTGAACATCTGTGGCCGCAAATCCACCATCCTCCGCTCGTACGGCGGCCTCCGCAGGGCCGCGATCCCGATTGCGGGTGCCGCATTTAGGAAAGCCCCCGGCTTCGGCCTAGCCCTGGAAGTCGGCGGCCATCTTGCTCCACCCGACCTGCTGCCTGTGCTGCTTCCTGGCCCTTCTGCTCTCAGGTAACAGCCTGCAGGGGCCCACCGAGTCCCCCTGAGGACCCCTCACACCCACAGAGGCGGATACATCAGCCTCTGACTGCGCGGCCGCCGCGTTCAGGAAAGGCCCCGGCTTCGGCCTAGTGCTGGTCGGCGGCCATCTTGCTTCACCCGGCCTGCTGACTAGTGACTCTTCCCGGCCCACCAGCCCTACAGCTCCCTACCATTCGGTATAGACTGAGCTGCCTGCTTTGGAGGGGGAAGGGAACACAGCGGATACCTGCCATGACTCCGCCAAAAACGCCAAAGGCCACCCTGGCGAAATTGGACCAGTACCGCCGCCAGGAGGAGGAAAGAGATGGCGGTGCCGTAGGCGGTGAGCAGGACGCTACGGGAGGCGACACGGCTAAACTGCTCGAGGCGATCACATACTGCCGGACGTCCCTGACGGCGCAAATAGAGGGGGTCAAGGTGGACCTTTCACTCATGCGACAAGACTTCCAGAAACTTCGTGAGCGTGTCACGACTGCCGAAACCCGCATTGGAGAGGTGGAGGACACCGTTACGCCGCTCCAAGTCAGCTCCGATCGAATGCAGCTCCAAATCAATCAGATTCTAAGCAAGCAAGATGATATGGAAAATAGGCTCCGGAGGTGCAACCTCCGTTTCATCGGGCTCCCCGAGGGAGCTGAGGGCAAAGATCCTACCACCTTCTTGGAGAAACTCCTTGTTGACACCTATGGCCGCGAGGCCTTCTCCCCCACCCTGGCGGTGGAGAGGGCTCATCGTATGCCTGCCAGATCTCCTCCTCAGGGGGCTCCCCCCCGCACGTTTATAGCAAAATTCTTGAATTACAAAGATAGAGATGCGGCGCTGCGCATGGCCAGGGAAAAAGGTAACATCCACCTTGGAAACTCCAAGATCGCTATCTTCCCCGACTTTTCTGCCGAGGTGCAGCGCCGCCGCCAAGGCTTCATGGAGGCGAAGAGGAGGCTCCGGATACAACATCTTAAATACTCTATGCTATTTCCAGCTCGTCTTAGAGTCGAAAGGGACGGCCGTGTGTTCTTCTTTGAGGATCCTCAGGAAGTCATTGCCTGGTTGGAGCGTCCGGGGCCCGCCAGAGGGGCGGCGGAGTGACCTGACCGAGCATGTTCATCAGCACTATTGATTGCCTGTCATCATCACCAGCACATTATACGCCGCAGCGGGAGTCTGCAAATCCTGGTATGTTACCCCCCTTTTTTTGTCTCCCCTTTACTGCCCGCGGCGCATACCCTATTGCTCCTTACCCCTGGGACCCCCTTTTGCCTTCCCCTGCTATAATCCTCTTTCAATTGTAACCTGCATAGGGGGTCTCCCATACTCAGGGCCCCCACTGACTGGTTGATCCATGTAACTACCCTGGAGACTGTAATTGCGGAGCACAATCAGTCCTACACTCCACATGCCTAACACAGCGAATTTTCGCCCCCCAGCAACCGGAACACGCATCTCTTTATTATGTGACTGCAGAACTTTCTATACCACCGACCCCGCACTGTACTTCTGGTTCACAGTACAAGAAGAGCCTGTTGCTCTTTATTTGCGGGCATTGAATCTTCCACACCTCCCATGTGAGGCGATCGCTGCAGATCTTTTACGTAACAGCAAGATATTTTGGTTTTATCTGCTACCGGTTGTTACTTTCTTTTGGTTTTGGGAACATACCCGCATCAGTTGGGGAAGATGCAGGGTGGGGAGGGGGGAGGGGGAGGTTTGTTTTTTCTTGATGGACTGCAATACAACGAAGTGCATGCTAACATTGATACTGCATAGATGGCAAACCTTGTATTCATGTAATGCTACTGTCCCACGATATGTTTTAATGTTTGAATTATGGCATCGATAAAACTGCTCACTTGGAATGTGCGTGGGCTTGGGGACAAGGTAAAGAGATCTGCAGTTTTCTCATTTCTCAAAAAACAACGAGCCGACATTGTGGTGTTAGTGGAGACACACGTTGAGGGTCGGCTCCAGATGGCACTCCGCCGGCCATGGATTGGGTGGGCATATCATTCATCCCACTCGTCCCACGCCCGCGGAGTCTCAGTTTTGATTGCCAAGACGGTACATTTTGAGCTGTGTGATGTTCAGTCTGACCCACAGGGGCGCTATGTCTTTCTTTCGGTTAAATTGTATGGTGAACCTTTCCTACTGATGGCATTCTATGTACCTCCACCATTTAATTCTACTATAGTCACAGAGGGCTTGCTATATATGACTCGTCATCCTTCGATTCAGGCGGTGTGGCTGGGGGATTTTAACGCTACGTTGAACCCTACATTAGACAAACTGTCGCCCTCGCCATTATCTACTACAGCTCCAACCCACACTAGATTCTCCCGACTTATCTCTTCCTTTAATCTCACTGACACCTGGCGTTTTAAATTCCCGCTCACTCGAGCTTACTCCTGTTTCTCAACTACCCATAACACCATGTCCCGTATAGATTTTATATTCATTTCTAGTACCCTTGCCCCAAGATTACTGGGAGCTGAATTTGCCCCCAGATTACTTTCAGACCATAGCCCATATTTCATTAGCCTCTCCATCCCATTAGACAAACCGCCCCGTACGTGGCGCCTGAATCCGTTTTGGCTCACCCTGTTGTCGGAGGATGACGAGCTTGGTAACAGTTGGAGAACTTACTTTTTAGAGAATGACGGATCTGCATCCCCAGACGTAGTATGGGAAGCCTTCAAACTGCATGCACGTCTGACTCTGACCTCCTTTATCAACAGGCTGAAGGCTAATTCATCAGCCATACTGGACGGGGCAATGCGGGATCTGTCCTCCTCTGAACAGGGATACATGTCGAACCCCTCTCCTGATGGAGCTGCCCGACTCAGGTTACAAACCAGGGTGGTTAATCAGCTACAACACGAGACGGCCAGGAAAAAACTTTTCTTTGCCAGACAAAAATTGTATGAACATGGGGAGAGAGTGGGTAAACTGTTGGCCTACTTAGCACATAGTGAGGATAGACCCCCTACTGTCATTTACCTCACTGGTCCTAATGGGGAAAAGATTACGGAACCCCAGGCTGTCACTTCTAAATTTAGGGACTTCTTTTCTCAACTCTATACGTCCCAGGTTTCTACCACTGACTCTCAATTGGAAGATCTACTGGCGGAAATCATCTTTCCACAGCTAGACGATGCCCAAATGGCTATGCTAGACGCACCTCTTACACTCGACGAAATAACCACAGCGATTGGGAGCTTCGCCAGATCCAAGGCCCCGGGTTCAGATGGGTTGCCCATAGAATTTTACGCCCAATACATCGAGATACTTGCCCCCAAGTTATTGTCCCTCTTCAACCATCTATTTGACAATTTCACCTTACCCCCATCGATGGGCGAGGCGGTAATTATCCTCATACCTAAGCCAGGCAAGGACCCAGGCCTCCCGGAATCTTATAGACCAATATCGCTCCTCCAGGTAGACATAAAGATTCTGGCTAAAGTACTTGCCCTACGCCTTAACCAAGTGATTCTAACCCTGATTCATGCTGACCAAGCTGGATTTATGCCGGGGCGTAACACCTCCTTCAACCTCAGAAAATTGTATATTAACTTACAAGCGACACATAATAATGTTGGGTCCCGGGTGGTGGTGGCTTTGGATACTGCCAAGGCCTTTGACTCAGTGGAGTGGCGGTACCTTTGGGGATGCCTCCGTGGCTTTGGTTTTGGACCTAAATTTATTAAGTGGGTTCAATTATTATATCTGGCACCCAGGGGTAAAGTAGTGGCCAACGGGAGGGCCTCCCAGACATTTGACTTATCCAGGGGCACTAGACAGGGCTGCCCACTGTCTCCGCTCCTCTATGCCTTGGCGGCGGAGCCCCTTGCAATCTCCATTAGAGAGGACCCCGAGATACAGGGTCTCTGCCTTGGTTCCCTGACTGAAAAACTTAGCTTATACGCAGACGACACGCTACTATACCTGGCCGACTCTGCCACATCGCTTCGGAAGGCGTTACATACAATTGAGCACTTTGGTCAGTTCTCTGGCCTTAAAATTAATTGGGAGAAATCTCAAATATTGCCTATGGATAGTTTCCCCTCTCCCAAGCTACAGGCACAGTTACCACTCCAGCGAGTGAACACTATCAAATATCTTGGAGTATTGGTGAATAGAACACCGGCTGACTATATATCCCTGAACATAGAACCCCTTTTTGATCTCATCAAGTCTAGAACCCAGGTATGGGCGAGACTACCGCTCGGCGTGTGGGGCCGCATTAACATTGTTAAAATGATATTATTTCCTAAAATATTGTATATACTCTGGCACACACCCGTATACTTACCCTTGAAATTTTTCAAGTCAATGGAGGCCATACTCAAGACATTTATTTGGGGTACCAACAGACACAAGCTGGCCTGGAGAGTCCTTAAGAACCCTACTGACCTAGGTGGAACAGCCCTCCCTGACTTAAATCTTTATTACCTTGCGTCCCAACTGTCTCAACTATACCACATAGATAAAACCGACAGACTCAGATTCCTCACCCTTCTCTGTCCACGGTGGGCACAACTGACCACTGACCCACTCACTGCAATTGCAGTGGGACATAGTGGGAATAACACCAATAGAGACCGTGGGTCCCTATTGTACCAATATAGGCGCGTATGGGACATCACCACTAAAATATTAATGACCCCTAAACACAACAATTATACCCCCTTATGGCACAATAGACTACTCTCAGAGTTTCTCTTGATCCCTGACACAGAGATATGGTGCGAATATGGAATATATTATTTGCACCACATAATTTCCGATGGCACACTTAAAAACTTTGAGGACCTCCAAAATGAGTTCCTGCTGCCCAATTCTATGCTTTTTAGATTCTTCCAGGTGCGTCACGCAGCCCAAGCTCAGTTTCCCCAGCCTTTGCCACAATCTACGCCCAATGTTGTTATGGCAGTGATTAAGGGTGTGGACCCGCGAAAGCTGATCTCTGATTTTTATGTCATGCTTCTCACCCCATCATCTACCACGCTAGCTTACAGCCTTAAACCAAGATGGGAAAGAGAGGTGGGCCCACTGGAGGATGAGGAGTGGAGTGAAGCACTAGACTCGTGCAAGACTGTATCCCCCAAGCTCTCTGACAGGCTGACCCAGTTATACGTGGTGCACCGAGCGTATCTCACCCCCCTAAGAATCGCCCGCTTTAGACGACAGTTTTCTACCTTGTGCACAATGTGTAACCAAGCGACGGGCACATTCTTCCATCTACTCTGGGCGTGCCCGGTCCTTCAGGGTCTGTGGAAGCAGATTGTTGACTTCCTCCATGATGACATGGGATCCCCATTGACCCTGGACCCCAAACAATGCTTACTGGGGATATTCCCCGACTCTGGGATGGACAAATTCACTAAAACATTCTTGCATGAAACATTGTTTAATGCTAGAAAAATTATAGCCAGACAGTGGATGAGACCCACTCCCCCCAGCTTCAACGATTGGAAACTAGATATAAATAACACTCTTCCCTACAAAAAGTTCATATACATCAACAGAGGTTGTCCAGATAAGTACTACAAAATCTGGGATCGATGGCTTGAGTCCGCAGACACATGCACTGATGGTCCGTAATATTATACATCCTTCTAGCGTGCAATTCCATGAATAGCGTGGACATAGGGTTTTCCACTTATTGATAGTCACTGAATCCAGTGTTCAATCTGAACAAGTTTTTTGTTCTACTGTGCCTATATATGTATAAGCCACATTTCTTTGTTTTATGCATTTCTCCAGTATTGCCTTGTAACTTGCAGAATTATGTTCCAAATGTAAATTGTTCAATAAAAACTTTTTTTTCTCAGAAAATGGCGCCCTTCTACCGCAAAGCGTAGAAATTTTTGGTGGGCTGGAAAGATGGGAATGTGCAAATAAGCATCTTTGATGTCGATCGAGGCTAACCATTCCTCCCCTTGTAGGGCAGTGGCTACCGATCGGATCGACTCCATCCGGAAAGTCCTGATATGTAGGAATTTGTTTAGCCCTTTTAGATTTAATATGGGCCTCACGTCCCCGTTTGGCTTCGGGACTGTAAAGAGGTTTGAGTAAAACCCAAACCCCCATTCTTCCAGGGGAACCTCTATAATTACTGCTTGGAGCAATAATTGTTCTAGTGCCAACAGGAGGGATCCTCTCTTCTGGGGATCCCTTGGCACGTTTGACCTTATAAAGCGGGAAGGAGGGGAGTTTTTTAACTCCAATTTGTATCCCAGATTTACTGCGGAGAGCACCCATCTGTCTCGGATCGTGTCCCGCCAGGTCTCTGTGAACAACTGAAGTCTTCCCCACACCCGATTGGGTGGGGGCAACCCTTCATGCATTTGACTTTGGGGGAGGTTTTGTACCTCTCCTGTTCCAGGGCTTCTTGTTACCCTGCAATTGTCCCTGATTTTTACCTCCGGGATTTGACCGAGGAGGCCGTCGGAACTGTTTCACAGCCGATGTCCTAGGGACTGGAGAAGCAGGCCTCTTAAAAGAGGGACCTCTAACTCTATTTTTAACCGGCAAAAGTGTACTTTTACCGCTGGAAATTCTCTGGATATATTTGTCCAGGTCTTCCCCGAATAAGCGTTCACCATGAAATGGGAAGCTGACCAGCAATTTTTTACAGGGAGCTTCAGCAGACCAGTTTTTGAGCCATAGAAGCCTGCGCATATGTACTACAGACAGCGTAAGGCGGGAGGGCCTGATGGATTGAATCCTTTATAGCGTCCACCGCAAAGCATAAGGCTCTAGGTAGATCAGCTAGGGCAAGAGCCTGCTGATCTGGCAAGTCCCTTAAGACCTGTTTCAACTGATCCTTCACTGCTTGGCAGACCCCAATAGCTGCCACTGCTGGTTGTGTCACCAATCCTGCTGTAGAAAAAGCAGATTTTAATAAGGACTCCAATTTTTTATCTATTGGGTCCTTGAACATTTGGACATTATCCACCGGACATGTCAGTGATTTATTCACACAAGAGATGGCTGCGTCCACTGTAGGGACCCTCCATTTTCTGATGAACTTATCCTCCATGGGATAGACCACCGGAAATCTCTTGGGGGGAGTAAATATTTTGTCAGGATGCTCCCAATCCTGGTAAATGAGCCCTTCCAGTAAAGGATGGATCGGAAAGGAACAAACAGTCTGGGGAGCTTTTAGCGACCCCAACGAGGAGACAGAAGTGGATGATGGCTCCGCAAGTGGCATTTTAAATGCTGATCGGACCATATTAGTCAGGGACTGAACCCATAACCTTTCAGCATGTGATGCTGAGAACGGCTCTTCCACTGTTGATTCCTCTACAACCGAATCGACCTCATCCTGATCCCCTTCAGGTAGGTCGATCCCTGTATGGGACTGTTGCTCTGTTAACAGGCACTCTGAGGGAGGAGACGGAGATCGGGCGCTTTTCTCCTGTGACAGGGAAGCCGCAATCAATGCTGACAATCTCTCTTCCAGCCCTCCCAGAGCTGAGGAAAAAACCTCCTCTGTTACATACACAGGAGCAGGTGAACTGAGGACAGCCACAGTACCAGGTACTCCTGAGGGTGCTCTACGGTCACTAACCTCTGATTCTTCAGGGGAGACTGGTGCAGCCAAAGCATGCCCAAGATCCTCAGAGCCCGATGGAGACCCCCTATTCCTCCTGGAATTTCTAGTCCCGGAGTTTTTAGACGGCATATTCCTAAGCCACAAAGCTGAGGTATTCCAGCCGAAATACACCAGTTACTGACAATAGTCTAGCATAAATGCTGCTATAAGAAACAGTTGGTGTCTACTAATGTGCCTTTCTAGGGGATGCCTGTATCAACCGCTTGCTGTATGCCTTCTTTAAATGTTGCCAGCTCTGTCTCTGTACTTCATAGCCAGCTCACCACACAAAATTGTGGTTTTTAACCTGCTGGGACGCCCGCACATGCGCAGAAGCGCTGCGGCGCGCACAGAGCGTCATCCCCCAGGCTCCGCCCCCTTTCCCGGCTCACCTCTATATATAGAGGCGCGTGCACGTGCGCGGC
Organism: Rana muscosa; assembly: GCA_029206835.1. Classification (NCBI taxonomy): domain Eukaryota; kingdom Metazoa; phylum Chordata; class Amphibia; order Anura; family Ranidae; genus Rana; species Rana muscosa. The sequence goes on along the minus strand of CM055118.1, from coordinate 938,210,849 downwards.
CACGTGCGCCTTCGGCGCTAATTTCGAAAATGGAAACCAGGGACAAGAGCCAGGGCCCCTTTGCCGCAGGCTGGGGGATGGACGAGCATTGCAACATGGCAGAGGAAGCAGTTTCCCATAAGAGAACTCACCATCTGCCTGGACTCGCTCTGATGAGAAGAAACTAGTCCACATGACAAGAAACGTTCCACAGCGGCCTCTAGTGGACAAACACAGGTACCGCATGTCTAATATATTAAATATATATAAAAAAAAAATTTTTTTTTTTTTTTCTTGACCACCATTAAAAATTATTACATTTTTTTAGTAGTTACAGGCATGCACAGAATTTTGCGGGAATACCATTAGGTAACAGACAGAAAGACAAATTAGGCTTGGGGGTCCCCCAATAGAACCAAGTTCCTGGGGGCCCCCACTTACCTGTTCCCCGCCGCAGGACTTTGTTTGGTCCACAAAAGCCCAAACTTCACCTATCACGGCAGGCATTGTAATCAAACCTTCAGGGACCGGGTTCCCAAGGATTCCACTCCCCTGGACCTGTATAGCACCCTGCACAGAAAACATCTTGGTCGTGGGTATGACCAGAGCTCTGGATCCCAGGGTCCAGCTCTCCTAAGAGAAGCATTACAGGCAAAACCTTGCTCTTCTCTGCAAGGCCCGGGTACCGACCGTTTAGCTATAAAGCTTTTTTGGTCGGATCCGGAATAGCTTACTGAGGCCCAAAAGAACCTGTACGCAAGCTCAGTGAAAAACACATGTTTCTTCTTGGCCAACACCTTAGACACTGGCAAAAAACTGAGGTGCTCCCGGATGGGAGGGGCTTATATAGGGGAGGGTACTTCCGGTTTTGGAAGTTGCCAGTGCCAGCACCTGACGGTATCTATATAACCCATTAGTAATGACTATGTCGCTGTGTCCCGTGATGTACGAGAAAGAAAAACTGAAGTCTGCTGACTGTAGTGGGAGGGTTATGCCCGGAGGGACCGCCCCCTGGGTGGGGCTGTTCAGCTCTGGCTTTTAGAATGTATGTATAACATCTCACATTCTGCCTAGGTCTTCTCCTGCAAGCAGGGACATAACCCACGTGTAAAGTGTAAAGATACACCGTGTCAGTCCATGGATGATAAGAGAAATACAGTATATCAGCGCTCAATGGGGTAAAAAAAGGTAAGTCTCTCAATGGCAGTGATAGCAAACAGGAACAAGTTTATTTAATGACGATCATGAGAACTAAATCCAAAGATCATTGCTGAGATAGTAAATGTAAAGGAGGGATACAGAGTAATTGATTGAATAAGTAATTAAAATGAGCCTACTGTTTTGCTGGAAGTCCCCGGAGCAGTGAGGAGATAACGATAACCATTGATGGAACAGTGCAGCATGGAGGGCACCAATGATCCTGCTGCACCGAGAGATCCTGACTCAAACGGCAGACCCGCTCACCGGCGTGGTCTGGGATGGCTGGCGTGCTGCTGAAGGAGGAGGTGAGCCGTGGCGGCGAAAAGGATGACAAGCCGCTCTCCACAAGTCCGCTCGCCAAGCCAGCTGGCGTACTTGCGAGTGGAGAGGAGAAGCCGCATTCCGCGGGCGGATATGGAGCCACAATACCTGGATGGACTGTCAGCAGATGTGTGATTGCCACAAGGTGTGGGGTGTAAATGGCAAAGCCGCTATGATCCAGAACCGGGGAGGACTCGTTTGGATGGCGTGCAGCACTGGCCAGGTTGGTGATGGCCGGAAGAACCAGCGTGGAGCGCAAGCTACTCTGTTGTCATAACACGTTTCACGCACATGCGCTTTGTCATAGCGGTTCTGGATCATAGCGGCTTTGCCATTTCCAACACCACACCTTGTGGCAACCATACGTCTGCTGACAGCCCATCCAGGGAGAGTGGATCCACATCCGCCCATGGACCGCGGCTTCTCCTCTCTACTCAAAAGCATGCCAGCCAGGTTGGCGAGCTGACTTATGGAGAGCAGCTTGTCATCCTTTCTGCCTCCACAGCTCCCCTCCTCCTTCAGCAGCAAGCCATCCCAGACCACGCCGGTAAGCGGGTCTGCCGTCCGAGTCAGGATCTCTCGGTGCAGCAGGATCATTGGCGCCCTCCATGCTGCACTGTAAAAGAAACAAGGGGGGAGGCGCCTCTCTAAGTGTATTATTAAAACAGTAACATTTATTGCACAAGATTAAAAACACTTACAAGATATAAGTGGGAGTCATGCTCATCTTCGGTATGTAGTCCTGGCAGTTCTACTGCGTCCACAGACAGTCCTGACCCCTTCCTCCCGCCCCCTGCTGGTGACATCATTTCCGCTTCCGGTTCAAGCTTCATGGAGCCGACTACCTCCTGGTTTTCCTGAATGTACAGCTATTCAGCACAACATCATCACTAGAACCTTCCCCAGCTACCCGGATTGTGCGAGGAGTCTGTGGGACGCAGTAGAACTGCCAGGACTACATACTTAAGATGAGCATGACTCCCACTTATATCTTGTAAGTGTTTTTAATCTTGTGCAATAAATGTTACGGTTTTAATACTCGACTTAGGAGAGGCGCCTCCCCCCTTGTTTCTTTTATATGTTTTGCAGAGTTGCTGGACACACTTTGAGGATGGCTGCGTCTTTTTAAATCACCCCCTTACCGTGGTTCAACTTTGTTTTTACCTAAAAACTAATCAAACGTACATTATTACAAACCAAGGGCATTGCCTCCAGGAGTGCCAGATACCCAATTTACCTTCACTTCTCCATGCTGCACTGTTCCATCGATGGAAATCATCAACTCCTCACTGCTCCGGGGACTTCCAGCGAAACCGTAGGCTCATTTTAATTATTCATTCAATCAATTACTCTATATCCCACCTTGACATTTACTATCTCAGCAATGATCTTTGGATTTAGTTCTCATGATCGTCATTGAATAAACTTTTTCCTGTTTGCTATCACTGCCATTGAGAGACTTATCTTCATTTAACCCATTGAGCGATGACATCCTGTGTGTTGCTGTATATCATATCTTCCAGTTACATCTGCCGTTTAGCTGCACTGGGTTACATTTTTATATTCTACTCACGGTACAATCCCTCTTATCTGCCCATAATCCACAGTTTAGAGTTGGTGAAACATTTTGCTACTTTTCACAACAACTATATAATAGCGAAGTTAGAACTCCCAACCTAAATAGGTGTTCAAGGCCAGTATATTAAAAAGTATTGAAAAAACTGGATAATCATGACAGTTAGGAAACTAACACTTTCATAAGAAGAGATCAGCAGAGGCAGCCCACTTTACTCTCTCAGTCCATGTCTGTTTTAAGAAAATCATGTACAGTGGAACCTTGGATTATGAGCATAATCCGTTCCAGGAGAATGCTCGTAATCCAAAGTACTCGCATATCAAAGCGAGTTTCCCCATTGAAGTCAATGGAAACGAAAATAATTAGTTCCGCATTGACTTCAATGGCATGCAATACCGCATGCGGCCAGAGGCGGGGGGGCACCGGAGAGCCTCGGGAAACGACCGAAAAGGCCCGAGGACACCACGGCAAACCTCGGAAAGACTTTGTTCCTGAGATTTGCCGAAGGTCAGCCGTGCTGTCCTCGGGCATTTCCAAATGGTTGCGATCGGCTCTGCTTGGCTCTGGCGCCCCCCCACCTGAGGCCAAACGCGGTACTGCACACCGCTTCGGCCTGAATCGTGCTCGTTTTGCGAGACCACACTCGCAAACAGAGTTACGATTTTAAAAAATACAGTGCTCGTATTGCAAAATGCTCGTTAACCGCGTTACTCGCAATCCGAGGTTCCACTGTACAACTGTCACATTCCTACCAAGGAAAATATTCTGCTTAACACAGGAAGCAGTATTTTAGTTCTTACCATCGAGGAAATACGCCATTCTCCAGGCTGGTAGTTTGACTACGACGCCAGCGTCGCTGGTAGCTACTGGCACAGCTGCTGTTAAGTGATGAGCTTGGAGATGGGAAAGGGGTAATCAGAAGACTGCTGAGCGAGGCTGCGGAAAAGTTAAAATGGACAAACACAGATCAATCCAGTGTTTTCAAAATGCATGTCAGTATACATGTAAAACATGTTATAGAAATAGTCGAACATAAAAAGGCTCACCTGATCTTGCTATTCCACTGTCTCTGTCATCATTCAACCCCCGGCCAGGCATGTCCATTGGATTGCTATGTACTGTAAAACAAAACCGGTAAGTCATACAAAACAAATGCAGGGACCCTGAGAGCACCAAGCAGATAATCGGACACCCTTTTAAAGTGAAGTGAGCTAAAATTGAAGATGATGTCTAGTGAGGGATTTTGATAACCAAGTGTAGCAGTCATGCAAACCCACCACCAAAAGCCACAGCTCAGCTGAACAAGACTATATCTCACACCAGTCCAATTGAATAGTTGAATATATCAATCGCATAACAGTGAATTATCCTAGAAAACATTTTATTGGCAATAAATATGTCAGCGTTCTGTTTATATATTTGTGGTTTGGATACAATAACAATGCGGATCCAAATTGTTTGTAGTACATTACTACACTATGTAATAGTGTATGTGCAGTTCAGAACAATTTAACAAAGCCGTTTGATTAACACGCTCAAATCAGTGTCACCAAATGGCAATATAAAACACCACATCTGACCATGTTCCATTTGTGGAAATGTTCATCAGCATGAAGGTGACAGAAAAAAAGCTATACAAAAGTAATGTTAAAGATCTTTGTGCTGTAATGACTCCTTTGTATAGCTAATATTTTGATGTGAAAATACTGCAATTTTACAAAATTTACGTTTTGGAAACAGTAGCTATACAATTAATAGGCCTACTTCTGTTCAGCCGGGCTTTTACACACCTGGATTGACAGGTCACGTGTTTGTAAAGGAATCCAGAAGCTCAACATTTAAAACCGACAGAGGCGTGCAAAGGTATGTTGAAAAGAGTGAAAGTCAGCTGTGGAAATAAGGTTTTCCTTTTGCTCTTACCCAGAACTAATTCTTTGCAACCTTAAAATGTATGTAAACCAACCTTGCATTTTCCAGTATGTTTGCTATAATGCCTTACTGATTATGGCTTTAAGTAAATCTCACTATTTCTTTCCTGGAGATCCTGCCAGTACCCACACTTCCCATTTCATGTCTCCCCCCAGACAGTGCAACAGCCAACACAGAGAATGTGCATTGCAGGCTGATGCACGTCTTACCCCCTTCATGACCAGGGCATTTTTTGCTGTTCGGCACTGTGCTACTTTATCTGGCATTTGCGCGGTCATGCAACACTGTAAGCAAATTCAATTTATATAATTTTTTTTCACACAGATAGAGATTGCTTTTGGTGGTATTTGATCACCACTGGGTTTTTTTTATTTTATAAATGAAAAAAAGACAGAAAATGTAAAAAAAAAATATATATATTTTTTTGCTTTCTGCTATAAAAAATATTCAATTAAAATTTAATAAAATAAAAACAACATTTCTTCTCAAATTTAGGCCAAAATGTATTCTGCTACATGTCCTTGGCCAGAGAAAAACCCAATAAGTGTATATTACCGGTAATTGGTTTGTGTAAAAGTTATCTACAAACGATATACTGGAATTTTTACTTAGACTAGTAATGTTGGTGATCGGCGACTTTTAGTGGGACTGTGATAGTGTCCGATGGTCCGCCGCACTAACAGATGCTGGGTGGGAACTGATTAACTGCCACTGACATCTCCAGTGACACGAATACAGTGATAATACTATGCATGGTCACTGTAATAAGAACACTGGTTGGGAAGGTGTTAACATCTAGGAGCAAAGGATTAACGGTGTGCCTAACAATGTGTAATGTATGCTGCTTTTACTAAGAAAAAAAAAAAAAGGCACATCACTGCTCTCCATTCAAAGCCGTGTGTTGTTAGTAAAAGTAAACTGTCATTAGCTAAGCCAATCAGCAGGTCCCGGTCATAAATCATAAATGCAAGGACCTGGCGATTGGCTTGTGCTGTAGCGAATGACAGCACAAAAGAGGCAGTGGCGCGTACCCCCCTACACCAAACCGTCAGATCACGTACATGTACCGGTACATGATCCAGCACAGCGGGGCTGCTCTGCCGCAGTAAGTATGCGGTATGCTGTGCGCAGGTGAAGAAACAATGTCACCAACTTAAAAAGTTGCAGGTAAAAGCACAAAAATTAAGTATTTTAAATGCTTACTGCCAGTGTTTTTCCTAATCATAAAAGTTTTTTTTTTTTTTTATTAACCTGCAATGTGCCTTTGAACTAGAGAGATTAGTCAATTCCTGAGCCCATCTCCCTCCTTCCTTGCATGTCATAGCTCTCTCCTCTTTAAGGAAGATCTAATTACTCTGTGCTGACCCAGCTCCTCCACCCAACCTATCCATCCAAGTCATCCAAACTATGCTAAAAATATTTTTTAAATCCTTATTTCCACAGTAGAGGCCAAATGTAGAGCATGCAATGGAATACATAGGCTACACTACACCTCACACAGCACACCTGCAAAGAAAGAAGCACTCCGGATGAGGCGGAGCGGGCCCTGCTCAGAGAACGCCCGCCTGGGGCTGCAGAGCTGAGACAGACCTAAAGGTTCAAATGCAGAATACATATGGAAAAGAATACAGTTAAAAGGAAAGTATAACAGCATGGAGAGAAAATAAAAAGTACAGGGTAAAACACAGGCCGTGGACAGTCATTTGATTTAAGTGGAACTCCAGGCAACCTACTAAGAACAAACTGCTTTGCAACTTCCAGTACCTCTTATCTGTTTATTGGACAATGAATTGGTAGTGAAAGGATGGAACACAACAGAAACGGGAAATAATGGTGTCAACTTGCCTGGCTATGTAGAGTGGCAGAGGTATGTGAACTACACGACTGTCTGAAAATTCTCACAAAGGTTTTGGCAGATAAAACTGTATTTAAACTCTAAATTTAGCAGTTCTCCCAAAGATCTGCTTCTAGATGCAAGTGAGGACAAATTTGCTACATAATACTCAGAAACTGTTTATGATTTATGAAAAATAGGGAAGGGAAAAAATGAAGTTGCTACCCAAAGCAGCAATGTTCTGTGGTTCCTGTTGTCAGTTCAGATTGTTGCTGAGTAATAACTTTATTGTTCGCTGCACTAGTTTTCATAAATCAAAGTAAAAGACTAAAAAAAAGTAGGCATTCACAAATCTTTAACAAAAGCATAAGTGTCTCATTGGACTCCTCTAAAAAGAGCTGCCACTTTTCTAAAAATAAGGATTCTTATCCAGGAAGGTTTGTGAATTGAGCATATTGCGCCTAGTTCTGCAAGAAGACAGGTGAAATATTTCAACATGCACAATGTCAATGTGATGTGCAGAATATAGTCAGGATGCTGGTGGGACATAAAACGGGGCCATTTTATTGAGATCCTAAAAATAAGATTTTTGCCTGAAGTTCCACTTTAACAAATCCTGATAGCTGCTCAAGTTGAGCTTTGCTTTTCCTGTGTTAAATGTAAATTGGATAGAAAGAAAGCTCCCATGTGATAGAAAATACTCTCCACTTCTAATAACTCAAATTTCTTTGCTAAACAAAAAACTTTTTATCTACAAAAACACCTGCGTGAAAATGCTGAACACCGTGCTCACTCACATGATTTTAATAATATGCAAAGTGCAAAGTGCAAAAAGAGTAGTAACCGGTGACATTTGGATTTTAACATTTAACCATATAATCAGCCAATAGAAAAATGACTGATGGTTAGCACAGGTTGCTGCACTCTGCACATTATTGTTTATACTAAATAAGACAAGTATTAATCTACTAAATTAAACAAATGGCCAACCCAGACAAACTGCTTGTATAGAGATTTATTTAAAAAAAAAACTACACACATCAATAAAATAAATACATTTGTATCAGTAAATTGAGTGTGAGGGAGATGACAGCAAAACAGATACAGTATATTGCATTTATCAGGATTGAATATACCGTATATACTCGAGTATAAGCCGACCCGAATATAAGCCGAGGCACCTAATTTTACCACAAAAACTGGGAAAACGTATTGACTCGAGTATAAGCCTAGGGTGTGCCTCACTTTGCCTCACTGTGTCCATGCCTCACTGTGCCCATGACTAGACTGACATTTAACATGGGAGTCTATGGAAGGGGTGCCCGGCTTTGAAAAATCAGTGCTCCCCGGCCGTAGGTTTTCTGGACAAGAAACTTTGCAAACCAGTAGAGAAAGAGTGGGGCTACATGTGTGCCAAGTTTGGAGTCCAGAGAACCTACGACCGGCCGGTACCGGGTCCCCAAATTCACCACAGAAATTACCGTTTAACATGGGAGTCTATGGAAGGGGTGCCCGGCTTTGAAAAATCGGTGCTCCCCGACCGTAGGTCCCCCGGACAAGAAACTTTGCACACTTATAGAGGGAGAGTGGGGCTACATGTGTGCCAAGTTTGCGGTCCAGGGGAGCTACGGCCGGCCGGTACCGGCTCCCCAAAGTCCGGGAGATCAGGCGCAAAAAGGTGACTCGAGTATAAGCCGAGGGGGGCACTTTCAGCACAAAAAATTGTGCTTAAAAACTCGGCTTATACTCGAGTATATACGGTATACTGAAAACAAACAAGCATTACTTTCATTACAGGTTAAGCCCTATGCTTTTCTGTAGTAATGGTTATGCTTTCTAAATGGCTTATTCTGACTTGTAAAAATAAAATATATTTAATTTCTTTAAAAGCATAATAAACCCAATGGTCAAAAATTATTTTATGTACAACAAGATTATATACAAATCTGCAACATACAGCACAAAAAAAAAAAGCATGTGTAGAAGTAAACAGAATTGTAAACCGAGACTTAAATCTAGTCAAGTAGATCCAGAAAAGCAACTAACACATTTATTAGAGCAAGAATGTATTTTCACATAAATACAACATAACAAACAGCAGAATTATTGAGGGAAATTTTTATGGGTCAACTTGTTACATTTTTCCCCATTGTAAACCATTTTTAGGGTTTTCTTTTTACTATATGTACATAATCTGTGCAATATTAACCGTTTATTTGTAAAACACAGGCTTCCAAAAGAATTGTGGGTTTGCTAAAGACACAGGACAGCAAAGATAGCTCTTTTTAAGACACATTTAAATATCTCTCATTGAATCTTCCTACTTATAACTTCAGGGGGTACAACTTGTAGGTTGCAGAAACATTGGTGGGAGACTCTTTCCCATGGCTGCGTGTTGCTATAGTATGAAGTTGTGGCAAAGACTCTCTCGCACTATGTTACTGAATGCTGCATGTGATTATAGTGAGTGCATAGGGAAACAAAATATCTATAAAAATTCAAAAAAAGATCAAGCTAATAGATTTCTATTTAACAGTGTCCTCCATCCGCACAAATGCCGTAGATGGACAAATTCATCCTGCTGGGTTAAATAAATAAAAGCTGATCATTGTAAAAAATAAAAACTAATGAAGCCATTACATCTAAGAATTGGTAAACTACAATCCAAAAAATATTTGTTTTTGGATTTAGGCCCCTTGCACACGTGCGTCATAATTTACTGATGTTTACTCAGGAACGTTTGACGTCTATGTACAAGGGGCCAAAAACTGTGTGTAATGATCTGAGTACTGTTGAGTATAGACAAGTTAAGGTGTGAAAGCTAATAGAGCAGTAAACATTTTCTTCATTGAAGTATTGTAATCTTCTCATTTACACTGAGGCCCCATGTACACGGGACGCTGCTAAAAACGGACGTTCAGAGGCAGTTGGCCGCTTTTTTCAACTGCCTCTGAACTCATTCAATGTTATCCTATGTGACCATGTACACAGTCGTTTTTAGGCAGTTGCGTTTAACAGTGTTTCTTTGAAAGCAAAAAAATGGGTTCAGGCGCCGAAGATTTCCACATTTCAGAAACCAAACGTGACTAAACGCGGTAACGCGCGTTTAGCAGCGTTTCGTTTATAGGCGCTCTTCGTTTTTGGCCATTTAAAAAAAATAAAAATATTTTTTTTTTTTTTTAAATGCTTCCAAAAACGCAAACGCGGCTAAACGCGGCATGTAAACGCAGCAAAACAGACGTTTTAAACGTGGATTACTATCTGTCAAGTTAAATCGTTCAGGAGCAGTTGTAAAAACGTCCCGTGTACATGGAGCCTTATAATGCCCGTGTGCAAGTGGACAAAACAAGTCAACATCCGAGTAAATTACTGCACTCAAATAAAAAAATGTTCTATTTTTGTTTTACTGCTCTGTACTCATCACTGTATTACTGACCTTTACTCAGCTGTGTGCAATGCCCAATAGACAATGCATTTAATTTCAGATCAGTAAAAAAAAAACTCAGCATTTTTTTACTCCTGTGTTCAACGGGCCTAATGCTACTTATAGGTCTCACTTTTAGGACCACCACTTTCGTTTACACCAGTGTGTTTTTTTCTTAAATAAATGACCAACAATGAGGCCTCATGCCCACTGGCGTTTTTACAGCTGCGTTTTTTGCAGCTTAAAAACGCCTGTCCATGTTATTGTAAATATTTATTTTTATTTATTTTTTATTTTTTGAAAAAACAAAAAACGTCGGAGCTAAAAACGCGACCGCGCGTTAGTGCGCGTTTTTTGCGCGTTAGTGCGCGTTTTTTGACGCTCACGTTTTTTCCTGCCTAATTCTGACGCTGAGGAACGCACTGGCCCTGGGTTTTTTTTACAGCTTACAAACGCCTATGCTCTTTACAGCTCAAAAACGCCTAGGTGGGCATGAAGCTATAGACTAACATGGACAGGCGTTTTTAAGCTGTAAAAAACGCTCAAAAAACGCGGCTGAAAAAACGCCTGTGGGCATGAGGCCTGAAAGTTACACAAACTGTTTTGGGAACATGAGTTTCTAATTTCCACTTGTCATTGAGAAACGCACTTGAGCAGACATGATGAGCAGACTCCTTCTGGAAGTCAGATCGTAAGGGAAAACCCCTCACTCAGGTCAACAGCTTTCTACTCAAATATAAAAAAAAAGTAAAATAGACTTAAATTTGCCCAAATGTGGACTTGTTCTTTTAATGCAATGCTGTCGTGTAAAACATAGGAGCTGGACAGGATCTGGGCGGCATGGGAGAGCGCTGAGCAACAGGCCATGGACTAGGAGCTAGGCTCTCAGATTTGATCGCGAGACACTCTATGAACGCTGTATCTGTTTGCCTGGTGGGGACATATTGGAGCCTTCTTTAGAGCTGCGTTGTAATACCCCGGTCATGCAACCATCGTTTGATGACTCCCCCCCCCATCTGCAATACCCTGTTTCATGCCCTGGTCAGGGCCTCCCATCCCAGTGCAGTATGATAACCCCCCCCCCCCCGGTTTTTATTTATTTAATATTTTTTTTCCCATCCCCTGAAGCTGGGCGGGTTCTTTTTGATCCTATTTCTCTTCAGTTGGGGGGTAGGGGTGGGTTCAACTAATCTGACTGTTTATTGATGATGTTGATTCATGTTTGCTCTGTAATGATTAAGGGTCTCCCTATCTGTACGCACAACTGCTTCGACGACTAACTTTTAATGTATTACTTCTGAAGACTATGTATGATCACTGCAATTTTTGTACATATTGTTTTGTTTCTTTTCTTTTTTTAAATAAAAAACCTTTCTGTTAAAAAAAAAACATAGGAGCTGCCAATGATCACCTTCTCCTTATAGTGCTACTTGGCTCTTATATATTAGTGCTTTTTTGATTCACTTACCCAGGAACAAGATCAGGAAAGTTGAATAAAAAGCAGACGTCTGCATACTGGCCCTGGGATAATGCAACCAGAATGACAGCAGCAAACTAGCATTTTAAGGTTTCCAATGGTAGCTTGCATGTTTCTCTCATGACAAGTCAGTATGGCATTTGATTTTAAGCCACATGTAAAATGCAATTATGACCATTAGATGACATTACTCTATAATATTACCTATGTTTCCAAGAAGACCGTTCATGATGCTGCTGTTCTCAGCTTTTATTGTGTTGTTGTCATGGCTTATGTACTCAAGGCTGTCTTGTAATCTGTAGTTGAAAACACATGAAAAACAATAAAATTTACTTTCAAAGTGACACCCACAGAGCTCTCCACAGTGCTATCTTATGGTAATCTTACATGCTGAAGATGCATGTTTGATAACTAAACTTAACTTACTATAAAAAAAAATATTTCAATGGTATATATAGGGTATTGTGCAAAATCTGTCAATATGTAACAGATCAGAAACTCTCCTGCACAGTTTTGCCTGCTCTACAGTGATAATGGTAAAATCTGACTGGTTGCTCTGGGTTTCCGTTACACTAATACATGTTAAATATACCTGGTAACCTGAGCAGTGGTCAAATATACTATGGCTTACTAGGTACAATCCGTTTTGTGCCATGCTTTCTATTAAACAGAGCAAAGCAGCATAAACAGTTAAAAGGCTGATGGCAAAAATGCATTGGAGATGAACGCTTGAATCTGTGCCAGTGATACCACAGTCGCCTTCACAATAGATAATGACATAATCCAGCAGCTGTTCTGCTCAAAGCGAACAGTCCAGCAGAGCTAAACTCATGCAATCTTGTTCAAAACGTATATAGAAATTCTACACCTTCTATTAACTAAGATGCTCCAAGCTGGCCTGTGGATGTAAAAACAAACTCACGTGTTAAGACTGCCATAGATGCTGCTCCCAGTACGTGCAGTGAACACTTTGCTCAGCATCAGTTGAGGAGGTGAGCTAGACAAAGATAAAGAATATTAAACTGACTGTTCAAAAGGTTTTACCATAATGGAGCGATATTAAACCGGGCAGAAGATTTATTGTACTTATAATTACCAGCAATTAGGCAGACAGTATGAATATAGACTAATTTTCTCCATGAAGAATCAAGCAAAAAAAAATTTCACACAGGAACAATGAACACAAGTAGATGTATTAAGTTTTACAAATAAACATTTAATACACAACAAAACTCTCAGAGCACCGAGTAGAATGATTATTATCTTCTTAAGCCCTGTACACACGGTCAGACTTTTGGCCAACAAACTACATATTGAGCAAGTTGGACCAACAATCCGACCGTGTGTACGCTCCATCGGACAAACTTTTTTTGCTTTCTTCTTGTTTTCATCGGACAAAAGTTGGGTCTGCAAACGGACAAACTTTTGCCCAACAAAAGTCAGATGAAGCAAAGTCCGACCGTGTGTACAGAAAACCATCAGACTTTTGTCCGATGGACAAAACAACTTATGTTAAAATCAACCAACAATAGCAGAAGTTGACCAAAGGGTGGCGGTAAAGAGCAGAAAAGAGCTGAAAAACCACGTGATGTTGCAAAAAGTTTTGGGAAAGCTTGCAGAAAAGTCCTGTGGTGTGTATGCTATGGGTGTTCCCGACCAACTCCGTTCGGACAAAAAAACACGGAAAAGTCAGATGGAAGTCCGACCGTGTGTACGGGGCTTTACAAGCACGAGGTCTCCCACTTAAACCTAAGGGGATTCCGTAGGGAGAGGGAGAGAAGGGTGTCTTTGCTTGTAAACATCAGTTTGAGCTACGGAGCTATAAAATCACTTTATAGTTGGGCGTGGAATAAGGAGAAAATATAAATATTTTATTTGAAAACAAGTCTAAGACTCAATTCACACTAACGCAACTCCAAAGTCGCATGATTTCCAGTGTGACCGACACTCAGTGGATCTAAAGCTGATCAAAAGTCGCATCAAAGAAGTGCAGGCACCTATTCAAAATCGCTGCAACTAAGTCGTACCAATCTGAATGGCTGCCATTGAAAAAAATGGCTGCAACTTGCCATATCCAAATTGACACAAGTGTGAATGGAGCCTTAAACTCCACCTTGTGAAAATAAATGGCAATGCATAATATTGATATCCAATATTTCAAAATTAAGCAAATTAATAATGTTTGTTACATTTTTAGTCTTTAGCATTATAAGGGAAAAAAAATAAAAAAAATTATACACACACACACACACACAAACACACATAATTATTATATACACACACACACACACACACACACACACATTCAGTAATGGCAGTCCCATATTTCCAATATGAATTCCTATTTTGTAGGGATACACCAAAATTTTGGCTGCCGAAAAAAAACTGCAGAAAATTGCGTTATCGGCACATTGCCAAAAGGAAAATATTGCCGATAATAAAGCCGCCCCTAGTGCCACACATTGCGGGGGTGTCATCCTGGCGCGCCCCAGTCCTCCCCTCCCACAGAGCGGCAGTCACAGTGCGTCACAGAGCTGAATTGCACTGGCCGCAGTAACAATGTGACAGACTCCTGTGACAGACTGAATCAGTGTGACGGATCACATTGTTACTGCGTACCAGGCAATTCAAATACAGCTCTGTGACACACAGAGATCGCCGCTCTGATCCAGGCACTGACAGGCTACATCCACAGACACTGGCAGGTTGCATGACGGACACTGGTGAGGCTACATTGATCTCCTGTATCATGCCTGCAGTCGCTGACCATCTCCTGTATCATGCCTGCAGTCGCTGACCATCTCCTGTATCATGCCTGCAGTCGCTGACCATCTCCTGTATCATGCCTGCAGTCGCTGACCATCTCCTGTATCATGCCTGCAGTCGCTGACCATCTCCTGTATCATGCCTGCAGTCGCTGACCATCTCCTGTATCATGCCTGCAGTCGCTGACCATCTCCTGTATCATGCCTGCAGTCGCTGACCATCTCCTGTATCATGCCTGCAGTCGCTGACCATCTCCTTTATCATGCCTGCAGTCGCTGACCATCTCCTTTATCATGCCTGCAGTCGCTGACCATCTCCTGTATCATGCCTGCAGTCGCTGACCATCTCCTGTATCATGCCTGCAGTCGCTGACCATCTCCTGTATCATGCCTGCAGTCGCTGACCATCTCCTGTATCATGTCTGCAGTCGCTGACCATCTCCTGTATCATGTCTGCAGTCGCTGACCATCTCCTGTATCATGTCTGCAGTCGCTGACCATCTCCTTTATCATGCCTGCAGTCGCTGACCATCTCCTGTATCATGTCTGCAGTCGCTGACCATCTCCTGTATCATGCCTGCAGTCGCTGACCATCTCCTGTATCATGTCTGCAGTCGCTGACCATCTCCTGTATCATGTCTGCAGTCGCTGACCATCTCCTGTATCATGTCTGCAGTCGCTGACCATCTCCTGTATCATGTCTGCAGTCGCTGACCATCTCCTGTATCATGTCTGCAGTCGCTGACCATCTCCTGTATCATGTCTGCAGTCGCTGACCATCTCCTGTATCATGTCTGCAGTCGCTGACCATCTCCTGTATCATGTCTGCAGTCGCTGACCATCTCCTGTATCATGTCTGCAGTCGCTGACCATCTCCTGTATCATGTCTGCAGTCGCTGACCATCTCCTGTATCATGTCTGCAGTCGCTGACCATCTCCTGTATCATGTCTGCAGTCTCTGACCATCTCCTGTATCATGTCTGCAGTCGCTGACCCTTTTTTTTCACTGCTGCAGCTAAGTGGCACTTACAGATCTTGTTCCTGCATCAACCTGTGACATTGAAAATAAAAGCAGCAAACTTATAAGCTCACCTCCCTGTCACACCGCTCTCTCCTCCTATCAGCATGTTCCCTTTCTGCACTGTAACACAACTGGCTGTCTTTGTGCTGCGTCTCCCTTCCCTAGCCTAAACTCTGCTGTAAGAGGATTGCAATAGACAGATATCAAAATCCATTTGTTGATGTAATACTGAATTCATTTTCCTAAACACAAATTTTTGTTTATATTTTTCGGGAGTTCACCCTAAACTCATACATTATCACTTGTACTACTCACATGAGTATTCAAAATACAAACACTGTGATGCTGAAATTACTGCATGTAATACAATTTTCCTCCCACTGGTGCCATTTGGCTATGTTTACTAGTCTATGCAGCCACTGCGTAATGTGTATGACTGCAGCATGGAAGAATATGCTTAATCTGGTGGTCATCCTAACTAATGGACTGGATGTTTCTGCTTCTATGGAGAGACATTCTGGAAATAACAAAATTTCTATATGGCGATTGCAGCCTACATTGGATTCGCTATGGCAAATTTAGAAGGTCAGTGCCACAGGGAGGTAAAAGGCAGTGTAGCTTGTAAACCATACAGTGTAATGACAGACATATAAACCTAGGTCGATGTAGATGGGTAATATATATGGTCCTTTACAGACCAGTTATAGAGGTAGCACAGAAAGGTGATGGTGGTACATGGTTAAACTGGAAAATGCTACTCTATTATTCATAACACAAACCACCTTTTGAAAGAATGGCGCAACAGAACACACAATATTTATACAGTAAGCTCTTCTACAACAGATAAAAATAATATAGATCTAAAAGCCTACCGTATCTGATGAATTTTTAGGGTGGAGCCTTTGTAGCTCATGGCCACAGAACCAAACATCATTTCTCCAAGCATGTTGCAATCCGAAGAACATCGAGAACTCTACAAATTGAACGAAACGTAGCATTACAATTGTATTTTTTTAGTTTTACAAAAAGCAAGCAGTCTTAGACAAAAAAATTGCACTTTGAAGCCTTGCAAAATGTCCCACTAAATTTCCATGTGCACTCAAGTCCAACATTTTCATTATATTATCCTGATTTATTTCATTTTTTTACATATTACAAGTACCGTATTTATTTAGCACCATAAACAGTTATGCTGTAATAGATATATATCTACAAATATATATTTATTACATTCACTTTAGTCCCTGTTCCTCAAGGAACAATCTAAGGTCCCCAACTCACGGCAGATTAGAAACCCAATTAACCTACAAGCATGTCTATGGAGTGTGGGAGGACACTGGAGTAGCGGAAATCCATGCAGGCAATGAAAGAACATGCACACTCCATGCAGGTATTGTCCCAGTAGGGATCAGAACCAACGAACCATTAGAATCAAGTGTTTTGAACAGAGGTGCTAACCAAAAAGAATCTGGTAAGTATTAAAAACTTTACAAACCCATATTAGCCCACGTTCAAACTGGGGCTGCGGGAGTGAAGCCTGCGAGTTCAGCTGAACTCGCACGATTTCACTCCCGCTGGCAGTCCTGATTTCAGCTCGATTTCAAAGACATCTGAAACAGATGTCAATGTAAATCGCAGCTGAAATCGCAAAAAGTAGTACAAAAACTACTTTTTGTAATCGGTGCAGCGCCGCAGATGCGGCGTCGCACCGATTAGGACGGTGCCATTGGCTGCAATTTGCGGCAAATTTTGCCGATTTGACATGCGATTTGACATGTCAAATCGCACCAGTGTGAACCAGGGCTAAAACTGTTAAAACAATAGAACAGTAAAATTAATGGTATTTGATAGAAGTGTTAAGAACCTTTATTGAGCAAAATGTAATTGTGCAAAGAAACACATGGCATTAAAATGCATAGGAAATATGACCTGACACACCAATAATGGCAAGCCTCCATCTTTGTGTAACTACAAAGAACGGGGAGGGAAAAGTGGGACTTTAAATGAGGCTTGACAAACGCCACTAATGATATATAGAACTAATAAGATTTATTTTATATTCATGTTGAACATGCCATATTTATAAAACCAGTTGAATCAACCATGTGTATCTGATAGTGCTTGATAATCCACACTGCTCTGCAGGATAGGAACAATGAGACCATGTGAATTGGATATACTCTTAATGAGATGACTAAATGCCTGTGAATGAGTGGCATGAGCCATGAAACGTGCGTCGAGTTTTGATCCATAAATGCCAAGACAAGCCTGGTTTCAAGCAAGCCTATATTTATGCATTGTTTATGTTGGATGTATGAATTATCCATGAAGATTTTTCTTCATATTATATTTGCCTATATGATGATTTTAATAAGTGTTTATTAATGATTTATTAATCATGTGTATTGAATATTTGTACCATATGAGCCTATATATTTTATGTGCAAGTCACTGACCACTAATTTATTGTTGATGGATTCAACTGGTTTTATAAATATGGCATGTTCAACATGAATATAAAATAAATCGTATTAGTTCTATATATCATCAGTGGCGTTTGTCAAGCCTCATTTAAAGTCCCACTTTTCCCTCCCCGTTCTTTGTACATAGCATTAAAGTATAACTATAGTTAAAACTTTATTCATTTTGGATAGAGCAGGGAAGATTTCCCTTCACTTCCTGTCCCATAGCCAAACAGGAAGTCAGAGGAAATCCCTACAAAAGGGAATCTCTTGGGGACCCCCAGGTCAAGAGAACTAGTGTCTCTCTGGGAGATTTCCCCTCTATTGCTTTTCTGGGGACAACCAAAAATTTGGGATTTTCTTTTACTTTCACTGATGACGGTAAACAGGACAAATAGAGAGGGTGGATCTCCCTAATGGGGACATAGACCACAATAAAGTGACAGGTGTTCTAATACCTCTCCACTCTATTCAAATAAAAAAATAAAAAGTTTTGCCTTTAGTTATATTTTAAACAGAACCCTTTACTGATGTCGTTAAAGCGAAATTCTGCCCAAATTTTTTTTTTTATTATTAAAAGCCAGCAGCTACAGATACTGCAGCTGCTGGCTTTTAATAATAGGACACTTGCCTGTCCTGGAGTCAGCAATGTCGGCACCGCAGCTGATTTTTCCATCAGCTGTCGGGTGCTACTGCCGCCATTGCAGGTAAGGGAACCCGGCAGTGTAGCCTTACGGCTTCACACCGAGAACCCTACTGCGTATGCGCAAGACCCCGCTCCTCTCTCCTACTGGCCCGGCAACAGGGGGAGGAGGGAGCCCTGTGGTGATGTCATGGGCCGCGATGGGCACCCGAAAGTGGGAACAGAATACCTGTCAAATACAGGTATCCTATCCCCCCTGCCCCTCCCCCCTAAAAGGTGCCAATTGTGGCACCGGAGAGGGAGAGGAGACAAATGAGCAGAAGTTCCACTTTTGGGTGGAACTCCGCTTTAAGTTAACAAATGTCACTGACTCAGCAGAAACGCAGAAGTCGCACACCAATGAGATCAGATCACATCCAAATTTATAAAAACAGGCTTCAGCGTGCTTTGTCTAGCTTTATTAAAGTTGGATGTAATCTGACATCATTCACCTGCAACTTCCTGCTCTCCTGCTGAGTTTGTAAAGCATGTCTGGGATTTTAATGAAGGGTTAGAGATTTTAAAGCTCTCTACATGTCTAAAATATCATTGACTGTCACAAATGCACGAAGTTCACACTTCCTTTAGTAAGCCTGGTATCTTATTTGATTACACTTACTGTTTCTTTTTCCCACAACACAAATAAAGAACATGCAAATTAGCAGAGCTGCCAGCCACCATTTGATATGCAATATATGACACTTTTACTGCTTTGGGCTAAAAAAAAAAAAAAAAAAAAAAAAAAAGAAGTACAGATTGCTTGTGGTTTGCAGCTCACCACTCACATCCCATAACTGGTGTTAGAGTAGAGCTCAGAGTTTGCTTTCGGCTGTTTACTGTTCTGATTGTGTTCATTGCTGCACAGTAACAATTTCAAGAGTGGAAAGAAAAATAAAACTGGTATAACTGGAACATTTTCCAAATTGATATACATATGCAGTAAAGACACAAATTGTAATCTATTAAATCCAAAAGACATCAGTGAGTGACAAAACATGCACACCGATCAGCCATACCAGTATGACCAACTTAACACACTGGACGTTTTTACAGCAGCTGTTTTTGGCTGTAGATGTTTTTTTCTACAGTCATTAAACTCTCCATCATGTTATCCTATGTGTCTATGCACACATAGGAGGCAGTTATCAGAAGTTTTGGGCAGTGGCGTTTTTGAGCATAAAACCCCCCCAAAAATAGTGGGTTCTGAGACACGTTTTTCAGCTGTAAAAACGCTCCAACGCTGATAAGCGCTGGCAAAAGTCGATAAATGCTCAAAACGTTGCTCAGCAGCGTTTAACGTTTTTGATCCACTGAAAAAAAAACCCGCTAAAAACGCTATTGCAAAAACGTTGAAAAACGCACTGCAAAGCTACTGGTGTTTGTAGAACGTTATTTTAACGTCCGGTGTGCATGAGGTCTAATGATCACACAGGTGACAAAGTCCTTTATGTGATTCTTTTTTTGGTGACAGGTTCTCTTTAAAGAGACATCCGGGGGTCTAAACGATTGCACTGCATTATATTCTTCCACGGGCTGGAAAAGTGAGAGGGGACCCGGAGGTGATGTGATACAAGTCACTTACAGGTCAGCAAGAAGGGGAGGCGAGCAGACATGCCACTCAGATCCTGACCCTCTACCAGAGGGCAGCCACCATGCGAGTCCTGAGCCCACAGACGAGCAAGCGGAGCTCTGGATACATGATGGGGGTGCTTTGTTACTGGGGTGTTTGGAAGCAATCAGATGGCTGCCCAGCCATCAGATCGATTCCATCTGACAGCTTGTCAGATAGACACGGTCCCGGTTGCTGCAGTGTGTAAAACCCCCTGCTGTCGGGTCTGAACAACATACGGACCTAGTAAAAAAAGGTTACATTTTGGGATCCACCCAGGTGCCTAACCAGCAGCTGGCTCGGCCTCTTAGTGCGCTGCCGAGTGTCTGAGCAAGCTGTTCCTGCCTCCTCCACAGCCCGAAGCTGTGGTGAGTGCAGGAGGGCCAATCACCACTCTCTGCTCAGTGAAGACAGAGAACCGAGCAATCAGCAGTAATGTGATCACTCAATTTTCGGTCTTCTAGCCTGGTCGATGCTGCAGCCACATAAGTGAGTACGATTTATTTATATTTTTTTAATCCCGCACTTTAAGATTTCTGGTATCGGTGTTCTCAGAACCCCACAATGTGTATTGTTCAAAGACTCCCCCCAGGGGACTCCCAAACAATCCCAAACTTTGATGTTATTTATACTACTGGCAGCCAATATCACAATTGTGACCTGGAAGAATCCAGTGACCTCTTATTCTATGGTCAGACATAAGGTGTCTTGGATAACGACCCATGAAAGGTTAGCCAGTACATGCCTTGTTTCTTTCCTGTTCCAAGACGGGATTTTGCCTATCTCCCTTCTTCTTACTGCTTTTTCTCTTCTAATTCTCATCTATGGTCCTCTTTTGTGACAACCATATTTCCATTATTGATCAAGACCTGTATAGCAGGCTTGATCTTGCATACTAGCAATCTTTTTGGCTGTACGGTGTTATATTTTGTCGTCGTCACATTCTTTTCATCTGTTTTATACAAAACTGATTAAATACTATTGAAAGTAAAATCCGGCACGTCTCTTAACTTTTTCAGCAATTTGAGCTACAGTAGCTCTTCTATTGGATCGGACTATACAGGCCAGCATTCACTCCCCATATGCAATGAGACTTGGCCGGCCATGACCCCGTCACTGGTTCACCAGTTTTCCTTCCTTGAACCACATTTAGTCCTGACCACTGCAGAACGGGAACACCCCACAAAAGCTGCAGTTTTGGAGTTGCTCTTACTCAGTCGTCTAGCCGTTACAATCTGGCCCTTGTCAAAGTTGCTCGTATCTTTTAACTTACCGTACCTATTTTTTCTGCTTTCAATACATCAACTTCAGAGACACGTTCACTCGCTATCTAGAATATCCACCCACTTTTGGGTGCCATTATAATAAGATAATAAATGTTATTCACCGGTCAGTGGTCATAATACAATGACTGATCGGTGTAAGTCCCCTATTTAAATCTGTTAAATACAGAGGTTTTCTGGGCTACTATGTCTACATGACTGCGAGGTCCAATCAGTCAACACATTATCCATTTTTTTCAATAAAAGTGAAAGAAAAAGAATGCAGAGGTGTCGCACAGCAACCAACCAATCAGGTTGGAGGTGTAATCTTCACAAGGATAATTAAAACATAAAACAGAGAATATGACTGTAGAGAATCAATCACTGCTATTTAAGGCCCATTCACAACAGCCACTATATAACAAAAAAGATTTTTAAAGACTTTTTTCTTTTAGATAAAAAGCCAGCAGGCTAAAATGTTTTGGCAATTGTCTTCCCCTTGTAGGTTTTATTCAAGTAATGAGATTCACCCCAGTTTGATGGAAACAGCCATTTGTGGACTTGTAATACAAACCATCCCAGAGCAGTGAATAGGTTGAGCCAGTATACAGCACATGAATCAGATCAACTTCCTAAAGCAGCACAATAACCAATCTCCAGCTTCACTTAAAATAACACAAATCTGAATTGTTAACAAAGAGATAGCTGCAGGGTTACTATTTTAGGGACGCTGTAATAAGATGCTTGTGATATCTGCAGGTTCTCTTGACAGGAAGAATATTTATCTGTGTCAGATGACTGCCTTCTCCTCTGGCCAAAATCCCTTCTCTTATGTAAAATATAACTCAAGCCAAGTGAGGAGATCCCAAACCAAGAGCCAGAGGAACAACGCAGCATTTAACAGTCACGTGTGCTTGTGGTTTAACTCCTAGCCTGCTGTAAGCATGAAATACCAAATATATTTGGAATGACTGCCAAAGTCAGAATTCCATTGTTGATACTGATTTCTATACTAATGCTAGGACATACAGCGTGCTTAACAACATTCAAACTAAACTGTGAACCCAAAAAACACAAATTGCTTAAATATATCCATCTGGTGCCGTCTATCGCCTCAAAAGTACCTCCTCCTAACCATGGGTTTTGTATTACTTAATTTCCATTGCACGCCAGATGTCAGCTTTCAGCCTGCAAATTGTAAACCCATTACTGTAGACAGATCGTTTTTAGGTAAAGAACAGGATCCAAGGGGTGTGTACCCAAAAAAAAAAAAAAAAAATGGTAAAAGAGCTCTTGTTTGCAACATTAGTCTGATTCTTTTTGGATGCTGGAATATGCCTCGTTAAAGAACACTAAAAGCTGTGCCCCCCCCCCCCCAAAAAAAGGCAGAAGGCAAAAGGACTAGTCAAAAGTATACAGTGGGGTTGCCCTGGCACGTATCTTTACCTCATTACTGACGTATCATGCCTTGTACTACGCTGCCGGTGTTGTGCTTCCTTAGGTCAGAGTCAGAGCCTCCAGCAAGAAAAACAAATGCACAGTAGTGACATCACCAAATCTCATTCCAAATCTTGTGTCAGATGTAGTATTGCCTTAAATGATCTCACACTGCAAATATACAGCTATGCCCCATAGGCACAGGTGTGCCTAGGCACCCTCAATTACCAGGAAGTGCACGGTTATTTTTTTAGGAGGTACAAAAGATAAATCTTCAGATTACTGCTTAACCACTTCCCGCCCAGTCTATAGCGGCATGACGGCCGGGCCGTGGGTCCGTTATCCTGACTGGGCGTCATATGATGTCCAGCAGGATAACAGCCGCCGCACGCCCGTGGGGCCGCGCATCGCAGCAATCGGTGGTGCAGCGTGTCAGTCTGACACACCGATACACCAATCTCGGTAAAGAGCCTCTGACGGAGGCTCTTTACCACATAATCAGCCGTGTCCAATCACGGCTGATCACGATGTAAACAGGAAGAGCCGTTGATCGGCTTTTCCTCACTCGTGTCTGACAGAAGTGAGTAGAGGAGAGCCGTTCGGCTGCTTTCCTGACAGGAGGAGTCTGTGCCGATTGTTTATCAGCGCAGCCCCCCTTTGATGCCCGCCCAGGACCACCAGGATGCCGCCAAGTTCACCAAAGATGGCCACCCACACTGAACCACCAGGTATGCCACCCTAGACCACCAGGGATATGCCAATTAGTGCCCAGGCAGCTGCCAATCAGTGCCCATCCACAATGCCTGCCAGTGCCACCAGGAATGCATATCAGTGCCATTTATCAGTGCCGCGTATTAGTGCCTATCAGTGCCACCCATAAAAACACATCAGCGCAGCCTTTCAGTGCCGCCTATCAATGCCCAATCAGTGCTGCATATAAATTGCCACCCATCAGCGCCGTCTACCAGTCCTGATCGTCAGTGCCACCTCCATGGTGCCAACTCATCCTTGCCACCTTATCAGTGCCCATCAGTGAAGGAGAAAACATACTTATTTACAAAATTTTATAACAGAAACAAAAGAAAAAAAACTTTTTCGAAATTTTCTGTATTTTTTTGTGTGTTTGATAAAAATTCTGTTTGGGTACAGCGTTGCATGCCCACGCAATTGTCATTTAAACAGTGACAGCACTGAAAGCTGAAAATTTGCTTGGGCAGGAAGCAGGGGCGGATCCAGAGTCTTTTCTCGGGAGGGGCACTGCCAAAAAATGATTTTTTTGTGGGAAATTTATCGGGGAAATGGTTGGTGTCGGCGCTTCAATCATCCCGGCACCATGGTTGTTATGGTGTCAGGATGATTGAAGCGCATTATTTTTATTATTACATTGTAATATGAAATTAAATAGTTCAATGCAGAATCAGTGGGAGCCCCGAGTGTGTCACTTGCCACCGTCGCCTGCAATTAGTGGGAGCCCTGAGCGTGTCACTTGCCACACGTTGCGGATTGTCACTTGCCACGTCACCTGCCACATCTTGTGGATTGTCACTTGCCACACCTTGCGGATTGTCACTTGCCTGCCACCAGATGCAGATTGTCATTTGCCACGTCACCTGACACAATTTGCGGATTGTCACTTGCCACGTCGCCTGCCACACCTTGCGGATTGTCACTAACTTGCCTGCTAAGGTGTAGTTTTGGTTGTCTCTTGCTGTGTCCCAGACTCCCAGAGTCAGGCAGCAGAGAGATAATGTAATCTCTCTGCTGTCTGCACAGTGAGGGTGGAAGTCACTGCAGGAATGCAGGGCAGGCACGGGCGGTTAGAGATGATCTCATCTTTCTGCTCCCCCGCTCCCGGCTAGCTGATAGACCAGCTGCCACACTGAGCCTGCTCTCTCACTCTCACCTGTGCTGCCAACACACTGAGCAGCACGGTCTGCCCACGAACCGCGCCGCCCCCCGACAACAAACCGCGCCGCAAGCGGAGCCGCCCGCTTTCTTACCCGTCTGTGGAGCCGCACGCTATTGCACCTGCCCACAGAGCGGCCTGACGTGACTCACTGACGTCACTCGTTGCTAGACGCCAAGCGGCCCAGACGTTAGCAGCGAGTGCAGGGAAGAGGCTCCCACCCACCTCCTCCTCCGCTCCTGGTATCGTGTCAGTGTGCCACGTAACTACATTAGACGAGTCTCTCTCTCAGCGCCGCTGATCGGCTGATGTGAGAAACAGAGAGAGACTCAGAGAGGCAGCGGCAGGCGCAGAACAAGTACTGTATATACGTGAGTATAAGCCGACCCGAATATAAGCCGAGGCACCTAATTTTACCCAAAAAACTGGGAAAACTTATTGACTCAAGTATAAGCCTAGGGTGTCCTAGGCTTATACTTGCCTCACTTTGCCTCACTGTGCCCATGACTAGACTGATGTTTAACATGGAAGTCTATGGAAGGAGTGCCCGGCTTTGAAAAATCGGTTCTCCCAGACACCAAACTTTTCAAGCTTATAGAGGAGACATGGGGCTACATGTGTGCCAAGTTTGGGGTCCAGGGGTCCTACGACCGGCCGGTACCGGGTCCGCAAAATCACCAGAGAAATTACCGTTTAACATTGGAGTCTATGGAAGGGGTGCCCGGATTTAAAAAATCAGTGCTCCCCGGCCGTAGGTCCCCCAGACACCAAACTTTGCACACTTGTAGAAGAGACATTGGGCTACATTTGTGCCAAGTTTGGGGTCCAGGGGTCCTACGGCCGGCCGGTACCGGGTCCCCAAAGTTCGGGAGATCAGGCGCAAAAAAACAAAAACAGAGCAAGCAAGTGAGTGTGACAGATGGTCTCGGGGGGAGCAATTTCCCTGTTGCCCCCCCCCCTGGATCCGCCACTGCCAGGAAGGGGGTGCAAGTGCCTGGTATTGAAGTGGTTAAACTAATTTCTAGAAATTCCCTTTTAACTCCTTCATGACTAAGCCTTTTTCTGACACTTGTTGCTTACAAGTTGAAAACCAAATTTTTTGCTATAAAATTACTTCGAACCCCCAAACACACAAACTTTTTGCTATAAAATTACTTCGAACCCCCACACACACACACACAAGCAGAGACTCTAGAGAATAAAATGGCGATCGTTGCAATATTTTAGGTCACACCATATTTGCACAACGGTTTTTCAAATGCAATTTTTTTTTTTAAGAAATACACTTTCATTAGTTAAAAAAAAACAGTAAAGTTAGCCCAATTTTTTTATACAATGTGAAAGATGATGTTATGCCGAGTAAATAGATACATGTCATGCTTTAAAATTAAAAAGGTACTTAACAAAATCTCCATAGGTGACGTTTTAAACATTTCTACAGGTTACCAGTTTAGAGTAACAGAGGAGGTCTTGTGCTAGAATTACTGCTCTCGCTCTAACAAGCATGGCGATAACTCACATGTGTTGTTTGAATATGGTTTACATTTGCAGGTGTGACTTACGTATGCGTTCGCTTCTGCGCACGAGCATGGATGGGGCGCATTACATTATAAAAAATTTTTTTTTTATTTTTTACACTGTCCCTTTAAAAAAAAAAAAAAATTCTGATCACTTTTATTGCGGTCACAAGAAATGTAAACAAACCTTGTGACAGTAATAGGCAGTGACAGGTACTTTTATGGTGAGATCTGGGGTCTACAAGACCCCAAACCTGGGGTCTATAAGACTTATTTGCTTTTAAAAGCATTCAAAACGCCAAATTGGGCAGTTTTGAATACTGCCATTTTTTAAATTTTGCAACGTCAAGTCTTCAGTAAACCGGAAGTGATTTCATGATATCGCTTCCGGGTTACTAGATCCGAAACTCAAAGTAGATTCCAGCTTCATTCGGGTCTCCGATCAGCTAGCGGACGTGCCGGCTGGTCGATCGGGCCTCCCGGTACAACCCCTTGAAGCCAAAGGCCGCATATTTGCATTACGTCTGTGTGAAAAGGTTAATATAGCAAATCAGCACATTTTCAGTTCAGGTACTCTTTTTTTAAGACACTCGTTTAAATCTCCCTTTCCTCTGAAACCCATTCCATGCTCAGATTGTGCTTCATGCGACACCTCCTCACCACCTGCTTAAACCCCAGTTTTTGCATTGCTCATGGTTGCAGGACATTTGTGATGCTTCCCCATTTGCTTGAATGTGTAAGTTTTTTGGTGGGCATGCCGCCCACCGATTGCTACGTCGGGTTGCGCTACTTTGCAGCAGTTGGGAAGCATCATGACCACAGCATGTAAACACCCCCCATTCGCTGTCTATTGCATCTTAAAGGGGGGGCGGCAAACATGCAACGTTTGCCACCCCCCCAACCACACATATAAATGGAGCCTAACAGATGTGTTTCCTTTGTGCTAGTATTTATCGTATTTAGTCATGAGGTTATAAATTGTCTATTAAACTACCATTTTACTGCTGTTTTTGGAATCTACCTGGTATTTGGGGCATTGTTCTTTTGTGTCAGAAGAGTTAGCCGAACTATCTAAAGATGAAGAGCTGTCGCCTCCAGGTCTGAGCTGGCAACACTTCCCGAACACCCTCACTGGAGCGTCACTCACAAGTTTCTGTGGAAACAGAATGGGAAAAAAAAAAAAGTTAGCTCATTTCTGAAAATCTCTGCACAGAATGAAACAAGGACACCCAAACATTCATTTCCCAGAGTCACCCACAATACATTCTAGATCTCTATACAGGGTAGAGCAGGTGCAGAATGCCTTTCTAGCTGGGTCTCATATGCTTCGTTTGCATCTCCTGATCTCAAACATATTCCACAGTATTACCAGAGGATGAAGAGCATTAGAGGTTTCATCACATGAGGTCTTAGCGGCAGGGATAATAGGAGATACTTCTAAAACGAACACAAGGTAAAAATAAAACCTTTATATATAAAAAATAATAATAATTACATTGCATAAAATACCTCTCTAATGGCTCTTTTACACCAAATGCATCTGTTCTGATCTCCAGGGGATCAGTGAACAGTTGCCCTGCGGAATTGTTGTCGCACTGTACTTTTGTGATGTCTGTCTGTTCAGTCTGCCCTCTAGGAGTTTAAAATGAGCCATGTCTATGGGCAGACCAATGTAACAAAAGTGCATCCATTTACATCCGAGTACCTCGGATCCATCACCTTTTTTATTACCCCTCTTGAAGCATTTCCTTTTGTTTTGGTAAGAAATTAGGTTAAGAAAATCCAGTGGTGCTGCTTCTGTATTTGGACACACTAAAGCAAAATATATAACAAGGTTATAAAAATAACTATGCTATAACAATTCTACACTATGCTATAATAGCAACATACTTAAAGGTACGTTCCACTCCAGGAAGATTTAACAGCAAATTAAATTGATATTAAACTAGGATTTAAAATAAAATCTATTCAAGTATGCAAGAAAAATTGCCTTCTATTGTTCTCAGCCTCCAGGACATCTGTTAGAGGGTGACTACATTCGTTCTCCATGGTTCTACTACAAGTGGCAATGTGGACCACTCTATTGTTGCTCGCTCTGGAAATGGACTAAGGATCGTGGACTATGGGATTTGTAGTGTGAATAGAGCAGTGCACAAGACCACAACTAATGTGCATTGCTTGTTCCAAATAAACAGAAGTGAGAGGGAAAGGGAGAGTTTTGGGAGCTCACAGAGACAATTACAAGGAGGTAGAAAAACACAGTAAGCAACAAAGACATGACAAACAGATTATTAAAGGGTCTTTAAGTAGTGAATGTGTATAGATTATTTTTGGAGAAGATACCATAAAGACTCCATTCACACAAGGGCAACACGACTTCCAGCGTGACTTTGGGAGGCAACTTGGACACGACTTGAGTATGAATCACAGCGAGACATGAAGCTACTTACAAGGCAACTTCAAGTTACCTCCAGGACAGGAGACATTCCAGTAACCAATCAAACAAGAATCAGCTCTGTGGGAGGGAGAGGTTTGCCTGAGAAATGTATGTTCTCTTCCTGGAAAGTTGCTTCTGTTAAGACAGGGGATCCGACTTGGAGGCAACTTCCATTGAAATCAATGGGTACAGGTCGCCTAGCAGTCGCCTAGAAGTCGGAGCGACTGCAGTAGTGTGCATTAAGACGGCTCTATTCACTTACATTGATTTTCTCATGCAGCGCAACTTGAGGCGACCTGGGGCGACTTGAAGTCGGATCCAAAGTTGCCCCTGTGTGAATGGGCTCTTAGTGTCACTTTAACCACTTCCTTACTGGGCACATATACCCCCTTCCTGCCCAGGCGAAATTTCAGCTTTCAGCACTGTCACGCTTTGAATGACAATTGCGCGGTCGTGCGACGTGGCTCCCAAACAAAATTGACGTCCTTTTTTTCGCACAAATAGAGCTTTCTTTTGGTGGTATTTGATCACCTCGGCGGTTTTTATTTTTTGCGCTATAAACAAAAATAGAGCGACAATTTTGAAAAAAAAGCAATATTTTTTGATTTTTGCTATAATAAATATCCCAATTTTTAAAAAAAAAAATATATTTTTTTTTCCTCAGTTTAGGCCGATACGTATTCTTTGGTAAAAAAAAAAAAAAAAAACGCAATCGCCGTTTATTGATTGGTTTGCGCAAAAGTTATAGCCTTTGCAAAATAGGGGGTAGTTTTATGGCATTTTTATAAAAAAAATTTTTTTTAGTAATGGCGGCGATCAGTGATTTTTTTTGTGACTGCGACATTATGGCGGACACATCGGACACTATTTTGGGACCATTCACATTTATACAGCGAACAGTGCTATAAATATGCACTGATTACTGTATAAATGTGACTGGCAGGGAAGGGGTTAACACTAGGGGCCGAGGAAGGGGTTAAATGTGTTCCCTGGAGTGATTGTTACTGTGGGGGGAGGGGAGTGACTGGGGGAGGAGACCGATCTGTGTCCCTATGTACAAGGGACACAGCATCGGTCTGCTCTCCCTGACAGGACGTGGATCTCTGTGTTTACACACAGAGATCCACGTCCTGCCTCTGTAACTGCCGATCGCGGGTGCATGGAGATATTAGTGGCCAAATTAGAGGAGGCCGTATAATAACGGCCTCCCAGCATTTGACAACCACCTTGCGGCCGTATATACTCGTACGGCGGGCGCGAGGTGGTTAACTAAAACTGCCACAAGCCAAATTAACTTTATATTAGGGGGGAAAAAAAGCAGTGTTTATTTTGTCAGTTTTCATCAGCTGCATGTTTTTAGTGACAAACTAAATGAAAATAAAATGAGTCAATTGATGAAAACCATGGTGAAAATTAATTCCGATTTTTATTTAGTCATGTTTTAGTTGACCCAAATTCCTCTAGAATTTCCAAACTCATACACTTCTGGAGTAAAAATCTAACATGTTATTATTTATGGTATTAAGGTTTGAACATGCACTACAGACACAGATTAAGCCGTTGTGATATATAATGTCTTGTCATAAACAAACAAAAATATTTCTTTATGACAAACAAGTGCAACTTAAAAAACCCCAAAAAAACCTGTAAAACTTTATTGGCTGTAATGCCAGGCTGCAAGTGGGGATGGTAAAGTAAATGGGCATTAAGGAAGTGCACAGGACAGGGTGCATTATACTTTGTGGATGGGGAGGTGACCTGCAAGTGGGGATGGGGAAGTAATTGGGAGTAAGGGAGTGCACAGAGCAGAGAACTGAATGGTCTGGGGAGACTGTTAGTTTACACACTGCCAAGCACGATACCTTGCTGAGAGGGCAAACACTCGTCGAGACACAAATCTGACGGAGGAGTTTCCCTAAGGCCCCTTTCACACCAGCGGACCGTATGTCCGCTTTTTCATCCGTCCGTTTACGGATGAAAAAAGGGACATACATTGGTCCCTATGAGATCGCGGATTAACATCCGCTGAAAAGCGATCTCATCCGGGTCCGCAATTATGCGGACGGAGGAAAATCCTATTTTTTAAACTGTCTGCAGAGCGGATCGGATGAACACGGACAGACAGTCCGTGTTCATCCAATCCCCCCATAGGGGGGAGCGGAGATCTGACGGGGCGGTCCCTGCACAGTGTACCTAATAACCTGTGAATTGTTCAAACGCCCACCTGGAGACAAGTATCAAAGTGGAGAAAGTCTTTTAAGGAAAGTTTTGATTGGGACTGTCGTTTAGTCCACATTGCAACACATGTATGCTGCTCATTTTTTTTGTATACACTAGCACTTTATATATGAACACTGTGTAATCAGCATTGAGTATTTTAATTTTATATTTTTTGCATATTGTCACGGAGCACTTTTTGCATTGGTGTTATTTATGCATGAAGTGCAAGTTCACTGTCCTAACACAGAAGGTTGGCGTAAGCGCATCATTATATTGTTTTATATTAACCTAAAATGGCATTTCATACGTCATATCGCCATTTGGCAGCCCCTCCCTGTAGGTGATCACCTGGGACGTGACAGGTTCCAGGTGATCGCCTGTCCACTCAGAGCACTGCGCCGTTCGCACATGCGCAGTGAGTGCCCGGCCGTGAACCCGAAAGCTGTCACGGCCGGGTGCCCACACTATGAATGGAGGCGCCGGCGGAGAAGGGGGGAGAGGAGCGGAGCTCCGGGCGGCGCGGCGCTGGACAGTAGAACAGGTAAGAGTATGTTTATTAAAAGCCAGCAGCTACACTTTTTGTAGCTGCTGACTTTTAATAAACATAAAAAAAAAGGCTGGAACTCCCCTTTAACATTAGAAATGTTTTCACACACTATTAACAAGATGCTGTGAAAGCATTTTTGGACAGTCAGTTATATGTCTGGTGACTTTGCCAGCTTCTGTATCCACATGGAATGCCACTGGACAGGTCTCGCTTTCAAGATATGAGCCTGGTGCAAGGTTACAGACCCATCGGCTACATTCCATGTCATTGCCGTCCATCAAAAAGCAATCCTGATTTTCATCCATTTTTTTCAGGACTGAGCGGCAATAAAAAATTTAACGTACATTGCTGCTGTTGCAGAACACATCTTCTGTGTCACGTTTCTTCTCAATCCACAACTCAGAATGGAAAATCTTATTGGCTAATAACCACATCAATTTTTGTATGCCTTCATTGTGATTGATTGCTTGTTTTATAATGACCTAGATATTCTGCATGTATAGCACAGATTTTGTATACCACACTCCTGTTGACCACCCGAGCTGGCACTGTACATCCTGGTTGACACACGTCTGGTTGACACATGTCTGGTTGACATTAGCTTTTGTAAGCTTCAACTGAGCAAACTAAAATCCAATTTACCCTTAGCTTTTGAACCATCCTGTTAAAAAATACACAAATGATGCAATGTGAAAATGATCTGACCTTTTACATAATATTTTTGTTCTCTTTCAAGTAAACGCCAACGCGGTTTTGCTCACACATCGCCCACATATGTTCCAGAAATAGATGGCCATCAGAATAGTGAATTATGTTTCGGAGCCTGGCACAAGCCAGGAAACCCTGTCCACTACAGGCATGCTTAGTACTAAGTGGGTATCCTCAAATTCTGGTGCTAGGTATCAGGCGTTACTTTAAACAAATCTTTGGGTCACTGATATTGAAGAACACGAATAAAAAACATGGTCTTGTTTAACAACAGGTTAGTATGAATAAACCCACAAAAGTTGTACTGCCAAATAACACTTTATGTGCTCATTTGGACAATACATAACAATACATTTAAACTGTGTGGTCATTTAGAGAGTGCTTGTAACATCCTTCTCGCACAGCCCATGCCCATTGGTCACCATGAAGGTTAACGCTCATACAGAATATTATTTTTAAGGTCATAGGTGCCCAAAATGGCTTGCTACCAGTCATGTTCTTTTACTGACCTGCTACATAATAAGCATTAGAATAAAAGAAAAACAAGTGTACAATATACATTTTTCAACTGTAAAAACCTGTAAAGGGAGAAAAGAAATCTAGTAAATAGATGTCCGAATAATTTCCATGCACAGTATCTTCTTTTCACAATGTTTAGTACATGTTGTTCAGATGGCCCGATATGTGAACAGTGTGTGTCATATAATTAGCTGCAATTGTGGGACAGGTGGTGGCTACTCAATGCTTTAAAGTCTGGACACCACTTGGCTTCAGATCAAAGGATTAAATGCCCAAACATTGCAAAGATTATTTTATTCCAAGGCTTTTGAATTCCAGATCAACTTTATTTTATGGGATGGTATGCTAAATATTGATGTGACAACACCAGCCAATAACAAACCATAAATCATCCACTGGCAAAAGACTGCAGAGAACCAACCAACTTGTGGCACGAGTTAGCAGGTCACCTGCAAAGGTTGTAAACAAGAAAACTGACATCTTTTCAGAGATCTTGTTGAATGACATGTTGTATTTGAATATCAACCTATATTTGAAAAAAAGGACTATAGAAAATTACAAGCTAGACAAAAAAGGCAAGGTAAAAACAAAATCTTTTTTTTTTTACAATTTAAAATAGTGGAAAAAACAAACATTAATGAATGGAAAGCCACCTTGGACTTTCACATCCCACCCAAGTCTACCTGGTCAGCAGACCCTGTTGGATGAGGCCAATGTTGGACTTTGCATTTACGGTTTAATTTTAACACTTGTTTGTGAGTATATGTTTATGGATTTTTAATAAATTTCCCATGTTGCAAAGGTAATGCACAAGGCTGGTGCGCCCTCTGTCCTTGTTTTCTTTTAAATGGAAAGCCATGGTCTGGCCCTTATACTTCAAGGAGAGAAGTATGGATGCTTAGGTCTGTGACAGAGTAAAGCTGGCCATAGACGGATCGAATCTTGGCTGGTTCAGCAGAGATCGCCCAAGATTCAATCCATTTATGGGCAAGCAAACCCATCAGACAACTTGGGTACAATCAGAATGTTGGATTTCTAGCATGCGAATATTGCCAGCAGCTGTAGCCACTAGCAATAATCATCATGGAAAGCTTACCCCAGAGCACCTCCCTCCCCAGCAGGGGAACATAGTAGCTCAGCGGGAGGGATTACCCCATCAACACCGACTCAAGTGATTTTCTTTCCTGTAACCAGGCCTGCCTAAGCAATGCCTTGGGTGAGTCATAGGTGGCGACATCTGCTCCGAACAGCCAAAAGGAGATGCAAGGGAGTGAGGAAAGGAGTACATGGTGCTGAGGAAGATAGGTCAACATGCACCTGACAGATCACCCCTCCTATATGGGCAAATCACAGGTTCACACCCTTACTTGCTTTTCATCAAAGATAAGTTGCCCTGTAATTCCCCTACCTCTCCGAGTGAAGGCTACCGGGTAACATACTTACCTTCAGCGCTGATCCAACAATCTTCACTGTGTAGCACCGTAAGGTGTACCACAGCCTTTGCGAACAGACACTGCCTTCCCAGGGGGCAGCAGTATGTCCAGGACTACATCAACAGTGCCTTCAGGGAAACCAGGAAGTGGACACAGGAGAGGTTAGTAAATCAAAAATGAAAAAACAAAACTGATAGATGATTTCACATCAGTATGCAGAGGTGCATTCTGTATTTATTTTAATAAAATAGTGGAAAGCAGCAGGGTAAGTCAATGAGCCAAGACCGAGTCAAAGTACAAAGTACAAGGTTGGGTTTTCCAAAATACAATATATTATTACCAAAACATTGGAAGCTGCAAACACCTTGTTTAGTGCTCTTTGTTTTCCAGGACCCAAATTATGCTCATTATGAATCAGTCCTAAACATGGGCAGCAGTAAAAAAAAAAAAAAGTCTAGTTGGCTACTAAATGAAGCCTTCATTTTCAGTGCATTGTGAGGCCTTTTACCAACTAGGAGAGGAATTTAGTACAGTGTAATGAGAAATCCAGACTAGCTGTTATGACAATGGCTCATCTCACATGCCCATGTATGACTCATATTCTCATGTGACTCCACAGATCAATATAGATTCCTACGCTCCAAAAGCCAGCCAACATCCTTGTGGAAGATTTGGTTGGATGCCCATTAAACTCTATAATCTAAACATATACAATAATTACCCTTTAATACAAACAGGTTAATTTTAATGGCTACAAACATTCTCCTGACTTGAGTTTGGCTGCCTTGAGTGAACAGAAGATATGTAATCCCAAAGTGACAGTGAAGGTATCTGAGTAGACAGAGCTGTTATGTTACAGGAAGGAGAGTATCCTGTGCCAGGTACCTGGAAATAACAAAAAATGAACCTGCAGTCAACAGAGCAGGGATAAGGGATGGGAAGGTACATATAAGCCAATTGCGGCACCCCAAAGTAAATGCCTAATTTTCTAGTTTTGGAAAAAGTGAGGAAGTATTGAACTACTGTGTTTTTTATTGTTACCCTGGGATTCTGTTAGAGCAGTCTCTCTCAACCAAGGTTTCAAAAAGACCCTAGGGATCCCGCAGAAGTTACTAGTCAGAAAAGTAACCACTGGCACAATCTTTTTAGCCAAGTGTACGGCCCCTTTCACACGGGGCTGTCTGTGTATGGACTCTGCTTGCTCAGCGGGGATCGTTCCGTCGATCCCCGCTGAGCAGGCGGATGATCCCCTGCTCACTGTGGAGACACGGACCTGTCAGATTTCCACTCTCCTCTACGGGGGATCGGATTAAAACGGACCGCCTTATCTGATCCGATCCGCCAGACGGATGGAAAATAGGGTTGGATTAATTGGATCGGATGCCAGTGAACATGTCACTGCTGACATTTGTCGCTCCATAGACCTGCATGGAGCATCCGTTCAGGTCCGCCTAAAAAACTGACAGGCGGACCTGAACGGTCCGCCTGGATGAAAGGAGCCTAAGGGGGCATTTTTCCAAGTGACTCCAAGGTAACCACTCTAACAGAAAAAAAAAAAAGTTGTCAGCTATTTTTTTCTGGATGCAAAAAACATTTTAGGGCCCATACACATTAGGTGGCTGAAAAAAAAAAAGTCTCTGGCAGAAAAATCAACAAAATGCTTACAATGGCTCGTATTGCACAAGAGTTTACGGTATGTGCATTTATGGACATTTGCTTTTATAAGCTTTTTTTCACCATAATGAATGTACACTTGAAAACGCTGAATGCTTCTAAGCACTGTGTTTATTCGCATCAAGAATTTTTTCCTGCCGAAAGCTCCTCTCAATAATACACTTGTGACATTTGTTTTTTTCCAGGCTGAAAATGCTCCTCTGCAAATATGCCTGTAAACGCTCCAAATGTGCATGGACAAATAGGCTAACAAGAGTGTGCTTGAGGCCTTTAGGTAATTTTCACCTCTAAAAAACAACATCTCTTAAGAGATTAGCTTTCATGTTTCCTGAATACTATATTACAATGGATAACTTAACACAGGGCTCGACAAAACCCAGGCGCCAGGTCGCAATTGCGACTGGAAATTGCGTCTTGGCACTTGGGCTGGGTAAAATTGAGGCCGCGGCTTTGTGGCCTACTGGAGAGAAAATACACGCTTTCTGCGAACTAGCGCCCTCCGGTGGACAATGCTGTGAGGAGCATGGCTTGCTCTCACTGCCCGCCCACCTCCGACATCCAGAAGCCCGGGATATCACGCCAGGGTTGCTGGCTGCATTTATGAGCAGAGAGCGTCTACTCTCTGTCACACTGCCCAGACCCCGCACTGACAACCTGCCCCCCCTCCCCCTTGTACGGACACTCAGACAGGAGAGAAAAGAGATAGAGAGAGCAGGATCTTCTCCTCCTGTGTGTATCAGCAGCCCCGCCCACATTTCAATCCCTGGCAGCTCCGTGCCTCGCAAAGTGAAAGTCCAGCAGCCTGCAGCTAGATAGTGGATGAAAGATCAGCGTGTATGTACCATGGATGATGCAAGTTTGCAACCCTCCACAGGGGATCCACAGCTATCCAGGACAACCTTCCTTCCTTCAAACATCTCAGTGATTGAAAAGAAAGCAGCACACAGGTGGGTCAGTCATGAAGAGAGAGTGTGTTGTCACCTCCAGTGCCCCCTACCAACACAGCAGCCTGATGAGATTTCCCTGGTATGGTGCACTACAAGCCCCAGCATGCTGTCAGCCTATGTGTATGTATAGCACAGGCGAGTAGGCCTGCTTGCTGACCACACTGGCAGAACTCCACTGCCCAAGTCATTGGCGGCTGGTGCTCAAATTTTTTTTTGGGGGGGGGCGCAAACAAACAAAAAAAAAAAAAATCAAACGCAGCCACTGTGCCACATCAAACGCAGCCACTGTGTCCCATCAAACACAGCCACTGTACCAACACAGCCGCTGCCTGTCAGTGCCCATTAGTACAGCCTATCAGCGCACATAAGTGAAGGAGAAAAATAACTTATTTTCAAAATCTTATAACAAACAAAAACAAGTTTTGTCTTTTTAAATATTGTCTTTTTTCGCTTGGGATCAGGCGTGAGCAATTCTTATTGCCCAACGGCCCAGACATGCAGTTCTGGGTGCTGGGCAGCTGATTTAAAAAACTGGCTCCTAACTTTTTCAGTTGGCTCCTAGATTCCAAGCAAATTTGTCAAGCCCTGACTTAACAATATTGTAATATGTCAAAAGCTCCATGCAAACCTAATGTTACACATATCTTCTTGAAGCTTGTAACCGATATTGTCTATTTGTTTATTATGCAAAATCTATAATAAAAATTATTGAAACATAAAAAACCTCAACATAAATATAAAATATTTGATTTTCTCAAAAGATGAAAGTCAGTTTATATAGAGATACTTTGGAGTGTTAACAGAAGCTCTTATACATAACACTTTTTGGTTAGTTTTAGGTTTCCTTATCTATTTAGAAACACATTTGCTCACGTACCGATTTACACATACAAAATACAACACATAATCTGATTATTAATTAGCAGACGTGAAACACCCCATTGCTCACACACAGGCTGACACACACAGAGCAAACAGGGTGGAGTCCGAGAGAAGCAGTCATATGATCGCTGTAGAGCCTCGTGAACTAACCCTGCAATTTATCTCTGACCCAGCAAACAAAATTCTGGCTACGCTCAGCAAGCATGTGACAGACACCACACTGATTCAGCTGGCTACTAGAAACCAGCACACTCTCCAGATCACAAACAACTGTCTACCCAGGAACAAGATGGTTATTGCACAAGAAGTTTTAGGAAACCCAGTACATATGAATTTCAGAAGCAAAGCTTTCAGAAGTGGTTAGCTACGTACATAGAGGGGAGCATCAGGAAATCTGGGATTTTTAGTTTAGGCAGTTTTAAAACTATAGAAAACTCCAAGCCCAGATAATAGATGACGTGCCTCGATTTCAAATGCAATACAGGCAGTCGCTGGGTTACAAACAAGATGGGGACTGTAGGTTTGTTCTTAAGTCGAATTTGTTTGCAAGTCGGAACATGTAAATTTTTTAAGTGTAGCTAAAGCCAAAAAAAATTGGATTTTTGTACTCACCGTAAAATCCGTTTCTCTGACGTCCATGGACTGACACAGCTCTCATACTGATTATGTGTGGGTATATGTCCCTGCTTGCAGGAGAAGACCTAGGCAGAATGTTAGATGTTAAAACATTCTAGAACAAAACAGAGCTGAACAGCCCCGCCCAGGGGGGCAGTCCCTCCAGACATTACCCTCCCACCTGCAGCTAGCAGCCTCAGTTCGTAACAAAGCAGTACAAACCTTAAAAAGGAAGGGTGGGTGCTGTGTCAGTCCATGGACGTCAGAGAAACGGATTTTACGGTGAGTACAAAAATCCTATTTTCTCGTATCGTCCATGGACTGACACAGCTCTCATACTGATTACGTGTGGGACGTCCCAAAGCAGTATAAGAAAAGGGTGGGAGCAAAATAGTAAAGGAACAACCAAAACTTCACTCCAAACCAGCAGAGCTCCTCAACGGAGGAGTTGCAACATTAAACAGCGGCCCGCAACACTTTTCGGCCGAAGGAAGCATCCGAAGATGCAGCCACATCAACCTTGTAGAATTTTGAAAAGGTATGAACGGACGACCAAGTCGCCACCTTGCACACTTGTGCAACCGACGCTTGATGTCGGAAAGCCCAGGAAGCACCGATTGCCCTGGTGGAATGCGCCGTGACCGGGAAGGGAGGCGCCCGCCCCTTAATGGCATAGGCCTGTATAACAGTCTGTCTGATCCACCTAGAAATGGTGGCAGATGACACCGCTTGGCCCCGTTTCGGACCAGAGACAGACTTCCGAATAGAAGCAGTAGCCGCCAGGTATACCCGCAAGACACGCACCACATCCAAATTGTGAAGCGCAACCTCTCTAGGATGAGATGGATGAGGGCACAAGGACGGAAGTACAATGTCCTCATTAAAGGTGAAAAGCCGAAACCACCTTAGGAAGGAAAGGCGGTCGCAATACCGCCTTATCCTTATGGAGGACCAGGTAAGGCGACTTTTGAATGACAGAGCCACCAACTTAGACACTCGTCTAACCAAGGTGATGGCCACTAAGAAAGCCACCTTCTGGGACAAAGTTAAAAGAGGAATATCTCTTATATTTTCAAAAGGAGGTTCCTGAAGAACCGAGAGGACCAAGTTCAGATCCCAAGGAGGGAGCGGGGGCTTGGCAGGTGGAACCACATGGCGTACCCCCTGCACAAAAGTGCTAAGGACTGACCTGCTAGGGGTCTTTGAACGAAAACGGCCAAGGCCGAAATCTGACCCTTAATAGTGCTCAAAGCCAGCCTTTGTGCAACACCACTCTGCAAGAACCGCAGGATTCTGGGGACAGAGTACGTCCGTGGAAGCCAGTCTAGCTCTTCGCACATAGCGATGTAAGCTCTCCAGGTACGGTGATAGATCTTCCTAGAAGAAGACTTCCTTGCCGTAAGCATGGTTGAAATTACCGAATCCGACAGGCCTCGGTCTTTCAGCACCTGGCTCTCAATAGCCATGCCGTTAAAGCCAGAGACTATAAAGCAGGATGAAAGATAGGACCTTGAGAGAGAAGGTCCTCCCTCAAGGGCAGGCGCCAAGGGACGTCCGCGATGAGACGTACCAGGTCGGCGTACCAGTGACGCCGAGGCCAGTCCGGGGCAATGAGGATCACCGGGATGCCCTCAGCCACCACCCTGCGCAGCAGACGAGGAAGCAACTGTAGCGGAGGGTAGACATACATCAAGCAATACTGACCCCATGGGGCCACTAACGCGTCCAAGGCATCCGCCCAGGGGTCCCTGGACCTGGCCACAAAATTTATTTTTTCCCAAAAAAGTGCGCTTGTAAGACCGCTGCGCAAATACGGTGTGACAGAAAGTATTGCAACGACCGCCATTTTATTCTCTAGGGTGTTAGAATAAAAAATATATATAATGTTTGGGGGTTCTAATTAGAGGGAAGGAGATGGCAGTGAAAACAGACAGGCAAACTCCATTAGC
Source organism: Rana muscosa (assembly GCA_029206835.1). NCBI lineage: Eukaryota > Metazoa > Chordata > Amphibia > Anura > Ranidae > Rana > Rana muscosa. The sequence goes on along the minus strand of CM055118.1, from coordinate 938,170,517 downwards.
ATTGCTGTTTGTCTTGTCATACCAACGGCCACCACAAGATGGCGCTAGATCACAGAAGGAAGCATAGGCCTGCAGAAGGCCGCAAAGCCGCGGCCTCAATTACCGGCCGGCGCGGCCCGACGCGATCCCACGGCGCGGAGGGGGGGCACGGAGAGACAGGATTCCCCAGCTGTGCTGCCCCAGGTCGCTAATTCTAGTCGCAATGGCGACCTGGCGCCCGGGGTTTGTCGAGACCTGGGTTAAGCATACATCTGACTTTAACCCTACAAAATCCCTGACTTTGCGCACGTGTAAGAATTTATGCTGGTTTGAAACCAAAGGGTAGTCACACCAAATATTGATTTGATTTAGATTTTTGTTCTGTTCCCTCGCTTTCCATTATGTAAATTGATAAAAAAAAATCAACAAAACAAAAAATATATTTTTGAAAGCATTCTTACTTTACAGCATTTCTTCACACCTGCCTAAAAATTTTGCACAGTAACACATACATATATATATATATATATAAATAAATAGGGGGGGGGGGAGATTCAGGCACACAAGATCAAGTGTCTTGACAAGGTCACAAGGTGTGATGTGCCACTACAGAGACAAGTCCAATAAGCACATAGCAGCTCCTCCCCCCCGAGCCATATGATCCTTAGTGTGGAATATCTGAATCCAGCAGGGCAGCAGTCAGCATATTCAGGATACTACCTGTCAGCGACTTCCAAGCTACAAATCATGCTTAAAATGTAGAACTCTGGCAATCGGTGCTGACCAGTACTTCAACCTTTCTGCTGACTGATGCCCATGAACAGACAAAGTGAATTATTACCACCCAAGGCCAACAATTTGGTCACAACCAACATGAGGATCAGTTCACTTTTTATGAGCCATACTAGCTGAAAATGTATAAGGGTTTACAAACCTTTAAGAACTGAGTGTTCAGTGTTGCCAAAGTTCCTCCTTTTTAATTCTGATGGGCCACCTTCTATCCTTACCAGCTGGGCTACAAAAGCAGCGGCAACTGCTGCAAAGGCAGAATGCCTGCACCCTCGGCCAGGTCATGAAACGTGTTTTTGCTTTGATAAATGCAGACAGAAGCTTACAAATAGAATTTTAAATATATCTTAATCTGCAGGGTTTGAGGCTACACAAACTTTGGAAGTGTCTGGTTATTTGGTAGCTTGGTTTACACTTTGCACTAGGACGGGTTGCTGTAAAAACTCTGGAGACTGACAGGGTAACAGAACTAATACCAAGCCACATAAAATTTATCATAGCAAGATGTTAATGTCGCAAAGTGATGCAACAAGGTTTAACTAGGAGAGAATCAAAAAGTATGCTAAAAAATAAAAAAATAAAAAAAAAACAATAATTCAATAACAATAAAAATTATAATTCATTACAACATTTAGCATCCCATGACACTGACAGAGTTATGTGAGCTTTTAAAAAAAGCAAGTGATCAATTACCTCCCGCTGACGGTCATGGAATTTTTAGATGCGTTCTGAATATCTTGTCACATCTCAAATCCTAAAAATAGGGTTTAAAAAACAACACACCTACATGCAATAAATGGACTACTTTGGTCTGATGAGAGTAAACGAGTCCAAAAACATGGGAAATGAGGGGAGGGCACAAGGATTCTTACTCTGAATGCAAATCCTGCCATGTCAAATTACCACAGATACTTTAGGTTTTTGGTGCCATCTTTAAACAGTCATGGGCAGTGACAAGTTCATACCTGTGGCGAAGTAAGATACTTCACAAAGATCATACAGCAATTTTTAAAGATGCACAGAATTCACAAAAAAACTTGTGGCATAAATATGGTCTACATTATAGAGTTAATTTTAATGTCAAATCGATTTAGTTTTAGTCAGTCTTTAGACTAAAATGCCATTTTAGTTTTAGTCGTATTTAGGGCTGCAACTAACGATTATTTTCATAATCGATTAGTTGGCCGATTATTGTTTCAATTAATCTATTAATCAGTTAATAACCTTTAAAAAAAAAAAAAAAATGTAATTTAGCTGCGATTTGCATTTTTACATTTTTTTTGGCCAATTTGTTGTTGGGCAGATTAAAAAACACAAATTGCCGCAAAAACGCATTACACGCTTTTCTGCAGCTTCGCAATTGAAGTATATTGAACCAAAATAGCACCGTTTTAAGTTAAAAAAAAGTCTTTGCCCTTTCCAAATACGCGGCAGCTGAAAAAATCATGGATGTGAACGTGTCCCATAGGAAACCATGTAAATGGACTGTAGTGTGTTTCTGCAAATAGCACCAAAAAACACATAGGTGTGACCCAGGCCTGAGAGGTTTAGTAACATAATGGGGTTAAAAAAACTAAAATTAGTACAAAAAGAGCCAATAATCGCTACTGTAAGGGGTTCATTTTTTACTGTGGGACAGTGAAAGTAATATTTACAGTAGCGATTTGCTCTTTTTGTACTATAAAAGACTAATTTTTTTTTTTTTAACCCCGTTATGTTACTGGCCGATTAATTTCATAATCGATTAGTTGTTTCGGCCCTAGTCGAATTTCATCTGAATTTTAGTCAACTAAAATCTCCAGTATTATAAACAAAAATATTGCTTTTTGACAAACAGAAGTGAGATTCTAGAGAGATAGATAGATAGATAGATAGATAGATAGATAGATAGATAGATAGATAGATAGATAGAGAGAGACAGACATACACACACACCACACACACAGGCATACCCCACTTTTAAGTACACAATGGGGTTTATTTACTAAAGCTGGAAAGCGCAAAATCAGTTGGCTGTTGAATTCTTCAAAAACTGGCTTCTGCTTTGAGGTAATGTTGCCAGGCAGTACAGTTCCCTGTGGCTGGCACTGTTGGCCCAGACTCAGGTTGAACCACAGGTAGCATTGCAACGACATTGGGCGTCCTCTCTCGGCAGCCGTGCAGTGGGCGTGGTCTACCCGCTGTGCATGCTGGGAGAGGATACATAAGGGGCAGACGCCATTATTCGGGGAGCAGTTCGCGCCTCCCGGCCAGGGGTGTCTGTGTGTGTGTACCAGCCCCAGGCACCTTTAGCCTGAGGCTGCATCACTGTAAGTAGGCCCAGCACCTAGCTGAGGCCTACACCCGAAGAGGAGTCCCATGGCGCCCAAGTGAGGGTGGCCCGCTCTGAAGGAGAGGCAACCAGGGGAGGATCTACCCAAGGGGATCGGTGAGAGAAGTCACTGTCTCGGGAGAGGCCTGGTTACCCATCAGAGGGAAGGATTCCACAGTCCGCCACAAGCCTAGTAACGTGCCCCATTGGCACCTAAGGACTCAAGTGTTACTAAACTGGGAAGTTCGGGACTTAGAGGTCATCTCCTGATCGTATCCCCAGGAAACCACAAGGAAATGTTCCGTGCTCCACACCGGCTGCTAGGCCCGCTCTTAAGGGGACTATCCGGGTGAGCAAAACCCACTCATGCCTCAGTGGCGACAAGTGATAGTCAAGTGCCTGAACCTGCCTCCCTGTTCATTTCTCTTTATCTCCATCCTTCCGGTCAAGTTCTCAAGCAAAGCAAAATAAACCTTTTTATTGGGTTTTAATACCGTCTGGACATTGGCCTTCCTTTAATAAGAGAAAATAAACTTCTTCCTACACTCTAGAGTGAAGAACCAACGGAACTCGTTGCAGGACCGAAATTAGATAACACCGCTCACCCTCTTCAACAAGGAGGATACTGGGCATGTGGCATGGTGTGTCCCACCTGCTAGCGGAGGTAAGCAAAGAAATGATCTGTGTGATTGATTATATATATATATATATATTGTGAGGGGGTTAGCTCGGCAGCGGGTGTGTGTGACCCCCGGGATGGGCTCCCCACACAAAAACAGGCCCAGCAGACGGAGGTTGTGGTTTTCAAAATCAAAAAGGTGCCGTTTATTTTCTATTTACAGTGACAAAAACACAGCAAAGCAAAAGAAACAAACAAAATAAATCCTGGTCAACTTGACCTCTGACTAAACATACAGGTTTCCTAACTAACAACTGGGATCAGCCTAGTGCTGTCCTAGTCCCTGGTTTTAAATGTCCAAGCAAAATATAGCCACACAGGCTTTCTCTCACCGCACAGGGGTTCACTCTCCCTAGACAGTCCACACAGGTCTGCTTCCAGGCATGAGCTAACATCTAATGAATCTGGGAGTTTTTATAGAGGCCTTAAACGAACTGACAGGCTTCAGCTGGCCTCATCAACTCCCTGCCTGCACGACGCCCAGCCCTCTCCCTAGAGGTATGAGTCATCAATGAGCCCACTAGTCTCAGCTGGGCTTATACAACTCTCCACCTAGCTGTATAAATCGGCGTAAAGCCTGAATCTGGGCGAAATATATCTACCCCCCTGGATGCAACCAGGTGACTTTACCTTCCTGCTGTCACATACCCCCCCCTCTTGTTTTAACCTCGGGGTTGGAACACCAGCAATCAGGCATTCATGTACTCGAGACAAAGCATCCACATTCCCCATTTGAACGCCAGGGCGATGCTTTACTGTGAAGTTGAATTCCTGGAGGGCCAGGAACCACCTATTCACTCTTCTATTTGTTTCCTTGTTTTGAGCCATCCACTTTAACGGAGCGTGATCCGTAACCATGTCAAAGTGCCTACCTAGCAGGTAGTACCGAAGGGAATCTAGAGCCCACTTCACCGCTAAACACTCCTTTTCAACGGTGGCGTAATTTACCTCATGGGACTTCAACTTCCTGCTGAGGTAAATGACTGGGTGCTCTTCCCCGTTCCAGACCTGGGACAATACTGCTCCTAACCCCACATCTGACGCATCACTTTGTACGACAAAGTCTTTAGAGAAGTCGGGTGAGTACAACACTGGCTGGCTACATAAGGCTTGTTTCAAGAATTGGAATGCTGCCTCAGCCTCGGGGGTCCATTTAATCATGACCGACCCTTTCCCCTTCGTCAGGTTGGTTAGGGGCACAGCCTTAGAAGCAAAGTGGGGAATGAATCGCCGATAATACCCAGCGATTCCCAGAAAGGCTCGTACCTGCTTCTTGCTGTTGGGACGTGGCCAACTCTGGATGGCCTCGACTTTGTTGAGTTGGGGTTTTATTACTCCCCTCCCAATGGTGTACCCAAGATATTTGGCCTCCTCCTGCCCAATGGTACACTTCTTGGGGTTAGCCGTAAACCCTGCTTCCCGAACAGAGTCCAGGACTGCTTGCACTTTTGGCAGATGTGAGGCCCAATCTGTGCTATGGACAATTACGTCATCCAGGTAAGCCGCAGCATACTTCCGATGGGGCCTCAGCATCTGGTCCATTTTCCGCTGGAATGTGGCCGGCGCATTCTGTAACCCGAACGGCATTCTTTTATATTGGAACGCCCCGTCTGGGGTTACAAATGCGGTTTTCTCTTTGGCTGACTTGGCCAGGGGGATTTGCCAATACCCTTTTGTGAGGTCAAGAGTCGTCATGTATCGGGCTGTTCCCAGCCGGTCGATCAACTCATCTATACGTGGCATGGGGTAGGTGTCAAATTTTGTAACTTTGTTCAACTGACGAAAATCGTTACAAAATCGCCAGCTCCCATCCGGTTTAGGCACCAACACAATGGGACTAGACCAATCACTTTGGGACTCCTCTATCACCCCTAAGTTCAGCATTTTCTGTACTTCCTCCCGTATTGCCTCCCGTCGGGCCTCTGGGATCCGATAGGGTTTTAACTTCACCCTTTCACCGGGCGGGGTAATAATGTCATGCTCTACCCCAGATGTTTGTCCCGGCAGCTCAGAGAATACCTCCTTGTTGCGAAGCACAAACTCCTTAACCTCCTGTTGTTGGGGTTGTGACAAGGTGGCTGCGATTCCAACCTCAGGAATCACGCAACCAGTTTGAGCTGGTGACCAAGTGTCTGCGACTAGGGACTCTCTATCCCTCCAGGCTTTCAACAGATTAACGTGATAGATCTGTTCGGGCTTTCGCCTTCCTGGTTGTCTGACCTTGTAATTCACTTCGCTCACTTTTTCCATTATCTCGTAGGGGCCTTGCCATTTGGCAAGGAATTTACTTTCAACCGTAGGGACAAGTACCAATATCCTATCCCCCGGGGAAAAGGTACGGGTCTTGGCTCCACGGTTGTACACTCTCTGCTGTGCCAACTGCGCTTGGGCCAAATGTTCCTTCACGATGGGCATTACCTGTGCAATTCGATCTTGCATCAGGGCGACATGCTCAATCACACTCCTGTGGGGAGAACTCTCACTTTCCCAAGTTTCCTTGGCAATATCCAACAGCCCTCTTGGGTGTCTCCCATACAGTAACTCAAAGGGGGAGAATCCCGTAGAGGATTGGGGCACCTCCCTAATAGCAAACATCAAATAAGGAAGTAGACAGTCCCAATCCTTTCCATCCCTATCCACCACTTTCTTCAACATTTGTTTTAGGGTTTTGTTGAATCTTTCAACCAGCCCATCGGTTTGGGGGTGATACACAGATGTACGTAATTGCGTCACTTTGAACAATTTACACAGCTCCTTCATAACCCGGGACATAAAGGGTGTACCTTGGTCCGTAAGCAGTTCTTTACAAATACCCACCCGGCTAAAAACAAGAGATAGCTCTTTGGCTATGGTTTTGGCCGAGGTATTTCTGAGAGGGATCGCTTCTGGATAACGGGTGGCATAGTCCATTATAACCAATATGTACTGGTGCCCCCTAGCGGACTTGATTATAGGACCTACCAAATCCATTGCGATTCTCTCAAACGGGACCTCAATGATGGGTAGAGGGACCAGCGGGCTACGGAAGTGTGGCATCGGGGCCGACCTCTGACACACAGGGCAGGAGGAACAATAATTTTCTATGTCCTTCATCACCCCAGGCCAATAGAATCTCTGTAATACCCTCTCTCGGGTTTTCTCTGTCCCCAGATGACCTCCAAGAATGTGCCCATGGGCCAACTCCAACACCAACTTCCTGTAAGGTTTGGGCACCACAAGCTGCTCAACAGTTTCTTCTGCCCTTTTTGCCACCCGATACAGTAGGTCCTTCTCTACGCTGAAGTATGGGTAAGTGCAGGTATTATCTGGGTTCACTAACTCGCCATCTATTTTCACTACGTTTTCCCGTGCCTTTATTAGGGCGGGGTCTTTCAACTGTTCTGTGGCAAAGTTTTCCCTGTGAACCTCAAGATCAGAAAACTCCACAGACGGTAGGTTTTCGTCTGAGGAGGTGGGCTCCTCTCCAGTTTCTTGAGTCTCCCCTGCCAATACTGACAAGGGAAATTCGGGAGAGTCCTCACCACTCTCAGAGGAGTTCTGGCTATCATATTCCTGGTACATAGGGGCACCAGTGGGGGGCTCAGGATCATCCCACAGTTCCCAGAACTTCGGAAAATCCCTTCCCACAATGGCGTCATGCGGTAACTGAGACACTAAGCCCACTGGATGAGAAAGGGTACCTTTGGGGGTCTCGAAACACACTGTAGTCACTGGATACTCTCGGGTGTCCCCATGCACACAAATAACAGCTACCTTGCTATTCCCAGAGACCTCTGTTTTAACTAATTCAGCCTTTATCAGGGTCACAAGGCTACCTGAATCCAGCAATACCACAACATTTCTACCATTAATACACATTTTGCATAAATGTTTCTCAGTTCCCCGAATGGCAGTGCATGCGACTGTCGCACACAGCGACTGACGTCTGCCCGTCAGAAAGTCACACTGCATGGGTTCCTCCAAAACCGGGCAATTTGCTGCAATATGTCCCGCTTGCCGGCAGCGGTAGCAAATGATCCTTCTTGCCGCCTCTTGAGCCGCTGATTTCCCAGGCTGTTCTCGCCAAACTTGGGGTAGAGCTCCCACCCTCTCACTCTCTCCACCCTTACCCCTTGGAATCATCTTATCCGCCCCTGGGGATGGTCTGGTCTTAGGGTGGAAAGTCCGAGTGTCTCTGGAAGAGGCCGTCAGGTTCTCTGTAGCCAAGTATTTCTCCACACGATCCACAAGACCATCGGCCGTCTCTGGGTCTCCATGGCTTACCCACTTTTGGATGGCAGTAGGAAGAGCTCTCAAAAACCGATCCATTACAACACGTTCCACAATCTTTGGTGCGGACAAAGTCTCTGGCTGTAGCCACTTTCTGCTCAGGTGAATGAGATCATACATTTGAGACCTGGGGGGTTTTCCAAGCTGGAAAGTCCAGTTATGCACACGCTGAGCCCGGACAGCCAGGGTGACACCCAGCCTTGCCAATATTTCAGCTTTTAGCATCACATAGTCTTTTGCTTGGTCAGGCTCTAGGTCATAGTAAGCTTTCTGCGATTCACCCGTTAACAGAGGAGCCACCAGTCCAGCCCACTGCTCCTCAGGCCACTTTTCTCTTTCAGCAGTCCTTTCAAACGTGGTCAAAAATACCTCTGGATCATCCTCTCCAGTCATTTTTGTCAATAAACGACTCACCCCAAAGGACGCGGTATTAGTGGGACGGCTTTCCTCACTGGTCTGCGGACGTTGCTGCATTACTGCTTCCATTTGTTGTAGTCTCTGCTCTTGCTTCTGTAATAGGTCTATGAAGCGGGCCTCAGATCGTTGCTGGGCTTGTTGCTGAGCTTCCAGACTCTGTTGGTGAGCTTGCTGCTGGGCTGCAAGGCTCTGTTGATGAGCTTGCTGCTGGGCTGCGAAGTTCTGTTGTTGAGCTGCAAGGCTCTTTTGCAAACCTGCATTTGTCTGCTGTTGATTGGCATTTGCTAGAGCCAGCTGTTTCAGTATCTCCTCCATGCTGGCTTAAAAAAAAACTGCCACTGGTTCTCCACCAACTGTGAGGGGGTTAGCTCGGCAGCGGGTGTGTGTGACCCCCGGGATGGGCTCCCCACACAAAAACAGGCCCAGCAGACGGAGGTTGTGGTTTTCAAAATCAAAAAGGTGCCGTTTATTTTCTATTTACAGTGACAAAAACACAGCAAAGCAAAAGAAACAAACAAAATAAATCCTGGTCAACTTGACCTCTGACTAAACATACAGGTTTCCTAACTAACAACTGGGATCAGCCTAGTGCTGTCCTAGTCCCTGGTTTTAAATGTCCAAGCAAAATATAGCCACACAGGCTTTCTCTCACCGCACAGGGGTTCACTCTCCCTAGACAGTCCACACAGGTCTGCTTCCAGGCATGAGCTAACATCTAATGAATCTGGGAGTTTTTATAGAGGCCTTAAACGAACTGACAGGCTTCAGCTGGCCTCATCAACTCCCTGCCTGCACGACGCCCAGCCCTCTCCCTAGAGGTATGAGTCATCAATGAGCCCACTAGTCTCAGCTGGGCTTATACAACTCTCCACCTAGCTGTATAAATCGGCGTAAAGCCTGAATCTGGGCGAAATATATCTACCCCCCTGGATGCAACCAGGTGACTTTACCTTCCTGCTGTCACAATATATATATATATATATATATTGTGACAGCAGGAAGGTAAAGTCACCTGGTTGCATCCAGGGGGGTAGATATATTTCGCCCAGATTCAGGCTTTACGCCGACTTATACAACTAGGTGGAGAGTTGTATAAGGCTAGTGGGCTCATGGATGACTCATACCTCTAGGGAGAGTGTGGGGCGTCGTACAGACAGGGAGTTGAAGAGACCAGCTGAAGCTTGTCAGCTCATTTAGGCCTCTATAAGAACTCCCAGCTTCATTAGATGTTAGCTCATGCCTGGAACCAGACCTGTGTGGACTGTCTAGGGAGAGTGAACCCCTGTGCGGTGAGACAAAGCCTGTGTGGCTATTTGCTTGGACATTTAAAACCAGGGACTTAGGGACTAGGACAGCACTAGGCTGATCCCAGTTGTTAGTTAGGAAACCTGTATGTTTAGTCAGAGGTCAACTTGACCAGGATTTATTTTGGTTATGTTTCTTTTGCTTTGCTGTGTTTTGTCACTGTAAATAGAAAATAAACCGCACCTTTTTTTGATTTTGAAAACCACAACCTCCGTTTGCTGGGCCTGTTTTGTGTGGGGAGCCCATCCCGGGGGTCACACACACCCGCTGCCGAGCTAACCCCCTCACAATATATAGATATATATATATAAATTTACTTTAAAAAAATGTAATATATATTTTTAGCTGTAATGCCATTGCACATACAGTGGATATAAAAAGTCTAAAATGTCAGGTTCCTGTGATGTAAAAAAAATATATATAATTATGAGAGAAAGATAAATCATTTCAGAACTTTTTCCACCTTTAATGTGACCTATAATCTGTACAACTCAGTTGAACAACAAACTGAAATTATTTAAGGGGAGGAAATAAAAAAAAGAAAAGTGGTGTCATAAGTGTGTGCACCCTCTTATAACTGGGGATGTAGCTGTGTTAAGAATTAGGCCCCTATCACACAAGACGGATCCGTGAAGATCCGCCCCGTAAACCTCCGCTTGCTCAGGGGTGATCGCCCTGTCAGATCTCCGCTCTCCTCTATGGGGGGGATCAGAGGAACACAAACCGTCTGTCGGTGTTCCTCCGATCTGCAGACGGATAGAAAAAAATTGGATTTTTGTACTCACTGTAAAATCCGTTTCTCTGACGTCCATGGACTGACACAGCTGGATACTGTAAACGTGTGGGTATATGTCCCTGCTCGCAGGAGAAGATCTAGGCAGGATGTTAGAAACATACATTCTAGAACAAACCAGAGCTGAACAGCCCCGCCCAGGGGGGGAAGTCCCTCCGGACAATACCCTCCCACCTGCAGCTAGCAGCCTCAGTTCGTAACAAAGCAGTACAAACCTTAAAAAGGAAGGGTGGGTGCCGTGTCAGTCCATGCACGTCAGAGAAACCGATTTTACGGTGAGTACAAAAATCCTATTTTCTCTTATCGTCCATGGACTGACACAGCTGGATACTGTAAACGTGTGGGACGTCCCAAAGCAGTATCAGAAGGGTGGGAGCAGTAGTAAAGGAACAACCAAAACTTCACTCCAAACAAGCAGAGCTCCTCAACGGAGGAATTGCAACATTAAACAGCGGCCTGCAATGCTTTGCGGCCGAAGGAAGCATCCGAAAATGCAGCCACATCAACCTTATAAAATTTTGAAAAGGTATGAACGGACGACCAGCTCGCCGCCTTGCACACTTGTGCAACCAACGCTTGATGTCGGAAAGCCCAGAAAGCACCAATTGCCTTGGTGGAATGCGCCGCAACCGGAAAGGGAGGCGCCCGCCCCTTAAGGGCATAGACCTGTATGACGGTCTGCATGATCCACCTAAAGACGGTGGCAGACGACACCGCTCGGCCCTGTTTTGGACCAGAGACAGACACAAACAGTGTGTCAGACTTCCGAATGGAAACAGTAGCAGACAGGTACACCTGTAAGGCTTGAACCCATCTTAAAGCGGTTGTATACCGCAAAACTTTTTTATTTTTTGTTTAACCTGCAAGGCAAAAGGTATAATGAGCTAGTATGACTAGCATACTAGCTCATTATCAATCACTTACCTTAGATCGAAGCCCCCGCAGCGGTCCTCGGACGCGTCCTCCGTCGAATCCATGATACCCGGAGTGACTTCCGGGTATCGCCGCTCCGGCGCTGTGATTGGCCGGAGCGGCGATGACGTCACTCCCGCACATGCGCGGGGAACGGCACGATCCCCGCGCATGCGCGAACTACCGGCAGTGTACGGCAGGCTCCCATTCGAGAGCCGCCGCGCTCAGTGCGCCTGCGCCGTTATCTACGGCGCGCATGCGCCGTAGATAGCGGTACAGTTTTTTTTGCAAATATCTCCGCGACTGTGTAGGTCTCGGAGATATTACAAGCACCTACAGGTAAGCCTTAATGTAGGCTTACCTGTAGGTGCTTGTACAAAATGTGGGTATACAACCACTTTAATGTATGAAGCGCAAACTCTCAGGGATGTGATGGGTGAGGACACAAGGACGGAAGAACAATGTCCTCCTTAAAGGTGAAAGGCCGAGACCATCTTTTGAAAAGAAGGACGGTCGTGGGCGCAGAAGGACCAAGTAAGGCGACTTGCAGGACAAGGCCGCCAACTCAGACACCCGTCTAACCGAAGTAATGGCCACTAAGAAAGCCACCTTCTGGGACAAGGTCAAGAGAGGAATCTCTCTGATATTCTCAAAGGAATGTTCTTGGAGAACCGAGATGCATCAAATTCAGATCCCAAGTAGGGAGAGGAGGCTTGACAGGGGGGATCACATGGCGAACCCCCCTGCACAAAAGGTGCTAATCAAGGAATGGCCCGGTAGTGGTCGTTGAAAAAAAGACAGCCCGGGCCGAAATCCGACCCTCAAATGGTATGCAAGGCCAGCTTTTGGGTCACACCACGCTGTAAGAACAGCAAAATCCTGGGAACGGAATACGTCCGAGGACGCCATCAAGTTCCTCGCACATAGCGATGTAAGCCTTCCAGGTACGGTGATAGATCTTTCTGGAGGAAGATTACCGTGCCAACAACATAGAAGAGATGACCGAATCCGAGAGACCTCGGTCCTTCAGAACCTGGCTTTAAACAGCCATGCCATTAAAGCCAAGGACTGTAAAGCAGGATGAAGTATGGGATCATGAGACAGAAGGTCCACCCCAATAGGCAGTCGCCAAGGAACGTCTGCGACTAGCCAAAGTAGATCGGCGTACCAATGTCGCCGTTCCGGAGCAATGAGGATCACCGGAATGGCCTCAGCCCCTACTCTGCGAAGCAGGCGAGGCAACACCAGTAGCGGAGGGTAAGCATATATCAGGCGATACTGCCCCCACAGGCTACCAACGCGTCTGACGCGTCTGCCCAGGGGTCCCTGGACCTGGCCACAATCTTGACACCTTGCGAGTGAGTCGAGGGGCCATAAGGTCCACATCCGGTGCCCCACCTCTGGTAAAGGAGGTGGAAACACCTCCGGATGCAAGGACCCTTCCCCTGCAATGCACACGGCCGACAGGACTGTCTTGCAGCGAGATGTATGAAAATCCCAAAGAGACTCCGCAATGTATCGGAGAAGAGAGGCCCCAGTGTACAGGGTGCCTCAACTGTTGGCCAATAAAGGCAACTTGACAGAACTTCCCTAGAAACTCGGTCAGAGGACCAGTACCTCAGCCTCCACAGGTGGCGCAAACCCACCCCGGGCACAGAGACCCTAAAGGCTAAAGCAGTTGCAGTGCACCTGCTAGTCGACTGATAGATGAAGCAGAGGCTTTTGCCCAGTCATTGAGCTACAGAAACGCCAGAGACGCAGTCACTAATCATGTAATCGAGAAAAGAAACAGCCACATAGCGTAACTCTGTATATAAATCAAAATTTAATGTAGTGGAAACACTTACATTTAAGTTGATATAAAAGCGCTTTGCAAAGAATGTGGCAACAATGGAGTCCTCCCGACGCGCTTCGTCTCCTAGGACATCTGACGAAATGCATCGGAGGACTCCATTGTTGCCACATTCATTGCAAAGCGCTTTTATATCAAATTAAATTTAAGTGTTTCTACTACATAAAATTTTGATTTATATACAGAGTTACGCTATGTGGCTGTTTCTTTTCTCTATTACATGATACTTACCTGCTCATATTGATTGGGATATTCCCGGACCACTACTGCATATGAGGTTATCTGCTAAGAGGTCATCTTTCTTCTGCGGTTTCTCTCTCCCTGTTGATGTTTGGCCATTTCCAGCACAGCAATTTGCAGCATACAGATTGTCCAGGTTCCATCGTGGTTCCACCACACCAAGCCCGTTTGACCCACTGAACATATGTTCCTCTGGGTTCAAACTATCTGGTAAGCTCCTTACCTATTGGTGGTGGTTCTCTTCATCTTCTCACCGTCACTTTTCCTTCAAAGTCTTCACCCACTTTTGAATTTCACCATTGCCTTCAGTTCTGAACTACTTTAGGACACTCAGTTGCACAAGTTTTCACTTGTATTTCGCATATAGACATTTTGTATATATGAGGACTTCTTACTTAATATTTGAGTGTCTTTTTTTTATATTGCACCATTTTTATATACTCATTTGAGTGCGTCATGCATCCTTGTTAATTTTTTTGATTAGCGCTACACTTTTTGTTTCCACGCTTTTTACTATTTGTCTACTTGTTGTGTTAGCAGCTTATCCAGAGGGCAGCGCAGAATTATTTTGTATGCTATTTGGAACTATAATAAGGCTTTCATTATCTCAAAGTTTTCAGGTTTTATTGTCACAGAACACTGAACTGCAAATTCCAACTCCACGTGATTAAATTCAAATAACCTGTGTGTTGTCTGGCCCTTATACGCACGGCGCATTTTCTCCGCTCCCCTGAACGCCTGACAGGAGAAAAACTGCTTAAAAATGTGGTGGAAGGTGTATATTACACACAAATTAATAATACATTCTATTGGTCAGAATATTCATTTATTTCAGGCATTAGAATGTAAACCCCCCCCCCAACACACCTGCATGTAAATGTTATTTTTATAATATGCCTGTAAATACTTACAGCCTTGCATAGGAGGTGTGTTTACAGGCAGGGGGAAAAAAAAGCCAAAGACCTGTAAAAGCTGTATTTTCTAAGCCATGTGTGCATTAATCCTCAAGAGGGTTTTAATGATTGTAGTATAAATATACATGTATCTAGAAGGTCCAAAATCTGTCAATTCAGTATCACTATTAAGTAAAAAAAAAAAAGTCTACAAGAAACTTCATGATTGGGTGCAAAAAATTGGCAAGTCACTGAACTAGAACAGACAGAGTTAAACTGCACGCAAAGCGCCGCTACAGTGGCGCTGTCCACTGATTTTAATGGGCAGGGGTGCTTTAGGAGTGGTGTATACACCGCTCCTACAGCACTGCAAAGATGCGGCTAGCAGGACTTTATTTACCGTCCTGCCAGCGCACCGCTCCAGTGTGAAAGCCCTTCAAGAGGCTCTTTCAAGGCGCTTTGCAAGCGCTAATTTTAGCGTTATAGCGCCTCAGTGTGAAAGTAGCCTTAATGGGATGAGTGGCCCCATTGACCAGTAAGAAGCTTGTGAGGTTGAAGAAGTTGGGAAAGCAGTAGCAGTTGGTATTTGCATCCGATTTTCTGAAGAACTATAGAACATAACTGAAGTCATGCGTATGAACATGATGATGCTACATTAACAAAGAGTAAAATTGTCTAGAATTACTATTACAACTTGGATAAAGCCTCAAAAAGGGTTTACAAAATGGTCATACACCGACATAAAGGTGACATTCTATCAATAATGTTGACAAATGATCGATTATACAAAAAAAGAAAGAAAGACAAGCAAAAGGAAGCATTATTTAGTTTCCAGGGAAACATGTACACATTGGACTGACTGGGTCTGATGACACAATAAAACCAGGCCCTGACAAATCTTTTGTTTTAACATGCTTTCTCCAGGATACGATTTAAAGATTTTAAATTATGGAGAGGCAACTTACCGAAACAGAAAGCTCCTCAGTCTTTCGCTTGGCATTTGAATCAAACAAGACATTTCGTCCTCGCTTCTCACAGTCCTGGTACACAATCAAGCGGATCTGACTTGGATCAAACTCATATGATGGCCAACTACAAATAAATAAATACAGTTTGTTCACATAAGAAAATAACTTTACAGAAAAAGGATTACATTCTCATAATGCATGATCAACAGGGTTTTAGTTTTTAGTCCCCCCCCCCCCTTACAACCAGATATTAGAAAATTGTACACAAGAACAATGATGCTCAACCCCTATGAAAAGTTGATCTTGATTTGCAACAGCTTTGAATATGACTGTAAAAAGAAAACTGAGCCAATTTACAAAAACAGATAAAAAGAAAGCCAGATTAACAGGGGAATAAACATTCATACTATCCAATCAGGTATTCCTTTCAAATAAAGAAAAGTAAGAAGCATCCCCTATACATTTTAAATCATCTGAAGATGCCGAAAACAAATCCTAGATTGCAGCTTCAAGTTGCAAGTTGAAAAAAAAAAAAAAAAAACTTATTAGAAGGAACTTTTTTTTAATGAAGGTCACAATGCCAAAATAAATCACATAATCACAGGTATACAGTATTTAGTGAGAAGCCATTGCTGGATTTTTTAAGGACATCTATGTGTCTATATAAAGAGCCGAGCAGAGACTTTTGGGAGTCTTGCTGGTTTAACTGACACCTTCGCAATGCCTCATGGGACTTGTAGTTCTACAACAGCTGGAGGGCCACAGGTTGAGCACCCATGCAGTCTAACTGAACACATATCAAATCCACTACATTCCCATGTTAGCTGCCAGATCCACAGAACTGCACCCTTGATTCCCAAACAGGCTAATAGGCTTATAGTTTGCAAGTTTCAGAAAAACAGCTAACATAATACAATCATCAGTCAGGAAATTAATAGAGATGGCAAAAATTTGTGGACACACTTGGAAGTGTTGTTTTGCAACTTTGTAGGCTTATAAGAAATGTTATTTTGCACCAAATGCAAAATGTTTATATGTCACTTTAGAAGACATTTTAAAGCCAAATTCAATATTAAAAAAAAGTTATGCTTACTTTAGTCTAAAAAAACACAAGTGTGAAGAGCAGGCCTTTTCTGATAATTACATGTAAAAATATTTTTTTTTTGCTAGAAAATAGCTTAGAACACCCAAACATTATATATATATTAAGCAGAGGCCCTAGAGAATAGAATTGTGGGTTACCTTTTCTTATTTAAATTTTTTATGGATTCACGCAGCAGTTTCTTGAACACACATTTTTTGGAAAAAAATACGTTAATAAATTTTAATGCACGCAAACACAATATAATACCCAATTATTTGGTAAAATATAAAACATGGAGTTACGCTGAGTAAAGAGATACCCAACGTAACAACATATCGTCTGGTGGGACAGAGTTCCTGGAGAGGCACTGGTGGGCGACAGAAGGGGCCGACCCCTCCCACTGCCTGTAAAAGCAATCAAGCAGCCAATCAGCCGCTCAGATGGCTCATCGCCTCCTGAAAAAAAAATAAACAGATGACGCCTGTGGCTGCATATATTTGAATTCCGTTTTTCGTATTGACTTCAGAATTAAATGGTCTTTAAATTGACATTTAAACATTTGAATTTGGTGCAAAATAACATTTCCTATAAGCCTGCAAAGTTGCAAAACATTACAATTTCCAAAAGTGTCCACGATGATTTTTGCCACCACTGTACGTGTCCCGATCTAGAATTCCTCAAAACAGAAAATGATTAACTTTGCATTATGACATGGTTATCACGGTTATAAGACTGGATTGCAGTTTATCTCATTAAACACTAGAAGGAATTTTGCCAACTATTAGCATGACAACTGATGTCAGCAATTAACTTGTTATAATTAAACGTTTATACAAGAAAAAAAAAAAAAACTAAATTTACTAGAGTACTAGTACTACTGTTCTGACTGAACAGACAGTATGTTAGCTGTTCACTTAGTACCTAGTTCTGGTCCCCAGTCTGTGACCAGCAGCTCAGTCAGCTTCTAGAGAGAATCCAGCAGGCAGCTTCATTCTGCAGTTACCTCCTGTGACCACACAACGCTGCTTTATCAGAGCCTGTCCACACCGATTCTTCGGCAACATACACTTCTGACTTCTTGGAATTCTTTTCCGAACATGCGCCATGTTGCGTGCAGTTAAAGCCGCTATGACTGTGCCACTTTGGGCATGAACCCAGTGCCCTAATGGACAAATCTAAAGACTATTTTTAAAGAATCTACGCACCTACTGTATTTATAGATCCCCCAAGGCTTATCTGCTTTGCATGCTTGTCGTGTTAGTGCAGTTTCTAATAGTCTCATACATAAGTACATGCTTTAAATCAAGTCAGGATTTAAATCACCAGAAATAAAGCTTTTTCCAACAGCAATTGGTCTTGTTCAGTAGCTTGCCATAGAAGAAAGCTACTGTCCCACCATAAAGACTCAAGGTTTTCACTACAAATTAAAAATATTTGCCACATACATTCCATTATGAAACTAGGCTAGTCTGGGGAAAGAAAAAAAAAAAAGAGACTGCCACCAAAAAAAGCGCTTCACTGCCATTCGGAATTATGAGATTTGATTGATTTCTATGGGAAACAAACCCCTTTTCTCCACAGTTTTAGGAATGAGGCCTAAAGCCTCATTTAACACTCAATGCATAACTGCCAGCAATGACTCGCTCAGTGGTGACCAAAATCCTGTCACGTGTTATTTGCTAAATAACTATTCTATAAAAAAAATTAAAATATAAATATAATAAAAGCACCAAATTTATTATATGTAAAAAAAAAAAAAAAAAAATTATGATAGTCTGTATACAATCAAGTAGCATCCATACTCTATATACAGTTGTACTATGACAATTTATAAATATCAGCTATATTCAGAGTACCTGGACTGCATCTCGCGTTGTATGCAGCTTCCCGCTCAAAAAAAAAGGAGAGGCAATTGAATACAAAAAATTAAAAAAATCACTCAGGAGCCAACCGATTATTAAAAATAGCAATAGGCCAGATTAAGCCAAAACAAAAAGGTTGGCATGTGATAAACGGAGAGCTGGAGCTTGAACAATATGCTGTCCATGTTGAGTTTTAAGCTGCACATCAGAAGAGACACCTTAAAAACATCTGCTGCCAGCGGTACAGTCTTTACTTTCACACCAAGAGCCATTGATTCTTGAGAGGTTGCAAACAGTCGTGCTCTTCTTTGATTCTTGTACGTGATGTTTTCTGAAGGCACCCTAGGACTCTGCTCATTAGCAGAGACAAATCTCTGTGCTGACCGAGCCGTGTGCCAGCTGAGTTTCTGTCACTTCTTAAACAAATCTCATGTCTCTTCAACCACCTGACTATGATCTCTTGGCAGATGTGACGGTGCGTGTCCTCAGCCAAAAAGCGTCAGACAGATCAATGTGAAAGGAGTGCGGAGGCTGCAAGCTGGAGATGCCTTTGCTGTAATTCTGTCCCTTCTTATTCTCCACCACCATGGGTGACATTCTTGGAAGCAGCAGGATGCATGTGTTCTGCTGAGAGACCAGCCAGACAAACAGAAAAGCAGGCAACGACATCCACCATGTGACACGGAGCTGTCAGTGCTTGCCACCTGGATCTGAGGCACCAAGTGCCAACCAATCCTTGAAACGCTTTCTGTTCAAGCACTTCACAAATCTCTGCGAGAAACTGGAGCTAACTGCCTGTAGCACAGCAATACTATGCAATCTAATCAGGGATAGGAATATACAGCAGCAACAAAGAAAAAGGGCCCTACAAGGCATAAATATAAGCGTTAAGGACAGATTGTTGCAATAAATGACAAAAAAGTACTTTGCTGCAATTCTGTTGTGTGGACTGTTCTGAATGCAAGTTTAGTATAAAATATCTGTAAAAGACGGCAAACCTAATAAAAGCAAAGAAAGCTCGAGAAAGTAATGCCCTAGCAGCTTTCCTGAATTCGGACAGGTTTCTGTGACATCACATTTATTCTGAAAGCAAGACATCACACATTTTAAAGCCCAAAAGAACCGTCACTATTATGGGAATGCAGTCAGACTGCAGATACAGAAGAATATATGCTGGTCTTTATCATGAAAATTTGAAATATTAAAGCCAAGTACACACAAGCTGAAAATCAATCAAAAATGGTTGGTTCAGCAGGAACAAGCCAAAGTTTAGCCCATGTGTACAGCTGCGTGATCAAATGGGTATGCCAGCATTCGTTCAGCACTGGCAGCCAATGGCCGTGAACGCCGATTAGTGGTATTCTGCACAGCAGGGAAGATCACCCCGAAGAAACATCACACATGTTAATATGGAGGTCTGTCAGTGTTTTTTTTTTTTTTTTTTTTGCTTAGCTCGCTAGTTTGAATGAAGAAAAAAAAAAAAAAATGTGTGTGTACCTTGCATGTACCTGGCTCCATTCACATCTGTCCATTCCAGTAACATGTGCGGAGCAGCAAGTTTTTGAACGCATGAAAAACATGCACCACACTTGTGGTGCCATTGGCAATGGCACTCCAAACACAGCAAACAAACAGGTATTTTCTGCAAGCAAAAACACCAACAAAATGTGCAGTAAAAACCCGTACAAACCAGAACACCACAAGAAGTTTCATGAGCTACTTTGCCACATTTTTCTTAGTGCAGGCCAATAAAATGTGCTGCCCACATGCATTTCAAAAACACAGAATGGGGCCTAAAGTGACTGTTAGCCTAGGTTCACATTGGAGCGATTTGTCATGCGATTTGAGAGATGAAATCGCATGACAAGATGCAGCCTATTGGAGGCAATGGCACTGTTCCAATCAGCGCTGCACCGATTTGCAAAAGTACTTCCTGCACTACTTTTTCCAATTTCAGGTGCGACTTCAATAGACATCTGTGCATGAAGCCACACAGATGTCTATCAAGTAGCACCTGAAATTGCGTTGACCTTGCTACTTTAAAAAACGCGCTACTTCAAATGAAGTAGTGCGATTTCTAAGTAGCATCAATGTGAACCAGGGGTTAAAGAGATTTTTTTCTTCTTTTTTTTTTTTTTTTTTAGTACAAACATGCTTAGTGTAATGCTTTTGTAAGGGGCAGCCCCGATCCTCCTCTTCTGGGGACTCCACTGGCACGCCTGCCTCTTCCCCCCCCCCCCCCCCGCCAAGTGCCCCCATAGCGGGCCGCATGCTATGAGGGCACTTGTGTGGGCTCGATTCCAATACGATTCTTGTGTGTGTCAGCCCCCAACTCCCGCCCATCGACTTGGCAAAAATGCCCAAAAATCGTGTACAAGCCAGTGGGTGGATTAAAGCCACAGGTTTTCATTGTACAAAATGACAAGCTTGGGCAGATTGGGCCAGCCGCCAGAATCCTAAACACCACTGACGTCATAGGCTGATGATGAAGAAATGCTGAGATACTAGTCAGTACCAATGCACAAAAGTGTACTTGCTTTGTAAGAATAAAATCACCTCTAATGTTGGGTGTCCTACGTGTGTGGATGTTGTTGCAATATAAAAAACTATTAGTTTAAGGTTTTTTTGTTTTGTTTTTTACAATGGGGTGCCTTCCTTGAGATTGTGCATAATTTTATATAGTGCCTTGACTGGAAAAAGGTTGAGAAACACTGGATTATAGAACCAGTGTGAAGCGGTTTTATTTTTGATCTGCACTCTTCTATTCCACAATTGAAATGTCCATAAACATGGAGTATTTACAAAATGGGAATAAAAATTGAGGATCTTCTCAAGACATCAATGTTTTTCTGTACTTTAGCTGGGCAGTTTACATATGAGGTAACTATTCTAAGTGGAATAACTGAAGTGCACTTGAGTTCTCCCAAGCTTAAAACTAAAATAAAATGTTGTGGTCCCAAGCCCAACAAAAAAGATCCTTGCTGTGTAAAGTATGTTAGTAGTAGTGCTGCTTAACCTAATTCCATTATCATAAAGTTGAAGCCCATGGCTTGCCATACAATACAGGTACAAAAGAGATTTATGGAAATGCATAAAGCAGCATCCCATACAGAATGAAACTGTATGCTCATCAAGTGTCAAGGAAATTTCTACATTCACACAAGGGTAATGCTAAATATAACAGACCTAGAAGTCATGTGCTACTCTAACCTCTACCCTTGCTTGCTGGAAGAGAGGAGGAAGCTTTTACATTCACATTATGGCTGCAACTTCTCCAAAGACCAGCAGTGTGAAGAATAAAAATAAAGGAACATTGCTGGAATGACACTCGTGATGCGAACTGAATTTTCGCTAGTGACTGTACAGGGTTATCAATGGACAATGACACCCACTGCATTATAATCTGATGAAATAAGAAAATCATCTTCATATTCCATAACCTAAATGGTAGGATTTTACATAAGCTCACCCACCACTCACCCAGCGTAATAAGAAGCACCACTCTATATAGGGATTGCTTGGCCACTCTTCCTCTTATAGAGTTAGTAATGCACATAGAAGAACTAAACACTGAGGTGCAGTGGATCCAATATAAAACTGAACACACACACACACAACCAGTCATAATCTTATTAGTCCCACTGTCTTCCATGTACAAAGACAAGGTTACAGTTGTAATCAAAGCATACGATGAATGATAATTGGCAAGAAAATTGTTGAAGGTTGTGCTTAGTTGCATCTTCTATGTGATTTGCATTGTGCACATAACGGTTCTCAGCACATGCAAGGACCATGGTCCCTCTTAAGCTGATTGTAGCTGTATCCACTAATCAGGGGTCTCAAACCGGTGGCCCTCCAGCTGTTGCAGAACTACAATTCCCATGAAGCATTGCAAGGCTGACAGTTACAAGCATGACTCCCATAGGCAGAGAGGCATGATGTGACTGTAGTTCCACAACAGCTGGAGGGGCCGCCAGTTTGAGACCCCTGCACTAGATGGTACATCCCCTAAAATATATTAGAATTAAACATTTTCTGGCAATCATCTTTGTGAAAGAAAGTTGCCAATCTATTTGATTAATAAGTCCTAGTGAGTAGAGTCCAGAGACGTCTATGTTCACAGTAAAACACAAATGAACAGGCAAACATAATACCAGCTGGTACTGGAAGACAATGAAGCATTTTATACCCAGACAAGCCTTTAGCTGTGCCATCCATACTGTAGATTCAGACTCCATGACCTTTCTCAACAGCACATCACAAGCCCTCGCTGCATGGAAACCGACAGGGTTTATAAAGATATTCAACTGGAAGGTCATCTCTATAGACAGATCTCCTTTCAAAATGTAATGCTGAGAAAAACTGCATCAACATACAGTACATGCAAATCAAATTGCTAGTTGGTAATACAAAGAAAAGACTGAGGCATGTGAAAAACGCAATACACTTAAAAGGACAGCCAGAATATACATAAAGCAGAACTACTGGCTTCAGTGTTCAGCTAATACCAAGGAGACTAAATGCCATTCCAAAGGAATAGGCTGAGCACAGATTAGTAGAGTAACAGCACACCTTAGACAAGTCTGGGACCACACTGGTTCTCCTGTTTGGTTGTGTTGGCTACATCACCTGTTTTGGCTTGCTGGGTGTACAACACTAACCCTTGTGACAGATCAAATATAACAATATGAGCCCACGCCAAGAGTGTTTGCCGATGTCCTCAAATGCCACATGGTTCAGGCCTCGTGATTCAGCAAGACTTAATTTGTAGAGGATGACATTTTACTCTAGTCTCTTGTGGGCTTTATGCTAGCTGTGCCAAAATCTGTGTAAATGTTAAATTACCCAGAGTTCAAATAAATTACAAATACAGTGCCATTTCTTCTTAAAGAGTGTGTTACTATACCCACCAACAGTAAAATCAGTGTGTATATGCAGTAAAGCATGCTTGGTATACTAACTGGGGAACCTAAGGGGTTAATCCTCCACATTGTGTAAAGATGCTGTTTGATCCTATTTTCTATGATCCTCCCCTTTTTCCACCGACTCTAATCCATCTCCTGATAGTAAAGAGCCTTTGGAGTCACTCTGCACATACTTAGTTTGGCGTGTATTGCTAGAGAGTCGTTTTTTTTCCTGGGAGAGTGCATGTTAGTAGCACAGGGCCAATTAGCACTGTCCAGACAGAGGGTCAGGGGTCCTGCAGCCTCATAGGACAGTCAGAGTAGAATGAAAACTCCTCCTAAAAGCTTTAACCAGGCGACAATGATAGAAATCACAGGACTGCAATAGACTGCTGATGAGAAAAGGTATTTAGCAGTTTATATTTACAAAAATAATTGCAGTTCTGTGTACTGTGGGAGACCAGAAAAAGTGAATGCAGGGTCCTGATTTAGTAGTACTTGAATATATAGTTTGGGTATCACAATTATTTGAACTACTAGTAAAGCAGAGTCAAGTACCCATTTATCACACCACAGAACACAAGATAAAGGTCAACACCACCCAAACTGAAATTTAAATTTGGCACGATTACAGATGATTACAGGGATTCCTGCAGTAAGACATTGCTACCATAGATCCAAATTCCTCCCAAATTCTACAGCCACAACAAAACCAAATTATTGTATTTTGCTTTATTTTCTGGTAATGTAGACAAATTAACTGAGAAGTCCAACAGTGACTTCTAGGAGTGGGCAGAGACAAAGAAACGTGTGGTGAAATCTGACCATCTGACCCAGAGAAATAGTGATCTAGCACATGGTTCTAACCAGGGTTCCTCCAGGAGGTTGCCAAGGGTTCCTTGAGCAATGAAGAGTTTGACTCCTAATAACCACTGATATCAATGATCTTTTTAGCTGTTTGTAAAAGGGCATTTTTTTCAACTGGTCAAACATGCAAGTGTTCCTCTCCCACTGACCTTTAAATAAGGGGTCAGTCTCGAATTGGCCATCAATGTATGGGACCAGTAGACCCACTACCAGTATAAGGCCTCATGCACACTAAGCATTTCTCCAGCGCCCCTGAACGCCTTTTCTTCTAGCAGGAAAAAAAAGCGCATCTGAAAGTAGTATTTTGTACTTGCATTTAAATGTGTTTCAGTGTGACAAACGCTTGACAGTTTATGGATTCCATTTCATCAATTATTATTCTGCCATTGGAATGAATGAACATTCTAGTGCTGAATGTGTGTAGATTTTAGGTGCATTTACAGGCGCTTTCTATGCTTTTCCTGCTGTTCAGCTCCTCTCATGCGTGGGTGGTAATTTTTTTTTTCTGCCTCACTCCTCTTCTAATATGCCTGTAAATGCCTATGTGTGCATGGACATACTGTAGGCAAAAAAAAAAAACACCAAACGTCTGTAAGTGGCATTTTTAAGCCCTGTGTGCATGAGGTCTAGGAAGGACCGACCACCATTGTAGGGGGCACTACAATTTTTCACCACTGCGGTTTCTTTTTCTGCATTTTATTATTTGTTCCATTTCTTGATCATTACTGAAACAAATTTTTCTTGGATAGCAGGTAAGTGATGATATAAAAAAAAAAACAAAAAAAAAAATCTCTGTTCTGGGTGTCAAACATGCTAGATACACTGCATTCTATGTGGTTATATTTACCACTTACTGACCATGCAAATGTGCCGTGAGCTAGAGATGTATCTAGTGGGTTTCTTAACACATCGGTACAGCTACCTATCCCACAAAAATAGCCAATAGATAGAGCACCTCCAAATTTCTGCATATAATGAGAATCCCTGGGCCATTTCAGTTTAATTACTGTATATTCTCGAGTATAAGCCGAGTTTTTCAGCACATTTTTTTGTGCTGAAAATGCCCCCCTCGAGTCACCTTTTGTGCCAGATCTCCCGGACTTTGGGGACCCAGTACCAGCCGGCCGTAGGTCCTCTGGACCCCAAACTTGAGACACATGTAGCCCCACTCTTCCTCTACAAGAGTGCAAAGTTTGTTGTCTAGGGCAGAGGTCATCAACCCCCGGTCCGCGGCCCAAAGCCGGGCCGTACCGCCTCTCTAGCTGGGCCGCAATGTGAATGACACTGTCAGTGCCGTGCCGCCGCTATAGCCGGGCCACAGAGGAGACCATCAGCGATGCAGCTGCCCGAGCAGAGAGATGACACCATCTCTCTGCGCTACGCAGAGGCGCGCTGCTGTCCCGCCCTAACATACGGCGCTGCAAGGATACGCTACACAGAGGCGCGGCCAGCCAATGAGAGAGAGAGAATGACGTCATCTCTCCGCCCACCCTCGCTATGTACCAGCTCAATACATTCCCGCAATCTCCAACGGCTCCCCCTGACTTTCCCGTGCTGAGACTTTAAGTACAGTGGGCACTGCAGAGGGACTTTTTATACTGGGACATTTAATGACTTTTGTGTACTGGGACATTTAATGATTTTTGTGTACTGGGACATTTAATGATTTTTTTTATACTGGGACATTTAATAATATTTTTATACTGGGACATGTAATAATAATTTTATACTAGGGCATTTAATAATATTTTTACACTGGGACATTTAGGGCCGGTTCACACTGCAGCGATGTCCGAGTTCGGATGTGATTCGCACCACACCGCACTGCAGTGCACATCACATGCGATCTCTGTGCGATTTCAGCCATACAAATCGTATGGCTGAATTTGCATCAAACTCACACGCATCAAACTCACACAGGACCCTTTTTTTTGTCCGCAGCAGAATCAGATCGCATGGGTGTTTACACCCATGCGATCCGATTCCTGTCAGAGTTTGCAGATCGCACTGAGATATATGAACTGATTTGGGGGTGTCGTTAACTTTTAACTGACACTCCCAGCAGTTCGCATAGGGCAATGTGAACTGCCACCGGAAAACCTGCGATGCGGGAACCTGCAGTGGATTCGCAGGGTTCCCGCACCGCAGCAGTGTGAACCGACCCACACGTCGTGATTCCTCCCCCCCTCCTACCGGGCCTTGGAAAAATATTCTTCCACAAAACCGGTCCTTGGTGCCAAAAAGGTTGGGGACCGCTGGTCTAGGGGACCTACGGCTGGGGAGCACCGATTTTTCAAAGCCGGGAACCCCTTCCATAGACTCCCATGTTAAACTGTAATTTCTCTGGTGACTTTGGGGACCCGGCACCAGCCCTTCGTAGGTTCCCTGGACCCGGAACTTGGCACACATGTAGCCCCAT
Source organism: Rana muscosa (assembly GCA_029206835.1). Lineage (NCBI taxonomy): Eukaryota > Metazoa > Chordata > Amphibia > Anura > Ranidae > Rana > Rana muscosa. The sequence goes on along the minus strand of CM055118.1, from coordinate 938,143,974 downwards.
TTCTCCTCTACAGGGGTGCAAAGTTTGTTGTCTGGGGGACCTACTGCCGGGGAGCATCAATTTTTCAAAGCCAGGCACCCCTTCCATAGACTCCCATGTTAAACGTCAGTCTAGCCATGGGCATAGTGAGGCATGGGCACAGTGAGGCATGCACATGGACACCCTAGGCTTATACTCAAGTCAATACGTTTTCCCAGTTGTTTGTGGTAAAATTCGGTGCCTCTGCTTATATTCGGGTCGGCTTATACTCGAGTATATACGGTACCCTTTTTTGTGGGTGCACAGTAATGCAATCAGTCAAACTTTTTTCCCCGCTGAGGGAAATTCTTAACCACTTAACGACCGCTCACTGTATATATACGTCGGCAGAATGGCACCGACAGGCACAATCACGTAGAGCATACGTGATTGCCTTTGTACAGTTGGGGGGTCCAATCGGACCCCCCTTCTGTACAGTGAGCGGTGGCTAAGTGTCCGGGAGCGTTCCGGGATGAGGGGGCAGCCATTCGTTTCTGGCCACCCCCTCGCGATCGCTCCCGGCGAATGGAAATGCCCCTCTGTCTGTGTCAGACAGAAGGAGCAGGAGGAAGTGATGTCATCTCTGGTGCGGCGCTCACATATACCGAGCGCCGTACAAGAGAAGACATCAGGTCAGTGCACACAACACTACACTGACACCAGGACACATAGGGACATAAATCGCCCCCCAGGCCCCCCCAGATCACCCCCCCAGCCCCAGATTGCAGTGACCATTTATTTAGTGATCACTGCAATCAGTGACATTTGTGACTGTAAAAGTGTCACCAAAGTTTAGTCTTAGGTCCAGTGTAGCCCCCTAACCCCCCCTAATAAAGGTTTAACCCCCTGATCACCCCCCAGGTAATCCTTTCACCCCCTATCACCACTGTCACTAAGCAATCATTTTTCTGATCGCTGTCTTAGTGTCGGTGATGCAGATCGGTAGCCAGTAATTTTTTTTAGGTTCGCCGCATGTTTTTATAGCGTCAGGTACCCCAATATATTATCTAATACAGGTTTAACCCCCTTGATCGCCCCCCAGGTAACCCTTTCACCCCCATCACCACTGTCACTAAGCGATCGTTTTTCTAAACGCTGTCTTCGTGTCGGTGATGCAGATCGGTAGCTGGTAATTTTTTTTTAGGTTCGCCGCAGGTTTTTATAGCGTCAGGTACCCCCATATATTATCTAATAAAGGTTTTAACCCCCTGATTGCCCCTAGTTAACCCTTTCACCAGTGATCACCATATAAGTGTTACGGGTGACGCTGGTTAGTTAGTTTGCTTTTTATAGTGTCAGGGCACCCGCCGTGTATATAACCCAATAAAGGTTTAACCCCCTGATCGCCCGGCGGGTGATATCAATTAGGTTTTAGCGTCAGAGAGGGTCTGCGTCACACCCCAGGCAGCGTCAGGTTAGTGCCAGTAACGCTAACACCCACGCGTGAAGCATACACCCCCCTTAGTGGTATAGTATCTGAACAGATCAATATCTGATCTGATCAGATCTATACTAGCGTCCCCAGCAGTTTAGGGTTCCCAAAAACGCAGTGTTAGCGGGATCAGCCCAGATACCTGCTGGCACCTGCGTTTTGCCCCTCCGTCCAGCCCAGGTCACCCAAGTGCAGTATCGATCGATCACTGTCACTTACAAAACAAAAACACACATAACTGCAGCGTTCGCAGAGACAGGCCTGATCCCTGCGACTACAGTGCTGTAGGAGGTGATTTCACCACCACAGTTAAAAAAAAAAAGCAAATATGCCGAAGCATTGGGGCAGCAGGGGCGGAGGAGCGATTTTGCTCCTAATGCCGCGTACATACGGTCGAAATTCCAACGGAGGCTTGCCCGTGGAAAAGTCCGACCATGTGTGTGCGGCATAACTTTTTTGCGGGAGGATGCCCCCATGCTTCGGCATATATAAATGGTGCGTGTATGCCCATCATTGGAAGTGGGTGGATGAAGGGCGGTATTCTAATGGTGGGCATACCCACCGATCAATCTCTTTTTTCGTTCAGCCAACTGGCTGCATGAAATAAAAAGATTACAATACATGTCCAACAAGGACCAGCAACGTACTGGTATGTTGCTGGACTTTGAATGTTTATACCAGAATGATGCCTGCGGGTTTAGGTATCATCTTGGTATCATTCTTTTCAGCCTGCGGCCGGCTTTCATGTAAAAGCAATCCTAGCGGCTAATTAGCCTCTGGACTGCTTTTACAAGCAGTGGGAGGGAATGCCCCCCCCCCCCCCGGATATAAAAAGCGCCATTGGGAAATTGGGAAAGCATTTTATCACACCGATCTTGGTGTGGTCAGATGCTTTGAGGGCAGAGGAAAAATCTAGGGTCTAGAAGACCCCAGTTTTTTCAAAAAAAGAGTACCTGTCACTACCTATTGCTATCATAGGGGATATTTACATTCCCTGAGATAACAATAAAAATGATAAAAAAAAAAATACTTGGAAGAAGGAACAATTTAAAAATAAAATAAAAAAAAAAATAAAAAAAAAAAAAGCACCCCTGTCCTGCCCTGCTCTTGCCCAATGGCGAACGCAAGCGTCGGTCTGGCGTCATATGTAAACAGCAATTGCACCATGCATGTGAGGTATCACCGCGAAGGTCAGATCGAGGGCAATCATTTTAGCAGTAGACCTCCTCTGTAAATCTACTGGGGTAACCTGTAAAGGCTTTTAAAGGCTTTTAAAAATGTATGTAGTTTGTCGCCAATGCGCGTTTGTGTGAAATTTTAAAGCATGTCGTGTTTGGTATCTATGTACTCGGCCTAAGATCATCTTTTTTATTTCATCAGACATTTGGGCAATATAGTGTGTTTTAGTGCATTAAAATTAAAAAAAGTGTATTTTTTAACCCAAAAAATGCGTTTGAAAAATCGCTTCGCAAATACTGTGTAGAAAAAAAAATGCAACACCCACCATTTTAATCTGTAGGGCCTTTGCTTTAAAAATATATATAATGTTTGGGGGTTCAACATAATTTTCTTGCAAAAAAAAAAAAATGTTTTCATGTAAACAAAAAGTGTCAAAAAGGGCTTTGTCTTCAAGTGGTTAGAAGAGTGGATGTAAGCTTCCTAATGTTGTGTATAAAATGCCAGAACAGTTCAAAACCCCCCCAAATGACCCCATTTTGGAAAGTAGACACCCCAAGCTATATACTGAGAGGCATGTCGAGTCCATGGAATATTTTATATGTTGACACAAGTTGCGGAAAAACGACAATTTTTTTTTTTTTTTTTTTTGCACAAAGTTGTCACTAAATGATATATTGCTCAAACATGTCATGGGCATATGTGGAATTACACCCCAAAATACATTCTGTTGCTTCTCCTGAGTACGGGGATACCACATGTGTGAGACTTTTTGGGAGCCTAGCCACGTACGGGACCCCAAAAACCAAGCACCGCCTTCAGGCTTTCTAAGGGTGTAAATTTTTGATTTCACTTCTCACTGCCTATCACAGTTTCGGAGGCCATGGAATGCCCAGATAGCACAAAACCCCCCCCAAATGACCCCATTTTGGAAAGTAGACACCCCAGGCTATTTGCTGAGAGGTATTGTGAGTATTTTGCAGATCTCGCTTTTTGTCACAAAGTTTTGAAAAAAAATATATATATATATATATATATATATATATATATATATATATATATATATATATATATATATTTTTTTTTTTTTTTTTTTTTTCTTTCTTCATTTTCAAAAACAAATTAGAGCTGTAAAATACTTGCCATGCCTCTCAGCAAATAGCTTGGGGTGTCTATATTCCAAAATGGGGTCATTTGGGGTGGGGTTTTGTGCGATTTTGGCATTTTATGGCCTTCGAAACTGTGATAGGTAGTGAGGAGTGAAATCAAAAATTTGTGCCTAGAAATCCTGAAGGCGGTGCTTGGTTTTCGGGGTCCCGTACGCGGCTAGGCTCCTAAAAAGTCCCACACATGTGGTATCCCCGTACTCAGGAGAAGCAGAAAAAATTATTTTGGGGTGTAATTCCACATATAACCATGGCATGTGTGCGCAATATATCATTTAGTGACAACTTTTTGTAATTTTTTTTTTTTTTTTTTGTCATTATTCAATCACTTGGGACAAAAAAAATATATTCAATGGGCTCAACAGGCCTCTCAGCAATTTCCTTGGGGTGTCTACTTTCTAAAATGGGGTCATTTGGGGGGGTTTTGTGCTATTTTGGCATTTTATGGCCTTCGAAACTGTGATAGGTAGTGAGGAGTGAAATCAAAAATTTGCGCCCTTAGAAATCCTGAAGGCGGTGCTTGGTTTCCGGGGTCCCGTACGCGGCTAGGCTCCCAAAAAGTCCCACACATGTGGTATCCCCGTACTCAGGAGAAGCAGCAAAATGTATTTTGGGGTGAAATTCCACATATAACCATGGCATGCGTGCGCAATATATCATTTAGTGACAACTTTTTGTAATTTTTTTTTTTTTAGTCATTATTCAATCACTTGGGACAAAAAAAAAAATTCAATGGGCTCAACATGCCTCTCAGCAATTTCCTTGGGGTGTCTACTTTCCAAAATGGGGTCATTTGGGGGGGTTTTGTACTGCCCTGTCATTTTAGCACCTCAAGAAATGAGATAGGCAGTCATAAATTTAAAGCTGTGTAAATTTCAGAAAATGTACCCTAGTTTGTAAACTCTATAACTTTTGCGCAAACCAATAAATATACGCTTATTGACATTTTTTTTACTAAAAACATGTGGCTGAATACATTTTGGCCTAAATGTATGACTACAATTGAGTTTATTCGATTTTTCTTATAACAAAAAGTAGAAAATATCATTTTTTTTTCAAAATTTTCGGTCTTTTTCCGTTTATATCGCAAAAAATAAAAATCGCAGAGGCAATCAAATAACATTAAAAGAAAGCTCTATTTGTGGGAAGAAAAGGACGCAAATTTCGTTTGGGTACAACATTGCATGTCCGCACAATTTACAGTTAAAGCAGCGCAGTGCAAAATTCTGAATTCACCTCTGGTCCTTTAGCTACCAAATGGTCCGGGGCTTAAGTGGCTAAAACATGAACAGTTTAGACTAGTATGCAGGCAATGGAATTGCGATACACTGCTATATTAATCATCATATACTGTGAACAAAATAGCAGCCACTGTGCACATATATAATTAATTACACAACCATACACAGATTTTGATTTCAGATAAGCTGTAGGCTACACCATCTATATTCAGTCCTTCACTTGCATGTCTGGCTGTGTAGAAAGAAAACTTTAAAAAAAAAAAAAGGTTGCAATTTGGAGAATGAATGAGCAGACATCCCAACAACAGTTGACAAAGTCTATCTCAGGAATTTCACCATTGGGCCATCAAGAGCTTCCTACTCAGCCTGACATATGACCTGCCAAGTTGAAAGTTGTTTCAGTTAGTCATGAGACACCAATTGTGAGTGAGCAAATTAGGACACAAAGAATGAGACACTGAAATAACAGGAACAGTTGTGCGAGTACTATGATTAAGATAAACAGGACACAGAGGTTTGAAGCAAAGGTTACAAAATACAGAAGGAATTACATTATTTACATATGTTCTGGAATTGCCAAGTAGTGATATCAGTCTATGACTAATTTTCATCATAGCAACAAGGTTTTCACAAAAAACCCACTAAAAAGTTGTACAAGCTAGGACTTAACACTTGGGTGGTTCCATAGATAAGCAGTTGGCTAAAGGATAGATACCAGAGTGTGGATTGTAAATGGGGGTTCATTCACAACAGAGACCCATGACCACCGCTGTACCATAAGGCTCTGTACTAGGTCCTGTTCTATTCAATCTGTTTGTAAGTGATATAACTAAAGGGTTGGTGGGTAATATATGTGTTTTTTGGTCACGCAAAAGGTGTGTAATAGAGTTGATATTGGATGTGTTTGTAACATGGAACAAAATTTGGCATTTCTGCAAGATTGGTCAAGTACAGGAAACAGTGATTGAAAGTTTCCAAAAGCAAAAAAAATAAATAAAATACTTTAATAGGAGTACAATATTTGGGGTATAGGCCAGAACTATAAGGGAAAAGGATTATGGGGTGTATATTTCAGATTATTGCAAAATGAGCAAACCTGCCAGTGGAGAAAGCCAATAGAATTCTGGGTTGTAACACTAGATAGATCACCAGCAGGAAAAAGGAGGTTCCGATTCCACTCTTTAGATCTTTATCACCAGATAGAACAACAGGAGAAAGGTCCCGATTTATTTATTGATTTAACCGATTACAGTACACTAAACCAGGGCTCGACAAATCCCAGGTGCCAGGTCGCCATGGCTAGTAGAAACTGTGTCCTGGCACCTGGGCTTACCAGCCCATTCACTGCTGGGGTTTCTGGCTACAGGGCTCAGAGTGTCTCTCTCACACAGCCCAGAGCCTGCACTGTCAGTTACAGAGGCATGCAGTGTCTTTTATTTGAATGAGTTGTGTTCAGTGAGTAGTAGTGGGTTGTAAAAACACTCGCACACAATTTTTTTTTAGCTGGCTCCTAGATTCAAAGCAAATTTGTCAAGCCCTGCACTGAACATATGGTCATATCCTGCAATGTAAAGTGTTGGATGGAGGAAAGGTTTGCCTCCATCATGCATAGAATTCTTTTTATTGAGAGAAGGGCTAGTACAGCTTCTATTACTGGAGAAGGGGAGCAGAAGGGGCATGCATAGTGGACACTTATGACAAGTGCCTCTGATAGATGAAACCATTTGTAATAAACCCCACAGCACCTGAAGGTCACAGCTGCGGGGGTAACCAGTGGGCAGAGGAATTAACATTTTGAAAGAACTGAGCAGCCACCAGCACACAGGAAACACAGCATTCATTTAAAGTGAAGTTCCACCCTCTTTTCAAAGTCCTCGGCATCCCCTTAATCTCTGCCCCCTTACACACATTTGGAATCTATCTATCTACTTACGGTTTTATCTTCTTAATATGTTATTCCTTATTCGGGCCGCGGCCTGAGCGCGTCATTCCCTGTGCTCTATGCCTCCTGGGAGATGTTTGTCATCAATCCCAGAAGGCAATGGGCGTCCCTGGGCCGTAGCATTGCGTTATTTCAAAACCAGAAATGACGCAATGCTAGGTGACGCCCGGCGCCATTTTAAACACTGGCAAGCAGGTTTTTGTTGCCAGTGTTAACATAGCGTCTGAAGCAGAGCGATCGTCGGGCAGAGGATAAGGTAGTTTCTTGAATAGGATATTCCAGCAAGCAGCTACTAGAGAGCGGTAAGTTTGTTTCTCGTCCTGGGGGGATACCACAGCATGTTTAGTGATTTTACAAAAACAGCAGTGTGATGGGCGCAGCGTCAGGACAGTAGCAGCGTGATATGATGGTGGCAATGTGCTGGGATGTGCTGTGTTGTGCTGGGGGACATGCGACGGTGGCAATGTGCTGCGCTGGGGGACATGTGACGGATGAGAGGTTTGCATAGAGACACTGCCATTGCTATGGAAACCTGACCTGAAACCTATTACACTGCTTGTGCAGCACTGAGCATGTGCGAGATTTGCAAGTCTGAAATCCAGGAATAAATAAAGTCTGGCTTCAGATGCCCACACTTAAGATGGCCACGGTCTGCTGCTAGGTTATTATAGCATTTTGAAAGTTTATAAACCAACAAAACGGACCTTAGTTTACAGACTAGCTTTACTAGAATACATTAAGCTTGTGTATTACAGGGGTATTTTTATTTAAAAAGTGTAATTTTGGCCGGAACACCACTTTAAAGTACTGTCCCTGGAACGGCCTGGGGGAAAAAAAATATATAAAATCACTATTTTAAATCTGCAATAAATTTCTTATTATAATCTATAGATTTTTGTGTTTTCTGATGCATAAAAGTAAAAAAAAAAAAAAAAAAAAAGAAAAAGAAGAAGAGCAATTAAAATGTGTTTTTAAATTTTATCTGTTAATGTTTTTGCCAGGGTTTATACAAGTAACACAATTTTGGTGTGAGGATAAACAAATCTGACTAATGCCTAGGGCTGGGCAATTTTCCCCCAAAAAAAAAAATCTGCGATTTTTTTATAAAAAACTCGATTTACGATTCGATTCGATTTTTTTTCTTTAAATTATATTAAAGTGCATCAACAAACAAAATTGCAAAGGCAAACCCTTTCTCTAACTGCAAAGTCAGTGTGCAACAAACACACAATATAATCCAGCGCTCATGGAACATACATTATTAACTATTGAAAACTCTTGAAACTCTGTGTGTGATTCCTTCTGTCCCAGCCTTGCTGCGATCCTGGCTCTGCATCCTTTTGGGTTGGAGGGCCCTCCACACGCTGGTCTGCCTGTTGTCCATCATTCAAGGTACTGTGCTCACACTGAGATCATGCCACAGGCTTTGTTTTGACTTTTTTAACCCCTCCTTGCTCCACAGATGTCACTGCAAGTTTAACAAGTTTGTCACCACTGGCAACTGGAGAGTTAAGATTCATTTGCCCTCTGCACATTTGGGATTGGATCCCTCTCTTTATGTGATTAATAAATGGACTAAGCTTTTTTATCAATTCTTCAAGAGTTTTCAATAGTTAATAACGTATGTTCCATGAGCGCTGGATTATATTGTGTGCATGTTGTGTATTTTGTACTTCTGGGTACGGATTTTTTCTTGCTGCGCTGGATCCTGTTTTTTTCCCCCTTTTGGATACTTTGTACTTCCCCAAATATTTGGGATTTTTTTCTTATTATCATCATCCATTATATTTTTTTCTTTATCCACCAATTTAGCGCTTGTGACCTTTTGTTGTTTTTTGCAGTGTGCAACAAAGATTGTTAAACATCCAAATTATTAATACTGTATTTGGATTTAGCTAATAAAACAACAAAAAATCCTGAGGTTACTCTTAGTTGAATTGAACTGTGTCCAATGCCTCACTGTGTCCAATGCCTCACTGCGTCCAATGCCTCACTGCGTCCAATGCCTCACTGCGTCCAATGCCTCACTGCGTCCAATGCCTCACTGCGTCCAATGCCTCACTGCGTCCAATGCCTCACTGCGCCCAATGCCTCACTGCGCCCAATGCCTCACTGCGCCCAATGCCTCACTGCGCCCAATGCCTCACTGTGCCCATGCTTCAATCACTGTGCCCGTACCTGATGCAGATTTTCATGGGATACGGATTTTACTGCTACACCGGTGGCCATTCCAGTATTCAAAAGCCGCGCCTCCTCCTCGTCTGTGATAGGCGGAACACTCAATTTCCCAGCATTCAGTGTTCCACCTATCATGGTCATCCTCATAACACAGACGAGGATGAGAGGATGTCCGTGATAGGCTGAATACTGCCTGCTGTGAAATTGAGTGTTCCGCCTATCACAGACGACGAGGACTCGGGAGGCGCGGCTTTTGAACATTGCAATGGCCGCCGTCTGTCTGCATGACACGCTGATCAGGTAGGCAGACGGCGGCTGCAGCGAGTAGATGTAATTGGGGTAACGCTGCCCAGTGCCATTCCGGATACGCCCCCTGCAGTCCTGCTACGGAAACTTTGAAGGAAAAAAAAAAAAAAATCTAAATAAAATCGATTTTCTTCAAATCTGAATCGATTTGAGCTCAAAACTCGATTCAAGATTAACCACTTCCCGCCCAGTCAATAGCAAATTGACGTCCGGGAAGTGGTTGCAATATCGATACTGGACGTCATATGACGTCCTGCAGGATATTGCCTTGCACGCGCCCGCGGGGGCGCGCAGCGCGGTGATCGGGGACGGCATGTGTCCCTCGGACACAGCGCTACCCCGATCACGGTAAACAGCCAATTTCATTGGCTGTTTACCATGTGATCGGCTGTGTCAAAGTCACAGCCGATCACCTGTCAAAACAAACTCGGCGGCGCGCTCCGCCACAGGCTTGCAGAGCGGGGATCGGGGAAGGCGAGTGTCCCTTGGACACAGCGCGTCCCCGATCAGAGTAAACAGCCAATGAATTGGCTGTTTACCACGTGACCGGCTGTGTCCAATCACAGCCGGTCACAAATGTAAACAAACTCCACAGGAGTTACTACCTGATCCCTGCTCTCTCCTCACACACCGATCTGTGAGGAGAGAGAAGAGATCAGTAAGTTAGCTCAGTGTAGTTTGTCTACATAAGTTTACAGTGCACAACACGCCCCCCCCCCATAAAGAGGACCTGTCACACAGCCCAGCACATCAATCAGCCCAGCCAATCAGCCCATCTGTCAATCAATCAACCCATCTGTCAATCAATCAGCCCATCTGTCAATCAATCAGCCCATCTGTCAATCAATCAGCCCATCTGTCAATCAATCAGCCCATCTGTCAATCAATCAGCCCATCTGTCAATCAATCAGCCCATCTGTCAATCAATCAGCCCATCTGTCAATCAATCAGCCCATCTGTCAATCAATCAGCCCATCTGTCAATCATCTGTCACAGGCCCACCTCCATCGGTACCGCCATTGGCACTGCCACACAGGCTACCAGTACCGCCATCGGTACCAGTACCGCCACCAGGCCCAGCATCTATACTGCCACACAGGCCCGCTACCAGTATCACCACTAGTGCCGCCATCGGTACCACCACCAGTACCACCACCCGTACCACCGTCGGTAGTGCCACCACCACCTGTACCACCACCTGTACCGCCATCGGTACCATCACCACCCGTACCACCCACCACCTGTACCGCCATCGGTACCACCACCACCCATACCGCCATCGCTACCACCACCACCCATACCGCCACCGGTACCGCCACCACCCCCCATACCGCCATCGGTACCGCCACCACCCCCCATACCGCCATCGGTACCACCACACAGGCCCACCACTAATACCTCCATCGGTACTACCACACAGACCGCCACCACTACCACCAGCAGTACCATTACACAGGCCCACCAATAAGCACTGCCATAATGTCCCAAAGGGTTTACACACCTGAGGAGGCATATGCCATTCTTGCCATGTCGGATGATGAGAGCAGAGGGGAGCTCCCATTATCCGATTCTGGTTCGGAATACGAGCCAGTGGAGGATAGTGGCTCAGAGTCCGAGTCCCCGGAGGAAACCGTCCCTCCCAAAAGAATGCGATCGGCACCAAGATCAGCACCAAGATCAGGAGAACTGCCCACCACCAGCAGCGCCATACCCCAGGAAGAGGAGCCCAGTACAAGCAATGGAAATGCACGCCCAACCCGAAGAATCCAGCCCCAATCCTACCTTCCCGATGCCCTGGCAAACCCCTTATGGTTGCCTGCCAACTCAGGATCCGCTATCATCCCCCCTTTCACCGCACAGCCAGGTGTGCAGCCCGATACTACAAATTTTTCTAAATTTGATTATTTTTGTTTATTTTTCCCACAAGATTTGCTGCAGAATATAGTGGATCAAACGAATCTGTATGCATCCCAATTTATTGCTGCCAACCCCAATTCTTCCTACGCCCGCATGTTCCAGTGGCGGCGTCTAACATTGGAGGAATTTAAATTATTTTTGGGCCTTATGTTCAATATGGGGCTTACAAAAAAGAACGAAGTCCATTCATATTGGTCCAAACGCCCCATCCAACACATGCCCATATATTCCGCTGTCATGTCCAGGAAAAGATACGACATGATTATGCGCTTTCTCCACTTCAATGACAATTCACAGTGCCCTCCCCGAGATCATCCCAACTACGACAAATTGTACAAGATACGCCCCCTAATCAATGCCTTTTCCCAGCGATTTGAAGACGTTTTCATCCCAGACCAAAAAATTTGTGTGGACGAGTCCCTCGTACATTTCCCCGGCCGACTGCAGTTCAAGCAGTACATACCAAGCAAGAGAGCCAGGTATGGGTTAAAATTAAATAAATTATGTGATCGAGCCACTGGATACGTCTGCAAATTTAGGATCTACGAAGGTAAAGACTCCCAGCTCCAGCCCCGTGATTGCCCCACATATATTGGAACCAGTGGGAAAATTGTCTGGGAGTTGGCATACCCCCTGTTCGGAAAAGGTTACCATTTATATGTTGATAATTATTATACCAGCCTGCCCCTTTTTCGCCACCTTTACAGTAAACAAACCCCGGCCTGCGGTACCTTCAAAAAAAACCGGAAGGGATTCCCACAAAATTTATGGACAAAAAAATTGCGACCTGGAGAATCGGCATCCATGAGGAACGAGGAGGTGTTGGCCATGAAGTGGAGGGACAAGAAAGATGTCCACATCCTCTCTACGATCCACAATGACACCATGGTGGAGATCCCAAGAAGACGCGGCTCCATTGTAAAGCCTGAATGTGTCCACGACTACAATTTGTACATGGGGGGGTGGATTTAAACGACCAGATGCTACAGCCCTACTTATCAACCAGAAAGTCCCATTATTGGCACAAAAAAGTTGCGTTTCACCTGTTTCACATGGCCCTTTTTAATTCGTTTGTCTGCTACCAAAAAGCAACTCAAAATCACCGACTCCACTACCTCCAATATATCGAAGATATCATCGATAGGATAGGATAGGACACCTCTGCCTGCTACCTGGACCTGTGCTTTGGCTGTGCTCTGGCTGTGCTGACAGTATCTCTGCCTGTGCGAACTATGGACAGTATTCCTGCCTGCTGCCTGGATGATTGCTTTTGCTGTCGCTGACCTCATCCCTGCCTGCTGCCTGGACCGATGCTCTCCTCTGTGGACCACTGCACTTCTAAAACCACAGGTAATCTTTTGTTATTTGGTATGTACCTGCTATGTGTTAGATATATGAAGGGCCTTCAAAAATGTGATCGGTAGTCAGAAAATGATATGTGCAATTAATGCTGCTAGAATGCCTGGAGGTGCTACTTGGATGTTGGGCCTCTGTATGTGGCCAGGCTGTGTAAAAGTCTCAAACATGTGGTATCGCCATACTCAGGAGGAGTAGCAGAATGCATTTTGGGGTGTAATTTTTGCTATGTACATATTATGTGTTAGAAATATCTTATAAATTGACAACTTTGTGTAAAAAAAATGCATTTTAATTTTTTCTCCACATTTTCCAAAACCTTCTGGAAAAAAATGAACCGTTCAAAAGACTCATAATGCCTCATAGATTATACGTTGGGGTGTGTGCTTTCAAAAATGGGGTCATTTTGTGGAAAATTCTATTGTCCTGGTGCTCCAGGGCCTTCAAAATTGTAATAGGTGGTTGAGAAAGGATATGTGCGATTTATGCTTGTAGAAAGCCTGAAAGTGCTACTTCAATGTTGGGCCTCTGTATATGGCCAGGCTGTGTAAAAGTCTCACACATGTGGTATCGCTATACTCAGGAGGAGTAACAGAATGCATTTTGGGGTGTCATTTTTGCTATGTATATGCTATGCGTTAGAAATATCTTATAAATGGACAACTTTGTGTAAAAAAAATGCATTTTCATTTTTTCTCCACATTTTCCAAAACCTTCTGGAAAAAAATGAACCGTTCAAAAGACTCATAATGCTTCATAGATTATACGTTGGGGTGTGTGCTTTCCAAAATGGGGTCATTTTGTGGAAAATTCCATTGTCCTGGTGCTCCAGGGCCTTCAAAAGTGTAATAGGTGGTTGAGAAAGGATATGTGCGATTTATGCTTGTAGAACGCCTGAAAGTGCTACTTCAATGTTGGGCCTCTGTATATGGCCAGGCTGTGTAAAAGTCTCACACATGTGGTATCGCTACACTCAGGAGGAGTAGCAGAATGTATTTTGGGGTGTAGTTGCAATTATGCATATGCTGTGTGAGAGAAAAAAACTGTTAATATGACCAGTTTGTGTAAAAAAAAATAAAAAAAAAAAAAAATTAAATTTTCCCAAGAATTGTGGGAAAAAAATACAACTTCAAAAAACTCACCACGCCTCTTAGTAAATACCTTGGACTGTCTACTTTCCAAAAAGGGGTAATTTTGGGGTATTTGTACTTTCCTCGCTTGTTAGTGTCTCAAGAAATGAGATATCCCTTCAGTACATCAGGCGTGATCAGATGTGATAAATTTTCAGTGATTGCCACCATAGTTTGTAGACTCTATAACTTTTACAAAGACCAAATAATATACACTAATTTGGGTTCATTTAACCAAAGATATGTAGCAGTATACATTTTGGCACAAATTTATGAAGAAAAATTACTTATTTGCAAAATTTTACAATAGAAACAAAAAAAAAAGTGTTTTTTTTTTTAAAAAAATTGCTGTTTTTTTCCTTATATCGCAAAAAATAAAAAACCCAGTGGCGATTAAATACCACCAAAAGAAAGCTCTATTTGTGAGAAGAAAATGATAAAAAATTTGTTTGGATACAGTGTAGCATGACTAAGTAATTGTCAAAGTGTGAGAGTACTGAAAGCTGAAAATTGGTCTGGGCGGGAAGGTACATAAGTGCATGGTATTGAAGTGGTTAAAATCGATTTTTTTCCCAGCCCTACTAATGCCTAGTACACACGATGAGATTATCGCACAAATGATCGTCCTTTTTTTTGCATGCTAATTTTAGATCGAACCTGATGAGTTGACAAAATTTCTGTACGACAGAATAAAAATTTGGAAGCAATGTCATGCGTTGTAAAGCATTTTCGAACGATAGTTGTACTGATTAAATGAAAATCGTACGAATAATAGCGGATGAACTGTCATGATCGGCTCTCAAATGCTCTGTACCAACGATCCAATTATCGTACGATCGTACTGAAAATACCGCTTTCAAATCGATGCTTAAAATTACTACTTTAAAGAGGAAGTAAACTCAGAAGAAATATTCCCAGTAATCATATGGCCACTATGTATAGAGTTTATAAACTCACCAGGATAAGAATTGGCATTCTAAGATCTTTCTTGCCGTTTCTGCAGCTTGGTATCTTTTTTCTCTTTTCCTGCCTAAGCCAGCGCCATATTTGCAGTTCCCTTCCGATTCTAGCCTCATCTGTACTTCCGCCCTTTTCTCTCTGAACAAGCCAGAATCTCGGGCATGCTCAGTAAAGATTAACCAAGCCTCGTTTTTGTATACTGTTACCATGGCAACGACCCGGCAAACCAATAAGAGCACACATGCAAATTTCCTCCTAGTGAATGAATGAATGTCCTTGTTCACACCCCCTGTGATGTAGCTGGTCACATGGGGAGTTTCAAGAACACTGAGATCTCGTGGGATTGTGATGCCGTGGAGCTCTGCTATCAGAGGCACGGCACATAGATGAATAGACCGACATCTTGCCGAGTGTGCCGTAAATGAAGGACAAAATGCGATTGTGTGAGTGACGTCACTAAAATGTATATCGGTGATATCTTCCAAACAGAACAGTTTGTGACATTTTTAAAGCCACCTACAAGTAAGTGATTGCAAATTACATGAGGTAAAGTTGGGCAGGGGGGTTTACAACCACTTTAAGGCCCCTTTTACACTGGGTTGGCTCCGTCAAGTAGATACACCTGCTCAGTGGGGGGATCGGTCTGCTTATGCAGAACAGACACGGACACAGCCCACTGTTTATGGGGCGGTCGGATGGAAACGGACCGCATGTTCATTTACATCCGATCTGCTGGACGGATGGGGAACGGATCCCCATCTGTCTGTTTTTGGTGGACCGGATCGGATGCAGGTGGGTGTTAACAGACATGTCCATTTACATCCGCCTCTCAATAGAGAACAATCCGATCAGGTCTCCCTGAAAAATGGTCAGGCGGACCCGCTCGATGCGCTTGTGTGAAAGGGGCCTTATTAACTGAAATATTCGTTGTTTTAAAATGCTCACAATGGAAAACTACGAAGTTGTATTTCTTATTTTACGTTTTTTCTTCTTCTTTTTTTATATATTCACTCCAGCTGATAGCAGACTAGTGAGATAATACAGCTTAGCGAAAAGCTTGGAGCTCAAGGGCAGCTCTTTAAAAAAAATAGAACTCTTCTGAAAAAGCATTCTCCTGTTATAATCTGTATATTGGGACATTTCAGGAATTTATTCATGCAGTCTGGTAAACTTACTTAGTTTTGACGCCGCCTTTCTGCTTTCCTGAATAATGGTCACCAAGTGGTGTCGTATAGCGGTTAATCTTTGTTTACAATTCAGCAGCGTGTTTCCAGAAGCACAACTTTCCGGTGTAGTAAGAAACATGGGTGATTTCCAGAAACTCTACTTCCTCTAATGACTAATAGAAGATGCAGCCTTAATCGCTCTGTGAAGTGGATTGGTGGTACGGTACGATTTTAAAGAAAGTGGCAATACAATGCAGTAAATAAAACTTCCTCATTATTGTGAGTTTCACCAACTAAGCCTAGAATAAAAAGAAGAAAAAAAGAGTAACCTGAGCTGCCTTCTGAGCTCACAGATTATAATGTCCATTTTACTTTCCAGCATGATAAACTATGGAAAAGGCCAGTGACAAGGCACACAATGTTTCCAGCAGATTCATCACTTCCTCCAAGACTGAGTGTTCTAGAAGGACTAGAATGAATAGGCTGCCCTATGCATGTAGCACAAAAACGCCTTCAAGAAAATCACACCCTCACAATACACTAGGCGTGAACCTAGGGGTTCATTTACTAAAGGCAAATCCACTTTGTACTACAAGTGCACTGCAAGCGCACTTGGAAGTGCAGTCACTGTAGATCTGAGGGGGACATGCAAGGAAAATAAAAACCAGCATTTTTACTTGGACATGATTGGATGATAAAATCAGCAGAGCTTCCCCTCATTTCAGATCTTCCCCTGATTTTAGATCTTCCCCTCAGATTTACAGCGATTGTACTTCCAAATGCACCTGTAGTGCAGAGTGGATTTACCTTTAGTAAATCAACCCTTTAGTCTAAGGCTACATTGTACATAACAGCGGCTATGCGATTAGTACTTCTGTCTATCAGCACTAGGGTCATCTGTTCAAATCCCAACCATGGCACCACCTATCTAGGGTTTGCATGTTCTCCCTGTGCAGGTTTCCTCCCACACTCCAAATACATGTTGGTAGGTTTACATGGCTCCTGTCTAATTCAGTGGCGGTCTGTCCATTAGGAATGGAACACTACAGAAGTGTACAGGAATGGTATTTATTTTTTCCATTATCTTTTCTTTGTTACTGTTGACTTCTGGGTGAAAAACTAAAGCAGAACTGCACAAAAATAGCTCAGTTAAAAAAAAAAAAAAGAAGAAGAAGAAGAAGAAGAAGAAGAAGAAGAATACCCACCTTCAGTCTGGAGCCCCACACAAGTCTGTTTACACCCACCTGTCCACAGGGCTCCATGGACCCTCCAATTAGGTCCAGGCAATAAACTGACAGGTGGTCCTGACTGAAATCCCTGTGCGAAAGGGGCCCTTTAACCTTACTTTTTTGGCTAAATTGGAAGAGTATAAAAACCCCCGTCCTGTCCTGTAGACTTAACATCTCCTTTTGTACAATGGTCATTGCAAGTCCCCATGAGAAGATTTCCACTCTATCCCTGTAGTCATGACAACTTAAAATGTTTGGATTTTCACACACTTTCAGTCCCATAATAATGGTCACCAATAAAACCAAATACTACATTTCCATAGAATGACCCTTTCCCAATCTATTTGAAACAATTTGCAAAGCATTTCTATGTACCTCAGCTCATTTTGTGACATGTTTTTAAAAAGTGTGTAATAAAAATGTAAACAGTGCCTTGTATTGTATAAATGCAAAGCACTGTCCCCAAAGCCCATCCAGCAGAATACTAACCCACATTGGAAAAATTGGCCATTTTCTGTGCGGCTAGTGTGAACCATCCTTGAACGTTTCAGATTTGTTCCCTTTTGACTGGTAAATGATTAGCAACATTTTGGTATAGGCGTCTGATAAAGGGGAACAAAAACATGCTGATCTTGCTAAAAAGTCAGAGCGGTCATTGTCCTCTGCACTTTTAATGGGCATTTTTTACCCCACACAGGTTGGGTGTAGGTTTTTGGGCTGACCCTGAAGCCTAGGGAAAGCATTTTTGACCCTTAGGTTCCCTCCTCCTCTGCCTTGTCAAGAGGAGAGGGGTTTGCCAGGTCTTTAGGCTGGGTGGGCCTAGGTGAAGTGTCTTGCCCCCATTAGGAATCTTGTGTGTGGGGTCAGGTAAAGGTTCTTCCTCTTCGGGGGTATGGAGGGCTGGGGACCAGTGACACACCCTTGCATTTTGTGTGTTCATATTAACTTATATAATTCATTTCATTTGGTGTTTAATTTTCCACCCAGCAGGCTCAAAGGGGGAGGTCACTGGTTCCTTATGTAATAGCAATAAAGTTTAGTGGGGGGAAAAAAACTAAACCCCTCTCCCCAAAAACATTTTGAGCACCCAACGCACATTTATGTACATAAATAGGGCTGCAACTCACTACTTCCTGCCCAGGACTACATGTCCTATGAGGCATTGCTCCTCACACATTCACAAGTTCTCAGGCATTTACTGACATTTATGAATGGTGTACTGAACTGTGTGTGCTGCACTGTATTTCCTGATATGTAAACAAATAATGCATTCTGTATGCAGGCCAATTAATCAGCTGGCCGATTAATCGATTTGTTGTTTCGGCAACAACATAAAACATACATGTCAGGGACACCTATGTACAAAAGCACTATACATGCAACATATTGCTGCTCATGCTGGAGTGAGAGCAATAAAAGGGTCATTAGATACAACTTGAATGAAATATAAAAGCTTTCAAAGTGCCGCCTATAAAAAAACGTGAGTACCACACACACACACACTTTTTTTTTTAAACAGGTAATTCATTGTGTTTATCGTGTGACATAAAAAAAATTGGAGAAAAATTGGAGAAGCTATGGCAGCAAAAGGGTCAACACACGTCACGGCAACAGCACATAGAAAACACTAGTTTTCTATGTGCCTTACTCACACCACAATGCCACATAGATGTGCGCTGAAGTTTGTTGTGTTAAAATCCAACACTATATGTACTGCCAGTGAACTAAAAATAAGTAAATAAATAGTTTGTACCCGTTACCTTACAGCGAATTACTTTGAAATGCATAGCAACGAGCATGGAAAAAACACGTGTTTCCGATGTGTTGAGGTGAATTTAGCGTGCATTGTGGTATGAACAGGTCCTTATGGCTAAAGCACAGTGCATGTATTGCAGAGATGTACTGCATGTTTTTGGGTCTTTGTTTTTTATTATTTTGGCTTGGCATACTTTAAGCAAAACACTGCCTCCCCAAACAGAATGTGAAGAGAAAGCTTTTCATGTAAACATAAGCATATGGAAGTAAACTCCTCACCAAGCTCTTTGCAGTATAAGCTAGTAAAGACCAGTTCCACCCCAAGAAGTCGCAGTAAAATCCTATGTGCCTTCTTATAGTTAATCTTGAAGCTTCACCATCTCTGCGATTAGCAGACTCGCTATCACCTGAGCCATTTGCTGACATAACAGACTATAAGCAATGGAGCAAACAAACCTGTAAAAGCTTCTACTAGCTAGAACTAAAATATATGACCTTCGACTTGGTCTGACACGTTTTCTTGGAAGCGATGTTACAAGCTAACAGCAGATGGATCATCACATGGATAGATGGTAAAAATAAGATTGATTACAATTTTAAAAAAGTGCACATTTCTGAGAATTTTGTTATGATTAGTGCTCATAGGAACAATTTTTGATAAAGGTTGGTTGTGCAGAATTGCAGTGAGTTTTGCATGCACTACTTTTGGTGCGGTTTCAGCCCTTTAAAAATGAATGGGCTGAAATCACACAGGAGCGCACATCGCGTTTCTGTGCAAGTCCCGGTTTAAGCCCAGGTTCACACCGAGCTGCGGGAATGAAGCCGTTCAAGTTAAGCTGAACTCGCACAATTTCACTCCCGCCTGTCAGTCCCGATTTCGGCTGCCATTTCACAGACGTCTGTGCAGGTTACTGCACACATGTCAAAGGAAATCGCACCCCGAAATCGCAAAAAGTAGCACAGAAACGACTTTTTAAAAATGGATTAGGACGGCGCCATTGCTGGCAATTGACTTGTCAAATCGTACAAAGCCTAGGTTCACATTGATACGATTTGACATGCTATTGCCGGTGTAATAAAAAAAATCTCTCGACTTATGCAGAAGCTCGACCGCGTCACTTATGGTGTGGCCCCATCACTCAAACAGCTGTTGGCGGGGCTTTAGCGCGCATTCGAGACTTCACCGCCCTTAATCGCGCATGCGCGTGAGCTAATTGCAAGTCAAGAAAAATTATGGACTCGAGCAGGCGGAGAGATGGTTAATAACGTCAGCGCTGGCCAGCACCAGCCCCGCCCACTAACACACCCCTGTTCTAGTAACCTGAAGGAAGGTGGGAGGGGGAGATGGAGCGGAGGGTGGGCCCCCCGTGCATAGCACGGTGTCTATGTACATTGTTCTGCCATCAAACGCAGCCATTGCGCCCAGCAAACGCATGCCCATCAATTGCCGCCAGTGTGCCCCATCAATTGCCACCAGTGTGCCCCATCAATTTCAGCCAATCAGTTAACCGGTAACAGACCAGAAGCACTTGATTGTTTTGCTAACACTGAACCGCCTCTCAGCCAAAGGAATTCGCTTTGCTAAAACAATGCTGCGTGAACAGCGAACACAAAGCATGGCGCCCGCTGTTCACCTTTTTTGGCGCCTGTTAGAGCCTATGGCTCTAATCGGGCGCTTCCAAAAAACACCCCCGCCGCTGTAATTCAGGTGTGTGGCACCTGAAAAGGGGCCGGACACATGAATAGGGGGTGGCAGCGGCGACCATAGATAGATTCATGCATTACACCTATTCAGGTGTCCGGGCCCCTTTTCAGGCACCGGGCACCTGAATTACAGCGGCGGGGGTGTTTTTTGGAAGCACCAGATTAGAGCCATAGGCTCTAATAGGCACCCAAAAACTTAAACAGCGGGCGCCATGCTGTGTGTTCGCTGTTCACTCAGCGTTGTGTTAGCAAACCGAAGGAATTTGCTTTGCTAACCCTGAACCGCCTCTCAGACAATCAGGTGCTCGGGTCTGTTATATGTCAACTGATTAGCTCAAATCTCAGGCGCTGTGATTGGACGCCTGAGAGAGGACGGAAGAAGACATGGAGGATGTGCAGGACACCGCCGCTGACCCGCTGCGAGACAGGTAAGTGCAGGGCAGCATTTGATGGGGCACAGTAGCGGCAATTGATGGGCACAGTGGTGTTTGATGGCAGAACGTACATGGACACAATGCTATGCACGGGGGGCCCACTCCCCTCTCCAAGCTCTGCTCTATCTCCCCCCCCCACCTTCCTTCGGGTTACTAGAACAGAGGCCTGAAAGTGGGGAGGGCGGGGCTGGTGCTGGCCAGCGCTGACGTTATTAACCAACTCTCTGCCTCTGCCCGCCCAAGTCCATAATTTTTCTCGACCATCGAAATAGCATCCGCGATTAGGGGCGTGTTAGTGGGGTGGGCGGGGCTGGTGCTGACATTATAACCATCTCCCCGCCTCCGCCCACCCGAGTCCATAATTTCTCGACTTGCAAATAGCTTCCGCGCATGCGCGATTAAGGGCGGTGAAGTGGTGAAGTCGCGCATGCGCGCTAACGCCCTGCCAACAGCTGAGTGACGGGGCCGCACCGGAAGTGATGCGGTCGAGCTTGTGCATAAGTCGAGATTTTTTTTTATTACACCAGCAATGGCATCATCCGAATTCCCAAAAGTAGTTTCTGTATTACTTTTGGCGACTCCGGGGGGGCGATTTGTATGTCTCTGAAATTGCCCCCGAAGTCGGACTGACATGCGGGAATGATATCGTGTGAGTTCAGGTGAACTCACACAATCTCAATCCCGCTGTCAGTGTGAACCTAGGCTAAATCCATTAAATACATTCCAAGCACATGACAAAAAAAGTGCGTATTATGCAAGTATGCATGTAATATAGAACTTACAATATGCAAGTCACTATTTAAGCATTGGCAATTTTTTGCACACGTTAAAAACAGCATTTTTTCCACTAGAAATGACCCCCCACATAATGATACATTTGTCAACAGCAGAGACCCTTGTGAATAAAAAAGTGCCAGTTGCAATTTTTTATATTGCACAACATTTTCACAGCTATCAAATGCATCTTTTCAGGAAAAAATACACTGAAATTATTTTTAGTGCAAAACACAAAAGGTTATCAATATTACACCTTTAGAGCAAAAGTGATCAGGCAGCTCTACGGCCCATGGATCACTTTTATTTGAAAACACCTTGCCAGCTCTAAAAATCAATAGATAAGGGGTTAAGTAACCTCCCATGTTAAGCTGTCCAACGAAAAATCGAGTCGGTAGACTAATCATCACATTTTTATATGGCCAATGTGTTCATTGCGGCAGTCGATTTCCTTTTCACGATTGAACATGTTAAAAAAAAAAAAAAAATTTTTAAGATACAATTTAATAGTTTTTTTAGGTCAATTGTTTGAAGAAAAAAAAAATGAAAGTGAAATTGCGCATAAGCAAAATGGGTAGTAGCAGATATTCATAAAAAAATAAAAAAATGTAATGTTGAAAACGATAAGAAAAATGTTAACCACTTGCCGACTGGCCCATCGTAAAAAAAGCTCATTACTTTGACGTTAAAGTTGTTGTTAACCCACATTTCATAGTTTATACAATCCTCCTCATCGGCTAATAAAATGTCCCTGTGTGTGTGTTTTATGAACACAAGCCGTCCTTTACCTTATCTCAGAGTGCCGATCGGCACTCACGTGACACGCAGGTTCTCTCCTCTCCCCATCTGATAGATGCAGCTGGCGGAGCCAAAATTCCCCCGCTGACGTCAGTCTGGAGGGGAGGAGAGTGTCGGCGGGTCACGCGAGCGCTGATCGGCGCTCTGAGGTAAGGTAAAGGATGGCTTAATTTAATAAAAACACACACACACACACACACACACACACACACACACACACACACACAGGGCATATCCTTAGGAGACGAGGAGGACTGTATAAACTATGAAATGTTATTTCAGCAGCAGGAGAGGAGAGCTGTGGATGACTGAGGCAGGTAGGCTGACCACAGTGTCTCGGCTCAGCAGCTCCGTGCTGTATAAAATACTTTAACCACTTGCCGCCAGCCCTATAGCAAATTGACGGCGGCAGAGTGGTTTCAATATCCTGACTGGACATCATATGACATCTTCAGGATATTGAGCCGCTGCGCGCCCCCGGGGGCGCGCATCGCGGCGATCGTTGTTGCGGGATGTCAGTCTGACACCCCGCAACACTGATCTAGGTAAAGAGTCTCCGACGGAGACTCTTTACCACATGATCAGCCATGTCCAATCACGACTTATCACGATGTAAACAGGAAAAGCCGGTCATCGGCTTTTCCTCACTCGCGTCTGTCAGACGCGAGTAGAGGAGAGCCGATCAGCTGCTCCTGACAGGGGGGGGGGGGATTGTGCTGATCCATTATCAGCACAGCCCCCCCCCCCCCGAGGATGCCCACACTGGACCACCAGGGATGCCAATTAGAAATGCCTAATGGATGCCAATCAGTGCCCACAATGGGCACCACTGATTGGCAGGCATTAGTACAACACATTACAGTACAGTGCCACCCATCAGTGCCCATCCGTGCCACCCATGTCGCCCATCCGTGCCCATTTAAAGCATGACATGTTAGGTATCCATTTACTCGGCGTAATGTCATCTTTCACATTATACAAAAGAAATCGAGTTAATAGTGTTTTGTTTTTTTAAACTCATTAAAGTGTATTTTTCCCCAAAAATTGCTATTGAAAGACCGCTGTGCAAATACTGTGTGACATAAAATATTGCAAAGATCTACATTTTATTCTTTAGGGTCTCTGCTAAAAAAAATTTTTTAAATGTATGGAGGTTCTAAGTAATTTTCTAACAAAAAAAATACTACTTTAACTACTTCCCATCCCAACCATAGTCATATGATGTCCGCAGGAGGAATCTTCCATCCTGTGCAGGTGTCATGTGATGTCCTGGGCTTCCCGGCCATCTAGGGGGACGCGCGCACGCGCTGCGTCACTCGGGAGCCGATGCGCATACCCGGCAGCCGCGATGTCCGCCGGGCATCCGCGATTGCGGTAATAGAGCAGGGACATGGATCTGTGTGTGTAAACACACAAATCCACATCCTGTCAGGTGAGAGGAGACCAATCCGTGTGTTCCCAGTACAGAGGAACACCGATCGATCTCCTCCCCCTACAGTTAATCACTCCCTAGGTAACACATTTAACCCCTTGATCGCCCCCTAGTGTTAACCCCCTTCCCTGCCAGTGACATGTACACAGTAATCAGTGTAGATATGAATAGTCCCAAAATAATGTCAAAAGTGTCCGATACGTCCGCCGCAATATCACAGTCACAATAAAAAAAAATCATCGCAGATCGTGCCATTACTAGTAAAAAAATAAATAAAAAATTCCATAAATCTATCCCCTATTTTGTAGACGCTATAAAACTTTTGCGCAAACCAATCAATATACACTTATTGCGATTTTTTTACCAAAAATATGTAGAAGAATACATATCGGCCTAAACTGAGGAAAAATAGGATTTTTATAACAGCTTGCCTGTAAAATCCTTTTCTTGGAGTACATCACGGGACACAGAGCGACATAGTCATTACTAATGGGTTATATAGTTACCGTCAGGTGCTGGCACTGGCAACTTCCAAAACCGGAAGTACCCTCCCCTATATAAGCCCCTCCCATCCGGGAGCACCTCAGTTTTGTAGCAAAGCAATAAGTGTCCCCAAAGAGGGGCGGGAGCTCTGTGTCCCGTGATGTACTCCAAGAAAAGGATTTTACAGGCAAGCTGTTATAAAAATCCTATTTTCTTTTTCGTACATCACGGGACACAGAGCGACATAGTCATTACTAATGGGATGTCCTAAAGCAATGCCAAATGAGGGGGGGGATACACCATATATAAGCTGAGCGCTATCAGACATGAGGATCTTTTGCGGCCTGCAACACACTGCGCCCAAAGGCGACATCCTCCTGACTTCTAACGTCCACCTGGTAGAACCTAGTAAACGTGTGTACTGAAGACCATGTTGCGGCCTTACAGATTTGAGCCAGGGAGGCCTGGTGATGCACTGCCCATGAAGTTCCAACTGCTCTCGTGGAGTGCGCTCTAACTTCGAACGGAGGCGGTCTCCTTCTCAAGCCATAAGCTTGCATAATGACCTGTCGAATCCACTTGGCTAAAGTAGATTTTGACGCTGCCTGACCCTTTCTGGGGCCTTCCGGCAGTATAAACAAAGTATCCGTTCTGCGAATCTGAGCAGTGGCTTTTAGATAAGCTTTAACTGCTCTTACTACATCCAAAGAATGCAATAACTTTTCCTCTACCGAAGTAGGTTTGGGGAAAAAAGAAGGAAGAACCACATCTTGGTTCAAATGAAACCTCGATACCACCTTAGGAAGAAAGGCTGGATGAGGACGTAACACTACTCTGTCCTTATGGATAACCAGATATGGCTCCTTACAGGACATAGCTGCTAATTCCGATACTCTTTTAGCCGAACAAATGGCTACTAGAAAAATCAATTTCCTGGTGAGAAGCACCAAGGAAATATGCTGTAATGGTTCAAATGGTTGTTTCTGTAGAACCGACAGAACCAAGTTTAGATCCCATGGACATATGGGAATACTAACCGGAGGACTAATACGCATCACTCCTTGTATAAAGGCTTTGACTAGTGAATGCGAAGCCAAGGGCCTTTGAAAAAATATTGACAAGGCCGAAATCTGACCTTTGATAGTACTCAAGGCAAGCTTCCTATCTACAGCCCATTGTAGGAAGTCCAGAATTCTACCTATTACGTATTTACGTGGATGCCATTTCTTGGCTTCACACCAGGCGATGTACGCCTTCCAGATTCTATAGTAGATCTGCCTGGATACCGGTTTCCTGGCATTGATCATGGTAGACACCACAGCATTAGAGAGCCCTCTCTTTTTTAGAATGTGGGCTTCAATAGCCAGGCCGTCAAACCTAGGGCTGGTAAGGAAGGGTGGTATATTGGTCCCTGCGAAAGCAGGTCCGGACGATGTGGGAGGGTCCAAGGACTCCCCACAGACATTTTTACGATCTCCGCGTACCATGCTCTTCGGGGCCACGCTGGAGCCACCAGAATCACTGGTTTCTTTTCTACCCTGATTCTGCGGAGTAATCGAGGTAACAATTGTGGCGGTGGGAATGCATATATCAGCTTGAACTGATCCCAAGGGAACACTAGGGCATCCGAGCCGCACGCTAGGGGATCCCTTGTCCAAGAGACAAACCTGTCCACTTTCGTGTTGAACCTGGATGCTAGCAGATCTACATCCGGTGTTCCCCACCGCTGACATATTGTCCGGAAAACCTCGGGATGAAGGGACCATTCCCCTGGGCATAATTGTTGGCGACTTAGAAAGTCCGCCTTCCAATTCTCCACCCCTGGAATGAATACCGCAGATATGGCTGGGACATATCTTTCTGCCCATCTCAGGATGTAATTTACTTCCCTTTGGGCTGCACGACTCCTGGTGCCCCCCTGACGATTGATATATGCCACTGCTGTGGCATTGTCTGACTGAACTCTGACAGGGGACCCTTGGAGTTTGGATGTCCATGCTACTAGGGCATACCGGGCTGCTCGTATCTCTAAGAGATTGATGGGCAGGGCCTTTTCCGCATCCGACCATCTGCCCTGGAGAGACCATTGCTCCAGTACTGCTCCCCAGCCTAAAAGGCTGGCATCTGTAGTGACCACCTTCCAGGAAATCGGACTGAAGGATTTCCCTCTTTCCAGATTCCGGGGAACCAACCACCAACGGAGGCTTCTGCGAACGGAAGGGGACAAGGACATTGGTACGTCCAGAGCCTGAACTTTTTTGTTCCAGGCTGACAGTATGGCCCTTTGCAACTTCCTTGAATGGAATTGACCGTAGGGTACTGCTTCGAATGATGCCACCATTTTTCCCAGCAGCCTCATGCACAGGCGTATGGATGGCTGTCTTTTTGAACCCACTAAGTGGATCAAATCTCTCAAAGACGACCCCTTTTCTTGAGGCAAGAAAATTTTTCTCTGGTCTGAATCCAGCCTTAGCCCCAAGTATTCCAGACTTTTGACTGGTTCTAGGGCTGACTTGTCTCGGTTGATAATCCAACCGTGATATTCCAGATACTTGATTGTCTCGTGAACAACCACTTCTAGTTTTTCCACTGAGTGGTCTATCAGCAACAAGTCGTCTAGATATGCCATTATCGTTACACCTCGTGTTCTTAGATTGGCCAATAATGGGGCCAGAATTTTTGTGAACACTCTTGGTGCTGTGGCCAGACTGAAGGGTAAGGCTCTGAACTGAAAATGGCGCCCTTCTATCGCAAAGCGTAGAAATTTTTGGTGGGCTGGAAAGATGGGGATGTGCAAATACGCATCTTTGATGTCGATCGAGGCTAACCATTCCTCCCCTTGTAGGGCAGTGGCTACCGATCGGATCGACTCCATCCGGAAAGTCCTGATATGCAGGAATTTGTTTAGCCCTTTTAGATTTAATATGGGCCTCACGTCCCCGTTTGGCTTCGGAACTGTAAAGAGGTTTGAGTAAAACCCGAACCCCCATTCTTCCAGGGGGACCTCTATAATTACTGCTTGAAGCAATAATTGTTCCAGTGCCAACAGGAGGGATCCTCTCTTCTGGGGATCCCTTGGCACGTTCGACCTTATAAAGCGGGAAGGAGGGGAGTTTTTTAACTCCAATTTGTATCCCAGATTTACTGCGGAGAGCACCCATCTGTCTCGGATCGTGTCCCGCCAGGTTTCTGTGAACAACTGAAGTCTTCCCCCCACCCGATTGGGTGGGGGCAACCCTTCATGCATTTGACTTTGGGGGAGGTTTTGTACCTCTCCTGCTCCAGGGCTTCTTGTTACCCTGCAACTGTCCCTGATTTTTACCTCCGGGATTTGACCGGGGAGGCCGTCGGAACTGTTTCACAGCCGATGTCCTAGGGACTGGAGAAGCCGGCCTCTTAAAAGAGGGACCTCTAACTCTATTTTTGACCGGCAAGAGTGTACTTTTACCGCTGGAAATTCTCTGGATATACTTGTCCAGGTCTTCCCCGAATAAACGCTCCCCATGAAATGGGAAGCTGACCAGCAATTTTTTACAGGGAGCTTCAGCAGACCAGTTTTTGAGCCATAGAAGCCTGCGCATATGTACTACAGACAGCGTAAGGCGGGAGGCCTGATGGATTGAATCCTTTATAGCGTCCACCGCAAAGCATAAGGCTCTAGGTAGATCAGCTAGAGCAAGCGCCTGCTGATCTGGCACGTCCCTTAAGACCTGTTTCAACTGATCCTTCACTGCTTGGCAGACCCCTATAGCTGCCACTGCTGGTTGTGTCACCAATCCTGCTGTAGAAAAAGCAGATTTCAATAAGGACTCCAATTTTTTATCTATTGGGTCCTTGAACATTTGGACAATTTTCCACCGGACATGTCAGTGATTTATTCACACAAGAGATGGCTGCGTCCACTGTAGGGACCTTCCATTTTCTGACGAACTTATCCTCCATAGGATAGACCACCGGAAATCTCTTGGGGGGAGTAAATATTTTGTCAGGATGCTCCCAATCCTGGTAAATGAGCCCCTCCAATAAAGGATGGATCGGGAAAGAACAAACAGTCTGGGGAGCTTTTAGCGACCCCAACGAGGAGACAGAAGAGGAGGATGGCTCCGCAAGTGGCATTTTAAATGCTGATCGGACCATATTAGTCAGGGACTGAACCCATAACCTCTCAGCATGTGATGCTGAGAACGGCTCCTCCACTGTTGATTCCTCTACAACTGAATCAACCTCATCCTGATCCCCCTCAGGTAGGTCGACCTCTGTATGGGACTGTTGCTCTGTTAACAGGCACTCTGAGGGAGGAGACGGAGATCGAGCACTTTTCTCCTGTGACAGGGAAGCAGCAATTAGTGCTGACAATCTCTCTTCCAGCCCTCCCAGAGCTGAGGAAAAAACCTCCTCTGTTACATACACAGGAGCAGGTGAACTGGGGACAGCCACAGTACCAGGTACTCCTGGGGGTGCCCTACGGTCACTAACCTCTGATTCTTCAGGGGAGACTGGTGCAGCCAAAGCATGCCCAAGATCCTCAGAGCCCGATGGAGACCCCCTATTCCTCCTGGAATTTCTAGTCCCGGAGTTTTTAGACGGCATATTCCTAAGCCACAAAGCTGAGGTATTCCAGCCGAAAATACACCAGTTACTGATAATAGTCTAGCATAAATGCTGCTATAATAAACAGTTGGTGTCTACTAATGTGCCTTTCTAGGGGATGCCTGTATCAACCGCTTGCTGTATGCCTTTAAATGTTGTCAGCTCTGTCTCTGTACTTCATAGCCAGCTTACTGCAATAATGTGGCTTTTTAAAACCTGCTGGGACGCCCGCACATGCGCAGAAGCGCTGCGGCGCGCACAGAGCGTCATCCCCCAGGCCCCGCCCCTTTTTCCGGCCACCTCTATATATAGAGGCGCGTGCACGCGCACGCGCGCGGCCACGTGCGCCTCGGCGCTAATTTTCAAACATGGAAACCAGGGACAGGAGCCAGGGCCCCTTTTGCCGCAGGCCGGGGGATAGACGAACACTGCAACATGGCAGAGGAAACAGTTTCCTGTAGGAGAACTCACCAGCTGCCTGGACTTTGCTCTCTGAGAAGAAACTAGTCCATATGACAAGAAAAACATTCCACAGCGGCCTCTAGTGGACAAACACAGGCACCGCAGTTTAATATACTAAACATATATATAAAAAACATTCTTTTTTTTTTTTTTTTTCTTGACCACTATTAAAAATTATTACATTTTTTTAGTAGTTACAGGCATGCACAGATATTAGCGGGAATACCATTAGGTAACAGACAGAAAGACAAATTAGGCTTGGGGGTCCCCCAATAGAACCAAGTTCCTGGGGGCCCCCACTTACCTGTTCCCCGCCGCAGGACTTTGTTTGGTCCACAAAAGCCCAAACTTCACCTATCACGGCAGGCATTGTAATCAAACCTTCAGGGACCGGGTTCCCAAGGATTCCACTCCCCTGGACCTGTATAGCACCCTGCACAGAAAACATCTTGGTCGTGGGTATGACCAGAGCTCTGGATCCCAGGGTCCAGCTCTCCTAAGAGAAGCATTACAGGCAGAACCTTGCTCTTCTCTGCAAGGCCCGGGTACCGACCGTTTAGCTATGAAGCTTTTTTGGTCGGATCCGGAATAGCTTACTGAGGCCCAAAAGAACCTGTACGCAAGCTCAGTGAAAAACACATGTTTCTTCTTGGCCAACACCTTAGACACTGGCAAAAAACTGAGGTGCTCCCGGATGGGAGGGGCTTATATAGGGGAGGGTACTTCCGGTTTTGGAAGTTGCCAGTGCCAGCACCTGACGGTAACTATATAACCCATTAGTAATGACTATGTCGCTCTGTGTCCCGTGATGTACGAAAAAGAAAAAATTGTTTTGAAAAAAATTGGGATAATTATTATTTTATTATAAATATTGGGGTTTTTTCAAACCCATTACTCTTGTTTATAGCACAAAAAAATAAGAACCGCAGAGGTGATAAAATACCACCAAAAGAAAGCTCTATTTGTGGAGGAAAAAAATAAATCATAAAAATTTCATTTGGGTACAGTGTTCCATGACCGCGCAATTGTCATTCAAATTGCGACAGCGCTGAAAACTAAAAAAATGGCCTGGGCAGGAAGGGGGTGAAAATGCCCTGTATTGAAGTGGTTAAACTTGTAAACAAAAAGTTTTAGAAAAGCCCTGGTCAGCAAGTCGATCTCTCTGGAAAATTTCCGATACAATGATTGCGCCTTTAAATGTTTGCTCAATGTTTTCTACCCATCTGTGACCAGTTTTACCGTGGGCTGCCGAACACGCAAAAAGAACAGAAGGCGCGACTTTTAAAATCGTACTGCACTAATCAGTATGGTACCATAGCACTATGCAAAACGCAACAGTGTTTCCTAGATTCGTAGCACCAGTGTGTTCCCATGCAGTGCAGGAAACGGACATTTCCACATTGCAAGTGGTGTGAACGGGTTATCTATAGTGACAACACTGAAAAAATTACACTTTGCTATAATGTAAAGTAGTGAGTGTACAACAGTGTAAATTTGCTGTTGCCTTAAAACAACCCATTAATGTCTAAACCACTGGCAACAAAAGTGATTACACCTCGAAGTGAAAATTATTCAACACTGCCTTAACCCTCTTGGGCATGGCGTTCACCAGTGCTTCACAGGTTGCCACTGGCGTTTTCTTCCACTCCATGATGACATCACAGAGCTGGTGGATGTTAGAGACCTTGCGCTCTTCCACCTTCCATTTGAGGATGCCCCACAGATGCTCAATAGGGTTTAGGTCTGGAGACATGCTTGGCCAGTCCATCACCTTTACCCTCAGCTTCTTTAGCAAGGCAGTGGTCGTCTTGGAGGTGCGTTTGTGGTCGTTATGTTGGAATACTGCCCTGTGGCCCAGTCTCCGCAGGGAGGGGATCATGCTCTGCTTCAGTATGTCACAGTACATGTTGGCATTCATGGTTCCCTCAGTGAACTGTAGCTCTCCAGTGCCGGCAGCACTCATGCAGCCCCAGACCATGACACTCCCACCACTATGCTTGACTGTAGGCAAGACACACTTGTCTTTGTACTCCTCCCCTGGTTGCTGCCACACACGCTTGACACCATCTGAACCAAATAAGTTTATCTTGGTCTCATCAGACCACAGGATATGGTTCCAGTATTCCATGTACTTAATCTACTTGTCTTCAGCAAAATGTTTGCGGGCTCTTGTGCATCATCTTTAGAAGAGGCTTCCTTCTGGGACATGATTCATGCAGACAAATTTGATGCAGTGTGCGGCGTATGGTCTGATCACTGACAGGCTGACCCCCCCCCCCACCCCTTCAACCTCTGCAGCAGTGCTGGCAGCATTCATACATCTGTTTCCCAAAAGACCTCTGCATATGACGCCGAGCACGTGCATGCAACTTCTTTGGTCGACCATGACCAGGCCTGTTCTGAGTGGAAGCTGTCCTGTTAAACCGCTGTATGGTCTTAGCAACCATGCTGCAGCTCAGTTTCAGGGTCTTGGCAATCTCGTTATAGCCTAAGGCCATTTTTATGTAGAGCAATTCTTTTTTTTCAGATCCTCAGAGAGTTCTTTGCAATGAGGTGCCATGTTGAACTTCCAGTGACCAGTGTGAGAGAATGAGAGCGATAACACCAAATTTAATACACCTGCTCCCCATTCACACCCGAGACCTTGTAACACTAATGAGTCACATGACACTGGGGAGGGAAAATGGCTAATTGGGCCGATTTGGACATTTTCACTTAGGGGTGTACTCACTTTTGTTGGAAGCGGTTTAGACATTAATGGCTGTGTGTTGAGTTATTTTGAGGGGACAGCAAATTTACACTGTTATACAAGCTGTACACTCACTACTTTATATTGTAGCAAAGTGTAATTTCTTCAGTGTCACATGAAAAGATATAAAATATTTACAAAAATGTGAGGGGTGTATCCACTTTTGTGAGATACTGCAATATATATATCAGGGCTTGACAAATTTGCTTGGAATCTAGGAGCCAGCTAAAAAAGTTAGGAGCCAGGTTTTTTTTTTTTTTACGACCAATGCGTGCAGAAGCGAACGCATTTGTGAGTAGCGCCCGCATATGAAAGCAGTGTTTAAACCACACATGTGAGGTATTGCCGCGATCGGTAGAGCGAGAGCAATAATTCTAGCCCTAGACATGCTCTAACTCAAAACATGCAACCCGTAGAATTTTTTAAATGTCGCCTATGGAGATTTTAAAGGGTAAAAGTTTGTCGTCATTCCACGAGCGGACGCAATTTTGAAGCGTGACATGTTGGGTATCAAATTTACTCAGCGTAACATTATCTTTCACTATATAAAAAAAAATTTGGCTAACTTTACTGTTGTCTTATTTTTTAATTTAAAAAAGTGTATTTTTTTCCTCAAAAAAGTGCGCTTGTAAGACCGCTGCGCAAATACGGTGTGACAAAGTATTGCAACGACCGCCATTTTATTCTCTAGGGTGTTCTATATAATGTTTGGGGGTTAACTTCTAAGTAAAGGGAAGGAGATGGGCGGGCAGTGAAACAGGCAACCATTGCTGGTTGTCGTGTCATACCAACGGCCACCACAAGATGGCGCCAGATTACAGAATGAAGCCTAGGCCTGCAGAAGGCCGCGAAGCCGCGGCCTAAATTGCCGGCCAGCGCGGCCCGACGCGATCGCGCGGGGGGGCGCAAGGAGATACAGGTAACCTCAGCCGTGCTGCCCCAGGTCGCTAATTCTAGTCGCATTTACGACCTGGCGCCCGGGGATTGTCGAGCCCTGATAGATATACTCGAGTATAAGCCAAGTTTTTCAGCACATTTTTTGTGAAAATGCCCAGAGTCGAGTCACCTTTTTGCGCCTGTTCTCCCGACATTTGAATTCCCGGTACCGGCCAGGTTTGGACCCCAAACCTGGCACACATGTAGCCCCACTCTTCATATACAAGTGTGCAAAGTTTGTTGTCCGGGGGACCTACAGCCGGGGAGCACCGATTTTTCAATGCCAGGTACCCCTTCCATAGACTCCCATGTTAAACGGACCCGAAACTTGGCATACATGTAGCCTCATTTCTCCTCTGCAACTGTGCAAAGTTTTGTGTCTAGAGGACCTACAGTTGGGGAGCACCGATTTTTCAAAGCCAGACACTTCTTCCATAGACTCCCATGTTAAACGTCAGTCTAGGCATGGGCACAGCGAGGCATGGGCACAGCGAGGCATGCAGATGGACACAGCGAGGCATGCAGATGGACACAGCGAGGCAAAGTGAGGCATGCAGATGGACACCCTAGGCTTATACTGGAGTCAATACGTTTTCCCAGTTTTTTGTGGCAAAATTAGGTGCCTCGGCTTATATTCGGGTCGGCTTATACTCAAGTATATACGAGAGAGATAATAGGATTTTTTGTACTCACCGTAAAATCCTTTTCTCTGACATCCATGGACTGACACGGTGTCTCTTTACACTTTACACGTGGGTTATGTCCCTGCTTGCAGGAGAAGACCTAGGCAGAATGTGAGATGTTATACATACACATTCTAAAAGCCAGAGCTGAACAGCCCCACCCAGGGGGCGGTCCCTCCGGACATAACCCTCCCACTACAGTCAGCAGACTTCAGTTCGTAACAAAGCAGTACAAACTTAAAAAGGAAGGGTGGGTGCCGTGTCAGTCCATGTATGTCAGAGAAAAGGATTTAACGGTGAGTACAAAAAATCCTATTTTCTCTTAACATCCATGGACTGACACGGTGTCTCTTTACACTTTACACGTGGGATGTCCCAAAGCAGTGTCAAGAGGGATGGGAGCAGTATAAATGGAAAAACCAAAAACTTCACTCCAAGAAGGCAGAGCTCCTCAACGGAGGAGTCGCAACTTTAAACAGCGGCCTGCAGCACCCTGCGGCCGAAGGAAGCATCCGGAGATGCAGCCACATTAATCTTATAAAAAAACTTAAAAGGCATGAACAGACGACCAGGTCGCCGCCTTGCACACTTGTGCAACCGACGCTTGATGTCGGAAAACCCAGGAAGCACCAATTGCCCTGGTGGAATGAGCCGTAACCGGAAAGGGAGGCGCCCGCCCTTTGAGAGCATAGGCTTGAATGACGGTTTGTCTGATTCCCCTAGAAATGATGGCAGACGAAACCGCTTGGCCCTGTTATGGACCAGAGAGTCACAAACAGTGAGTCGGACTTTCGAATAGAAGCAGTAGCAGACAGGTACACCCGTAAGGCTTGTACCACATCCAATATGTGCAGCGCAAACTCTCTGGGATGCGATGGGTGAGGACACAAGGACGGGAGGACAATGTCCTCATGTAGGTGAAAGGGCGACACCACCTTTGGCAAAAAGGAAGGTCACGGATGCAACACCGCCTTATCCTTATGGATGACTAAATATGGCGACTTGCAGGACAAAGCCGCCAACTCAGACACCCGTCAAACAGAAGTGATTGCCACTAAAAGGCCACCTTCTGAGACAAGAGGGGAATATCCCGGATATTCCCAAAAGGAGGTTCCTGGAGGACCGAGAGCACCAAATTCAGATCCCACGGTGGGAGAGGAGGCTTGACAGGAGGGAGCACATGGCGAACCCCCAACACAAGGTGCTAACCAAGAAATGACCCGCTAGAGGTCACTGAAAGAAGACGGCCAAGGCCGAAATCTGATCCTTGATGGTACTCAAAGCAAGCTTTTGGGTAACTCCACACTGCAGAGGACGCAGGATTCTGGGGACGGAATACGTCCGAGGACGCCAGTCCAGCGCTTCGCATATGGCGATATAAGCTTTCCAGGCACGGTGATAGATCTGCTTGGAGGAAGACTTCCGTGTCCTTAACATGGTCAAAATGACAGAGTCCGAGAGACCTCGGTCCCTGAACACCTGGCTTTCAACAGCCCTGCCGTTAAAGTCAGAGACTGTAAGCCGGATGAAACATAGGACCTTGAGACTGAAGGTCCTCCCTCATCGGCAACCGCCAGGGAACGTCCGCGACGAGACGTACCAGATCAGCGTACCAGTGATGCTGAGGCCAATCCGGAACAATTAGGATCACCGGAGTTTATATCAGGCGATAAGGACCCTATGGGGCCACCAACGCATCCGAGGCATCGCCCAAGGATCCCTGGATCTGGCCACAACCTCGACCCTTGCGATTGAGTCGAGAGGCCATCAGGTCCACATCTGGCGTGCCCCACCGTCGGGCAAAGGAGTTGAAATATGCAAGGACCACTCTTCTTGGTCCGACTGGCTCCTGATGGAGCGACCCCATACTCTCTCCGACCTGAGGAGAGACACAGTCCGATGGCCCGTATTTCCAGAACAGTGATTGGTAAACGGGCTCGTCCGGAGTCCAAGGCCTTGAGCCGACAGGACTCCCCAGACTCCACCCCAGCTTGTTCGGCTTACGCACCCAGGGGCACTTGTGCCCACCAGCCGCACTGCCGTCAGTCCGAAAGAACCTACCCGTGGACTCTGATGAAAAAAAAACAGTTTTGCTGGAAAGGAAGGCCCCTGTCTGCGGCGGGCCTCCTCACTCTTGCTAGTCTAAGGAAGAAGAGTGCTTTTACCTCCCATGACATCCATGACGATGTCATCCAGAGCAGCACTGAAAGGTCTACCACCTTTAAAATGGTAGATCCGTCAGGAGCTTCCTAAGGCTAGGTCAGCAGACCAGCACTTCAACCAGATAAGACGACGCAATACCACCGCCGAGACAGAGGCCCTGGATATTAAAGGGGCCGCGTCCAAAGTGGCGTCGCACACATAAACCAGGCCCTGAACCAGTTGGTGGGCCAGAGCAACTGTGTCTGGAGGAAGATTATGCTCCTGTACAGCTAGGTGCAACATTTTTGCCCAACCTGTAAGTGTTTAAGACACAAGGGTCGCCGCTACCACAGGCCGTAGGGCGGATCCCAACAAGGCAAACATGGCTCTGCTCACCACTTCTGACCTCCTGTCAGTGGGGTCCTCAAATGCAGGAGTCCCCTCCATCGGGAGAGTGATGGCCTTGTTCAACCGGGCGACTGGAGGGTCGACCCTGGGGGAGAAGCCCACTTTTTAAGTAGGGCATCTTCAAGGGGTATCTGATAGACAAACGCCGCGGGACCATAAAAAAATTCTTCTGCGGCTTTTCCCAGACCTTATCAATGAGCTGGTCAAAGAAAGTACATATGGAAAAACCTCTTTAGAAGGCCTGGCCTTAAAAGAACCAAAGGAGAGTGTATCCGCCTGAGGTTCTGCATCCGCAGCATTTTAGCTTGAGAGTGTCCCTCACCGCAGTCATGAGTACACTAACAAGCGCCCTGTCATTTACTGACTCAGAACTGGAGTTTTCCTCATAAGGAATCTCCTGATCAAAACCATCCAATACATTCAGAACTAGGGTCCTGAGCGGTAGTGGCTAGGCCCATATCTGAATCAGCGCACTGCCCTCATGAAGTAAAGTGGGGAGAGGGCGCTTTTTTGCTCCCTTGCGCTTGCACACAGCTCCCATCCTGGTCAGAAATGATTCCAGGACTGCCCACAACTGGTCCCTAGGGACCGCAGGTGCTGAAGCACTGCCTGTTGTCCACTGACATTTAGGGGAAGCTGGTGACAGAGACTCCATATTGCCCCCCTCAGACTCCTCAGATAAAAAGTCCACCCACAGGTTGTGCTGACTGAGGAGGGGGCGCCCAGGGGACTCACCAAACCGGACCAGGGACCGCTCAGTTCCGCTGTCTGTACCGCGCTGTGTCAGCACTGGTGAGCTGTGAGGAGATTGTGAGGAGATTTGCGCTGTTACAGCAGCGCTAGATGCCAAAACTAGTGCTGAAGAGCGCGCGGGCTACAAGAAAATGGCCGCCGCACTTCACTGAGGCGATCCGCGGCAAGATGGCCGCCATGACTCAGCAAAAGTGAAAAAAACAGCACACACACAGCGCCACTCAGGCCCCAAAACACACAAAAAAAGGCCCCAAGCATATCTGCAGACCAGCATTAGCCCCTCCAAGAACAGTGTGACCCCCAGGCACCCCACACAGCACAGCGCCAGCAATGGTGACAGAGAGTGACAATGAAATACAGGGGGAGACGGGGAAAATCCCCCACAGAGAAACACACAGCTTTTTGTACTCACCTGCAGGCAGGAGAGACTACTTACCCGTCCCCTGAGGGACCCACTGGTGTGTTTCTGACAGGACTATCACAGTGCAGTACTGAGTAGCTGTCGGCCCGGTCCATCGCGAAAGATACAGTCAGTCAGGAACTGTTCAGTCTTGAGAGGACCGTGGGAGCATGAAAGCAAACCCGGCCACCCCTGGAGTCATGGGGCCTGTCGTGAACTGAGTCTCACGCACACAAGGCGAGGATCAGCACGCTCGATGGTCGGACAGGGAAGACTACAAGGATATCTTGTACCCAACCTGTTGCCCAGCCGACAGTTGATAGAAGATTCTCAAAAATAAAATAAAAAAGAATTCCAGAAAAGGAATAAAAATAGGTCAGGAGACTGGCTCCTGAGAGAGCCACGTCTTCTCCTTCTGCTAGGCAGAAAAAAACTGAAGTCTGCTGACTGTAGTGGGAGGGTTATGTCCGGAGGGACCGCCCCCTGGGTGGGGCTGTTCAGCTCTGGCTTTTAGAATGTATGTATAACATCTCACATTCTGTCTAGGTCTTCTCCTGCAAGCAGGGACATAACCCACGTGTAAAGTGTAAAGAGACACCGTGTCAGTCCATGGATGGTAAGAGAAAGAGAGACACTCTCTCTCTCTCATACACACACACATATACATACAGTCGTGAAATTAACATTGCCCAAATGTCTCCTTAGAAAAGTAGTTTGTTTTTAAAATAAAAGTCAACAGATACAAATACTGTACCTGCTGAATTTTCATGAACAGGTACTCCCCAGTCCAAGAGTCCAGCTATGACTTCACCCTGGCCAGTTGTTCCTCCGATCTTTGGATCCCTGGTGCTGCCTTCCTGGCTGTGAGAAGCCGACAGACTTTCTGCTTGTTTAAACCCAGCTCCCCACTGTGTATGCAAGAGAAGCGCTGCACTTCCAGACTGGTCCCGCAGTGTTCTGGGATTGTGACATGTCCCAGGATGTTGCAGGCGTTAGGGGGGGTGAACTGCTATTCTTCCCTAGGTGAGAATTGTGGGAGTGCATACCTGCTCCCAGAAAATAAACCTTCCAATAAAGTTAGAGGACGAGAAGAAAAGGGTTAAAAAGAACTTTCACGGAAGTTCCGCTTAAACAGACAAGGCCTTCCATAAACAGAAATTCTATAAAAAATAAAAAAGTAGTTTGTCGTGATGTGCACTTAAACTTGGTAAATACAAGAATGTTTCTATTGCTGACCACAAGACACATTGGCACACACACAGTAACCTTGAATTTACCCAGTGCTAGTATTGAAAAACAGTGTCTGGCCGAAGAGCCAGGGCCAACTGCTTCTCACCTACTGTAAAAACAATCACAAGTGCTAAAAAAAAGGAAACTGCCGCTTGACTGCACGAGGAGAGAAGCCAGGAGGGTCATTTTATAGTTCTGAGCTATGAGATATGAAGACAACTCGAACATAATGTTCATTTAGACAGCATGTCTTACCATGTCAGTTGTACTGTACAGTGATCTGACATTTCACAAGTAATGGAATTTTATACTAGAGCAGATGAAGGAAACATACGTAGGTATCAAAAATGAGCTCATCAACATTGTAATTGAAATTACAAAATGTATTTAGTTATTTATAGTGCCAACTAAACTGGAGTAGCCTGAGGTCCCGCGATTATGCAATAGTCCATTCTTCCTCCACCAGTGGTCATGGTACTCAAACTCAAAAGAAACATTTCATATCTGATATTGAAGAACTTGTCACTCGAGTCCCAAAAAGATAGGAAGACAATTCAACACCCTTGTATCAAATCATAATCAAAATATCAGTTTTCTAGGTTTAACTCTGAAATTAAAGTAAAAATATGCCAAAATGATGCCCACTAAAGTATCCTGAACGGCACTTTAAAACAAACCCTCATTCATCTCTGAATCTACAAGCATTGGGAAGAAAATAATTTCCCAATAGTTTTTTTAATAATGAGGAGATCGTGGCAGGCTGCCAGCCCTCTAAGGAAAACACACAGCATGTGTTTATAAGGCCCCGTTCACATGAATAAGTGGACCGATTGGGCCCATCTGTCAGTTTTTCAGGCAGACCCACTCAGAACCTCCATTCTCCTTTATGAATACATCCATTTAAACCCACAGGAATCGAATCCCCTGAAAACAGACAGGTGGGGATCTGTTCCCCTTCCGTCCAGCAGATCGGATCAGATGGCAGTCCATAAAGGAGAGCGGGCTGTGTCTGCTCCACTGACATGGACCAGCAGACAGATCCCCCACTGGGCAAGCCAACTCCTAATGGAGTCTGCCCCAAGAGGAAGGGGCCTAAGGCTTCATTCACACAAATGTTTTGCGGCGCGAATCTGTGCTAGCCTAAAAAATCTGCTTTTCCCAGCCCAGGAAGCCAGGGGTGGCTTGTACAGCCGACCATAGAACTAAATGTCTGTATGCAGCTATACTCTGGTTAAGGCTGAAGCTTTAATCAGCATTTACACATGCATGTGTGTATGACATACATCATGCTCTTCTTTTATATTATAAGATGGTCAGAAAAATAAATTAATTTACAGATCGAGATTTCGTGCAAGAAAAAAATAATAAAGCCAAAGTCAAAACTGAGAGGGCTATAAACCCTGTCAGTGTATATATATAGTTTCTGTTGGATAACATGCCATAAAATAATCTGTGAATATCAATATGTAAAGTATTTGTTCAACAGCGTGGGAAGGGTGAAAGACCTTTCTTATATTACTAGTATCACAAGAACTTGAGTAAACTCCTTTTCTTGAAACCACGTGCGTTTCCTGAGACTTCTAGGACTGAAATGAGTGATGCAGGAAATCCCTGCTAATCAAAAGCATGCAGCCCAGATAAGGCACTCACATGGAGATATAGATTAGTAAATATAGTAGCATACTGCTGAAACTTTTGCATTAGAATTATATAGTCCATGGTTTGAGTCATAACTTTCTCCCTCAATTGTTCTAAAGTAACACGGCGACAGAATAAAACCTAATCCTGACGACTTCCTCTTGACTGCCAAAGAATATAGATGCAAGGCTCCTAAATACACTGTAAACCTGTAAGAGACTTTGCTTAAGGTACAGTCCAATTTGCGTCTAACCATTTTGCTATTTACTTGAAAAATGGCCAGGAAAGTGTGCAGGTGTGCCTTTCAGACTAGGAGACTAAAGCCAGCCATACACAGTTGTAGTCCCTGCTGAACCGGCCGAGATTCAAACCATGCATGAACAGGCTGAATGTACCCAAGTTGATCCATTGATTTGGGTACAACCAGCATGTCATATTTGTCACATGATTATAGCCGCTAGCAATAATCACTAGGTTATCGTGGCAGGGACGGCTCCCCCTGCCAGGAGAACACAATGGCTCCGCGGGAGGGGTTCC
The DNA here is from genome assembly GCA_029206835.1 of Rana muscosa. Classification (NCBI taxonomy): domain Eukaryota; kingdom Metazoa; phylum Chordata; class Amphibia; order Anura; family Ranidae; genus Rana; species Rana muscosa. Next base: position 938,102,849 of record CM055118.1, on the reverse strand, counting down.
CCCATCAGAACTGACTGTGTTGATAGGGGAATTTAATCTATTTTCTTTCCTGTAACCCATTGTTGCAGGAAAGTCAATTGTATCATCTATGGCCTGCAGACAGGGTGGATTGTGAGCAAGCCCGCGCAAGTTCTCCCATAGGAAGCAGTTTTGTTTTTGGGGCATTTGGCTGGGAGGAGGAGCCAGAATCACCGACAGGGGACCTGGGAAAAGGAGGTTCAGGGCTGCTAGGTAAGTATAAATATGTTATTTAACAACTTCCCACCCAGCCTATAGCAGAATGATGGCCAGAAAATGGTTCAGTTATCCTGACTGGGCTTCATATGATGTCCAGCAGGATAAGCTGCGATCACGTGCCCACGCAGATCGCTGGTGTGGTGTGTCAGTCTGACACACTGCATCTCCAATCTAGGTAAAGAGCCTCTGACGGAGGCTCTTTACCACGTCATCAGCTGTGTCCAATCACAGCTGATCACAGTGTAAACAGGAAAAGCTGTGTATCCGCTTTTCCTCTATTTGCACTGATAGACGCGAGTAAAGGAAAGCTGATCGGCTGCTCTGACAGGTGGGGTCTGCACTGATTAATTATCAGTGCAGTCCCTCCCCCAAGGATGCCCACCCATAGCCAGCAGGGATGCCCACTAGAGCCCACCAGGGATGGCAACCATTGCCCATCAGTGATGTCTGCCAGCACCTCTGATCAGTGCTGCCCATCAGTGCTATGAGTGCCCATCAGCGCCCCCTATGAGTGCCCATCAGTGCCTATCAGTGCTGCATATAAGTGCCACCTCATCAGTGCCCACCAGTGAAGGAGAAAACTTATTTACAAAGTTTTGTAACAAAAACTAAGAAAAACTCTCTCCTCAAAATTTTCGTTTTTTTTTTTTTATTATTTGTAGCACAAAAAATAAAAACCTCAGGAGGTGATCAAATACCACCAAAAGGAAGCCCTTTTTGTGGAAAACAACATTTTTGTTTGGGTACAGCATTGCATGACCGTGCAATTGTCATTCAAAATGTGAGAATGTTGAAAATTGGTCTGGGCAGGAAGGTGTATAAGTGCCCTGTATTGAAGTGGTTAAAGCAGCTTTAAAATGTAAGCAGTTGAGGTACCTGAATTTGACTTAGTATCACTCTCTTGCAATCCAGTGTATAGTAGAAACTGGTAAAGGAAGATGCAGCACAAGGAGCCAATCAGTTCTGCTGTACTGCTCAAGTACTAAAAAGGTGGAAAGAGCAGGGAGGTGAGCTCACCAGTGTGCCGCTTCTCCTTTTACTATCCACTAACAGACTGGGGGAGGGACAAAGCTTGTAAGAGTTACTGTAGCAGAGAAAAAAAAAAAAACTTACCAGACAAAGCTGTGTTTGGCAGAGCTGGGTAATCCTCAGGGCTGGATGGAAAGGTATACAGATAAAATGATATGCATTTCATCTATGCATTTAGCAGTCAGTCTGGGATTCCGATTCTCAAAAAAATAACAGAAAAAAAATAAAATAAAATTATACTCACCCGAAATGCCTGTTGCTATGCGGAAGTCCCCTAATCTGCCTCTTCCTTTGCCTCGGTGTATGTCCTTCCGCTTCCTCTTCTTGTGAATGGGGCAAGCTGCCTTCTGGGAACTGTGTGTATCCCAGGAGGCAAGCCGCCCATTCACAAAGCGCTGTGCGAGTCGCGCATGCGCAGTAGTTAACAGGCAGTGAAGCCGTAAGGCTTCACTGCCTGTTTCCCTTAGTCAGGATGGAGGAGCCGGGACCTGCCAGCACCAATCGATCGCCATAGCGGGCGAGTAGGACAGGTAAGTGTCTTTATTAAAAAGTCAGCAGCTACAGTGTTAGTAGCTGCGGACTTTAAAAAAAAAAAAATCACAGGTGGAATCCCGCTTTAAGTGAGAGGAAAACCTTCTCAGATAGTTTTCACCTTTCCCCACCAACAATCCAAAACAAATAGAGACACTATCTCCCAGGCAGGGACACCTACCCTCACCAACAAAAAAATAAAAATAAAAAAAATATTATATTATATTATATTATATTATATATATATATATATATATATATATATATATATATATATATATATATATATATATACATACATACATACATACATACATACACACATACACACACACACACACATTTTGCTGCACAGGCTTTACATTTAATATTGTTCAGAACAGAAAAAAAAAAAAAAATACAAGCTACAATAATATACTGTACAATACAATCTATCCTAGTGCTAGGGCTGGGCGATTTTCTCCCAAAAAAATATCTGCGATTTTTTTATAAAAAACTCGATTTACGATTCGATTCATTTATTTTTTTATTATAATAATTAAAGTGCATCAACAAACAAAATTGCAAAGGCAAACCCTTTCTCTAACTGCAAAGTCAGTGTGAAGTGTGCAACAAACACAATATAATCCAGCGCTCATGGAACATACATTATTAACTATTGAAAACTCTTGAAACTCTGTGTGTGATTCCTTCTGTCCCAGCCTTGCTGCGATCCTGGCTCTGCATCCTTTTGGGTTGGAGGGCCCTCCACACGCTGGTCTGCCTGTTGTCCATCATTCAAGGTACTGTGCTCACACTGAGATCATGCCACAGGCTTTGTTTTGACTTTTTTAACCCCTCCTTGTTCCACAGATGTCACTGCAAGTTTAACAAGTTTGTCACCACTGGCAACTGGAGAGTTAAGATTCATTTGCCCTCTGCACATTTGGGATTGGATCCCTCTCTTTATTGTGATTAATAAATGGACTAAGCTTTTTTATCAATTCTTCAAGAGTTTTCAATAGTTAATAATGTATGTTCCATGAGCGCTGGATTATATTGTGTGCATGTTGTGTATTTTGTACTTCTGGGTACGGATTTTTTCTTGCTGCGCTGGATCCTGTTTTTTCCCCCCTTTTGGACACTTTGTACTTCCCAAAATATTTGGGATTTTTTTCTTATTATTATCATCCATTATATTTTTTTCTTTATCCACCAATTTAGCGCTTGTGACCTTTTGTTGTTTTTTGCAGTGTGCAACAAAGATTGTTAAACATCCAAATTATTAATACTGTATTTGGATTTAGCTAATAAAACAACAAAAAATCCTGAGGTTACTCTTAGTTGAATTGAACTGTGTCCAATGCCTCACTGTGCCCAATGCCTCACTGTGCCCAATGCCTCACTGTGCCCATGCTTCAATCACTGTGCCCGTACCTGATGCAGATTTTCATGGGATACGGATTTTACTGCTACACCGGTGGCCATTCCAGTATTCAAAAGCCGCGCCTCCTCCTCGTCTGTGATAGGCGGAACACTCAATTTCCCAGCATTCAGTGTTCCCCCTATCATGGTCATCCTCATAACACAGACGAGGATGAGAGGATGTCCGTGATAGGCTGAATACTGCCTGCTGTGAAATTGAGTGTTCCGCCTATCACAGACGACGAGGACTCGGGAGGCACGGCTTTTGAACACTGCAATGGCTGCCGTCTGTCTGCATGACACGCTGATCAGGTAGGCAGACGGCGGCTGCAGCGAGTAGATGTAATTGGGGCAACGCTGTCCAGTGCCATTCCGGATACGCCCCCTGCAGTCCTGCTACGGAAACTTTGAAGGAAAAAAAACAAACAAATTTAAAAAAAAAATCGATTTTAATCTTGAATCGAGTTTTGAGCTCAAATCGATTCAGATTTGAAGAAAATCGATTTTTTTAGATTTTTTTTTTAAAAAAAAAAAATTATTTTTTTTTCCCAGCCCTACCTAGTGCCATGAGAACTGTTTACAAATGTTGCAGCAGTTGCCATGATATCCTTCAAAAAGGACATGGACGTCACACCAGCCACCCTGGTAAATGTACAATTGGAGAGGGTCCGTAATCAGCCCTTGTCATGGGTTTCCATGCAATAACACACCACAAAATGTAACATTAGTGCATAACGTGCAAGGTTTCTGCTACAGGCTTTGCAGCACCACCATTCTCGCAGACAGCACACAGGTCTACCATATAAAGTCTCTCAGCATCTAAAAGTCACAGGGTGAAATTCATAGTAAGTTGCATTGGGCCTTTTTTCCTATTCCTGTCTGTTGTGCTTTATTTTGCAATTGCATGAAATGTACTACCATTTTTCTCTTTCACATATACATAATTTACAGTATCTACCGCATACTTTTTGTAAATTGTGTTCAGATTCAGCAAATTGCACATATTTTTGTACAGGCAATCCTCCTAACAAAACTAAGAGAGCGGAGAAGTCGGAAGAGACCCCTGGAGCTGTCTAATAAATGACTTTAAAAACCTGTCTAGTGCGTTTTATTTTTGACACATTTTTCCCCAGGTGAATGGGTAGAGGTACCCCATTCTCATTCACATAGGGTGGGGGGCCAGGATCTGGGGGTCCCCTTAAAGGGGGCTCAGAGATTCCGATAAGCCCCCGCCCGCAGACCCCGACAACCAATGGCCAGGGTTGTCAGGAAGAGGCCCTTGTCCTCAACATGGGGACAACAAGGTGCTTTGGGGTGGGGGGCCCCCCTGCCCCAAAGCATCCACCCCCCCATGTTGAGGGCATGCGGCCTGGTACGGTTCGCTCGTCCCCACCCCCCTTCCTGACCAACCGGGCTGCATTCCCTTAAAATCCATACCAGACCGAAGGGCCTGGTATCGTCCGAGGGGGAACCCCACACCAATTATTTTTTTTAATTTTTTGGCAGGGTTCCCCTTCATCCTCAGTACACAAGTCGCGCCGCAAGTCGGATCATGATGATCCGACTTGCGGTGCGACTTCTATTCAAATCAATGGCCTCCTTAGGGAACCATCGATTTTGAATAGAACCAGAGAAATGCAGCTGAAAGCTAGCCCCGCTAAACATGCATTGACGGAAATGCAAAACGCTGATAAAATAGCGTTTTTGAAGCAGCATTTTCCTGTCAGCAATTCGGCGTTCAAAGCGGCCGTTTTTGAGCTCCAGTGTGCATGGAGCCTAACCCTGCTTTAACCACTTCAATACAGGGCATTTATGCACACTTCCTGCCCAGACCAATTTTCAGCTTTCAGCGCTCTCACACTTTGAATGACCATTACTCACTCATGCTACATTGTATCCAAACTAAATTTTTATCATTTTGTTCTCACAAACAGAGCTCTCTTCACCGCTGGGTTTTTTATATTTTGCAATACAAGCAAAGGGCAAAATTAAAAAAAAAATCCATCTTAAAAATTTTGCAAAGTAATTTTTCTTCATAAATTTGGGCCAAAATTTATACTGCTACATATATCTTTAGTAAAAATAACCCAAATTAGTGTATATTATTTGGTCTCTGTGAAAGTTAGAGTCTACAAACTATAGTAGAAATCATTGAAAATGGATCACACCTTTTGTACAATCTCATTTCTTGAGACCCTAACAAGCCAGGAAAGTACAAATACCCCCCAAATGACCTTTTTTGGAAAGTAGACATTCCAAGGTATTTAGTAAGAGGCATGGTGAGTTTTTTGAAGTTGTAATTTTTTACCACAATTCTTGGGAAAGTTTTTTTTTGTTTTTTTTTTTACACAAAATTGTCATAACCAGTTCGTTCTCTCACACAGCACATGCATACTTACAATGACACCCCAAAATACATTCTGCTCCTCCTCCTGAGTATAGCGATACCACATTTGTAAGACTTACACAGCCTGGTGGCCACACACAGAGGCCCAACATGCAAATAGCACCTTCAGACTTTTGAAGGCACTGGAGCACCAGGACAATGGAAATGCCCACAAATTACCCCATTTTGGAAAGCTAACACCCCAACGTATAATTTGAGGCATAATGAGTCTTTTGAACGGTTCATTTTTTTCCAGAAGTTTTTGGAAAATGTGGGGGAAAAAAAATGAAAACACAATTTATTTTTTACACAATGTTGTCCATTTATAAGATATTTCCAACACAGCATGTACATAGCAAAAATGACACCCCAAAATACATTCTGCTACTCCTGAGTATGGCAATACCACATGTGTGAGACTTTTACATAGCCTGGCCACATACAGAGGCCCAACATCCAAGTAGCAACTCCAGGCGTTCTAGGAGCATAAATCACACACACAAATTCCTGCCAACCTATCACATTGTTGAAGGCCCTTTATATTTCTAACCCATAGCATGTACTGTACATACCAATTACAAACCAAAATACATTCTTCTGAGCAAAGGGTAAACAAAAGATTACCTGCGGTTTTAGTAGTGCAGTGGTCCACAGAGGAGAGCATCGGTCCAGATAGCAGGCAGGGATGTGGTCAGCAGCACCGAAAGGATCGTCCATGCAGCAGGCAGGAATACTGTCCATAGTACAGGCAGCAGGCAGAGATATGTCAGTGCAGTCAAAGTATTGGTCCAGGCAACAGGAACATGGTTCGTGAAGAGTCCTGGGTCAGTGCAGGTAGAGTTATTGTCATCACAGCCAAAGTATTGGTCCAGGCAGGACCATCAAGTTTAGGGCCTTGGTCAGGAAAGAATGGGGTCAGGTAGAGGCTTCTCCCACCCAAATCGCTTTGAAGTCTCCGGACAACCAGACCCTGTTCTGGTAATTACAAAACAGAGAAAACCAAAAACAGTTTTTCTCAACTCAGAACACTATTCTGGAGCCCCTCACATATGTGAGACCCGTGTGTAGCAGGGTGAAAGATCAGTCCAAGGGGCAGGCAAAAACATGGTAAACAAGCCAAGGTCAGTACAGGTAAAAGGCAGAAATAGACGGTAGGCAGAGGCATAGTCAATGGTCCAGGGACAGTTCATGTGAAAGGCAGAAACATGGCGGATAAAACAAACAATGAAGATGGCAGGCAGAGGCATAGTCGATAAACAGGCCAGGGTCAGTAGAGTTGAGGCACTAGGTTGGTTGTTTGGTTGAGGCACCAGGGAAATAATCAGCACAGAAAATGAAACCAGGGAAATGGCAGTCTGTTAGAAATTTGGGCTAATAGTTTACGACAGTGTGATAGCGCCTGAAGCATTCTCCGATGCATAGGCCAAATTGGGAGGGACAATGGAAACTGGTGTCTTTCCTAACTCCTCTTTTGCTGCACACCTGACATCTTTTTTGGCATCTTCATCCCGTTGCTGATGGTAGAATATTTTCAGGAAAATGGCGCTCATGTAGTCTGCTGACACAATCGGAGCGAATGCTTTCTGGGGGGGAGCCCTGCTGATAGATCAGGGCACAATATTTTCGATAAATTTGATAAAAAAGGGGTTGGGTGTTTCCATAGATTTTTGATAAGTGACGTATGCATTATAAAATGGGAAGAAGTATATTTGGACTCTTTTGTACCAGAAAAGGGACTTTCGTGTTGAAAGATAGGGCTGCAGCATTTGATAGTTTAAATCCACCCCCCCCCCCATGAACTTCTTGTATTGTACTGTACAGCAAGGCTTTTGAACGGGACCGCGTCTTCTGCAACGTTCCACTGAGGTGTCATTGTGGACATGGTGTAAACATCTTTCTTATCCCTCCACTTCACGGCCAACACTTCCTCATACCTCAGGCTTGCCGATTCCCCCCTTTGTAGCCTTGTGGTGACTAGACGCTGTGGGAAGCCTTTCCTGTTTATTCTTGCTGTACCACAGGCTAAAGTTTTCTTCAAGTATAGGTGGCGAAAAAGGTGCAAACTGGTGTATTAATTGTCCATGTAAATGTGATACCCCTTTTGGAGGAGTGGGAATGCCAACTCCCAGACAATTTTCCCGCTTATTCCCATGTACGTTGGACACTCAGACGGCTGGAGCTGGGAGTCTTTGCCTTTGTACATACGAAAGGCATTCACATGTCCAGAGGAGCTTTCACAGAGTTTGTTGAGCTTCAATCCGTACCTCGCCCTCTTACTGGGAATATACTGCTCTATTCCCAGCTGGCCTGTGAAATGGACCAGGGATGTAAAGTTCGGCAAACCTCTTATTAAAAAAAATCAATTATGAGGCAATTTATCAAAGTCTGAATAATTTCGGGGGGGGGGGGCACTGCGAGTTATCACTGAAATGCAGGAACTGCATGATCAAGTCACAGCGGGACCTGGACATCACAGCTGCAAAAATTGGCATGTGGTGGATGGGGTTGGTAGCCCAATATGTAGGCAGTTCATTTTTTTCTAAGTCCCATGTTAAGCGCAAGGCCTAAAAACAATCTAAGCTCCTCCACTATTAGGGGTCTCCATTCAAAAGGGCAGGCATAGCATGGAGTTGGGGGCGTTTTCTATGTACTGATGGGCAAAAAGATTTGTTTGGTCCACGATGCTTTGAAGTAACTCATCAGGGAAAAATAAATTAATTTCAGAGAAACCTTCAACATTGGCCTGCACACCTGGCTGTGCTGTGAAAGGGGGGGGGGGATTGTGGCTGACCCTGTGCTAGAAGGCAGCCACAATGGGTTTGCCAAAGCATTTGGAAATTGGCTGAGAGTCAGGCACTGCTGGGCTCACGGGACAGGTACTCCTGATGCGAGTGACAGGTTGGAGTTGAGTTGAGAGATATCTTAATATAGCGCAGTCTTACCCCGAAGGGTCCCGATATGCATACTCCTGATGGGGGCGACAGGTACTCTTTCTTCGAGGGGGGCAATCTGGGTACAGTAGTAATGAACAGTAACACCAACTCACTGCTCCGTTTTCTCCTCCTCACACTGGATCGGTGTGTGAGGAGGAGAACCCAGTAACAGCCGCTACATTCGGGTTTGTTTACACTTGTGACAGGCTGTGATTGGACACAGCCGGTCACGTGGTAAAGAGCCAATTTCATTGGCTCTTTACCCTGATCGGGGATGGGCTGTGTCCAAGGGACACGCCTCGTCCCCGCTCGCTGCGGGCCCGCAGTAGCGGCAAAAATCGGCCGCCATCATATGACGTCCACCCGGAGGGAGAGAGGGTTCCTGCCGGCGTCATATTACTATGACCCGGTATGGAACTAGCTAAACTTCTCCACAACTTTATCCCTGACCGGTCTGGTGTGTTCCTTGGCCTTCATGATGCTGTTTGTTCACCAAGGTTCTCCAACAAACTAATGAGGGCTTCACAGCACAGCTGTATTTATATTGAGATTAAATTACACACAGGGGGACTCCATTTACTAAATTAAGTGACTTCTGAAGGCATCCTGCGATTTTAGTTAGGGGTATCAGAGTAAAGAGGGCTGAATACAAATGCACGCCCCACTTTTCAGATATTTATTCGTAAAAAAAATAAAAAATAAAAATTAGAACATTTATCATTTTCCTTTCACTTTACAATTACGTGCCACTTTGTGTTGGTCTATCACATAAAATACATTTACATTTTTGGTTGTAACATGACAAAACGTGGAAAATTTCAAGGGGTATGAAAACTTTTTCGGTCCACTGTACATTTTTTTTTTTTTAACAGCTAACTTCAACTGGAGCGATGAGGTCTCAAATTTTTCAAAGAACTGTTCAACTATGGGGCAGTTTGGATATAAATAGTAAAAAATATATGATGTACTTATCTGACAGCACTTAGGCCCCTTTCACACTGAGACGTTGAAAAAACGCTCAAAAATTATAGGATTTTGTACCTCTATTTTACTGCGATTTTACCGCGTTTTTACCGCGATCGCGGTAAAAATAGCGCTAACGCGTATGCGGTTTTACCGCGATTTTACCGCGAATCCCATTCATTTCAATGGGGATAGGCGTTTTTACAGCGCTATTCTATGCGCCCTAAAGTTGCTCTAAAAAAGCTGTTTGCAGGATTTTTTTCAACGCCCAGCCAGCAAAACGCCTCAATGTGAAAGCCCTCAGAGATTTCACATTGAGAATGCTGGGGCAGGATTATTTCAGGCGTTATTACAGCGCTATTTTTACCGCGAAAACGCGGTAAAAACGCCTCAGTGTGAAAGGGGCCTTAGGCTCCATGTACACAGAAGCTGATAAACTGCAGTTTATTGGCGTTTTTTTAAAAAGCCCATTAACTGCACTCTTTGTTAGCCTATGTGTTCATGTACACAAAGTTTTTTAGCTTTAATGAGCAGTGGAGTTAATGGGCTTTTTTCTGAACGCAAGAAATTTGCGTTCAAAGTGCAGTTTTTGGCAGAAAAAAAAACGCAAAAAAAACGCAAAACGCCTTATAAACACTCAAAAAAGCTCAAAAACGCTGGCCGCGAGCGTTTTTTAGCGTTTTTTGGTCCATTGAAAAATTTTTATTTTTATTTTTTTTTTAAAGCTAAATAAAGCTACACTGAAAAACGCTAATAAAAAGCTAGTATAAAAACGCTGATAAAAGCTAGCTTTTTCTGCTGCTTTAAAAACAATCGTTTTTGAGCTTCTGTGTACATGGAGCCTTATAGAGTACGTTTTGTGTTTCCTGGCATTCAGCTGTAAGACTGGTCATGTTCTTCGTTGCACAGTTTGTGTCTTGTTACACTTAAGAAGGAACCATTGTTACTCTAAATATAAGGAAGTTGCCTTGACCTGAACAGATGCCAAACCTCAATGTTTACCTAAATTCCCAATCTAATGTCTCCAGGCAAACTTGCAATACTTACATAACCACTTTCCTCGCTCATGTAAAAAACAGCCATAAAAGAATGTAAGTTTATCACTAGCAGTGCTAGGTCATGATGTAACACTCAGCAGCAAAATGTAACATTTTCCCAGTTTAGAACAGAAAATATAAATGCAAATGTTTAAACTCTTGATAGGTTACTGCAATTTGCCTTATTAACTGTAAATGGCTAAAAATATAAACAAGACACCATATCCTGAGACAAAAAGAAGAGAAGATTAAAACAAAATTACAAGTTTCTATCGATTGACTTCAGTAAAACCAGCCTGTCGGATTTTTGATTTCATGCAATTACTACCAGCGTCTATAGCAGTTGGCAGTGATCATTGTGTTCTGTAGGGAAGGCTCCACATCAGCACTGCAGGAGGGATTCCCTCACCAACACTGATTGCATTTATGGGGGAATAGGCCGATTTTCTTTCCTTCCACCTGTGGTGAAAGAAAAGAAAATTGCATAATCTGTGGGCTGTTTTAGCACCACAAAATAATACTTGGTTTTGATTTCTCTAAAAATGGGCAGTACTGGGAGGGTAGCCCTAATATTTGTCTACCTCTATATAGGTACCTATGTAAAGGACAACATAGCTTTTTTGGGGTAGGTAGCACTAGACTTTCCTTTTTTCTTTAGGGGGTCATTTGCTTTAACTTTTTTTTTTTTGGAGAAAAATTGTTTACATCATTGGAAAATGGAAGCTGGTCACACTCATAACACAAAGTGTACTCACAGCTGGAAACTTGATGTTTTCAAAACAGAGTGCCAAGTGTTGTGTGATTGGAGGACAGAGATTCTGTCATTCCTCTGCCCATCACGAAACACCTATAAGTTCTATGAATGGAGGAGGTGAGTAGAAGAGGTAAGCTAGTGGTGAAACTCTTGTTGGCAGCAGCTTAAAAGGAGTAGTAAAGTTACATGTTTTTTCACCTTAATGCATCCTATGCATTAAGGTGAAAAAACATTCGACAATACCGCCCCCCCCCCCCCGAGCCCCCGTTTTTCTTACCTGGCCCCTCGAAAGTCCCATGCTCGTCCCCGTCATCCTCTTCGTTTTTCAGCCTGGCCGCCGATTGGCTACACTGGATGGATTGAAAGCAGCGCAGCCATTGGCTGGCGCTGCTGTCAATCACATCCAATGACGCGGCGCCCGGGGGGCGGGGCCGAGTGATACAGTCGGCGGCTATGGCCGCCGCATCACGGGAGCGCCCGCAATCACTCCACACCATGCGAGCTCACTCGCATTAAGGTGTGGAGTCCTTGCGGGGAGGAGCCAAGACAGCCGCCGAGGGACCCCAGAAGACCAGGATCGGGGCCACTGTGTGCAAAACGAGCTGCACAGTGGAGGTAAGTATAACATGTTTGTTATTTTTAAGCAAAAAAAAGGGAAGCTTTAGTGCTCCTTTAAGCTAACCACAGGAGCTTTAGAAGATCAGGGTTGAGGGGAGGACCTTGCAACAGTGGGGAAAAGATTGTGCAGCAGCCAGCCAGATATAGGGCACTCTTTGTAACAGGTAAGTTATGCCCTTGGTGCTGCATAGCAAAAAATAAATAAATAAAAACTAACACTTTAGCTTTAGAAACCAAAACAATTGTTTATAAAAAACTGATCACTAAGCTATTTAAGTGTGCAGTAGAGTTATCAGTTTAGGCTAGGTTCACACCTTTACATGTTGGGGGAAAAAGCACCTCTAACCCACAAAGAAATGCACTGCCCTTTAGCAGACGCACAGTGGTGCCATTAATTATTAGAACCCCCATGCATCTGTTTAACGTGCCCACTAAACCGCATGGTGACACAGCACAAGGAAGTTCAGTGCAGCACATAAAAGGGGGCATGTCCCCCCAAAACACGTAAGCCTTCCAACTGTGTCCATACATGGTCAGTTACCAACATCTCACGACTGAAGTTGATATTTAAACACACTTGTTCCCTACTACGTTGGAGTATATAATTGACTTTTTAATCCAATAAACATTTTTGGTGGTAATGCACTAAGCGTTTGCACCCTCCTGTGAGTTTTTTTTTTTTTTTCAGAACCTTTATTATAGCTAAAAAGTGGAAGAACCCGTGTTAAAAAAAAAAAAAAAGAATCATGTTTAATATAATCTAGGACAATCTGTTTAAAAAGTGCTTTCTTTCAGACATACAACCGTACACTGTCAGATTAGTTGCTCCCAGGTAAATTTGAGAGCTCCCTTTACTAAAGATCTGCCAATACTATAAGCAGATTTGTGTAGACAGCAGAGGAATGTCACGGTTTGTAAATGGCTGACCTCCTCTGTGAATCCCCGTAAATTCTTACATCTGAGACATTTATTTGTGGGAGTAGGACAAAAGGAGAACTTTGTGAGTGACTTTTAGTCACATCACTAACCTGATACAATTATCTGGTGCCGAGATGTCAGAGGTGCTATTTTGAGTAACAGTAAATTCCCCTGTGCAAACCAGAACGCCCTGTGCTGTGCTCAGTTCATTCAAACACTGAAACTGCACTGACTTTGTGAATTATCTGAAGACCAGGAAGAGGAACAAAATATGCATTGCACTATATATAAAGAAGCTTTTAAAATATATAACTCCACCATTGCAGAAAAAACAAACACACACACACAATCCTCCCCTGCTCAATTATTTACATTGTAAGGATCCCAGCAAACGTCACCACACAATCATTTCTGCTTCGGTTTGTAGTGGAACTCACGTGGCTTCCACTTACTCCCTTATTCTAGTGCTGAGTGGGAGGGTCTTCCTGATCAATTCCACTGCATAATAAGAGAAAACAGCTGGGAACAACAGTACAACAACCACATGAGCAGGAACTAAGGCTGCCCCATACATTATACTATTTTCTTGTACAACTTTCCTTTTAGATTTCCCAAAACCATATAATAGGAGGTCAAACCTAAACACTTTCAATTTGTATGCAATCAGAGAGGCCCTTGCACTACATAGGTGAAGGTAAATCTAAAAGAAAGTTGAAAAATTATATGGTCTATGGCCAGCTTAATATTTCTGGAGGTAGTTCCCTACCAAAGCCAACACCCCTAAAAAAGGAAGTTTTTTTCCTGAAACTTCCCTCTTAAAGTTAGGGTGCGTGTTATATGCCTGTGCGTATTATACGCCGATAAATACGGTAATATAAAAAAAAAAAAAAACGAAATAAGCGCATACTGATTGGTTTGCGCAAAAGGTATACGTCTGCAAACTATTGGAAAGATTTATGGCATCTTTATGCCTTTTTTTTTTTTTACTAGCAATGGCAGCGATCTGCGATTTTTAATCGGGTTTACAGCGGATAGATCGGACACTTTTGGACAAATTTTTGGGACCATTGACATTTATACAGAGATCATTGCAATAAAAATGCACTGATTACTGTGTAAAAGTCACTGGTAGGGAAGGGGTTAATACTATGGGGCGATCAAAGGTTTAAATGTGTGTTCTAACTGTATGGGGATAGGACTGAGTAAGAGGAGACATATCGTTGTTCCTATTTACTAGGAACAAGCGACATGTCTCCTCTCCCCTGACAGCACAGGGATTTGTGTGTTTATACACACAAATCCCCATGCTGGCGCTCGTGCACGCGATTGCGCGTGACCGGCGGGGATCGGGTCCCCCACCGTGCAGTGGGCGCGCGCCCTTTGGCGTCTCTAAAAAGGCCGATGTACCCATATGTGATTTTGCGCACCCGTGCCACTTTGCCGACGTATATCGGCGTGAGCCAGTCAGCAAGTGGTTAAAGATTCTAACTACCAGCAAGAATCAGTCCTTACATTTAAAGAGCACCTGTCATTTCAGATGCATCATGGTAGCGCCTGTTAGCGGGGATCCACTCATCTGCTGCCGCCACGTCCCTCACCTTGTTGCGTCACTCCTGCATCACCAGCCGTCTTAAAGTGAATGGGACTGTCCGTGAGTAAAAAGCAGGTCAAAGGAGGAGCCGCTGCGGGGCAGAGATGACAGCTGCTCTTTAAAAATTACGATTTAAATCTAGTTGATTTAAATCAAGCCTTTTTACTAGTGATTTAAAATCATGATGTAAATTGACTTGATTTCAATCAAAGCCACCATGCTTTGAAGTTAGTCTCAGAATAAAAAGGAGGTCAGGAAAGTGTTGGACTGCTCCAAGTCAGTGACTCAAAACATTGGCTACCAATGGTCCGCACTGAAGGATGGCCTAAAGCCAAGGGCATTTTTTATTTAAAATTTTCACTTGACTAGACATTGACACCAAAAAGTCGATGCGTTTTTAACATTGAAATCCAACAAACTGCCTTATCACATTGTCTGTATAGTAAAATTAACTCAAATCAAAATGTTTACGCTGGGATATAAAATGTAAATCTGGGAACATGCTAAAAATAAATCACCTTCATGCTGTGCAGAAAAGAAAACAGTTTATTTAATCCCAATACGGTGGTTTATTAAATTAGGTTGTTTTTTATTCTACCTAAAGGCTTCTTTGCCCTATTGATATAATTAAAAAGATCTTTCCCAGTTTATTTTTTTAACACCCATCTCTGGGCAAACATGAGCTTTCCACCTATACCTCTCTGCCATCCACTGGCAAATGGTTTAAAAAAAAATAAACAAAAATTAATAATGATAATAAAGAAAATATATTAAAAAAGAGAATGGTACACTACAATTTATTAAAGGTTAACTTGTGCTCGCTCTTATATTAAATTAGCACTGGTAGGCTTCACAAGAAAAGTACATGTTTGAGACTTAGCGAATCCTCTTTGGACCAGAATAAAAATGTGAATCAAGCCCCTACATCTCCTCATTAAACACCCCCTCTACCCTAATTTCTAATGCAACACATTTTTGATCTTGATGTCCTCTCTAGTGGAATGAGCCCATTAAGGCCAAATAAAGCATTGCCCAATTAACATGAAAGCTGGGTGGACGAGATCAATAGCCTGCTAGTTGTTGATCATTTACATATTCTAATAATAGAGATTCAAACTAGGCTTGTGCAATTCGTTTCGTAACGAATTGAAATTCGTCCGAATTTAGCAACTTTCGGACATTCGGAAGCATTCGAATTTCCGAACAAAGCAATTACGAATAAGACCGAATCCGAAATAAATTATACCGCAAATAGCGAATGCCCGAATGTCTTCGGCATAATTCGTTATGAAAAAGTTACGAATGTACGAATCCATACGAAGCACAATAACACTCACTCTGCTCTGCTCTCTGCTTCTCCCACACCGTGCTGAACTCCCTCTCAAAATGGTGTACAGGGGCGGAGGTTATAGCCGCATGTAAAAAACGAAAGTAAAATACGAGATTTCGAATCCATTCGAAGCACAATAACACTCTGCTCTGCTCTCTGCTTCTCCCTCACCGTGCTGAACCCTCTCAAAATGGTGTACAGGGGCGGAGCCTATAGCCGCATGTTAAAAACGAAAGTAAAATACGAGATTTCGAATCGTTACAAATAACCGCAATGTATTTAGAAAAGTACAAATCCATTCGAAGCACATTAGGCATAATAGGCAGCGTCGTTGTGAGAGAGACACGGAAAATTACGAATCAACGAACCCAAAAAAAGTTACGAAAGTAGGAGTTGTGTCCAGAATCAACGAAAAACAACGTACTCTACCGAAAGTACGAATTATAAAGCAACAAAAAATTCAACGAAAAATGTCGCTTGCAAAAATACGAATGAGTCCGAACACGAAAAATCCCGTCTAGCAAAATTACGAATGATTACGAATCAACAGGACCGGAAAGAAACGAACCGAAACGGAACGAATTTTTCCGTTGTGCACAAGTCTAATTCAAACTACTTGCATGATTGTTCTTTAGGTTAGTTGTCATTTAAACAATTCAGAGTAAAATAAACAGAGAAGCACTGGGGTCCCAGGTACAACTCAGACACAATTTGCTACCAGTTCAGACCAATGACTTTTCGTTAATGCTTACAACTGTTGAATCACGCTTCTGGCACCCAACAATAAAAAAGCATTAGACACTACAATGTTTATACAAGTGAAAAGGGATAAGCCATCTAGTAATGGGAACGCTATGAGAGGAGATCTCATGACCTTAACATCTTACAATTAACTACGCCACAAGCCGAAAGATATATAGCGAAATACGAGCGAAGAGCAGCTGAAGCTGTGGGTGTGTTTGAGTCTCCTGGTGTATCAATGTGTAATACAGTAGGAAAACAAATATTTAACAACTAGGTATGGACAATTGATGTGAAGTATTTATAAAGACATTCAAAGCAGTATGTCAAAAGGTATTGAAGTTAAAATTAAAGAATGCCAACAAACACTAGCCAAATCTATAAGACAGATGATTGATCAACATATATGTTTTAATAGAAGACCTACAGTATATGTGTCAGTTATTTTCAGCATGCTAGGCTGCAAAGGTCCTAAGCACAGAAAAGTATTCATAACCCTTGAAATTTGACATTTTGTCAGGTTACAACCAAAAATCGTAAATGTATTTTATTGGGATAAACACAAAGTGGCACATAATTGTAAAGTGGAAGAAAAATGATAAATGGTTTTATATTTTTTTTACAAATAAATATGTGAAAAGTGTGGTGTGCATTTATATTCAGCCCCCCTGAGTCAATACTTTGAAGAACCAGCTTTCACTGCAATTATACCCAAAAAGACTTTCAGCTGTGTCTTTACCAACTTTGCTCATCTAGAGAGCGACATTTTGCCCATTCTCCTTTGCAAAACAGCTCAAGCTCTGTCAGGATTGGATGGAGAGCGTCTGTGAACAGCAGTTTTCAAGTCTTTCCACAGATTCTCAATTGGATTTAGGTCTGGACTTTGACTGGGCCATTCTAACACATGAATATGCTTTGATCTAAACCATTCCATTGTAGCTCTGGCTGTATGTTTAGGGTCTGGAAGGTGAACCTCTGCCCCAGTCTCAAGTCTTTTGCAGACTAACAGGTTTTCTTCTAAGATGGCCCTGTAATTGGCTTCATCCATCTTCCCATCAACTCTGACCAGCTTCCCTGTCCCTGCTGAAGAAAAGCATGTTTCACAGTTGGGATGGTATGTTCAGGGTGATGTGCAGTGTTCGTATTCCGCCACACATAGCATTTTGCTGTTGTGCCAAAAAGTAAAATTTTGGTCTCATCTGATCAGAGCACCTTCTTTCACATGTTTGCCGTGTCCCCCATATGGCTTCTCGCAAACTGCAAACGAAACTCTTTCAACAATGGCTTTCTTCTTGCCACTCTTCCATAAAAGGTCAGATTTGTGGAGTTGTCCTGTGGACAGATTCTCCCACCTAAGCTGTGGATCTCTGCAGCTCCTCCAGAGTTACCATAGGCCTCTAAAGCCTCGTACACACGGTCGGACTTCCATCAGACTTTTCCGTGGTTTTTTGTCCGAACGGAGTTGGTCGGGAACACCCATAGCATACACACGCTCAGACTTTTCTGCAAACTTTCCCAAAACTTTTTGCAACATCACGTGGTTTTTCTGCTCTTTACCGCCACCCTTTGGTCAACCTCTGCTCTTGTTGGTTGATTTTAACATTAGTTGTTTAGTCCATCGGACAAAAGTCCGATGGTTTCCTGTACACACGGTCGGACTTTGCTCCATCTGACTTTTGTTGGGCAAAAGTTTGTCCGTTTGCAGGCCCAACTTTTGTCCGATGAAAACAAAACCAAAACGAAAAAAAAAGTTTGTCCGATGGAGCGTACACACGGTCGGATTGTTGGTCCAACTTGCTTAAAACGAAGTTTGTTGGGCAAAAGTCCGACCGTGTGTACGGGGCTTTAGCTGCTTTTCTGATTAATGCTCTCATTGCCCGGCCTGTCAGGTTAGGTGGACGGCCATGTCTTGGTAGGTTTGCAGTTGTGCCATACTCTATCCATTTTCAGATGATGGCTTGAACAGTGTGCCGTGAGATGTTCAAAACTTGTAAAGTAAAGGGGGCTGAATACAAATGCATGCCACACTTTTCAGATATTTATTTGTAAAACAATTTTGAAATACATTTATCATTTTCTTTCCACTTCACAATTATGTGCCACTTTGTGTTGGTCTATTACATAAAATCCCAATAAAATACATTTGTTTTTGTTCAAAAAATTATTATTAATTTTTAAAAATTTCTCTTACAATACCAACAATCGTACAATCCAATCTTTTAGTTACAATTAAATGTCAATATAATTGTAAGCCTTCTAGAAATTATTTATCCAAATACCTTCTTAAAGAGCGGAGTCCCGAAAAAAAGAAAAAAAAGTAAAGTCAGCAGCTACAAATACTGCAGCTGCTGACTTAATAATCGGACACTTACCTGTCCCAGGGTCCTGGGCTACTGTGGGCGCCCGGCTGTGGCTTCACAGCCGGGCATGCACGAGTCGCGCTGCGCACTGTGACTGGCCGGGCAATCATCTAGAACCTGCGACATCTCCCAGATGATTGCCGAGAGGGAGGGGGAGAGGTGAACTTCCTTCCGGTGGCGCTGTGCCCCGGGAGGAAGTTGGGAGCTGAAACCCTCTAAAAAGAGGGTATCCGCTCCCCCCCCATCCCCATAAAAAAATGACATGCCAAATGTGGCATGTCATGGGGTCACCTTCACTTAAAGCGTTAGTTCCATTTTTGGGTGGAACTCCGCTTTAAATATTTGTTTTTACATTTTGGACAATGTTGGTATAAATTACCCAATATATTGACCTCACCTAACTTGATCCTGTACTTTGCCTTTTGTCCATTCTAGGCAAAGTAGCATTTTTTTTCACTAGAGACTCCCTAGGCCAGTAATGGCAAAGCTTGGCATCCCAGATGTTTTGGAACTACATTTCCCATGATGCTCATGCACTCTGCAGGGTAGTTGGTCATCATGGGAAATGTAGTTCCAAAACATCTGGGGTGCCAAGGTTTGCCATCACTGCCCTAGGCTGACTTTTTACCAACTTCAGTTTCAGAAAGTTGAAACCTGCACAGAGCTTCACAGGATCCTCAACTTCTTCCTTCTGAGAGTCCTAGGGCTTGTTGCACGCTGGGCACCCAGCAATACATTTTGGGGAGGCAGAAATGTCATGTTCCCCATGCCTTGCTTTTGGCTGTGTGAAATATATGTGGGATTTAGAAGGCAAGGCACTGAGTGTGTGTTTTGGTGTTTAGTAAATTTATATTTGGCTTTCTTTTTGGTTATTTAATGCAGACATGGATTACTGATGCAAATTAGGGGAAACATTAAAGTGGTTGTAAACCCACTTTTTCAACTTGCACCTACAGGTAAGCCGAGATTAAGGCTTACCTGTAGGTGCAAGAAATATCTCCTAAGTCTACACGGTTTAGGAGATATTTAGTTAAATGACAGGCGCCGCTGTCTACGGCGCATGCGCGCGTAGACAACGGCGCATTCATGGGGTTAATCCCATTCACAAATTTGCCTACTTCCCAGCAATCGGTTGGCGTAGCCGAATGTGACAGCTCCCGCACGCATGCGCAGAGTGACGTCTCCGCCGCTCCGGCCAATCACAGCGCCGGAGCGGCGCTGTTTTTGGCTGGAGCGGCGATACCCGGAAGTAACCTTCCGGCTATCGCCGCAGAGATGGCTGCGGCTGAAGAGGGAGACGAGGACGGCTTCGGGGGCCCCGATCTAAGGTAAGTGATGCATAATGAGCTATTATGCTAGTCATAATAGCTCATTATGCCTCTTACAGGTAGTTTAAAAAAAAAAAAATATATATATATATATATATATATATATATATATATATATATATATATATATATATATATATATATATATAAGGGCCCTTTCACACGGAGGTCCGTTCAGGTCCGCCTGTCAGTTTTTTAGGCGGACCTGAAACGGATCCTCCATGCACCCCTATGGAGCCACGGATGTCAGCGGTGACATGTCCGCTGACATCCGCTCCGCCAAAGTGTGGTCCGTCATCATCCGATTCCCCATAGGGGAGAGCGGCGCTCTGACAGGGCGGTCCCTGCACAGTGTGCGGGGACCGCCCAGTCATCCGTCGGCTCAGCGGGGATCAACGGAGCGATCCCCGCTGAGCAAGCGGAGCTTCACGGGGCGGATCTGCACGGATCCGCCCCGTGTGAAAGAGCCCTAAGGGTTTACAACCACTTTAAGGTTTGGGTGTATGTAATAGCTGCTTCCCCACTGCAAGCAAAGTAAACAGTACTTTGATACTCAAAGTTTATTTAGAATTGTGTTTTTACAGTCAGTACGCATAAGTGCCAAACAAGCACACATTGAGCATCTTGTGTTCAGTGTAATGAAAATAATATGTTATGCCAATACACAAGAGCACTTAGAGAAAGCTGGCTTCATGGCACTTTGCAATAAAATTAACAAGAACTGCAGTATTTGTCCTCATGTGATGCTGCAGTTCAGGATATTTCAATGATTTACCTGTGCAGGACCCCCAACATAGTAATTTTTTTTAACTTGAAACAAAAATGTGCCTTAAAGCAGTATAAATCCAAAACCAAAAATGTAATATATTGCAGCTCATTAATCATTGGATGTGGTGGCTGCATTTGTTTTCTTTTAAGCTTTTTTACCCTCTGTTTTCACCTGGTGATATGGCCAGTTAACACACCGCCTGTATTAGAGTGCCCCCATTCTGGATAAAGGAGCACATTTGGACAGCAACATGGTCAGTCTGAGGGAAGGGGACTGTTAGATGTACTAGCAGATTTAAATACAGTCAAAATTTGAAGCTGAACTCCAGCAAACTTTTTTTTTATTTTGGGATAAGGATTTTACATAAAAGCTGATCGTTGTAAGCACCCCTACCGGTGTTAAACGGTTTGTCTCATCCTTGTAACTGCAAGAGAGCTTGTTCTTTTGAAAAATTGACTTACTGGCTTTATCACCAGATGAAAATAGAAGAAAGAGCCTAAAAAAAAAAAAAAATGAATTTAGCGATCACATCTAAGAAATGGTAAGCTACAATATAATAAATATTTGCTTTTGGGGTGGAGCCCTGGTTCACATTGGTATGATTTGACATGTCAAATCGCATGTCAGAACAGCAGCATTTGCACCGTCCTAATCGGTGAGACGCTGCATCTGCGGCGCTGCACCAATTTCAAAAAGTACTTTCTGTACTACTTTTTGCGATTGCTGGGTGCGATTTACATCATTGCAGAAACCTGCACAGATGTCTCTGAAATCGCGGCCGAAATCAGGACTGCCATGCGGGAGTGAAATCGTGCAAGTTCAGCTGAACTCACATGGCTTCATTCCCGCAGCTCAGTGTGAACCTGGGCTAATACCGATTTAAAGTGTACATAAACCTTAAACCCTTTTTGTTGTAATTCTAGAGAGAGTGGTCATTTTGTTTCTTTCCTTGGCATTTACCCCCACTGGGGGGGGATTCACTCATGATTGATCCTGATAACCACTGTCTCTGGTACAGAACAGAATAGGAAATCTATTTTTTTCCAGCTGTCACAGGAATAGAAGAGGGGGTAAAATCATGTTCTGGTGACAACTGCCTAAGAGCAGATATCCTCTCTCACTCCTTGGAGAGATCTCCTCGTATGTCTCGCTGTGTTCTTTGTGACAGGAAATGAAGGGATAGCACAGACAGAAAAAAAAAAAGTCCAACAGAGGTCTTAAAACCTAACTCCAGGGAAAGTAAAAAAAGCTTCTGTGCAGCAGGGCTGCCCACAACACTGCTAGGTTTAAATGCTCATTTCGGTCTAGGGGGACAATAAAAGCAGTTTTACTTACCTGATCCTCCACTATCGCAGGCTCGTTCCATACAGCAAGACCAGTCCTTGCTCTTCTCCCCTATGCTCCAGAGGTCCTAGGCCTGCATAGATGTGAGAACACCAAGGAGTGTATAGGAGCTCTGGTTGCTAAGAATGTGTTTTCCCGTCACCTAAACCAGCATTTAATTATTTCGGTGCAGGGCAACCCCACTGCAAGCTACTATTTTGAGCTCACTTTCTGTGCACCAATTTTTCAACCATATAGAATGTACATTTTTGCACACTAACCTCATTAAAAAATGTATGTCATCATCAAGATAGCTTCTGAACAATATGGTTACAAACCACAATACCCATGAATACAGTCTGTGGATGCCATTACTACCTCATTGCACTATTTGGACATGGACTTCCCGGGAATGTACTAGTTTTCCAATCCTTTTCTTATGCCAGCACTTATGGCCTTTATGTTAGTTTATGTTTCCAATGTATTGGTTAGATGTTCAAATATGTTTGGTGCAAATTTTACAAACATTTGTGTTGGTCATTTTTGTGGTCACTACTGGTATTATGATTAAGATCATTTGCATATATTTGGGTTAGATTTATAGATCTCGGGTTCTCCCTGTATGCTCTTGGGGTTTATAAGTGGGGATTTTTTTTATTGGGTGATATGTCTTTATACTTCTGTATAAAATGATACAAGTTTTACACAAGCAGTATGGCAGTTTGTCCCTGGCCACCACACAAGGTGGTGTAGTTCTAGTTTGGTTTTAAATAGAGTAGAGAATAAACCCAAAGAGAAAAAAAAAAAAGAAAAGTGTTGGCTTTCTATACACTTAGTATAGCTTTATACTTGGATGGTAATTTAACCACTTAAGCCCCGGACCATTTGGTAGCTAAAGGACCAGAGGTGAATTCAGAATTTTGCACTGCGCTGCTTTAACTGTAAATTGTGCGGACATGCAATGTTGTACTGAAACGAAATTTGCGTCCTTTTCTTCCCACAAATAGAGCTTTCTTTTAATGGTATTTGATTGCCTCTGCGATTTTTATTTTTTGCAATATAAACGGAAAAAGACCGAAAATTTTGAAAAAAAATGATATTTTCTACTTTTTGTTATAAGAAAAATCAAATAAACTCAATTTTAGTCATACATTTAGGCCAAAATGTATTCAGCCACATGTCTTTAGTAAAAAAAATGTCAATAAGCGTATATTTATTGGTTTGCGCAAAAGTTATAGCGTTTACAAACTAGGGTACATTTTCTGGAATTTACACAGCTTTAAAATTTATGACTGCCTATCTCACTTCTTGAGGTGCTAAAATGGCAGGGCAGTACAAAACCCCCCCAAATGACCCCATTTTGGAAAGTAGACACCCCAAGGAAATTGCTGAGAGGCCTGTTGAGCCCATTGAATATTTTTTTTTTTTGTCCCAAATGATTGAATAATGACAAAAAAATAAATTAAAAAAAATACAAAAAGTTGTCACTAAATGATATATTGCTCACACATGCCATGGTTATATGTGGAATTGCACCCCAAAATACATTCTGCTGCTTCTCCTAAATACGGGGATACCACATTTGTGGGACTTTTTTAGGAGCCTAACCGCGTACGGGACCCCGAAAACCAATCACCGCCTTCAGGATTTCTAGGCACAAATTTTTGATTCGACTCCTCACTACCTATCACAGTTTCGAAGGCCATAAAATGCAAAAATAGCACAAACCCCCCCCAAATGACCCCATTTTGGAAAGTAGACACCCCAAGCTGTTTGCTGAGAGGCATGGTGAGTATTTTACAGCTCTCATTTGTTTTTGAAAATGAAGAAAGAACATTTTTTTTTTTCATTTTTTTTTTCAATTTTCAAAACTGTGAGACAAAAAGCGAGATCTGCAAAATACTCACAATACCTCTCAGCAAAGAGCTTGGGGTGTCTACTTTCCAAAATGGGGTCATTTGGGGGGGGGGGTTTGTGCCATCTGGGCATTCCATGGCCTCCGAAACTGTGATAGGCAGTGAGAAGTGAAATCAAAAATTTACACCCTTAGAAAGCCTGAAGGCGGTGATTGGTTTTTGGGGTCCCGTACGCGGCTAGGCTCCCAAAAAGTCTCACACATGTGGTATCCCCGTACTCAGGAGAAGCAACAGAATGTATTTTGGGGTGTAATTCCACATATGCCCATGGCATGTTTGAGCAATATATCATTTAGTGAAAACTTTGTGCAAAAAAAAAAAAAAAAAATTGTATATTTTCCGCAACTTGTGTCAACATATAAAATATTCCATGGACTCGACATGCCTCTCAGTATATAGCTTGGGGTGTCTACTTTCCAAAATGGGGTCATTTGGGGGGGTTTTGAACTGTTCTGGCATTTTATACACAACATTAGGAAGCTTACATCCACTCTTCTAACCACTTGAAGACAAAGCCCTTTTTGACACTTTTTGTTTACATGAAAACATTTATTTTTTTGCAAGAAAATTATGTTGAACCCCCAAACATTATATATATTTTTAAAGCAAAGGCCCTACAGAATAAAATGGTGGGTGTTGCATTTTTTTTTCTACACAGTATTTGCGCAGCCATTTTTCAAACGCATTTTTTGGGGAAAAAATACACTTTTTTTAATTTTAATGCACTAAAACACACTATATTGCCCAAATGTTTGATGAAATAAAAAAAGATGATCTTAGGCCGAGTACATAGATACCAAACACGACATGCTTTAAAATTTGATCGGTGTGATAAAATGCTTTCCCAATGGCGCTTTTTATATCTGGGGGGGGGGGGGACATTCCCTCCCACTGCTTGTAAAAGCAGTCCAGAGGCTAATTAGCCACTAGGATTGCTTTTACATGAAAGCCGGCCGCTGGCTGAAAAGAATGATACCAAGATGATACCTAAACCCGCAGGCATCAATCTGGTATAACCAATCAAATTCCAGCAACATACCAGTACGTTGCTGGTCCTTGTTGGACATGTATTGTAATCTTTTTTTTTCCCCATGCAGCCAGGTGGCTGAACGAAAAAAAGAGATTGATCGGGTGGGTATGCCCACCATTAGAATACCTCCCTTCATCCACCCACTTCTAATGATGGGCATACATGCACCATTTATATATGCCGAAGCATGGGGGCATCCTCCCGCAAAAAAGTTATGCCGCACACACATGGTCGGACTTTTCCACGGGCAAGCCTCCGTCGGAATTTCGACCGTATGTACGCGGCATTAGGAGCAAAATCACTCCTCCGCCCCTGCTGCCCCAATGCTTCGGCATATTTGCTTTTTTTTTTTTAACTGTGGTGGTGAAATCACCTCCTACAGCACTGGAGTCGCAGGGATCAGGCCTGTCTCTGCGAACGCTGCAGTTATGTGTGTTGTGTTTTGTAAGTGACAGTGATCGATCGATACTGCACTTGGGTGGCCTGGGCTGGACGGAGGGGCAAAACGCAGGTGCTAGCAGGTATCTGGGCTGATCCCGCTAACACTGCGTTTTTGGGAACCCTAAACTGCTGGGGACGCTAGTATAGATCTGATCAGATCAGATATTGATCTGTTCAGATACTATACCACTAAGGGAGGTGTATGCTTCACGCGTGGGTGTTCGCGCTACTGGCACTAACCTGACGCTGCCTGGGGTGTGACGCAGACCCTCTCTGACGCTAAAACCTAATTGATATCACCCGCCGAGCGATCAGGGGGTTAAACCTTTATTGGGTTATATACGGCGGGTGCCCTGACACTATAAAAAGCAAACTAACTAACCAGCGTCACCCGTACCACTTATATGATGATCACTGGTGAAAGGGTTAACTAGGGGCAATTAGGGGGTTAAAACCTTTATTAGATAATATATGGGGGTATCTGATGCTATAAAAACCTGCGGCGAACCTAAAAAAAATTACTGGCTACCGATCTGTATCACCGACGCTAAGACAGCGATCAGAAAAATGATCGCTTAGCGACAGTGGGTGAAAGGGTTACCTGGGGGGCGATCAAGGGGGTTAAACCTTTATTAGATAATTTATGGAGGTACCTGACGCTATAAAAACCTGCGGCAAACCTAAAAAAAATTACTGGCTACCGATCTGCATCACCGACGCTAAGACATCGATCAGAAAAATGATCGCTTAGCGACGGCGGTGCTAGGGGGTGAAAGGGTTATCTGGGGGGTGATCAAGGGGTTAAACCTTTATTAGGGGGGGTTAGGGGGCTACACTGGACCTAAAACTAAATGTAGTGACACTTTTACAGTCACAAATGTCACTGATTGCAGTGATCAGTAAATAAATGGTCACTGCAATCAGTGACACTGTGACTGGGGGTTGGGGGGTGATCTGGGGGGGGCGATTTATGTGCCTATGTGTGCTGGTGTTAGTGTAGTGTTTGTGCACTAACCTGTGTGTCTTCTCTTGTACGGCGCTCGGTATATGTGAGCGCCGCACAGGAGATGACATCACTTCCTCCTGCTTTCTCTGTCTGTGTGTACATTCGACAGACAGAGGGGGCATTTCTATTCGCCGGGAGCGATCGCGGGGGGGTGGCCGGAATCGAACGGCCGTCCCCTCATGTCGGATCGCTCCCCAACGAATTCCGACCGCTCACTGTACAGAAGGGGGGTCCGATCGGACCCCCCAACTGTACAAAGGCAATCACGTATGCTCTACGTGATTGTGCCTGTCGGTGCCATTGTGCCGACGTATATATACAGTGAGCGGTCGTTAAGTGGTTAACCAGTTACCAAAAATTGCATGGCTTCCTACATACAGTATCTCACAAAAGTGAGTACACCCCTCACATTTTTGTAAATATTTTTATTATATCTTTTCATGTGACAACACTGAAGAAATTACACTTTGCTACAATGTAAAGGAGTGTTTAGCTTGTATAACAGTGTAATGTTGCTGTCCCCTCAAAATAATACACAGCCATTAATCTCTAAACCGTTGGCAACAAAAGTGAGTACACCCCATATGTGAAATATTCCAAATTGGGCCCAATTAGCAATTTTCCCTCCCCAGTTGTCATGTGACTCGTTAGTGTTACAAGGTCTCAGGTGTGAATAGGGACGCAGGCGTGTTAAATTTGGTGTTATCGCTCTCTCATACTGGTCACTGGGAGTTTAAACATGGCACCTCATGGCAAAGGTCTATTAAAAGAGGACTAAGCAGACATGTAAATGGTTAAACATGTAATCTTTAGCAAAGCTGAACAGCCCCGCCCAGGGGGCGGTCCCTCTGGTCCTAACCCCTCTCACTGCAGTGAGCAGCTCAGTTCGTCAAAAGCAGTACAAACTTAAAAAGGAGGGGTGGGTGCTGTGTCCTCCGTCGATGGACTTCAGAGAAAAAGATTTTATGGCAAGTACAAAAATCCTATTTTCTCTTTCGTCCATGGACAGACACAGCTTCCTTATAATCTTGACTTGTGGGACGTCCCCAAGCAGTGTCAGAAAACGAGGGGTGGACAGCAGTAAACAACTTCACCCCAAACAATCAGAGCTCCTCAAAGAGGAGTTGCCACATTTAAAAACCGCCACCTGCAAAACCTTGCGGCTGAAGCAAGCATCCATGATGCATGCACGTCAACTTTGTAAAACTTAGTGAAAGTGTGAACGGACGACCAGGTCGCCGCCTTCCACACCTGTAAAACAGACGCCTAATGTCGGAAGGCCCAGGAGGCACCAAGTGCCCTGGTCGAATGCGCCGAGACAGGAAAGGAAGGCTCTTGAAGGGCATAGGCCTGAATCACAATCTGTCTGATCCATCAAGAATGGTGGCCGACGACACCGCCAGGCCCGTTTATGGGCCAGTCACAGAGACAAAACAGTGAGTCTGACCTCCGA
This sequence comes from Rana muscosa, assembly GCA_029206835.1. Taxonomy (NCBI): domain Eukaryota; kingdom Metazoa; phylum Chordata; class Amphibia; order Anura; family Ranidae; genus Rana; species Rana muscosa. The sequence continues at coordinate 938,074,751 of CM055118.1, read as the reverse complement.
ACGGAGCCGTAGCAGACAGATACACCCGCAGAACACGTACCACGCCTAAGGAATGTAACGCAACCTATTTGGGATGCGACGGCCGAGGACACAAGGATGGAAGTACAATGTCCTTATTCAAATGAGAGGCCAAAACCACCTTCGTAAAAAATGACACTCTTCTCACCCCTGTACAGCAGGGGGGAATGGGAGCCCCTAACGTCCAGGCATACTACAGAGCAGTGGTACTGGACCAACTCAGAGAATGGTGGTTACACAATTCCAACAAAACATAGACCCAAATTTGAATCCATAGCTCTCAACGTCAACATGAAACATATCCCAACTGCTACCCTACTCAATTTCAGACCACAACATCAATTTCTGACCTCAGTAACGGCGGCACTACGAGTATGGTCAGCCACCACATAACGCAGGCTTGCCCAGGTCCATTCTTTCTAGACTCCCCATCAAAGCGATAGAACTGCCATCACCAGACTTGTCTCTCAAATCCTGGACACAAAGAGCACTCAACAACCTAGGGCAACTAGTATCCACATCAGGGGTACACCCATTCCCACATCTGCAACAAACATACAACATCCCTGCTACGTCATTCTTGTTATACCTCAGAATTCGATCAATACTCTCTAAAATTGATCTCACAGATAAGGATTCTCCAATAGTTACTATCCTAAAATTCAACAAAACCCCTGCTCCAACAGTTAAGGAATCTCACTGGCATACAAACTTCTTACTACGCCTCCCAAAGACCAACCCTCAGCTTCAATCAATTTCTCGTCATCACTCACAAGACACTCTGCCCCTCCTACATTGTGGCATCAGGCCCCAACCCTTCCCCTTCGCATGTCCCACTGTACCCCCCATTGGGAATCCACAAGTGGCATTTCACCCCGACCAGGCTGGCTGCAATCTACCCCTCAACATCTCCTCAATGCTGGAGAAGGTGCAACGAACTAGGTAATCTATGCCATATCCGGTGGGACTGCCCCAACATCAAAAGATACTGGCAGTAAGTAACTACCTTCATCTCTTCTATATGCAAGGTCTCTTTCCAATTAACCCCACTGGATCTTCTGGGTCTGACAATTCCCAGGTGGCCTGGACAACTTAAAATACTGGCAACTCATATACCGATAGCTGCCCCATCTAGCGCTTGCAAAAAAAAAAATGGAAAAACCCACAACCACCCACCATATCGGATCTTATTACCCTATTGAACACACCTTTCCAAATGGAGTTCTCTTTCACTAAAGCCAACTTGACTACCGCTTCTTTCTATCGAAATTGGGCACCGTGCATTACAGATCAACGAAGCGCAGCACTATAATGTGCAAGCTCTATACAGAATTGAACTCGCTGCCCTCCCAGATCTAAAACCAAGGAACGTAAACATCTTAAGTCAAACACATACTGCTTGCTTATACTCCCTAGATTTCAACAATATTACACTGTTATTACCCTTGTAATTATCTAATGATATGCTCGGTAATGTAATTGTATAAACTTGATTAGCATGCATAAATCTACAATTTTTGTTAATGTGACGTTAGACCATATATTGTCTTCCGTTCTATACAAGACAAAGCACACCTACTAACGGACGATGGTTGTCCGAGCTGCCTCCCACCCCATGGCACAGCTAGTTCCCCAGTTGGGGTGTCCGGGCAGTGTCAACACCAATCAAGTAGGACTAATATAACACTAGTGTTCAATTTTCAGCACAACCGTTATATCAATGTAACCCATTAAGTAAGCCTCTACAGTACGCTATAATGATCAATAAGAAATGTCTGATTTCTTATACTTTTTCATCCTTCTGTATTGATACTCTGAAAATTTAAATAAAACTATTGTTAAAAAAAATAAAATAATACACTTTGGGCCCAATTTGGACATTTTCACTTAGGGGCATACTCACTTTTGTTGCCAGCGGTCTAGACATTAATGGCTGGTGTGTTGAGTTGTTTTGAGAGGACAGCAAATATACACTGTTATACAAGCTGTATACTCACTGCTTTACATTGTAGCAAAGTGCAATTTCTTCAGTGTTGTCACATGAAAAGATAAAATAAAATATTTTCAAAAATGTGAGGGGTGTACTCACTTTGAGATACTGTACATTCTTTACTTTCAAAAAGTTTTAAATGTACTTCTATCAAAATATGGCTACTACTTCAAATACAGGACAATTACCAACAGACGACCTCAAACACAAAAACTGGCCAGAGTCTTCAGCAGGGCCGTCGGAACAGGACAGGCAAACCAAGCAACTGCTTGGGGCCCCCAGCTGGCCTGGGGCCCCCAGCAGAGCTGCCTCCCCTCCCGCGATTGGTGGCCCCCCACCCCCCAGTAAACAAATTGTGTAGCACCCCCCGCTTCTCCAAAAAAAATCAGTAGCACCCCCCCTGCTTGGGGGCCCCAAATTCTCAATCTGCTTGGGGCCCCCAAATTCCTTCAAACGGCCCTGGTCTTCAGCCTGTGCTAGTTTCAGAAGCGGCCCTAATTATGTCTGTTCAAGGACTATACAGGCGACATCACATTTAACCTGCCTCCTAATTGAAAGTGTCTGAAGCAATAACCGCTCTTGATTTTCACAGCAATCAATAGGATTCTCCCATACTTCATTAGCAATGCGAAAACCGCTCCAAACGTTACAACAAACTAATGGTTCAAAAAACAATTCAAACATCTACAACCACTTACATTTTCAGAGAATGAGCCTAAAAACCTATTAGATTTATCTCCTTTCTCATTTAAACTTGGTAGCCTAAAACTCTAGTGTTGTACATATTACTCAGGATCTGTGATGAGTAATCAGTTACATGACAAAAAATAAATTAAACAGATGTACATCTTTATGCTTCCTTTTCTAAAATTGACATACCGTATATTAAACTGTGTGGTAACATAGGTGATGAGGCTACAAGGAAGGCTGCCTACCATTGCTGCAATCATTATCAACAAAGAAATGATATAAAATACTACATCAGTATGTCAGTTGAAGGGTGGAGTATTTTTTTTTTTTTTATCTGTGAAGATATTGGTCAGCCAAAGACAGAGCTGTTACGTATTTTAACAGAATAAAAAGACATTAAAAATACAACTGGGCTTACATGCATTGATAAAACGAATGGCTACAGAGCAAACAAACCAGCAGATAACATCTTTATTCTGAAGAATCATTAAAGCTAATCTACTGCAACCAATATTTATTTCCAGTAAATAGAGTCATTTCTACTGTAACTTTTGTATCCTGTCACCTATCCATTTGTAGCATACATATTGCACTAGGCTCCGCCCCTGGACAACCCACAGTATCTATTTTCGTAAATAGCTCAACATGTATAAGGGAAGAGGGGATAGAAAGGGGGAAGCGTAGGCTACCATAGAAAAAGAAAAATTATAATAAGTATGAATTCATTCCCAGAGTTTCCTGGCACCTACATGACAGTATACATATGGAAAGTAACTTACTACACCATTGGGCATTATGAGAAAGTATGTAATGTTACATAAAGGAAGAGGAAAATGCTAAGGTCTTGGTTCCAAACTCTACTTAGGTAAGTAATACTGCCATAGATGTGAAGTGACATTAAACATCTTTATTCTTCAAAAAACAATCAAAATCCACATCCACTACTTAAAGAGAAGCTCCAGCCAAAAGGGAAAGTTTGGTTTTGGCCTCCTCCCAAGCTACTGTTGAAATTTAGCTTTTGGGGAGGGAGGGGGGGTACCCGCTCCTACACCAGTCCCGTGTCTTTCTGCGGTTTCGTTCCTCTGTTATCAGCATGATAACTTCTGACAAGTTCTAGGAGATGGGAGATGAAAGCAGCTGGAAATTTGTGCTGGGGTAGATGCTATAAAGATGAGCAGAGAGCTTGTCTTGTCACAGCACAGCTCTGAATGTATATTTCTTCCTATGTGGAGGGGGGGTATGGATTTTCTCCAATCAGTTGTCACACAGTGTAAGCCAAGAAACTACGCCTACTGCTGAATGAGGAAGTAACAATTATAAAGTATATAGCAAGCTGAAGAGAGCAGATATAGAAGTAAAACTTATGTAGGGAGATTTATTTTATTCCTGTGTATCATCTGAGGCTGTTCACTTCACTGGGTATAGGCTGGGGTTTACATCCACTTATAGCCATTGTGACTATGGCTGGCTTACAGTTCCTGCTGAACCAGACAAATTTTGATAAGTCTTTGGGCAGGCTGGTTGTACTGAAGTCAATCGATTGACTTCAGTACAACCAGACTGTCTGTTCTTTTTTTAGTACAGTCACTGCCCAAGACTATAGCTGCTAGCAGTGATCATTGTATTCTGGGATAGATGGGAAGTCTCTTGCTATCAGAACATAATAATGCAGTGGGAGGGAGCAATTTTCTTTCCTTCAATCCAAGATTAAAGAAAGGAAAATTGCATAACGTATGGCCTGCTTTAATGTGTTTTTTGCCTCCTTGTAACATCCTCTGTGAGCTCCCAAACATTATTTCCCCTCTCACTTCCATTTGTTTGGAAGGAGCAGTGCACGTTAGTTGTGGTCATGTGCACTGCTCTATGCATGCTACACATCCCATTGCTCATCTCAGAAGCGTGCAAGAGAAGGCGACTACGTTCTTACAAACAGTGGGACCATGAAAAAGGAACGGACCCACCCTTCAACAGGAGGTTGGATCAAAGCAGCAAACACAAACCAGAGTTTAGTGTCCCCATTCACCTTTGTTAAGACAGTGTTCAAAACTAGTTTACAGTTCATAATGAAGAATATCTGCCTAGCCCCCTCATTAACAAAGAGCACTGATAGGATTTTAGAGTACTTAAAGAGTAACTCTACTTTTGTTGTGAAAAAAACAAGGATTTTAACAAACTTTGTTTCAGATTCCTTTTGTTATTCTGAAGAAATTCCTGTGCGTTTGTGTCCATGGGATAAGTAAATCTAATGGGAGTGGTTTTATAATGATCAGCTGCTGCATCTGGAGGGCTCTAATGAGGAAAATTGCAGGATCTGCATCCCTTTAGACATGATTTCCTATTGGGAGTATCTCACCAAAAATGATATTATTGTTGAAGGGGATGCTGGAAATCTGAATTGTATCTCAGTGCAGAGTTCTGGGAAAATTAGGGAGCCAGACAAGTAGGAAATTATGTTTCTAGAGGAAGTTCTCCAGGTAGCCATATTGCATTTTACAGAAAATTACAGGCGCTGCAGATTGAAAAGGAAAGGTCATTTTTAATAACATTCGATTACAATATGTACTTTCCATAGAAGATCAGAAAACCTTTAGGAGACAGGGAAACACCGCTAACACCACATGATTTAGCTTACATTAAAGCAAATTAATTGTGTCCCCAAAAGCATCCTCAGAAAGGGACTGCACCCATGAGAGGCTGGACTTTGGTGGACACCATCCATAGGCATTTGGTTGACTTGTGAGCAAACACAACCATGGACACTTCCCAGAGGGGTTTCATTTATAGTTATCTCAAGTCCTTTGTGTTAGTTAAGGAGAGGACTCTAATTTCACATGTTTACTGTCATGTAGGTACCAGTGAAAAGTACTTTACAGAGGACATACTGGTGTTTATTTGATAAAACCTAGAGAGTACAAAGTTAGTCTCACTCAAAATTAGCATAAAAATCAATCAACTTCTAATCTCAGCTTGTTCAATTTAAGTTTTTGTAAAGTCTTGTTTTCTTCTTTTAAAAAAATAAAATAAAAAAATAACAAACATGTTATACTTACCTGCCCTGTGCAGTGGATTTGCACAGAGCAGCCCAGGACCCTCTTCTCGGGTCCCTTTTCAGTGCTCCTCTTGCCTGTCACGTGCCCCCAAAGCAAGCAGCTTGCTATGGGGGCACCCGAGCCAAGCTGAAGCTCTGTGTGTCCATTCAGACACGGAGCTGTGGTTCAGCTCTACCCCCTCTCTCATGATTGGCTAACTGACTTTGATTGACAGCAGCGCCACTGCTGATTGACAATGGCATCGCTGCTGTGTCTCAGCCAATTAGGTGGGAGAGTCCCGGACGGCTAAGGGACTCGTGGACATCACTGCATAGAGAAGGGGCTCAGGTAAGTATTAGGGAGGCTGCTGCTGTACACAAGGCTTTTTATCCTAATGCATAGAATACCTTTACAACCCCTTTAAGATTTAGAAATAAAACATGGAAGCTGATTGTTTTCTATGCAGAAGTGAGCCTGTTTTTGCATTTTCCAGCTTTAGTAAATAATTCCCCACGTGTCTCTACCACACTAGTAGCAGTTGAGAGGAAAGCATGAATTAACCCATCAGGATTGTGAAATAGAGCCAAACACCCAGCATAAACCTATGCAGACAGTTTCTGCCCACTTAGTAGCCATGTTATCCATCATGGGTAACTCAGCAGGGCTGGACAACTGCTAGGGACAAAGTATCCAATAAGGATATAAAATTTCCATATTATATCTGGATTGGCCATTTTATATATTTGAAAATAAGACTTCCTGTACCTAGATTCTTCAAAATTTTTAGTAAATATCTCCACTTTTGCTTCCAAGAACATGCTGAATACACATAAATCCATACGCCAAATAGCAATAGAAGAATTCCAACAAGTTGGATGACACATAATCAACGCATCAACACAGGGATGCAAATCACCTGACAGACTTGTTTGAATTATGCGAGACAAGTCTCGTCACAGCAAATTAATAGATATAAAATTCCACATGATACTGAAATCATCAGGTAAGAAGCCATTTTCTGAAAATTCCCTTTGACAATAGAGTGACACACTCTTTATTGCTTTATTACATACTAGTCATAGGCTATTCTGATACTTTATGGCAAAGGTGTGACACATTGATCAAAAACTGTATGTTAAAGTATATCTACAGCCTTTTTAGGTTTAGATGGAGGGGTCAGAACGTTTATCAGGTTTAAAGTGTATCTATGGTCAATATATACAATCATTTAATCATTTCCACATTGTATTTAAGTCATTTCCAGTCTACTCCTAATCTGAACCCTGTGTAAACTAAGGCTGAGTATACATGTTCATTTTTATTTTCGTTCAACCAGCAGGTTAAACGAAAAAAAAAAAAAAAAAGAACGAACGAACTGACAGATTCCCTCCCTCCCTCCCTCAACAATCCCACGATTTCAAATCCACATGTTACTGCGACTTCAGGTGCGACTTAAAAGACATCTGTACGGCTTCATGCACAGACACCTATGCAAGTTGCTCCTGAAACTGCCTAAACAGGAACTACTTTTTCAAATTGACGCGGCACCACAAAGTTGGTATCGCACCAATTTGAACAGTGCAGTGCCATTGCCGACAATAGGGTGCAACTTGTCATGTGATTTGACCTGTCAAATCGCATGACAAGTCGCTCCGGTGTGGTGTTTAGGGCAGGTTCACAACGCGTTTCTGCAGGTTCCCGCAAGGCGTGTTTTTTTACGGCCTATTTATTTCAATGGGCTGCCAAAAAGCGTGAGAATGCACAAAAAAAACAGCGAGCGCGACTTTTAAAAAAATCACACTGTACCACTCATTTTGGTGCCACAAATGTGCAGGCGTGTGGTAGATGCGATTGGGGAGCCATTAAAAATTAATGGTATCTATACACATCTAAAGAGGGCAGCATACACCCTGTGAACGCACAGAGAAACGGCCATGTCTCACACCAGAAGAGGTGTGAATGAGCCCTCAAGGAATTGGTTTTGCTTTAGGAGGTAGATGCATATAAAAGTAATAGGAAAAAAATTGGGCTTATCCTTGTACAGCATAAGTAAGAAGACACGACCCAACTGACCATCAACATAAGTGAACATTTGTTCAATGACCAAAGGTAACATTACCATTTGTATTAGCTGTATCTCTGTTCTGGTTACTACTAGCTTCATTTCCTTATTACTGAAAACTATTTTGGAGTATGGAGCAGCTCAGGGTGTCAGATATGCCAAGCTGCGCCACACTCCTTATTCTTTTATCTATTTGTAGATCTCAACTTACAGTTCATACTAATGTGGTGTGAGCCGTGCATGCAGTAGTGATCAGGAGTTCCCTGAAACCTGAAAATTATTTCAAGGGTTCTAAGATGTAAAGGATAAGCATGATAGATCCAAGGGCATGCACCTTTAAAAGAAAAGAATAGCAACATCCATATTCTTATCAGGATGATGTGCATCTTCCCACCAGACAGGCTTTGCAGTTCACCACAATGTACAGCAATTTACTACTGTGTGTTAGAGTTGCAGGATTAATCGTTAAACAATCGTGATCTCGATTCAACCCCCCTCACGATCTCTATGCAGAATTTCCCAATTCATTCATGTAACAAGTGTAGAGAGTTCTCTGCTAGCTCAGCTGTCAAATAAAAAAAAAAAATTTAAAAAAACAGGCAGCCTGCCAAGTTTTTCACAACATTGTCTGCACTGGTAGAGAACTATAAATATTGTAACTTTTCTCTCTTAGATCAAAGAAATGAACTTCGGTCTGAGATGAGGGAAGTTTAACCACTTAAAAAAAGTCTAAACCTTTTTCTGACACTTGTTTCTTACAAAGTTAAAATCTCTATTTTTGCTAGAAAATTACTTGGAACCCCCAAATAAATATACATACAGTGTGTGTGTGTGTGTGTGTGTGTGTGTGTGTAAATATATATATATATATATATATATATATATATATATATATATATATATATATATATATATAGAGCAAAGACCCTAGAGAACAAAATAATGGTTGTTACAATATTTTATGTTACATTTGCGCAGAGGTCTTTTTTTGGGGAAAAAATACACTTCAATTAAAAAAAGAACTAACCAGTAACTTATTTTATTGTGTAATGTGAAAGATGTTACACCACGAAAATCATGATCTTTATTCTAAGCAATTAAAAATTGTGATTCTCATTTTAGCCAGAATCATGCTGTAGTGCACCGTGTTACAGAAAATAGAACTTGTGCCAATTCACCATAACGCAGAACAGAATGGAACCTGAAATCCATACTTACAATGCAGAAGATGCTGTACACTGTCCAGGAAGTTAGCAACTAGGTTCCCATAGAAATTTAGGGAAGGTGACTCAGGATGTAATTGGGTTCTTAATTGGGGGGGGGGGGGGGACTTTTGCAGCCACGTATTTTATTATTTATTTTTTAAATATGGATGTGAACACAAGTGCAATGCCATCTACTAGACAGCTGTGTAAAGATCTGGATATTAACATTTTTACATTTGAGTGCACTAATTTACACTCAAATATGCATACATTGAAAGACTGGTGCCTTGAAGAGGATGAAGAAAAAAATCTTTATACACTTTTACGCACGATCTTCATGGAACATAACTTGCGTTTTATACTCAGGATCTTTCTGCCAGCAAGATCCTGTGTGTAGACATCAGTAAACGATCAGGTCTTTGAGCAAGAAGCCCAATAGGAATCAATTACATCCTAAGGGGAAACAGGGTGCACGTGCCAAGTTCACGAGGTCTCAGCACTTATGTTTCTATGGAAACTGGCTTCTGTGTCAAAAGGTACTTTCTATTCTAGAATGATCAGAGGGGCTCTTTGGACATAAAGAAAATAAATATTTTCCCTATCATGCACTTATACTTTAAGGGTTTGCTTACCTGCGTTGGACTTTGAAGAGAAATTCACATTGGATTGCTTTTCAGAGATTGGTGCAGGCATTTAGGAGGCGATCCTGTCAACTTCTGAATGCCTGTTTTTTGGACAGTCTAAATTAAGCCTAGTGTTTGGGCCACAACAACTGTAGCTCAGCCCTATTCATCACTTGAACAGGTCATATGTTTGGCAGCGGTACAGCCTGCCAAACATGACAGAGGGGCTCATTTGTGCCGTGCCATGAGCAACGCATCTTAGCCATGGCATGTTTATAACCATGCCTGGCTACATTTGCAGCTTAAGGGGGAGGTTTGGGGCTCAACCACCTATTTTTCCAACCCAAGTATAAACCAAGCCCAACCGGATCACCAGCAGTCTCCACTAATCAACATTAATATTTGGCATTAAACCATTATAAAATTGTTAGCCTTTGCCCTGGTTCACACTGCTGCGTTTTGACATGCGAATTGGCATGTCGAATCGGCGCATTTGCCGGCAATGACACTGTCCTAATCGGTGTGACGCCACATCTGCGGTGCTGCATCGATTTCAAAAAGTAGTTTCTGTACTCCTTTTTGCGATTTCGGCCCGCGATTTACATTGACATCTGTGCAGAAACCTGCAATCGCAGCCGAAATCGGGACTGCCAGCGGGAGTGAAATTGTGCGAGTTCAGCTGAACTCGCACGTGTTCACTCCCGCAGCCCAGTGTGAACCTGGGCTTAAGCCTAGAGAACTCCAAAATATTACATAAGATGTGTAAACATTTGGACTTTAGTACTTTGTATTTGTGCCTCAGATCATTTCCTATACAGTACATCTTTCCCCAATACTAGAGCAGCTAACATTCTAGCCATCGTCAACACCCTCTCAACTTTTTTGCCCCAGATGAACCCCTGAAATCATTTTCAACTTTTGGGGAACCCTTGCTGAAATCAGTTCCTTGGTGGCCAGTGAGAAAAAAAAAAAAAGGCCTTTATATTGGCCGCCAGAGGCGAAAAAACGGCCCCTATCGCTGGCGGTCAGAGGCGAAAAAACACCTCTCTTGCAGGTCATTTGTGTCATGCCACTAGCTCAGCTAAGTGGCGTTGGCCACAGAACTACTCATATTAGGAAGTCAATCAGCCACAGCTCAAGGAACCCCCAGCAATCTCTGGAGGAATCTTAGGGTTCCATGGAACTCTGGTAGACAATGGCTTGCCTATAACTACCCAAAGGGGCAGGAGAAGTGTGGTGTGCACACTATTCATCAACACATCCAATGATCATACAGCAAATGACAAGCTACTAGGAAATGTTAATAGGATGAAGAACATCACCAGGACATCTTCTGGTGGCCAATCACACTTCAATCTTTGTTTACCTGATTAATCAAAACAATCTAATCAGAAACCAATTGATTAGCTATAACTTCTCATCTGATCCATTTAGAACAGAGTCAATTGCCCAAGGCAGAAAATGATCAACAGTTTTGCATCACTGAGATAAATTTGATCATTTCTCGATCAATTGGACTACAGCTGCATGGTGGAAACAGAGGTATGATCAATAACTTACAACCTTTTCTTGCAGCCATCGATCGTATTTCATTTCCCCCATGTATGGCATAGCAATTGATTGTTCTGCTGACTATAGATCGATTATAGAGAGATTACTGTGAAAATGAATCGATCGTGTATTGAAGAGTGTATGATGAGAAGATACAAGGCAGAGCTGCTCTTAGACAAGATATCTAGATGTAGCAGGACCCGTCATATCATATGACAAGCCGAGTGTGAGAGGCAGTGCAGAGACATGACCAGGTTACCTCCCCCCCAAGCAGTAATAATAAAAATAATGGAGGTACCTGAAGGCATAGTCCTCTCTGTGGTCTCTGCTCGGGGACAGCTGCCCGTTCCTCTTGTTGAAAAGCTTCTGGAAAAGTGTGGGCGGCATATTGCTGGAAAGTCCCAGCTACAAAGTGACATTAAAGTGTCAGCATTGGACACATAACGCCGCCGCACCACCACTACCAACTATCTCCAGTAACACTCCATCACTCTAGTCATATGACTGCACACATACACTCCGCCCGATCACAGCACTCCCCGCTCTGCCAGCCACTTCCTGCCCTGGAACGTCTACAAGCGCTCTCATTGGTCAGTTCCACACTGCCAGGATAAGCGCACACATCGCGCATCCCTTTAGACGTGCTGTATGGCTGATGGCCATTAGGGGGCTGAGTGCTGAGTGGATTCTGCACGCTATATACAGTAGACTGGATATTTATATTGTCCAGTGTTGTAATAAAAACTAAAATAAAGATGGTAGTAAACCTAATCATTTATAGATTCATTGATTTAATTGATATCGTCTATAAGCTATAAAAGCTATGATTGTGGGTTCTCGGGAGAAGTGTAAAGCTTATCTAAACCTGAGAACAAAAAATGACAGTATTGGAGATTAGCTGTCCTTTACACAGCAACCCATACATTCAGTGTGCCGTTCCACATGTACCTTTTCATGTATTTGTAATACGTTTTCTTTTTTTTTCATTCAAGTTTTAGTTTATTATCTGAATAGAGTCAGTACAATTTTTACAGAAAAAGTACAATGTAGTATCACAGTATAAAATGCAAGCGAATAAGTCAAATAACGGTAGATCTCAAATTACAATATTACCATGTTGGAATACATCAATGCAAAGATACCAAAAAAAATGGAAATTATTGAAATATATTTATCAAAAATAGGACTACAGTAACCCCCTACCTCTATACCCCCTCATTCTAACCTTCCCTTCTTCGAAAGTAAGTAGAAATGATGGCCTATTAAACATCTCAAAATATATGTATATAGTTACCAGAATATGAGGAGAACCTCCATTCCCCCAGACACCCCTAAAGGGAACATACTGTGCCTGAGAAGGCAAGAGAAGCTCCCCCCCCCCCCCTCCCTCCTAAGCAGCCCAAAAACTTTTTTTTTTTTTTTGAGAAAATATATGACCTTAAATCGAGTATATATAACAGAAAATATAGTAGTCTACTATAAGTTTATCCGGGTGTTGTAATACGTTTTCATGCGTTTGTAAGACTCTTTCCATTTTTTAGCCTACCAAGTGGCATTTACATGCGTTTGCAGTGCGTACGTGTGCGTTTGCATGCCAAAGAATGCAGAGTGGTGTGTTTTTTTTTTAAACAAATGGAAAAACAGCGCACTAGACTTATGAAAATACATTCAATCTTCTTGCATGTGCATTGGTACTAAGCTTAAAAGTGTGTTTGACTGCATTTGGTGTAAATGAGTCACTGAATGTGACGGCTGTATTCATTTTATTTTTTTCCACACTTTTTTTCCTTTTCTTTAACATGGTGATCCTGCCATTGACCAACATCCTGTCTTGGGGTGACAACTTTTACTGAGCAGCATTCTCATCTCACCCTAGGACAGGGAGTGTTTTAGGACGGCATAAATAAGTAAAAAAATGGTGCGCTTAGTCAATTAGTGAATACACTAATAATAAGACCTTGATAATAGTGAGAATAAGAGGCACTAGCTGCTGTGAAGCTCAAAAAATAGTTTAGAACATAAGCCAAATACTAAAAAGAAAGCATAAATAATGAAAACAATAAATCACACAAGTATATGAAAAGTCCAAATAATAAAGTCCTCAGTGAGTGTTATTAGAAAAAGGACTGGAATCTCATCTGCACCACAGACCCGCTCCAATCCGTGCCATATATAATATTCTGTGATAAGTGATTCAATAACCACCCCTGCCACCTCTAGGTGAACTGTCTGCTCACTGAAGACCATCGGGTCAGAGCAAGCCTTGGGTATACAGATCTTTAGTGATCCTGGAAAGAAGCCATTTACTGAATCCTGGATCCTCTGCAGTCCATGTTGCAGACAGTGGAAATCATTCTTTAGGAATGGCTCAAAGCATATAAGAGAATTTCATTGCGCAAAATCATTGAAAAAAAATAAGTCTTTAACATGTAAAAGTTGCCCACTCACATTTATACCATCTTGTAAAATCACAGTGTGAAGTATTATACTGAGAGCTGCTTGCCTACTCACTGCTTCTTCCGGGTATACAAGACACCAGAAGTGACGTCACTGGCTCCTCCCAACACGTTGCGTCACTGGTCACGTGACTTCTTTATACAGCCCTGGCCAATTGGAAGGGGAGGTGCCCCTAGGCATGCTGGGTGCTGGTATGTAAATTCTAGGAGCAGATGGGCTGAGGACTGTACCAGGCTGGGGGAGAAGTGCTGCCTCCCCTAATATTTGCTGCCATGTGGCCTCAGGTGGGAGACCTGAGGAGCCTGAAGTCTGTGCGGCAGACCCTGGTCCTACCATAGCTGTCAGAGGAAGAGTTGACAGTGCATCTGGTATCATGTAGAGAGAAAGCCGTCAGTGGTACGTCAGGAGCCTTGTGAGTACAGACACCCTAAAGCCCTTTAGACAGGTAACCCCCTCCCTCCTGTGCTCTAAGTCAGCTGAGGGTCCACACAAAGAACACTGGCTAGGTTCCTACAGCTTTGTCCAGGACTGTCCACTACTTTACTAAGAGACATTGCTCAGTTCCGCATTCAGTTTGCTGCTGGGGTGAAGAAGCCTTAATCTGCCATATTTTATAAGGAAAGGAAGTCATTGTCCTCTGTGTTAATAGTTCAGTTTGGAAATATCCCACTATATCCCACTATATCACTATATCAACCAAAACCCCTAGACTGGTCATTGGAGTACCAAGCTGAAGTGAGTGTGTACATGGCTGTGGTTAATATCTTGTGCCTGGCTGCAGGACAAAAGGTGCAAAAGACCCACACAATATACCAGCGGCTCCTGAGAGAGTAGCACTACAGTAGCACACAGATATAGCTGGGAACAATGCTAACTGATAAGTCCAAAGGAAGAGAGTACAGGACATCAACAAGATTTCTGGCAGGATGAACAACCCTTTTTTTTTCTTTGCACTTGTCTAACAGCTATAATAAAACAAACCCTAATACATTCACTTAAAAAAGCTTATAGGAGATTTTAGTGATTGAGGTTACATATACTTTATTATCACAATATATGAGGAATCTTATATAGTGGATTGATATAGTAGTTATACCTACTTTTTTGCACTTTACAGTGTATTATTTAACAGTTTCCTGACCAGCAGCTGCACATGTCACACAGGCATGCACAGTAGGCAACAATGCTGTGCTCAGAACCTGCACTGTTAACAGGCCTCTGTTGCTGAAGAGGCTCAGGCACTGCACCTGCCTGTGTGACAGTTGCAGCGGCTGGGCAGGGAGCCTAGGAACACTAATGGCCCGTACACACGATCCGAATATCGTACGACAGATCTTACGACTTTTATCACTTAACCACTTAACGACCGCCCACCGCCGATTTACGTCGGCAGAATGGCACGGACAGGCAGAATCACGTAGATCTACGTGATCGCCTTTGTGCAGTTGGGGGGTCCATCCGGACCCCCCTTCAATGCAGTGAGCGGCCGTTAAGTGTTCGGGAGCGATCAGGCATGAGGGGGCGGCCGCTCGATTCCGCCCCCCCCTCGCGATCGCTCCCGGCCAATGAAATTGCTTCCTCCGCCATGTGATGTAAACACAGGCTGGAGGAAGTGATGTCATCTCCCTCGCCGCGGTCTTTTCGTTCCCGGCGCCGAGGAGTGAAGACAGAGGTTAGTGCTCCAACAGTCCACTGACACGTAGGTACACATAGGCACACAAATCACCCCCCAGTCACCCCCAGATCACGCCCCAGGTCACCCCAAAGCCCCCAATCACAGTGTCACTGATTGCAGTGATCATTTATTTTACTGATCACTGCATTTAGTGTCATCTGTGATTGTAAAAAGTTGCAAGGCAGTTAGGATTAGGCCCCTTTAGGTCCAGGGTAGCCCCCTAACCCCCCCTAATAAAGGTTTAACCCCTTGATCACCCCCCAGGTAACCCTTTCACCCCCTAACTTCAGCGTCACTAAGCGATTGTTTTTCCGATCGCTGTATTCGTGTCGCTGGTGTTTTAGATAGGCAGTTATTTTTTTTTTAGGTTCGCCGCAGGTTTTTATTGGTGTCAGGTACCCCCATATTTAACCTAATAAAGGTTTTAACCCCCTGATTGCCCCTAGTTAACCCTTTCACCAGTGATCACCATATAAAGGTTACGGGTGACGCTGGTTGATTAGTTTGCTTTTTATAGCATCAGGGCACCCGCCGTATATAACCCAATAAAGGTTTAACCCCCCTGATCGCCCGGCGGGTGAGATCAATTAGGTTTTAGCGCCAGAGAGGGTCTGCGTCGCCCCAGGCAGTGTTAGGTTAGTGCCAGTAATGCTAACACCCACGCGCAAAGCATACACCCCCCTTAGTGGTATAGTATCTGATCAGATCTATACTAGCATCCCCAGCGGTTTAGGGTTCCCAAAAACGCAGTGTTAGCGGGATCAGCCCAGATACCTGCTAGTACCTGCGTTTAGCCCCTCCGCCCAGCCCAGCCCAGCCCACCCAAGTGCAGTATCGATCGATCACTGTCACTTACCAAACACAACACACATAACTGCAGCGTTCGCAGAGACAGGCCTGATCCCTGCGATCGCTAACAGTTTTTTTGTAGCGTTTGATATATTTGCTGACGACAGTCAGGTGCTTTTTTTCCTGTGAATCTTACTAGTGTACCCCTAAATTTAGAGCCCAAAATGGCAAGTCGAAGGTACACTAGTAAAGAGGCCTACGAGATTCTGAGCATGACAGATAGTGAAGAGGAGGTCACGTATCTGTCAGATTCAGGCTCAGAATATCTTCCCGTAGAAGACAGTGACGTCAGCGGCCCCACGTCAGATAGCTCTGACGACGAAGTTGAGGTCCCTGCTAAGGTCAGGCGTACCCGATCCCGATCTTCTGAGGTTGTTGAGGAGCAAGAACCGCAGGTCTCTCGTATCATGGAGCAGAGTAGTACTAGCGCCGCTATTCCTTCTGGTGAACTGGCAAGCACCAGCGGCCTAGTACAGCCTGGACGTACATCCAGCACTGCAGTAACACTTGGTGACGTGGCGAGTCCCATAAGTGCAGTTCAAGCTGGCGAGGTGGCAAGCACAGGTAGTGTCCCGCTGCCACCAAGAAGACAAAGGCAGGCCCGTCGTGCCCATACTGCCCTTCCTGCAGAATTCGCCTATCCTGATTGGGTCCCCACCACTTCTGCAGAACCCGTACTTCCCCCATTCACTGCCCAACCCGGTATTCAGGTGGAAACAGCTGATTTTATGCCAATCGATTTTTATTCGCTGTTTTTCACGGAAGATCTCTATAGATCTATTGTGGACCAGAGTAATTTATATGCTGGTCAATTTATCGCCGCTAACCCCCAGTTGCCTAAAATTGCCAGAAATTGGAAACCAATTACGGTTTCCGAATTTAAGACCTTTCTGGGCCTTTCCCTCAACATGGGCACACATAAATTTCCGTCATTGCGTGCTTATTGGTCCACGCACCCAATTGACCACATGCCCGTGTTCTCTGCCTCCATGTCCAGGGCACGATACGAGCAGATTTTGCGGTTCATGCACTTCAACGACAATGAACGTTGTCGTCCACGTGGGGACCCTGAATACGACCGGCTCTATAAAATTCGGCCCCTCATAAACCACTTCAACGAACGTTTTGCAGCCTTGTTTACTCCCGATCAAGTTGTCTGCGTTGATGAGTCCCTGATTAAATTTTCTGGCCGCTTGTCTTTCAAGCAGTTCCTTCCCAGCAAGCGTGCCAGATACGGGGTCAAGCTCTACAAGTTCTGTGACAGGGCAACAGGCTATGTAGTGAACTTTACGGTTTATGAGGGAAAAGACAGTCAGATTGAGTCGGTCAACTGCCCGGATTACATAGGGAGCGCTGGCAAGATAGTGTGGAACTTGGTGTCACCCTTATTCGGAAAGGGGTACCACTTGTATGTGGACAATTATTACACGAGCGTGCCACTGTTTAGTCACTTGTTTGATCATAAGATTGGAGCATGTGGCACCGTGCGACCTAATCGCCGGGGCTTTCCCCAGCGGCTTGTAGATGCCCGTCTTAGGCTGGGGGAGAGAGCCTGCTTGAAGTGTAATAACTTGCTCGCTATGAAGTGGAGGGACAATAAGAATGTTTTCCTTCTTACCTCCCTTCATGCAGACACGACAGTCCAAATTCGTACGGCGACTGGTGTTGTGGAGAAACCCCTCTGTGTCCACGAATATAACCAAAATATGGGAGGGGTGGACCTCAACGACCAGTTGATGGCGCCGTATCTAATTGACCGTAAGGCGAGACGCTGGTACAAAAAAGTGTCTCTATCATTATTCCAATTGGCTTTGCTGAACGCTCATGTGCTATACAGAGCTTCAGGCGGGACGTTATCTCTTCTAAAATTCCAGAATGAGATAGTCACAGAACTCCTGTATCCAGGCGGTTCTGCACCTCACCATCCCCAACCAAATGCAGTAAGCCGGCTGCATGAGAGGCATTATTCGTATGTCCTCCCGAGTACCCCTACCCAAAGCCACCCCCAAAAAAGATGTCGTGTCTGTAGCAAGCGCGGATTTAGGCGTGACACCCGTAGTTTTTGTCCACTCTGTCCTGACAAGCCTGGTCTTTGCCAAGGTGAATGTTTTGAACGCTACCACTCAAAAGTGAAGTTTTAGCGTAGGGTACAGCATTTCACAGACTAGGACACACTTACACAGGGTCTCCCAAGATGCCATTACATTTTGAGAGACCCGAACCATTACAGTTGTAAAGTTACAAAAAAAAGTGTAAAAAAGAAAAAAAAAAACGTAAAAAACAAAACACAAAAAAAATATAAAATAAAAAAACCAAAAATAGTTGTCGTTTTATTGTTCTCTCTCTCTCTATTTTCTCTCTATTGTTCTGCTCTTTTTTACTGTATTCTATTCTGCAATGTTTTATCATGCTTGCTTTTCAGGTATGTAATTTTTTGTTTTCAGGTGCGCCATTCAACTGCAGCGCGGAATTATTTATCTTGACAGCAACAGCGTTTGCTCCCACGATACATAAAGCCGTGACTCCAGTGCTGTAGGAGGTGATTTCACCACCACAGTTAAAAAAAAGAGCATATATGCCGAAGCATGGGGGCAGCAGGGGCGGAGGAGCGATTTTGCTCCTAATGCCGCGTACATACGGTCGAAATTCCGACCGTGTGTACGCGGCATAACTTTTTTGCGGGAGGATGCCCCCATGCTTCGGCATATATATATTTTAGGCACAGGTTGCGTTAAAACATTTTTTTATTTTTTACTAGGTTTTGTTTTGGTATTTGCTTTGCAGGTATGGCATGGTAAGGTCTTACTGTTGTACTGTAATGTTACTTTGTTTTAATGTTAACCACCATTTGCTTAGCAGGTACGCCATTCAGTTGCAGCGCGGATCTATTTATCTTGACAGCAACAGCGTTTGCTCCCACGATACATAAAGCCGTGACTCCAACGCTGTAGGAGGTGATTTCACCACCACAGTTAAAAAAAAGAGCATATATGCCGAAGCATGGGGGCAGCAGGGGCGGAGGAGCGATTTTGCTCCTAATGCCGCGTACATACGGTCGAAATTCCGACCATGTGTACGCGGCATAACTTTTTTGCGGGAGGATGCCCCCATGCTTCGGCATATATATATTTTAGGCACAGGTTGCGTTAAAACATTTTTTGATTTTTTACTAGGTTTTGTTTTGGTATTTGCTTTGCAGGTATGGCATGGTAAGGTCTTACTGTTGTACTGTAATGTTACTTTGTTTTAATGTTAACCACCATTTGCTTAGCAGGTACGCCATTCAGTTGCAGCGCGGATCTATTTATCTTGACAGCAACAGCGTTTGCTCCCACGATACATAAAGCCGTGACTCCAACGCTGTAGGAGGTGATTTCACCACCACAGTTAAAAAAAAGAGCATATATGCCGAAGCATGGGGGCAGCAGGGGCGGAGGAGCGATTTTGCTCCTAATGCCGCGTACATACGGTCGAAATTCCGACCGTGTGTTCGCGGCATAACTTTTTTGCGGGAGGATGCCCCCATGCTTCGGCATATATATATTTTAGGCACAGGTTGCGTTAAAACATTTTTTTATTTTTTACTAGGTTTTGTTTTGGTATTTGCTTTGCAGGTATGGCATGGTAAGGTCTTACTGTTGTACTGTAATGTTACTTTGTTTTAATGTTAACCACCATTTGCTTAGCAGGTACGCCATTCAGTTGCAGCGCGGATCTATTTATCTTGACAGCAACAGCGGTTGCTCCCACGATACATAAAGCCGTGACTCCAACGCTGTAGGAGGTGATTTCACCACCACAGTTAAAAAAAAGAGCATATATGCCGAAGCATGGGGGCAGCAGGGGCGGAGGAGCGATTTTGCTCCTAATGCCGCGTATATACGGTCGAAATTCCAACGGAGGCTTATCCGTGGAAAAGTCAGACCGTGTGTACGCGGCATAACCTTTTATGCCGCGTACATACGGTCGAAATTCCGACGAAGGCTTGACCGTGTGTACGCGGCATAACTTTTTTGCGGGAGGATGCCCCCATGCTTCGGCATATATGCCCATCATTAGAAGTGGGTGGATGAAGGGAGGTATTCTAATGGTGGGCATACCCACCAATCAATCTCTTTTTTTCGTTCAGCCAATAGGCTGTATGAAAAAAAAGATTACAATACATGTCCAACAAGGACCAGCAACGTACTGGTATGTTGCTGGACTTTGAATGTTTATACCAGAATGATGCCTGCGGGTTTAGGTATCATCTTGGTATCATTCTTTTCAGCCAGCAGCCGGCTTTCATGTAAAAGCAATTCTAGCAGATAATTAGCCTCTAGACTGCTTTTACAAGCAGTGGGAGGGAATGTCCCCCCCCGGATATAAAAAGCGCCATTGGGAAATTGGGAAAGCATTTTATCACACCGATCTTGGTGTGGTCAGATGCTTTGAGGGCAGAGGAAAGATCTAGGGTCTAACCCCCCAATTTTTTTCAAAAAAAGAGTACCTGTCACTACCTATTGCTATCATAGGGGATATTTACATTCCCTGAGATAACGATAAAAATGGTAAAAAAATAAAATATGGAAGGCACAGTTTAAAAATAAAATAAAAAAGCCAAATAAATAATAAAAAAAAAAAAAAAAAAAAAAAAAAGCACCGCTGTCCCCCCCTGCTATTGCGCAAAGGCGAACGCAAGCGTCGGTCTAGCGTCATATGTAAACAGCAATTGCATCATGCATGTGAGGTATCACCGCGAAGGTCAGATCGAGGGCAGTCATTTTAGCAGTAGACCTCCTCTGTAAATCTAACGTGGTAACCTGTAAAGGCTTTTAAATGCTTTTAAAAATGAATGTAGTTTTGTCGCCGCTGCGCGTTTGTGCGCAATTTTAAAGCATGTCGTGTTTGGTATCCATGTACTCGGCCTATGATCATCTTTTTTATTTCATCAAACATTTGGGCAATATAGTGTTTTTTAGTGCATTAAAAATAAAAAAAGTGTGTTTTTCCCCCAAAAAATGCGTTTGAAAAATCGCTGCGCAAATACTGTGTGGAAAAAAAAAATGCAACACCCACTATTTTAATCTGTAGGGCCTTTGCTTTAAAAAAATATATAATGTTTGGGGGTTCAACATAATTTTCTTGCAAAAAAAAATTTTCTTTCATGTAAACAAAAAGTGTCAGAAAGGGCTTTGTCTTCAAGTGGTTAGAAGAGTGGATGATGTGTGACATAAGCTTCCTAATGTTGTGCATAAAATGCCAGGACAGTTCAAAACCCCCCCAAATGACCCCATTTTGTAAAGTAGACACCTCAAGCTATTTGCTGAGAGGCATGTTGAGCCCATTGAATATTTTTTTTTTTTGTCCCAAGTGATTGAATAATGACCAAAAAAAAAAAAAAAAAAAAATGTACAAAAAGTTGTCACTAAATTATATATTGCTCAAACATGCCATGGGCATATGTGGAATTACACCCCAAAATACATTCTGTTGCTTCTCCTGAGTACGGGGATACCACATGTGTGGGACTTTTTGGGAGCCTAGTCGCGTACGGGACCCCGGAAACCAAGCACCGCCTTCAGGATTTCTATGGGTGTAAATTTTTGATTTCACTCCTCACTGCCTATCACAGTTTCGGAGGCCATGGAATGCCCAGATGGCACAAAACCCCCCCAAATGACCCCATTTTGGAAAGTAGACACCCCAAGCTATTTGCTGAGAGGTATGTTGAGTATTTTGCAGATCTCGCTTTTTGTCACAAAGTTTTGAAAATGTAAAAAAAGAAAAAAAAAAAGAAAAAAAAATGTCTTTCTTAATTTTCAAAAACAAATGAGAGCTGTAAAATACTCACCATGCCTCTCAGCAAATAGCTTGGGGTGTCTACTTTCCAAAATGGGGTCATTTGTGGGGGTTTTGGGCTATTTTGACATTTTATGGCCTTCAAAACTGTGATAGGTAGTGAGGAGTGAAATCAAAAATTTATGCCCTTAGAAACCTTGAAGGCGGTGCTTGGTTTTTGGGGTCCCGTACGCGGCTAGGCTCCCAAAAAGTCCCACACATGTGGTATCCCCGTACTCAGGAGAAGCAGCAGAATGTATTTTGGGGTGTAATTTCACATATAACCATGGCATGTGTGAGCAATATATCATTTAGTGACAACTTTTTGTACATTTTTTTTTTTTTCTTTTTGTCATTATTCAATCATTTGGGACAAAAAAAAAAAATATTCAATGGGCTCAACATGCCTCTCAGCAAATAGCTTGGGGTGTCTACTTTCCAAAATGGGGTCATTTGGGGGGGTTTTGTGCCATCTTGGCATTTTATGGCCTTCAAAACTGTGATAGGTAGTGAGGAGCGAAATCAAAAATTTATGCCCTTAGAAACCTTGAAGGCGGTGCTTGGTTTTTGGGGTCCCGTACGCGGCTAGGCTCCCAAAAAGTCCCACACATGTGGTATCCCCGTACTCAGGAGAAGCAGCAGAATGTATTTTGGGGTGTAATTTCACATATGCCCATGGCATGTGTGAGCAATATATCATTTAGTGACAACTTTGTGCAAAAAAAAAAAAGTTTGTCATATTCCCGCAACTTGTGGCAAAATATAAAATATTCCATGGACTGAACATGCCTCTCAGTAAATAGCTTGGGGTGTCTACTTTCCAAAATGGGGTCATTTGGGGGGGTTTTGTGCTATTTTGGCATTTTATGGCCTTCGAAACTGTGATAGGTAGTGAGGAGTGAAATCAAAAATTTGCGCCCTTAGAAATCCTGAAGGCGGTGCTTGGTTTCCGGGGTCCCGTACGTGGCTAGGCTCCTAAAAAGTCCCACACATGTGGTATCCCCGTACTCAGGAGAAGCAGCAGAATGTATTTTGGGGTGCAATTCCACATATAACCATGGCATGTGTGAGCAATATATCATTTAGTGACAACTTTTTGTAATTTTTTTTTTTGTGTTTTGTCATTATTCAATCACTTGGGACAAAAAAAAAAAATATTCAATGGGCTCAACATGCCTCTCAGCAATTTCCTTGGGGTGTCTACTTTCCAAAATGGGGTCATTTGGGGGGGTTTTGTACTGCCCTGCCATTTTAGCACCTCAAGAAATGAGATAGGCAGTCATAAATTTAAAGCTGTGTAAATTTCAGAAAATGTACCCTAGTTTGTAAACGCTATAACTTTTGCGCAAACCAATAAATATACGCTTATTGACATTTTTTTTACTAAAGACATGTGGCTGAATACATTTTGGCCTAAATGTATGACTAAAATTGAGTTTATTCGATTTTTCTTATAACAAAAAGTAGAAAATATCATTTTTTTTCAAAATTTTCGGTCTTTTTCTGTTTATATCGCAAAAAATAAAAATCGCAGAGGCAATCAAATACCATTAAAAGAAAGCTCTATTTGTGGGAAGAAAAGGACGCAAATTTCATTTGGGTACAACATTGCATGTCCGCACAATTTACAGTTAAAGCAGCGCAGTGCCGAATCCCAAAAACAGGCTTGGTCCTAATGGCCCGAAATGGTCCGGGGCTTAAGTAGTTAATAGTCGCAAGTAAAAAATTAATAGGTTACTAAAGTCCCGAAAATTCTCGTATGACAGAAAGAAAAAAAAAATCGAAGTGATGTCGTGTTGTAATGTATTTGTATTGTATTTTCGTACGCCAACTATACTGACAAAGCAAAAATCGCTCGATCTGGTATGGTACGAGGAAACATTTTCGTGCTTGACCGATCTAATAATATCGGATGAACTGTCGTGATCGGCTCTCGAAAGTAGTGTACACACGATCCGAAAATCGTACGATTCTTCCTCGGACGACAGTTTTCGTCCAATATTCGGATCGTGTATACGGCCATAAGACCCCTTTCCCACTGAGGTGCTTTACCCCTTAAAATAGCGACTGTAAAGTGCCTGAAAAGCACCTCTGAAGCCTCTCGGTGCACTTGCGGGATGGGAAAAAAAATTCCTGCAAGCATCTTTGGGGCGGTTTGGGAGCGGTGTATACATCGCTCTCAAACCACACTGCCCATTGAAATTAATAGGAAGTGCTGCCAAAGCACCTGAAAAGCAATTTGGCAGTGCTGCAACACAGGCACTTTTAACCCCTTCTTTGGGGTTAAAAGCGCCCTGCTCCCGCTCACAAAGTGGCTCTGTAGTGCCGGTAAAGCGCCGTTAAAGCGAGCAGCACTTTACTGCATCCGCAGGGCGGTCTAGGTGTGAAAGGGCTCTTAACCTGTGATTTTCTAAGGCTCAGCATTACTGAACTGCCCTGAGAATGGAGTCTCCAGTATGGCAGACCTCAGTGCCACGACCCCCCCCCCCCCCCCCACTGTGCCGTCTGAGGAAGCTACCTCAATTGGCTTCACGGGCAGCCTGGCCTTGCCCACACCAAGACCCTTCAATAATATATATACTTTTAAAGCAATAAAACCCTGACAGGAATTTTTACTCCTCACAAAACGCTTATTGCCCAGACACAATACATGCGTCTGACAGATAGAAATGTACACAAATGTAATCAAAGTCTAAAGACGAAGCAAGAAACAGACACATCTAAAGGAAGGCAGGGATACTTTTTGTACAACTGAAAAATGGTTTCTGTTGTGTATGTGCAAGAGCGCACGGTGAGGGAATCATATGATGAGATCACATGACTACAGCTCAGCACTGGTATTAGCACTGCTGTTGTGTCTGTAGAGGTGTTTCCTTGTGCGTGGGTGACTGGAACCTATTCCAAACTGATAAACATATTTGTACGACAAATCCCACTTAGTAACATATCATTCACACAGTGCTTGTTTTTCATAACATTGATACAAGGTGGGGCATGAAGAAAATGCAGATAAAGTGAAATGATTAAAGTAGAGAATATATATATATATATATATATATATATATATATATATATATATATATACACACACATATATATATATATATATATGTAGCACCCATCCCAATTTATGGGACGCTATATGTGCAAATTTAGGGGTGGTCTGAGCTAATAGTTGGGCTCAGACTGTTAATTTCCTAAAAACTTGCTTCTTCTCTGGTGTGATATTGCCTGGCTATAGTGTTCCCTGTTGCCTGTAGGTGGCACTGTCATCTCCGACACAGGTAGAACCACAGGGAGTATCACAACACCATTGGGTGTACTCTCTCGGCAGCTGTGTAGTTGGCGTGGTAAACCCGTGGTGCATGCTGGGAGATGGTACAAAAGGGGCAGACGCGATTATTCGTGAGGAGGAGGAGGTGAAGGAGAGGAGAAGAGGGAGCAGTTCGCGCCTCCCGGCCCTCCAGGCCAGGAGGGCATGCGTGTGTTTCAGCCTCAGGCACCTTTAGACTGAGGCTGCATCGCTGTAAGTAGGCCCAGCAACTTTGGCTGAGGCTTACACCCGAAGAGGAGTCCCAGGGTACCCAAGTGAGGGGTGACCCGCTCTGAAGGAGAGGAAGCCAGGGAAGGATCTGTCCCAAGGGGATAAGTGAAAGATTTGCTGTCTCGGGAGAGGCCTGGCTACCTGACAGAGGGAAGGATTCCTATCCGACCAAAAGCCTGGTAACGTGCTCCATTGGCACCTAAGGTCTTATTGTTACTAGGCCGGGAAGTTCGGGACTTAAGGATTCTGAGGTAGAGGATCTCCTGATCGTATCCCAGGGAAATCGCAAGTAGTTGTTTCGTGCTCCACACCGGCTGCTAGGACCACTTTAAGGGGGACTATCCGGGTGAGCAAAACCTACTCAGGCTTGAGTGGCGACGAGTGTTGCTTAAGTGTTGCGTGTCTGAACCTTCCCCTACTCTGTCGTTTCTACTCTCTCTCTTCCAAGTTTACCTCAAGAAACGAATAAAACCTTGCTGCTTAGGTTTTATACCTGTGTGGACATTGGCTTTATTAAAAAGGGACTTCCGCCCAGACAACGAAGACCAGGGATCCACTCTGGAGAGGTAACTCACCGAAAGACCCCCAAAAAAATTAACACCGCTCGCCCCTCTCTACACATAAGGGGGGATACCGGGCAAGTAGCAGGTGTGCCTTACTGCAAAAATGGATGGAGCAGAAGGGTCTGTGTGCTACACGTGGGGGCTCGAGTCCGGGATTGTGGCTATCTCTCGCACGAGTGGACTGTTTTGTATGTGCTTGGAAAGTCGGTCATGGAAGAAATTGAACTGTGTTACTGTATTCTGAGAGAGAAAAAGGGGTTAAGGGGCACAGAACTGTGGTTTTTCCAACTGCGTAGTTCATGGGCGTGTCTAGAAAAAGAAAAGCCCGCAAGCTACGTGCAGGAAGAAGAAAAGAGGAGGAGTTCCCGCCACCTGTGTGTTGCACGTGGGTACTTTGGCGCCAAGAGACAGAGAGAGTTGGATCGAGTGAGCAGCAACATGTCCTTTTCCCAGTGCCTCAATTTTGTCGGGACCCCGGATGTCTACAATGCTTTCTTCAATGGACATTGCTCCGATCACCGCCCCGCTTACGGATACGGGGATCCGGCTCAAACCCAGGGGCCGCTTCGCTTTGTACACCTGCAGAGATGCGGAGGCCCTGGGCATGCTCTGCCCTAAATGCCAAGGACTGGCTGTGCAATTACGGCCATTCGGAAGGTGTGCATCCTGTGGAGAGTTCCTCTTCGAGGTGGACCAGCCCACCGAGAAACCCCGGGTCTACCGGGTCAACTGCCTTACAGGCAGACCCGGACTGGGACAAAAAATAGGCCCGGGCATTTTAGACTGAGCAGCCGGGGGGGGGGCGCGGCGGCGGCGCTTCGCGGCGGCGGTTAATGATGGGATGTGGGGTTCTAGCACCTTGTACCTCTGGACCCCTTTACATTACACAGCACCCTGCACCTCTGGACCCCTTTACATTACACAGCACCCTGGACCCCTTTACATTACATAGCACCGCACCTCTGGACCCTTTTACATTACACAGCACCCTGCACCTCTGGGCCCCTTTACATTACACAGCACCCTGCACCTCTGGACCCCTTTACATTACACAGCCCCCCACAGTTTGTTACACAGACACCCCCTAACAGCTCTGGACCCCCTGCATGTTACACAGACCTCCCTACAGTACAGACCCCCTCCCTACAGTGCAGACCCCCTCCCTACAGTACAGACCCCCCTACAGTACAGACCCCCTCTACAATACAGATTCCCTACATTACAGTCCCCCTCTACAATACAGACCCACACTACATTACAGACCTCCTCCCTACAATACAGACCCCCTCCCTAGAGTACAGACCCCCCTACATTACAGACCCCCCTACAATACAGACCCCCTACATTACAGACCCCCCCTCTACAATACAGACCCCTATACAATACAGAACCCCCTACAATACAGAACCCCCCTACAATACAGACCCCACTACATTACAGACCCCCCTACAATACAGACCCCCCTACAATACAGAACCCCCTACATTTCAGACCCCCCTAAAATACAGAACCCCCCTACATTTCAGACCCCCCTACAATACAGAACCCCCAAACATTACAGACCCCCCTACAATACAGAACCCCCCTACATTTCAGACCCCCCACTACATTTCAGACCCCCCCTACAATACAGAACCCCCCTACATTTCAGACCCCCCTACAATACAGAACCCCCCTACATTTAAGACCCCCTTCAATACAGAACCCCCCTATATTACAGACCCCCTATAATACAGAACCCTAGCTATGATTAAGCACTGAATCGCAGTGCGAAACGTCAGCTCATACTTGCTTTTTTTTTTTGCTGTGGCATGTTATTTGTGCTTTTGTTTTAAATAAAAGAACCTTTTTTGGAGTGCGGCTGTCCAAGCGTTTTCCTCAGATTTTTTGCATTGTCATATGCATTGCCTGAACCCACGGCTCTGGATCTTGTGAATGAGTCACCAGTCACATCTGAGCGGTAACTCTCTCCCCCCTACAATACAGACCCCCCTACATTACAGACCCCCCCTACAATACAGAACCCCCTACAATACAGAACCCACCTACATTTCAGACCCCCCTACAATACAGAACTCCCCTACATTTCAGACCCCCCCTACAATACAGAACCCCCCTACATTACAGACCCCCCTACAATACAGAACCCCCCTACATTTCAGACCCCCCTACAATACAGAACCCACCTACATTTCAGACCCCCCCTACAATACAGAACCCTCCTACATTACAGACCCCCCTACAATACAGAACCCCCCCACAATACAGAACCCCCCTACAATACAGAACCCCCCCTTCATTACAGATCCCCCTACAATACAGACCCCCCCTCAGACCCATAATGTACCTCAGATCAGTGTGGGACTGCATGTTTGGTCCCCTCCCCCTGTGTGGACATAAAGGAGGAGGGGGAGGCGGCTTCACTCTGCTCGGCTGTGTGAGACAGCCGAGCCGAGACTGATCAGATCATCAGTGCCGCAGCCACCTTGCCAGAGAGAAGGTGATCGTTGCGGGTCCCGGCCCCCTGATGTGCCGACGGGTGTCACTGTCACTCGAGTGCGGCACCGACTCGCAGCTGAGAGTGCACTGGGGCAGTGGCGTCACTAGGGTTGGTGTCACCTGGTGCGGCAAAACATGGTGTCACCCCCTCCTGTCTATCCTGCCCAGTGCCCTGTAAATTAAAGTATAGGGTGGTATTGGGCCGGCTGGGGCGAAATAGGGCGGGTTGGGGTAAAATAGGGCAGGTTGCGGTGATATAGGGCAGGCTGGGGTGGTATAGAGCAGGTTTGGGTGGTATAGGGCAGTTTGCAGTGGTATATGGCAGGCTGGGTGGCATAGGGCAGGTAGGGGTGATATAGGGCAGGGTGTGGTGGCCTAGAGCAGTTTGCGGTGGCATAGGGCAGGTTGCGGTGGCATAGGGCAGGCTGGGGTGGTATAGGGCAGTTTGCGGTGGTATAGGGCAGGTTGTGGCGGCATAGGGCAGGTTGGGTGGTATAGAGCAGTTTGCGGTGGCATAGGGCAGGTTGGGGTGGTATAGAGCAGTTTGAGGTGGCATAGGGCAGGTTGCGTTGGCATAGGGCAGGTTGCGGTGGCATAGGGCAGGCTGGGGTGGTATAGGGCAGGTTGCGGTGGCATAAGGCAGGTTGCGGTGGCATAGGGCAGGGTGCGGTGGCATAAGGCAGGTTGGGGTGGCACGCATAGGGCAGGGTGCGGTGGCATAGGGCAGGCTGGGGTGGTATGGTGCCAGGTTAGGACTCTATGTAGTGACATGTGCAGCAGTGCAGTAACTTACAGCATGCCTGGAGATGAAGACACTCTGGCTGCTGTGTCCTGGTTTCTTTCTCCTTCAGCTGTGGGATCAGCCAGAGTGAACGAGTCTGTTGGAGGAGAGGAGGGGGCAGTCACACCCCCAGCTCCGCCCACCAACTCTGGCTGCCTCCGGAGACATTGGAGATGATGGGGAAGACGTGACATGCTGTCCAGCGGCCCACCGGGCATTTGCCCGGTATGCCCTATTGCCAGTCCGGGCCTGCTTACAGATACCATCACTTCCGAGGAAGAAACCTGTACTCCCACAGCCAAGCCCACGCGCAGCGCATCGACTGCCACGGATGTGGCCAATGACGATGTCTCAGCTGCTGCAGAGCCATCGGCGGATACCGCAGTGGACGCTGCCTCCCCCAGCTCTGAAGTACATATCCCGCCCGCAAAACGGAAGGTGGGATATGCTAAGGCCTCCCGAGGTCGAAGCCTGCCCCAGCGCCTACCGGAACCGGACCTCAAGAGTGGAAGCAAGCCCGAGAAGTCCACGTCAGGTGACGGTAAGGAGGCTGGGACTGTGATGTTAAGTTTGCCGGGGAAGGGAAAGAAGCGTATGCCCCATTCTACTGGTGATGTGTGGACAGCCGACCCTCGGGAACTATTACCGTCTGAGGAAAATGTGTCTGTGTCTACCCGAAACTACTTGCCCGCTAAGGAATATGGCACCTCAGACTTGGACTCATCATCCGATGTGGGTGACGATGCAGAGATAGATGATATGTTCATCAAAAAGCGATGGGACAAGATAAAACCTGTCGCCCCGGCCCACAGTTTGAAATTGGGGTCGCCCATGAGTTCGGGGAGTACTACACCCCGTGTGGAGGTCCCAGCCATAGAAGGAATGACTGTATCTGCTCCAAGTGGAGAATCCCTACCAGGGCCTGATACAGCCACAGTCCGGAGATCACCGGACGCCATTGTACTCGCTGGAAGTGGGGATCGCAAAACTATTCCCCATCTTGCCCGCTTGCAGCAAACCCTCAACAAGAGAGTGGCCAGTGAGTATGGTTGGGAGTACCCCTATGTGCCTAAGGAACTGTTGCTCGAGATAGAAGCTTATCGATAAAGGTGGTACTCCGAAGCTACATGGGACTACCTTGAAGTGCCCAAGTCCTGTAGACACTTTGCTTGTTCAGCCGCCATGACTGAGCGTTTCAAAGGTTGTCGCAAGGAGTGGAACTATGGCCGGCACATACATGCCGACAGGGTGGTGATCTGTTGCCCAGGGAGAGAGGACGCTGTCTTTTTTATAGAGACTCTGGACAAACAGTGGAAGACTCTTATTCTCCCGGATCCCCACTATTACCTCTAAGACAGGAACCTGTGTTTTCTTTTTGGTTCTTCATCCTGTCCGTTCATGGGTAAACCAGGTGACTTCTCTGCTGTTACGGAGGACGTCTGCTCCACGGAGGAAAGAAACTGGAGAGCTTGTTCTTGTTTTTTTTTCTCTCCTAAAGAAAGTGACTATTTCTTTCCTCTAACTTGAACTCTGGGGTAGTCAGTCAGTAAGTCATGCGAAGGAACGCTGTGGTCAAAATGTGGAGGTGTTCGTGTGTACTGTGCTGCAGTCCCATGCGCAGCTACTGTGAGATGTAATGACTTTATGCTAACCCTAGGTGGCAGCGGTTTGCAGAAAAAAAAAAAAGCTAAGCTATTTAAACAAAACATTTAGGCTAATGCCGCGTACACACGTTCGTTTTTAATGTCATTTTAAAAAACGGCGCTTTTCTCGACGTGATTTTTCTTGTTTCCTCTCAAGCCTGTCTTGCATACACACGTTCATGAAAAAAAACGCTCAAGCAAAGCGCAGTGACGTACAACACTTACGACGGCACTATAAAGGAGAAGTTCCGTTCGAATGGCGCCACCCTTCATGTTAGTAAAGTTTGTTGACCGGCGATTCGCGCTTTTCAGCCTCGTGCTTTTCAGTCCGTTACAGCGTGACGAATGTGCTATCTCCATTACGAACGCTAGTTTTACCAGAACGAGCGCTCCCGTCTCATACTTGATTCTGAGCATGCCCGTTTTTTTTCCCTCGTAAAAGCATACACACTACCTGTGACAGATCTAGCCGGGACAGAGGCTTTTGGAGAGGACTGAACGCTAGCCTCTTGCCCTCCGATTATGGGCCAGGGCCTCAAGACAGGAATGCGGATGGGTTATCCCGGCAGACAGACCTGGAACCTTAAGACTACTTTTCCAACATCCTTGAGTTGACCCGTTCGGGGTCCCACTGTGGCTGTTGGACTATTTCCCAGGAGGGAGTATTGTCATGAACCTTTGAATACTGAAGTATTTCTCATTTGAATCTATTACCCAGTAGGCGGTCTTCTGCCCGGTCTTAAGGCTAACCCCCCCTCCAGACGGCTTCATGGTCTGGAAGGAATGCATTGTTCTGTGTTTGACTGTTTGTTTATGTACTTTAATTACCCCCTGGGGCTTCTGTGTCAATAGACATTCTGTGTCAATACACATCTCAGTTCTCCTATTCAAGCTTTCAGACCAATCCCTGCTGACCCTGTTTCAAGTGTGTATTTGCATGGCCAAGAGAACCTAATTGAAAACTACAATGTACTTTATAATTGACCAATAGGAAAGTGGTTGTTGGGGGAAGGGTGTTCAAACTGCTGTATAAAAGTGTGTGTGTGCATCCAATAAAATGAGATTCCTGTTTGAACTTACATACAGCCTGCCTGGTGTTTGTTCTGAGCTATAACAGATGGATTAGAATGGCACATAGCTGTAGTTCGAATCCTGGAGCATCGGATGACCGAACCATCAGACGTTGCGATCTGCAATATGATCCAATAGTAGCAGAGGAGTGTCGGGAGAGTGGAACCGAGCGAGCAAGGGGCTCGTCACACTACCGTTTTTCACGTCGTTAAAAAAAACGACGTGAAAAACGACGTGAAAAAATAGAGCAGGTTCTCATTTTTTTAGGCCATTTTTCACGTCGTTAAAAATGCTCTGGAGCCTACACACGATCGTTTTTAATGCCCAATTTAAAAAATTGCATTTTTAACGTCGTGAAAAACGGTCTTGTGTATGCGGCATTAGATGTTTGTTCCCCTCCCCCCCCCCACTTCCTTTCTTCCCTTTATGCTAGGACTAGCATGGAAGAACTTTAGAGAAGGTAGTCGCTTCCTTTAGGGGAGGCGGTTCACTTCTGAACTGTATAGAACGTTAGGAATAGGATTTACATTGTGGTTTTTTTTCTCTCTTGCATATTGTTTCTTGCAGGTATAAAGACAGCTGTCAACACCACTGGAGAATGGAGTGGGATAGGTAGTTAGTTATGGGTGGAATGTATAATGTTTTTTTTGTATTATTATGAGAATGTGACATTTGAGAATGGGATGTCATTTCTATGTTGCTTTTCTTTCCTTTCCTTTCTCCCCTCCCACCTTCCAAAATGCTTGGTTCAGGCACCATTTCATATTTGTTTTCCTTTGTATTATAGTTACAAAGAAATCAACGACCTTCAGGATTGAAGGGTTTTGGTTTCTTTAGCCACTGGGGACAGTGTCTTTTTCAGCAGGTGGTGTGTGTAGCGCCCATCCCAATTTATGGGACGCTATATGTGCAAATTTAGGGGTGGTCTGAGCTAATAGTTGGGCTCAGACTGGTAATTTCCTAAAAACTTGCTTCTGCTCTGGTGTGATATTGCCTGGCTATAGTGTTCCCTGTTGCCTGTAGGTGGCACTGTCATCTCCGGCCCAGGTAGAACCACAGGGAGTATCACAACACCATTGGGTGTCCTCTCTCGGCAGCTGTGCAGTTGGCGCGGTCAACCCGCTGTGCATGCTGGGAAAGGGTATAAAAGGGGCAGAAGCAATTATTCGTGAGGAGGAGGAGGTGAAGAAGAGGAGAAGAGGGAGCAGTTCGCACCTCCCAGCCCTCCAGGCCAGGGGGGCGTGCGTGTGTTTCAGCCTCAGGCACCTTTAACCTGAGGCTGCATCGCTGTAAGTAGGCCCAGCACCTTTGGCTGAGGCTTACACCCGAAGAGGAGTCCCAGGGTAACCAAGTCAGGGGTGACCCGCTCTGATGGAGAGGAAGCCAGGGGAGGATCGCTCCCAAGGGGATTAGTGAAAGATTCGCTGTCTCGGGAGAGGCCTGGCTACCTGACAGAGGGAAGGATTCCTATCCGCCAAAAGCCTGGTAAGGTGCTCCATTGGCACCTAAGGTCTTATTGTTACTAGGCCGGGAAGTTCGGGACTTAAGGATTCTGAGGTAGAGGATCTCCTGATCGTATCCCAGGGAAATCGCAAGTAGTTGTTTCGTGCTCCACACCAGCTGCTAGGACCACTTTAAGGGGGACTATCCGGGTGAGCAAAACCCACTCAGGCTTGAGTGGCGACGAGTGTTGCTTAAGTGTTGCGTGCCTGAACCTTCCCATACTCTGTCGTTTCTACTCTCTCTCTTCCAAGTTTACCTCAAGAAAAGAATAAAACCTTGCTGCTTAGGTTTTATACCTGTGTGGACATTGGCTTTATACAAAGGGACTTCCGCCTAGACAACGGAGACCAGGGATCCACTCTGGAGAGGTAACTCGCCGCAAGACCCAAAAAAAACATTAACACCGCTCGCCCCTCTCTACACATAAGGGAGTATACCGGGCAAGTAGCAGGTGTGCCTTACTGCAAAAATGGATGGAGCGGAAGGGTCTGTGTGCTACATATATACACACACACACACACCCACATATACACACACACAGATAGTATATTTGCTGATTGCTTTAGACTGATCAGGGTCTCACGAGCTGCAGGTCTGATTGGTTCTCCCTGCTTTGTTAGGCTCCAGAACATAGGGGAGGAGCAGGTCAAACGAGCAGTCTCAGCCAATGCCTGGGAGGGCTGATAAAGCTCAGAGAGTGACACTGTCATCGGATGCCGAAAAGGCATTTGACAGGGTGAATTGGGCTTTTATGACTGAGGTTCTGAAGAGGGTGGGTTTGGGTGACCGACTATATGATGGGTTGGGTTTCGGTCCTGTATGTGACCAAGAGCAAGAGTAAAGGTGAATGGCACGCTGTCGGACTACTTTCAAATACGCAACGGTACGAGACAATGGTGTCCATTGTCCCCGCTCTTGTTTGCCATGATACTGGAGCCTTTCCTTTGTAAAGTAAGGAGAAATAGGGAAATATTGGGGACTCGCATTGGACCCGTTGAACATAAAGTCTCTGCATATGCCAAGGATCTATTTTTCCTTTCCTTTCCACAGACATTACCGGCCTTGATCACAGAGGTATCTAAATTCGTAATTTTACTGAATTTTAAAATGATTTTTGAGAAGTCCGTACTTTTAACCAGTCGTGTCTCTCCAGCTATGGCAATGACCTTGCAAAATTCCTACCCCGTTATTTGGAATAAAAACTCCCTGGTTTACCTGGGAACACATGTTACCCCAGACCCAAATCTTCTGTATGACCTGAACTATGGCTCACTACCGACAGGGATAATAGGGGACCTGCAGAAATGGAAAGGCGAGTTTTTAACATGGTTTGGAAGGGTGAGTGCCATAAAGATAAGTATATTACCTAAAATGATCTATATCCTATGTAGCGCCCTGCTCCCAATGACTGGGCGCTATGTTCAATTTAGAGGGTATCTGAGCCAATAGTTAAGCCCTCTACACACGATCGGATTTCCTATGGTTTTTTAACCGATGGATTTTTCCATCGGAAAACCGATGAAGCTGACTTTCATCAGTCTTGCCTACACACCATCAGTCAAAAAACCGACCGTTCCAAACGCCGTGACGTAAAACACTCCGATGAGCCGAGAAAAATGAAGTTCAATGCTTCTGAGCATGCGTCGACTTGATTCTGAGCATGCGTGGGTTTTTTATCCGATGGAGTTCCCCACAGACGATAGTAATTTGCTATCGGTTTTTTAACCATCGGATAAATTTAAAACATGTTCTATTTTTAAACACCGATGGAAAAAAGACCGATGGGGCCCATACACGATCGGTTCGTCCGATGAAAAAAGTCCATCAGACTGTTTTTATCGGTTAAACCTATCGTGTGCACAGGGCTTTAGGCTCGGATGTACATAATTAGTGTTAAATTAGCCTCTGTTCCGGCTATAGCTGTGTTGGGCAGACTTCCTACTGTTTGCCTGTAGGTGGCGTTACCACCTCAGGTCAATGTAGAAGACTGACAGGCCAGAGTGCATTAGGTACCTTCCCCCGGTAACAGTTCAGTGGGCGTGGTCTGCCCACTGAGCATGCTGGGGAAGGGTACTTAAGGGGCATACGCCATCTTTTGGGGTCCTTTGTCCCCTCACGGCCCTCCAGGCGTGAGGGGTGTATTGTGTGATTTTTGGCCTCGAAACCATGCTGGTCCGAGGCCGCAACTCCAACAGGCAGGCCCAGTTATGCTGACTGGGTCTGCATCTTGAACGTGATCCTGTGCTGTCTGTCCTGAGGGAGGAAGCCACTCAATGGAGGAAACCAGGGGAGGACCTGTCCTGGAAAAGACCAAGCGGAAGGCTGGTGTCTTAAGGAGGGCCTGGTAATTCTATTGGACGATGCACTGCAACAAAAAGTTTACCTTACAGTCTGTCGGGTCGGCTTAAAGGCTCTTGACTGTTTGGCTGGAAGTCCTGGTGTTAAGTCCTGTGGCAGAGGATCCCGGATTATCCAATTCTGTGCACCACCAGTCTGTGGCAGAGACTGGTCCTGATTATTGTTTGTGCATCATACCGGCTGCTAGGCCAGGTGAGAGGGGCCTATCCATGTGAGCAATACCCACTCCAGGGGGAGTGGTGAGTGACTGTATTTTCTTGAGGAGTTCTTCCCCAGTGATCTGTACCGTGTGCCTGAACCTACCCCTTCCCTTCACCCTTCTAGTACTCTTGATATGTTTATGCAAAAAGGAAAATAAAACCTAGCTGCTTAAGGTTTTACAACTTGTGTGGACATTGGAGTTTCTACAGACTTTCTTCCCCTAGACAACGAATATTGAGGTAACATGTAAGGCCAGCAGCTCCTGCGGGGGTGTGCTACACCTACACGGTGCCAATTACGCTTCCACAGAGCTTTTTTACATCTATGGAAGGCCTTTGTATCGTTTGTATGGAATGATAAACGCCCTAGATTGGCCCATGATATCTTGCGTAGAGAGAAATTGGAAGGAGGAATGGGATCTTTATATTATAGGGCAATGTCCCTTGTATGTATCCTGAACTGGTGCCATGACTCCCCCAATAAAATGTGGG
Organism: Rana muscosa; assembly: GCA_029206835.1. Lineage (NCBI taxonomy): Eukaryota > Metazoa > Chordata > Amphibia > Anura > Ranidae > Rana > Rana muscosa. Next base: position 938,038,128 of record CM055118.1, on the reverse strand, counting down.
TCCCCCTAGAGCAGATAATGGCAGGAAGGAATTTGGCAGGAGCCCCTTGGATTCCGAGTGTAGACAGGGGCCTCTCAAAATGGACATCACCCTTAACCCCGAGCACTCTATTGGCATGGGATAAACTAAATCAACTAGGGGAATATGCCCCTCGGATATCCCCCCCTGACTCCACTGGAGGGGCACCCTTGGTTTCCTCCGCGGGAGAAGGCGGGATCTCTGGGGGCTTGGGGGTGGGATGGTGACACGACATGCAGTAAGTTTGCCCCATGTGGAACGCTAACCCCTCTTCCAGATCTGGTGTCGAACCTGGGGAGCGTGCCTATAGTCGAGTGGAGATACCATCAATTGGTGTGCTTTTTCAATAAGCTGAAACCTTTGATAAGGCCTTTGAACTCCCTCACTACATTTGAATCCCTGTGTGTGCATATACCAAGTGCCAGACATTTTTTGCCACAAATGTATAGATTGGTTCTTGGGGCACAAAATAAAACAGTTCCCTATTTCATTAGAGAATGGGAAGGAGAATTAAATCAGGTTTTCACCCGGTACAAATTAAAAAGCTTATTGACTCATTTTACTTCTATAAGTTCACAGGTCCAAGAGATGTCATAAATTTTTGGCCAGGTGGTACCGGACCCCAGTCAAGCTGGCGCAGATGTATCCGACAGTAGACACCGGATGCTGGAGGGGGTGTGGGCAAAAAGGTACCTTTCTCCATTTATGGTGGTCATGCCCCAGGATTAGTGTATTTTGGGAGGCGATCGCCCCAGGGGTCCAGAGGCTAACCTCTGGACCCATGGAATTGATGCCTTTAAATTTTCTGTTTCATGGGACCCCGAAGTCTATTAGATCCTATAGAAAAAGTATTACCCTGCATTTATTGAATGCAGCCAAATTACTAATACCCAGGTTATGGAAACAGACCAGATGCCCAACCTTGCTTGATTGTAGGAGAGAGGTCAATCTAATAATGGAAGCAGAAAGATGGGTGCTTGCAGTTAAAGAAAAACAGGACAAATTCAGGGGAATATGGGCAGGATGGGAACAATGCTCCATAGAGATGGGATAGAGTAAATATATAGAGCCGAGTGGTCTCCGCATAAATACCACTGGGAGGGGAATTTTTTTTAAATTTTATTTATTCATTTACTTGTTTTTTTCTTATTTTTTTCGTATTGTTTGTTTACCTCTCCCTTTCTCCCCATTTGCTCAGGTGTAGGGGTGTAGAAGATACACAGAATTTTTGAATGGTGGATCCTGATTTTGTCCCCCAAGGGGAGTTATATAGATAGGGGGATAAAGGGGTTTGGGAATAAGAGAGGTGGCAGAACACATAGGGGGAGGGGTTGGAAAGTGTGGACACTGAGGAGGTGGGGTAGCGGGATTAATTACGGTTATTGGAATATGATGTAGGGTACAGGAACGACCCAAGGGGAATATATTCACTTTAAGTAGAGAAGATGGTATTATGGCTCACAGAAGCCTTCTACTTTTTTTTTTTCCTTTCTTTTCTGGGGGAGGGGGAGATATTTGATGTTGATGTAGGGTTTTTCTATTTGTTAATATGAAAATACAGTGGAGCCTTGGTTTAAGAGTAACTTGGTTTGAGAGCGTTTTGATTTGCGAGCAACTTTTTTTATAATTTGACTCGGTTTGCGAGTGTTGACTCGCAAGACGAGCAAAATGCAAGCTAGATAGGCCTGCAGTACCTCATTTGGCCTGAGGTACGGGGGCGCAGGAACTGAGAAAAGCCAAACATTGGCCTACAGTACCTCATTTGTACTGAGGTACGGGGGCGCATGAAACGAGCCAAAGTGTCCTAGGGCCTTTTCGGACGTTTTCGACACTCTATGGCGCCCCCCACCTCTGGCCGCATTCGGTATTGCATGCCATTGAAGTCAATGCGGAACAAATTATTTTAGTTTCCATTGACTTCAATGGGAAAACTCGCTTTGATATGCGAGTACTTTGGATTACGAGCATACTCCTGGAACGGATTATGTTTGTAATCCGAGGTTCAACTGTATATGTGATATGATGTTTCTTTTTTAATGGACATGTTAAACATTAATTAAAATTTAATAAAAAAAAAAAAAGCTAAGTGAGCGAATGCAAGAAAAATCCAAATGAAATAATTTGGAGCGATTAACCTTTGGCTTTAAACCAGCATAATTTTTTTCACTTGCACAAAGTCAGGGATTTTGAAGGGTTAGAGTCAGGTTTATGATCAATTATATCAAGCAGGTGCTAATCACGCAGTGGTTGGTTGAGGAAACTTAATGCAGAAGATGAAAGACACATCATGCTTACTTCCCTTCCACATCAGAAGATGCCCAGCATAGGGTGACCAGACGTCCCCGGTTTCCGGGGACAGTCCCCTGATTGCGGACACTGTCCCCGGAGACTGAGTGTCTCCGGATTTGTCCCCGGATCCAGGGGTGGTGCCCAAACCCATTGCTGACAGCCTAGCTAGCAGGACATGCAGCAGTGTGACCATGGATCCAGCGAACCAGTGATTGGAGGTAAGACGGGGGCGTATGGCTGCAGGGAAAGTGACTGGAGCTGTCAAATTTAAGCTGTCGGGATGGGCGGGGCCAAGATCTGGAGCTCCACCCCTTTGTTATACAACCCAGAGCATAGACTAAACAGCCGAGCGGGAAGAACATGAAGTGAAGGGGTTCAGCAGCTGACAAGTGTCTCTCTCCCTCTGCCTTTCTTCTACATTAGCAGACGATCCCGAGTCTCCTGGTATTCTCTCCCTGCACTCAGTGCTGTGATGTCAGCTCTCTTCCTGCATCATCTATTATTTACCTTGTAAGTTTTGTTACTCCTCCCCTTTTCTAGATACTTGACCAGCTCACATTCTTCCTTCTTTGTCCCACTGATTGTGCCCAGGATATGTCTCCATGCAGTCACTCCTGTACTTTCCTTCTGTCTCTCATCACAGTGGATCTCGTTCCTCCGACTCACTACCCCAAGCCTGTGTATTCCTTTCTGCTCTCCCCCTGATACAGCCTATCTTATCCAGCATGGCTTCTCGCTCCTCTCTTCTAGTCCCATTCTTCCTCAGTTCTGATACAAATCTCCCAACCCCCTATCTAATGTAACTTCTACTCCCCCCTCTACACTATCATCACCCCTTACACACTCCATTCCCCTCTACAAATCTCTGATTTACTGCTCAGCCACCACTCAAAGGCGGTTCCAGAGTCTAGTCTCGGGAGGGGCACTGCCAGAAAATAAGGTGTTGCTGACAGAACTGTATTTAACGTATCGTACAGTCCTTACAGTCGTACAGTATTTAACATATCGCCGCCATTACTAGTAAACAATAAATAAATAAAAATGCCATAAATATATTTCCCATTGTTTGTAGACGTTGTAAGTTTTGCGCAAACCAATCAATATACGCTTATTGGGATTTTTTTAAAACAAAAATATGTAGCAGAATACATATTGGTCTAAACCAATGAAGACATTTTTTATAGCAAAAATCAAAAAATATTGTTTTTTTTTTAATTGTCACTCTTTTTCTGTTTATATCGCAAAACATAAAAACCGCAGAGGTGATCGAATACCACCAAAATACATAATGGAACACAAGTATTTTGCGATTTGACACATGACAATCATCATTCATTCTTTTACTCACTTTTTAGTCAAATATTTTGGTGCTCTGGAGGGGGGAGGAGCTGTCATGCAGGAGAGCAATGGAGTGGAGATGGATTCAGTAATTGCACTGTCCACACACACGCAGCCTTCTTCTTCCTATATTCACGCCCCTCTCTGCACTGCAAAGTGGAGAAGATGGAGGGAGGAGGTGGGTGGAGCAAACACTCACTCAGGGCAGGGGCGGAGGCCTGTAGTGTGGACCAGATGGAGGGAGGAGGTGCCAGTGGGTGGGGCCAACACACTTAGGGGCGGAGAAGGAAGAATGCTGGCGCTCTACCCCTGACTGTGCTGTGAACACTGGACATTTGCAGTTAGTGTTAATAGCAACACATCAGAACTTTAAAACCTTAGGTGTCACTGTCACAGACACTCCCAAAGCCAAACACCTGCGGTGTTCCCCTGTTTGAGCCGGCACCTCCGCGCCAGTGTCACGTAGGCTCTAAGACTCCAAGTCCGACGTCACGTGACTCACTGACAAGACGTCACTCGTTGCTAGACGCCAAGCGGCTCCGGCGCTAGCAATGAGTGCAGGGAAGAGGCTCCACCCACCACCTCCTCCTGGTCAGTACGGCACTACGGCTTAATTACACATACTAGACGAGTCTCTCTCTCTGCGTCACTGATCGGCTGATGTGAGACAGAGAGACTTGGGCAGAGCGAGGCAGAGCAAGTGACATTGTCAGTGTGATATTTTCGGGGGGGGGGGGCAATTGCCCTGTTGCCCCCCCCCTGGATCCGCCCCTGCCCCCACTATGTAACCGTTTATTGACTGATCTGGATAATGTGTCCCATTTTCGATCACCATAGCTTAGATCTGTCATTATAGGATTCTTAATGGTGTCTGGGCGCTAGTCCAAATGCATCCATAACTCCAGGTCAGTCCTATTCCCTCACCTATAATAACCTTTGTAACGTAAATGTAAGAGTAGGGTAGTTTTGCCTTAACAAGATGTGACGTGATCTGTAGAAGTAGTGTAATTGTAGATGTAGTTTAATTCTGGGTTATTAAAAATATAGTATTCAATATCAGTCATGCACATATGTTCTTTCTTTAGCATTTGAAAAGGACAGGACCAGTTTCTAGGCCAGAGTTGACACCTAGATTAAGGTGACCAGATTTTTAAAATGAAATCCGGGGACATTTTTTTATTTTTACTAGTAATGGCGGCAATCAGCAACTCTCTGCCTGTCGCCGCCCGCCTCACAGCCTGTCAAGTCTTACTCTCCGATCCCCAGCTACTACTGGGTGGGGAGCGGAGGAAGATCACTCCACCAGGGAAGGCAAGGAGATGAGCAGGCAGGCAGCTGGCCAGGATTTGATTCAAGGCAGAAGAACATGCGAGCAGAGCTGGATGGGCATGCACTCGAAACTGAAGAAATATTCCCTCCGCTCCGACCAGCACATGATTATCAGAAAGAGGCACAGGTAATGGAAAAAATACACCCCTCTAAGCTAAGTAGGTGCGGCAGATTTTATTTTTAATTCTGCACTGACTGTCTTTGAAATTGCCCCAGCCCCTGTTCAAATCCAATCCGGGGACAAAACCGGGGACAGACTTGGTCCGGGGACAGTGTCCTCAATCCGGGGACTGTCCCCTGAAACCAGGGATGTCTGGTCACTAGGGATGAGCTCGGTGTTCGAGTCGAACATAGGTTCGACTCGAACATCAGCTGTTCGCAGCGTTCGGCGAACAACGAACGATTTGGGCCGTTCGCGCCAAATTCGAGTGACGCGAACGGCCCACAATACACTGCGCCATCGCAGTGTAATCCCGGCGCTGTGATTGGCCAAGCATGCACTGTGACCCTGCATGCTTGGCCAATCACAGCGCCGGCAGCGAGGAGAGCAATGATTGGCCACAGGCAGGATGCCTGTGGCCAATTATTGCTGAAGGGGTTTAGTACACGCCCCACACTATAAAAGGCCGCCAGCGCGGCGGCCTCGTGTAGTGTGTTCCGGCGCAGGGAAAGAGTTACATAGGCAGGGACAGTGTCAGTGCTATTTGTACCTCAAACTTGTGTGTAGGGACAGAGAAGGATAGGTAGGGAGAGTGTCAGTGTCATATTCTTTGCTAAACCTTGTTTGTAGGGACAGAGAAGGATAGGCAGGGAGAGTATCAGTTTCATATTCTTTGCTAAACCTTGTGTGCTGAACCATATTGCTAAACCTTGTGTGTAGGGACAGACAAGGATCGGCAGGGAGAGTGTCAGTGTCATATTCTTTGCTAAACCTTGTGTGCTAAACCATATTGCTAAACCTTGTGTGTAGGGACAGACAAGGATAGGTAGGCAGAGTGTCAGTGTCATATTCTTTGCTAAACCTTGTTTGTAGGGACAGAAAAGGATAGGCAGAGAGAGTGTCAGTGTCATATTCTTTGCTAAACCTTGTGTGCTGAACCATATTGCTAAACCTTGTGTGTAGGGACAGACAAGGATCGGCAGGGAGAGTGTCAGTGTCATATTCTTTGCTAAACCTTGTGTGCTGAACCATATTGCTAAACCTTGTGTGTAGGGACAGACAAGGATAGGTAGGCAGAGTGTCAGTGTCATATTCTTTGCTAAACCTTGTTTGTAGGGACAGAGAAGGATAGGCAGGGAGAGTGTCAGTGTCATATTCTTTGCTAAACCTTGTGTGCTGAACCATATTGCTAAACCTTGTGTGTAGGGACAGACAAGGATCGGCAGGGAGAGTGTCAGTGTCATATTCTTTGCTAAACCTTGTGTGCTGAACCATATTGCTAAACCTTGTGTGTAGGGACAGACAAGGATAGGTAGGCAGAGTGTCAGTGTCATATTCTTTGCTAAACCTTGTTTGTAGGGACAGAGAAGGATAGGCAGGGAGAGTGTCAGTGTCATATTCTTTGCTAAACCTTGTGTGCTGAACCATATTGCTAAACCTTGTGTGTAGGGACAGACAAGGATCGGCAGGGAGAGTGTCAGTGTCATATTCTTTGCTAAACCTTGTGTGCTGCTGAACCATATTGCTAAACCTTGTGTGTAGGGACAGACAAGGATAGGTAGGCAGAGTGTCAGTGTCATATTCTTTGCTAAACCTTGTTTGTAGGGACAGAGAAGGATAGGCAGTCGAGAGTGTCAGTGTCATAATCTTTGCTAAACCTAGTGCGCTGAACCATATTGCTAAACCTTGTGTGTAGGGACAGACAAGGATAGGCAGTCGAGAGTGTCAGTGTCATAATCTTTGCTAAACCTAGTGTGCTGAACCATATTGCTAAACCTTGTGTGTAGGGACAGACAAGGATAGGCAGTCGAGAGTGTCAGTGTCATATTCTTTGCTAAACCTTGTGTGCTGAACCATATTGCTAAACCTTGTGTGTAGGGACAGACAAGGATAGGTAGGCAGAGTGTCAGTGTCATATTCTTTGCTAAACCTTGTTTGTAGGGACAGAGAAGGATAGGCAGGGAGAGTGTCAGTGTCATATTCTTTGCTAAACCTAGTGTGCTGAACCATATTGCTAAACCTTGTGTGTAGGGACAGACAAGGATAGGCAGTCGACAGTGTCAGTGTCCTATTCTTTGCTAAACCTTGTGTGCAGGGAGAGAGAAGGATAGGCAGGGGACAGTGTCAGTGTCATTGTTGCTAAGCCTCCTGCACAGTATACACCTGAAGCTACCCCTTATTGCTGGTTTTCCCATCTCCCTGCAGGCCATTAGAATGTCTGGAAGGCAAACAAGGAGAGGCAGACAGTCAGGAGCCAATAAAAGAGGGCAAGCAGGCTCTGTGTCTGGGGGCAACAGTGCTGGTCGTGGACGCGGTGCATTGTCATCAGCACATGGCCATGGGACACGCTTGTCCTTCTTTTCGGCAGCTGGACATGTTGAGCCACATCATGCCGAAGACTTGGTAGAGTGGATGACCAAGCCCTCCTCATCCTCCTCATCCTCTCTCACCCAGGCTCAGGGTACTGGCAAAGCAGCTGCCAAAGCGTCCTCTTCCCTGGTATCAATGTCATCATCAGTCACTCCTTCCCTAGACCCACCATGTCCTCCTCCTGAAGAGTCCCCCTAACTGTTTGAGCACAGTGTTGGGTACATGCTCCAGGAGGATGCCCAGCGTTTCGAAGGGTCTGATGATGATACCCAGCTAGAGGAAGGCAGTAGCGTGAGAGCAGAGAGAGGGGATGCTCAAGAAGGACACCAATCTGGCAGTCATGTTCCAGCAGCTGCAGCATGCTGCCAGATTGGCTCCAGTGATGAGGAGGGAGGGGATGATGAGGTCACTGACTCCACGTGGGTGCCTAATAGGAGAGAGGAGGAGGAGGAGGATGAGGAGGAGGCACATCTCCAACGAGGCAGGATGCCCTTGGGTGGCCAGCGTAAGGGCAGCACACCGACGGAATCACACCGCAGAGCTCCGCCTGTGCAGGGCGCTGCCTCTGCCCGTTATTCAAAAAGTTCTTTGGTGTGGGCCTTTTTTGAGGCGAGTGCATCAGATCGCACAGCTGCTGTTTGCAACATATGTCTCAAGCGTATATCGCGTGGCCAAAACATCAGCCGCTTCGGCACCACATGCTTGACCAGACATATGTTGACCTGCCATGCAGCTCGTTGGCAAGCCTACCTTAAAGACCCACACCAAAGAACAAAGCAGACCTCTCCTTGCACCGCATCAGCTGGGATCTCCAACCCCACTATACCTTCAGTCCTCTCTGAAACCTGCACTGAGAGGAATGAAGGTGTAGAATTAGGTGTGTCACAGCCAAGTACTTGCGGCCACTCTGCTAGCAGTACACCGACGTCCGATTCTAGCAGGCAAATTTCCCTGCCCCAGCTGCTGGACCGTCGAAAGAAGTTCACTCCCAGCCATCCACATGCCCAGCGGTTGAATGCTAGCTTGGCTAAATTGCTAGCGCTTCAACTGCTGCCTTTTCAGTTGGTAGACTCGGCCCCCTTCCGTGAGTTTGTGCAATGTGCGGTTCCTCAGTGGCAGGTTCTCAAACGCCACTTTTTCTCTCTACCGGCATGTGGAAGGCAATGTCTTGGCCTCGCTGGACAGGGCGGTCAGCGGTAAGGTGCATATTACCGCTGACTCATGGTCCAGCAGGCATGGACAGGGACGTTACCTTTCTTTCACGGCCCATTGGGTCACTCTTTTGGCAGCTGGGAAGGATGCAGGACAAGGTGCAGTAGTGTTGGAGGTTGTTCCACCGCCACGCCTCCAAAATGCTACTACTGGTTGTGACACACCTCTGTCCTCCACCCCCTCCTCTTCTTCTTCCTCCGTGGCCTCTTCCTGTGCTTTGTCCTCGGAACCAGCGGTGCTCCGTAGGCGTTCAAGGGGCTACGCAAGTACGCAGGCAAAAAGATGCCATGCCGTGCTTGCGCTGGTGTGTTTGGGGGACAGGAGCCACACTGGGGCAGAGGTTCTGTCTGCTCTGCAGGGGCAGGCCGAGAGGTGGTTGACGCCACGCCAGCTTAATCCAGGAATGGTAGTTTGCGACAATGGCACCAACCTCCTCTCCGCTCTCCGACAGGGACAACTGACCCATGTGCCCTGTGTGGCTCACGTCCTTAACCTGGTGGTGCAGCGGTTCTTGGGCAGGTACCCGGGCTTACAGGATGTCCTGAGGCAGGCCAGAAAAGTCTGTGTGCATTTCCGCAGATCTTATAATGCCAGTGCTCGCCTGGCTGAGCTGCAAAAGGAGTTGAACCTGCCCAAGAACCGCCTTATATGTGACATGCCCACCAGGTGGAACTCAACGTTGGCCATGCTGCAGCAGCTGCACACGCAGCAGAGGGCCATCAATGAGTACCTGTGCGACTACGGCACCAGGACAGGGTCAGGGGAGCTCAGGTTTTTTTCACCACGCCAGTGGGGCATGATCAGGGATGCATGCACTGTCCTGGCACCATTTGAGGAGGCCACGAGGATGGTGAGCAGTGACAGTGCATGCATCAGTGACACTGTACCTCTTGTCCACCTGTTGGAACATACGCTGCGTGGAATAATGGACAGGGCACTTGAGGCAGAACAGAGGCAGGAAGAGGAGGACTTCCTTGCCTCTCAAGGCCCCCTTTACCCAGACAGTGTTCCTTCTGTCCCACCCATCGCACAGGAAGAAGAGGAGGAGGAGGAGGAGGAGGAGGATTGTGTCAGCATGGAGGTGGAGCCTGGCACTCAGCATCATCAGCAGCAGTCTTTTAGGGATGATTTACAGTCCCAAGAAACCAGTGGACTTGTACGTGGCTGGGAGGAGGTGGCTGCGGATCATGTCATCCTTAGTGACCCAGAGGACTCCGGACTGAATGCCTCAGCTAACCTACGCTGCATGGCCTCCCTGATCCTGCAAAGTCTGCGGAAGGATCCTCGTATTCTTCGGATCAAGGAGAGGGACCATTACTGGCTTGCCACTCTCCTTGATCCACGGTACAAGTGTAAGGTTGCGGACCTTATCTTACCGTCGCAGAGGGAGCAGAGGATGAGACAACTCCGGGAGGCCTTGCAGAAAGGTCTGTGCAACGCGTTCCCAGAGACTGGGAGGTTACAAACTCCTGGTCTTGGACAACGAGTTGCTGAGGCTTCGGTCAGTCAAAGAAGGAGCGGTGGGGAAGGTGGCCGTCTGACCGAAGCGTTCAGAAAATTCTTTAGTCCGCAGCCCCAAGGTATGATCGGTTCCAGCAACCATCGCCAGTGTCTAATATACATGGTGCAGGAATACCTAGGGGCAAGGTCAGACTTGGACACCTTCCCCACCGAAAATCCTCTGGCTTACTGGGTCTTGAGGATGGATCACTGGCCAGAGCTTGCACAGTATGCAATTGAGCTACTGGCCTGTCCTGCATCCAGCGTTCTTTCAGAACACACATTCAGTGCTGCTGGAGGATTTGTCACGGATCACAGGGTGCGCCTGTCCACCGACTCTGTTGATCGACTGACCTTCATAAAGATGAACCAGTCTTGGATCACCACCAGCTACCAAACACCTGAAGCTGATATAACAGACTAATTTATTTTCAAATGTCACATCCCTTCAAGACTGATGCTGATGCTGAGAGTTTGTCCTGTTATGTTGACTGACTATCCTCCTCCTCCTCAATAATCCGATTGACGATGATAGCTTGGAAGAACATTTTTGTTTCTGGGTGCCGCCACCAGTGGCTAAGGCCCAATTTTTCAGCCCCTGTTTAACAGGGGTGTGTTATTACAATTTTTTATGCAATGCTTTGCAGCAGGGCTCATTCCTGCACTCCAACTAGAGTATCTGGGAGTGGTTGCAGTGTCGTGGCACCAGCACCAGTGGCTAAGGCCCAATTTTTCAGCCCCTTATTAACAGGGGCGTGTAATTACCAGTCTTGGATCACCACCAGCTACCACACACCAGATGCTGATATAACCGACTAATTGATTTTAAAATGTCACATCCCTTCAAGACTGATGCTGATGCTGAGTGCCTGTGCTGTTATGTTGACTGGCTATCCTCCTCCTCCTCCTCAATGATACGATTAATGATGATAGCTTGGAAGATCATTTTGGTTTATGGGTGACGCCACCAGTGGCTAAGGCCCAATTTTTCAGCCCCTGTTTAACAGGGGCGTGTAATTAAAATTTTTGATGCAATACTTTGCAACAGGGCTCATTGCTGTGCTCCAAGTACAGTATCTGTGAGGGGTTGCAGTGTTGTGGCACCAGTGCCTAAGGCTCAATTTTTCTGCCCCTGTTTAACAGGGGCATGTAATTACAATTCTTGATCTAATAATTCACAGCAGGGCCCATTCCTGCGCCCACCAAGACTAACTGTGAGGCCTTACAGTGTTGTGTCAACACCACCACCACCACCACCACCAAAAGCCCAATTTTTCAGCCCCTGTTCAACAGGGGCATGCAATTACAATTCTTGATCTAATAATTCACAGCAGGGCCCATTCATGCGCCCACCAAGAGTAACTGTGAGGGCTCACAGTGTTGTGGCAACACCAACATGTAAGGGGCAAATTTCAGCTAAGTATATACGGCAGGCCCCTACTTTCAAACATCCAACTTACAAACGACTCCTCCTTGCAAACGGAAGGATACAACAGGAAGTGAGAGGAAATCTACCCCTAGGAAGGCAAATTCTCTCCTGTAAGAGTTAATATGGGAAAAAAAGTGTCTCCTCTCCACTGATTCTTTATCACCAATTCTTGTTTCAATAAAAAACCCAAATTTTCAAAAAACATTTGTCATTAGGACGGAAGTGAGGTGAACTGTTCTGAACAGGTGCACACTGCACAGACAGCAAAACAAATGTTACAGGGGTGATAATCCTTCCCTATGTTTTCCAAAAAGCTTAAAAATATATTTTTTGGCTGGAGCTACACTTAAACAATGTACCTGTTCAAAATTACAAACAGATTCTACATAAGAACAAACCTACAGTCCCTGTCTTGTATGCACCGCCTGTATACGGCTGTTCAGAGTATATAGGGCCTTTTTTATTTTGTGTGCGGGGTTCCCCTTAATATCCATACAAGACCCAAAGGGGCTGGTAATGGGCTGGGGTAAGGGGGAGGGGGGTGTGATGGGGTAGCTATGTCATTTTTCTTAAAGATTTTCATCCATATTACCGGGACCAGACATTACATTAAAGCCGCAAGCAGTTTTAAATGGCTTTTTTTCCTTTAGAAATGTAATTTTGTGCAGGGACAGTTCTAAACACGGAAAACACGTGGCACTTCACAGGCATACTTTAGACACCCCCCAGGTACGATATTTAAAGTAATATTTGACTTTTTTTTTTCACTTTATGCATCATTAAAATGACTGCTCCAGAAAAACGTCCGTTTTTAAAACTTCTTTTTGCATTGATACATGTCCCCTGGTGCAGAACCCGGGTTCCCAAACCCTTTTTAGGACAATAACATGCATAATAGTCGTTATAATTAGCACTTTAGATTTCGAACGTTCGCATCCATTGTATTTAATAGGGTTCTAAAGTTCGTGCGAACTTTCGGTCCGTTCGCGGGTTCTGGTGCGAACCGAACCCGGGGGTGTTCGGCTCATCACTACTGGTCACCCTAACCTAGATGCCAATAAAAGTTCCCATATGAATAAACATAGATTGCCACCTTTCTGAAGCCTTCAAAGGGAGTCCTAGCCAGTGTGGCTACAAGGATCCACAGGGGGCATTCACAAGGCCCCGGCCGGTCTGCAAACTTTGATTTATATCATCAGATCTGAGGAACCTATTTTATGTCTCATAAAAGCTAAAATATTAGCGGCAGAGAGATGAAAATAATTCCTTTTGATCGTACACATGTTGGGCTACACGTACATGTCAATCTGTATTTGTAGTGTGTGTAGAATCCTAATAAAATACACAAAACCGTTATATGGCGCCTGACTGCGGCAGGCAGGCAGTGATTGGTACTGTCGCGATCGGACTGATGCGCTGGTATCGGAAATCCTATCCATGACACAGCAATCAGCGCCGTTCTGGGCCAATTCAACTCTGGTAATTTCAGAACACACAGGAACACCCCCCAGGGTTAATTGGCCAAGGGCTAAAGTCCAGCCCACATCTATATTTCAATAAATTGGGTAGTCTGAGATATGGACATGGTTCTTCCACTAAGCCAGTTTGAGACTGGGGAGTTCCCACATGTTCTAGTATGCTTCTACTAACGGATAGACTTCGGTAAAGTTTTATTTCTGTTTTTATCCTTTTTTATTTTCATAGCAAATTGCCAATTGTGTGTCTGTCTGTATTTTTTGTATCTTTTTTGGTAACTCTTTTTCTTTGCATGCGCTGCCCACTTTCGGGATATTAAATGATAAAATTAATAAGTGACTTCTGTGTACTAAGCTAGGACTTATATCTCTGGAGAGGTTGTTGTATTTTAGTGCCTAAGTGCTCAGTCTAAGTTACGTGCTAATCTGTATGCAATTGCACTGCGTGTTGGCAGATTGCATGCAGATTGTAAGCTGACAGATCTGCCAGACGGAGATCTGTGTGTGTGGTGGCTCAGCAGACCAATCTGTGGACAAACTGTTGGGTGGTGGTAGGCTATAGTTCATTGTGTGTCTGGTGTGTGGGAGTGGGGACAGTAGGAAGAGTAATTAACACCGGGGTTCAAGCTTGCATTAGCTGGAGGAACCCTAGAAGTGTGTAGTAATTGCTAGACTGCTCCCCAACCCTTGGAGTGCACCAGATTGTATGTAAGATTCGTATCTGCCTATGTGTGGTCAGCTAGCTGGATTGGAGTGGAGTCTCCCTCTAGTGGTGGCCAAAGGTAGTGCAGGCTGGGAAATTACCACAGCCAGTCTTACATGCTCAGTAGAAGTTCCCCCTTATTCCCTTAGTTCCTCATATACCCCAGTCACGGAACGCACGTTGCGGTTAGCTAGTCGCCGTAGACAACCTTCAGGCTGGGTTCATACTTGTGTGATCACAGACATCGCATGTGATTGCTGTGCACATCACGTGCACTGCAATGTCTGTGCGATGCGAATGCAGCCATACAAATTGTATGGCTGAAATCGCATTTACACCAGAATGGTGCAGGACTCTTTTTTTTTGGTCCACACTGGAATCAGGTCGGATGGGTGTGAACACTTCTGGGTGTGAACACTTCTGGGTGTGAATACCCATGGGATCCTATTCCTGTACTATTTCACAGTCCACTCTGTGATCTGAGAACCGATCTGGGGGAGTCATTAGCTTTCTATTGACACCCGCAGCAGTACGCAGATGTCAGTGTGAACCGTCTGATTCAGGTGTGATGCGGGAACCCACACATGATTCGCAGGGTTTCTCACATCACACCAGTGTGAACCCAGCCTCAATCATTCCACTATACAGTGGAACTTCGGATTGTGAGTAACGTGGATAACGAGCGTTTCTCAATACGAGCACTGTATTTTTAAAAATCGTAACTCGGTTTGCCAGTGTTGTCTCACAAAACTAGCACGATTCAGGCCAAAGCGGTGTGCAGTACCGCGTTTGGCCTGAGGTGGGGGGGGGGCGCTGGAGCCGAGCAGAGACGAACTTCGCTGATCGCAGCCGTTCAAAAATGCAAGGAAAGGCCAGAGGACAGCACGGCTGACCTAGGCAAATCTTGGGAACAAAGTCTTTCCGAGGTTTGCCGAGGTGTCCTCAGGCCTTTTCGTCCGTTTCCGATGCTCTCCGGCACCCCGCGCCTCTGGCCGCATGAGGTATTGCTGGCCATTTAAGTCAATGCGGAACAAATTATTTTAATCTCTATTGACTTCAATATGGAAACTCGCTTTGATATGCGTGTACTTTGGATTGCGAGCATTCTCCTGGAACGGATTATTCTCGTAATCCAAGGTTCCACTGTATTTCTATTTTTTTTTCAGAATTTTTTAAAACAGTTTTTCAATGGATATTGAGCCAAGGTTCAGACTGACAGGGGGGAATTAAATAGTGCAAGCTCAGCTGAACTCGCACAATTTCATTCCCATAGGTCAGTCCCGACTTCAGAGGCGATTTCAGAGACATTTGTGTGGGTTGCTGCACAGATGTCTATGGAAGTCGGCAAAAGTACAGAAACTACTTTTGGGAATCAGTGCAGCGCCGCATATGCAGCATCACGATTCGGACGGAGCCATTGCTGCCGATTTGGCATGCAATTTGACATGTCAAATCACATGCCAAATCACTTCAATGCGAACCTAGGCTGAATAATCATTAATCTGTGGGGGGGTGTTTCTCCTAAACCAATCCCCCTGGATCAGCCATGATCATTCTCCCTGTCCAGGATCTAACCCCCCCCCCCCCCCCCAGCAGACTTAATCCCCCTGTGCCCCCTGCAGCAGCGGCTTCTTCTCCACTCTCTGCACATAGGGGGTTAGTTTCAGGATAAGGGTGAGGGTTGGAAAATATGTCCTATTTACCAACCCCTTCCTTTCCTCTTTCTTCAGTGAACATAGTGAGTGATTGGTACCAATGACTCACCGTGCTCAATTCATAACACTTCCTGTTCATTCATCTGTTCAACAGCATTATTAAAAATGTTTAAAAGTAGTAAAAAATAAATAAAAAATTGTAAAAATAAAAACAATAAAAGGGCTCATTCACACAGGTTTTCTGGCCATGTGGATGAGTGGTTTGCTCATGCGGTCGGAGCCACCTGCTACTCTATGGGGACACAGAAGTTGTATGAACACAGCTGCAGGTTTTGATCTGGTAGGTTGAAAAAATATATATAGAACCCGCGTTAACAAAATAATAATACTATTAGTAAATTGAGCTGCTCCTCAAAAATTCAGTGGTGACTGAAAAACATTGTGGAAAATTAATAAGTAGTGAGGGCGCTAAAGAAGTAAAAAAAATGTAAAAATTTATTAATTATTACCCCTATATGAATAGCACACAAGAGTTGTGGTTACACCCGCCTAATAATACTGTAATAGTGTATATAAATCAACAAATATCTCTCCAACAATAGTGAGTAATAAACACAAAAGTATATGTAAAACAATGGAGTGACCAATAAGGTACCTCACAATCTAAACCAATGTTGAATAAAATGTGCAACCAAGGCAAATAGAATCGATACGTAAATTCCCACAATGACAGTGAACAAACTAGATCAAATAAAACTATTTCTATTGGTGGTAGAAATAGTGTGCAAAAAAGTCCAAAGAAATTTCAATAGAGTTAACACAAAAAAAAAAAAACACAATAACAGTGTACAGTCTTAAACAAAAAAGGGAGCTTTTTCTGCATATGTTGAAATTCCTTCAAGTGCTGAATGCTGTGTAGTATTCAAAATGGATTCTTGTGACTTTTAAAATCCTTGTGACTTGTTAGGATCCACCTTCACCAAAAGCAATATCACCCGAAGTGCTATGTTAAAGATGGCAGCTTACCCCGACAAATGGACCCTTTTAACTAAAAAAAGAGGTCAAACAGGCTTTCTGCAAGTCTCAGCTTGCTGTATGGAAAGTGTCAGCAGGACCGACGATGATAATGCCTAAGAAGCTCCGGTGGTATGCAAATAGAAGAGAGAGGCCAAAATAGTGTAATCCTATTTATTGCAAAGGTATAATATAAAAAAGCCAAATGCACGCTTACTTTAAAAAGTGCCCCGAACCCGGCACTGAGGCTGTAATCGCGTGGACAAGGTAAGTAGCGGTCCCGAACCTGTGGAAGCTGGCGTGCGTTCCACCTCTAGGAACAGACACCACTTTGATCTGGTAGGTGTGGGTGAGTGGCCCCAAATGTCCACTGTTTATGTTGGGGGCTGTACACCTGCACCCACACAACTTTCAATATAGGACCTGCAGATGTGTTCATACAGCCACATAGTGTAACATAGGGAGCCTGCGCACAACTCCAGGTGGCTCCAGTCACATAAGGGCTCTTTCACACGGAGATCCGTTCAGGTCCGCCTGTCAGTTTTTTAGGCGGACCTGAAACGGATCCTCCATGTACCCCTATGGAAGCACGGATGTCAGCGGAGACATGTCCGCTGACATCCGCTCCGCCAAAGTGTGACGGAGGAAAACCCTATTTTTCCTTCGTCGGCGGAGCGGATCGGATGACAACGGACTCTACGGTCCGTCGTCATCCGATTCCCCATAGGGGAGAGCGGCGCTCTGACAGGGCGGTCCCTGCACAGTGTGCGGGGACCGCCCAGTCATCCGTCGGCTCAGCGGGGATCAACGGAGCGATCCCCGCTGAGCAAGCAGAGCTTCACGGGGCGGATCTTCACGGATCCGCCCCGTGTGAAAGGACCCAAAACAACCCACTGATTCTTACTGTACAGGCCACATGGCCCACGTGAATGAGCCCCAAGACCTCATTCACACGTAGAGCTTTAATTATTACCTTAATACAGTTTTACATTTTAGATTTGGCAGAAATGTAAGTTATGTTGTGTTTGTGTCAGCTAATAATGCTTTTAATGTTTTTTTCAGCAAAATATTGCTTCAGTATTTTCTGTGGGGGGATCCATCTGATGCTGCCATTCTTGCCTCGGCTCCTGTATGCTGGTGTAGCAAGGTGTCACTTTTGCACGTAGCTTATGGACTACAGTTTGTGCCTATCAGGAATCTAGCTCCCTCCGGTGTACATCTTATGTTAGACTACTAACGTTGTTTGGTTCAGTTATTGGATAAAGCATTGTGGTTATTGTGGCATCAGGGACAAAGACTCTATTGACGTGTATAGAACTGAGACTACATTACCCAAAAGACCACTGTCCTACCAAAAGTGTATGGCGCCAAGCAAGGCCTGCTGGGAGGACCTATTTAAAGCAAGGCGGGTTGCAGGAAGGTAACTTTCATAGTTTCACTTATACTCGTGGGCCACTGCACTGCTGCACGTAGAGACACTTTATGCCCGAGAGTGTTATAGTGGTGTGGGAGAACTGACGTTTCTGTTAACGCTCCACTTTATACACCAAGTGATTGATTTTCTTCACCCTATTGTTGGATTATAAATAACTAAGTGCACCTACAGAGCTAGCAGAAGATTACTGGAAACTTGAAGGAACAATCATCAGTTCCGTTCCTTCCTTAAATTGATACAGCGGGACACGCACCAGTTGAGCTGCCCACCAACGTTGTATCCTGGCCTAGGCCAACAAGGCCCAGGCCTAGGGCAGCACTTTGCAGGGGGGCAGCACAGAATAAATCCCCGCCGGCTTGCACTACACTGTTAGTGTAGTGCCAGTCTTATGGGGCGGACTGGGCTGAGAGGCAAATTAGTCTAGCGCCCCCATAAAGCGATCGCACTGCTTCCAGTATGTGGGAGGCCGGCATTCCGCAACTGTGGGGGGGGGGTGGTGCTTCTAATTTTAACCATTGGCGTGGTTATATCTTCTTAGTCCTCTCCATAAAATTATCAGAAATTTGTGCTTAAAGTAGAACTATAGGCAACACTTTTTTTTAGGTAAGGGAGGGTTAAAGCCCCTGTCAATTTATTTTTTTACCATCCCTGTCACATTGCAGAGATTTCCCTTTACTTCCTGCCCCATAGCCAAACAGGAAGTGAGAGGAAATCTATGCAAATTAGGGGAATCCACCCCCCCCCCCTCAGAACTAGTGTCCCCACTCGAAAATTTAAGGGAGGGCCTTAAACAGAAAGGGTGTGGCCTTGACAGGAAGGGGTGGGCCATATTTAAATTAGGGGGTGCATGAGTTTAATCAGGCCTAGGGCAGCACAAAACCTAAATACACTACTGCTGCCCACTAGAGGGAGCCAAATAGCTTGCAAACTCACATATGTGATACAACTGCTTGCATTACTTTGATTACTGCTTTGCTGTTTCAGTGAGCTGGGTGGGACTTGGTGGAGAGGTATCCCATTGCTGGCGTTATTGCATTGGGAGATTCCTCCACTGCGCACTTACCCAGGTCTGACTCTAGGTTGGGTTAATTGGGTTCCTCATTGGGACACCCTAAAATTGTCATGCATGTGTATATCATTTGATTCTTCACGGGTATCTGTTTGAGTCAAATGTTGCTTATGTAATCTCTATTTCTATTTTTCTCTACCAAGTAAACGTATTACCTTTTGGTTAAACTGCATCTTGTGTGGGACTCTGTCATTTACAGCTGTGTGGCAGGTATACCACGCTAAGGTAACAATACTTAACTACATTTATTGTTGTGTGGTATCATTGTGGCCCTCTATAGCCTTTTAAGGGCCCACAATCCCATTGTTTTTCAGTTGTGCCAATGGGGAACTGAGACAAATTATAGTGGTTGATAGGCAGAGTACAGACCCAAAATGAAACCAGCAGCTCCTAGGGGGGTAGTGCTACACTGGTAATCAAGATTTTAGAAGATAAGTGTGCTATGTTTAATTAATTGGGATCTTTGCAGTTTAAAGTGGAGTTCCACCCAAAAATGGAACTTCTACTTTTTGGAATCCTCCCCCCTCCAGTGTCACATTTGGCACCTTTCAGAGGGGGAGGAGGGAGCATATACCTGTGTGTAGCGGGGTCTCTTCTAAGGCCCCAGGACTACGTTACCCAGAACCCCATTCGGCCCCAGGGCGGAGGTTCCACCGCAGAGACTCATGGGAGGGGTTACTTAAGTGAGAGGCGAGGCGGAGCTCGCTCTCTTGGGACACGGCGCGTCAAGTGACAAGTCATCCTATGCGGATCAGCTGTGAAGCAAGGCCTGAAGCCTGAGGCCTTGCTTGAAGTCCGAAGAGCCTTCCACCATACTGCGGAGCCTGGGTGGATCCTGACCCGTCGTGATAGGACGTGAGCTGGATTGAGGACTCGATCGGAGCAGACGCTGTGTGCGACACACAGGAGGTGGAAGTCCCAGGCTGGGATCGCGCCTGGAGCGGTGAGCGGGCACCTGCCCATATCAATAGACTGAGTTGTGTTCAGGCCTATAGACTGCCTAGGCCCACTGTTCGCTCACCAGTGTTTATTGGGGGTCCGGTAGCGGGACAGAGTTGAAGAATCTACCCCCCCCCCGTTTTGCCCTGTTATTTCAAGTTAACACCCAATGTGGATTACAAATGGTTATTCCTTTAAGTGCACCAACGAAAGCTGGCCGGTGAAGAAACCTTCATCCCTTAGGGGAAAGAGACTTAGGCCTCGTACACACGGCCGAGATTCTCGTTGAAAAAAACATGTCGTTTTTTTCGACGAGATTCTTGGACAAGAAACTTGTCCCGGCCGAGTGTACACACGCTCGTTTCAAAGAACCCGCGGTTCTTTGAATGGAGCGTACGCGGTGACGTCATCGACTACGACGAGCATGCGCTCGTCACATTCGATGCCGTCGCCGCCATCTTGGTATACCCTACGTATGCCTAGGAAGCTACCGCGCATGCGTCGAATTCATTTCGAACATGCGCGGGCTTCCGGGAGGACAGGTAAGTGTACACACACTCACTTTTCTCGTCGAGAAACATGCCGAGGAGAATCTCGACGAGAAAATAGAGAGCAGGTTTTCTTTCCCAGTTAAATCAATCTCTTCAAGTAATATGAGTAAATCCTTGGTGTCCTTTAAATATGCACGTGTCTGGGTAACGCTTTTTTGAAGAAAGTGGTCAAGGTATTGGCCCACTCGAGCAGTAACAGACCCAATTCCATTTACTATGGGTCTTGCTGGAGGACGGTTAAGATCTTTGTGAATCTTGGGCAAAGTGTACATGGTGGGTATTCTGCTATAGCTTGGTGTCAAATATTTGCGTTCTTTCATAGAGAGAGCTCTTTTTTGAAAACCAGCTTCTACAAATCTCCCAAGATTTTCTTCATATTGTGAAGTGGGATCACTAGTTAGCATACGGTAAGTTTCTTCATCTGACAACATTTCCATCATCTGTTCATGATAAAATTCTTTCGTTAAAATCACGACACCTCCTCCTTTATCTGCGGGCCTGATGATAATATCCTTCCTCTTCTCCAATAGTTCTATACCCTCTTTAATGTGTCTTGGATTCACATTTCTCTTCGGTTTTATGTGTTCCAGGTCACGCAGTACCAGTCCCTTGAACACATCAAGGGGCTGATTTGTGCCTATCAGAGGGTTGAACAGAGATTTGTTGCGCAAACCACTATCTGTGGGGACTGAGGATATATTTGTTACTGGATTAGAGTTTTTAGTTAAAAAGTATTTTTTCATATTTAACTTCCTCATATACTTATGCACATCAATGAACACGTCAAATTTATTTATCGGGCGGTTCAATCCACATTTAAGTCCTAGGTTTAAAATGTTTGTTTCTTTATCAGTTAAAATCACATTGCTTAAGTTAAAAATACCACTTATTCGTGTTCCCTCCTTCTTCTTTTTCTGTTTTTGGGTCCTTCTCCCGGCCCTACATCCTCTAATTCTTCTCTCCACATACCGGTTTGTGGTGTCCTCTCTCGTTCCCAATGGGGTGGATTTTGCCACTGTGGTTCCCTGTATAGCGGCCCGTGAGGAGGGTCCCTGTATTGAGGCATTTGTTGAGGGTATGTGGCTGGTCTTCCTCTGTAATTGGATGATCCTCTGCCCCTCTTCTGCCATCCTCGGCCTCTCCCTAAAAAAGGCTGTGGTGCCTGATATCTTTGTCTATTTTCTTCCTCCCACAGGGGTTCATATCGGTTATATACCGGTAGGTGGTAGTGATTATCTATAGGTGCAGGACGGTGTCCAGAAGTCGATGGTCCCATATTCTTAGCTCTTCCCCTTGTCTGATTTGTTGTGTTCCTTACAGGTGTAGAGTGACTGATAGGGGCATGAGGTAGAACCAAATCTCTCCTGTCTGTTAAGGGCAATATTGGATTGGCTGTTCCCTGTGGTCTGTCAGTAATGACATTAATATGAGGTCTATCAGAGATAATCTCTTGTTGAGTATCCATAATAATTCCCTCATTTTCTCTTATGGCAGCTGTATTTGTTTGTTGCCATACATAGATGTTATTGGTTCTAAAGTCACCTACATCCCGATGGAATTTTTTAGTTTTCTTTTTTTGTGTTTCCTTGTCTACTTTCTCCAATTTTTTCTTTATACGACTATTAAAATCAACAACTTGCTGGGTGTCCTTTATAGGATCCAGTTGCTGCTGTAGTTCATAAATTTTTCCTTCCAGTTTTGTCATCTTCCTCCTTTTTCTTTTTAAAATTAATTCTTGCAATTTAAAACCCACCCCATTAAAAAACTCCAACCATTCAGTCATGGAGTCAATATCATCCAAGCTATCTTGGGGGACTACTTCCCACCTAAGGCTTCTAATTATAACATGCTCTTTTAGATATTGTTCTAGGGTACAGATGTCCCACCAAGTTCCCACCAAGTTCTAACTTGTTTCTCGAGGGTATTACCCAGAGCAGTCATAATTCCATTATAATTCACTTGTGCAGTGATATGTTCATTTACAGTGAATATACTGTTGATATCTAAATTTCTATTACTCAAAAAAAGTAACGCATCCATGGCAGCCAAGAAAAAATAAATTGAAAAGTAATCTGAAAGAGGTGCACATAAAATAAAGGGGCCCACAAGTGCACTTCTCTGCGCCAAGGAAAATGGTTTATCAGTTAACTTAACCTGAGATAAAAAAATAGAATAAAAAGATATCCCACAGATATATAAAAAATTAAATAAAACCAATATCGCATTGATAATAAAAGGTAATCTTAAAAGGACTAGTAACAGCAGCTGTTTAAAATTATAGATGAAAGCCAATGACACCCATAAAACAGTAAATATATAAAATGTATCAAAAAATTAAGAACAAAGTCTATTTGATAAAACAGCGCTTAGTATTGGATAATGTCCAACTTCCAAAAAATTTTGAGGTATGGTGGAAAAGAAATATAATCACAAAGGATGCAATAAAGTCACAGTTCTTAATGTGGTAGGTGTTTCTATAAGATGGATGAATCGTGCACCCTACACCAGCTCCCAATCTTCACCATAGATGTGATATAAGGTCCCCCGCTGGGGTTCAAACTCACCAGAACAATAAATCAAATGAGCCTTGTAAGATAAATTCCTCTTAATTCAAACTTCCATCACCACCTCAGGAATCAGCATGGGTTAAACTCCATTCGAGGTACATATAAAACACAAATTCACTGACATAGTGTAATCCTGCTTTATTTTAAATCAACCCGTATAAAACACATCCCCGCTTCCAATACACGTACAATAATTCAACTTGTAAATGACATATAGGAATGAAGCATAATCACCGCTCTCCTCCGAACATTGGTACAGAGCCCGAGCGGAAGACGAGACGAAGGTCGGCCGTGTTGAGTCACAGGGAATACATAAATACCTCAGCACCCGCATCCCTGGAAAATTGGGGAAATGTGATCTGCTTCAATTGTGGGGGAGCTGGGCAACTTGCCAAAGTATGTGCCAGTCCCAAGAAGAAGAGACTGAATAACAGAAAGCCGCCGGAAAACTTCAACGGGCCCCGGTAAAGGAGTCAACCGGGTGCCCATCATTATCAAGGAACTCCATACTGAATAAGAAGCACATGAGAGAAGGGGCCAGGGCCCCACAGAAGAAACCAAGGGTTCCTCAGAAGGAACGTACTCCAAAGAAACACAATAAAGTCCCTCAGCGGGTAGTTACACCCATACAGAGGAGAGAGATTAATGCATACCAGGCTCAGGAGAGACTTAGGTCCAAAGACAAAAAGAGCAAGGCAAGTCAAGAAGGGAAATGCAAAGATCTAAGGAAAGATACCCCTTCGAAGCAGTACCCAGAGAAACTGGTGGGTCCCTCCCCAATTGTATCCATTCAAGTAGAGGGGATATACACAAGAGCCCTGTTGGATACTGGAGCACAGGTGACCCTGTTGTATCGAGACTTCCACGACCGGCACCTGAGTCACTTACCCATTCAGAATATTGAAGACTTGGAGATATGGGGAATTGGAACAGAGAAGTTTCCTTATGATGGATATCTACCCATAAGATTGACGTTTGACCCATCCATAACTGGGAAGGGGGAAGTGTTCGACACCTTGGCTGTGGTGTGCCCCCGACCGCCTGGAGCCAACAGGAGTTCATTAATAATAGGAACCAACACGGATCTGGTCCGAAGACTTTTGTTCCCACTAACAAGAAGGAAGAACCTCCCAGTCACAAAGATTCATCCCATGTTGAAGACCGCCTTCCAATGGCTGATCTTGGAGCAGAAGGCCCCGGAAGAGGGGGTAGGAAAGGTCTGGAGGCTGGGGAAAAAGGGGATAGTGCTACAACCCGGTGAAGTAACCTGCCTGAAGGCCACAGTGAAACTCACTTGGGAGCAGCCGGGCCCTTTTGTGATGTTGGAATCCGACCCAAGAGAAGAACCTTCAGGCTTGGAGGTAGTCCCGGAAATGGTTCCGGTGAGGGCCCTGAAGAAGGCCCACTGCAAGGTGCCTGTGAGTGTCAGAAACACCACGGATGGCCCCATGGAAGTCCCTGCCAGGCTGTTATTGGGCCGGGTGAGCCCAGCCACACCGGTTGCCCCATCAGATGTGGCAAAGACAGATGGAGAGAGTACAGTGTGGGAGAAGCTTTCCATGGAGAACCCAAACCTGCCCAGGGCTTGGAGAGAGAGAGCCCGGAACCAGTTGACTCAGTGGGAGAGGATCTTCTCACATGATGAGTTTGATGTGGGGTGTGCTAGGAGTGCCACCCATCGAATCCGTCTCCAGGAAGACAAGCCCTTCAGAGAAAGGGTTAGGCGGGTTCCATTGGCAGACCTCAAGGATTTGAGGGAGCAGCTTGCTGAGCTCAAGCGAACAGGTGTGATCCAGGAATCTAGAAGTCCGTATGCTTCCCCCATAGTAGTGGTCCGGAAGAAGAACGGGTCACTAAGGTTGTGTATTGACTATAGGACCCACAACAGGAGAACCACTCCGGATCAGTACACCACTCCAAGGATAGAAGATGCCCTGCAGAGCTTGTCCGGAGCCAAGTGGTTCAGTGTTATGGACTTAAAGAGTGGGTATTATCAGATCCCGATGCACCCAGAAGACAAAGAAAAGACGGCTTTCATAACCCCAGTGGGATTCTTTGAATTCAATCGGATGCCTCAAGGTCTGTCCGGAGCTCCAGCCACATTCCAAAGACTGATGGAGAAGACTGTAGGAGACATGAACCTCATCGAGGTCCTTGTATACTTGGATGACATCATAGTCTTTGGCAGAACACTGGAGGAGCATGAAGAAAGGCTGGAGAAGGTCTTGAAGAGGCTGAGTGAAGAAGGACTCAAGCTCTCGCCTGAAAAATGCCAATTTTATCAATCTTCAGTCAACTATCTGGGACACATAGTGTCTGAAAATGGGGTGTCCACAGACCCTGAGAAACTGGAGGCTGTCACCTCCTGGCCAAGACCTACCACTGTAACAGAACTTAGGTCCTTCCTAGGGTTTTGTTCCTATTACAGGAGGTTCGTGGAGGGGTTTGCTCGAATAGCGAGACCCTTGAATGAGTTGCTGAATACGGAGGGGGAAGAGGTTGACTCGGGTCCCAGGAAGTCAGGGGAGTCAGTCAAGGACCAGTGGACTGAGAAATGTGAAGGCGCCTTCCAGATGCTGAAAAAGAGCTTGACCACTGCCCCTGTTCTGGCTTATGCAGACCCAAAGAAGCCCTACGAACTCCATGTGGATGCCAGTCATGATGGTTTGGGAGGAGTACTCTACCAGGAGCGTGAAGGGCAACAGAGACCTGTTGCGTATGTGAGCAGAAGCTTGACCCCCTCTGAAAAGAACTATCCCACCCATAAGTTGGAGTTCCTGGCCCTCAAGTGGGCCGTAGTAGACAAACTTCGAGATTACCTATATGGAGCAGATTTCACTGTAAAAACGGATAACAATCCCCTTACCTACCTGTTTACCACAGCAAAGCTGGACGCCACAAGACATAGATGGCTGGCGGCGCTGTCTGCCTTCAATTTCAGCTTGAAATATAGACCTGGGGCAGGAAACCGAGATGCGGACGCCCTGTCCAGAAGGTCTCATGTTCCCACCCATAGTAGTGAAGACTGGACCCAAGTGGCACCCGACGGGATGCGGGCCCTTTGCCAAGGGGTTGAACTCCAAGCCAAGGGAGGTTCCAGAGCAGAAGAGATAGGGGTCACTATTGTAGGAGTCCCTAAGCAGTACTGTGGAGCAACCTTACTGGGGGACGACAACCTACCCAGACTGACCAAAAAGGAGTTGAGATCCGACCAACAGGAGGACCCTATGGGGAGATTGGTCCTAGAAGCATTAGAAAATCAGAACCCAAACATACTTTTACGTCACCCCTCGAAGGAAGCTCGCCTGTTAAAAAAAGAGTGGGACAGGCTGCAGGTGCATCAGGGAGTGGTCTACCGAAGGGGCCCCTCTGATGACCAAGAAGACAAATGGCAGTTGTTCTTGCCGGAGAAACACAGGGAGACGGTCATGATCGCCTTACATGACAACCATGGTCACCTGGGAGCGGAAAGGACTTTCCAACTTGTTAGGGACCGTTTCTATTGGCCCTGTATGAGGGCTTAAGTTGAGGAATACTGTCATTCATGTGCCCGATGCATACAGAGAAAGACTCTGCCCCATCAAGCTGCCCCAATGGGCCATTTACAAAGTGAAGGCCCGCTTGACCTGGTGTGCATTGATTTCCTCTGCCTCGAACCCGACCTGAGGGGACTAGGAAATTTTCTGGTAGTAACCGACCATTTCACCCGGTATTGTTGTGGAGATTTTTATGGAGATGTATTTAATATGTATTGTCATAGTGTCACCCAGTGTTAGTACTTCCGCAACCCGCTCTAAAAGAGCTGATTGGGGTAGTCTGAGGCTGGTTGAATCCCGTCTGATAGGGGAAAACGTCTTGAGGTTGGAGTGTGATGTTTGCAGGGGGCGGATATGTCCACCAACGGGGGCCCTCTGTGCATTAGCATGGACGATCGTTAAGGAGGGGATATGCTCGCTCTGCAATGACATCATTGGTTATAGGCGGATGGGCGCTCTTGTCTCTGCTATGTCTGATCAACATTGGTTGGAATTCGTAGCGTGCGTCTGCAGATAGCCTCCCTCCCCCATTCAATAACAGTATAATCTTAATATGCGTTATTCTATGGAATAGCGCAGAATAAGAATTCCTATCAACGGTAACTTTAGCCATCCTACGTTTATTGTATTCATGTATGACATCTCCTGTTGGAAGGAATGTCAAAGTATTGTCATTTTCCTGTGAGGAGGGAGCATCCTGTGAGGTTCCCGCCCATGGGGGAGGGGATTGGTTGCTGCAGCCAATCACCTCCTGTGTGAGATCTTTTGAGTTTAATAAAAGCCTATGATTAGGCGTCGGCTGAACAGTCTTTTTTGGAATGGCCTGATAAGAAGATAAGCTTTTGTGGTGCTGCCTTTCTTGGATGAATGATGGGTGAGTGGACTTTAGCAAACTTAAAGATAGCATTATTGCAGAAAGATGAAATCTAAAGTGTGTGCTTATAGAGCACAGGAATTATAGGCTGTGTGCTCTGTAAACAGCAGCCTGAAATTCCACCACAGTTAATGGCGACTCACGGTTGGGACCAATTGCGGCCTCTTTGAGCATCAGATCAGCAGAGGAGGAGAGTGGACCTGCGATGTGATGTGTAAAGAGGCTGTACTTTGAAACGAAAAAAAAAAAAATTGTCTTTTTGAAATCATGCTTCAAGTTTGCAGCGTGTGTATGTGTGTGTGTGTATGTCTGCGAATCGTATGTGTGTGTGTGATTTTGTCATGGATCGTATGCCTGTGAATTTGATTGTGTGTGGGTATGCCTGCATGTGCCTGTGTGATTAGATTGTTTGTGCGATGTATTGAGCAGTTGGCTGCCAGCAATGGCTGCTGCATTGTTCTGGTCCTTGAGCCATGGGATAGAGCCTCCACTCCTGACCACTGGGAGTCAGCACACAGGGGTTAAAGGCTTCCAGGAAACAGCTCATAAAACAGGAAGTGGTGCAAGAGGTTTCATATTGTGTATGAAATGAAGGTATAGCTGTGGTATTTAGTGCACTGAGAAGTTTGTAAGTAGATTGTTTGTTTGGCTGCCATGTGCTTGAATGGGGGAAGGGCTTGCCCACTGCCTTGTGTTGCAGGGGCTGTGCCCTGAGGGAAAGACACTCTAAGCAGATGTACAAGCAACAATATACTGTATGTGTGTAGTGTTTGTGATTTCTATGAAAAATAGAAATGGATAAATTGTGATTTTTGCCTTTATAGGGGACAAAGACACATGTCCCCATAAGTGAAAAAATATTTTAACAAAAGTGTTTGGTTTTAAAGTTGAAAGTTCCCGCCGCATATCCAAGTGGCCAGGCATTGCTAGAAGGCAGACATAGTATGTCTGTTGTGACAGCAGGAAGGTAAAGTCACCTGGTTGCATCCAGGGGGGTAGATATATTTCGCCCAGATTCAGGCTTTACGCTGACTTATACAACTAGGTGGAGAGTTGTATAGGCCCAGCTAAGGCTAGTGGGCTCATGGATGACTCATACCTCTAGGGAGAGTGTGGGGCGTCGTGCAGACAGAGATGAGGAGACCAGCTGAACCTTGTCAGCTCATTTAGGCCTCTATAAGAACTCCCAGCTTCATTAGATGTTAGCTCATGCCTGGAACCAGACCTGTGTGGACTGTCTAGGGAGAGTGAACCCCTGTGCGGTGAGGCAAAGCCTGTGTGGCTATTTGTTTGGACTTTTACTAAACCAGGGACTTAGGGACTAGGACAGCACTAGGCTGATCCCAGTTGTTAGTTAGGAAACCTGTATGTTTAGTCAGAGGTCAACTTGACCAGGATTTATTTTGGTTATGTTTCTTTTGCTTTGCTGTGTTTTGTCACTGTAAATAGAAAATAAACCGCACCTTTTTGATTTTGAAAACCACAACCTCCGTTTGCTGGGCCTGTTTTGTGTGGGGAGCCCATCCCGGGGGTCACACACACACCCGCTGCCGAGCTAACCCCCTCACAGTTGGTGGAGAATGCGGGCAGTTTTTTTTTAAGCCAGCATGGAGGAGATACTGAAGCAGCTGGCTCTAGCAAATGCCAATCAACAGCAGACAAATGCAGGTTTGCAAAAGAGCCTTGCAGCTCAACAACAGAGCCTTGCAGCCCAGCAGCAGACAAACGCAACTTTGCAACAGAGTCTGGAGGCTCAGCAACGAGCCCAGCAGCAATCTGAGGCCCGCTTCATAGACCTGTTGCAGAAGCAAGAGCAGAGACTACAACAACAGATGGAAGCAGTAATGCAGCAACGTCCGCAGACCAGTGAAGAAAGCCGTCCCACTAATACCGCGTCCTTTGGGGTGAGTCGTTTATTGACAAAAATGACTGGAGAGGATGATCCAGAGGTATTTTTGACCACATTTGAAAGGACCGCTGAAAGAGAAAAGTGGCCTGAGGAGCAGTGGGCTGGACTGGTGGCTCCTCTGTTAACTGGTGAATCGCAGAAAGCTTACTATGACCTAGAGCCTAACCAAGCAAAAGACTATGTGATGCTAAAAGCTGAAATATTGGCAAGGCTGGGTGTCACCCAGGCTGTCCGGGCTCAGCGTGTGCATAACTGGACTTTCCAGCTTGGAAAACCCCCCAGGTCTCAAATGTATGATCTCATTCACCTGAGCAGAAAGTGGCTACAGCCAGAGACTTTGTCCGCACCAAAGATTGTGGAACGTGTTGTAATGGATCGGTTTTTGAGAGCTCTTCCTACTGCCATCCAAAAGTGGGTAAGCCATGGAGACCCAGAGACAGCCGATGGTCTTGTGGATCGTGTGGAGAAATACTTGGCTACAGAGAACCTGACGGCCTCTTCCAGAGACACTCGGACTTTCCACCCTAAGACCAGACCATCCCCAGGGGCGGATAAGAGGATTCCAAGGGGTGAGGGTGGAGAGAGTGAGAGGGTGGGAGCTCTACCCCAAGTTTGGCGAGAACAGCCTGGGAAATCAGCGGCTCAAGAGGCGGCAAGAAGGATCGTTTGCTACCGCTGCCGGCAAGCGGGACATATTGCAGCCAATTGCCCGGTTGTGGAGGAACCCATGCAGTGTGACTTTCTGACGGGCAGACGTCAGTCGCTGTGTGCGACAGTCGCATGCACTGCCATTCGAGGAACTGAGAAACATTTATGCAAAATGTGTGTTAATGGTAGAAATGTTGTGGTATTGCTGGATTCAGGTAGCCTTGTGACCCTGATAAAGGCTGAGTTAGTTAAAACAGAGGTCTCTGGGAATAGCAAGGTAGCTGTTATTTGTGTGCATGGGGACACCCGAGAGTATCCAGTGACTACAGTGTGTTTCGAGACCCCCAAAGGTACCCTCTCTCATCCAGTGGGCTTAGTATCTCAGTTACCGCATGACGCCATTGTGGGAAGGGATTTTCCGAAGTTCTGGGAACTGTGGGATGATCCTGAGCCCCTCACTGGTGCCCCTATGTACCAGGAATGTGATAGCCAGAACTCCCCTGAGAGTGGTGAGGACTCTCCGGAATTTCCCTTATCAGTATTGGCAGGGGAGACTCAAGAAACTGGAGAGGAGCCCACCTCCTCAGACGAAAACCTACCGTCTGTGGAGTTTTCTGATCTTGAGGTTCACAGGGAAAACTTTGCCACAGAACAGTTGAAAGACCCCGCCCTAATAAAGGCACGGGAAAACGTAGTGAAAATAGATGGCGAGTTAGTGAACCCAGATAATACCTGCACTTACCCATACTTCAGCGTAGAGAAGGACCTACTGTATCGGGTGGCAAAAAGGGCAGAAGAAACCGTTGAGCAGCTTGTGGTGCCCAAACCTTACAGGAAGTTGGTGTTGGAGTTGGCCCATGGGCACATTCTTGGAGGTCATCTGGGGACAGAGAAAACCCGAGAGAGGGTATTACAGAGATTCTATTGGCCGGGGGTGATGAAGGACGTAGAAAATTATTGTTCCTCCTGCCCTGTGTGTCAGAGGTTGGCCCCGATGCCACATTTCCGTAGCCCGCTGGTCCCTCTACCCATCATTGAGGTCCCGTTTGAGAGGATCGCCATGGATTTGGTAGGTCCTATAATCAAGTCCGCTAGGGGGCACCAGTACATATTAGTTATAATGGACTATGCCACCCGTTATCCAGAAGCGATCCCTCTCCGAAATACCTCGGCCAAAACCATAGCCAAAGAGCTATCTCTTGTTTTTAGCCGGGTGGGTATTTGTAAAGAACTGCTTACGGACCAAGGTACACCCTTTATGTCCCGGGTTATGAAAGAGCTGTGTAAATTGTTCAAAGTGACGCAATTGCGTACGTCTGTGTATCACCCCCAAACCGATGGGCTGGTTGAAAGATTCAACAAAACCCTAAAACAAATGTTGAAGAAAGTGGTGGATAGAGATGGAAAGGATTGGGACTGTTTACTTCCTTATTTGATGTTTGCTATTAGGGAGGTGCCCCAATCCTCTACGGGATTCTCCCCCTTTGAGTTACTGTATGGGAGACACCCAAGAGGGCTGTTGGATATTGCCAAGGAAACTTGGGAAAGTGAGAGTTCTCCCCACAGGAGTGTGATTGAGCATGTCGCCCTGTTGCAAGATCGAATTGCACAGGTAATGCCCATCGTGAAGGAACATTTGGCCCAAGCGCAGTTGGCACAGCAGAGAGTGTACAACCGTGGAGCCAAGACCCGTACCTTTTCCCCGGGGGATAGGATATTGGTACTTGTCCCTACGGTTGAAAGTAAATTCCTTGCCAAATGGCAAGGCCCCTACGAGATAATGGAAAAAGTGAGCGAAGTGAATTACAAGGTCAGACAACCAGGAAGGCGAAAGCCCGAACAGATCTATCACGTTAATCTGTTGAAAGCCTGGAGGGATAGAGAGTCCCTAGTCGCAGACACTTGGTCACCAGCTCAAACTGGTTGCGTGATTCCTGAGGTTGGAATAGCAGCCACCTTGTCACAACCCCAACAACAGGAGGTTAAGGAGTTTGTGCTTCGCAACAAGGAGGTATTCTCTGAGCTGCCGGGACAAACATCTGGGGTAGAGCATGACATCATTACCCCGCCCGGTGAAAGGGTGAAGTTAAAACCCTATCGGATCCCAGAGGCTCGACGGGAGGCAATACGGGAGGAAGTACAGAAAATGCTGAACTTAGGGGTGATAGAGGAGTCCCAAAGTGATTGGTCTAGTCCCATCGTGTTGGTGCCTAAACCGGATGGGAGCTGGCGATTTTGTAACGATTTTCGTCAGTTGAACAAAGTTACAAAATTTGACACCTACCCCATGCCACGTATAGATGAGTTGATCGACCGGCTGGGAACAGCCCGATACATGACGACTCTTGACCTCACAAAAGGGTATTGGCAAATCCCCCTGGCCAAGTCGGCCAAAGAGAAAACCGCATTTGTAACCCCAGACGGGGCGTTCCAATATAAAAGAATGCCGTTCGGGTTACAGAATGCGCCGGCCACATTCCAGCGGAAAATGGACCAGATGCTGAGGCCCCATCGGAAGTATGCTGCGGCTTACCTGGATGACGTAATTGTCCATAGCACAGATTGGGCCTCACATCTGCCAAAAGTGCAAGCAGTCCTGGACTCTGTTCGGGAAGCGGGGTTTACGGCTAACCCCAAGAAGTGTACCATTGGGCAGGAGGAGGCCAAATATCTTGGGTACACCATTGGGAGGGGAGTAATAAAACCCCAACTCAACAAAGTCGAGGCCATCCAGAGTTGGCCACGTCCCAACAGCAAGAAGCAGGTACGAGCCTTTCTGGGAATCGCTGGGTATTATCGGCGATTCATCCCCCACTTTGCTTCTAAGGCTGTGCCCCTAACCAACCTGACGAAGGGGAAAGGGTCGGTCATGATTAAATGGACCCCCGAGGCTGAGGCAGCATTCCAATTCTTGAAACAAGCCTTATGTAGCCAGCCAGTGTTGTACTCACCCGACTTCTCTAAAGACTTTGTCGTACAAAGTGATGCGTCAGATGTGGGGTTAGGAGCAGTATTGTCCCAGGTCTGGAACGGGGAAGAGCACCCAGTCATTTACCTCAGCAGGAAATTGAAGTCCCATGAGGTAAATTACGCCACCGTTGAAAAGGAGTGTTTAGCGGTGAAGTGGGCTCTAGATTCCCTTCGGTACTACCTGCTAGGTAGGCACTTTGACATGGTTACGGATCACGCTCCGTTAAAGTGGATGGCTCAAAACAAGGAAACAAATAGAAGAGTGAATAGGTGGTTCCTGGCCCTCCAGGAATTCAACTTCACAGTAAAGCATCGCCCTGGCGTTCAAATGGGGAATGTGGATGCTTTGTCTCGAGTACATGAATGCCTGATTGCTGGTGTTCCAACCCCGAGGTTAAAACAAGAGGGGGGGGGTATGTGACAGCAGGAAGGTAAAGTCACCTGGTTGCATCCAGGGGGGTAGATATATTTCGCCCAGATTCAGGCTTTACGCTGACTTATACAACTAGGTGGAGAGTTGTATAGGCCCAGCTAAGGCTAGTGGGCTCATGGATGACTCATACCTCTAGGGAGAGTGTGGGGCGTCGTGCAGACAGAGATGAGGAGACCAGCTGAACCTTGTCAGCTCATTTAGGCCTCTATAAGAACTCCCAGCTTCATTAGATGTTAGCTCATGCCTGGAACCAGACCTGTGTGGACTGTCTAGGGAGAGTGAACCCCTGTGCGGTGAGGCAAAGCCTGTGTGGCTATTTGTTTGGACTTTTACTAAACCAGGGACTTAGGGACTAGGACAGCACTAGGCTGATCCCAGTTGTTAGTTAGGAAACCTGTATGTTTAGTCAGAGGTCAACTTGACCAGGATTTATTTTGGTTATGTTTCTTTTGCTTTGCTGTGTTTTGTCACTGTAAATAGAAAATAAACCGCACCTTTTTGATTTTGAAAACCACAACCTCCGTTTGCTGGGCCTGTTTTGTGTGGGGAGCCCATCCCGGGGGTCACACACACACCCGCTGCCGAGCTAACCCCCTCACACTGTGCAATGGCTTGTTATGGAAGCTGAGGCCACTGTGTGTGAACTTTAGGTAGAGAAAAGTGGTGAATATCTCAGAGTATATGAACTTAGAGAAATGAATATGTTTTTAATATTATTCATGTAACTCACATTTATTGAATGTGCTGTTTAGTTGGCCAAAGGGAGGCTAAGTGTGTAAGTGTACATGTGGTCCTTGTAGAGTGTAGCTGACACCTTTTTCAGTGGATTTTGATGATAATTTAGAAAAGTTTCAATGGTGTAGTCAGTCTTTGTGGAGAAAAACATTTTTTGATTTTCTTTTAAAGAGATGCTGGTTTTGGCGGGAAAAATTGCATGCGTCAATGGTGCAATTTTTGTTGTCCATGAGTTGCTGTGGTGGGTCATCCACCATTTTGTAGTCCTGGCTTGTCGGCCATTTTGAGAGACGTTTACAGTTTGAGATAGGAAGTTCCAGTTTAGCAAACACGGCTCCTGAATATGCTGTATTGGCATTTGTTGATCGGCGCAGTTTTCTTAAGTTTTATGCGTTTACAGTTTGACCTGTGCACTACTGGGAAGAGTAGTGAGACACCAAGGGGACATACTGAGAGACTGTTTTTTGTTTAATGAATTTGCTGGTTTAAATTGTTTTTCTAAGCATCGCCTTTTGAGTTGAGTGGTATCTTAAAATAGCGCGGTTTTACCCCGAGGGGCCACAACGTGCTTGCGGACACACGCACATGCTGGGGCCTATTTATGGATGGGATCTGGCTGGCCTACCAGCAGTTGGAGTGTGGGAGGAGGCCAACGCAGACACAGGGAGGACATGCAAACTCCATGCACATGATGTTAGGTTGGGGATTTCTCTGTTTTCATTTAAGTGAATGTAAGCTATTGCAGGGTCAGCTGACTTAGCAGTATATGCACAGCGTTTTTTTTGCATTGGATTTTGGTTTTAAGAAAAACTTCACTTTACACTGAATTTTGATAGATTGTAAGACTAACAGAGTTTTTGTACAATGATGTGTTTTTATGTTTAAATATTTGGGAGTTTCCCAGAGAGCAATTCATTTTTTTTGGAACTTGTACTGTATAGCCATCTCTTGGCAGGAGTTTGTATTTTGGGTCCCAACTTATGGTTTGACTTCCAGGAAGTGTGGGTCAGGGGGGATTCCCTCCCATTTGCAAAGGGGGGTTTATTCCATCATTTCCTTGACAAGGTTTTAAATGGTTGAAATATATAATGTGTAGCCATGGATTTTTTTGGAGTCTTGATAGACAAAGCTAACGCCTCCCCTCCCCCTCCCTCTTCCTGAACAATTGATATGTAAATAAACCAGTTTGGTTTTTTTTTAAGAGCTGAGCATAACCGGAAGTTTCTTTTCAGCATTTATATATCAGCAGAAAGTTAGTGGGAGGAGCTTGGGGTTTTTAAAGGTGAGCAATGAGATTTGTGTCTGGAAGGAAAATGGAAAGCATTTTGGCGTTTAAAAGTGTTTTATATTTTGTTCCAGTTTTGTGAAGTTTTGTACTGTAATACAGTTTTGAGTAGAGAGCAAACAGGGGGTATCACCATTATTTTATCATCTAGATACAGAGAGAAGCCACATTGTTCTGCAGGTGGTAAACTGGTGTAAGTGTTCTGTGAGGTTTAGCCTGACAACGCAGTGTATGGGTGTATAGCGGAAAACGCTTGTGTATGCATACACTGTGAGGGGTAGAGGCCTAATTCGGGGGTTGATCTGTGGTTGTTGCTGTAGTTCCAAAAGTGTTGGGACAACAAGCCATAGAGTTGACGCCTCGGTTAGGGTTTCTAGTTGGAGGACTTGACCATATAGTGGTTGTAGTTCTGCAATTCACCGTATAAGAAGACACCGGGTGGTGATCTCCGAAATGGGTGCAACGGTTTAACCTGGACGCAGGTTTAAGACGATAAGCCGATTCGAATCGCCATGGACACAAGGAGGTATGTGCAAAGGGAAGGAATGGAGGCTTCCCATAGTCAGACGGTCACACAGTGCACGAAGCCTAGTTTTGGGGCAAAGGCCTTTGAACCCCAAAAAGATTAACATAGGTGGTCCAAGGATACTATTTTGGGTATCCCTCTGGAATGGATGTAGTTGAGCTGCGGCTTCAGAAATCTGTAATGATGAGGAATGGTGGCTCATGCCCGTTTGTTTGAACCTTGTATGGCTGGTACATGGAAGGTTCTCGAGCTGCTCTCATGGTTGTCCCATTGTATTTTTTTCCTATTGCTGAAAGAGTGAAGGTAGAATCCTGGCTGTTTTTGTTTTTTTTCATTTGTGGTTTTGGAAACTGGGAAGTATTTCCCCCACGTTTATATCGGAATGTTTGTATGTAGTAACGTGAATATGTTCGAACTTACCGCGGCGATCCTTCCATGCGTCGCGGCTGTTGTATTTTTGTAGGAACGGGAAAAGTAAGGGTTACAGAGGGTTTTGTTTGAATCAGTTTTGAAAGAATGTCATTGACAATTTACCAATGTACAGGAATGTCATTATTGTTTTACCATTCTTTGCAGGTTAAATATGAAGGATAGAGTAATGATTTTGCTTATAAGTATTTTTCAGGTCCAAGGAGTTTGTACACAGAGAACAGGTGTATGTAGACAGCTGTACATATGGATAAATATGAGTCTAAGGCGGTAAAAGTATCATAGGCTATTTCATTGTTTCTTTTTTCCTGCACCACACATTTCTTCCTTCAGTCTGTAATGAGGAAGAAAAGGGGGGAGAATGATAAATGTAAGAGTGACAGTTTTTATTTTTGTCAAACTAATAATAACCTCTGTAATTCTAACCAATTTTGTGCCAAGACTGTCTTTCTTTAATAGAATTTGAATCGGCAAGCAGCAGTCTGGTGAAGTAGGTTCCCATCCCAGAGGCTAAGAACCTTTTATCAATGGCTCCAGGTATTGTAAGCCACGCACAGGTTATGCAGTGACCACAGTCCCGATGTCTGGGTTATTGTCATATGAGGGTTGTTTGGAGGTCAATCAAAATCAGAGTCGTACTTTCCTCATTAGCTGTCACTTATATTCTCGGCTGATGGGGGAGGTGCGATCGTTGTGACATGAACTTCAAAATGTCCACCACAGGGTTCACGAGTCCCTCCTGGACCCTGACTTAGTAATCAGTTTACATTCTTTCCAACCAGGTGACTGGGTCGTTGTAAAGAAGCTTGAGGGATGAGACCACGCCAGCCACTGCAAGAAGCGGCTCAACCACACCAAAGAATGAGGAGTATCTTTGTTTATTTATATTTTTGTTGTTTAGTACATTTTAGCGAGGGTAACGGTGAAAAGCATCCCAAGTTATTATTTAAAGTGCATGTCCTGACTATCTCAGAAAGCGAACAGGACCGATGGTCTGTTCTGAGTCTTCACTGAGTTTTAGTCCCCAGCGATGACAGCGGTACATGCCATTTATGATATTATTATGGGTATGAGGAGTTTTAGTCCCCAGCGATGACAGCGGTACATGCCATTCATGATGTTATTATGGGTATGAGGAGTTTTTGACAAACTAGTGAAGACTCCAGACAGACACTTGTCAATGGAATCTAACGATGCATTTTTTAGAGGGTAAAATTGGTTTTAGTTTTAATGGCTCTGTCTCTTGTCGGTTTGGGTATCTAGGCAGCCCACAAGTGTGTTTGAACTTTAGGTTGGTGTTTATGTGGATCTGCAGCTTATAAAGGTAATTCCCCCAAAGCAAGAGGTTCATGCGCGATGGTGAAGCTGTCCCAACATTTTCCCGGCCGATCGCGAGGATCTGATGGCGCAGGAAATTAAGAATGGCAGGGACAGCTAGAAGGGATTTGTTCACCAATCCCGACCAGGTCTGGGCATGGGGTCCTGCATGTACAAGGTGGGGGCGGCTCAGGCTTGGGATACAATTGAACAATTCTCATCCGTTAAGGATAGGGTTCTTCATGTAATTGTTGAAGCCAGAGCTGTAGCTAAGTGAAGGTTGGGAGTTCTTTTTAAGGGTCTGGGAATCTTTGGGGATCTAATTTTTTATTTTACAGCGGATCGTGGTTAAAGGAAGTGGGAATATATATACTCATGTCGTTTTTATTTCTATTCTTTCTATGTCGTGACGAGAGGCTCCTGTTGCCTGATTTGACGCGTGACCAGAGTTTCCTTGATGAGACGCCCCGAAGCCGGACCCACATACAAGACAGAGAATCACAGACGGATCGGCGATTACTACAGCTCACCATGTCGTGTCCTCCTTTATAAGTCATGCCCCTGAAGAGTAGAGTCTACATGTCAAGCCGTGTTTTCCTTTTTATGGACTAAGAACTGATTCATTTCCAGGTGTAAGAAGCATATCAACTCTCATCGATGGACACATGGGGTGCATATGACAAAAAAGGGAGGACTGTTGTGGAGATTTTTATGGAGATGTATTTAATATGTATTGTCATAGTGTCACCCAGTGTTAGTACTTCCGCAACCCGCTCTAAAAGAGCTGATTGGGGTAGTCTGAGGCTGGTTGAATCCCGTCTGATAGGGGAAAACGTCTTGAGGTTGGAGTGTGATGTTTGCAGGGGGCGGATATGTCCACCAACGGGGGCCCTCTGTGCATTAGCATGGACGATCGTTAAGGAGGGGATATGCTCGCTCTGCAATGACATCATTGGTTATAGGCGGATGGGCGCTCTTGTCTCTGCTATGTCTGATCAACATTGGTTGGAATTCGTAGCGTGCGTCTGCAGATAGCCTCCCTCCCCCATTCAATAACAGTATAATCTTAATATGCGTTATTCTATGGAATAGCGCAGAATAAGAATTCCTATCAACGGTAACTTTAGCCATCCTACGTTTATTGTATTCATGTATGACATCTCCTGTTGGAAGGAATGTCAAAGTATTGTCATTTTCCTGTGAGGAGGGAGCATCCTGTGAGGTTCCCGCCCATGGGGGAGGGGATTGGTTGCTGCAGCCAATCACCTCCTGTGTGAGATCTTTTGAGTTTAATAAAAGCCTATGATTAGGCGTCGGCTGAACAGTCTTTTTTGGAATGGCCTGATAAGAAGATAAGCTTTTGTGGTGCTGCCTTTCTTGGATGAATGATGGGTGAGTGGACTTTAGCAAACTTAAAGATAGCATTATTGCAGAAAGATGAAATCTAAAGTGTGTGCTTATAGAGCACAGGAATTATAGGCTGTGTGCTCTGTAAACAGCAGCCTGAAATTCCACCACAGTTAATGGCGACTCACGGTTGGGACCAATTGCGGCCTCTTTGAGCATCAGATCAGCAGAGGAGGAGAGTGGACCTGCGATGTGATGTGTAAAGAGGCTGTACTTTGAAACGAAAAAAAAAAAATTGTCTTTTTGAAATCATGCTTCAAGTTTGCAGCGTGTGTATGTGTGTGTGTGTATGTCTGCGAATCGTATGTGTGTGTGTGATTTTGTCATGGATCGTATGCCTGTGAATTTGATTGTGTGTGGGTATGCCTGCATGTGCCTGTGTGATTAGATTGTTTGTGCGATGTATTGAGCAGTTGGCTGCCAGCAATGGCTGCTGCATTGTTCTGGTCCTTGAGCCATGGGATAGAGCCTCCACTCCTGACCACTGGGAGTCAGCACACAGGGGTTAAAGGCTTCCAGGAAACAGCTCATAAAACAGGAAGTGGTGCAAGAGGTTTCATATTGTGTATGAAATGAAGGTATAGCTGTGGTATTTAGTGCACTGAGAAGTTTGTAAGTAGATTGTTTGTTTGGCTGCCATGTGCTTGAATGGGGGAAGGGCTTGCCCACTGCCTTGTGTTGCAGGGGCTGTGCCCTGAGGGAAAGACACTCTAAGCAGATGTACAAGCAACAATATACTGTATGTGTGTAGTGTTTGTGATTTCTATGAAAAATAGAAATGGATAAATTGTGATTTTTGCCTTTATAGGGGACAAAGACACATGTCCCCATAAGTGAAAAAATATTTTAACAAAAGTGTTTGGTTTTAAAGTTGAAAGTTCCCGCCGCATATCCAAGTGGCCAGGCATTGCTAGAAGGCAGACATAGTATGTCTGTGCAATGGCTTGTTATGGAAGCTGAGGCCACTGTGTGTGAACTTTAGGTAGAGAAAAGTGGTGAATATCTCAGAGTATATGAACTTAGAGAAATGAATATGTTTTTAATATTATTCATGTAACTCACATTTATTGAATGTGCTGTTTAGTTGGCCAAAGGGAGGCTAAGTGTGTAAGTGTACATGTGGTCCTTGTAGAGTGTAGCTGACACCTTTTTCAGTGGATTTTGATGATAATTTAGAAAAGTTTCAATGGTGTAGTCAGTCTTTGTGGAGAAAAACTTTTTTTGATTTTCTTTTAAAGAGATGCTGGTTTTGGCGGGAAAAATTGCATGCGTCAATAGTGCAATTTTTGTTGTCCATGAGTTGCTGTGGTGGGTCATCCACCATTTTGTAGTCCTGGCTTGTCGGCCATTTTGAGAGACGTTTACAGTTTGAGATAGGAAGTTCCAGTTTAGCAAACACTACTCCTGAATATGCTGTATTGGCATTTGTTGATCGGCGCAGTTTTCTTATGTTTTTTGCGTTTACAGTTTGACCTGTGCACTACTGGGAAGAGTAGTGAGACACCAAGGGGACATACTGAGAGACTGTTTTTTGTTTAATGAATTTGCTGGTTTAAATTGTTTTTCTAAGCATCGCCTTTTGAGTTGAGTGGTATCTTAAAATAGCGCGGTTTTACCCCGAGGGGCCACAACGTGCTTGCGGACACACGCACATGCTGGGGCCTATTTATGGATGGGATCTGGCTGGCCTACCAGCAGTTGGAGTGTGGGAGGAGGCCAACGCAGACACAGGGAGGACATGCAAACTCCATGCACATGATGTTAGGTTGGGGATTTCTCTGTTTTCATTTAAGTGAATGTAAGCTATTGCAGGGTCAGCTGACTTAGCAGTATATGCACAGCGTTTTTTTTGCATTGGATTTTGGTTTTAAGAAAAACTTCACTTTACACTGAATTTTGATAGATTGTAAGACTAACAGAGTTTTTGTACAATGATGTGTTTTTATGTTTAAATATTTGGGAGTTTCCCAGAGAGCAATTCATTTTTTTTGGAACTTGTACTGTATAGCCATCTCTTGGCAGGAGTTTGTATTTTGGGTCCCAACTTATGGTTTGACTTCCAGGAAGTGTGGGTCAGGGGGGATTCCCTCCCATTTGCAAAGGGGGGTTTATTCCATCATTTCCTTGACAAGGTTTTAAATGGTTGAAATATATAATGTGTAGCCATGGATTTTTTTGGAGTCTTGATAGACAAAGCTAACGCCTCCCCTCCCCCTCCCTCTTCCTGAACAATTGATATGTAAATAAACCAGTTTGGTTTTTTTTTAAGAGCTGAGCATAACCGGAAGTTTCTTTTCAGCATTTATATATCAGCAGAAAGTTAGTGGGAGGAGCTTGGGGTTTTTAAAGGTGAGCAATGAGATTTGTGTCTGGAAGGAAAATGGAAAGCATTTTGGCGTTTAAAAGTGTTTTATATTTTGTTCCAGTTTTGTGAAGTTTTGTACTGTAATACAGTTTTGAGTAGAGAGCAAACAGGGGGTATCACCATTATTTTATCATCTAGATACAGAGAGAAGCCACATTGTTCTGCAGGTGGTAAACTGGTGTAAGTGTTCTGTGAGGTTTAGCCTGACAACGCAGTGTATGGGTGTATAGCGGAAAACGCTTGTGTATGCATACACTGTGAGGGGTAGAGGCCTAATTCGGGGGTTGATCTGTGGTTGTTGCTGTAGTTCCAAAAGTGTTGGGACAACAAGCCATAGAGTTGACGCCTCGGTTAGGGTTTCTAGTTGGAGGACTTGACCATATAGTGGTTGTAGTTCTGCAATTCACCGTATAAGAAGACACCGGGTGGTGATCTCCGAAATGGGTGCAACGGTTTAACCTGGACGCAGGTTTAAGACGATAAGCCGATTCGAATCGCCATGGACACAAGGAGGTATGTGCAAAGGGAAGGAATGGAGGCTTCCCATAGTCAGACGGTCACACAGTGCACGAAGCCTAGTTTTGGGGCAAAGGCCTTTGAACCCCAAAAAGATTAACATAGGTGGTCCAAGGATACTATTTTGGGTATCCCTCTGGAATGGATGTAGTTGAGCTGCGGCTTCAGAAATCTGTAATGATGAGGAATGGTGGCTCCTGCCCGTTTGTTTGAACCTTGTATGGCTGGTACATGGAAGGTTCTCGAGCTGCTCTCATGGTTGTCCCATTGTATTTTTTTCCTATTGCTGAAAGAGTGAAGGTAGAATCCTGGCTGTTTTTGTTTTTTTTCATTTGTGGTTTTGGAAACTGGGAAGTATTTCCCCCACGTTTATATCGGAATGTTTGTATGTAGTAACGTGAATATGTTCGAACTTACCGCGGCGATCCTTCCATGCGTCGCGGCTGTTGTATTTTTGTAGGAACGGGAAAAGTAAGGGTTACAGAGGGTTTTGTTTGAATCAGTTTTGAAAGAATGTCATTGACAATTTACCAATGTACAGGAATGTCATTATTGTTTTACCATTCTTTGCAGGTTAAATATGAAGGATAGAGTAATGATTTTGCTTATAAGTATTTTTCAGGTCCAAGGAGTTTGTACACAGAGAACAGGTGTATGTAGACAGCTGTACATATGGATAAATATGAGTCTAAGGCGGTAAAAGTATCATAGGCTATTTCATTGTTTCTTTTTTCCTGCACCACACATTTCTTCCTTCAGTCTGTAATGAGGAAGAAAAGGGGGGAGAATGATAAATGTAAGAGTGACAGTTTTTATTTTTGTCAAACTAATAATAACCTCTGTAATTCTAACCAATTTTGTGCCAAGACTGTCTTTCTTTAATAGAATTTGAATCGGCAAGCAGCAGTCTGGTGAAGTAGGTTCCCATCCCAGAGGCTAAGAACCTTTTATCAATGGCTCCAGGTATTGTAAGCCACGCACAGGTTATGCAGTGACCACAGTCCCGATGTCTGGGTTATTGTCATATGAGGGTTGTTTGGAGGTCAATCAAAATCAGAGTCGTACTTTCCTCATTAGCTGTCACTTATATTCTCGGCTGATGGGGGAGGTGCGATCGTTGTGACATGAACTTCAAAATGTCCACCACAGGGTTCACGAGTCCCTCCTGGACCCTGACTTAGTAATCAGTTTACATTCTTTCCAACCAGGTGACTGGGTCGTTGTAAAGAAGCTTGAGGGATGAGACCACGCCAGCCACTGCAAGAAGCGGCTCAACCACACCAAAGAATGAGGAGTATCTTTGTTTATTTATATTTTTGTTGTTTAGTAAATTTTAGCGAGGGTAACGGTGAAAAGCATCCCAAGTTATTATTTAAAGTGCATGTCCTGACTATCTCAGAAAGCGAACAGGACCGATGGTCTGTTCTGAGTCTTCACCGAGTTTTAGTCCCCAGCGATGACAGCGGTACATGCCATTTATGATATTATTATGGGTATGAGGAGTTTTAGTCCCCAGCGATGACAGCGGTACATGCCATTCATGATGTTATTATGGGTATGAGGAGTTTTTGACAAACTAGTGAAGACTCCAGACAGACACTTGTCAATGGAATCTAACGATGCATTTTTTAGAGGGTAAAATTGGTTTTAGTTTTAATGGCTCTGTCTCTTGTCGGTTTGGGTATCTAGGCAGCCCACAAGTGTGTTTGAACTTTAGGTTGGTGTTTATGTGGATCTGCAGCTTATAAAGGTAATTCCCCCAAAGCAAGAGGTTCATGCGCGATGGTGAAGCTGTCCCAACATTTTCCCGGCCGATCGCGAGGATCTGATGGCGCAGGAAATTAAGAATGGCAGGGACAGCTAGAAGGGATTTGTTCACCAATCCCGACCAGGTCTGGGCATGGGGTCCTGCATGTACAAGGTGGGGGCGGCTCAGGCTTGGGATACAATTGAACAATTCTCATCCGTTAAGGATAGGGTTCTTCATGTAATTGTTGAAGCCAGAGCTGTAGCTAAGTGAAGGTTGGGAGTCCTTTTTAAGGGTCTGGGAATCTTTGGGGATCTAATTTTTTATTTTACAGCGGATCGTGGTTAAAGGAAGTGGGAATATATATACTCATGTCGTTTTTATTTCTATTCTTTCTATGTCGTGACGAGAGGCTCCTGTTGCCTGATTTGACGCGTGACCAGAGTTTCCTTGATGAGACGCCCCGAAGCCGGACCCACATACAAGACAGAGAATCACAGACGGATCGGCGATTACTACAGCTCACCATGTCGTGTCCTCCTTTATAAGTCATGCCCCTGAAGAGTAGAGTCTACATGTCAAGCCGTGTTTTCCTTTTTATGGACTAAGAACTGATTCATTTCCAGGTGTAAGAAGCATATCAACTCTCATCGATGGACACATGGGGTGCATATGACAAAAAAGGGAGGACTGTTGTGGAGATTTTTATGGAGATGTATTTAATATGTATTGTCATAGTGTCACCCAGTGTTAGTACTTCCGCAACCCGCTCTAAAAGAGCTGATTGGGGTAGTCTGAGGCTGGTTGAATCCTGTCTGATAGGGGAAAACGTCTTGAGGTTGGAGTGTGATGTTTGCAGGGGGCGGATATGTCCACCAACGGGGGCCCTCTGTGCATTAGCATGGACGATCGTTAAGGAGGGGATATGCTCGCTCTGCAATGACATCATTGGTTATAGGCGGATGGGCGCTCTTGTCTCTGCTATGTCTGATCAACATTGGTTGGAATTCGTAGCGTGCGTCTGCAGATAGCCTCCCTCCCCCATTCAATAACAGTATAATCTTA
Source organism: Rana muscosa (assembly GCA_029206835.1). Lineage (NCBI taxonomy): Eukaryota > Metazoa > Chordata > Amphibia > Anura > Ranidae > Rana > Rana muscosa. The sequence goes on along the minus strand of CM055118.1, from coordinate 937,993,313 downwards.
ATATGCGTTATTCTATGGAATAGCGCAGAATAAGAATTCCTATCAACGGTAACTTTAGCCATCCTACGTTTATTGTATTCATGTATGACATCTCCTGTTGGAAGGAATGTCAAAGTATTGTCATTTTCCTGTGAGGAGGGAACATCCTGTGAGGTTCCCGCCCATGGGGGAGGGGATTGGTTGCTGCAGCCAATCACCTCCTGTGTGAGATCTTTTGAGTTTAATAAAAGCCTATGATTAGGCGTCGGCTGAACAGTCTTTTTTGGAATGGCCTGATAAGAAGATAAGCTTTTGTGGTGCTGCCTTTCTTGGATGAATGATGGGTGAGTGGACTTTAGCAAACTTAAAGATAGCATTATTGCAGAAAGATGAAATCTAAAGTGTGTGCTTATAGAGCACAGGAATTATAGGCTGTGTGCTCTGTAAACAGCAGCCTGAAATTCCACCGCAGTATGCACAGGCTTTTCCAGCCAAGGACCAGAAGGCCTCTACTGTGGCCAAAATACTTGTAGAGAAGTACTTTATACATTATGGACTACCACAAAGGCTCCACTCAGATCAGGGGAGGGATTTCGAGAGCAAACTGATACGAAAACTCCTAGATGCCTTAGGGATCAAGAAGAGCAGGACTACTCCTTATCATCCTCAAGGTGATGCTCAGCCGGAGAGGTTCAACCGAACCCTGCTCAACATGCTGGGAACTTTAAATGGTGAAAAAAAGCAACATTGGAGTAGCCACATAGCGGCCCTTGTGCACGCTTACAACAGCACTGTCAGCGATGCTACTGGATATTCACCTTACAGACTTATGTTCGGGAGAGAAGCAAGGTTGCCAGTGGATCTGGCCTACGGCACCTCCATAGATCATTGTTCTGCTGCCTCCCACAAGGGATATGTAGATAGACTTAGACACAACTTGAAGACGGCTTATGAGCAAGCTCAGGCGGCCTCGGAACAGAGAGGGGCTCGCAACAAGAGGAATTTTGATCTAAAGGTTAGGATCCAAGATTTACAACCAGGAGACAGGGTGTTATTGCGGAACCTGGGGGTCCCTGGAAAACATAAAATCGCAGATAGATGGAGACCAGAACCTTATGTCATTTGTAGAAAATTACCGGGCCTACCCGTTTACAGACTTAAACCCGAGGGGAAGTTAGGGCCCTTGAAGACTTGGCATCGAAACCACCTACTTCCGCTTGCTGAAGCAGTTCGGTTGCCTCCTGTGATGGATTCTCCTGAACCCATGTCCATTCCGAACACCCCTAGACCCAACACTCGGTCTCAGACCCCTCGGATGGAGGATACAGAAGATTCAGAAATGAGTGAAGGCGAGGGGGAGAAAATTGGCTGGCTTTGGCCTTCCCAGGGCCCAACGACTTCTGCTATTGATCTTCCACCTGACGAAGATACAGAGGATCACACACTGAATGCAGAAGCTACGGAGTTCATTCCATCTAGTCACTGGTCAGATGCTTGGGAGAGTGTCGGTGAGCTATCACCTGAAGAGGACCCAAGGGAAGCCATGTATCTTCCTGCTCCGGAGCCAGATGCTCCTGATTTTAGAAGGAACTCTCGAGTTGGTCACAGGAGGAGAATCTGTTCCCGCGGAAAGTCCCAGAGGACACTGTATTCACTGCCAGAAGGAGTATGGAAGACCCTGACCCTCCCACTGTTCATTTGGTGGGAGGCAACCCCAGCTCACTCTCTGGCACAGTTAGGCAGGATACTGTTGTTAATGTGTCCTGTGGGCAGAGGAGTTCACCGCCTCGTTTCTGGTGGGAATTTCCTCTGCCGACATCATATGGAGAATTGATGGATGTTGTTAAGTGTGTAGTTTGAAGTTATGTTATCTTTGGGGACCAAAGAGTTCAAGTGGGGGGAGTGTGTAGCGGGGTCTCTTCTAAGGCCCCAGGACTACGTTACCCAGAACCCCATTCGGCCCCAGGGCGGAGGTTCCACCGCAGAGACTCATGGGAGGGGTTACTTAAGTGAGAGGCGAGGCGGAGCTCGCTCTCTTGGGACACGGCGCGTCAAGTGACAAGTCATCCTATGCGGATCGGCTGTGAAGCAAGGCCTGAAGCCTGAGGCCTTGCTTGAAGTCCGAAGAGCCTTCCACCATACTGCAGAGCCTGGGTGGATCCTGACCCGTCGTGATAGGACGTGAGCTGGATCGAGGACTCGATCGGAGCAGACACTGTGTGCGACACACAGGAGGTGGAAGTCCCAGGCTGGGATCGCGCCTGGAGCGGTGAGCGGGCACCTGCCCATATCAATAGACTGAGTTGTGTTCAGGCCTATAGACTGCCTAGGCCCACTGTTCGCTCACCAGTGTTTATTGGGGGGTCCGGTAGCGGGACAGAGTTGAAGAATCTACCCCCCCCCCCGTTTTGCCCTGTTATTTCAAGTTAACACCCAATGTGGATTACAAATGGTTATTCCTTTAAGTGCACCAACGAAAGCTGGCCGGTGAAGAAACCTTCATCCCTTAGGGGAAAGAGACTTAGGCCTCGTACACACGGCCGAGATTCTTGTTGAAAAAAACATGTTGTTTTTTTCGACGAGATTCTTGGACAAGAAACTTGTCCCGGCCGAGTGTACACACGCTCGTTTCAAAGAACCCGCGGTTCTTTGAAAGGAGCGTACGCGGTGACGTCATTGACTACGTCGAGCATGCGCTCGTCACATTCGATGCCGTCGCCGCCATCTTGGCATACCCTACGTATGCCTTGGAAGCTACCGCGCATGCGTCAAATTCATTTCGAACATGCGCGGGCTTCGGGGAGGACAGGTAAGTGTACACACACTCACTTTTCTCGTCGAGAAACATGCCGAGGAGAATCTCGACGAGAAAATAGAGAGCAGGTTCTCTATTTTCTCGTCGAGGTTTCTTGTCGGTTTTCTCGACGAGAAACCCGATAGCAGCGTACACACGACCGATTTACTCGGCAAGACCTCTCTGCCAGCAAGTTTCTTGCTGGTTCTTGCCGAGAAAATCGGTCGTGTGTACGAGGCCTAAGTTCCATTCCATGTCAGGCCTGACTTAGGTGGGGAAGTTTTAGAACGTTTGTGTTACTACGCCATAGGCGAGCACACGCTATAATAGCACCGCGTGGTGGACACTGTGCGGCGCCATATTACTGTGCTGCGCCTGGTACATTGATTGATGCAGGGCTCTGCAGGCCCATGTATATGTTGCATGTTATATCTTAAATCCTTCATTACCAGTAAAGCTGATATAAATATTTTATATTCTTGCCTCAGTGTGTTGTCTGACTGTTTAGAGATTATTGAGTATAATACACCTGAGAGTGATAGGGGTTTAACCCTAGACTGACTGTGCCAGAGTGGGTCGAGTAAGATTGCCGGGGGTTGGCGGTACTGCGTACAGGGCCCGAAATCAAATCAGCGGCTCTCTTAATTGGGGGTAGCGCTACACGTGTAATACAGGTATTTGCTCCCACTTCCTGGCATAGATCACTGCAGTGATTGCGGTGACCTACGCCACGTCCTGCGCCTACTCTGTCCTCCCCCGCTGTCTTCTGGGAGACACACAGGTCCCAGAAGACAGCAGGGACCAGTGAGGATGCGGTGGCAGCAACCGAGAGCCGAGCGACTGATCGGCATCGGGTGCCGACATCACGGGCGACCTGGACAGGTAAGTGTCCATATACAGTCAGGTCCATAAATATTGGGACATCGACACAATTCGAATCTTTTTGGCTCTATACACCACCCCAATGGATTTGAAATGAAACAAACAAGATGTGCTTTAACTGCAGACTTTCAGATTTAATTTGAGGGTATTTACATCCAAATCAGGTGAACAGTGTAGGAATTACAACAGTTTGTATATGTGCCTCCCACTTTTTAAGGGACCAAAAGTAATGGGACAATTGGCTGCTCAGCTGTTCCATGGCCAGGTGTGTGTTATTCCCTCATTATCCCATTTACAAGGAGCAGATAAAAGGTCCAGAGTTAATTTCAAGTGTGCTATTTGCATTTGGAATCTATTGCTGTCAACTCTCGATATGAGATCCAAAGAGCTGTCACTATCAATGAAGCAAGCCATCATTAGGCTGGAAAAACAAAACAAACCCCTCAGAGAGATAGCAAAAACATTAGGTGTGGCCAAATCAACTGTTTGGAACATCCTTAAAAAGAAAGAACGCACCGGTGAGCTCAGCAACATCAAAAGACCTGGAAGACCACGGAAAATGACTTTGGTGGATGACCGAAGAATTCTTTCCCTGGTGAAGAAAACACCCTTCACAACAGTTGGCCAGATCAAGAACACTCTCCAGGAGGTAGGTGTATGTGTGTCAAAGTCAACAATCAAGAGAAGACTTCACCAGAGTGAATACAGAGGGTTCACCACAAGATGTAAACCATTGGTGAGCCTCAAAAACAGGAAGGCCAGATTAGAACATCTAAAAAAGCCTTCACAGTTCTGGAACAACATCCTATGGACAGATGAGACCAAGATCAACTTGTACCAGAGTGATGGGAAGAGAAGAGTATGGAGAAGGAAAGGAACTGCTCATGATCCAAAGCATACCACCTCATCAGTGAAGCATGGTGGTGGTAGTGTCATGGCGTGGGCATGTATGGCTGCCAATATAACTGGTTCTCTCTTGTATTTATTGATGATGTGACTGCTGACAAAAGCAGCAGGATGAATTCTGAAGTGTTTCAGGCAATATTATCTGCTCATATTCAGCCAAATGCTTCAGAACTCATTGGACAGCGCTTCACAGTGCAGATGGACAATGTCCCGAAGCATACTGCAAAAGCAACCAAAGAGTTTTTTAAGGGAAAGAAGTGAAATGTTATGCAATGGCCAAGTCAATTACCTGACCTGAATCCGATTGAGCATACATTTCACTTGCTGAAGACAAAACTGAAGGGAAAATGCCCCAAGAACAAGCAGGAACTGAAGACAGTTTGGTGATGTCTATGTGTTCCAGACTTCAGGCTGTAATTGACTGCAAAGGATTTGCAACCAAGTATTAAAAAGTGAAAGTTTGATTTATGATTGTTAATCTGTCCCATTACTTTTGGTCCCTTAAAAAGTGGGAGGCACATATACAAACTGTTGTAATTCCTACGCCGTTCACCTGTTTTGGATGTAAATACCCTTAAATTAAAGCTGAAGGTCTGCAGTTAAAGCACATCTTGTTTGTTTCAGTTCAAATCCATTGTGGTGGTGAATAGAGCCAAAAAGATTAGAATTGTGTCGATGTCCCAATATTTATGGACCTGACTGTATTAAAAGTCAGCAGCTGCAGTATTTGTAGTTGCTTGTGTAGCTCCCCCCCACTCTCTCTCTCTTGGCCATCGCCTATTTTTTTGGCTGCAGTCTAGGGGTACCTTGGAGGAGAGAGTGCGGGGTCACCGCGCCAATCTTTCACCGCAGATGTGTGTGTGGTGTGAGAAAAGTCTCTTTACCTTCGGGTCGGTGTTCTGCATTCGGAACCTCCGCTTCTTCTGTGGAACAGTGTCTGCCAGTAAATGAGCCCCACACCAATAAAAGTCCAACACTCCTTTATTTTCCAATGTCAGGATGAAACACAATCAGTTGGACCCCCTCAACAGACAGACAGGGGGTGTGGATACGAGTAGGCCCAGGCACAATGAACTCTCCTATTCCTTTTAGCGTGCGAATAGGCTTGGCGCACGGTCTCTGCCACCGACCGTGAATTGGTAGCTGCCACCTACCGGGTGAACTGTTAAGGCCTCTGCCACTGACCCGAGCCGACCAGCTGAACCGCTGCCACCGGTCATGGAACATGAACCACCTTCCGTGTGAATAAGCCCCTATTTGGTGAAGGCCTCCCTCCAGACGGTCTCCGGAGGCCCTGTCTCGGCACTGGCAATCTGCTGCACCAGATCTACAGGAAGGTCACCTGCGCGGTCCATTGCGTCTTAGATTCAGGTACCCAGTCCGTCTGGCACCTTAGGACGATCCCTCCCAGGCGGAACCCAGTGCAGTACAGGTGCTGCGAGAGGCCACAAAGGGTACGGCACTGCAGTGATGGTTCAACCCCAGCCCACAGGGACAGCGCCACCTGCTGGGCCGCAAGGAACTATACATCACTGGTGTCTCTGCCAGTTTTAAACATGATAGAAAAGTATATACCCGCTACACTCTCCCCCTGGTTGTTTGACACTGGTCCCCAGTGTCTGGAATAAACTATGCCCTCAAGGGCTGACATAGTCCAATCCAGAAACCAACTGAAAATTTCAAAAACACAAAAATGTTGAAAAAAAAACTAACTAGAGCAGTTGTGCCTGAGCCTCACATGAAAGGGGGAGGGAAGGGAAACATAACATATAACTGTAAAACATCTCAAAAGTCACATCATTGACATTTTCCCCCCGCCCACATCACTGACTAAGACCCGCCCCATTCTCAGCGGTCTTGATGGTATGTTCTCCTGTAGAGGGGAAAAGAAATGTTAAGCACACAAATTTCTGACACATATGTTCGTGTGATAATGAAAGAACCTCTCCGTAGAGAAACCCTTTCCTTCAAAAAGTGTGTGTGTGAAAAGTGAATGCCGATGCATGACACTGCCACCTGGTGACAGCGTCCCGGTAACTGCACTTATGAAGACCTCTTCTTCTTTGGCCCTCTCTACTCCAGAGTCCATGATCACTTGTTGGAGAATGAAGAACAACAACAGGAACAGTCCTTCAATTCCTCCGAAAAGCACAAACACCCATTAGCTCGAGTACAGTCATTGAGTTCTCCCGGGAAACAAACAACAAACCCGGAGAGTTCAGCAACAATAAATGGCAAAAACGGAGTCTTTTATCTCCTACAGATAGAAACGAGGTTGCGTCAGGACAAGTGGTCTCAAATGCTGGTCCATGGTCTCTAGATGGTATTCAACATCTTCCCCTTCCTTGCGTCGAATCAGCACCTTATCCGCGTGGATATGCCGCCCCAGCATCCATTCTGCCTTGCAGTCTTTGAAGCGCTGAGATGCCTTGGGAGAACACGCGAGGTACCTGCGGGCGTGTGGGACCTGAAGGTGGGTCCATACAAAGTCATTGTACCAGTGCTCCCGGCAAACTTCCACTTCACACAACAACTCTCTAGACAAGTATGGGTACTCCCACCCATGCTCAGCAGCAACCTTCTAGCAAAATAGGCATTGTAGTCTCGCCAGTGGGGGCATAGTGGCTTTGTCCCCTTCACCTGGCAAAACTATAGCATCCGGGTGACGAGGTGCTTTGATCATCTCCGTTCTGGGCATAGGCGCCCACAACATCAGTCTCTTTTCCCCGCCATTAGGTGCAGGTGGCACCGGGGATGTGTAGGTAGGCTGGGAACAGGATCCCTCCTCAGGTGCTGGTGCCTCCGCCCGGGGTGTACTATCCCCTGTAGACATGGGTGGATCCCTAGCTTTGCGGGACGAGGAGAGAGGCATCTTGTCCCAACCCTTGCTGGCAAAGAGTTAATCTATGGCAACATTGTCTCCCAGATCGGAGAGCGATTCCAGGTCGGAGGTGTCACACTCCTCCGCGGGCAGGTAGCCTGTAGTGGAGACTGAACTGCCACCTCCCGCGGACACACAGGTCCGTGACTCCCCGACACCTCCCCTCTCACACCAAGTCCCTCCGCCCGGCTTACCTCGGCCTTTACTTGAAATGGGATGTCCGGGACTCTTCCTACCGGATCCATCCGGGCCCGGCGTAGGCGGGCAGGATGTTCCACCGCGACCGCTGGACGGGACTACCATGCCGGTCTTCCTCTTTGGCGGTGGACGCTGGGAGACAGTGGTGACCGAGTCAGCATCCTAGGATTTCTCCCGTACTTCGGTGATCGCGACCTCCCCCGCGGTCGCTACAGTGCGCACAGGGATGGCTGTCAAAGCGGTGATTCCTCCTACTTGAGTGGTGCTGCCTGTAATGCGGTTGAGGTGGATGGTTCTTGGCTTTTCGATAACTGGGTCCACCTCAAATAAGATCTCCTCGCAGGCCTCGCATCGCCCTATGGCTTTAGCTGACACACCAGTCCCGAACAGCCGGGACAAATCAAACCCAGGGCCTCAATGTCCATGCACGAGTACAGGGCGAATCGTCCCCGGGGCTTTAGCCGGATCCCCGTATCGGTCACTGGAGCAGCAGTAGTCAAGGTCGTGGTAGAAGGGTGAAGTGGAATCCACGATGCATTTCCGAACATGGTGACTTGCTGCTGATCCATGGAGCACTGCAAGGTTGGTGCCAAAGTCCCCACGTGTAGTCCTTCACACGGCTGGACTCCTCCCCTCTTGCACTCCAGTTCGCGGGCTTTCTCCTTCCCTGGGTCACGCCCACGAACTGAGCAGGGAGGGTGTGCCTCGTGGCGCAGTGCAATTGAAGCCCCCACGTGTACTACTTCACACGGCTGGACTCCCCCCTCTTCTCGCTCCTCTGCGTAGTCCTTTCCCTTCTTAGGGTCATGCCCACGACTTCGAGCAGGGTTGCACTTTGGCCAATAATATGGCCGACCTACTCGGAACTCCTCTGGGAAGACACGTTCAAACTCCGTCCATTCCAGCTCCATAGTAGCATGAACACCATCCCGGACCCGGAGCCCCCACGTGTAGCGCCCCCCTACTCTCTCTCTCTTGGCCATCGGCTATTTTTTTGGCTGCAGTCTAGGGGTACCTTGGAGGAGAGAGTGCGGGGTCACCACGCCAATCTTTCACCGCAGATGTGTGTGTGGTGTGAGCAAGGTCTCTTTACCTTCGGGTCGGTGTTCTGCATTCGGAACCTCCGCTTCTTCTGTGGAACAGTGTCTGCCAGTAAATGAGCCCCACACCAATAAAAGTCCAACACTCCTTTATTTTCCAATTTCAGGATGAAACACAAACAGTTGGACTCCCTCAACAGAGAGACAGGGGGTGTGGATACGAGTAGGCCCAGGCACAATGAACTCTCCTATTCCTTTTAGCGTGCGAATAGGCTTGGCGCACGGTCTCTGCCACCGACCGTGAATTGGTAGCTGCCACCTACCGGGTGAACTGTTAAGGCCTCTGCCACTGACCCGAGCCGACCAGCTGAACCGCTGCCACTGGTCATGGAACATGAACCACCTTCCGTGTGAATAAGCCCCTATTTGGTGAAGGCATCCCTCCAGACGGTCTCCGGAGGCCCTGTCCCGGCACTGGCAATCTGCTGCACCAGATCTACAGGAAGGCCACCTGCGCGGTCCATTGCGTCTTAGATTCAGGTACCCAGTCCGTCGGGCACCTTAGGACGATCCCTCCCGGGCGGAACCCAGTGGAAGTAGCTGGGCCCCAGGCCTGGAACAACGTACCTCACCCCAGACTAAGGGTGTCTGGGGTGGCTCCCGAACTCCTGGTGTCCAGGCCTAGGCCGCCTGGACACCGACCACGGACAGCAGCCGTCAGGCTAAAGGTGCCTGGGACTCAAAGAAGACCCCATGACAAAGATGTCCGCCCCCTTTATACCCTCTCCCAGCAAGCACAGCGGGTTCCCCGCCCCACCGTACAGGTGCTGCGAGAGGCCACAAAGGGTACGGCACTGCAGTGATGGTTCAACCCCAGCCCACAGGGACAGCGCCACCTGCTGGGCCACAAGGAACTATACATCACTGGTGTCTCTGCCAGTTTTAAACATGATAGAAAAGTATATACCCGCTACACTTGCTTTTAATATTTTTTTTTTTATTTCATGCCGACCTCCGCTTTAACTAATTCCTGAACCTTGTACTCTGTACAACGCACTCCTGAACCTTGTACTCTGTACAACGCACTCCGGAACCTTGTACTCTGTACAACGCACTCCGGAACCCTGCGCTCTGCACGTGGCATCCTCCTGGGCTCTGCACGTGGCATCAGCATACAGGGGGCACACTGACCACCAATATGCTGGGCCAGGGGACTCCAAAGACATGCTGGTAGGTTAATTGGATCTTGTCAAAAATTGGCCCAGTATACATGTGTATGTATGTCCCAAGCGCGTCGAGATCCTACGGGGTAAACGGCCACGCTAGCCAGGCAGACACTGGTTGCAAAAAGCGCCTTGAGGCGATTTAGTTCGCATTTTTAGCGCTATACAAGTTATTCATTCATTCATTCAGTGGTTACCAGTATACAGAGGACATAACAAATCAAGTAAAACTACCATACAACCAAAAAAAAATCTCAAAAGCAATAAGAGAATCGTGTTAGCTGGTTCCCTCTTTTAACATGAATCAATGTGTAGCGGGTGGTTACATTTAGGGGAGGCATCTGAGTGATAAATGGCTCAGATGCAGCAATTGTTAGGGTTCATGGACCAATTTATGCCAGTGAAGGATACAAGGGTGTCCAGTTCCTTGCGGCCCGTAGGTGGCGCTGTCGCCATAGGCCGGGGTTGAACCACCATTGTAAGTCTGTACCCTTTTTGTCCTCTCGCAGCAGTAGTACAGCGGGCGGGGAACCTGCTGTGCATGCTGGGAGAGGGGATAAAAGGGGCGGACATCTTCCGCTCGGGGTCCACGCCCAGGCACCTTCAGCCTGGTGGTGCATGCTGGTGGTCTCCGGGCGCCCTTTGCCCGGGGACAGAGCTGCGATTCCACCCCAGACACCTTAGGTCTGGGGTGAGGTACTCTCTGGAGGCCTGGGGCCCAGTACCTTTGACTGGGTCCCGCAAGGGATGGAGGATTCCTAGGGTGTCCTCCGGTATTGGACACCCGAATCTAGGGCGAGGGGGACCAGAGAAGTGACCTTCCCGGAGATCCAGTGCAGCATTGTCTGGTGACGGCGGAGGCCTCTGGTGACCGTCCAGATGGATGACTCCCCTGACAGGTACTGCATCTCAAGAAGGTAGTTCATGTTCTCATGGTCGGTGGCAGCGACCCAACTTAAACCCAGGTCGGTTGCAGAGACCTAAATCCTATTTCACCCGGTCGGTGGCAGCGACCACCCTCACGGTCGGTGGCAGCGACCGTGCGCCAAGCCTGTTTGCGCATACTGAAACAGGAGAGTAATACGTTTATGTTTGTGCCTGGACCTTCCTCTTCAACTTGCCTGTTTATTGTCTAATCAGTCTGCTCTAAAAGGACTATTTATTGCTCTACAAGAATAAATAAGTGTTGGACTTTCAATGGTGTGGAACTTGGCTTTCTGGGAGTTAAAGGATCATCCTCAAGGGGAGCTTTGGCTCTGGACAGGGGCACAGACCCGAAGGTAATTGGGTATAGCTCACACCTCTACACACTGGAGGGTACGAGCTGGTGGTGCATCACACTCTCCTCCCTGGTCCCCTAGATGAGAGCCATTGACATTGACAGAGAAGGAGGGAGTGAGAGGTGAGGTCGCTACAAATAAAAAGCAAAAAAATGCAGCGTTGCCCTACACTTCATCTATAAAATTGTACAAATGGACTTATAAGTGCAATGGTAAAACCTATAAATGAATATCCAGTGCAAATCAATCAATGTATTGCAATATAGTTGTGATGGTGTCGCCCCCTCTGCAAATGGTAGGAAATATTGCAGAGCTGCAATTTGCAAATAGTGGTGAAATCCCCTATATATAATCCTAATAAAATGTCAAATATGTACATCAATTGTACATTTTATTATGATTTTGCACATTGCAGCTCTGCAATAAGTCCTACCTTTTGCGGAGGGTGACACCATCACTACTATGTCCTAATACACGGGTTGATTTGCATCTGTTATTATTATTATTGTATGTAGGGAGTTTCACCATTATTTGCACATTGAAGCTCTGCAATTTCTCTAAATATTTTTGCAGAGGGGGTGACACCGTCGCTACTATATTGCAATACATTGGTTGATTTGCACTGGATATTCATTTATAGGTTTTACCATTGCACTTATAAGTCCATTTGTAGAATTGTGTAAGGGAAGTGTAGGGTTGTGTATTGGTATACAGAGGCCAGGACATACTGATCACTATTGTACGCCATGAAGAAACCTCCGCTTTAAGGCCACGCCCACTTGCTGGGCACACCCACTTTTTGGCCACATCCACAGGTGTGCGGTAGCCTGCCACATTGGCACCCTCACTTTTACCTCAAGCACCCCCATAGCACCCCCAAAAAAAATTGTCTGGAGCTGCCCCGCCTGGATTAAATAGGAATTTTTGCGCCCCATCCCTCCCACATTTTTTTTTTTTTATATCTTATTTTCTTGACATTTAGTAGTCCTATCCCAAACAATTCTAAGAAGCATCTTTTATTTATCTCATGGATGAAATGTGAGAAATAAAGTATATATCATACAATCATTTCATAAACGCATACCACATACACCACACACACTGCATATATCACTGGAGAAAAATATGCTTATAAAATAGTTTACCATTTGCCAATAAAAAAAGTCCCCGGATTTCATTTTAAAAATCTGGTCACCTTGGCCTACAGTGTCACTGTGCCGACTTAAAGTGGTTCTAAAGGCTCAAGCTTTTTTTACCTTTGTGCATTCCATCAATCAGACAATAAGCCAATGAGGAGAGAGGGGGCAGGGGGGTGAGCCGTGGCTGTGTGTGAATGGAGACGCAGAGCCGTGGCTTGGGAGCAAGCCTGCCTAGGTACCCACTTTGCAAGCTGCTTGCTCTAGGGCAGTGGTTCTCAGGACCCACTAACAGACCAGATTTTAAGTATTATCATGGTGAGATGCAGACTAGAATACTGCAATCCCTGAGCAGCAAATGATATCACCTGTGATGCATTTCAGTTATCGTGCAAACCTGGCCTGTTGGTGGGCCCTGAGGACTGGAGTTGAGAACCACTGCTCTAGGGGCACTCGGCAAGAGGGAGGTGCCAGGAGTGCCAGTGGGGGACCTGAGAAGAGGAGGATCCCGGCTGCTTTGTGAAAAACCACTGCACAGAGCAGGTAAGTATAACATGTTTATTATTAAAAACAAAAGTCTTTAATATCGCTTTGATGGTTCTGGCACTGTGAAGCTGGACATGGATCTAGATCTGAGAGTGTGAGTGATCTGCTTGGTATCTGGGAACCCTAACCCTCGGCTTTGTCTGTTCTAAAATAACTTTTTAAAAGTGACTGGCGCCCAATGTTCTTTCTCAGTCCACCATTTTAGCTATGGATGCTGGAGCCCTGGAGTGAAATGCTGGCCTGCCCCCTGCTTCTGGAGGTGCCACCATGCCTCTGGGGTATCAGGGGGGTGCTACACTAACTGGGTCTAAGGCCCCTTTCACACTGCTGAGACTTTGCACCGATTTTACAGTGACTTTGCGGCAACGATTTTTATGAGATTTTTGCCACGATTTCAGGGAATGCCTGTGTAGACTTGAAGTTTATGGACCTCAACTCGCATCAAAGTCAGACCAAAGTAGCAGTGGCGTCTCCAGCTTTCATATTTAGAGGGGGCACATGGGGGGACAGGGAAAAAAGTAGGAGGGGCAACTATAAAATGCAATTATATATATATATATTTATATATATATATCTCCTGGGGCCCTTTACTACGATCCCACAATGGGCCCTTTCACATGTTCTGCAGTGAGCTCCCTTCCTACTATACTGGGGCCCCACCAGGGTGGCAGAAAACAAGAGATATATGTCACCAGCACACCAAGAAAATATAAGGGTCCAAAGCAGTGGGAGAACTATCAGGGTTGCAAAGGCTGTCTTGCCACCGGGCCCTGGTGTTCTGCCACTGTGGGGTTCCCCAGCTGTCCTGTCCCTGTTATTGACAGCGCTGGTCTGGCATCTGTCTCCTTGGCACCGGCGGCAGCCTATTAGGACTTTGTGCTGGTGACATTATGCGTGCATGCAGGGGAAGGCTGGCACTATTGGTTATAGAGAGCCGAGCCCCCAGCTGGTCACCTAGCAGCAGTAATGCTGTATAACCTTCTCTGTTGACATGCTGATCGGGATAAATTGAAAATAATACCTGTCACCTGTATCTCATAGGCACCACATCCCTTCATTAAGAAGCTATATAGGAATATGAAGGTATTGGGACTTTTAAGGTGCAACAACTACACAATATTCAATATAAAAAATATAATTTTATTACAAAAAAATATATGAAAATTCATATGTACAAATATACATGAACCATCAAAATAAACATAATAGAGTTTCCAAAGTGCATACAGACAAAATTCTCTACATGTTTCGCCATTTTGTAGGCTTCCTCAGGAGTTTGTCATGCAAATACTGGAAACAAAGAAAGAAAAATAATAAATACATAATAATATTTACTCAAATTTCAAACTCAAAATTACAAAACAGAATATTATTAAGAAAAAAAGGATAACTGAAAACCATAACCAGCCCAATGGTTGCTCAAAAGTTCATCTCAAAATTAGATCTATTTATTCAAGGTATATGACCTTATTAGTATCAGTTGTAAGTACATTACCTGTAAATTTTGATGGTACAATCTAAAATGAAGAATGACCAGATAGCCAATGAGCTATCCCACACGGGGGCGCCCGTAAGGAGGGGATCATATGGTGTATCATAGAGGGGGAGAAATACTGGCACAAATAACCACCCGGATATTACTAGCACAGGAACAGAGGGCCATCTGGGGGAAATTACAAAGAAAATTCGAATGAAGTCAAATAACAATCTATGTATAAGAGTAAAGGCGTCTCCATCTAGTTATACGGCACATACCCCATCAGTATTTACCTGTTTATGGCTGTTGATAGTAAAAAATATATTAGAATAGGCAAAAAAGGGGCAGTATCTCCAAAGTACCCCAATCAGTGTCCACTCTAAAGGAAAAAGAATTAGTGGAAATTACTATAAATATATAATAATCCCCTCTAGTTGGTAATCAGAATTTTAATTTTTTAGCCATATACTTGCTAGCTGATATATACCTGGTTAATCCAATTGGATAAAGTGTGTCCACATTAGGGCATCTCTGCCGAAAAACTTGTTTTACAAAACCGATCAATCAGTTTACTGAAAAAATATATAAAATATAAAAACCATTTTAGATTAAGGACCAAGTAAACCAGACAACAGGATAAAAACCAATGTTGCCCATAAAGAGATCTAGTGCCTAAGTAATTTACCTTTGACTGATATCTAAGAACGTCTTCTCCCCAGAGTGTTGGTCATGCTACTGATTTACAAGGCTGCGATCCGGACTATATACCCCCCCTCCCCCTTCCCATTGGACGCACAATGGCGCCAAATCAATGGGCGGAGCGGGCACGTCAGTTCCGACATCCGCCCATCGTCAGATCCGACCCGGAAGTGACAATTCCACCACTGAAAAACCGGAGACGTCCGCCGGAAGCGCCACCCCGCTCATCAGGAGAAAACATCCTGACGAGCTGGACGCACCATAAGACGGATCCGGAAGGGGAAAACATGCCTAAAGTATAGAAAAGGGCAGACTTCCTTTTAAAATCACGGCAGAAAGGGCACATTGGATGTTAAAAAAATGGGGCCAGGATATCCGGTGGGCTTAGTCAGATGGCGCTCAGATTGTCTCCCAAAGGAGAACAAAGAGAAACGCCCTGGGCGCCCATATGATCACCAAATCCCCCCCAAAAAAGAAAAGGGAAACGCCACCCTAAAAAATGTGGTAAACTCCATTGAAATCAATTACATATAATGTAGATTTATCAATGATTAAAGAGAGCCCCTATGGAATATAGAAATGGTACATTCAGTCACCTGTACATAAAGACAAATTTAATAAACAAAAATAAAATAACAAAACAAAATTTTATTTGTTTTAAACAGAGTCTACATATACAGCATAACGATTTTTATCCTACAAAAAGGGTTTGAAACTGATGGACTCATTTAACCCGGGATACATAGTAGCTCTCAAGTAGTGATGAGCCGAACACCCCCGGGTTCGGTTCGCACCAGAACCCGCGAACGGACCGAAAGTTCGAACGAACATTAGAACCCTATTAAATACAATGGATGCGAACGTTCGAATTCTAAAGTGCTAATTATAACAACTATTATGCATGTTATTGTCCTAAAAAGGGTTTGGGAACCCGGGTTCTGCACCAGGGGACATGTATCAATGCAAAAAGAAGTTTTAAAAACGGTCGTTTTTCGGGAGCAGTCATTTTAATGATGCATAAAGTGAAAAAAAAAAAGTCAAATATTCCTTTAAATATCGTACCTGGGGGGTGTCTAAAGTATGCCTGTGAAGTGCCACGTGTTTCCCGTGTTTAGAACTGTCCCTGCACAAAATGACACTTCTAAAGGAAAAAAAAGCCATTTAAAACTGCTTGCGGCTTTAATGTAATGTCTGGTCCCGGTAATATGGATGAAATTCTTTAAGAAAAATGGCATAGCTACCCCATGACCCCCCCCCTACCCCAGCCCATTACCAGCCCCTTTGGGTCTTGTATGGATATTAAGGGGAACCCCGCACATAAAATAAAAAAGGCCCTATATACTCTGAACAGCCCTATACAGGCGGTGCATACAAGACAGGGACTGTAGGTTTGTTCTTATGTAGAGTCTGTTTGTAATTTTGAACAGGTACATTGTTGAAGTGTAGCTCCAGACCAAAAATCTATTTTTAAACTTTTTGGAAAACATAGGTAAGGGTTATCACCCCTGTAACATTTGTTTTGCTGTCTGTGCCCCTGTTCAGAACATTTCACCTCACTTTCCGTCCCAATGACAACTGTTTTTGAAATGTGGTGTTTTTCTTGAAACAAGGATTGCTGATAAAGCATCAGTACAGAGGAGACACCTTTCTCCCATATTTATTCTTACAGGAGAGAATTTTCCTTCCTAGTGGTAGATTTCCTCTCACTTCCTGTTGTCTTCTTGCGTTTGCAAGTAGGAGTCGTTTGTAAGTTGGATGTTTGAAAGTAGGGACCTGCCGTATATACTCTGCAGAAATAGGCCCCTTAGTTGTTGGTGTTGGCACAACACTGTAAGCACTCACAGTTACTCTTGGTTAGTGCTGGAACGCCCTGCTGTCAACTATTATATCAGGAATTTTAATTACATATAATTGTTGAACAGTGGTAGTAAAAATTGGGCCTTTGATGGTGGTGCTGGTGCCACAACACTGTAAGCCCTGACAGTTACTCTTGGTGGGTGCAGCAATGGGCCCTGCTGTGAATTATTAGATCAAGAATTGTAATTACATGCCCCTGTTGAACAGGGGCTGAAAAATTGGGCCTTAGGCACTGGTGGCACAACACTGCAACCCCTCACAGCAACTGTACTTGGAGCACAGCAATGAGCCCTGTTGCAAAGTATTGCTTCAAAAATTGTAATGACACGCCCCTGTTAAACAGGGGCTGAAAAATTGGGCCTTAGGCACTGGTGGCACAACACTGCAACTCCTCACAGATACTGTACTTGGAGCACACCAATGAGCCCTGTTGCAAAGTATTGCTTCAAAAATTGTAATGACACGCCCCTGTTAAACAGGGGCTGAAAAATTGGGCCTTAGGCACTGGTGGCACAACACTGCAACTCCTCACAGATACTGTACTTGGAGCACAGCAATGAGCCCTGTTGCAAAGTATTGCTTCAAAAATTGTAATTACACGCCCCTGTTAAACAGGGGCTGAAAAATTGGGCGTTAGGCACTGGTGGCACAACACTGCAACTCCTCACAGATACTGTACTTGGAGCACAGCAATGAGCCCTGTTGCAAAGTATTGCTTCAAAAATTGTAATTACACGCCCCTGTTAAACAGGGGCTGAAAAATTGGGCGTTAGGCACTGGTGGCGGCACCCATAAACAAAAATGATCTTACAAGCTATCATCATCAATCGTATCATTGAGGACTCGGAGGAGGAGGATAGCCAGTCAACATAACAGCACAGGCACTCAGCATCAGCATCAGTCTTGAAGGGATGTGACATGTTAAAATCAATTAGTCTGTTATATCAGCATCAGGTGTGTGGTAGCTGGTGGTGATCCAAGACTGGTTCATCTTGATGAAAGTCAGTCGATCAACCGAGTCGGTGGACAGGCGCACCCTGTGATCCGTGACAAATCCTCCAGCAGCACTGAATGTGCGTTCCGAAAGAACGCTGGATGCAGGACAGGCCAGTAGCTCAATTGCATACTGTGCAAGCTCTGGCCAGTGATCCATCCTCAAGACCCAGTAAGCCAGAGGATTTTCGGTGGGGAAGGTGTCCAAGTCTGACCTTGCCCCTAGATATTCCTGCACCATGTTTATCAGACGCTGGCGATGGTTGCTGGAACCGATCATACTTTGGGGCTGCGGACTAAAGAATTGTCTGAACGCATCGGTCAGACGGCCACCTTCCCCACCGCTCCTTCTTTGACTGGCCGAAGCCTCAGCAACTCGTTGTCCAGGACCAGGAGCTTGCAACCTCCCAGTCTCTGGGAACGCGTTGCACAGACCTTTCTGCAAGGCCTCCCGGAGTTGTCTCATCCTCTGCTCCCTCTGCGACGGTAACATAAGGTCCGCAACCTTACCCTTGTACCGTGGATCAAGGAGAGTGGCCAGCCAGTAATGGTCCCTCTCCTTGATCCGAAGAATACGAGGATCCTTCCGCAGACTTTGCAGGATCAGGGAGGCCATGCAGCGTAGGTTTGCTGAGGCATTCGCTCCGGAGTCCTCTGGGTCACTAAGGACGACATGATCCGCAGCCACCTCCTCCCAGCCACGTACAAGTCCACTGGTTTCTTGGGACTGTAAATCATCCCTAAAAGACTGCTGCTGATGATGCTGAGTGCCAGCCTCCACCTCCATGCTGACACAATCCTCCTCCTCCTCCTCCTCCTCCTCCTCCTCCTCCTCTTCCTGTGCGATGGGTGGGACAGAAGGAACACTGTCTGGGTAAAGGGGGCCTTGAGAGGCAAGGAAGTCCTCCTCTTCCTGCCTCTGTTCTGCCTCAAGTGCCCTGTCCATTATTCCACGCAGCGTGTGCTCCAACAGGTGGACAAGAGGTACAGTGTCACTGATGCATGCACTGTCACTGCTCACCATCCTCGTGGCCTCCTCAAATGGTGCCAGGACAGTGCATGCATCCCTGATCATGCCCCACTGGCGTGGAGAAAAAAAACCAAGCTCCCCTGACCCTGTCCTGGTGCCGTAGTCGCACAGGTACTCATTGATGGCCCTCTGCTGCGTGTGCAGCCGCTGCAGCATGGCCAACGTTGAGTTCCACCTGGTGGGCATGTCACATATAAGGCGGTTCTTGGGCAGGTTCAACTCCTTTTGCAGCTCAGCCAGGCGAGCACTGGCATTATAAGATCTGCGGAAATGCAAACAGACTTTCCTGGCCTGCCTCAGGACATCCTGTAAGCCCGGGTACCTGCCCAAGAAGCGCTGCACCACCAGGTTAAGGACGTGAGCCACACAGGGCACATGGGTCAGTTGTCCCTGTCGGAGGGCGGAGAGGAGGTTGGTGCCATTGTCGCAAACCACCATTCCTGGCTTAAGCTGGCGTGGCGTCAACCACCTCTCGGCCTGGCCCTGCAGAGCAGACAGGACCTCTGCCCCAGTGTGGCTTCTGTCCCCCAAACACACCAGCGCAAGCACGGCATGGCATCTTTTTGCCTGCGTACTTGCGTAGCCCCGTGAACGGCTACGGAGCACCGCTGGTTCATAGGACAAACCACAGGAAGAGGCCATGGAGGAAGAAGAAGAGGAGGGGGTGGAGGAGAGAGGTGTGTCACAACCAGTAGTAGCATTTTGGAGGCGTGGCGGTGGGACAACCTCCAACACTACTGCACCTTGTCCTGAATCCTTCCCAGCTGCCAAAAGAGTGACCCAATGGGCCGTGAAAGAAAGGTAACGTCCCTGTCCATGCCTGCTGGACCATGAGTCAGCGGTAATATGCACCTTACCGCTGACCGCCCTGTCCAGCGAGGCCAAGACATTGCCTTCCACATGCCGGTAGAGAGCCGGAATAGCCTTCCGTGAGAAAAAGTGGCGTTTGGGAACCTGCCACTGAGGAACTGCACATTGCACAAACTCACGGAAGGGGGCCGAGTCTACCAACTGAAAAGGCAGCAGTTGAAGCGCTAGCAATTTAGCCAAGCTAGCATTCAACCGCTGGGCATGTGGATGGCTGGGAGTGAACTTCTTTCGACGGTCCAGCAGCTGGGGCAGGGAAATTTGCCTGCTAGAATCGGACGTCGGTGTACTGCTAGCAGAGTGGGCGCAAGTACTTGGCTGTGACACACCTAATTCTACACCTTCATTCCTCTCAGTGCATGTTTCAGAGAGGACTGAAGTTATAGTGGGGTTGGAGATCCCAGCTGATGCGGTGCAAGGAGAGGTCCGCTTTGTTCTTTGGTGTGGGTCTTTGAGGTAGGCTTGCCAACGAGCTGCATGGCAGGTCAACATATGTCTGGTCAGGCATGTGGTACCCAAGCGGCTGATGTTTTGGCCACGCGATATACGCTTGAGACATATGTTGCAAACAGCAGCTGTGCGATCTGATGCACTAGCCTCAAAAAAGGCCCACACCAAAGAACTTTTTGAATGACGGGCAGAGGCAGCGCCCTGCACAGGCGGAGCTCTGCGGTGTGATTCCGTCGGTGTACTGCCCTTACGCTGGCCACCAAAGGGCATCCTGCCTCGTTGGAGATGTGCCTCCTCCTCATCCTCCTCCTCCTCCTCTCTCCTATTAGGCACCCACGTGGAGTCAGTGACCTCATCATCCCCTCCCTCCTCATCACTGGAGCCAATCTGGCAGTATGCTGCAGCTGCTGGAACATGACTGCCAGATTGGTGTCCTTCTTGAGCATCCCCTCTGTCTGCTCTCACGCTACTGCCTTCCTCTAGCTGGGTTTCATCATCAGACCCTTCGAAACGCTGGGCATCCTCCTGGAGCATGTACCCAACACTGTGCTGAAACAGTTCGGGGGACTCCTCAGGAGGAGGACATGGTGGGTCTAGGGAAGGAGTGACTGATGATTTGTCTGACATTGATACCAGGGAAGACGACGCTTTGGCAGCTGCTTTTCCAGTACCCTGAGCCTGGGTGAGAGAGGATGAGGAGGAGGAGGAGGGCTTGGTCATCCACTCTACCAAGTCTTCGGCATGATGTGGCTCAACATGTCCAGCTGCCGAAAAGAAGGACAAGCGTGTCCCATGGCCATGTGCTGATGACAATGCACCGCGTCCACGACCAGCACTGTTGCCCCCAGACACAGAGCCTGCTTGCCCTCTTTTATTGCCTCCTGACTGTCTGCCTCTCCTTGTTTGCCTTCCAGACATTCTAATAGATGGCCTGCAGGGAGATGGGAAAAAAGCAATAAGGGCTACCTTCAGGTGTCCTTCTCTGTCCCTTGAAACAAGGACTTGCAGAGTGAAATAAACTGACACTCTCCCTACCTACAGTTTTCTGTCCCTAGAATAAATGTTTTTTTTAATCACAATATAGCACAAGGACAATTCAGTCACTGTCCTTCCAGGTCCCTGGAAACAAGGACTTGCAGAGTGAAATAAACTGACACTCTCCCTACCTACAGTTTTCTGTCCCTAGAATAAATGTTTTTTTTAAGCACAATATAGCACAAGGACAATTCACTCACTGTCCTTACAGGTCCCTGGAAACAAGGACTTGCAGAGTGAAAGAAAAAAAACACTCTCCCTACCTACAGTTTTCTGTCCCTAGAAAAAATGTTTTTTTTAATCACAATATAACACAAGGACAATTCACTCACTGTCCTTCCAGGTCCCTGGAAACAAGGACTTGCAGAGTGAAATAAACTGACACTCTCCCTACCTACAGTTTTCTGTCCCTAGAATAAATGTTTTTTTTAAGCACAATATAGCACAAGGACAATTCACTCACTGTCCTTACAGGTCCCTGGAAACAAGGACTTGCAGAGTGAAATAAACTGACACTCTCCCTACCTACAGTTTTCTGTCCCTAGAATAAATGTTTTTTTTAAGCACAATATAGCACAAGGACAATTCACTCACTGTCCTTACAGGTCCCTGGAAACAAGGACTTGCAGAGTGAAAGAAAAAAAACACTCTCCCTACCTACAGTTTTCTGTCCCTAGAAAAAATGTTTTTTTTAATCACAATATAACACAAGGACAATTCACTCACTGTCCTTCCAGGTCCCTGGAAACAAGGACTTGCAGAGTGAAATAAACTGACACTCTCCCTACCTACAGTTTTCTGTCCCTAGAATAAATGTTTTTTTTAATCACAATATAGCACAAGGACAATTCAGTCACTGTCCTTCCAGGTCCCTGGAAACAAGGACTTGCAGAGTGAAATAAACTGACACTCTCCCTACCTACAGTTTTCTGTCCCTAGAATAAATGTTTTTTTTAATCACAATATAGCACAAGGACAATTCAGTCACTGTCCTTCCAGGTCCCTGGAAACAAGGACTTGCAGAGTGAAATAAACTGACACTCTCCCTACCTACAGTTTTCTGTCCCTAGAATAAATGTTTTTTTTAATCACAATATAGCACAAGGACAATTCAGTCACTGTCCTTCCAGGTCCCTGGAAACAAGGACTTGCAGAGTGAAATAAACTGACACTCTCCCTACCTACAGTTTTCTGTCCCTAGAATAAATGTTTTTTTTAATCACAATATAGCACAAGGACAATTCAGTCACTGTCCTTCCAGGTCCCTGGAAACAAGGACTTGCAGAGTGAAATAAACTGACACTCTCCCTACCTACAGTTTTCTGTCCCTAGAATAAATGTTTTTTTTAATCACAATATAGCACAAGGACAATTCAGTCACTGTCCTTCCAGGTCCCTGGAAACAAGGACTTGCAGAGTGAAATAAACTGACACTCTCCCTACCTACAGTTTTCTGTCCCTAGAATAAATGTTTTTTTTAATCACAATATAGCACAAGGACAATTCAGTCACTGTCCTTCCAGGTCCCTGGAAACAAGGACTTGCAGAGTGAAATAAACTGACACTCTCCCTAACTACAGTTTTCTGTCCCTAGAATAAATGTTTTTTTTAAGCACAATATAGCACAAGGACAATTCACTCACTGTCCTTCCAGGTCCCTGGAAACAAGGACTTGCAGAGTGAAAGAAACTGACACTGTCCCTACCTACAGTTTTCTGTCCCTAGAATAAATGTTTTTTTTAAGCACACTATAGCACAAGCACAAAACACACTGACACTCTCCCTACCTATCCTTCTCTTTCCCTAAACTAAAGGAATCCAGGTTAAGCAAGAAAGAAATAACAGTCACTGTCCCTGCCTATGCTGCTCTATCCCTGCTCCGGAACACACTACACTAGGCCGCCGTGCTGGCGGCCTTTTATAGTGTGGGGCGTGTACTAAACACCCTCAGCAATAATTGGCCACAGGCATCCTGCCTGTGGCCAATCATTGCTCTCCTCGCTGCCGGCGCTGTGATTGGCCAAGCATGCGGGGTCACAGTGCATGCTTGGCCAATCACAGCGCCTGGATGACACTGCGATGGCGTAGTGCATTGTGGGCCGTTCGCGTCACTCGAATTTGGCGCGAACGGCCCAAATCGTTCGATCTTCGTCGAACGATCGAACAGCCGA
This sequence comes from Rana muscosa, assembly GCA_029206835.1. Taxonomy (NCBI): domain Eukaryota; kingdom Metazoa; phylum Chordata; class Amphibia; order Anura; family Ranidae; genus Rana; species Rana muscosa. The sequence continues at coordinate 937,969,869 of CM055118.1, read as the reverse complement.
TGTTCGAGTCGAACGTATGTTCGACTCGAACACGAAGCTCATCCCTACTCTCAAGGTATGTATCCATCTGGTTTCTCGTTGTAGGAGATTTTTGTCCACATCCCCACCTCTTTCATTAAGAGGTATGTATTCTAAAGCAAAGAATTTAATCTTTGACAGATCGAAGGAGTGGAAAAGACCACTATGTCTACTAATAGGAGTCTCCATTTTTTTCTTTTGAATGAGAGATACATGGTCTCTCATTCTGTGAAAGAAAGGCCTCTTCGTTTTACCAACATAAAAGGCCTTACAATCACAGATCATCAAATAAATAACGCCAATTGACTGGCAATTGCTAAAGAAATTTGGTCTATACGTAACTCCATTAGGGAGAACTATTTCAGTAGAATCATATATAAACCTGCACAATTCACAATGACCACATGGGGCCGAACCTTTTCTACTCTCAACCCTCTTGATTTGGAGATGGCTATGAACTAGTTGATCTTTTAAAGACCTAGATTTTCTATAGGTAATTTGGGGAAATGGCTTAATATATTTGGAGATAATCTCATCTGTTGCTAGCAAAGGCCAGAATTTTTCAATAATTTTTCTTACTTTCTGATGTTCACCAGAGAACCTGGTAATTAATCGTACCGTTTAGTCAGTAGTTTGAGGTTTCTTAGGATGTATTAGATCTTTCCTGTTTTTATTTTTTGCTCGTTTATAAGCTTTTTTGAGGGTTGAACGACTATACCCTCTAGCAATTAGTCGAGATTGGAGGGCAGAGGCCTCCGTCTCGAAATCTACTTCCTTACTACAATTTCTTCGAATTCGTAAGTACTGACTGTATGGGATACTTTGTACCAGAGTCCTGGGATGAGAACTTGTGGCATGCAGGATGGTATTGCCTGAAGAGGGCTTTCTATATAATGAAGAGCCCAAGGTGCCATCAGAGTTTAAGTAAATAGAAATATCCAGAAAATTAATCACATTCTGGTCACAAATCATCGTAAATTTGAGATTAAAGGAATTTACAGCTAATGAAGACATAAAAGATGTCAATTCCTCTAAGGAGCCAGTCCACACAACAAAAATGTCATTGATAAAGCGTCGCCATATCAAGACTTTATCAAAAAACATTTCAAATGATTCTAAAGAAAAAATCTCCCGTTCCCACCCCCCCAGGTACAGGTTGGCGTACGACGGGGCACACTTGGTCCCCATCGCAACACCCTGCACCTGGAGGTAGTGGGAACGGTCGAAAACAAAAATATTGTTGGTAAGTATGAACAGCAACAATTCCAAAATGAAATTGTTGTAGGGCCTGGCTCCAGGTCCTCTCTCAGAAAGGAAGCCGTCTATAACTTTAATACCCCTAGTGTGGGGGATAGAGTTATAGAGGGCTTCAACGTCTATAGCTACTAGCCATGACCCCGGTGGTACACATAGACCATCCAAAGATCTCAGTAGATCGGCGGTGTCTTGAATGTAGGAACTTAAAGAACCTACATGGGGCCTCAAATAGTCGTCTACCAGCTTACTAGCTGGTTCTGTAAGGCAACCAATCCCTGACACAATCGGACGGCCAGGGGGATTTTCCAAATTTTTGTGCACCTTTGGCAGAGCATAAAACGTGGGAAGTCTCGGCTTATCAATAACCAAGAATTCACACGTCTTCTTGTCTATAAGGTTATCACAAAATGCCCGATTAATGAGAATACGGTATTTTGTCTCCGCATATTTTACCTGTGCAAAAGGAATAGAGCGATACCAACTTTTATTTGAAAGGAGGTTCATGACCATCTGCTTATATTTGTTTAAATCCATTACCACTATGTTACCTCCTTTATCCGAGGGTTTTATCACTAATTGTTCGTTCTGTTTTAAAGATAACACGGCTTTTTGTTGGGATGGCTTAAGGTTGGTATTTCTTCTAAACCTTTTCCAATTGGTACTCTGTAGTTCCTTTGTAACTTGTTGGGTGAATGCCCAAATGCTGGGGTTTCCTTGGAGAGTAGGAAAGGTCCTGGATTTCGGTTTATATAGATTAGGTGGAGGAAAAATTCTCTCCGTGGGAATCTCATCTACGAGGCCAGACTGGGGTTCCTCAAGGGGGTCATCTAGTGGATTACCTTCTTCCCATAATTCCATTAATTCGTTTATTGCCTGAATCTCCTTAATTGTTTTATTTTGCCAGAGATCTTCCCCCATGGAATCCATGGGAGAACGTTTATAATCCCTGTCAAACATAATCTTAAAAGTAAGTTTTCTCGCAAAGAGATTGACGTCCTTTATAATTTCAAAGGCATCAACCTCCTGATCAGGACAAAAAGTCAGGCCAAGGCCCAAAACCTCCGTCTGATCCGGTGTAAGTAAGTGTGAAGACAGATTAATTACTTGGAAATTACTTTGGAAGTTGCTTTGAGTGCCTGTGAAAGAATGGGTGTCTTTTTGGTGTCCACAATTGGGGGTGGTGAAAAGATTGGCGCAGTGCGAAGATCCCCTATATTGGGGATTTGAAAGTCCCCCGAAGGGGTAACTATTGATTGATTTAACTTCGGTGCATTAAGAATGCACCGAAGTTAAATCAATCAATAGTTACCCCTTCGGGGGACTTTCAAATCCCCAATATAGGGGATCTTCGCACTGCGCCAATCTTTTCACCACCCCCAATTGTGGACACCAAAAAGACACCCATTCTTTCACAGGCACTCAAAGCAACTTCCAAAGTAATTTCCAAGTAATTAATCTGTCTTCACACTTACTTACACCGGATCAGACGGAGGTTTTGGGCCTTGGCCTGACTTTTTGTCCTGATCAGGAGGTTGATGCCTTTGAAATTATAAAGGACGTCAATCTCTTTGCGAGAAAACTTACTTTTAAGATTATGTTTGACAGGGATTATAAACGTTCTCCCATGGATTCCATGGGGGAAGATCTCTGGCAAAATAAAACAATTAAGGAGATTCAGGCAATAAACGAATTAATGGAATTATGGGAAGAAGGTAATCCACTAGATGACCCCCTTGAGGAACCCCAGTCTGGCCTCGTAGATGAGATTCCCACGGAGAGAATTTTTCCTCCACCTAATCTATATAAACCGAAATCCAGGACCTTTCCTACTCTCCAAGGAAACCCCAACATTTGGGCATTCACCCAACAAGTTACAAAGGAACTACAGAGTACCAATTGGAAAAGGTTTAGAAGAAATACCAACCTTAAGCCATCCCAACAAAAAGCCGTGTTATCTTTAAAACAGAACGAACAATTAGTGATAAAACCCTCGGATAAAGGAGGTAACATAGTGGTAATGGATTTAAACAAATATAAGCAGATGGTCATGAACCTCCTTTCAAATAAAAGTTGGTATCGCTCTATTCCTTTTGCACAGGTAAAATATGCGGAGACAAAATACCGTATTCTCATTAATCGGGCATTTTGTGATAACCTTATAGACAAGAAGACGTGTGAATTCTTGGTTATTGATAAGCCGAGACTTCCCACGTTTTATGCTCTGCCAAAGGTGCACAAAAATTTGGAAAATCCCCCTGGCCGTCCGATTGTGTCAGGGATTGGTTGCCTTACAGAACCAGCTAGTAAGCTGGTAGACGACTATTTGAGGCCCCATGTAGGTTCTTTAAGTTCCTACATTCAAGACACCGCCGATCTACTGAGATCTTTGGATGGTCTATGTGTACCACCGGGGTCATGGCTAGTAGCTATAGACGTTGAAGCCCTCTATAACTCTATCCCCCACACTAGGGGTATTAAAGTTATAGACGGCTTCCTTTCTGAGAGAGGACCTGGAGCCAGGCCCTACAACAATTTCATTTTGGAATTGTTGCTGTTCATACTTACCAACAATATTTTTGTTTTCGACCGTTCCCACTACCTCCAGGTGCAGGGTGTTGCGATGGGGACCAAGTGTGCCCCGTCGTACGCCAACCTGTACCTGGGGGGGTGGGAACGGGAGATTTTTTCTTTAGAATCATTTGAAATGTTTTTTGATAAAGTCTTGATATGGCGACGCTTTATCAATGACATTTTTGTTGTGTGGACTGGCTCCTTAGAGGAATTGACATCTTTTATGTCTTCATTAGCTGTAAATTCCTTTAATCTCAAATTTACGATGATTTGTGACCAGAATGTGATTAATTTTCTGGATATTTCTATTTACTTAAACTCTGATGGCACCTTGGGCTCTTCATTATATAGAAAGCCCTCTTCAGGCAATACCATCCTGCATGCCACAAGTTCTCATCCCAGGACTCTGGTACAAAGTATCCCATACAGTCAGTACTTACGAATTCGAAGAAATTGTAGTAAGGAAGTAGATTTCGAGACGGAGGCCTCTGCCCTCCAATCTCGACTAATTGCTAGAGGGTATAGTCGTTCAACCCTCAAAAAAGCTTATAAACGAGCAAAAAATAAAAACAGGAAAGATCTAATACATCCTAAGAAACCTCAAACTACTGACCAAACGGTACGATTAATTACCAGGTTCTCTGGTGAACATCAGAAAGTAAGAAAAATTATTGAAAAATTCTGGCCTTTGCTAGCAACAGATGAGATTATCTCCAAATATATTAAGCCATTTCCCCAAATTACCTATAGAAAATCTAGGTCTTTAAAAGATCAACTAGTTCATAGCCATCTCCAAATCAAGAGGGTTGAGAGTAGAAAGGGTTCGGCCCCATGTGGTCATTGTGAATTTTGCAGGTTTATATATGATTCTACTGAAATAGTTCTCCCTAATGGAGTTACGTATAGACCAAATTTCTTTAGCAATTGCCAGTCAATTGGCGTTATTTATTTGATGATCTGTGATTGTAAGGCCTTTTATGTTGGTAAAACGAAGAGGCCTTTCTTTCACAGAATGAGAGACCATGTATCTCTCATTCAAAAGAAAAAAATGGAGACTCCTATTAGTAGACATAGTGGTCTTTTCCACTCCTTCGATCTGTCAAAGATTAAATTCTTTGCTTTAGAATACATACCTCTTAATGAAAGAGGTGGGGATGTGGACAAAAATCTCCTACAACGAGAAACCAGATGGATACATACCTTGAGAGCTACTATGTATCCCGGGTTAAATGAGTCCATCAGTTTCAAACCCTTTTTGTAGGATAAAAATCGTTATGCTGTATATGTAGACTCTGTTTAAAACAAATAAAATTTTGTTTTGTTATTTTATTTTTGTTTATTAAATTTGTCTTTATGTACAGGTGACTGAATGTACCATTTCTATATTCCATAGGGGCTCTCTTTAATCATTGATAAATCTACATTATATGTAATTGATTTCAATGGAGTTTACCACATTTTTTAGGGTGGCGTTTCCCTTTTCTTTTTTGGGGGGGATTTGGTGATCATATGGGCGCCCAGGGCGTTTCTCTTTGTTCTCCTTTGGGAGACAATCTGAGCGCCATCTGACTAAGCCCACCGGATATCCTGGCCCCATTTTTTTAACATCCAATGTGCCCTTTCTGCCGTGATTTTAAAAGGAAGTCTGCCCTTTTCTATACTTTAGGCATGTTTTCCCCTTCCGGATCCGTCTTATGGTGCGTCCAGCTCGTCAGGATGTTTTCTCCTGATGAGCGGGGTGGCGCTTCCGGCGGACGTCTCCGGTTTTTCAGTGGTGGAATTGTCACTTCCGGGTCGGATCTGACGATGGGCGGATGTCGGAACTGACGTGCCCGCTCCGCCCATTGATTTGGCGCCATTGTGCGTCCAATGGGAAGGGGGAGGGGGGGTATATAGTCCGGATCGCAGCCTTGTAAATCAGTAGCATGACCAACACTCTGGGGAGAAGACGTTCTTAGATATCAGTCAAAGGTAAATTACTTAGGCACTAGATCTCTTTATGGGCAACATTGGTTTTTATCCTGTTGTCTGGTTTACTTGGTCTTTAATCTAAAATGTTTTTTATATTTTATATATTTTTTCAGTAAACTGATTGATCGGTTTTGTAAAACAAGTTTTTCGGCAGAGATGCCCTAATGTGGACACACTTTATCCAATTGGATTAACCAGGTATATATCAGCTAGCAAGTATATGGCTAAAAAATTAAAATTCTGATTACCAACTAGAGGGGATTATTATATATTTATAGTAATTTCCACTAATTCTTTTTCCTTTAGAGTGGACACTGATTGGGGTACTTTGGAGATACTGCCCCTTTTTTGCCTATTCTAATATATTTTTTACTATCAACAGCCATAAACAGGTAAATACTGATGGGGTATGTGCCGTATAACTAGATGGAGACGCCTTTACTCTTATACATAGATTGTTATTTGACTTCATTCGAATTTTCTTTGTAATTTCCCCCAGATGGCCCTCTGTTCCTGTGCTAGTAATATCCGGGTGGTTATTTGTGCCAGTATTTCTCCCCCTCTATGATACACCATATGATCCCCTCCTTACGGGTGCCCCCGTGTGGGATAGCTCATTGGCTATCTGGTCATTCTTCATTTTAGATTGTACCATCAAAATTTACAGGTAATGTACTTACAACTGATACTAATAAGGTCATATACCTTGAATAAATAGATCTAATTTTGAGATGAACTTTTGAGCAACCATTGGGCTGGTTATGGTTTTCAGTTATCCTTTTTTTCTTAATAATATTCTGTTTTGTAATTTTGAGTTTGAAATTTGAGTAAATATTATTATGTATTTATTATTTTTCTTTCTTTGTTTCCAGTATTTGCATGACAAACTCCTGAGGAAGCCTACAAAATGGCGAAACATGTAGAGAATTTTGTCTGTATGCACTTTGGAAACTCTATTATGTTTATTTTGATGGTTCATGTATATTTGTACATATTAATTTTCATATATTTTTTTGTAATAAAATTATATTTTTTATATTGAATATTGTGTAGTTGTTGCACCTTAAAAGTCCCAATACCTTCATATGCTGATCGGGATGTGATCCAGGTGATGCTCCCAGTCAGATCTATTAAACACAGTATTTATTAGCATCAAGAGTACAAACACATATATATATAATCAACCGTATGTTCAGCAGCCATGTGGGCTCTATGCCTGTAAAGTGTGGGTTTTGATCAATAAAAGCACTGATATTTAACACTAGGATTTGACTAGGAGCATCACCTGGATTGCATCACTATCAGCATGTCAGAGAAGGCGCCACTGCTGCTAAACAACCTGCAGGGAGCTTAACTGCCTACAACCAATAGAGATGGGCTCAGGTGTGTTTGAAATCCCACAAGCCCGATCCCGCCAGGAAGCCAACACTCCACAGTGCTAATCACAGCCAGTGAGACATTTCCTGATCTGTGGAGCTGCGGACCGGGAAATGTCTCACTGCCTGTGATTAGTGCTGTGCAGTGTGGGCTTCCTGGCAGGCTCTGGCATGTGGAATTTTGAACATGCCCAGCCCATCTTTAACAACAAATTGTGCTGGCCCTCCTGTACATCAGCCCCATAAAGTAACCAGCACTGGGTTCCAATGTGAGACCATGGAGACAGAGACCAGCGCTGTGAATAGCCGGGACAGGACAGCAACTCTGGTTGTTCCAGCACTGGTCCACACTGGGAACATCCCCCATCCACCTATAATGTGTAGATGGGGGAATTGGATAATTTCCTCTTTGTTTCATTCAACCTAATAGTTGAATGAAAAAAAGTGATCAATGTATGGGCTGCCTAAGGCCCCTTTCACACTGGGGCGGGAGGTGCGCTGTGGGTATAGCGGCGCTATTTTTAGCGCCGCTATAGCTTTGTTTTTACCGCGGTATGTGGCCGCTAGCGGGGTAAATTTAACTGTCTGTGTTGATGGGGGAATTATGCAAGTTTCTTGCCTGCAATCTTCGGATGCAGGAAAGAAATGTGCACCGTCTATTACCTGCCTAACTGAAAGTGAAAGTAAATTGTGAATGTCTTGAAAGAACAGGAGAGGGGGAGGGAGACAGATGGGGGAGAGAAGGGATGGAGATAATGCAGTTCAGTGATTACAGTGTACTGCAGTCTGCAGTGCACACACTTACCCACGGTCCAGGCTAGAATCTCAGGCATCATTCACACACAGCCAGGAATGCTGCTGATTTTCATATTTCCCGCCCACACATCCCCTCTCTTCAGATACAGCACGCCGGGATAGTGTGGGCGGGACTGGAAGGAGGGGGAGGAGCTGTATTTCTCCCTGCTCGTATGTGAGGAGAGTGAGGGGGGTGGCTGGACTCGCTGGGCTGTGAAAGAGTGTCAGAGACTGACACTCGGCTCAGCTTGCAGTCACCATTCTCGGAATTTACAGGCTGGTTCTCCTGTCCTAAGGACGGGAGAAATCAGTCTGTTTTTTCAGTAACTGAGATGAAGGCTTGGGCCCCCCTCCCCCCCTCCCACAGTGCTCGTGGAAACCTTCCTGCAACTCGCTCTTCTCTGTGCCAATGAGGATGCAGGGAAAGGAGCAGATCGGGCGGCTGTGGTTGTGTGAGCGCTTGCATTATGCAGTATCAGCGAGCAGAGGGAGGGGGGAGGAATCCCCCGCAGGAGCTGACTGGGGACGCTCTCCCTCTCAGGAGAGACTATGTTACCCCAGCAGCAGCCCAAGCGAAAAAAAATTTTTTTTTTTTTTTTTGGGGGGGCACATGGTGGGGCACAGCATAATGTTGGGGGGGCCAGGGCCCCCTCTGGTCCCCCCTTAGGGACGCCATTGCAAAGTAGTACAGGGACTACTTTGAAGTCAGTGCGACTTGAAGTCGCATAGATATGATTGGTACTCATTGGAAATCATGGGGTACAACTTGTCATGCGACTTTGCAGTCCCAAGTCGCAGGACAAGTCGTGAAAGGGACCTTAGGAGGTATGTTGATGCCTAATGTAGCATTTTAAACAGAACACACATGAACAACAAAGGAGTGGATTATTGGTATTTGAGGTTTATGCCATTCCCTAACCCTACAGAAAAACAAAGGATTTGGGAAAGCTCTGTTTCTAGGAAGCCTAATGGATTTGTAGTTTAGATACATTATCCTTAAAGTATAAGTAAAGGTAAAAAAATGTTTTAATTTTGGATAAAGTGCAAAGGATATAGAAGGCTTGTCAGTTTGTATTGCTGTCTGTGCCCTCATTGAGAAGATGTATCCTCTCCATTTGTCCTGTTTACTAGGGATGGGCCGAACGACCCCCAGTTTGGTTTGCACCAGAACTTTCGGAACCAAAATTCAAAATTTTTCACAGCTTGTGCTGGTGATACAACTCATGTTCTCTGGTGCTCCCCCCTTATGTGTGTACAGGACCGCCATCAGGGGGGTACAGGCAATACACCTGTAAGGGGCCCAGATGGCCTCCCCTTTTTTTTTTTTTTATAATTTTTTTTTTTGTAAGGGGCCCAGGGCCCCGAATGTCAACCCCCCTTTTTTTTAAAAAAAATTATAATTTTTTTTGATTATTCATTTTTTTTTATTTAATTCGTTTTATTTATTTATGAATTAATTTTTTTTTTTTTTTTGTAAGGGGCCCAGATGCCCGGAGGTCCCCAGGGCCCCGGATGGAAACCTCCCTTTTTTTCTTTTTTTTTTTTTTACACATTTTGTTTTTTTATAATTTTTTATAAATGTAAGGGGCCCAGGATGGCAACCCCCCTTTTTTTTGTTTTTTTGTTCTTCTGTTTTTTTTTGTGTTCATCAGCACCCAAACCCCCTCCCCTGCTTCTCAATTCGTGGCACCCCCCGCTTCTGAATTAGCGGCAGCCCCCCCCGCTTCTCAATTTGCGGCGGTGGCAGCACCCCCCCGGTTCTCCTCGGCTGCCCTGTGTGTGTACGCTCACCTTAGAGCGTGTGTGACCTCTCACAATGAACATGCTTTTGAACCACCATTTCAGAACCCAGACAGTGTCGGTGATGGAGTCCTGGGCTGCTCAGTATTGCTGCTTCCACACTCGCATTAAACATAAAGAAACTTGATAGTGTGATACCGTTTTAAAAAAAACGAATGGGCACTGATAGCTGGCACTGGTGACACTGTTGGCCCTATAATGTAATCAGGGCACTGATGATCAGTGCCCTGATTACATGTTTTGTTGTCCCCTGCAAGGAGATGCCGCTGATCGGCTCTCCTCGCCAGACACTGTCAGTGTGAGACGAGGAGCGCCGATTACCGGCGTCTTTGTGTTTACATGTGACCGGCTGTGATTGGACACAGCCGGTCACATGGTTAAAGAGCGCGCGAGATTAAGGGCGCGCGCGAGAGCAGCCGTTCTGGGACGCCGGCAAGTGTTTTTACCGCGTTTTTGCCACGATTTTGGTCAGATCACCAATGTAAAAGGCAGAAAAAAGCCTGTAATCTGCCCCAAAGAAGCTTCTGTTCTTTTTTTGAGCTTGGGGCTTTCAGGTGTTTTGCGTCAGGTGACAAAACGCTCAAATGTGAACAGGTGCCATTGAAATGAATGTGATTTTGCTTGTTGGGTGTTTTTCAGGCATTTTTTGGGGCGTTTTACAAGCATTTTATGAGCTGAAAACGCTCAGGTGTGAATACAGCCTCAAAAATCTGGTCTCTGTACTGTAAATTGCTGCCATCTAGTGGAAAACCCTAAAATGTACCTGAAAGATTTAGAATCTCTCTCAGGTTTTATTGCCGTTTGTTTTCATGATGGAATGTTTTTCCTTCTCTGTTCCTCCTGGTGATAACTGCCACCAAAAACAATAGTGGGGGGAATTTAAAAATTTGAGTTGTCACCAGAACAGAAAGGGGGAAACTTTAATCGTTCCATTGATGGTGAGGATTTGCCTGATTTTGAAAAGATTTCTCCTTTCTTCCTGTTGTGTCTATGGGGAAAAAAAGAGAAAGCAAATGCCCCCAATAGGAAACGGACAAAAAAAGCGGTTTTAAAGATTTAAAGTGTATGTAACCCCTAACAATAAATCTCTTTAGAAATCAGGAAGCGGGTCCTGAGACCCAATTGGCCGCGAGTCCTAACACCTGATTGGCCAGGAGGATAAGCGACCGACAGGATTCAGGAGGAGACTCAGGGGGGAAGCCGCCAAAGCTGCCACCTAGATGGGGAAAGTATGGCGCTGGCGGGCAACGGGGGGGGGGGGGCTGTTATGTGGTTGGCTGGCTCTGGGGATGGGGTAGGGTGACCACATGTCCCGGATTGCCCGGGACAGTCCCGCATTTTGCAGGTCTGTCCCGGGCACCTTCATTCCAGGACAATACAGTGTCCCGGAATGAAACTGACACAGCCACCCCCCCCCCCAAAAAAGGCTGCCACATCACCGTTTTACTCACTGACAGTACTTGTGATGGCCAGGAATGCCTGGAGGAGCACAATCCCCACCCCCTGCTTGTGATTGGAGAAATAATAAATCCCGCCTCTTGTGTCTAATCACTGTGCTGTGATTCGTTGCAGCACAAGCTGATTTTTGGGAAGGGATGGTGTCCCTAAATGGTAGTTTGGAAATGTGGTCACCCTAGGATGGGGGGGTTGCTGGCTGGGGGGCACCAGCACATCCATCATGAATAATATAATAATTTGGCCTTATACATTTATTTTCTATGAATGTTCGCTTCTTCTAGTAGCTATAATGCAGTATTTTCCTGAAATATCTCAGACAGGGAAAAAAAACACTTTATAGCCCCTTAATGGAGATGATGATCATAGGAAATATTTTAGGAAAATTACGGTGATTATGCTTGACAGCTGTACGAGTACTTGAGACCTCTTGGACCCCATACACACTAGATTTTCTGCAGATTTTTGTCTTCAGATTTACCAAAACCATATAATATGAGGTCAAACCTTAAGAGTTTCAATTTGTATGTAATCAGGCAGGCCCTTGCACTACATGGTTTTGGTAAATCTGAAGACAAAAATCTGCATAAAATCTTATAGTGTGTATGGGGCTTTAGTCTCTATGTTGAAGCGTTAAGGACAGTGGGAGGGATTCTGTAATCTAACATAAGACAGTTGGGCAGGGCTAGCACCACTCAAATATCAGCTTCTACCTTCAGCTTGTTCAATTAAAGCGTTTGTTACCCAAACACTTCAAATATCTGATATGTGCCTGCTGTACCATGTACTTGTATGACAAAATATCCTGTTCTCTTTGTATTGCTTCCTTTGTGGGAAATCCCTGGTGTTCCTGCCAGACCTTTTGATTTCGTATTAGAAACTGACCACACTAAGCAGGAGAGCACATCGTGGTCAGTTCTCTAGATATGCTGGGAACTCAGCCTGCTCTCCAATGATTAGACGTGTCCTGACACACCTCCACTGCACAGCCATTCACTTAGAAGCTGTGTACTGCTGCTTCTCCTCCCCCAGCTCTTATGCTGCTCAGAACCGAGGGAATGTGATCACATATAAAAAAAAAGGGGAAAATGTATTTATAATTTTTTATATGTATACAAAAAAATGTTGCCTTTCATTTCTATTTCAAACTGAATGGGTTGTTTTTACAGAGATCAAAAAAGGGAAAGGGGGAGACGCCACCTGAGTGTAGTGTAGCGGGTATTTGAATTTAAGGGAAGCATCTGGGTGGTAGTGTAACCCAGATGCACTGATTGCTAGGGAATCCGAGACCCTTTTTTATGGTTCTTGGAGGACTCTGGTGGTGTGAGGTTCCCTGCGGCCTGCAGGTGGCATTGTCGCCCTGGCCGGAGTTGAACCCACACCGCAAGACTGCTTCCTTTTTTTCCTTTCCTGCCGCTGGTACAGCGGGGCGGAGAACCTGCTGTGATGCAAAAGGCGAGGGGATAAAGGGGGCGGACGCCCTGACCTTGGGGTTCAGATTCGGAGGACGCAGCCGCACCCAGGCACCTTCAGCTTGGGTGCTGGCGTTCCGGAGTTCCGGGCTCAGGTGTCCTTGACCTGGCCGGAGCGAGAGATGGAGTCCATCTCAGGCACCTTTAGCCTGGGGTGAGGTACTGTGGCGGATGCCTGGGGCTCAGTACCTTCGACTGAGTTCCGCGAGGGTGGAGGAATCCGAGGGGGCCCTAACTCCTTGTGTGCCCGTGTCTGAGGTCGAGGAGACTGGTGAGCAGAACTTCTCTGCAGAGTCCGGCGCAGCATTTGCTGGTGACAGAGAGGCCTCCGGTGACTCCCTTGGACGGATATCCTTCCCCTGACAGGGGCTGTGCTAGCGAAGGTAATTCATGTTCTACCTCATATAGTCAGTGGCAGTGACTATTCGCCATTGGTGACACCACAGTGGTTAGCGATACTTTAAAGGATTGTGCCTCGACCTATTCCCATTAATACTGAACTGTTGCAAAGGTCCCAACTTGACTGTGCTGTACGTTTATTCGCTGAGAAGAATAAAACTGTGTTGGACCTATTCAGTGTGTGGAACTCTGGTTACTAGGAGCAAAGGGGAGTGAATCCGAGGAGAGGATTTGACTCTGGGACACCTACACAAAGCCCGATCTTTCTGGCCTTCACCTCTTCACTATGGAGGACATGGGCTGTGGTGTATCTCATCCCTCCCCCCGGTACTGACACCCCTAGACAAAGACAGACAAGCCGAGAATGAGAAGGGGTGAGAGGGGTGAGGTCACTACACATGGGGGCATCGTGTCCGGGATGTGTGTGGTGTCTGAATTTGAACTTTGCTGCCCAGGGGAGTTACGAGTAGGTCGGCCAACGCGCCACGAGGCAAACCATAGCTGCGCAGTTCGTGGGCGGGGAGAAGGACAAGCCAGCGAACAAGCGCAGAGTGTGGGAGGAGTCTGGCCATGTGGACGGACACACGTGGAGATTCCGGCGCGAGTGGGTCAGTGCGCACTGGAGCAGCAAACAGGGAAGATGACTTCAAGTACCCCGTGGATTTCTGCTTCTTCCTTCACGGACATGACTTCTCTAGCTGCTCCAATCATGGACACAAGAATCAGACTAAGGCCCCAGGGGCGATTGGCTCTGTACATCTGCAGAGACATGGAGGCCCTCGGAGTGATCTGTCCCGGCTGTTCGGGACTGGTGGTCCAATTGAAGCCATTCGGGCGATATGAGGTCTGCAAGGAGTTTTTCTTCGAGGTGGAACCATCCACAGAAAGGCCTCGCGCCTTCCACCTCAACTACCTCACAGGTACTGCCACTCCGAAGGGAGAGATCAATGCCATGGCGGGCATTCCTGCACACGCTGACCAGGGCGAAGTGACTGCCCAAGTGGAGATTAAGAGAGAAAAATCCGAGGATGCTGCCTCGGTCACCAGCAGCTCCCTGCTCCGACCGCCGAAGAGGAGAGTCGGCCTGGTACAGGCCTCCTGTGGTCGTGGAAGAGCTTCGCCCCATCACTTGCCTGGCCTGGTTGGATCCGGAGGGAAGAGCCCTGGACATCCCTGTTCTTCTGAAGGCCCAGGTGAGCCAGGGGTTGGGACTGTGTGTGTGGTTGGAGGTGTCGGCAGCCCACTGTCGGTGGAGGCCGTCAAGGGGGATGATTCCGTGACTGGGAATTATCTACCCGCTGAGTGTTATGACACCTCCGACCTGGATTCATTGTCTGACAATGGCGATGATGAGGAGATAGACGAGATCTTCCACCGGAAGGGATGGGGCAAGATGAAGTTACACTTGTCCCATGTCAAAAGGGACCCACCTATGTCCTTTGGGGATAGTACAACCCGGGTGGAGGCCTCGGAGCCTAGGGAAGAATCTGGTCCACTGTCTGCAATCCCTCTTCTGGATTCAACTTCCATTTCACCTGCTCCTGTTGCGGGAGTGCAACGCCAGTCACTGCGTGCCCCTATGCCCAAGTCTGCCGAGGTGGTGAACGCACCTCGCCATCCGGAAGCTATTGTTTTGCCTGGAGAAGGAGACCGTGTTACGATGCCACCTTTATCAAGACTGCAGCATCTCTTTGGCCAGAAGGTTGCCAAAGAGTATGGGTGGGAGTACCCATACCTACCTCGAGAATTGCTATACGAGGTGGAAGTTTTTCGCCAGAGGTGGTACGATACTTTTGTTTGGGACAAACTCAAGGTACCTCAAGCACGCCGATACCTTTCATGTTCACCAACGGTCACTAAAAAGTTTCGGGACTGTAAGGCTAAGTGGATGCTGGGAAGGCATATCCATGCGGACAGAGTAGTAATTTGTCGCAAGGATGGAGGAATTGTTGAATATAACATGGAGGCTTTTGACAAGCATTTGAAGCCTGTGTTCCTGCGGTATCCAAAGTTTTATTTGTAGGAGAAAGAGACTCTTTTCTGTTTGTTGCTGCTGAGTTTTCCTGAAGCAAGTGCTGGAACACAGAGATTGTGCCCTCTATTTTTCTGGGTGTTTGTTCTTGGAAGAATGGGAACTGTTGCCGTTTGTTTATTTTCTTCCCTCATCAAGAGAAATCAGTGACTTTGGGGTTTTAGTCAGTGTAGAGCAAGAGAGAAAAGTTCATCTGGATTTGATAAGTGTCTTTACAGCGGCATTACCACCAGGTGGCTGTGTTGCGCAACGATTGTTGTTTGTTTTTTTGTACATTATGCAACACTCATTCGAGTGAATGGGTTTCTTCTCGGATAGACCCATTCGTTCCAAGCAAACACATATATTATGTTAGGATGTGTGTTTCTTTTTCTTTTCTTCCCTCTGCAGGAGACTCGTCTATCAAGGCTGCTGAGAATGGGGTGGTCCTTAGATAGCCAGCAGGGAGGGGGAGAAATGTGAATATGTGAGATATTTAAAGTATTTTATTACAAAAATTAATGGTTTTATATTACTGTTTCCCTTTCCTGTTTTAGGCCCTGCACAATTCCTGATTGAAATTGTTGAGTTTGGATTATGTGAATGTTGTCTCTGGGTTGAACTTACACTCTTTGGGAAACATGGGTTTGCACCAGACACTGGGGACCAGTGTCAAATCACCAGGGGGAGAGTGTATCGGGTATTTGAATTTAAGGGAAGCATCTGGGTGGTAGTGTAACCCAGATGCACTGATTGCTAGGGAATCCGAGACCCTTTTTTATGGTTCTTGGAGGACTCTGGTGGTGTGAGGTTCCCTGCGGCCTGCAGGTGGCATTGTCGTTGAACCCACACCGCAAGACTGCTTCCTTTTTGTCCTTTCCTGGCGCTGGTACAGCGGGGCGGGGAACCTGCTGTGACGCAAAAGGCGAGGGGATAAAAGGGGCGGATGCCCTGACCTTGGGGTTCAGAGTCGGAGGACGCAGCCGCACCCAGGCACCTTCAGCTTGGGTGCTGGCATTCCGGAGTTCCGGGCTCAGGTGCCCTTGACCTGGCCGAAGCGAGAGATGGAGTCCATCTCAGGCACCTTTAGCCTGGGGTGAGGTACTATGGCGGATGCCTGGGGCTCAGTACCTTCGACTGAGTTCCGCGAGGGTGGAGGAATCCGAGGGGGTCCCTAACTCCTTGGGTGCCTGTGTCTGAGGTCGAGGAGACTGGTGAGCGGAACTTCTCTGGAGAGTCCGGCGCAGCATTTGCTGGTGACAGAGAGGCCTCCGGTGACTCCCTTGGACGGATATCCTTCCCCTGACAGGGGCTGTGCTAGCGAAGGTAATTCATGTTCTACCTCATATAGTCAGTGGCAGTGACTATTCGCCATTGGTGACTCCACAGTGGTTAGCGATACTTTAAAGGATTGTGCCTCGACCTACTCCCATTAATACTGAGCTGTTGCAAAGGTCCCAACTTGACTGTGCTGTACGTTTATTCGCTGAGAAGAATAAAACTGTGTTGGACCTATTCAGTGTGTGGAACTCTGGTTACTAGGAGCAAAGGGGAGTGAATCCGAGGAGAGGATTTGACTCTGGGACACCTACACAAAGCCCGATCTTTCTGGCCTTCACCTCTTCACTATGGAGGTAATGGTCTGTGGTGTATCTCATCCCTCCCCCCGGTACTGACACCCCTAGACAAAGACAGACAAGCCGAGAATGAGAAGGGGTGAGAGGGGTGAGGTCGCTACAGTAGTATTAGAATGTTAGCTTTTATTGCACAAGGTTAAAAACGCTTACAAGATGTAAGATGGTCACGCGTACCTTTGTTGTACCTTCGTTGTACCTTCAACATTCTCTCGGGATGGCTGCCTCCTCTAGTTTTTAACTATTTATGAACTTAAAATAATGTACCAAACATTCTCTTTAATTAAGAGAATTTAGTTGTTTCATGCACATACACCTTGCTGTGCGCCAGAGCTTTACGTAATGATTATTATCTTTAGGTAATCGTTTACAATCACTTTAAGCTTTCACAATAAAAACTGGAAGCTAAATGGTTTCTGTGCAGAGATGCACCAGATTTTGCACTCTCCAGTTTTAGAAAATTGACCCCACTGTGTGTTGTGCTGAGTGCATTTCTGGCATATCAACAGGTATTTTCTGTACTTGCATACCAGGATGCTGTCCCTGGGGATAGCATCTTGAAAAATTTGGCAACTGGCTATTAAGAGTTGGCAAATTTTTTCAGGATGCTATCCCAAGGGCCAGCCCACAAACCTCTGGTGCTGCTGCTAAAGCAGAAGAAAACATTTCCCCAAATGAGCCCCATGCCCAGTATCTTTTCTGTGGTCTGTTCTACACCACAGTGTCAAGTACTTGGTTGACAACGTTTTGCTTAGGCCATACACCAGCCATTACTTTGTACAGAAGACCATCTCTCCCCTCAACCAGCATGTGGGATGGCATGAGGCAGCAGAAGGTGAAATAGGAATGCAAGTAGCAGGAGTGTTGGGGTATTGGTGGTTAGGAGTATTGACATGCTGGCAAAGAGGAAAAAATCTTGGGGTGGAGGCTTTGAGGATTTCACCCCCCCCCCCCAATATTCAAGGAGAAAATGGTGCATGAAAACTCTTTGCCACATTCCTTGATGGTGGCTGGTTCCACCGCTCTGTAGGCATAGCTGAAGTGGGAAAACCTGGAAATAAGGCAGGCCATACACATTTCTTTCCTATAACCTGTGCATGATTCCCCCATCAACATACAGTGCTGACAGGAGAATTCCCTCCTGCTGAGCTATTGTTTCCTCCCGGGGGGGTGGGGGGCGGGGCGAGCAGGGAAAGCCAGTACCAGACCAGTCTTCTCACCAGCTGGGAAAGGTGAAGAAGTGGGAAAATTTCAGCAAGTGCCAAGCCGGGGACCCAGCAGGGAAGCGGGGGTGACCCATGAGGAAAATGCTGAGTAATGAAAGTGGAAGAGCTCAGGGGATCCTGTGGTGATTGGGTCTGAGAGTCTGAGAGACTGGGAGCTCAGGGAGTGAAGTACTACAGTGAGAGACTGTAGTGAGGAGAAATATTCAGTTATTCTGTGTTTCCAATAGTTAAGTACAGTTACCATTGGTGACTGTTACAAGATTTGTTGCCATAGGACACAGCAATCCTACCTATACAGACGTGGTATCCGCTGGAGGCCTTCCACTGTATAGCTGTCTACCTATAGAAGTCTCAGAGTCTGACAATTATCATTGCATCTACTTAAGGGTGTCCTGGCCCTAACCCTCTCTCCCACAGTTCCAAAGTGTCTGGCGCCCATCACTTCAGCTTGTATTACACCTACCATGCCTTGTAACCCACTCTACCAAGAAGAATGTCCGCTATCCCTGACTCTCAAGGTCACCATTAGGCCTCTAGAGGTCTGGGACCAGGCACTTAGATAAGGGGGGTTTTGGGGGGTTTAACCCCCCCAGAGCATCAGTGCAGAAGTAGTGACGTGTGCTTCAACAACTACATCGCTGCACTAACTCACACGCTGTTTTGCGCTGCCTGAGCCTGCTGTTACACTGTCTGATCACCGGGGTGTTGGGCTGACGGAGGCTCTGTCAGCAGGGAGGGGTGGGGCCGGGAGCTCCATTGATGCTCTGATCCTGCCCTGCCCCATGTAGCCTGTATGTACTTGGAGCAGAGTGAGCGCTGAGAGTGCTTCCCCTGTACATCTGAGAGCCCCGCCCTACCGTGGAAAGCCCCTCCCCCAGCCCTCTGAGAGAGGGAGGTGAGCCAGCTGGCCAGGTAGGTCTTTCTGCCAATAGTTGTACACTGCCTGTAGACTGTAGACTTACTGTTATGCTATGTCTTTCCCTGCAGCCGCAGTCTCTGGTCATTCCCTGCAGCCACAGTCTCTGGTCATCTGTGCATTTGGCTTGTGGCTGCAGCTACTGTGACATCAATGGGCAAGTTTAATGGCAGCACCGTGAAGCCAAGCATTGATGTCACGGCAATAGGGTGTGACTTGTCATGCGATTTGACAGGTCATATCGCACAAGTTGCTCCAATGTGAACGGGGGCTTAGGCCATTCTTATACCCAATCTGGTCATGCCAACTACTCTGCGGCATGCTCGTGCTAGCAACAAATCAGCAAGCAGAAATGATGTACAATAACCTCTAGCAATTAATCAGTGAGCTGTAACGTGTTCTGTAACATCTAGCAATCAGTCAGTGAGCAGTAATGATACACTGTAACCCCAGGCAACCAATCACAATCGCTGACTGATCTGCCACAGTAAACTGTTTTTGATTTAATTTTAAAGAGGTCCTGGCTCTCGCTGCTCCGCCTCCGCCCCTTAGTGTCTCCAGGCTCCTTTATATGAGACTATGTCTTCTTGTCTTGTCCAGCTGCAGCCACCATGACGGGAGGAAGCACTGAGCAGAGTGGGAGCGGCTGGCACCTTCCCCCCCACCGGTCCTCTCCATTTCCATTGGCTCCGCCTCCTTGCAGTGCCACTTCCCACCTTAGACTGCCGCTTGGGTGAGGAGCTGGACCCTCACTGGTGCTGTTAGCCACCAGTCTGCCACGTGGACATGGATGTGGATGTTCTGAAGTGCTTCTGCTGCCCGTGTTGACCCAGTCCACCCCGGGTCACTAGGTGTGTCCCTCTTTCCCTTGTGTCCTCCTCAGTTAGGCTAGCTTGGAGCTGCACAATTTCTTCCAGTAATTCTACTGGTATCTGAGACTGTGGCAACTGCTGGCAAAGTTGGTGATTGAGGCGCTGGACTGAGTCTTCCGTAATTGCTGTTGTGTTAGTCTGTTAGGACTTCCTCCCTCAATCAACTGGTCACATCTCTTCTCCCTCCTCTCTCCTTCCACTGGTCACCTCTGCACCAACTCCATCCACTTGTGACCCCCTCCCCCCATCTACTGGTCCATTCTTCATCCCCCTTAATCCACTGGTAACCTCTGCACCCCCTCTCTCCATGCACTGGTTACCCCTGGACTCCCCTCCTTCCACTGGTAGCCTCTGCACTCTCTTCACATGCTGGCGAACTCTGCATCCACCCCTGTTTATTGATCACATCGGCACCCACCTCCATCCACTGGTCACCAACTCTGCACCCACCTCAATCTATAGGTCACCTCTGCACCCTCTCCCTCCACTGGTCAGGTCACCTCTGCAACCCCCCTCCATTCACTGGTTACCTCTGCATTCCTCGTCATCCACAAGGCACTCTCTGCACCCCCTCCATCCATTGATCACCTTGGCACCCCCCTTCCTCCCCCCATCCACTGGTTACATCGGCACCCCCTCTGTTCGTGAGATTGAAACTCACAAAATCTATTCCATAACTAAGTTCAGGACAGAAGGTGAGGGAAAATCTCCCAGGTGGAACATTAGCAGCAAGAAATAACCCTACAAGGGTTTTAAACCTTGCACACTATACCCAAAATAAAAATGTTTTAGCTTTGTCATACAGTTTAAGCAAGAAAGAAATCAGAAAATGCACGTACCCTGTAAAAAAAGAAGAAAAAATTGTAGTAATTGCTCACCTTTTTTGCTGTTACTGAAGACCATTTAGTTGAATAGGAATTGTCCCCAAAAGTGTGCAAAGGAAAGGTGATAAACACTGGCACTGCAGCATTTAATACGTACCTCCCAACTTTTTAAGATGGGAATGAGGGACACCTATCAAAAGTATGCAGGCATAGGACACACCCCTTGTCACGCCCCCTTAAAGGAGAATTGTACAAAAAACAAGATTGGCTAAACCCACAAGTGCTTTTTTTTCCCACTACTATTCCTTTATATTTGCTGTTGGAATTTACAAATGCAGCAATTTAGAAATCAGATCAAATGTTTACTGCTGGAAAAAACTTTTTAATAGCTAAAAAGTGCATTTTATATACATCTATATAGATCAGACCAAAATGAGGGACAGAGGGACCTTGCTCCAAATCAGGGACAGTCCCTCGAAATCGGGAAAGTTGGGAGCTATGTTTATATCTGTTCAATTTTTTCTGTGAATGGTAATCCTACAAGCAGGCAGCCATCAGAAATTGTGGGGCCCCTTAGACAGCTTTAGGCCCGGGCCTGACCTCCAGCAATCCTCAGGGCTTGCCCACGGGCCGTTCCACTGAATCTGCCCACTAGCCATCCCACTAAGTCCTTCAGTTCACACAATTTTATTTTAACACTCTTACAACATCATATATGAAAATGAACAGTGTATTGTAAGTCATCAGTGCTTTAAAGGTTTGACAGTAGGAAATTATATTTTGCCCAAAAGACATCCCAGTCCAGCAGCTGTACACTCGCAGACACCCCCCCCCCCTTACACTTGCACATGCTCTCAGTGTTACGGACATATCTATACCTCACTTAAATAATTAAAATAAGTGATTAAAACCTTTTGTCTATATAAAATTAAATCAAACAATAGCGGTGCAAAAAGAGAAAGCACTTACATTTATTTATAAAGAAAAGAAACTTGTGATAATCCGATATTCGTGACTATACCATAAATGATACCACCTTTAAAACCAAGATGATACACAATAATAAAAATAGAAATATTGTTGTGTATCATTTATGTTATAGCAATATTCCATGCATATTTCCTCTAGAGCAGTGATGTTTTGGGGCTGTCACTGGGCAACACGGACTTTCAACTCCCTCCAAAGGTTTTCTATGGGGTTGAGATCTGGAGACTGGCTAGGCCACTCCAGGACCTTGAAATGCTTCTTACGAAGAAACTCCTTCGTTACCCGGACGGTGTGTTTGGGATCATTGTCATGCTGAAAGACCCAGCCACGTTTCATCTTCAATGCCCTTGCTGATAGGAGGAGGTTTGCACTCAAAATCTCACGATACATGGCCCCATTCATTCTTTCATGTACATGGATCAGTCGTCCTGTTCCCTTTGCAGAGAAACAGCCCCGAAGCATGATGTTGCCACCCCCATGCTTCACAGTAGGTATGGTGTTCTTTGGTTGCAACTCAGCATTCTCTCTCCTCCAAACACGACGAGTTGTGTTTCTACCAAACAGTTCTACTTTGGTTTCATCTGACCATATGACATTCTCCCAATCCTCTTCTGGATCATCCAAATGCTCTCTAGCAAACCTCAGACGGGCCTGGACATGTATTGGCTTAAGCAGGGGGACACGTCTGGCACTGTAGGATCTGAGTCCCTGGCGGGGTAGTGTGTTACTGATGGTAGCCTTTGTTAAGTTGGTCCCAGCTCTCTGCAGGTCATTCACTAGGTCCCCCCGTGTGGTTCTGGATTTTTGCTCACCGTTCTTGTGATCATTTTGACCCCACAGGGTGAGATCTTGCGTGGAGCCCCAGATCAAGGGAGATTATCAGTGGTCTTGTATGTCTTCCATTTTCTAATTATTGCTCCCACAGTTGATTTCTTCACACCAAGCTGCTTGCCCATTGCAGATTCAGTCTTCCCAGCCTGGTGCAGGTCTAAAAACAAATTTCTGGTGTCCTTCGACAGCTCTTTGGTCTTCACCATAGTGGAGTTTGGAGTGTGACTGTTTGAGGTTGTGGACAGGTGTCTTTTATACTGATAACAAGTTCAAACAGGTGCCATTAATACAGGCAATGAGTGGAGGACTGAAGAGCCTCTTAAAGAAGAAGATATAGGTCTGTGACAGCCAGAAATCTTGCTTGTTTGTAGGTGACCAAATAGTTATTTTCCACCATAATTTGCAATGTGATTGTCTGGATTGGTTTCCACATTTTGCCTCTCATAGTTGAGGTATACCTATGATGACAATTACAGGCCTCTCTCATCATTTTAAGTGGGAGAACTTGCACAATTGGTGGCTGACTAAATACGTTTTTGCCCCACTGTATGTCCATGGTATAAATATGAAATGTACAAAATATCCACCACAGTACCCCCTCAAGTTCATTATTGAACTTATGTCCTCCTTCAATGATCTTGTACCCACCCACAACAGCCCAGAAGCCCCGACCCTTCCCCCACCACCACTGCGGCCTCTTCCTTTCTTGAACCCGCTGTAGCCCATCACGGTAGACTTGAGACAGTCCTGGTGCCTTTGAGACTTCACATCCGACCCATGAGAGTCTGTACTGCAATGTTTCATCGCCCCTCTGCATTGGAAGAGCGGAACTCCAACATTGATGGCAGGATCCTTGCATATGTAGTCCTGTAACTTGGAAATATGGTGTTATGATTGTCACGATTGGATCGGACCGCGAGACAGCACTTTTCAGCATGGTGAAGGAAAGTTCAGGAGAGTCTTATTCGTGGCTCGTTTTTCTCAAGAAATTACTTGGTTCTCGTTGCTTCTTCAGGTGGTGGTTGGGCGGGCCTCCGGACAGTCGTGCATGAATACCAAAAAAGGAGAACGTCAGACAGGAGTTATTGGTGGAATGTCAGACAAGAGCAGTGGCGTGGTCATTAAGACTAAATACTTATGAGGGGTGTAATGTGGACGAGTAAGGTGGGATCCCCACATGGTACAGAGTCTCCAGTATCATCCATGGTAGGGATTGTCAACACTGCCTGCTATTGCCAGGTCCCTGGGTTCACCACACCTTTTCACGGGGCTCAGGTTAAAGCAGTAGACAGAATAGGGTAGGTACAATTACATTTGGGAGGTAGAATTACATTAAGACATAAGACCTGTATGTCCATTGATACTTTGTGAAATATGGTACTTCTATGTTTCAGGACCCCATTCTATAGGACCCACTGGAGTCAGGCAGAGACGGTAAACCCTTACAATTCACAACTAATCTCTGATATTCAAACAAAAGTTCCAGAAGATGAATACATTTTTATTTATTTTTTGTTTACAAAAGTTTTTATTTGGAAGACAAGTAAAAATTTACATACTTCAGTAAAAAGCAATGTATAACATACAGTAATGCTAGAATCTACAGGGTGTATTCATGAGTATGGCAATAAAGGTTAGAATAATAGGTAGTCAGTACCAGTAAAAAGGAAAAGGTAACGGTTGGGTATACAAAAAGAGTGTTGTGAATATGCATGGTATAGGGGCAATCTCAGTAATAGGTTTAAGCAGTGTGAGACTATACTATCAAATAGGAGTGGGTGGTGAATTTCGGCATATATGTGGTTTTTCTTATTAAGTTGGAGACCAGAATGTCCATTTCCCATTAAAAGTGTGCATACTGTCAAAGAGAGTGTGGTGGATCCTCTCAGATAGTCTGAGAGCCTCCATTCTGGTTAAGACCTGGGACCAGGGTAGGTTATGTGATTTCCAGTTTAGGGCGATCATCCATTGGACGGAGCTTATGAGTGAGTGTAGTAGTCTGTTACATGGTGAGGGGATGAATACATTTATTTTTAAAGATATAGCAGAACATTATCAGCTAATGGACTGGTACCATCACTTAAAGTGATTAAAGATAAGAATATGAACCAAAGAAAGTAGGAAAGAGAAAAAAGAGAAAAAAATAAAATAAGCAACAAAACATACAGGTTCAAAGCTGCTTCGACCCAGACCGTTTGTCACACATTTCACTATATGTCAAAGAGCACTGAATCTGCATTCATAAAAACAAACAAACAATATATAACTGTCCTGAAACAGTGCCTCGAAAAATAATACATTGCAGCTGTTGCAGCAGCAACTTGAAAAAAAAGTACAAAAAAAAATAAAAATAAATAAATAAAGGAGGAACAAAAAATAAAAATAGATAACTCTTCTCCCCTATTAGTGATCAACAGGTGAACAGGATCACTGTCACTAACAATTTAAGTCGGGTACAAAACAAAAAATAAAAAATATTAAAAAGGAGAGGCTAAAACAATGGTTGCTAAAAAACTTTTTAGAATTTAGTCAAACCCGACTGCCAAATCCGACTGCCCTTTATTATTACAGATTGAAGAGGCTTATCCCTAGAACAAAAACCAAGAAAAATATAGTTCTAGGGTCCTCTCTTAAATGCGCAAAATACTCTAAATAGGTCTCTTAATAGTGACCTGCATTGGGACCACAACAGGGTGGAGTTTACTAATGTTTTGGCCCTAAAACATCCTGATTTCCATCTCCCTTGTTATCTCCTCCCATGCTCAACCTCAGGACTGCTCCAGAACCTCTGGAACTCCCCACCCCCATATGTCCAGCCAGGCCCTACCCTTTCCACACCTAGAAAATGAAAGAGCCCTGCACTGCCGCACTCTGTATGAACGATTTATTTTCAAAATTAAAATCCAAAATTAATCCATAAGTTCAAAAGTCCAAGAACAAACAAAAACAGAAAACTGACATGCAGCTATGAGTAAGCATCTACCCTAGATGTGAAACGCGTCAGTTTTCCACCCCTGCATGTCAGTTTTCTGTTTTTGTTTGTTCTTGGACTTTTGAACTTATGGATTAATTTTGGATTTTAATTTTGAAAATAAATCGTTCATACAGAGTGTGGCAGTCCAGGGCTCTTTCCTTTTCTATGCATCAGTGCAGAGCCAGCACCTGTTTCAGTATCAGGGCGGGAGCTATCTTTGGAGCTTAACAGCGTGGAGCGGTACACACCTTCATCCTTTCCACACCTAGGTGTCCCTAAACACTCTTTTATTCCGGAAAGCCTACCCCACCTCCACCTAAAATGTTACCTCGGCCAACTCCATATCAGATAATTCCCAGTGGCTATTATTTTTGTTCCACCCCCTAGAGAAGGGCCTTTTTATTCAAGCCTTGCCCAAACTGTTGGCACCCTTTAAATCCTGTTGCCCAAAGTTTAACTACCTAACTTTTAACTCCTCCCCGAATCCCAACGGAAGTTTCAGTAAGTGTAAGGGGATGTCAGGTTTGCTATAAAACCTTTCTTCAGGGGCTATCGGGGTGCAACCCGGGGGTTCCTTCTATATCCCTCCCAAGGACAAGAGTATAGGTACAATAGACTCCCATAGGTAGTGTACCCTGTTGAGTACAATTCAACCTGATGCTGAAAACAGTGCATCATTTGACATGTGATACCAGCACCAGTACCCCGACATCCGGTATTGAGTCTAACAACACCTACACAATTGAAGCAATGACAAAACCCACAAAATTCTATCCCTGTGCCTGGATTTCAGTGACCATGCCCAGGGTATATCATGCACCCCTACCTACTGTTAGGTTCAAGAAACACCCTAGTTCCATGACTAATGCCACATCGGTATCCTCTAGGACAAAGAACCAAACTCGCCTATGTCCTAAATAATACCCCAGAGCTTCCTTCCCAGCAATGATCTCCCCATCCAGAACACAAAGTGAAATACCTTCCCAACATTTCTCGTTCACCACTGTGTATTGACCTGGCATGCAAGGACATCGTGGTCACACTTCTGACAGAGGGAAATTTCAACCTTCCCCCCAGCGTCTGTACCCTCTGATCACATGTGGGTCACTTATCCACAAATGCAACAAGATAGAATCCCCCGTCAGTAAGCCATTGATGCCACCGACTATACAGACCGAGTCTGCATTTCTGTACATGAGATCATACAGCATAACACCTTTCCGCAATCCAAACTAGTACCGCCCATCCAGGCATTTGACCACCACTTTGGATTGGTGTAGGTGATGTGTTTTGGCACAGTCTTACTGAGCGGTGATGCTAACTCATCAGGCCACTGCCCTTCATAGAGAGATTTGTACAATCAGCTTGATGTTGGTTCATAACTCCACCTGCCCCTGCGTGCACACCAGAGCCAATGACATATATCTGCCCTGTACCATCTCACACTCTCTACCAACCTCTCACCATGGTTGACAAAATCTTGAGCTACTTTACACTGGGTATTTATGTGACTTTGCAAGGATGCCACCAATCTCTCTGAGCAACAAAGCCGTACTTATTGTCTGAAGCTATGGCTGCGAGTTTGTTCCTCAGGAGACCGCTGTCCACTCCATTACTACCACCCATCCCAGCTCCTATTCCCCCCAATATAGTGCTGAATACATCCCTCCTCTTTCGGGTTACTCCTCAGAAATAAGCATTCCGCACATCTCTGGGAGCAAGCCACCGATATACTGACTGCACTTGATTCAGAGTATATTCAGCACATATAGGGGAATAGGTTTTTATCAACCACTATGAGATCCTGGAGCGCCATGTGGTGAAGGCATACTGTACCTTGGTAGCCAGTGTTTATTCCCTTTGTTCAACGGAGCATGCTCCTGTGTGTAGTCCCTGGCATTACCTGTGCAGGGTTTCAAACCTCTCAGGTGAGACATCAATTAGGTGTATCTCCCACATGACCAGTTCTGGTGTCCCCCATGTCCACTAACTGAGAGCTTCTCTATAGGACTGCTAAGATTGAGACACCACCCCTACGAGGAAGTTTTCACCCCATTGATTTGTCACCTGGAACCCTCTAGTCTGGTCAACAGACACCTTATTATGCTTAGGTGCCAGTCTCCTAGATACCTGCACCATATTCAGTATCCCACATGTCCCCCATTAAAAAAAACATTTCCTTCTTTCAATTCCTGTCCAGACTCAAAACCCCCAGAACAAGATGGACTCCAGGGTGTAACCCAGTAGAGTCTGATAGGATAGTACCCAAATTGACCGTGATATATGCCCAATGTTCAGTCCCTGCCATTAGGGATGAGAATAGTACAAGTTAGATTTGACAACCCTGGAACTGAGTCCTCCACCACTCCATAGGACTCGTAGTCAGTTCAGATACTACCCCACCTGCCTGTCTTTGCAAAGTGGAACTTGTCCCACTGAGTAAGAGTCAGTCACCTCTCCGAGGTTTTGGATACTGGCCAGAGCAAGTTGGATTTCCTAACCCTTCCCTGATATGTAGCCCAGGACCTCCCAATGTGTTCCTAAATATCTCCAGCTCCGTAGTGTTTACGGTACCCAGTGACCCACCTCCCGCTCCAAAGACAGTCTCCATTAAACCTCTCTTTTTCCTAAGTATGAAAAATAGTCTGGATACCCAGATTGAAAACCACCTGCCACCAGGTACACCCGATCCCTCATAGAGGCTGCACACCTTCTCCCTCCTCTATCAATTCGGTAATCAGACAATGTTATCCTTCACCCCTACAACACAAACTGTCTACACTATTCAGACAGGACTCACATGAATGACAGGAGCCTAGTGCCACGCTGGAGCACTGGTCTTCTTGGCATGCAAGACACAGACAACCAGTTAAGGTACACAAGTAATCTAGGACAGGAAGGACACCTATGGGTATTAACTGAGGAGAATACGGCATGCCCACACATACATCGGAAGTGAGGGCTCTTGGAACAGTTGGTAACACCCCATGTAATCTCCCTGCACAATTTTTCTCCAGACTTAACCAAAACGATACAATATGAGGCCAGGCCTATACACTCTCAACTTGTAGCAATCAGGCAGGCCCTCATACCACACATCTGCAGGTAAATCTAAAAGAAATTGGAAAACAAAAATTGCATAATGTGTATCCAGCTCGAGGAACTGCTGCTACCAGACACAACTGACCAATAGACTAAGAAAAATCCCTTTCAGTACTGAGGCGCCGGGATCACTGAACAGTAGTGGGTACACGAGCCGACCGGTGTGCCTTGAAACACACAGATATTCATTAGGCAGTTGGTAACAAATGGCCACATAAAAACTGCCAAACAGGAAACTCTAGGAGAACTACATTTTGGGGACATACAGATAGCTAGGGACATTAGCATACCTTAGCCTAAGGCAATGCAACCTTGTACAGTCAGGCAAGGTTGGGCGTGTAACTAATTACAATAACAGCAGGGGGGGTTTTAAGCCGTCCTAAACACAAGTCCACCCAAAGTAACATCAGACCATTACCCTTTAGAGCCATAGAACTACACATATCAGCATGGCTGATCTTTGGTAATAGGAAACAGATATGCAACGGATCTATGACCGATCCATTTCAAACTCTGGAGAATACCCCAAAACCCTTTTACCACTAAGTGCAGTACCCCTGGCCGAGATTTATAACGCCTCTTAGCCTAACATATGTGTTAGAGTGCCAATTATCCCCTGCAGTCTTACTTAACTTTTCATTTATACAAATTAATATGCGGACTTCAGTTAGTTGGTTCTGCTACTCAGTGGATCAGAACATACAGCACACACTAGGTGGTCCAAAACACAACCGAACGGACTGCCAAATAGTATAAAACAGACCACATAACCCAGACAAACCAAGTGAAAGAAAAAAATAATTTTTTATAAAGTTGCCTATGGAGGCTATGATTTCCTCTTGTTCTGAAAGCCAGAAAACCCAATTATCGAATCTGAGGGATAAAACACCAACAAAAGTTAGTAATAAACATTCCATTTTTCGCCTGGAAACAAAAAACAATGGTTATATACCAGTAACAAGACATTAGCATATGAAACACAAATTTACATTACATAAACCGTGCACTTTTTTAACATACCAAAAATTGTTGAGCTCAACTTTTTATTAATATGTATTACTTAAAGTGGTTGTAAACCCACTTTTTTTTTTTTTTGCCAACCTGTAAAAGAAAGGCATAATGAGCTATTTTGACTAGCATAATAGCTCATTATGTACCACTTACCTTAGATCGGGGCCCCCGAGGCAGTCCGCGTCCCTCTGTCCAGCCGCAGACATCACTGCGGCGATAGCCGGAATGTTACTTCCGGGTATCGCCGCACCAGCCAATCACAGCGCCGCTCCGGCGCTGTGATTGGCCGGAGCGGTGGAGATGTCACTCTGCGCATGCGCGCGGGAGGCGTCCCATTCGGCTACGCCCAGCGATTGCTGGGAAGTAGCCGAGTTTGTGAATGGGATTAACCCCATGAATGCGCCGTTGTCTATGGCGCGCATGCGCCGTAGACAGCGGCGCCTGTCATTTTAGTAAATATCTCCTAAACCGTGTAGGTTTAGGAGATATTTCTTGCACCAACAGGTAAGCCTTAATCTAGGCTTACCTGTAGGTGCAAGTTGAAAAAGTGGGTTTACAACCACTTTAATACATATTAATACCACGTGGTATTTTGTTTTATGGTATACCAATAATCCCCCCCAAAAAAATGTATTCACTATGGTGAGAAAAAATTTAGCAACTTGCCATAAACCTTTTAACGGTACCCTTTGTCAACCAATTGTAATATTTCACAACAAAACCCTTCGCAGAACTGTCTCTGTAAAACAAACACATTTTAGTAAATGCACCTTTAAAAAAAAACACTATTACAGATAATTATCTTGGCTCAGGTCATTTGCATGTTAATACAATCCGTTTTACATTCTCACAGATCTGGTTGGAAAGAAGGGGGGTCATTTGGGCTGTCAGCAACTCCACACACACTTTCATACACTTAGCTAGGTCAAAGATGAACTCTAGACATCACACAAATCAAAATTTTTTTTTTCTATCATAACCTGTACTTCTTCTTAAACCCATAACATCGGTTTGGTAAGGTTCCTCCTCGTCCCCCTGTTCATCACTGTCACTACTCTGGGGATGTGGACTACCATTGTCTTTAGTGGCTGTCCCTGCTTGTCCCTAATAAAAATATTCACCTATATTCTACCATCCATGCACTCCAAGCATCTCTTTCAATTATTCTTCCCATGGTGACTGTACCACAGGGCTTCCCAAGCGTTTGGGATGACAGTACCTTTTCTTTTAAAATACAGTTTCTCAGTCCAGGGCCGTCTTTAATATGGTTTGGGCCCTGGGCAAACATTTTTTTTGCCCCCCCCCCCCTCCAGCTTATTTTGGGCCAGGCTGGTTCACATGTATGTGTTTTGGCGGCCCTCATTTGCGCAGGTACAGCAGCCCATTCATTTGAATAGGCTGCCATGCCTTTGTTTCCTGCAGAAAAAAAGGTGCATGCAGCATTTTAAAAATGCATTTGCCTTGAAATCCATTCTGCTTTTGCACCATGCAACTTACCTGCAGTTCCTGCACACACAAATGCACTGTGTTTTTAAAAGCGTGACCTAAACATCTAAAAATGCAGCAAGTTTTGGCGGTGCAGGAACTGCAGATAAGTCACATGGTGCAAAAGCAGAATGGACAGACAGTGCTGTATTTCATTGCTTGTGCTGTGTGCAGGAAACGCAGGCATGGCAGCCCATTCAAATGAAAGCAGTATAATGGGAGGGGTGTTAGTAGAGGGCAGTATAATGGGAGGGGTGTTAGTGGAGGGCAGTATAATGGGAGGGGTGTTAGTGGAGGGCAGAATAATGGGAGGGGCGTTAGTGGAGGGCAGTATAATGGGAGGGGTGTTAGTGGAGGGCAGTATAATGGGAGGGGTGGTAGTGGAGGGCAGTATAATGGGAGGGGTGGTAGTGGAGGGCAGTATAATGGGAGGGGTGGTAGTGTAGGGCAGTATAATGGGAGGGGTAGTGGAGGGCAGTATAATGGGGGAGTAGTGGAGGGCAGTATAATGGAGGGGGGGTAGTGGAGGGCAGTATAATGGGGGGGTAGTGGAGGGCAGTATAATGGAGGGGGGGTAGTGGAGGGCAGTATAATGGGGGGGTAGTGGAGGGCAGTATAATGGGGGGTAGTGGAGGGCAGTATAATGGGGGGGTAGTGGAGGGCAGTATAATGGGGGTGTGTTAGTGGAGGGCAGTATAATGGGGGGGGTGTTAGTGGAGGGCAGTATGGGGGGGTAGTGGAGGGCAGTATAATGGGGGGGTAGTGGAGGGCAGTATAATGGGGGGGTAGTGGAGGGCAGTATAATGGGGGGATAGTGGAGGGCAGTATAATGGGGGGGTAGTGGAGGGCAGTATGGGGGGGTAGTGGAGGGCAGTATAATGGGGGGGTAGTGGAGGGCAGTATGGGGGGGTAGTGGAGGGCAGTATAATGGGGGGGGTAGTGGAGGGCAGTATAATGAGGGGTAGTGGAGGGCAGTATGGGGGGGGTAGTGAAGGGCAGTATAATGGGGGGATAGTGGAGGGCAGTATAATGGGGGGGTAGTGGAGGGCAGTATAATGGGGGGGTAGTGGAGGGCAGTATGGGGGGACTGTACAGCATGACTGTGTATGGGAGGGAGCAGAGTGACCATGAGCTACTCAGGGCAGTGCAGGGAGCATTTCTCCTACCTTTCTTCCATCGGCAGGAACAGCCTTCATCTTCAGGGAAGACCCAGAGTCGGGGGCGGAGCTTAGGCGCGAGGAGGAGGAATCCGAATGTTGGGGCTCTCCTCGTCGTGATGTCACCAGGCAGCAGTGACTGTAAGGTGCACAGATAGCAAGGGGCGGGGCCAGAACGTCAGTGGCGCTCAAGGCCCCGCCCACCCGCGGCCAGACCCTTCATTGAAAAAATGCAGCACTGGCACTGCTGCACTATGCGCGCATCGCGCTGACAGTGACAGACTGTGTGTGTGTGGGTTTTCAGAGCTGATTTGCGGGCAGCACGTGGGCTTAATGGCAGCTCTGCCTTGGGCCCCAAACAGTGACAGGGCCCTGGGCAGCTGCCCCGCTTTGCCCTGCGGTAAAGACGGCCCTGTCTCAGTCCAGCAATCCCCAATATTGCATATTTCCCAACTCAAGGCCCATATACCCATCCTTTCAGTGTTGCCAACCCCCCCCGAAGTGAAATTTACTGGCAGAGCGACAAAATTTACGAACGACACCAAATTTTTACTGCCACTGTACAAAAGTACCTAAAATTACTGTTTTTAGTGCTAAACAGTGCAAATATCAATATTTGACCTATAAACACATAGCTAATGCTATTATCAATGTGTTTAAGTTAAACAAAAGTAAAAAAACATATTTCTCAATTGACACGAAGGTCAGGATACCATAACCCAGCCAGCACAGAGTTCCCCCTTACATCAGAGTCTGAAGGATGCCCCCTTACAGTGCAAGGGAACTCCTGTGTAAAGGGGAACGCTGCAGATAGCAATGCAAGGGGGAACTCTGATGTGGAGGGGGGCTCTGGTGAATAGAGACCACCTTCCGCAGAGTGAATACACTAAGGTAAGGGGGGGTAGTAATATAGGGGGGACCTTTATATCAGTGCCCCCTTACATTATTGTATTCACTTACCTCCTTAGATCAATGACCCCCCCTCAGACGACTGGCCTGGCGGCGGTGTCACTGACCTCCTCTCAGGTGCACAGTGCGGGGCTCAGTCAGACGGCTCCAGCTCGGCGGCTCTGATCTCCTCTCCACAGTCCACACGTCTGTTTCTTCCCGTAACCCCCATCCCGGCGCTCCCACTCTTGACTTCTTTCTAGGATCCCCTCAGAGACTGCAGACATGATAAAAGACAGGAGATGGTCAGAGGCTGCGGACACGATACAGGAGGTGGACAGAGGCTGCGGACATACTGCAGGAGGTGGACAGAGGCTGCAGATTCATGACACATGAGGTGGACAGAGGCTGCAGATTCATGACACAGGAGGGGGACAGAGGCTACGGACATGACACAGGAGGGGGACAGAGGCTGCGGACATGACACAGGAGGGGGACAGAGGCTGCGGACATGACACAGGAGGGGGACAGAGGCTGCGGACATGACACAGGAGGGGGGCAGAGGCTGCGGACATGACACAGGAGGGGGGCAGAGGCTGCGGACATGACACAGGAGGGGGACAGAGGCTGCGGACATGACACAGGAGGGGGACAGAGGCTGTGGACATGCAACTGCGCATGCGCCGTTCCGAAGCCGGCCGGGCACGGGAAAGCTCGTATGCGCTCGGCCAGGCGGCGCATGCGCAGTAACGTAATGGCGCCACACGGCTCGATTTTTGAATAGACGATTAGAACGGGAGTGCGGTGACGGTCGCGGGCTACAGTGGCTCGTGCAGTGCACTCGCTGTCACCATAGTAGGAGGAGAGGACTCGGCCGAGCAGGGGTGAGGAGGAGGAGGAGGGGATATGAAGTAAGGGGAGGACTGCGCTGGGGCTGGGAGTGGGAGCCCGGAGGGTGAAGCAGCCATGGCATGCAGGGGAGGGACAGAGACTGATGTGCTCTGTCCACCATCATATAACTTCTCCTCCACATCAGGATGCTGTGTCCTCCTCCTGTGCCCCTTTCACCTCTCCAGAGGTCAGAGCTGCCCTGACCTGTGGAGAGGTGAAAGGGGCACAGGAGGAGGACACAGCATACTGATGATGTGGAGGAGAAGTTATATATTGGTGGACAGAGGAGGAGGCCACTGTGAGGAGGACCCTATCATATTCGCAGCCACTTTCCCCCTCCTGTGTCATGTCCGCAGCCTCTGTCCCCCTCCTGTGTCATGTCCGCAGCCTCTGTCCCCCTCCTGTGTCATGTCCACAGCCTCTGTCCCCCTCCTGTGTCATGTCCGTAGCCTCTGTCCCTCTCCTGTGTCATGAATCTGCAGCCTCTGTCCACCTCCTGTGTCATGAATCTGCAGCCTCTGTCCACCTCCTGCAGTATGTCCGCAGCCTCTGTCCACCTCCTGTATCGTGTCCGCAGCCTCTGACCATCTCCTGTCTAATATCATGTCTGCAGTCTCTGAGGGGATCCTAGAAAGAAGTCAAGAGTGGGAGTGCCGGGATGGGGGTTACGGGAAGAAACAGACGTGTGGACTGTGGAGAGGAGATCAGAGCCGCCGAGCTGGAGCCGTCTGACTGAGCCCCGCACTGTGCACCTGAGAGGAGGTCAGTGACAGCCAGTCGTCTGAGGGGGGGTCATTGATCTAAGGAGGGAAGTGAATACAATAATGTAAGGGGGCACTGATATAAAGGTCCCCCCTATATTACTAACCCCCCCTTACCTTAGTGTATTCACTCTGCGGAAGGTGGTCTATATTCACCAGAGCCCCCCTCCACATCAGAGTTCCCCCGATCTGCTGATTGTGGGTGCAATGCTTTACACGTCCCTTACAGAAAAAAAAGTATATTTATTTTTTACCTGCAAAAAATGTGCATTTATCTTTTTGTAAAAGTCAACATTTCCTTTAAGTCTGTGATCATATTTTCACTAGGGATGCACCGATACCGATACTAGTATCGGTATCGGTGCTGATACTAGGCATTTTAGCGAGTATCGGTACTCGCTACAATGCTCCGATACCGGAAGCCGATACCAGAAGTGACGTTGCGTGGGAGCGGACCCCCTCCTCCTCCCCTCCGGACAGCACCATCTCCGCTGCTTGCTCCCATCATCGCGTGGTGCAGGCCCGCCGGGCTTCCTGTCCTAACAGCCCACCAGCCTGTCTCCGCACTGCACACCTCCCTCCTCCAGCTCTGACTCCCGGCCACACAGAGCACTGGATACAGAGAACAGGTATGTGAAGACACTGTACATCCTATCCTGTTGTACTGAGCAGCAGGGCTCTCTCCCTCCTCCTTGCAGTCCCTAACTGTCTCTTGTACCATGCCTGCAGTCCCTAACTGTCTCCTGTACCATGCCATTGCCTGCAGCCCCTGACTGTCTCCTGTACCATGCCTGCAGCCCCTGACTGTCTCCTGTACCATGCCTGCAGACCCTGACGGTCTCCTGTACCATGCCTGCAGTTCCGATAGGTATCGGTAATTGGTATCGGCGAGTACCTGAGGTAAAGTATCGGTACTCGTACTCAGTGTTAAAAAAGTGGCATCGATGCATCCCTAATTTTCACCATAAAGGTCAAGGCCACTGCAAGGTACAGTCATTTCAGAATCACACAAATATAAACAACATTGTTATATGTCAAAGTTCTTATTTGGAGAGTTACTCTTCATAATGTCTACTCATGCATCAACTAAATGCTGCTTGGTTTGTTTTGTTTCTAGATTGATGCAGTATAAAATCTTGCCACTAGATGGCAGGCTGAGTTTGCTATTAAATTGAATTACTTTCTGCAAGCTTTGGACTTTTACATTGATCTGATTCAGAATGTGAGCATTTTTACTACAGTTACGAAATTATCATGCCAGCTGCCACAACTCAACTTCTGTCTGTTGTTTTACTAGTGTAAGCCAGCAGAACTGGCACAGCTGGCAGTGTTGCTGGCACACACATTTATAGCCTTAATTTTAGTATAATTCAACTGTAGTTAAATGTCATAAACAGCGCAATAAATAAAACAAAAAATACACCCAGTCTCCTGCTCACATCAAAGCATTATACATCACAAATTTTTATTCATTTTTTTAAGATATTTTTATTGAAATTTTGTACACAACACACAAAAGAAACAGAAAAAACAACTTTGGTTATTTACTGCATCAGAGCATTACAACCTGCATTAAAACAGACATTAAACATGTCAGATGTTTCTTGTCATTATTAAGCATAAGAATAGGTAATACACTTTCCCCAGTATGAGGTCACCTGAAGGATGTACCTGACACAGGTTCATTGTATCAATAATGCACATTATCTAGCACGTGGTCTGCCTGATGTGAGGGTGAAGGGGTTGACCAGCCATCTGCCCCATATCTTTTGAAATGTTTTGGATTGTTTCCGAATCTCAAATGTAAGTATGTACAGTTAGGGATGAGCTTCGTGTTCGAGTCGAACATACGTTCGACTCGAACATCGGCTGTTCGATCGTTCGACGAAGATCGAACGATTTGGGCCGTTCGCGCCAAATTCGAGTGACGCGAACGGCCCACAATGCACTACGCCATCGCAGTGTCATCCATGCGCTGTGATTGGCCAAGCATGCACTGTGACCCCGCATGCTTGGCCAATCACAGCGCCGGCAGCGAGGAGAGCAATGATTGGCCACAGGCAGGATGCCTGTGGCCAATTATTGCTGAGGGGGTTTAGTACACGCCCCACACTATAAAAGGCCGCCAGCGCGGCGGCCTTGTGTAGTGTGTTCCGGAGCAGGGAAAGAGAAGCATAGGCAGGGACAGTGTCATTTTTTTCCCTTTATTAATCCTGGATTCCTTGTGTTTAGGGACAAATAAGGATAGGTAGGGAGAGTGTCAGTGTGTTATTCTGTGCTAAACCTTGTTTGTAGGGACAGAGAAGGACAGTGAGGGAAAGTGTCAGTGTGCTATTCTGTTCTAAACCAATCTTGCTGAACCATATTTGAAATCCTTGAGTTTAGGGACAGAGAGGTACAGTGAGGGAAAGTGTCAGTGTGCTATTCTGTTCTAAACCAATCTTGCTGAACCATATTTGAAATCCTTGAGTTTAGGGACAGAGAAGGACACTCGTGGAAACTATCAGTGTGCTATTCTGTGCTAAATCTTGTTTGTAGGGACAGAGAAGGACAGTGAGTGAAACTGACAGTGTGCTATTCTGTTCTAAACCAATCTTGCTGAACCATATTTGAAATCCTTGAGTTTAGGGACAGAGAGGTACAGTGAGGGAAAGTGTCAGTGTGCTATTCTGTTCTAAACCAATCTTGCTGAACCATATTTGAAATCCTTGAGTTTAGGGACAGAGAAGGACACTCGTGGAAACTATCAGTGTGCTATTCTGTGCTAAATCTTGTTTGTAGGGACAGAGAAGGACAGTGAGTGAAACTGACAGTGTGCTATTCTGTT
This sequence comes from Rana muscosa, assembly GCA_029206835.1. NCBI lineage: Eukaryota > Metazoa > Chordata > Amphibia > Anura > Ranidae > Rana > Rana muscosa. Next base: position 937,932,358 of record CM055118.1, on the reverse strand, counting down.
CTAAACCAACCTTGCTGAACCATATTTGAAATCCTTGAGTTTAGGGACAGAGAGGTACAGTGAGGGAAAGTGTCAGTGTGCTATTCTGTTCTAAACCAATCTTGCTGAACCATATTTGAAATCCTTGAGTTTAGGGACAGAGAGGTACAGTGAGGGAAAGTGTCAGTGTGCTATTCTGTTCTAAACCAATCTTGCTGAACCATATTTGAAATCCTTGAGTTTAGGGACAGAGAAGGACACTCGTGGAAACTATCAGTGTGCTATTCTGTGCTAAATCTTGTTTGTAGGGACAGAGAAGGACAGTGAGTGAAACTGACAGTGTGCTATTCTGTTCTAAACCAATCTTGCTGAACCATATTTGAAATCCTTGAGTTTAGGGACAGAGAGGTACAGTGAGGGAAAGTGTCAGTGTGCTATTCTGTTCTAAACCAATCTTGCTGAACCATATTTGAAATCCTTGAGTTTAGGGACAGAGAAGGACACTCGTGGAAACTATCAGTGTGCTATTCTGTGCTAAATCTTGTTTGTAGGGACAGAGAAGGACAGTGAGTGAAACTGACAGTGTGCTATTCTGTTCTAAACCAACCTTGCTGAACCATATTTGAAATCCTTGAGTTTAGGGACAGAGAGGTACAGTGAGGGAAAGTGTCAGTGTGCTATTCTGTTCTAAACCAATCTTGCTGAACCATATTTGAAATCCTTGAGTTTAGGGACAGAGAGGTACAGTGAGGGAAAGTGTCAGTGTGCTATTCTGTTCTAAACCAATCTTGCTGAACCATATTTGAAATCCTTGAGTTTAGGGACAGAGAAGGACACTCGTGGAAACTATCAGTGTGCTATTCTGTGCTAAATCTTGTTTGTAGGGACAGAGAAGGACAGTGAGTGAAACTGACAGTGTGCTATTCTGTTCTAAACCAATCTTGCTGAACCATATTTGAAATCCTTGAGTTTAGGGACAGAGAGGTACAGTGAGGGAAAGTGTCAGTGTGCTATTCTGTTCTAAACCAATCTTGCTGAACCATATTTGAAATCCTTGAGTTTAGGGACAGAGAAGGACACTCGTGGAAACTATCAGTGTGCTATTCTGTGCTAAATCTTGTTTGTAGGGACAGAGAAGGACAGTGAGTGAAACTGACAGTGTGCTATTCTGTTCTAAACCAACCTTGCTGAACCATATTTGAAATCCTTGAGTTTAGGGACAGAGAGGTACAGTGAGGGAAAGTGTCAGTGTGCTATTCTGTTCTAAACCAATCTTGCTGAACCATATTTGAAATCCTTGAGTTTAGGGACAGAGAGGTACAGTGAGGGAAAGTGTCAGTGTGCTATTCTGTTCTAAACCAATCTTGCTGAACCATATTTGAAATCCTTGAGTTTAGGGACAGAGAAGGACACTCGTGGAAACTATCAGTGTGCTATTCTGTGCTAAATCTTGTTTGTAGGGACAGAGAAGGACAGTGAGTGAAACTGACAGTGTGCTATTCTGTTCTAAACCAATCTTGCTGAACCATATTTGAAATCCTTGAGTTTAGGGACAGAGAGGTACAGTGAGGGAAAGTGTCAGTGTGCTATTCTGTTCTAAACCAATCTTGCTGAACCATATTTGAAATCCTTGAGTTTAGGGACAGAGAAGGACACTCGTGGAAACTATCAGTGTGCTATTCTGTGCTAAATCTTGTTTGTAGGGACAGAGAAGGACAGTGAGTGAAACTGACAGTGTGCTATTCTGTTCTAAACCAACCTTGCTGAACCATATTTGAAATCCTTGAGTTTAGGGACAGAGAGGTACAGTGAGGGAAAGTGTCAGTGTGCTATTCTGTTCTAAACCAATCTTGCTGAACCATATTTGAAATCCTTGAGTTTAGGGACAGAGAGGTACAGTGAGGGAAAGTGTCAGTGTGCTATTCTGTTCTAAACCAATCTTGCTGAACCATATTTGAAATCCTTGAGTTTAGGGACAGAGAAGGACACTCGTGGAAACTATCAGTGTGCTATTCTGTGCTAAATCTTGTTTGTAGGGACAGAGAAGGACAGTGAGTGAAACTGACAGTGTGCTATTCTGTTCTAAACCAATCTTGCTGAACCATATTTGAAATCCTTGAGTTTAGGGACAGAGAGGTACAGTGAGGGAAAGTGTCAGGCCTCGTACACACGACCGATTTTCTCGTCCAAAACAGTCAAGAAAGACTGGCGCGAGAGTTTTTTTGTCTAGAAAAACGTTCGTGTGTATGGTTTTACGACGAGAAACTTGCCGAGAATCTCGACGAGAAAATAGAGAACCTGCTCTCTATTTTCTCGTCAGGATTCCAGATTTCCTCGTCGTGTTTCTCGTCGGCCTGTTTTGTGACGAGAAAATGGTTCGTGTGTATGCTTTTACGACTCTTCCAAAAGCGCGCATGCTCACAAGCAACTATGAGACGGGAGCGCATCTTCTGGTAAAACAAGCCTTCATAATGGAGAGAGCACATTCGTCACGCTCATAAATATTTCATCGTTTAAATGTTCTGCATTGAAATCTTCGTTAGAATGTTACATTAATCAAAACGAGTGACCTTCTTTTGCTGCTGATATTCACACAGAGTTGAGCCTTATTTTTAACTTTTTTCATGCTGCTCTTTATAAGATTTATGTGTATTATATCGTGCAAGTTTTTAGGAATAATTTAAATGGTTAGATTTTTCAAAATGATGTTAATTATAATTTCTCAATGTTTTGATAGCGATCTCCCATTTAATTTTGGAATCTATATTATTAAAATTTCACACCATGTTTTTGTGCTAATCAGATTTAGTTATTCTTTTGGGGGGGGGTGATATCTGTGCCTTTTATTGTCAGTCAAATGTATCTGCTTACTCCAAAGCTTGTTTTTTTTTATTTAAAAAGACACATAGTCAAGTATGAACTTAAACAAAAAACACATTTATTCATGTTTATAAATTAAATAAAGAGAAGGCAGCGCTGGAGAAGCTGCTGCCATTTGTGCATCCCAGGGACCCCAGAGCACACAGCAACCCTGTGTGGACACTAAAATTGGGAGCTTGAGAAGGCCCACATTTCTGAACACAATCTGATGCTGGCCTCCCAGAGGTCAGGAACAGCAGCAGGTGAGATATATGTCCCAAGTGTGTGGTACTACAACAGGCTGCCTTCTGTCCGACCACAATGAAGCAAGGCCATCACTTCCTCTTCTTCCTGGCAACCTTCCCTGAAGCCTTTCCTGAAGCCTTTCCTGAAGCCTTTCCTGCAGCCTTTCCTGTAGCCTTCCTTCTTCATTTGGCTGGAGGCTGGCCCACTGGAGGGGTACTCCTGTCAGGAGGAGGTGGAGGTGTAGCAGAAGGGGTTGGGGCAGAAGAAGAAGGTGGAGGTGTAGCAGAAGGGGGTGGGGCAGAAGGTGGAGGTGTAGCAGAAGGGGGTGGGGCAGAAGGTGGAGGTGTAGCAGAAGGGGGTGGGGCAGAAGGTGGAGGTGTAGCAGAAGGGGGTGGGGCAGAAGGTGGAGGTGTAGCAGAAGGGGGTGGGGCAGAAGGTGGAGGTGTAGCAGAAGGGGGTGGGGCAGAAGGTGGAGGTGTAGCAGAAGGGGGTGGGGCAGAAGGTGGAGGTGTAGTAGAAGGGGGTGGGGCAGAAGAGGAAGGTGGAGGTGGAGGTTGAGGTTGGGTCAGTTGGGCCACCTCACATATGGCGGTATTGGGGGTAATTTGCTCCATCACCCCCTTGTTGAGCAAGGTGATGAGCAGGGGCTCGCATAGGAGGCGTTGCTCCATGCTCATCACCTTGAACTTAGCCTCCACTAGGCCGGCAATGGCCTCTTCAGGGGATGTGGGCTCCTTGAGGGTGGCATGGGCCTCTTTAATAAGGGCCATTGCTGCCTCACTGGTGGTCCTGTCCCTCCTGCCTCTTTTGTGAAACCGGATGGGAGGCACCTGGGATCTGGTGCTTCTCCTTTGCCCTGCCACCTCCTATCTGCCACTGGGCCCTGCCACCTCCTGTCTGCCACTGGGCCCTGCCACCTCCTGTCTGCCACTGGGCCCTGCCACCTCCTGGCTGCCACTGGGCCCTGCCACCTCCTGTCTGCCACTGGGCCCTGCCACCTCCTGGCTGCCACTGGGCCCTGCCACCTCCTGGCTGCCACTGGGCCCTGCCACCTCCTGGCTGCTACTGGGCCCTTCCTCCTCCTGCCTGACAGTTTCCAGACCCTCCTCCTGGCTGATTTCATCCTGTGTATGAAAAAGGAACATAGTTTAATATGTTGGTTTAATCTTTGCATCAAACTTTGTAATCCTGATGGAAGCAATTAGAATGTAAATGCATAAATCCTTGCTTTAAATTTACCACAACATCAGCTTGACTATTTACCACACAATTAAGTGCAGAATAATGTCTACAGATCCTGATTTCACTTGTTGAATACAAAATAATGTATGTTTCTCATCCTGACATATTTGGGAAACATTAATTTTATCCCAATACATTTTCAGTTAATACTATACCTGGCTCCAGATGGACAAATCAGGATCATCCAGGATGGCTGCCTCCTCTTGCTCCAGAGAAGGCTCAGGTTGGCTGCAGGGAAGTCTGGGGGGAAGAGTGGAGAGTGATGGCCTTGTCTCAATGTGGTCATCCAGGAAGGACATCCTGTTGTAGTACCACAAAATCGGGACATAAACATCATCTGCTGCTGCTCCTGACCTCTGAGAAGCCAGGACCTTAGAGCGTTCAGTCCTGTAGGTACCTCTCAAGCTCCCAATTTTAGTGTCCACTTGTTTTGCTGTGGCTGTGGGCACCTTGGTATGCACAAATGGGAGCAGCTTCTCCAGCGCTGCTTTTCTCACCCCTTTTTTTTTATGGATGGGGTTTTTCGTCTCCCACAGAGCCGGCAGCTCCCTTACCCGGTCAATAAATTCCGCCAGGAACTCTTTGTCGCTAATAAAGACATTCATATTGTATCTGCAAGTAAAATAAATTATATTAAAATAATGTGAGGCAAACAGTCTAACCTCCTTCACATCCTAGTCACCATATATATCCTCCAACAATCTCAAGACAGTATAGGCCAACAATTTTTCCAAGTCACAAAATCACATACCTTCGTTCGCACGTCCGTCACTTGAACTCCTCTCTCCGCACACCGAACGTACTATAGTCACGTGTGTTTGCTATATACACACCACGCATGCGTCAAAATTCGAACACGTCGCTCCGCACACGTCGCCCGCCCATGACGTTCTAACTTACATCTTTTCCCCGCCCCTTCTCTTTCGGCGCGCAGACAGATATGGCGGAGTTACAGCAGGTGTCTGATAATTCCGCAACTAGCGAGGAGACAAGCCCGGAGACCGAGGACACGTCACGATCAAGGAGGAGATTCAAGGCATCGAATATGTCTTTGGCGGAGATGGCGGAGATGGTGGACATCTTGGTCAAGGCTGATTATGATGCCAAGCATGGGCCGTATAGCAAACCAAATAGAAGGAAGGCCAAAATCCTCACTAAAGTTGTGAAGAGTCTGAGGGCGAAGTTCGGGGTAAAACGCTCAAATGAGCAGCTCAGAAAGAGGTGGTCAGACCTCAAACTGAGGGAGCCAGACCAGTTGAGGAGCATAAAGAGGATGCTCGCTAAAAGTAAGTAAAATGACGACGTTTCTGCTATTAATCTTTTTATAAACTGACATGTTTTTTTTTTTTATCATATTGGACTCCCTTCCAAAATGTAATATTTTGAACTAGGTTGGGCACAGTAATCGTTCGTTACGTTACCGACACTTCGTTCGGCCACTATCCGCGGTTTTGGCTTATTTAAGAGTCACAAAAGTAATTAGACATCTGCCATTTTTGATCAAGTATTGTGGATAATTTTTTAGTCTAGGTGATGTGTTTGTAAGGAGAATGAAATGCAAACTTTTATCAGTGTAAAGGAGAGGACACTCAGCAGCTGCTTCCACATCTGTACTTTGGAGCACTATAGTGTGGGCCAACAGACCCGCCTATTTTGGGTGTCCCACACAGGTGCATCAGAGTTTATTTGTGGTGCCTCCATGTCCCAAAAATTACATCCAAATGTGAAGACTAAACATATTTGGGGTCATAAATAATGCATTCTTCTTTAAATTCCGCACAAACACACACTTGTACCCCACTTCCAAACAATTTATCCTTTTTTTAGTTTAACAAGGAGATTTACAGTGTGATAAATAGACCTTTGGTTTTATTCTCATAGGGGAGAGAAGACTGGGAGGAGGACACTCCAGAGAGCACATGCACCCCACAACTTCCAAACAACACCAAACTCCCAAAGATCCACAACCGAAAGATGTGCAGGAAGTTGAGGTGGAGGAAGGAGAAGTGCAGGAAGGAGAGGTGGATGACGTTGTGGATCTGGTCACCACAACAGGTCAGTATCTGACACCACAGCTTAAGGTAAGCGAGGTAGGCCTGCAGAGTTTTATTAATTTTTTTTTTTTGGTTTTTAGGGGATGTAAATGTTGTGAAGGATAGCACACGGTTCTCTGCTGACAGTGCCCTCCGCCTCATCCAGCAAGTGATGGAATGTAGCACGGAACTGGACCTAATTAAACAAAGAATCCATGTGATGGAACAAACATTTAAAGACATTCTCGATGTTTTGGGGAGAATTCAATAAGCCATCCAAACACATTTGTTTTTACATGTTTGTTTTTATATTTTTTTCAAATTTTTTGAGTAACAAACCAGCCAAAAATTGAATATGCACACAGTGTGTGAACATGTGCTATCTGCCATCAGGGGATATCCATGTACGTCTTTTGTGGGTGAAACCCCTTCCTCGTATCAAAAGTCGGTGAACTGAGGAAGGGGATGCACCCCCAAAACACGTCCATTGATCACCCCTGATGCCAGATAGCACATGTTGACAATAGGGATCAGGATTGTAAACTTCCTATATGCAAAAACTTAAAAATGTGTGCATATTGAATTTTTGGCTGGGCAAGGGGTGGCAGGACCCCATATTAGGACGGGCACATAGAGACATAGTTTGTGTAAGTGAATGTCTCCGATTGCTCAGAGGTATCCAATGTTGTAATTTTAGAAATGCAAGTGATATTTTTGTATTTTCATAAGCCAAAATTTGCCGGGTTGTGGCCAGGCCAACCCCAAAGTAAAACCCCCCCAAAAAAATGAAGAGAATGTGCACAGAGTAAAATATTTGACCACAAACAACGTGTAGCTTCTTTTTATAATACTCTCTAAGCTTATTTGGTTCTTTTGTAAGGTAACATAGTGAAATTGGTTGTTATTTACTAAAGTAAAATACACTTGCCACTACAAATGCACAAAGACAAACTAGGAGACAGGAAAGAACAAATAATTAAAGGTTTAAACAAGATTTTTATTGGGATACTTAGACATAGGCTGGCATAGGAATTGCCCCCCTACCTGTGAAATACTCCATGTATTTGTCCCAAACCACACGGGCATTTTGGGGGGGCAAGCCAAGACGGGCAGATTCCAGGCCCGGAAGGGGATTTGCAGGGGAAAGTCCAGCCTCTGGCAAAACTGAAGCCATATAGGAATTTGATTTTTGGCTCAGAAAGTTGTGTAGTACACAGCAGCATAACACTACATAGTTTATTTTGTAGTCTGCCAAGTGGATGGAAGTCATAAAAAGGCGGAACCGGCTGGCCATTATGCCAAAGGCATTTTCAACGACTCTTCGGGCCCTGGCCAGCCGGTAATTGAACACACTCTTCTCTGGGGTCAGGGTCCTCTGTGGAAATGGCCTCATAAGATGCCGTCCGAGTCCGAAGGCTTCATCAGCCAAAAAAACAAAGGGGAGTCCTTCAATATTCCCTGCATCCGGTGGCAATGCAAGGTCGTCACTCTGGAGACGGAGGGCAAACTCTGTCTGGATGAAGGATCCCCCATCGGACATCCGGCCATTTTTCCCTACATCAACATAGAGGAATTCATACCGCGCTGACACCACCGCCATCAGCACAATGCTATGAAACCCCTTGTAATTGTAGTAGTAGGACCCAGAACGGGGTGGCGGCACGATGCGGACGTGCTTCCCGTCTATGGCACCACCGCAGTTGGGGAAGTCCCACCGCGTGGCAAACTCCGATGCCACAGTCTGCCATTCCTGTGGCGTGGAAGGAAGCTGTGGAGTGAAACAAGATGAAATAATATTAGAAAACCAAAGGCATACATTACAAGGAAATTCTATCCCAAAAAATTAGAGACCAACATCAATCTAATTATACGTTTATTAAGGTGTGTAAAAAAAGTATAATGGAAGGCTCATTTATCATATTCATCACCCCCTCTGATGGGCCATTACTAAATTATTTTGGGGGGGGGGGATGTGTTTGGCCACAGGATAGCATTGCAGTGGCGGTGCGTCCAGAGTGGGCGCTGGAGCACTGTCCCCTCTCTCCTGTGCCCATCACTCAGAACAATACATAGGTTCATGCGTTGCATGAACCTATGTATTGTCTATGCCGCACACTATTCAGGTGGATGGCCTCTTGTAAAGCGACCGACATATGATTAATTGCGGCATTTAGGGGGTTAAAATTGCAGAGCAGAAACAGGTATTAAAATAGTCTTGCAAATTACAACATGAGGGATGTAATTGGCTTCCTCAAAGAAAAATCGGGGACGCAAGGAGGGGGGCATTCCTTGTGTAAACACTGACAGGCTGCTCTGGCAATCATGTTCACCAAGTCTGTTTAATGGTAACATGATTGGCTGATGCAACATGAAGGGAAGGAGAAGACATCAAGGACAGAAGAAGGATGGCGCTGACCACAAGAAGGTAAGTGCAGGGCTGAGGGGAAACTGGCTGCATTAGAGGGGACTAAATGGCTGCATTTGAGGGAACAAAATGGCTGCATTGGAGGGGACAACTGGGGGCGTTTATTAGGCAACAGAGCAAAAAAGGAGGACGTTTATTTCCTAAATTGGGGTTTGAACCCCCCAACATTTGGAGCAACAGGCGCCCCTGCTGGAAAAGTTAGTGAGGGGAAATATTTAGGGAGGAGAAAAAAGGGGCAATCTAAAGCTTCCAACATGCATGGGGACAAAGGGGACATTCTCAGCATTAGGGATGGGCCCGGTGCTCGATTCGAACCCATGTTCGAATCGAGCATCGGGCGTTCGCTCGCTCGTCGAGCCCAGAACTATTTGGGCCGTTCGCATCACATTCGTGTGATGCGAGCGGCCCCGCAATGCATTGCGGCCGGCGCGGCCGGCGCAGTGCATTGCTGGCTGATGATTGGCCAAGCATGCACTGTGACCCCGCATGCTTGGCCAATCACAGCGCCCGAAACTCGGAGAGCAATAATTGGCTACAGGCAGGACGCCTGTAGCCAATTACAGCTCAGGGGCTTTAGTACACGCCCCACCATTTAAAAGGCCGCCACGCCATCGGCCCCGGTCACATGAGTTCCGGCTTTAGGAGAGATTAGTCTGCTGATTCTGTCTTTGCTTGATACTGAAAGATTTGCTCTTCTTTGCTAAACCATTGGCTATTTCTTTGCTAAACCATTGCTACCTAAGTCATTGATCGTTCATTGCTGCTGATTGCACAGTTAGTGTGTTATTAGCTGCTGCTGGGGATTAGTCTGGTGCGTGCTTACTGTTAGTACAGTATTGCAGTAGTACCAACCGCAGTGCTGTTAGCACAGCATTGCACCCCAACAGCACCCATAGGACTTCTAGTGTGTTAGTGGCAGCAAACAGAGCTCCTATATTTTCTTCTCAGCAGCACCCATAGGACTTCTAGTGTGTTAGTGGCAGCAAACAGAGCTCCTATATTTTCTTCTCAGCAGCACCCATAGGACTTCTAGTGTGTTAGTGACAGCAAACAGAGCTCCTATATTTTCTTCTCAGCAGCACCCATAGGACTTCTAGTGTGTTAGTGGCATCACACAGAGCTCCTATATTTTCTTCTCAGCAGCACCCATAGGACTTCTAGTGTGTTAGTGGCAGCAAACAGAGCTCCTATATTTTCTTCTCAGCAGCACCCATAGGACTTCTAGTGTGTTAGTGGCAGCAAACAGAGCTCCTATATTTTCTTCTCAGCAGCACCCATAGGACTTCTAGTGTGTTAGTGGCAGCAAACAGAGCTCCTATATTTTCTTCTCAGCAGCACCCATAGGACTTCTAGTGTGTTAGTGGCAGCAAACAGAGCTCCTATATTTTCTTCTCAGCAGCACCCATAGGACTTCTAGTGTGTTAGTGGCAGCAAACAGAGCTCCTATATTTTCTTCTCAGCAGCACCCATAGGACTTCTAGTGTGTTAGTGGCAGCAAACAGAGCTCCTATATTTTCTTCTCAGCAGCACCCATAGGACTTCTAGTGTGTTAGTGGCAGCAAACAGAGCTCCTATATTTTCTTCTCAGCAGCACCCATAGGACTTCTAGTGTGTTAGGGGCAGCAAACAGAGCTCCTATATTTTCTTCTCAGCAGCACCCATAGGACTTCTAGTGTGTTAGTGGCATCACACAGAGCTCCTATATTTTCTTCTCAGCAGCACCCATAGGACTTCTAGTGTGTTAGTGGCAGCAAACAGAGCTCCTATATTTTCTTCTCAGCAGCACCCATAGGACTTCTAGTGTGTTAGTGGCAGCAAACAGAGCTCCTATATTTTCTTCTCAGCAGCACCCATAGGACTTCTAGTGTGTTAGTGGCAGCAAACAGAGCTCCTATATTTTCTTCTCAGCAGCACCCATAGGACTTCTAGTGTGTTAGTGGCAGCAAACAGAGCTCCTATATTTTCTTCTCAGCAGCACCCATAGGACTTCTAGTGTGTTAGTGGCATCACACAGAGCTCCTATATTTTCTTCTCAGCAGCACCCATAGGACTTCTAGTGTGTTAGTGGCAGCAAACAGAGCTCCTATATTTTCTTCTCAGCAGCACCCATAGGACTTCTAGTGTGTTAGTGGCAGCAAACAGAGCTCCTATATTTTCTTCTCAGCAGCACCCATAGGACTTCTAGTGTGTTAGTGGCAGCAAACAGAGCTCCTATATTTTCTTCTCAGCAGCACCCATAGGACTTCTAGTGTGTTAGTGGCAGCAAACAGAGCTCCTATATTTTCTTCTCAGCAGCACCCATAGGACTTCTAGCGTGTTAGTGGCAGCAAACAGAGCTCCTATATTTTCTTCTCAGCAGCACCCATAGGACTTCTAGTGTGTTAGTGGCAGCAAACAGAGCTCCTATATTTTCTTCTCAGCAGCACCCATAGGACTTCTAGTGTGTTAGTGGCAGCAAACAGAGCTCCTATATTTTCTTCTCAGCAGCACCCATAGGACTTCTAGTGTGTTAGTGGCATCACACAGAGCTCCTATATTTTCTTCTCAGCAGCACCCATAGGACTTCTAGTGTGTTAGTGGCATCACACAGAGCTCCTATATTTTCTTCTCAGAAGCACCCATAGGACTTCTAGTGTGTTAGTGGCAGCAAACAGAGCTCCTATATTTTCTTCTCAGCAGCACCCATAGGACTTCTAGTGTGTTAGTGGCATCACACAGAGCTCCTATATTTTCTTCTCAGCAGCACCCATAGGACTTCTAGTGTGTTAGTGGCAGCAAACAGAGCTCCTATATTTTCTTCTCAGCAGCACCCATAGGACTTCTAGTGTGTTAGTGGCAGCAAACAGAGCTCCTATATTTTCTTCTCAGCAGCACCCATAGGACTTCTAGTGTGTTAGTGGCAGCAAACAGAGCTCCTATATTTTCTTCTCAGCAGCACCCATAGGACTTCTAGTGTGTTAGTGGCATCACACAGAGCTCCTATATTTTCTTCTCAGCAGCACCCATAGGACTTCTAGTGTGTTAGTGGCAGCAAACAGAGCTCCTATATTTTCTTCTCAGCAGCACCCATAGGACTTCTAGTGTGTTAGTGGCAGCAAACAGAGCTCCTATATTTTCTTCTCAGCAGCACCCATAGGACTTCTAGTGTGTTAGTGGCAGCAAACAGAGCTCCTATATTTTCTTCTCAGCAGCACCCATAGGACTTCTAGTGTGTTAGTGGCAGCAAACAGAGCTCCTATATTTTCTTCTCAGCAGCACCCATAGGACTTCTAGTGTGTTAGTGGCAGCAAACAGAGCTCCTATATTTTCTTCTCAGCAGCACCCATAGGACTTCTAGTGTGTTAGTGGCAGCAAACAGAGCTCCTATATTTTCTTCTCAGCAGCACCCATAGGACTTCTAGTGTGTTAGTGGCATCACACAGAGCTCCTATATTTTCTTCTCAGCAGCACCCATAGGACTTCTAGTGTGTTAGTGGCAGCAAACAGAGCTCCTATATTTTCTTCTCAGCAGCACCCATAGGACTTCTAGTGTGTTAGTGGCAGCAAACAGAGCTCCTATATTTTCTTCTCAGCAGCACCCATAGGACTTCTAGTGTGTTAGTGGCAGCAAACAGAGCTCCTATATTTTCTTCTCAGCAGCACCCATAGGACTTCTAGTGTGTTAGTGGCATCACACAGAGCTCCTATATTTTCTTCTCAGCAGCACCCATAGGACTTCTAGTGTGTTAGTGGCAGCAAACAGAGCTCCTATATTTTCTTCTCAGCAGCACCCATAGGACTTCTAGTGTGTTAGTGGCAGCAAACAGAGCTCCTATATTTTCTTCTCAGCAGCACCCATAGGACTTCTAGTGTGTTAGTGGCAGCAAACAGAGCTCCTATATTTTCTTCTCAGCAGCACCCATAGGACTTCTAGTGTGTTAGTGGCAGCAAACAGAGCTCCTATATTTTCTTCTCAGCAGCACCCATAGGACTTCTAGTGTGTTAGTGGCAGCAAACAGAGCTCCTATATTTTCTTCTCAGCAGCACCCATAGGACTTCTAGTGTGTTAGTGGCAGCAAACAGAGCTCCTATATTTTCTTATCAGCAGCACCCATAGGACTTCTAGTGTGTTAGTGGCAGCAAACAGAGCTCCTATATTTTCTTCTCAGCAGCACCCATAGGACTTCTAGTGTGTTAGTGGCAGCAAACAGAGCTCCTATATTTTCTTCTCAGCAGCACCCATAGGACTTCTAGTGTGTTAGTGGCAGCAAACAGAGCTCCTATATTTTCTTCTCAGCAGCACCCATAGGACTTCTAGTGTGTTAGTGGCATCACACAGAGCTCCTATATTTTCTTCTCAGCAGCACCCATAGGACTTCTAGTGTGTTAGTGGCAGCAAACAGAGCTCCTATATTTTCTTCTCAGCAGCACCCATAGGACTTCTAGTGTGTTAGTGGCAGCAAACAGAGCTCCTATATTTTCTTCTCAGCAGCACCCATAGGACTTCTAGTGTGTTAGTGGCAGCAAACAGAGCTCCTATATTTTCTTCTCAGCAGCACCCATAGGACTTCTAGTGTGTTAGTGGCATCACACAGAGCTCCTATATTTTCTTCTCAGCAGCACCCATAGGACTTCTAGTGTGTTAGTGGCAGCAAACAGAGCTCCTATATTTTCTTCTCAGCAGCACCCATAGGACTTCTAGTGTGTTAGTGGCAGCAAACAGAGCTCCTATATTTTCTTCTCAGCAGCACCCATAGGACTTCTAGTGTGTTAGTGGCAGCAAACAGAGCTCCTATATTTTCTTCTCAGCAGCACCCATAGGACTTCTAGTGTGTTAGTGGCAGCAAACAGAGCTCCTATATTTTCTTCTCAGCAGCACCCATAGGACTTCTAGTGTGTTAGTGGCAGCAAACAGAGCTCCTATATTTTCTTCTCAGCAGCACCCATAGGACTTCTAGTGTGTTAGTGGCAGCAAACAGAGCTCCTATATTTTCTTCTCAGCAGCACCCATAGGACTTCTAGTGTGTTAGTGGCAGCAAACAGAGCTCCTATATTTTCTTCTCAGCAGCACCCATAGGACTTCTAGTGTGTTAGTGGCATCACACAGAGCTCCTATATTTTCTTCTCAGCAGCACCCATAGGACTTCTAGTGTGTTAGTGGCAGCAAACAGAGCTCCTATATTTTCTTCTCAGCAGCACCCATAGGACTTCTAGTGTGTTAGTGGCATCACACAGAGCTCCTATATTTTCTTCTCAGCAGCACCCATAGGACTTCTAGTGTGTTAGTGGCAGCAAACAGAGCTCCTATATTTTCTTCTCAGCAGCACCCATAGGACTTCTAGTGTGTTAGTGGCAGCAAACAGAGCTCCTATATTTTCTTCTCAGCAGCACCCATAGGACTTCTAGTGTGTTAGTGGCAGCAAACAGAGCTCCTATATTTTCTTCTCAGCAGCACCCATAGGACTTCTAGTGTGTTAGTGGCAGCAAACAGAGCTCCTATATTTTCTTCTCAGCAGCACCCATAGGACTTCTAGTGTGTTAGTGGCAGCAAACAGAGCTCCTATATTTTCTTCTCAGCAGCACCCATAGGACTTCTAGTGTGTTAGTGGCATCACACAGAGCTCCTATATTTTCTTCTCAGCAGCACCCATAGGACTTCTAGTGTGTTAGTGGCAGCAAACAGAGCTCCTATATTTTCTTCTCAGCAGCACCCATAGGACTTCTAGTGTGTTAGTGGCAGCAAACAGAGCTCCTATATTTTCTTCTCAGCAGCACCCATAGGACTTCTAGTGTGTTAGTGGCAGCAAACAGAGCTCCTATATTTTCTTGTCAGCAGCACACATAGTACCTATAGTGTGTTAGTGTCAGCACCCATAGGACCTACAGTGTGTTGTGAGCACACATAGGAGTTCTATTTTTTATACTATATACACTACCGACTACAATGGCTGGAAGACCGCCAAGGAGAGGCAGAGCGTGCCGAGGCAAGAACACAGGGCAGGCAGGCTCTGTTTCTAGAGACAACAGTGCTGGCCGTGGACGTGGTCGTGCATCGTCATCAGCACGTGGCCATGGGACACGCTTGTCTTTGTTTTCGGCAGCTGGACATGTGGAGCCGCATCATGCCGAAGGCTTGGTAGAATGGATGACCAAGCCCTCCTCATCCTCCTCATCCTCTCTCACCCAGGCTCAGGGTACTGGCAGAGCAGCTGCCAACGCGTACTCAATGGCATCATCAGCCACCCCTTCCCTAGACCCACCATGTCCTCCTGAGGAGTCCCCCGAACTGTTTGAGCACAGTGTTGGGTACATGCTCCAGGAGGATGCCCAACGATTCGAAGGCTCGGATGATGATACCCAGCTTGAGGAAGTCAGTAGTGTGCGCGCAGAGAAAGGGGATGCTGAAGGACAGCAATCTGGCAGTAGTGTTCCACCAGCTGCAGCTTACTGCCAGGTTTGCTCTAGTGGTGAAGAGGGAGGGGATGATGAGGTCACTGACTCCACGTGGGTGCCTGAAGGGAGAGAGGAGGAGGAGGATGCAGCGTCACATGTCCAACGAGGCAGGATGCCCCCTGGAGGCCAGCTAGAGGCCAGCACAGCAACTGTACCACACCGCAGAGCTCCGCCTGTGCAGGGCGCTGCCTCTGCACGTTATCACAAAAGTTCTTTGGTGTGGGCCTTTTTTGAGACGAGTGCATCAGATCGCACCACTGCTATTTGCAATATTTGTCTCAAGCGTATCTCGCGTGGCCAAAACATCAGCCGCTTGGGCACCACAAGCATGAGCAGACATATGTCGACCTGCCATGCAGCTCGTTGGCAAGCACACATAAAAGACCCACACCAAAGAACAAAGCGGACCTCTCCTTGCTCCTCATCAGCTGGGATCTCCATCCCCACTATATCTTCAGTCCTCTCTGAAAGCTGCTCTGAGAGGACTGAAGGTGTAGAATTAGGTGTGTCACAACCAAGTACTTGCAGTACACCGACGTCCGATTGTAGCAGGCAAATTTCCCTGCCCCAGCTGCTGGACCGTCGAAAGAAGTATACTCCCAGCCATCCACATGCCCAGCGGTTGAATGCTAGCTTGGCTAAATTGCTAGCACTTCAACTGCTGCCTTTTCAGTTGATAGACTCGGCCCCCTTCCGTGAGTTTGTTCAATGTGCGGTTCCTCAGTGGCAGGTTCCCAAACGCCACTTTTTCTCACGGAAGGCAATTCCGTCTCTCTACTGGCATGTGGAAGGCAATGTCCATGCCTCGCTGGACAGGGCGGTCAGCGGTAAGGTGCATATTACCGCTGACTCATGGTCCAGCAGGCATGGACAGGGACGTTATCTTTCTTTCACGGCCCATTGGGTCACTCTATTGGTAGCTGGGAGGGATGCAGGACAAGGTGCAGTAGTGTTGGAGGTTGTTCCGCCACCACGCCTCCAAAATGCTACTACTGGTTGTGACACACCTCTCTCCTCCACCCCCTCCTCTTCTTCTTCCTCCATGTCCTCTTCGAGTGCTCTGTCCTCGGAACCAGCGGTGCTCCGTAGGCGTACAAGGGGCTACGCGAGTACGCAGGCAAAAAGATGCCATGCCGTGCTTGCGCTGGTGTGTTTGGGGGACAGGAGCCACACTGGGCCAGAGGTTCTGGCAGCTCTGCAGGGGCAGGCCGAGAGGTGGTTGACGCCACGCCAGCTTAAGCCAGGAATGGTCGTTTCTGATAATGGCACCAACCTCCTCTCCGCCCTGCGACAGGGGCAGCTCACCCATGTGCCCTGTATGGCTCACGTCCTCAACCTGGTGGTGCAGCGGTTCTTGGGCAGGTTCCCAGGCTTACAGGATGTCCTGAGGCAGGCCAGGAAAGTCTGTGTGCATTTCCGCCGATCTTATAATGCCAGTGCTCGGCTGACTGAGCTGCAAAAGGAGCTGAACCTGCCCAAGAACCGCCTAATATGTGACATGCCCACCAGGTGGAACTCAACGTTGGCCATGCTGCAGCGACTGCACACGCAGCAGAGGGCCATCAATGAGTACCTTTGCGACTACGGCACCAGGACAGGGTCAGGGGAGCTTCGCTTTTTTTCCCCACGCCAGTGGAGCATGATCAGGGATGCATGCACTGTCCTCTCACCATTTGAGGAGGCCACGAGGATGGTGAGCAGTGACAGTGCATGCATCAGTGACACTGTACCTCTTGTCCACCTGTTGGAGCATACGCTGCGTGGGATAATGGACAGGGCACTTGAGGCAGAACAGAGGCAGGAAGAGGAGGACTTCCTTGTCTCTCAAGGCCCCCTTTATCCAGACAATGTTCCTTCTGTCCCACCCATCACACAGGAAGAGGAGGAGGAGGAGGAGGAGGAGGAGGATTGTGTGAGCATGGAGGTGGAGCCTGGCACTCAGCATCAGCAGCAGCAGTCTTTTAGGGATGATGTACAGTCCCAACAAACCAGTGGACTTGTACGTGGCTGGGAGGAGGTGGCTGGCGATCATGTCATCCTCAGTGACCCAGAAGACTCCGGACCGAATGCCTCAGCTAACCTACGCTGCATGGCCTCCCTGATCCTGCAAAGCCTGCGGAAGGATCCTCGTGTTCTTCGGATCAAGGAGAGTGACCATTACTGGCTGGCCACTCTCCTTGATCCACGGTACAAGGGTAAGGTTGCGGACCTTATCTTGCCGTCGCAGAGGGAGCAGAGGATGAGACATCTCAGGGAGGCCTTGCAGAAAGGTCTGTGCAACGCGTTCCCAGAAACTGGGAGGTTACAAACTCCTGGTCCTGGACGACGAGTTGCTGAGGCTTCGGTCAGTAGCAGAAGGAGCGGTGGGGAAGGTGGACGTCTGACCGATGCGTTCAGACAATTTTTTAGTCCGCAGCCCCAAGGTATGATCGGTTCCAGCAACCATCGCCAGCGTCTGATATACATGGTGCAGGAATACCTAGGGGCAAGGTCAGACTTGGACACCTTTCCCACCGAAAATCCTCTGGCTTACTGGGTCCTGAGGATGGATCACTGGCCAGAGCTTGCACAGTATGCAATTGAGCTACTGGCCTGTCCTGCATCCAGCGTTCTTTCCGAACGCACATTCAGTGCTGCTGGAGGATTTGTCACCGATCATAGGGTGCGCCTGTCCACCGACTCGGTTGATCGACTGACCTTCATAAAAATGAATCAGTCTTGGATCACCACCAGCTACCAGACACCTGAAGCGGATATAACGGAATAATTTATAATGTCACATCCCTTCAAGACTGCCTATGCTGATGCTGAGTGACTGTCCTGTTATGTTCACTGACTATCCTCTTCCTCCTCCTCAATGATCCATGCCACCACACCAGTGCCTAAGGCACAATTTTTCAGCCCCTGTATAACAGGGGCGTGTAATTACAATTTTTTAAAAAGATGCTTCGCAACAGGTGTGACTGCTGTGCTCAGAGTACAGTATCTGTGAGGGGTTGCAGTGTTGTGGCACCAGCACCAGTGCCTAAGGCACAATTTTTCAGCCCCTGTTGGGGCGTGTAATTACAATTTTTAGGCAATGCTTTGCAACAGGTCTCATTGCTGTGCTCAGAGTACAGTATCTGTGAGGGGTTGCAGTGTTGTGGCACCAGCACCAGTGCCTAAGGCACAATTTTTCAGCCCCTGTATAACAGGGGCGTGTAATTACAATTTTTTAAAAAGATGCTTCGCAACAGGTGTGACTGCTGTGCTCAGAGTACAGTATCTGTGAGGGGTTGCAGTGTTGTGGCACCAGCACCAGTGCCTAAGGCACAATTTTTCAGCCCCTGTTGGGGCGTGTAATTACAATTTTTAGGCAATGCTTTGCAACAGGTCTCATTGCTGTGCTCAGAGTACAGTATCTGTGAGGGGTTGCAGTGTTGTGGCACCAGCACCAGTGCCTAAGGCACAATTTTTCAGCCCCTGTATAACAGGGGCGTGTAATTACAATTTTTTAAAAAGATGCTTCGCAACAGGTGTGACTGCTGTGCTCCAAGTACAGTATCTGTGAGGGGTTGCAGTGTTGTGGCACCAGCACCAATGCCTAAGGCACAATTTTTCAGCCCCTGTTTAACAGGGGCGTGTAATTACAAATCTTGATCTAATAGTTCACAGCAGGGCCCATTCCTGCGCCCACCAAGAGTAACTATGAGGGCCTACAGTCTTGTGGCAACACCGTCCACCACCACCACCACCACCAAAGGCCCAATTTTTCTGCCCTGTTCAACAGGTGCATGCAATTACAAATCTTGATCTAATAACTCACAGCAGGGCCCATTCCTGCACCCACCAAGAGTAACTGTGAGGGCTTACAGTCTTGTGGCAACACCGTCCACCACCACCACCACCACCACCAAAGGCCCAATTTTTCTGCCCGGTTCAACAGGTGCATGCAAGTACAAATCTTGATCTATTAACTCACAGCAGGGCCCATTCCTGTGCCCACCAGTCTTGTGGCTACACCAATATCTAATAGGGCAAATTTCTGCAGAGTATATACGGCAGGCCCCTACTTTCAAACATCCAACTTACAAACGACTCCTACTTGCAAACGGCAAGAGAAAACAGGAAGTGAGAGGAAATCTACCCCTAGGAAGGAAAATTCTATCCTGTTAGATTTAATTTGGGAAAAAGGTATCTCCTCTCTACTGATGCTTTATCACCAATCCTTGTTTCAATTAAAACCCCACTTTTCCAAAAACATTTGTCATTGGGACGGAAAGTGAGGTGACATGTTCTGAACAGATGTGCAAAGACAGCAAATGTTACAGGGGTGATAACCCCTCCCTATGTTCTCCAAAAAGCTTAAAAATTGATTTTTTTGGGATGTAGCTACACTTCATAATGTACCTGTTCAGATTCTACTTAAGAACAAACCTACAGTCCATGTCTTGTTTGCACCACCTATATACTGCTGTTCAGAGTATATAGGGTTGTAGGTATAGGGTTTTATTTTGGGTGCGGGGTCCCCCTTAGTATCCATACAAGACCCAAAGGGGCTGGGGTGGGGGGGGGGGGGTGATGGGGTAGCCATGCCATTTTTCTCAAGGATTTTCAGCCATATGGCGGCCAGGACAAGACATGACATTAAAGCCGCAAGTGGTTTTAAATGGCTTCTTTTTTTCCTTTACAAATGTCATTTTGTGCAAGGACAGTTCTAAACACGGGAAACACATGCCACTTCACAGGCATACTTTAGACACCCCCCAGGTACCGTATTTAAAGGAAAATTTCACTTTTTTTTTTTTCACTTTATGCATCATTAAAATGACTGCTCCCGAAAAAACTTTAGTTTTTAAAATTTATTTTTGCATTGATATATGTCCCCTGGGGCAGGACCCGGGTCCCCAAACCTGTTTTATAACATTAACATGCATATTGGCCGTTGTAATTAGCAATTTTGATTTCGAACGTTCGCGTCCATTATAACGAATAGGGTTCGAAAATTCGCGCGAACTTTCGGTCCGTTCGAAGGTTCTGGTGCGAACCGAACCCGGGGGTGTTCGGCTCATCCCTACTCAGCATATTACAATCATGGTAATTAGGGAAGGATGAAAGAAATACAATACATTAGCATACATGTAATACCTAAAATGTGATGTTAAGGGAGAAAACTTACCCTAATATAGTCCTCCTGCAGGACTTGGATGATGGCAGAACAGGTGTCTGGGATTATGAGGCCCAGAGCCTGGGGGGAGATGCCTGTGGTGAACTTCAAGTCCTGAAGACTTCTCCCTGTCGCCAGGTAACGCAACGTGACGATGAGCCTCTGCTCAGCACTGATGGCTTCCCGCATAACGGTGTCCTTCCTGGTAATATAGGGGGACACCAAAGCCAACAGTTCCTGAAAAACGGGGTCAGACATCCTCAGAAAATTCCTGTAGTCCTCAGGATTATTCTCGATGATCTCCCGCAGCAGAGGCATGTGGCAGAATTGGTCCCGCTGGAGCAACCAATTCTTGGTCCATGAACTCCTCCTCACACCATTCATGGACTGGTCTTGGTCCAAAACAAGCAGACCAACACCAAGCGCACGCTCAGCACGAACTCGACGACGAGAACGTCCAGGCGACATGGCTAGGAAACGGTCGTCTAATCAGAACGTACAGAACAGAACGCACTTTAGAACAGCAAGGCCTATGAATAACGAACTGAAAATCAAAAACGAACAGGCAAGAACGCACTGTAAAACAGATACGACCTGCCTAGACGCCCTAAAAGTCAAGATACGAACCCACAAGCACAAACTGAACGGCGGAAAACGATCTGAAAAGTACGAAGACTGAAAAGCGCGAATCGTCTCTTCCCAAACTTTTACTTCACACGCGGTAACACGAGATCAGCAAAAGCAGCCCAAGGGGTGGCGCCAAGAAAAAAGATCTTCCCCTTTATAGTGCCGTCGTACGTGCTGGACGTGAGCGCAGAGAACCACGAGGAAATTGGGAAATGACAGTGTGTACGCATAGAAAGCTTGACGAGAAAATCGACAAGCTTAACAAGAATCTCGTCGAAAAAAACGACGTGTTTTTTACGACGAGAAAATCGGTCGTGTGTACGAGGCCTCAGTGTGCTATTCTGTTCTAAACCAATCTTGCTGAACCATATTTGAAATCCTTGAGTTTAGGGACAGAGAAGGACACTCGTGGAAACTATCAGTGTGCTATTCTGTGCTAAATCTTGTTTGTAGGGACAGAGAAGGACAGTGAGTGAAACTGACAGTGTGCTATTCTGTTCTAAACCAATCTTGCTGAACCATATTTGAAATCCTTGAGTTTAGGGACAGAAAGGTACAGTGAGGGAAAGTGTCAGTGTGCTATTCTGTTCTAAACCAATCTTGCTGAACCATATTTGAAATCCTTGAGTTTAGGGACAGAGAAGGACACTCGTGGAAACTATCAGTGTGCTATTCTGTGCTAAATCTTGTTTGTAGGGACAGAGAAGGACAGTGAGTGAAACTGACAGTGTGCTATTCTGTGCTAAACCAATCTTGCTGAAGCATATTGCAAATCCTTGTGTTTAGGGACAGAGAAGGATAGGCAGGGGACAGTGTCAGTGTCATTGTTGCTAAGCCTCCTGCACAGTATACACCTGAAGGTAGCCCTTATTGCTGTTTTTCCCATCTCCCTGCAGGCCATCCATTAAAATGTCTGGAAGGCAAACAAGGAGAGGCAGACAGTCAGGAGGCAAAAAAAGAGGGCAAGCAGGCTCTGTGTCTGGGGGCAACAGTGCTGGTCGTGGACGCGGTGCATTGTTATCAGCACATGGCCATGGGACACGCTTGTCCTTCTTTTCGGCAGCTGGACATGTTGAGCCACATCATGCCGAAGACTTGGTAGAGTGGATGACCAAGGCCACCTCATCCTCCTCATCCTCTCTCACCCAGGCTCAGGGTACTGGCAAAGCAGCTGCCAAAGCGTCCTCTTCTCTGGTATTATTATCTTCATTAGTCAATCCTTCCCTAGACCCACCATGTCCTCCTCCTGAGGAGTCCCCCGAACTGTTTGAGCACAGTGTTGGGTACATGCTCCAGGAGGATGCCCAGCGTTTCGAAGGATCTGATGATGATACCCAGCTAGAGGAAGGCAGTAGCGTGAGAGCAGAGAGAGGGGATGCTCAAGAAGGACACCAATCTGGCAGTCATGCTCCAGCAGCTGCAGCATACTGCCAGATTGGCTCCAGTGATGAGGAGGGAGGGGATGATGAGGTCACTGACTCCACGTGGGTGCCTAATAGGAGAGAGGAGGAGGAGGAGGATGAGGAGGAGGCACATCTCCAACGAGGCAGGATGCCCTTGAGTGGCCAGCGTATGGGCAGCACACCGACGGAATCACACCGCAGAGCTCCGCCTGTGCAGGGCGCTGCCTCTGCACGTCATTCAAAAAGTTCTTTGGTGTGGGCCTTTTTTGAGGCGAGTGCATCAGATCGCACAGCTGCTGTTTGCAACATATGTCTCAAGCGTATATCGCGTGGCCAAAACATCAGCCGCTTGGGCACCACATGCTTGATCAGACATATGTTGACCTGCCATGCAGCTCGTTGGCAAGCCTACCTTAAAGACCCACACCAAAGAACAAAGCGGACCTCTCCTTGCACCGCATCAGCTGGGATCTCCAACCCCACTATACCATCAGTCCTCTCTGAAACCTGCACTGAGAGGAATGAAGGTGTAGAATTAGGTGTGTCACAGCCCAGTACTTGCGGCCACTCTGCTAGCAGTACACCGACGTCCGATTCTAGCAGGCAAATTTCCCTGCCCCAGCTGCTGGACCGTCGAAAGAAGTTCACTCCCAGCCATCCACATGCCCAGCGGTTGAATGCTAGCTTGGCTAAATTGCTAGCGCTTCAACTGCTGCCTTTTCAGTTGGTAGACTCGGCCCCCTTCCGTGAGTTTGTGCAATGTGCGGTTCCTCAGTGGCAGGTTCCCAAACGCCACTTTTTCTCACGGAAGGCGATTCCGGCTCTCTACAGGCATGTGGAAGGCAATGTCTTGGCCTCGCTGGACAGGGCGGTCAGCGGTAAGGTGCATATTACCACTGACTCATGGTCCAGCAGGCATGGACAGGGACGTTACCTTTCTTTCACGGCCCATTGGGTCACTCTTTTGGCAGCTGGGAAGGATGCAGGACAAGGTGCAGTAGTGTTGGAGGTTGTTCCACCGCCACGCCTCCAAAATGCTACTACTGGTTGTGACACACCTCTCTCCTCCACCCCCTCCTCTTCTTCTTCCTCCATGGCCTCTTCCTGTGGTTTGTCCTCGGAACCAGCGGTGCTCCGTAGGCGTTCAAGGGGCTACGCAAGTACGCAGGCAAAAAGATGCCATGCCGTGCTTGCGCTGGTGTGTTTGGGGGACAGGAGCCACACTGGGGCAGAGGTCCTGTCTGCTCTGCAGGGGCAGGCCGAGAGGTGGTTGACGCCACGCCAGCTTAAGCCAGGAATGGTGGTTTGCGACAATGGCACCAACCTCCTCTCCGCCCTCCGACAGGGACAACTGACCCATGTGCCCTGTATGGCTCACGTCCTTAACCTGGTGGTGCAGCGGTTCTTGGGCAGGTACCCGGGCTTACAGGATGTCCTGAGGCAGGCCAGGAAAGTCTGTGTGCATTTCCGCAGATCTTATAATGCCAGTGCTCGCCTGGCTGAGC
This sequence comes from Rana muscosa, assembly GCA_029206835.1. NCBI lineage: Eukaryota > Metazoa > Chordata > Amphibia > Anura > Ranidae > Rana > Rana muscosa. The sequence continues at coordinate 937,908,461 of CM055118.1, read as the reverse complement.
TGCAAAAGGAGTTGAACCTGCCCAAGAACCGCCTTATATGTGACATGCCCACCAGGTGGAACTCAACGTTGGCCATGCTGCAGCGGCTGCACACGCAGCAGAGGGCCATCAATGAGTACCTGTGCGACTACGGCACCAGGACAGGGTCAGGGGAGCTCAGTTTTTTTTCACCACGCCAGTGGGGCATGATCAGGGATGCATGCACTGTCCTGGCACCATTTGAGGAGGCCACGAGGATGGTGAGCAGTGACAGTGCATGCATCAGTGACACTGTACCTCTTGTCCACCTGTTGGAGCACACGCTGCGTGGAATAATGGACAGGGCACCTGAGGCAGAACAGAGGCAGGAAGAGGAGGACTTCCTTGCCTCTCAAGGCCCCCTTTACCCAGACAGTGTTCCTTCTGTCCCACCCATCGCACAGGAAGAGGAGGAGGAGGAGGAGGAGGAGGAGGAGGATTGTGTCAGCATGGAGGTGGAGGCTGGCACTCAGCATCATCAGCAGCAGTCTTTTAGGGATGATTTACAGTCCCAAGAAACCAGTGGACTTGTACGTGGCTGGGAGGAGGTGGCTGCGGATCATGTCGTCCTTAGTGACCCAGAGGACTCCGGACTGAATGCCTCAGCTAACCTACGCTGCATGGCCTCCCTGATCCTGCAAAGTCTGCGGAAGGATCCTCGTATTCTTCGGATCAAGGAGAGGGACCATTACTGGCTGGCCACTCTCCTTGATTCACGGTACAAGGGTAAGATTGCGGACCTTATGTTACCGTCGCAGAGGGAGCAGAGGATGAGACAACTCCGGGAGGCCTTGCAGAAAGGTCTGTGCAACGCGTTCCCAGAGACTGGGAGGTTACAAACTCCTGGTCCTGGACAACGAGTTGCTGAGGCTTCGGGCAGTCAAAGAAGGAGCGGTGGGGAAGGTGGCCGTCTGACCGATGCGTTCAGACAATTCTTTAGTCCGCAGCCCCAAAGTATGATCGGTTCCAGCAACCATCGCCAGCGTCTGATATACATGTTGCAGGAATACCTAGGGGCAAGGTCAGACTTGGACACCTTCCCCACCGAAAATCCTCTGGCTTACTGGGTCTTGAGGATGGATCACTGACCAGAGCTTGCACAGTATGCAATTGAGCTACTGGCCTGTCCTGCATCCAGCGTTCTTTCAGAACGCACATTCAGTGCTGCTGGAGGATTTGTCACGGATCACAGGGTGCGCCTGTCCACCGACTCGGTTGATCGACTGACTTTCATCAAGATGAACCAGTCTTGGATCACCACCAGCTACCACACACCTGATGCTGATATAACAGACTAATTGATTTTAAAATGTCACATCCCTTCAAGACTGATGCTGATGCTGAGTGCCTGTGCTGTTATGTTGACTGGCTATCCTCCTCCTCCTCCTCAATGATCCGATTAATGATGATAGCTTGGAAGATCATTTTGGTTTATGGGTGCCGCCACCAGTGGCTAAGGCCCAATTTTTCAGCCCCTGTTTAACAGGGGCGTGTAATTACAATTTTTGATGCAATACTTTGCAACAGGGCTCATTGCTGTGCTCCAAGTACAGTATCTGTGAGGGGTTGCAGTGTTTTGCCACCAGTGGCTAAGGCCCAATTTTTCAGCCCCTGTTTAACAGGGGCGTGTAATTACAATTGTTGATGCAATACTTTGCAACAGGGCTCATTGCTGTGCTCCAAGTACAGTATCTGTGAGGGGTTGCAGTGTTGTGCCACCAGTGCCTAAGGCCCAATTTTTCAGCCCCAGTTCAACAGGGGCATGCAATTATAATTATTGATCTAATAATTCACAGCAGGGCCCATTGCTGCGCCCACCAAGAGTAACTGTCAGGCCTTACAGTGTTGTGTCAACACCACCACCACCACCACCACCACCACCAAAGGCCCAATTTTTCAGCCCCTGTTCAACAGGGGCATGCAATTATAATTATTGATCTAATAATTCACAGCAGGGCCCATTGCTGCGCCCACCAAGAGTAACTGTCAGGCCTTACAGTGTTGTGGCACCAGCACCACCATCAAAGGCCCAATTTTTACTACCACTGTTCAACAATTATATGTTATTACAATTCCTGATATAATAGTTGACAGCAGGGCGTTCCAGCACCCACCAAGAGTAACTGTGAGTGCTTACAGTGTTGTGCCAACACCAACACCTAAGGGGCCAATTTCTGCAGAGTATATACGGCAGGTCCCTACTTTCAAACATCCAACTTACAAATGACTACTACTTGCAAACGGAAGAAGACAACAGGAAGTGAGAGGAAATCTACCCCTTGGAAGGAAAATTCTCTCCTGTAAGAATTAATATGGGAGAAAGGTGTCTCCTCTCTACTGATGCTTTATCACCAATCCTTGTTTCAATAAAAACACCACATTTCAAAAACAGTTGTCATTGGGACGCAAAGTGAGGTGAAATGTTCTGAACAGGGGCACAGACAGCAAAACAAATGTTACAGGGGTGATAACCCTTCCCTATGTTTTCCAAAAAGCTTAAAAATAGATTTTTTGGCTGGAGCTACACTTAAACAATGTACGTGTTCAAAATTACAAACAGATTCTACTTAAGAACAAACCTACAGTCCCTGTCTTGTTTACACCGGTCTTGTTTACACCGCCTGTATACTGCTGTTCAGAGTATATAGGGCCTTTTTTATTTTGTGTGCGGGGTTCCCCTTAATATCCATACAAGACCCAAAGGGGCTGGTAATGGGCTGGGGTAGGGGGGGGGGGGGGTGATGGGGTAGCTATGCCATTTTTTTAAAAGATTTTCATCCATATTATCGGGACCAGACATTACATTAAAGCCGCAAGCAGTTTTAAATGGCTTTTTTTTCTTTTGGAAATGTAATTTTGTGCAGGGACAGTTCTAAACACAGGAAACACGTGGCACTTCACAGGCATACTTTAGACACCCCCCAGGTACAATATTTAAAGGAATATTTGACTTTTTTTTTTTCACTTTATGCATCATTAAAATGACTGCTCCCGGAAAACGTCCGTTTTTAAAACTTATTTTTGCATTGATACATGTCCCCTGGTGCAGAACCCGGGTTCCCAAACTCTGTTTAGGACAATAACATGGATAATAGTCGTTATAATTAGCACTTTAGAATCCGAACGTTCGCATCCATTGTATTTAATAGGGTTCTAATGTTCGTGCGAACTTTCGGTCCGTTCGCAGGTTCTGGTGCGAACCGAACCCGGGGGTGTTCGGCTCATCACTATGTACAGTGGTATCGAGTCATTAACCAGTGATATCCAGAGTGACCTTAAAGGTACCTGTGAGCCTTTCCAGGTCAATAATATAGTTTTCCTAGCATAGAAATGAAGGATGCGAAGGAGACTTTTTGCATGGGTAGAGATGTGGAGATCCCAAAAATTCCCGGAAGGCAGTTCTTGGGTAAAGAACATTCGGGAGGCCCAGTGCCTGTGAAATAAAAGACCCTACCTCTTCTCAGAAGGCCTGAACTATTGGACAGGTGTAGAAAATCTGCCTCTTGGCCACACCCTCTAAAACAGTCAGCTACGGGGGCTAGGTCCATCTTGCGTAGTCTAGAGGGGGTTAAATGAGAAGTGAAAGATCTTTAGGTTTATTATACAGTCTTTGGAAGATATTACCAAAGTTTTATGTGTCACTAATGTAGCGGGGTCTCCTTTAAAGACTCTCAGGACTACCTTACCCAGAGCCCCGTTCGGCACCCAGGGTGCAATGTTTCCACCCCAGAGACTCATGGGTGGGGTTATATAAGGGGGAGGCGAGGCTGAGCTCGACCTCTTTGGGACACGAGACTTCAGTGGAGAGATCTTCCTGTGCGGATCCGCTGTGGTGCAAGGCCTGAAGCCTGGGGCCTTGCGCTGCTACCCAAAAGAGCCTTCCACCCTCATTGCGAGCCTGGGTGGCACCTGACTCGGTGATCCTCAACCGCTGCTGAGCCGGAGACCCGACCGCTGCAGACGCTGTGTGTGGAGACACAGCAGGTGGAAGTTCCCGGACTGGGCTCGCGTCCGGAGGGGTGAGCGAGCACCTGCTCAATCCATATACTGTACACTATTGTTAGGCCTACAGACTGCCGTGGCCCACCAGTTCATATTTAAGTCCCCATTGGAGATCCATAGCAGAACTGAGTCAAACGGATCTCTAGTGGAGTGTTCCGTGTTGGTACTTTTACCCTTTTGGATTACAAATGTGTTCCTGAAATGTGCACCACCGTTTAAAGACTTGCATGCGAAGAATTTGTGTTCTAGAGACTGAATTATAGGGTCAAGCCTGGCCAGCCAGATAGTTTATTTAGTTGCTGCGCCATAGGGCGCATAGTGAAGTACTGTTACACGTGGCGCGTGTGCGCCACATCTTACTAGTTGTAGTGTGTCAATTGCTGCAGGGCTCTGCAGATATATTTATGTGATTTGTTACAACTGTTGATTTTTATTGCCAGTAGAAAGTAAACTCGTTATTCTTCTATCATTGCATTGGTGTCTGAATTTAACCATAGAGCATAAAATATATATATTACCCTAGACTAACTGTGCCAGAGTGGGTCGAGTAAATTGCCAGGGGTTGGCGGAGCTGTCTTCAGGGCCCAAACGAAATCTGCGGCCCTCTTAGCTGAAGGTATCGCTACACGTGGGGGTTCTCGTCCGGAATCATGATACAGCAGGTGAACGCCAGAAGTGCCGGCATGGACCCCATGGACCCGCAAGCAGTAGAAGCGTGGTACAAAGCCTCTAGGGCAGAGCCAAACCAGTCGATAGTCATCAGCATCCCTGGGGAGGAATGGTCGACTGAAACGGTAGAGGAGTTAATGAAGTCAGTGTCCCCAGATCACACACCGTGGGTGACGGAGATAAAGTCAGACCCAGACATGCACTGGTGGAGTACTGGGACGGGATGCCAGAGGCTTGCAAGCGCAAGTGTGTGCGGACGTCAGACAACAGAACCTATAGGTTGGCGCACGCAGTAACTGTAAAGAAGGAGCCATCACCAACGGGATCACCGCAGGCTGCGGCCCGTACCCCACCTGAAAGAGGAGACAGGGCGACGCCTCCAGTGGCGCCTGCACCTGTCACTGCTATATCACCAGAACTGATAAATGCAATAGGGGATCTGCTAACCAAGTGTCAGAAGACAAGTACGGTGCATGTAGAGACTAGCTACCGGAGACTAAAGACATTCTCAGGGAAGCTCCCTGTCCCTGCAGGGGAGGAAGACTTCGATACTTGGGTGGAGCAGGCATTACAAGCAGTGGAGGCATGGGAGGTGCTTGAAGCGCAGAAGAGGCAACGAGTGATAGAAAGCCTTAAAGGCGCAGCAGCAGAAGCAGTGAAAAGTTTCCGGTTTGGGAATACAGACTGCACGGCTCAAGACTGTCTAGCCATGCTACAGGAAGAGTTCGGTCAGTTAGAAAAGGTGACAGAGATGGTCTACCAATTTGAACATACTTTCCAACAGCCGAATGAAAAGCTTTCAGAGTATGTCAGAAGACTGAACAGGTTGCTGTGTAAGATTGTCCTGAAGAAGGGAAAGATGCCCCAAGATACAGATGCGGCAAGAATGAAGCAAGTCTTAAAGGGAGCGTTGCGCTCGGATCCAGTCTGGTTGCACCTGAAAACCTCGGGAGGAGGAACGTCACTGACTTACTCTGATTTGATAAAAATCATCAGAGATGAAGAGGCACTGCAGAAGGATCAGGCAATGATAAAGACAAGTCATGCTCCTACACCAGTGATAGTCAACTCGCTGATGACTCCAGAAAGGGACTCAGAAGTGGACACTTTGAAATCACAAATGTCTCAGGTGTTAGAGATGCTCACCTCTCTGATGGCGAAAGACACACAGGGTCCAGAGAAAGAGGTAGCGAGGAAAGAAATTGTTCCCAGTTGCTTCGGCACCCGCATCTCTGCAAGACTGGGGAGACATAATCTGTTTTAACTGTGGGGGAGTTGGCCACATTGCAGCTACATGTTCCAGTCCCAAGAAGAAGAAAACAGATAACCGCAAGCCGGCGGGAAACTCCAGAGGGCCCCGGTGAAGGAGTCAACCGGGTGCCCATCTTCAGTGAGCTCCAAGCTGAATGCGAAGCAGAAGAAAAGAGGAGACAAAACCCCTCAGAGGAAACACAACATTCCTCAACAGAAATAGACTCCAGAGAAAGGGGGCAAGACCCCTCAGAAGAGGTACAGCATTCCCCAAAGGGGATGCACACCCAAGGAAAACAATAATATCCCTCAGCGGGTCTGTACACCCATTGAAAGGAGGGAAATCAATGCATACCAGGCTCAAGAAAGACTAAAGTCCAAAGGGAGTTGGACGAGAAAGAGTCCGAAGGGAAAGGGCCAGAAGGAGGCGACCCCTGCCAGGCCATATCCAGAGAAACTGGTGGGCCCATCTCCTAGAGTGCCCATTCAAGTGGAGGGAGTCTACACCAGAGCCATCTTGGATACTGGGGCACAAGTGACCCTATTATACAGGGATTTCTACGATAAGCACTTGAGTCATCTGCCTATCCAGAAGATAGAGGAACTGGAAATATGGGGAATCAGAACCCAGAGCTTCCCCTACAATGGTTATTTGCCCATCAAGATGACCTTTGACCCATCTGTGGCTGGGAAGGCCGAAGTGTTTGACACCCTGGTGGTTGTGTGCCCTCGGCCGCCTGGAGCCACCAAGAGTTCCCTTATAATAGGGACAAACACGGACCTGGTCCGAAGACTCCCGACCCCTCTAGTGAAAGAGAAGGGGCAAGCGGCCACCAAGATCCACCCCATGCTGAAGACGGCTTACCAACGGTTGGTCCTGGAGCAGAAGACCCCTGGAGAAGGGATAGGGAAGGTGTGGAGACTTGGAAGAGAAGGGATAGTGTTGCAGCCCGGCGAAGTAACCTGTCTCAGAGCCACTGTGAAGCTTACTTGGGAGCAGCCTGGACCCTTTGTCGTGCTGGAGTCCGACCCAAGGGGAGAGTTCTCAGGTCTGGAAGTGATACCAGAAGTGATTCCGCTGAAGGCCCTGAAGAAGGCCCATTGTAGAGTTCCGGTGAGTGTTAGAAACACTACAGGTGACCCCATGGAGATCCCAGCCAGAATGCTGCTGGGCCAGGTGAGCCCTGCTGCCCCGGTTACCCTGTCAGAAGTCAAGGGGACGGGTGAAGGAGGAGATGTTTGGGAGAAGCTGTCCATGGAAAACCCGAATCTGCCCAGGGCTTGGAAAAAGAGAGCCAAGGCCCAGTTGACTAGATGGGAGAAGATCTTCTCCAAAGATGAGTTCGATGTGGGGTGTGCAAGGAGTGCCACCCATCGAATCCGCCTCCAAGAAGACAAGCCTTTCAGAGAGAGGGTCAGGCGGGTCCCACTAGCAGATCTGGAGGATCTAAGGGAACAACTCGCAGAACTCAAGAGGACTGGTGTGATCCGGGAGTCTAGAAGCCCCTATGCCTCCCCGATAGTGGTGGTCAGGAAGAAGAATGGGTCGTTGAGGCTATGTATAGACTACAGGACTCTCAACAGGAGAACCATCCCCGACCAGTACACCACTCCGAGGATAGAGGACGCTTTACAGAGTCTGTCTGGAGCCAAGTGGTTCAGCGTTATGGATCTCAAGAGTGGATACTACCAGATCCCTATGCACCCGGAAGACAAGGAGAAGACAGCCTTCATAACCCCAGTGGGGTTCTTCGAGTTTGATCGAATGCCTCAGGGACTGTCTGGAGCTCCTGCTACCTTCCAACGTCTCATGGAGAAGACTGTAGGAGACATGAATCTTATTGAAGTCCTTGTGTACCTGGACGATGTCATTGTCTTTGGAAGAACCTTGGAAGAACACGAAGAGAGGCTGGAAAAAGTACTGAGAAGACTCAGTGAGGAGGGACTCAAGCTTTCGCCTGAGAAGTGTCGGTTCTACCAGTCTTCTGTGAACTATCTGGGGCACATAGTGTCTGAATAAGGGGTGGCCACAGACCCTGAGAAATTGGAGGCAGTTACCTCCTGGCCGCGGCCCACCACAGTAACAGAACTCAGATCCTTCTTGTGGTTCTGCTCCTATTACAGGAGGTTTGTGGAGGGATTTGCCCGGATTGCCAGACCATTGAATGAACTACTCAAGACTGAAGGGGAAGAGGACGACTCAGGACCCAGGAAGCCAGGAGAGTCAGTCAGAGATCAGTGGAACCAGTAGTGTGAAGAGGCCTTCCAGGCGTTGAAGAAGAGCCTAACCACTGCCCCAGTCTTGGCCTATGCAGACCCAACAAGACCCTATGAACTACATGTAGATGTTAGTCATGACGGGCTGGGAGGAGTACTTTACCAAGAACACGAAGGACAACTGCGACCCGTTGCCTACATGAGCAGGAGCCTGACCCCCTCTGAGAAGAACTACCCCACTCACAAACTGGAGTTCCTGGCCCTTAAGTGGGCGGTAGTAGACAAGCTCAAAGACTACCTGTATGGGGCGGAGTTCACTGTGAAGACCGACAACAACCCCCTCACCTACCTTTTCACCACGGCAAAGCTGGACGCCACTGGACACAGATGGCTGGCCGCACTGTCTGGATTCAATTTCAGCCTAAAGTACAGGCCAGGGGCTGGAAATCGAGACGCAGACGCTCTGTCCAGGAGATCTCATGCCCCCACCAGTGACACAGAAGACTGGACTCAAGTGGCACCTGACGGGGTGCGGGCCCTTTGTCAAGGGGCTGAATTACAAGCCAGAGGAGGCTCGAGGGCAGAAGAGATAGGAGTTACCATGGTAGGAGTCCCCAAACAATACTGTGGAGTAACCCAACTGGAAGAAGACAATCTGTCGAAACTGTCCAAGAAGGAGCTGAGATGCGACCAATTAGAAGACTCCATGGGGAAATTGGTCCTGGAAGCCCTGGAGTATCAGGATCCAAATAGACTCCTACGCCACTCCTCAAAGGAAGCTCGCCTGTTGAGGAAAGAGTGGGACAGGTTGCAGGTGCATCAGGGAGTGGTCTACCGAAGGGGCCCCTCTGATGGCCTGGAAGATAAATGGCAATTGTTCCTTCCGGAAAAACATCGAGAGACTGTTCTGATTGCCCTACATGACAATCACGGCCACCTAGGGGCGGAAAGGACCTTTCAACTCGTCAGAAGTCGGTTCTATTGGCCCTGCATGAGGGCAGAAGTAGAAGAGTACTGCCATTCATGTGCACGTTGCATCCGGAGGAAGACTTTACCCCATCAAGCCGCCCCAATGGGCCATCTACAAAGTCTAGGCCCAATGGATCTGGTATGCATTGATTTTCTCTGCCTCGAACCCGACCTGAGTGGACTAGGAAATGTTCTGGTGATAACCGATCATTTCACCCGGTATGCCCAAGCTTTCCAAACCAAAGACCAGAAGGCTTCCACAGTAGCCAAGGTACTTATGGAGAAGTATTTTGTCCATTATGGGCTGCCACAGCGACTCCATTCAGACCAAGGAAGGGACTTTGAGAGTCGGCTGATCCGGAAACTCCTGGATTCGTTAGGAATCAAGAAAACCCGAACCACACCTTACCACCCACAGGGAGATGCTCAGCCGGAGAGGTTTAACCGAACCCTGCTCAACATGTTGGGAACTCTGGATAGTGAGAAGAAACAACATTGGAGCAAACACATAGCAGCTATAGTACACGCTTACAACTGCACCACAAGTGATGCTACAGGCTACTCCCCCTATCGACTCATGTTTGGAAGAGAAGCAAGGATACCTGTGGACCTGGCCTTTGGCACCTCCTTAGACCATTCCTCAGCCACCTCCCACAAAGGATATGTGGACAGGCTCAGACACAGCCTGAAAGTAGCCTATGAACAAGCTCAAGCGGCCTCAGATCAAAGGGGAGCTCGAAACAAAAGAAACTTCGACCTGAAGGTCCGGGTGCAAGACGTGCAGCCCGGGGACCGAGTACTGCTACGCAAACTGGGGGTCCCTGGAAAACACAAACTTGCAGACAGATGGAGATCTGAACCCTATGTCATCTGTAGGAAGCTGCCGGGCCTGCCTGTTTACAAGTTGAAGCCAGAAGGGAAGGTAGGACCACTGAAGACGTGGCATCAAAACCACCTGCTCCCACTTGCTGAAGCAGTCAGGATACCTCCAGTGAGGGACTCCCCTGAACCAGTCTCTATTCTGGATACTCCCAGGCCAAACACTCGGCCCCAGACCTCTCGGGCTGAAAATGGAGAGGCTTCTGAACTTAGTGGAGATGAAGGAAGAGAACTTGACTGGCTGTGGCCTTCCCCAACACCAAGAACTTCTGCTATAGATCTTCCAATCACTGAAGACACTGTAGATGGAACACTGAATGCAGAAGCCACTGAGTTCATCCCATCTAGTCCTTCATCAGATTACTGGGAAGATGTCTGGGACACTTGCTCAGAGGAGGACCCTGGAGACTCTATGTATTCTTCGGCCCCTGAAGCAGATGTTCTAGAGCCCGCCGTGTTGCCCGAACCTGCTACGGAAAAAGAGCCTGTGGCGCCATAGCCAGAAACCACAAGAGAGCAAAGGGCTCGAAGAGTCATAAGGCCTCCCAAAAAGTTGACCTACCCACAAATGGGGAAGAGCTCAGAAGATTCTGTGGTCACTGCCAGGAGGAGTGCAGAGAATCCGGATCCCTCCACTGTTCATTTGGTGGAGGGCAACCCCCACTTACTGTCTGGCACAGTTAGGCAGGCCACTCATGATAGTGTGACCTGTGGGCAAGGGAATTTAACCCCTCAGGTTTGGTGGGAATTCCCTATGCCAACATCATACGCAACGTTGTCTAGGGTTGTACGCAGTGTATGTTAGAATTATCTTTGGGGACCAAAGAGTTTAAGTGGGGGGAGTGTGTAGCGGGGTCTCCTTTAAAGACTCTCAGGACTACCTTACCCAGAGCCCCGTTCGGCACCCAGGGCGCAATGTTTCCACCCTAGAGACTCATGGGTGGGGTTATATAAGGGGGAGGCGAGGCTGAGCTGGGCCTCTTTGGGACACGAGACTTCAGTGGAGAGATCTTCCTGTGCGGATCCGCTGTGGTGCAAGGCCTGAAGCCTGGGGCCTTGCGCTGCTACCCAAAAGAGCCTTCCACCCTCATTGTGAGCCTGGGTGGCACCTGACTCGGTGATCCTCAACCGCTGCTGAGCCGGAGACCCGACCGCTGCAGACGCTGTGTGTGGAGACACAGCAGGTGGAAGTTCCCGGACTGGGATCGTGTCCGGAGGGGTGAGCGAGCACCTGCTCAATCCATATACTGTACACTATTGTTAGGCCTACAGACTGCCGTGGCCCACCAGTTCATATTTAAGTCCCCATTGGAGATCCATAGCAGAACTGAGTCAAACGGATCTCTAGTGGAGTGTTCCGTGTTGGTACTTTTACCCTTTTGGATTACAAATGTGTTCCTGAAATGTGCACCACTGTTTAAAGACTTGCATGCGAAGAATTCGTGTTCTAGAGACTGAATTATAGGGTCAGGCCTGGCCAGCCAGATAGTTTATTTAGTTGCTGCGCCATAGGGTGCATAGTGAAGTACTGTTACACGTGGCGCGTGTGCGCCACATCTTACTAGTTGTAGTGTGTCAATTGCTGCAGGGCTCTGCAGATATATTTATGTGATTTGTTACAACTGTTGATTTTTATTGCCAGTAGAAAGTAAACTCATTATTCTTCTATCATTGCATTGGTGTCTGAATTTAACCATAGAGCATAAAATATATATATATTACCCTAGACTAACTGTGCCAGAGTGGGTCGAGTAAATTGCCGGGGGTTGGCGGAGCTGTCTTCAGGGCCCAAACTAAATCTGCGGCCCTCTTAGCTGAAGGTATCGCTACACTAAATTATGACCAGTCCTTGTCCGTGAGTGTAGAGTCCATAGATGCCCATCTTGCCTGTAACATCTGGAATCTAGGGTTAGTCGGTCAGAAGAGCAGCATAGTATGTAGATATAACCTTAGTGGAGTCGGGGTGTTACAGTAGTTTCTCTAGTTGTGGTACAATGGTGGGGTCAGCTAGGGAGCCAAACTGGGCACGAATGGAGTGTCGAAGTTTGTAGTAAAAGAATATGTATGAGCGTGGTAGGTCAAAGTCTATTTGCAGTTGTTGAAAGGACTTAAACCCCTGCGCATCATATAGATATATAGATGACACAGGTATTTAATCTCCCTGGAGTACCATCGCTGCGGATCCGGTATGGAATAAATTTTCTTAAGGTTGTGATTAAACCACAGTGGGTTATTAGGGGACACTGACCATTTTTATTTTGTAATGTTGGAGACAATTGTTTTAAACAAGGAAAACGAGGTGTTCAGTATAGATGTGCCCGGGCGGGTCGGCGTCCGACCCCGGTACACAATATTGTGGAGAGTCTCCATGGAGGAAGCTATGGCATCTTCCGTGGACGTGCAAGCGTTGGCTGCAACTGGGTGTAGCCAGTGGTGGATATGGACTAGTTGGGAGGCCAAATAGTACAGGTAAATGTTGGGAAATGCCAAGCCCGCCAGGTGCGCCGGCAACCGCAAAGTCTCCAGAGCCACCCTGGGGGACCTGCCACTCCACCAAAACGCTGTGCATACTGTATCTATCCTTTTAAAGATGGATTTAGGCCCCTTACACGGTGTGTTAGATAGGACATACAGCAGTTTAGGCAAATAGATCATTTTAAGTGTATTAACCCGTCCCATGAGATCCAGGGGCATGTCCATCCACCGTTTAGTCTTCTCTAAGAGCTGGGTCAGTAGGGGATTTAGATTATTGTCAATATAAGAGGATAAAGGGAGCTGTACTATGACCCCTAGATATCTAAAAGAGGACAGTACCTGAAGTTTGGAATGCTGGTGAATCTGTGAGGTTGCATCAGTATCCAGAGGAAACAAATTAGATTTGTCCGAGTTCACTCGAAACCCTGAATAGTCACTGAACACCTCTACCTCTGTCAACAGTGTCTTCAATCCTGAGTCCTGAGTATCGGCTAGGTACACTAAGGTGTCTGCGTATAGAGAAATCCGCTCTTCAATAGTGGCAATAGGAAGTCCTCTAATGTGTGGGGAGCAACGAATAAGTATAGCCAGCGGTTCCATGGCCAGGGCAAAAAGGAAGGGCGACAACGGACACCCCTGCCTAGTGCCTCTGGTGATGGAAAAGGTGTCCATAATATGCGTTCAATCATTTTTATTGAAATTTTTCACAGAGTTACAACTGTGATGCATTGTTTCAAAATGTACTACTGTTTACTAATGTTTTCATAATACAGCCAATAAACAAGACATAGCTTTATGGCATCATTATTTGTTTTTCATACATTGTGGGTACTGAGTGGAAGAATAAATGAAGCCGTTTACTAAGATATATTATAAAGTCACAAAAACAACCTAAAAAAAGAGGAAGGTGGTGGAAAATTAAAAGTAGAAGGGGAATAGGCATATGTTTGCCACTAAGGATTTACTAATCTCGAAGCCATCAAGCACATCTGTGCAATTATAGAAGGTGAGCTTTTAAATTGACAGATATTAAACCCAAATGTTAAGCTATGATTAAGGCCCCTTCAGGCTGAAGCCATGTTTGGTTTGTCTGCCACTTGAATTTTCAATATAGGATATACAGTATGGCGGATTTAAACAAGGCTCTCTGTGGTTGTTGTAGACCTTACCTGGAGATTGCAACTCCTTGGCCAGGCACTGTGGGAGATCAGCACAGGGCTTGATTTGAACATTTGAGTGGTTGTTTCTCTTTTGTGGTTTTCATAAGTCAGTCATTAGGTCACCTATGTGTCTTTGGGACTTAAACTTGGTGTTGTCTGTGTTACACAAACAACCATTTGAACCTATCAAGGAAATTCCATTAGACTTGCTTTCACTCAAGCTAGACATCCTGATGACTATCACCTTGGCTAGGAGAGTGTTTGAATTGGAGGGAATCGTATTTAATCCTTCACCACAACAGGGTCGTGTTACGACCTGTGGTGTCGGCCTTTCATTTAAATCAGGACATTATTTTTCCTTTTTCTTTCAGCCTCGTTCGGCAGAAGAGAGATGACTGCACTCTTTGGACGTTGTCTGGGCAGTCAAGGTATATTTGTCTAGATCTGTGGAGATCCGAGGATCAGACTCTTTTGGTAAAACAAAAAAAAGACCCAAGAAAGGGCAGGCAGCTTCCATTGCCAATTGGGTCCGTCAATTGGTCATTCAGGTCTATGGTCTGAAACATAAAGCTCCTCCCTTTGGGGTGAGAGCTCATTCTACCAGGGGTGTAGGAACCTCCATATCCTGGCAGAATTTATGATTTCTTGGCCATTTTTCAGAGACAATGAATAATAACACTTTTCTTTCACTCCATGGTTAGTGTTTGGCTGAAGCCATTTATTAATCAACTGTGTTTACTCTTTTTAAATCATAATGGCAACAAACTACCCAAATGACCCTGATCATGACCCTGATCAAAAATTTTACATACCCTGGTGATTTTGGCCTGATAACATGCACACAGTTCAACTACCTTTTCCCACAGATCCTTTGACAATTCTTTTGCTTTCCCCATGACTCAGAATCCAGAAACGTCAGTGCAGCACTGGATGAAAGATGCGAGGGTCTGTCAGGAGTCTAGAAACTCATTGACCTTTTATACACACACTAATTACAAGCAAACAGATCACAGGTGAGGATGGTTACCTTTAATAGCCATTCAAACCCCTTTGTGTCGACTTGTGTGCATGTTATCAGGCCAAAATCACCAGGGTATGTCAAATTTTTGATCAGGGTCATTTGGGTAGTTTGTTGCCATTGTGATTTAAAGAGTAAACACAGTTGATTGATAATAAATGGCTTCAGCCAAACACTAACCATGAGTGAAAGAAAAGTTGGTGTTTTTTTGTTATCATTCATATTCTCTGAAAAATGGCCAAGAAATCATAAATTCTGCCAGAGTATGTAAACTTATCAACACAACTGTATTGATAAGGGGCAGGGCCACCTGAGTACGTCACCCGGTGGCACCGCCCCTTCTGAAGTCATTGACTGGTGCATGCTGGTTCTGTGATGTCAGAAGCGGTGGGGCTACCAGGTTATGTACCCAAGTGGCCCCACCCCTCACCTATATAAGAAATGTGCAGAGCAGGCATTTGGCGGAAGGTCTCCGATGAGGCAGAGTTTTTTTTATTTTTCAGATCAGCGGGTAGCGTGATTGACAATGGATTTACATCCGGACACTTTTTTTTCTTTTTAAGGAATTGTCAAAAACTTGTCTTGTGCTTTTTTACTTTTTGACACTTTTTTTGAAAATGGATAGGGGTACTATGTACCTGGCACTCATTCAGATGAGGGGGCGCCAGGATCTGGGGGCCCCCTATGTTAAGGGGGCTTCCAGATTCCAATAAGCCCCCTGCCTGCAGACCCCCACAACCACTGGCCATGGTTGTAGGGGATGAGGCCCTTGTCCCCATCAACATGAGGACAAGGTGCTTTGGGGTGAGGAGGCAAAGCACCCACCCCCCCCATGTTGAGCACATGTGGCCTGGTATGGTTCAGGAGGGGGGGCTCGCTCGTCCCCCCTTACTTGACCTGCCAGAATGCATGCTCGGATAAGGGTCTGTTAATGGTTTTGGGGGGGGACCCCACTTTTTATTTTTGGCTCTAAAGGCCTGGTATGAACTGGGGGGAACCCCACGCCGTTTAACATTTACATGGTCATGGTTGTTAAGGACGTGGGCAGCTGGCTTCCTGGCCCGCTGCCTAACAACCAGCTTTTTTTCACACAGAATTTGAATCAGTCTATTGTTTTTCAACCGACCTGAATTCTAATTGTTCTGAAAAGTTGGAATTCGTTAGAAAACGAAAAAACAAAACAAATTTGAACGGATTTCAACTAAATTCGTGTAGCTGGCCAGCTAAGACCTGTCCTAGGTTGCTAATGTGACTTGCATGCATATACAGCTAGACCTGCTAATAACCTTAATACAGTTCATATGCTCATATGTGAGAGATAAAAGCAGAGTTATTTACTGTGACTTTATATATGGATGTCATATAACAGTTGCATATTGTGTTTACAGAAGCAAAAGAGAAAATATGCCTTTAAGATTCATTATATGACAGTAAAGGTAAGCTCAATGACACGGCTTATACTCGAATCACCTTTTTGCGCCTGATCTCCCGGACTTTGGTCCCTTGGACCCCAAACTTGGCACATGTAGCCTCACTCTTCCTCTACAAGTGTGCAGAGTTTGTTGTCCAGGGGACTTACGGCCGGGGAGCACCGATTTTTCAAAGCCGGGCACCCCTTCCATAGACTCCCATGTTAAACGGTCATTTCTCTGGTAAATTTGGGGACCTGTTACCGGCCGGTCATAGGTCCCTTGGACCCAAAACGTGGCACACATGTAGCCCCATTTCTCCTCTATAGGTGTGCAAAGTCTTTTGTCTGGGGGACCTACAGCCGGGGAGCACCGATTTTTCAAAGCCGGGCACCCCTTCCATAGACTCCCATGTTAAACGTCAGTCTAGTCATGGACACAGTGAGGCATGGACACAGTGAGGCATGGGCACAGTGAGGCATGGACACAGTGAGGCATGGACACAGTGAGGCATGCACATGGACACAGTGAGGCACAGTGAGGCATTCAGATGGACACCCTAGGCTTTTACTCCAGTCAATAAGTTTTTCCTAGATTTTTGTGGTAAAATTAGGTGCCTCGGCTTATATTCGGGTCGGCTTATACTCGAGTATATACGGTATTTAATAAGGTTATATATGTTCCTATTGTTAATAATGTGATTAGAACTGTATACTGAACTAGTTATGTGTTCACTTATAGTTCCACCAAACATCATAGCAAACGTTCAAACAAGCAAACAAATGTGCAAACTGCAATATCAAACAAGTAAAACTATTGATTAAGCCTCAGATATACCTCTCAGAGATCATAAAGTGTCTAAAATATTTAAAGTGAAATTACAGATACTGAAGAGAGAAATATATCTACCATTTTATGTAGAATGACAACATTGAACAGTTGAACCGCCATTTTGTTATACTTTTGTAGCAATACCCTTTTCAGGGCCGCTGATTAGTTTTGGATTTTGCACGTTTCCTCTTCAGCTGCGTTGTCCGGGTAGGGAAGTCTGTAGTAATGCAATGTCCACACAGATGTAAAACCTCAAACAGTTAGGCTTTATTTTTCTTATGCAGTATAACTTTGAGAAGTAGAAGGTACGGAAGAGTAGGGGAAGGTTCAGGCACTCACCACAAAAGTTGTCAAAGGTAGAAGTTCAAAGTCACTCACCACTCTCAATGGTGGGTATTAGTCACCTGGATAGTCCCCTCTCACATGACCTAGCAGCCGGGATAACACACACGAATCAGCAAGAGGGCAGTATCTGCCACAGACTTGTTTGAAGTTGAGCAATGGATAGTCCAGGAATCCTCTGCCACAGGATTTCAGAGTCCCAAACTTCCAGCCGTACAGTTTAAAGAGCCTTTAAGCCAATTCGGCGAACTGCAGGGCTTGTAGTGTAATGGATCCCTCCTTAATAAAGTTGCCAGGCCCCACCCGAGACAGCAGTGTTGTGCCGGTCTCCTCCAGGGCAGGTCCTCCCCTGGTCTCCTTCATTAAGATGCCTTCTCCCCATTTAGATGGACAGCTTGGGATCCCTTCTCTGGATATAGGCCCCAGCCAGACTAGCCGGGCCTACTAAGCAGCGATGCAGCCTCAGGCCAACGAGGCCTCGTAACCCCCCCCTTTTTTTTCTCCCTTCTCTCTCGTGGTGATAACGATGGATAAGATACGGGTAACCTCAATAAATGCAAGGGGGCTCAATATTCCTGAAAAACGCAGGATGTTAGTAAATGGATTAAAACATCTTAATACAGATATTGGATTTATACAGGGGCACAGTGCCCCTGGAAGAAGCAAGTTTTTGCGAAACGGACGTAGGGCGGAGCGACGCACTGACGTCACCTCAAACGCTTCCGAGAAGGACGGGACGGGTGTCTGATGAATGTGCAGCGGCCGGCACACCAGACTGAATGGGCTATTTTAAAACTGCATTAATGTAAGTGCAAACTTTATTTTAAAGAATAAATATTTTAAACGGTAATGCGCTAAGTGGAGTGTGTCTATCTTTTACATACTGCCTGTATCCACGGATGTCCATCGGGGATTGGTGATTTAGGAGTCCCAATTGCTGTGCTGACCTGTGGGAGGAACTGCTTAATCTCTGCATTTATTGATCCTCTGTCATGGGGGGTCAATTGTAGCTGGTAAGGAGAAATTTCTGTTGTTTGGTGGTGGAAGATCACAAAATTGGATGCAATTATTCACTTCGTATGATTTTTTACACGGAGCACTGGTGTTTTATAACGGACTTTACCTAAGAGATTTATTTTATGGACTTTATATCATTTATGGATTTTATATTTTGAAGTTACATCACAGTACACTTTTATAATTTATTGTTTTTCAAAAAAAAATTGTATTCATTAGTTCTTCATCGTTTGATGGGTGTTTATTTAATTTATTTTAAATTTATGTTTTGTTCCTTTTCAAACAATTACAGATTTAAATTATTCACAGACTCCTTACGGAGCCTATGACACGGGTTAGCGCGATTTTTCTCTTTTCCTATTTTGCTATTATGTATGGTGGTTTACATCTTAATCGCAGCTCCCATTGAGTCACCAGTGAGAACACTTGGTGTCTTTTCTCTATCAATATATTTAGCGCAGTTTTACTCTTTTTTCCAATTGTTAATGACTGCCCTGAAAGCCTTGGAAATGATCCCGGTTCCTCCTCCTCCTGTGCCACATCCTCTTCCATCATCGCCCAAAACGTTTTTTCAAGGAGGCATAGAACTGGCATAGTAACGCTGAGAACAGCGTCATCGGCACTGGCCATGTTGGTGGAGTACTCAAAACAGCGCAACAAGGCACACAGGTCTCGCATGGAGGCCCAGTTATTGGTGGTGAAGTGGTGCTGTTCCGCAGAGCAACTCACGCATGCGTGCTGCAGCTGAAACTCCACTATCGCCTGCTGATGAGGCGGTGAGCAGGAAGGCCGAAGTTACGCTGCAGCCGAAAGTGCGCACAGACCGCCCGCACTTTCTGCAGCAGCTCTGGCATATCGGGGTAATTTTTTAGGAACCTCTGGACCACCAAGTTCAGCACATGCGCCAGGCAAGGGATGTGCGTCAAACCGGCTAGGCCCAGAGCTGCTACGAGATTTCGCCCATTATCGCACACCACCAGGCCGGGCTTGAGGCTCACTGCCACCAACCACTCATCGGTCTGTTGTTCCATGTCCCTCCACAACTCCTGTGCGGTGTGGGGTTTTTCCCCCCAAACAGGAAAGTTTTAAAACTGCCTGCTGTTGTTTACCCCTGGCTGTGCTGAAGTTGGTGGTGAAGGTGTTATGCTGACCGGATGAGGAAGCGGTAGAGGATGAGGAAGCGGAGTAGGAGGAGTTAGCAACAGGAGGCAAACTGAAGCGCCCTGCAATCCTCGGTGGTGGAAGGACATGCGTCAAACTGCTATCTGCCTCAGGCCCAGCCGCTACTGCATTTACACAGTGTGCTGTTAGGGAGATATAACATCCCTGACCGTACTTACTGGTCCACGCATCCGTAGTTAGGTGGACCTTGCCACAGATGGCGTTGCGCAGTGCTCACCTGATTTTGTCCCCCACTTGGTTGTGCAGGGAAGAGATGGCTCGCCTGGAAAAGTAGTGGCAGCTGGGCACAACGTACTGTGGGACAGCCAATGCCATCAGGCTTTTAAAACTCTGCGTCTCCACCAGACGGAATGACAGCATTTCAAAGGCGAGGAATTTTGAAATGCTGGCATTCAGGGCCAGGGATTGCGGGTGGCTAGGGGGATACTTCCTCTTCTGCTCCAGTGTTTGGGCGATAGAGAGCTGAACGCTTCCATGGGACATTGTGGAGATGGTTGGTGACCCAGGTGCTAGTGTTGCTGGCAGATTCTCTGTTTGTGGGTTGGCAGGTGCCACTGTCACTACAGAGGTGGATGAAAAGGCCGAGACTGCAGCAGAAGAGGAAGCAGGAGGAGCCAGAGATCTTTCTTGGTTTTTGAGGTGTCTACTCCACTGCAGCTCGTGCTTGCACTTAGATGCCTGGTCATGCAGGTTGCGCTCAGGTTGAGAACGTTTATGCCTCGCTTCAGGCTCTGATTAGACATCGTGCAAACCACTTGTGTCTTGTCATCAGCACATTGTCTGAAGAACTGCCACGCTAGGGAACTCCTTGGACCTGGCTTTGGTGTGCTCGGTCCCTTGCTGCATTGGGCAGTAGCAGACGTACTGTCTAGGGGACGGACGCTCCGCTTTTGCACCCTGCTCCCTCTTCCGCTGTGCTGGTGGCTCTGTGCGACCACCGCCTCTTCCTCTGAACTACACTGGTCACCTGCATGGCGTTGATTCCATGTGGGGTCGAGGACCTCATCGTCCTCCACATCATCTTCCACCCAGTCTTCACCCCTGCCCTCCTTGTCGGTCTGCACAATTGTGAAAGCAGCAGCAGTTGGCACCTGTGTTTCGTCATCATCCGAGATGTGCTGCGATGGTCCTCCCATGTACTCATCATGAAACATAAGTGGTTGGGCATCGGTGCACACAATCTCTTCCACTTCTGGGGCAGGGCTAGGTGGATGGCCCTGGGAAACCCTGCTAAAAAAGAGTCATCGAAAAGCAGAAGAGACTGCTGCATGATTTGGGGCTCAGACTGCTTGGCTGATTTGCAAGGGGGTGAGGTGAAAGTCTGATGGACATTGGCTGCAGGTGCCAACTCTGATCTTTCATCAGGAGACTGGGTGGGAGATAATGTGAAGGAACCGGAGGCACTGTCAGCAACCCAATCTACTATCGCCTGTACTTGTCCTGGCCTCAACATTCGTACAGCCTCATTAGGCGTGACCAAATACCGCTGCAGGCTCTGTCGCCTACTCGCACCTGAGGAAGGTGTTTCACTTGTGCGTGTAGCTGGCACAGATCGACCACGTCCTCTCCCTGCAACAGGAGCTCCACCAGCAGCACCACGACCGGGGCCACGTCCCTTCTTTGACGTTCTCCTCATATTTTCCAAATTTAGGATCTTGCCCTAAATGAGTGTTTTTGCAATAGCAGAATACACCCACAGTATGTAAATGGTGTATCTCACACCTACAGAAATGCAGAAAATGCTATTAAAAAAAAATGTTTTTGCCGTAAAACTTTTTTATTTGAATAGCACAATAGAAGAAAAATATATAAATTGTGTATCTCACACCTGCAGATATGCAGAAAGCAGTGCAATTTTTTTATTTTTTTGCACTAAATGTGTGTTTCTGCAATAGCAGAATACACCCAGAGTATGTAAACAGTGTATCTCACACCTACAGAAATGCAGAAAATGCTATTCCAAAAAAATGTTTTTGCCCTAAAAAAAATTTATTTGAATAGCACAATAGAAGAAAAATATATAAATTGTATATCTCACACCTGCAGATATGCAGAAAACACTGCAAAATATTTTTTTTTGCAATAGCAGAATACACCCAGAGTATGTAAACTGTGTATCTCAAAACCTACAGAAATGCAGAAAATGCTATTCCAAAAAAATGTTTTTGCCCTAAAAAAAATTAATTTGAATAGCGCAATAGAAGAAAAATATATAAATTGTGTATCTCACACCTGCAGATATGCAGAAAACACTGCAAAATATTTTTTTTTTGCCCTAAATGGGTGTTTTTGGAAGAGCAGAATACACCCACAGTATGTACAGGGTGTATCTCACAGTTACATATGCAGTGCTGGTGCACTGAGCTTGCAGATAAAAGTTATATTTTCTCTGGCACTGGGCTCATGGCAGTGTAAAAAGACTGTGCACTGCAACCCAACCAGGTAAATCTATGTAGATCGCTGAGTTATTAGAATAGATTTCTGAATCTGGACTCCTAGATAATTCTCTCTCCCTAAAAGCAGGAACCTTGCCCTACACTGTCTATCTTTTCTCTCAGTGCAGTGTAAAAAGCTTGTGCACTGCACCCACACAACTAAATCTATGTAGATCGCTGACTAATTAGAAGATATTTCAGAATCAGGACTGACTCCTATCATGTAATTCTCTCCCTCACAGCAACAGCAGCCAGGAACCATTCCCTACACTGTCTAAAGCAGAGTGACGTGCTGTGCTGTGTGCCTCTAGCTTATATAGAGGCTGGGTCACATGCTGCACTGGCCAATCACAGCCATGCCATGCCAAGCCATGCCATGCCAGTTAAACGAAAGTTGATTGGCTGCCCTGCAGCTTTTAAAAATGTGCCATTACATCGCCGAACACCGGACCCAAACCCAAATATACAGTCAATTGTTCAGGTTCGGGCCTGGGACCCAAAAACCCAAAAGTCCGGTACGAACCCAAACTTTACAGTTCGGGTTCGCTCAACCCTATATACAATACTATAAATGTTTTATTACACAACTGGGACCATATATGACTAAAGTATTCAATGCAGTAGGACAGACAGTAGTACTACCACCGGAAGCAGTAACAGCTTATATTACGGTTATTCCAAAAGAGGGGAAGGACCCTGCGATCTGTAGCAGTTATAGACCAATATCCTTACTAAACGTAGATTTAAAGGTCATAGCAGCTTGTATACAGCCTCAGCTCACGCATTTAGTTCACTTGGATCAAGTCGGGTTTATCCCGACTAGAGAGGCAAGAGATAGCACAATTAAAGTGCTAAATTTGATCCACCAAGTAAATCAAAAGAAGATACCGAGTGTTTTTTTGAATACGGATGCAGAAAAGCATTCGACAGAGTAAATTCTAACTTTATGCTTGCAGTATTAAAATATATGGGCATAGGTCATTGGATGATACAATGGATAGCGGGAGTATATGCGGGACCGCGAGCTGTAGTAAAAGTAAATGGGTATATTCTAGGCCCTTTACAATCACAAATGGGACCCGGCAAAGATGCCCCCTATCGCCTCTTCTGTTTGCCCTGACATTAGAACCATTTTTGAATAAGATTAGACAGAACCCGGACATTGTGGGTATTGAAGTGGGGGGAGTGGAACGTAAAGTATCAGCATATGTCGATGATACGTTATTTTCATTAGCAAAATCACAGGTATCACTCCACAACTTAATGAAAGAAGTTGAAATATACGAGAGAATGTCGAACTTAAAAATAAATTATGGTAAGTCAGAGGCGATGGGGGTGTCCTGGATCCCATAAAAAGAGGCCTAGAAAATAGTTTTAAGTTTAGGTGGACCACTAAAGCACTTAATTACCTAGGAACAAGAATGCCCCCAAATTTAACAGACTCTTTTGAACAAAATTTTATACCATTACTAAGGACAGTTAGGATATTGTTAGAAGGTTGGAATAGAGGTATACATTCATGGTTTGGGAGATGTAATATTTTGAAAATGAATGTAGTGCCAAAATTCCTTTACCTTTTTCAAGCACTGCCAATTAAAATTCCTATGTCTTACTTCAATCAAATCCGTACAATATTTACTAAATTTATATGGGCCAGTAAACAGCCCAGGATAAGTAGAATACTGTTGACCTTACTTACCTAAGAGAGCAGGAGAAATATTGGCACCAGATATATATAAATACTATCTAGCTACTCAATTAGGAAGGATAGTAGATTGGAGTAGACATGGAGAATATAAACTATGGGTTAATATGGAGCAGCAACTGAGTTCAGTCCCTTTAAATAGGGCAATATGGTGTTATGCAGCCCTATCTCCCCTACTAAAAACACACCCAACGATAGGACCAGCACTATGGATAGGGAATAAAGTCATTCATAACTATAAATTCTCTACCAAACATTCACCCCTATTCCCGATATTAGGTAACCCAGATTTTCCACTGGGTATCGAATTACAAATCTTTCAGAAACTTAGAGAAAGGGGCTGCTTTCAAGCATCACATTTTCTAGGAGATAGTGGGTGGTCAACACTCGGGATGTTAATACAACAAGGCGGGCAATATGAAATCCCCATATGGCAAGCACGACAGGTCAGACATTATCTAGAAACTTTGTGATCTGCAGAGAGGTTTAGACAAACGCAAATTTAATTTGAGGAATACTGTGAGGGAGGAGAGCCGCTCCCTCATGCGGTTGCTAAATGTATATAGAGCTGACTACACCTCCAGTGGATTTTAAAATGACATGCCTGACTAAATGGGAGAGAGATTGAGGCCAAACCTTTACTCCAGCACAATGCCAGAGAATTATAGACCTGTCTTTAAAATCCTCAAGATGTACGAAAACACAGGAATCAAATTATAAAATTTTAACACGTTGGTATTATACACCATCGAGTTTGAAAAAATTCTTTCCAGAAGTATCAGATAGATGTTCGAGAGGATGCGATGAAAAAGGAACAATGATACATATTTTTTGGGCATGTCCAGTAATTAGACAGTTCTGGCAGACAGTACATAGAATCACTCAAACATTCACTGAATACCAGATTTTGGAGGAACCATCCTTTTTTTTGTTACACAATACACAAATCCCACCCAAAAGACATATGAATTCAGTTATATGTCATTTGATAAACGCAGCAAAAAGCTGCATTGCGATAAACTGGAAAGACATAAGACCACCTTCGATTTTAATGTGGCTTAAAGTTAGAAGAGTAGGAATAATGGAAAAATATTTACCCATGACGACGGATAGAATTTATTTTTTAAAGAAATATGGGCGCCATGGGAGATATTTGAGCAATCAGAAGAAGGTAAAAGGTTATTAGGAAGAGAAGAGTAGGCTTGGCAGGAAAGAAAGGACCAAGGAGAACCGTGAAAAGATTTACATCACGGGAGAGAATTCAACTCACTCCCTTCCCCCCCCTTTTTTTTGTTATTGTCTTTGCCCCACAGCGGGGATAGGGAAAGGAAGAGGTCGGGCTTTAGTGGGAGGGATATGGGGAGGGATAGGGAGGATGGGAAAGAGAATAGAGGAAGAGGTGCTAGGAAGGAGAAGAATGTAAGATAACAAATTTGAATGGAATATATAGATTAAAGGATTTTTTTTTTGGAAATGAATTATATATATAAAAGAAACCTAATTTGAACAATATGTATAATATAAGTAATATGTATATTCTAAATTAAATGTTGTACCCCTATACTTTGATAAAAGGAAAATAAAAACTTAAAAAAAAAAACATTGTGGCCCCGAGACCAGGACCACACACACCTCGCTCCAGGAGGGCTGCGGGGCGAGAACGAACCCCAATCAATGGCGTCTGCCCCTTAAGTATCCCCTCCCAGCAGGCACAGCAGGTTAACCACTCCCACTACACCACTGCCGAGAGGGGCCACTCAATATATCATAATCTGCCCGTATTCCAACAAGTGCCTGAGGTGGTAACACCACCTACAGGCAAAAAGGGAAATCACTACCAGGCAAACCATAACTGAGACAGAGGCGAATTTAAGTGTAATTATCAACCGTCTGAGCCCAACTACTGGCTCAGACATCCCTCTAAATTTGAATAGCGTCCCAACCATTTGGGATGGACGCTACTTTATTCAACACATGTTGGTACATGGACTGTCTGCTGCGAAATTGTCAGTGTTATATAAGAAGAAAAGCTGAAGTTAATAAAGAAGTTATCTTAAAAGTTTGGTGTGCTCTTTAAACCTACTGCTTCCATAGAACGGCGCTAGAGGAATTATAGAGCAACAGATAGTCTTGTTTGGACTAAAAGGTCAGAATTTTAAATTCTTATAATGCCACAGCGCATAAGGCACTTCATAGTGCTGCGCCTGCCACAATTAATTTCTATTTTATTTGGAGATTCAGATACATCCGAATCTCCAAATAAACAATGTGTCTAAATTTGCAATTGAAACTAATTGCACATGTCTAGTTCTGGGAGAACTGATTGTGCCCTGGGACAAGACACCGACTCGTACAGTATATTATGCATGTTGAGGCCCACCGCATATATGCATAACCCTTTCGTTAAAGGGGTAATATATTTTTTATGTAATCAGATCTTAGATGACCGGTGGGGTGGCCCCAAATGCACAATGTGTTTGAGGGCGTTCATCTGCATCCACGCACCTGTCGACTTAGGTCCTGCGACTGTGTACATACAGTTGCTGCGTCATCATACCATCACATAGGCTACCGATACACAAGTAGGCAGGTACATGCAAGTGTGGAGTTATTATTTAGTTAGTGTTAGACTGCCCAGGTGGGGACAGGTTTAGGTGGGGATCTGCATGTTTTCAGGGCTTTTTGCCTTCTGCTCTCCACCCTGGTCTATATATAATAAGGGGGAAGACCGGGAGCGCACTGGACCACATGGTAAGTGAGGAGGTCCATATGGAAGAGAAGATGCAGCCTGGAGCAACATTAAACTACCACCCTAAGGGATTTCACCTGCAAGGACATTACCAAGTATGGCTCTCTACCTGCAGAGAAATGCCTGAGCAGCCCAAGATAATAGGATTTTTATAACAGCTTACCTGTAAAATCCTTTTCTTGGAGTACATCACGGGACACAGAGCGACATAGTCATTACTAATGGGTTATATAGTTACCGTCAGGTGCTGGCACTGGCAACTTCCAAAACCGGAAGTACCCTCCCCTATATAAGCCCCTCCCATCCGGGAGCACCTCAGTTTTGTAGCAAAGCAATAAGTGTCCCCAAAGAGGGGCGGGAGCTCTGTGTCCCGTGATGTACTCCAAGAAAAGGATTTTACAGGTAAGCTGTTATAAAAATCCTATTTTCTTTCTCGTACATCACGGGACACAGAGCGACATAGTCATTACTAATGGGATGTCCTAAAGCAATGCCAAATGAGGGGGGGGATACACCATATATAAGCTGAGCGCTATCAGACATGAGGATCTTTTGCGGCCTGCAACACACTGCGCCCAAAGGCGACATCCTCCTGACTTCTAACGTCCACCTGGTAGAACCTAGTAAACGTGTGTACTGAAGACCATGTTGCGGCCTTACAGACCTGAGCCAGGGAGGCCTGGTGATGCACTGCCCATGAAGTTCCAACTGCTCTCGTGGAGTGCGCCCTAACTTTGAACGGAGGCGGTCTACTTCTCAAGCTATAGGCTTGTATTATGACCTGTCGAATCCACTTGGCTAAAGTAGATTTTGACGCTGCCTGACCCTTTCTGGGGCCTTCCGGCAGAATAAACAAAGTATCCGTTCTGCGAATCTGAGCAGTGGCTTTTAGATAAGCTTTAACTGCTCTTACTACATCCAAAGAATGCAATAACTTTTCCTCTACCGAAGTAGGCTTGGGGAAAAAAGAAGGAAGAACCACATCTTGGTTCAAATGAAAACTCGATACCACCTTAGGAAGAAAGGCTGGATGAGGACGTAACACTACTCTGTCCTTATGGATAACCAGATATGGCTCCTTACAGGACATAGCTAGTGATGAGCCGAACACCCCCGGGTTCGGTTCGCACCAGAACCCGCGAACGGACCGAAAGTTCGAACGAACATTAGAACCCTATTAAATACAATGGATGCGAACGTTCGAATTCTAAAGTGCTAATTATAACAACTATTATGCATGTTATTGTCCTAAAAAGGGTTTGGGAACCCGGGTTCTGCACCAGGGGACATGTATCAATGCAAAAAGAAGTTTTAAAAACGGTCGTTTTTCGGGAGCAGTCATTTTAATGATGCATAAAGTGAAAAAAAAAAAGTCAAATATTCCTTTAAATATCGTACCTGGGGGGTGTCTAAAGTATGCCTGTGAAGTGCCACGTGTTTCCCGTGTTTAGAACTGTCCCTGCACAAAATGACACTTCTAAAGGAAAAAAAAGCCATTTAAAACTGCTTGCGGCTTTAATGTAATGTCTGGTCCCGGTAATATGGATGAAATTCTTTAAGAAAAATGGCATAGCTACCCCATGACCCCCCCCCTACCCCAGCCCATTACCAGCCCCTTTGGGTCTTGTATGGATATTAAGGGGAACCCCGCACATAAAATAAAAAAGGCCCTATATACTCTGAACAGCCCTATACAGGCGGTGCATACAAGACAGGGACTGTAGGTTTGTTCTTATGTAGAGTCTGTTTGTAATTTTGAACAGGTACATTGTTGAAGTGTAGCTCCAGACCAAAAATCTATTTTTAAACTTTTTGGAAAACATAGGTAAGGGTTATCACCCCTGTAACATTTGTTTTGCTGTCTGTGCCCCTGTTCAGAACATTTCACCTCACTTTCCGTCCCAATGACAACTGTTTTTGAAATGTGGTGTTTTTCTTGAAACAAGGATTGCTGATAAAGCATCAGTACAGAGGAGACACCTTTCTCCCATATTTATTCTTACAGGAGAGAATTTTCCTTCCTAGTGGTAGATTTCCTCTCACTTCCTGTTGTCTTCTTGCGTTTGCAAGTAGGAGTCGTTTGTAAGTTGGATGTTTGAAAGTAGGGACCTGCCGTATATACTCTGCAGAAATAGGCCCCTTAGTTGTTGGTGTTGGCACAACACTGTAAGCACTCACAGTTACTCTTGGTTGGTGCTGGAACGCCCTGCTGTCAACTATTATATCAGGAATTTTAATTACATATAATTGTTGAACAGTGGTAGTAAAAATTGGGCCTTTGATGGTGGTGCTGGTGCCACAACACTGTAAGCCCTGACAGTTACTCTTGGTGGGTGCAGCAATGGGCCCTGCTGTGAATTATTAGATCAAGAATTGTAATTACATGCCCCTGTTGAACAGGGGCTGAAAAATTGGGCCTTAGGCACTGGTGGCACAACACTGCAACCCCTCACAGCAACTGTACTTGGAGCACAGCAATGAGCCCTGTTGCAAAGTATTGCTTCAAAAATTGTAATGACACGCCCCTGTTAAACAGGGGCTGAAAAATTGGGCCTTAAGCACTGGTGGCACAACACTGCAACTCCTCACAGATACTGTACTTGGAGCACACCAATGAGCCCTGTTGCAAAGTATTGCTTCAAAAATTGTAATGACACGCCCCTGTTAAACAGGGGCTGAAAAATTGGGCCTTAGGCACTGGTGGCACAACACTGCAACTCCTCACAGATACTGTACTTGGAGCACAGCAATGAGCCCTGTTGCAAAGTATTGCTTCAAAAATTGTAATTACACGCCCCTGTTAAACAGGGGCTGAAAAATTGGGCGTTAGGCACTGGTGGCACAACACTGCAACTCCTCACAGATACTGTACTTGGAGCACAGCAATGAGCCCTGTTGCAAAGTATTGCTTCAAAAATTGTAATTACACGCCCCTGTTAAACAGGGGCTGAAAAATTGGGCGTTAGGCACTGGTGGCGGCACCCATAAACAAAAATGATCTTACAAGCTATCATCATCAATCGTATCATTGAGGACTCGGAGGAGGAGGATAGCCAGTCAACATAACAGCACAGGCACTCAGCATCAGCATCAGTCTTGAAGGGATGTGACATGTTAAAATCAATTAGTCTGTTATATCAGCATCAGGTGTGTGGTAGCTGGTGGTGATCCAAGACTGGTTCATCTTGATGAAAGTCAGTCGATCAACCGAGTCGGTGGACAGGCGCACCCTGTGATCCGTGACAAATCCTCCAGCAGCACTGAATGTGCGTTCCGAAAGAACGCTGGATGCAGGACAGGCCAGTAGCTCAATTGCATACTGTGCAAGCTCTGGCCAGTGATCCATCCTCAAGACCCAGTAAGCCAGAGGATTTTCGGTGGGGAAGGTGTCCAAGTCTGACCTTGCCCCTAGATATTCCTGCACCATGTTTATCAGACGCTGGCGATGGTTGCTGGAACCGATCATACTTTGGGGCTGCGGACTAAAGAATTGTCTGAACGCATCGGTCAGACGGCCACCTTCCCCACCGCTCCTTCTTTGACTGGCCGAAGCCTCAGCAACTCGTTGTCCAGGACCAGGAGTTTGCAACCTCCCAGTCTCTGGGAACGCGTTGCACAGACCTTTCTGCAAGGCCTCCCGGAGTTGTCTCATCCTCTGCTCCCTCTGCGACGGTAACATAAGGTCCGCAACCTTACCCTTGTACCGTGGATCAAGGAGAGTGGCCAGCCAGTAATGGTCCCTCTCCTTGATCCGAAGAATACGAGGATCCTTCCGCAGACTTTGCAGGATCAGGGAGGCCATGCAGCGTAGGTTTGCTGAGGCATTCGCTCCGGAGTCCTCTGGGTCACTAAGGACGACATGATCCGCAGCCACCTCCTCCCAGCCACGTACAAGTCCACTGGTTTCTTGGGACTGTAAATCATCCCTAAAAGACTGCTGCTGATGATGCTGAGTGCCAGCCTCCACCTCCATGCTGACACAATCCTCCTCCTCCTCCTCCTCCTCCTCCTCCTCCTCCTCTTCCTGTGCGATGGGTGGGACAGAAGGAACACTGTCTGGGTAAAGGGGGCCTTGAGAGGCAAGGAAGTCCTCCTCTTCCTGCCTCTGTTCTGCCTCAAGTGCCCTGTCCATTATTCCACGCAGCGTGTGCTCCAACAGGTGGACAAGAGGTACAGTGTCACTGATGCATGCACTGTCACTGCTCACCATCCTCGTGGCCTCCTCAAATGGTGCCAGGACAGTGCATGCATCCCTGATCATGCCCCACTGGCGTGGAGAAAAAAAACCAAGCTCCCCTGACCCTGTCCTGGTGCCGTAGTCGCACAGGTACTCATTGATGGCCCTCTGCTGCGTGTGCAGCCGCTGCAGCATGGCCAACGTTGAGTTCCACCTGGTGGGCATGTCACATATAAGGCGGTTCTTGGGCAGGTTCAACTCCTTTTGCAGCTCAGCCAGGCGAGCACTGGCATTATAAGATCTGCGGAAATGCACACAGACTTTCCTGGCCTGCCTCAGGACATCCTGTAAGCCCGGGTACCTGCCCAAGAAGCGCTGCACCACCAGGTTAAGGACGTGAGCCACACAGGGCACATGGGTCAGTTGTCCCTGTCGGAGGGCGGAGAGGAGGTTGGTGCCATTGTCGCAAACCACCATTCCTGGCTTAAGCTGGCGTGGCGTCAACCACCTCTCGGCCTGGCCCTGCAGAGCAGACAGGACCTCTGCCCCAGTGTGGCTTCTGTCCCCCAAACACACCAGCGCAAGCACGGCATGGCATCTTTTTGCCTGCGTACTTGCGTAGCCCCGTGAACGGCTACGGAGCACCGCTGGTTCATAGGACAAACCACAGGAAGAGGCCATGGAGGAAGAAGAAGAGGAGGGGGTGGAGGAGAGAGGTGTGTCACAACCAGTAGTAGCATTTTGGAGGCGTGGCGGTGGGACAACCTCCAACACTACTGCACCTTGTCCTGAATCCTTCCCAGCTGCCAAAAGAGTGACCCAATGGGCCGTGAAAGAAAGGTAACGTCCCTGTCCATGCCTGCTGGACCATGAGTCAGCGGTAATATGCACCTTACCGCTGACCGCCCTGTCCAGCGAGGCCAAGACATTGCCTTCCACATGCCGGTAGAGAGCCGGAATAGCCTTCCGTGAGAAAAAGTGGCGTTTGGGAACCTGCCACTGAGGAACTGCACATTGCACAAACTCACGGAAGGGGGCCGAGTCTACCAACTGAAAAGGCAGCAGTTGAAGCGCTAGCAATTTAGCCAAGCTAGCATTCAACCGCTGGGCATGTGGATGGCTGGGAGTGAACTTCTTTCGACGGTCCAGCAGCTGGGGCAGGGAAATTTGCCTGCTAGAATCGGACGTCGGTGTACTGCTAGCAGAGTGGGCGCAAGTACTTGGCTGTGACACACCTAATTCTACACCTTCATTCCTCTCAGTGCATGTTTCAGAGAGGACTGAAGTTATAGTGGGGTTGGAGATCCCAGCTGATGCGGTGCAAGGAGAGGTCCGCTTTGTTCTTTGGTGTGGGTCTTTGAGGTAGGCTTGCCAACGAGCTGCATGGCAGGTCAACATATGTCTGGTCAGGCATGTGGTACCCAAGCGGCTGATGTTTTGGCCACGCGATATACGCTTGAGACATATGTTGCAAACAGCAGCTGTGCGATCTGATGCACTAGCCTCAAAAAAGGCCCACACCAAAGAACTTTTTGAATGACGGGCAGAGGCAGCGCCCTGCACAGGCGGAGCTCTGCGGTGTGATTCCGTCGGTGTACTGCCCTTACGCTGGCCACCAAAGGGCATCCTGCCTCGTTGGAGATGTGCCTCCTCCTCATCCTCCTCCTCCTCCTCTCTCCTATTAGGCACCCACGTGGAGTCAGTGACCTCATCATCCCCTCCCTCCTCATCACTGGAGCCAATCTGGCAGTATGCTGCAGCTGCTGGAACATGACTGCCAGATTGGTGTCCTTCTTGAGCATCCCCTCTGTCTGCTCTCACGCTACTGCCTTCCTCTAGCTGGGTTTCATCATCAGACCCTTCGAAACGCTGGGCATCCTCCTGGAGCATGTACCCAACACTGTGCTGAAACAGTTCGGGGGACTCCTCAGGAGGAGGACATGGTGGGTCTAGGGAAGGAGTGACTGATGATTTGTCTGACATTGATACCAGGGAAGACGACGCTTTGGCAGCTGCTTTTCCAGTACCCTGAGCCTGGGTGAGAGAGGATGAGGAGGAGGAGGAGGGCTTGGTCATCCACTCTACCAAGTCTTCGGCATGATGTGGCTCAACATGTCCAGCTGCCGAAAAGAAGGACAAGCGTGTCCCATGGCCATGTGCTGATGACAATGCACCGCGTCCACGACCAGCACTGTTGCCCCCAGACACAGAGCCTGCTTGCCCTCTTTTATTGCCTCCTGACTGTCTGCCTCTCCTTGTTTGCCTTCCAGACATTCTAATAGATGGCCTGCAGGGAGATGGGAAAAAAGCAATAAGGGCTACCTTCAGGTGTCCTTCTCTGTCCCTTGAAACAAGGACTTGCAGAGTGAAATAAACTGACACTCTCCCTACCTACAGTTTTCTGTCCCTAGAATAAATGTTTTTTTTAATCACAATATAGCACAAGGACAATTCAGTCACTGTCCTTCCAGGTCCCTGGAAACAAGGACTTGCAGAGTGAAATAAACTGACACTCTCCCTACCTACAGTTTTCTGTCCCTAGAATAAATGTTTTTTTTAAGCACAATATAGCACAAGGACAATTCACTCACTGTCCTTACAGGTCCCTGGAAACAAGGACTTGCAGAGTGAAAGAAAAAAAACACTCTCCCTACCTACAGTTTTCTGTCCCTAGAAAAAATGTTTTTTTTAATCACAATATAACACAAGGACAATTCACTCACTGTCCTTCCAGGTCCCTGGAAACAAGGACTTGCAGAGTGAAATAAACTGACACTCTCCCTACCTACAGTTTTCTGTCCCTAGAATAAATGTTTTTTTTAAGCACAATATAGCACAAGGAGAATTCACTCACTGTCCTTCCAGGTCCCTGGAAACAAGGACTTGCAGAGTGAAAGAAAAAAAACACTCTCCCTACCTACAGTTTTCTGTCCCTAGAAAAAATGTTTTTTTTAATCACAATATAACACAAGGACAATTCACTCACTGTCCTTCCAGGTCCCTGGAAACAAGGACTTGCAGAGTGAAATAAACTGACACTCTCCCTACCTACAGTTTTCTGTCCCTAGAATAAATGTTTTTTTTAATCACAATATAGCACAAGGACAATTCAGTCACTGTCCTTCCAGGTCCCTGGAAACAAGGACTTGCAGAGTGAAATAAACTGACACTCTCCCTACCTACAGTTTTCTGTCCCTAGAATAAATGTTTTTTTTAATCACAATATAGCACAAGGACAATTCAGTCACTGTCCTTCCAGGTCCCTGGAAACAAGGACTTGCAGAGTGAAATAAACTGACACTCTCCCTACCTACAGTTTTCTGTCCCTAGAATAAATGTTTTTTTTAATCACAATATAGCACAAGGACAATTCAGTCACTGTCCTTCCAGGTCCCTGGAAACAAGGACTTGCAGAGTGAAATAAACTGACACTCTCCCTACCTACAGTTTTCTGTCCCTAGAATAAATGTTTTTTTTAATCACAATATAGCACAAGGACAATTCAGTCACTGTCCTTCCAGGTCCCTGGAAACAAGGACTTGCAGAGTGAAATAAACTGACACTCTCCCTACCTACAGTTTTCTGTCCCTAGAATAAATGTTTTTTTTAATCACAATATAGCACAAGGACAATTCAGTCACTGTCCTTCCAGGTCCCTGGAAACAAGGACTTGCAGAGTGAAATAAACTGACACTCTCCCTACCTACAGTTTTCTGTCCCTAGAATAAATGTTTTTTTTAATCACAATATAGCACAAGGACAATTCAGTCACTGTCCTTCCAGGTCCCTGGAAACAAGGACTTGCAGAGTGAAATAAACTGACACTCTCCCTACCTACAGTTTTCTGTCCCTAGAATAAATGTTTTTTTTAATCACAATATAGCACAAGGACAATTCAGTCACTGTCCTTCCAGGTCCCTGGAAACAAGGACTTGCAGAGTGAAATAAACTGACACTCTCCCTACCTACAGTTTTCTGTCCCTAGAATAAATGTTTTTTTTAAGCACAATATAGCACAAGGACAATTCACTCACTGTCCTTACAGGTCCCTGGAAACAAGGACTTGCAGAGTGAAAGAAAAAAAACACTCTCCCTACCTACAGTTTTCTGTCCCTAGAAAAAATGTTTTTTTTAATCACAATATAACACAAGGACAATTCACTCACTGTCCTTCCAGGTCCCTGGAAACAAGGACTTGCAGAGTGAAATAAACTGACACTCTCCCTACCTACAGTTTTCTGTCCCTAGAATAAATGTTTTTTTTAATCACAATATAGCACAAGGACAATTCAGTCACTGTCCTTCCAGGTCCCTGGAAACAAGGACTTGCAGAGTGAAATAAACTGACACTCTCCCTACCTACAGTTTTCTGTCCCTAGAATAAATGTTTTTTTTAATCACAATATAGCACAAGGACAATTCACTCACTGTCCTTACAGGTCCCTGGAAACAAGGACTTGCAGAGTGAAATAAACTGACACTCTCCCTACCTACAGTTTTCTGTCCCTAGAATAAATGTTTTTTTTAAGCACAATATAGCACAAGGAGAATTCACTCACTGTCCTTCCAGGTCCCTGGAAACAAGGACTTGCAGAGTGAAAGAAAAAAAACACTCTCCCTACCTACAGTTTTCTGTCCCTAGAAAAAATGTTTTTTTTAATCACAATATAACACAAGGACAATTCACTCACTGTCCTTCCAGGTCCCTGGAAACAAGGACTTGCAGAGTGAAATAAACTGACACTCTCCCTACCTACAGTTTTCTGTCCCTAGAATAAATGTTTTTTTTAATCACAATATAGCACAAGGACAATTCAGTCACTGTCCTTCCAGGTCCCTGGAAACAAGGACTTGCAGAGTGAAATAAACTGACACTCTCCCTACCTACAGTTTTCTGTCCCTAGAATAAATGTTTTTTTTAATCACAATATAGCACAAGGACAATTCAGTCACTGTCCTTCCAGGTCCCTGGAAACAAGGACTTGCAGAGTGAAATAAACTGACACTCTCCCTACCTACAGTTTTCTGTCCCTAGAATAAATGTTTTTTTTAATCACAATATAGCACAAGGACAATTCAGTCACTGTCCTTCCAGGTCCCTGGAAACAAGGACTTGCAGAGTGAAATAAACTGACACTCTCCCTACCTACAGTTTTCTGTCCCTAGAATAAATGTTTTTTTTAATCACAATATAGCACAAGGACAATTCACTCACTGTCCTTACAGGTCCCTGGAAACAAGGACTTGCAGAGTGAAATAAACTGACACTCTCCCTACCTACAGTTTTCTGTCCCTAGAATAAATGTTTTTTTTAAGCACAATATAGCACAAGGAGAATTCACTCACTGTCCTTCCAGGTCCCTGGAAACAAGGACTTGCAGAGTGAAAGAAAAAAAACACTCTCCCTACCTACAGTTTTCTGTCCCTAGAAAAAATGTTTTTTTTAATCACAATATAACACAAGGACAATTCACTCACTGTCCTTCCAGGTCCCTGGAAACAAGGACTTGCAGAGTGAAATAAACTGACACTCTCCCTACCTACAGTTTTCTGTCCCTAGAATAAATGTTTTTTTTAATCACAATATAGCACAAGGACAATTCAGTCACTGTCCTTCCAGGTCCCTGGAAACAAGGACTTGCAGAGTGAAAGAAACTGACACTCTCCCTACCTACAGTTTTCTGTCCCTAGAATAAATGTTTTTTTAAGCACAATATAGCACAAGGACAATTCACTCACTGTACTTCCAGGTCCCTGGAAACAAGGACTTGCAGAGTGAAAGAAACTGACACTGTCCCTACCTACAGTTTTCTGTCCCTAGAATAAATGTTTTTTTTAAGCACACTATAGCACAAGCACAAAACACACTGACACTCTCCCTACCTATCCTTCTCTTTCCCTAAACTAAAGGAATCCAGGTTAAGCAAGAAAGAAATAACAGTCACTGTCCCTGCCTATGCTGCTCTATCCCTGCTCCGGAACACACTACACTAGGCCGCCGTGCTGGCGGCCTTTTATAGTGTGGGGCGTGTACTAAACACCCTCAGCAATAATTGGCCACAGGCATCCTGCCTGTGGCCAATCATTGCTCTCCTCGCTGCCGGCGCTGTGATTGGCCAAGCATGCGGGGTCACAGTGCATGCTTGGCCAATCACAGCGCCTGGATGACACTGCGATGGCGTAGTGCATTGTGGGCCGTTCGCGTCAGTCGAATTTGGCGCGAACGGCCCAAATCGTTCGATCTTCGTCGAACGATCGAACAGCCGATGTTCGAGTCGAACGTATGTTCGACTCGAACACGAAGCTCATCCCTAGACATAGCTGCTAATTCCGATACTCTTTTAGCCGAACAAATGGCTACTAGAAAAATCAATTTCCTGGTGAGAAGCACTAAGGAAATATGCTGTAATGGTTCAAATGGTTGTTTCTGTAGAACCGACAGAACCAAGTTTAGATCCCATGGACATATGGGAATATTAACCGGAGGACTAATACGCATCACTCCTTGTATAAAGGCTTTGACTAGTGAATGCGAAGCCAAGGGCCTTTGAAAAAATATTGACAAGGCCGAAATCTGACCTTTGATAGTACTCAAGGCAAGCTTCCTATCTACAGCCCATTGTAGGAAGTCCAGAATTCTACCTATTACGTATTTACGTGGATGCCATTTCTTGGCTTCACACCAGGCGATGTACGCCTTCCAGATTCTATAGTAGATCTGCCTGGATACCGGTTTCCTGGCATTGATCATGGTAGACACCACAGCATTAGAGAGCCCTCTCTTTTTTAGAATGTGGGCTTCAATAGCCAGGCCGTCAAACCTAGGGCTGGTAAGGAAGGGTGGTATATCGGTCCCTGCGAAAGCAGGTCCGGACGATGTGGGAGGGTCCAAGGACTCCCCACAGACATTTTTACGATCTCCGCGTACCATGCTCTTCGGGGCCACGCTGGAGCCACCAGAATCACTGGTTTCTTTTCTACCCTGATTCTGCGGAGTAATCGAGGTAACAATTGTGGCGGTGGGAATGCATATATCAGCTTGAACTGATCCCAAGGGAACACTAGGGCATCCGAGCCGCACGCTAGGGGATCCCTTGACCAAGAGACAAACCTGTCCACTTTCGTGTTGAACCTGGATGCTAGCAGATCTACATCCGGTGTTCCCCACCGCTGACATATTGTCCGGAAAACCTCGGGATGAAGGGACCATTCCCCTGGGCATAATTGTTGGCGACTTAGAAAGTCCGCCTTCCAATTCTCCACCCCTGGAATGAATACCGCAGATATGGCTGGGACATATCTTTCTGCCCATCTCAGGATGTAATTTACTTCCCTTTGGGCTGCACGACTCCTGGTGCCCCCCTGACGATTGATATATGCCACTGCTGTGGCATTGTCTGACTGAACTCTGACAGGGGACCCTTGGAGTTTGGATGTCCATGCTACTAGGGCATACCGGGCTGCTCGTATCTCTAAGAGATTGATGGGCAGGGCCTTTTCCGCATCCGACCATCTGCCCTGGAGAGACCATTGCTCCAGTACTGCTCCCCAGCCTATAAGGCTGGCATCTGTAGTGACCACCTTCCAGGAAATCGGACTGAAGGATTTCCCTCTTTCCAGATTCTGGGGAACCAACCACCAGCGGAGGCTCCTGCGAACGGAAGGGGACAAGGACATTGGTAAGTCCAGAGCCTGAACTTTTTTGTTCCAGGCTGACAGTATGGCCCTTTGCAACTTCCTTGAATGGAATTGACCGTAGGGTACTGCTTCGAATGATGCCACCATTTTTCCCAGTAGCCTCATGCACAGGCGTATGGATGGCTGTCTTTTTGAACCCACTAAGTGGATCAAATCTCTCAAAGACGACCCCTTTTCTTGAGGCAAGAAAATCTTTCTCTGGTCTGAATCCAGCCTTAGCCCCAAGTATTCCAGACTTTTGACTGGTTTTAGGGCTGACTTGTCTCGGTTGATAATCCAACCGTGATATTCCAGATACTTGATTGTCTCGTGAACAACCACTTCTAGTTTTTCCACTGAGTGGTCTATCAGCAACAAGTCGTCTAGATATGCCATTATCGTTACACCTCGTGTTCTTAGATTGGCCAATAATGGGGCCAGAATTTTTGTGAACACTCTTGGTGCTGTGGCCAGACCGAAGGGTAAGGCTCTGAACTGAAAATGGCGCCCTTCTATCGCAAAGCGTAGAAATTTTTGGTGGGCTGGAAAGATGGGGATGTGCAAATACGCATCTTTGATGTCGATCGAGGCTAACCATTCCTCCCCTTGTAGGGCAGTGGCTACCGATCGGATCGACTCCATCCGGAAAGTCCTGATATGCAGGAATTTGTTTAGCCCTTTTAGATTTAATATGGGCCTCACGTCCCCGTTTGGCTTCGGAACTGTAAAGAGGTTTGAGTAAAACCCGAACCCCCATTCTTCCAGGGGGACCTCTATAATTACTGCTTGAAGCAATAATTGTTCCAGTGCCAACAGGAGGGATCCTCTCTTCTGGGGATCCCTTGGCACGTTCGACCTTATAAAGCGGGAAGGAGGGGAGTTTTTTAACTCCAATTTGTATCCCAGATTTACTGCGGAGAGCACCCATCTGTCTCGGATCGTGTCCCGCCAGGTTTCTGTGAACAACTGAAGTCTTCCCCCCACCCGATTGGGTGGGGGCAACCCTTCATGCATTTGACTTTGGGGGAGGTTTTGTACCTCTCCTGCTCCAGGGCTTCTTGTTACCCTGCAACTGTCCCTGATTTTTACCTCCGGGATTTGACCGGGGAGGCCGTCGGAACTGTTTCACAGCCGATGTCCTAGGGACTGGAGAAGCCGGCCTCTTAAAAGAGGGACCTCTAACTCTATTTTTGACCGGCAAAAGTGTACTTTTACCGCTGGAAATTCTCTGGATATACTTGTCCAGGTCTTCCCCGAATAAACGCTCCCCATGAAATGGGAAGCTGACCAGCAATTTTTTACAGGGAGCTTCAGCAGACCAGTTTTTGAGCCATAGAAGCCTGCGCATATGTACTACAGACAGCGTAAGGCGGGAGGCCTGATGGATTGAATCCTTTATAGCGTCCACCGCAAAGCATAAGGCTCTAGGTAGATCAGCTAGAGCAAGAGCCTGCTGATCTGGCACGTCCCTTAAGACCTGTTTCAACTGATCCTTCACTGCTTGGCAGACCCCTATAGCTGCCACTGCTGGTTGTGTCACCAATCCTGCTGTAGAAAAAGCAGATTTCAATAAGGACTCCAATTTTTTATCTATTGGGTCCTTGAACATTTGGACATTTTCCACCGGACATGTCAGTGATTTATTCACACAAGAGATGGCTGCGTCCACTGTAGGGACCTTCCATTTTCTGACGAACTTATCCTCCATAGGATAGACCACCGGAAATCTCTTGGGGGGAGTAAATATTTTGTCAGGATGCTCCCAATCCTGGTAAATGAGCCCCTCCAATAAAGGATGGATCGGGAAAGAACAAACAGTCTGGGGAGCTTTTAGCGATCCCAACGAGGAGACAGAAGAGGAGGATGGCTCCGCAAGTGGCATTTTAAATGCTGACCGGACCATATTAGTCAGGGACTGCACCCATAACCTCTCAGCATGTGATGCTGAGAACGGCTCCTCCACTGTTGATTCCTCTACAACCGAATCAACCTCATCCTGATCCCCCTCAGGTAGGTCGACCTCTGTATGGGACTGTTGCTCCGTTAACAGGCACTCTGAGGGAGGAGACGGAGATCGAGCGCTTTTCTCCTGTGACAGGGAAGCAGCAATTAGTGCTGACAATCTCTCTTCCAGCCCTCCCAGAGCTGAGGAAAAAACCTCCTCTGTTACATACACAGGAGCAGGTGAACTGGGGACAGCCACAGTACCAGGTACTCCTGGGGGTGCCCTACGGTCACTAACCTCTGATTCTTCAGGGGAGACTGGTGCAGCCAAAGCATGCCCAAGATCCTCAGAGCCCGATGGAGACCCCCTATTCCTCCTGGAATTTCTAGTCCCGGAGTTTTTAGACGGCATATTCCTAAGCCACAAAGCTGAGGTATTCCAGCCGAAAATACACCAGTTACTGATAATAGTCTAGCATAAATGCTGCTATAATAAACAGTTGGTGTCTACTAATGTGCCTTTCTAGGGGATGCCTGTATCAACCGCTTGCTGTATGCCTTTAAATGTTGTCAGCTCTGTCTCTGTACTTGATAGCCAGCTTACTGCAATAATGTGGCTTTTTAAAACCTGCTGGGACGCCCGCACATGCGCAGAAGCGCTGCGGCGCGCACAGAGCGTCATCCCCCAGGCCCCGCCCCTTTTTCCGGCCACCTCTATATATAGAGGCTCGTGCACGCGCACGCGCGCGGCCACGTGCGCCTCGGCGCTAATTTTCAAACATGGAAACCAGGGACAGGAGCCAGGGCCCCCTTTGCCGCAGGCCGGGGGATAGACGAACACTGCAACATGGCAGAGGAAACAGTTTCCTGTAGGAGAACTC
Source organism: Rana muscosa (assembly GCA_029206835.1). Lineage (NCBI taxonomy): Eukaryota > Metazoa > Chordata > Amphibia > Anura > Ranidae > Rana > Rana muscosa. The sequence goes on along the minus strand of CM055118.1, from coordinate 937,867,454 downwards.
ACCAGCTGCCTGGACTTTGCTCTCTGAGAAGAAACTAGTCCATATGACAAGAAAAACATTCCACAGCGGCCTCTAGTGGACAAACACAGGTACCGCAGTTTAATATACTAAACATATATAAGAAAACATTCTTTTTTTTTTTTTTTTTTTTTCTTGACCACCATTAAAAATTATTACATTTTTTTAGTAGTTACAGGCATGCACAGATATTAGCGGGAATACCGTTAGGTAACAGACAGAAAGACAAATTAGGCTTGGGGGTCCCCCAATAGAACCAAGTTCCTGGGGGCCCCCACTTACCTGTTCCCCGCCGCAGGACTTTGTTTGGTCCACAAAAGCCCAAACTTCACCTATCACGGCAGGCATTGTAATCAAACCTTCAGGGACCGGGTTCCCAAGGATTCCACTCCCCTGGACCTGTATAGCACCCTGCACAGAAAACATCTTGGTCGTGGGTATGACCAGAGCTCTGGATCCCAGGGTCCAGCTCTCCTAAGAGAAGCATTACAGGCAGAACCTTGCTCTTCTCTGCAAGGCCCGGGTACCGACCGTTTAGCTATGAAGCTTTTTTGGTCGGATCCGGAATAGCTTACTGAGGCCCAAAAGAACCTGTACGCAAGCTCAGTGAAAAACACATGTTTCTTCTTGGCCAACACCTTAGACACTGGCAAAAAACTGAGGTGCTCCCGGATGGGAGGGGCTTATATAGGGGAGGGTACTTCCGGTTTTGGAAGTTGCCAGTGCCAGCACCTGACGGTAACTATATAACCCATTAGTAATGACTATGTCGCTCTGTGTCCCGTGATGTACGAGAAAGAAAGAGTATTTAGGATTCTGTAAAGATTGTTTATGTGACAGTGACAATTGCACTACAAGAGTTGCAGCAGGGCCGGCCCTACCATGGGACCAGATGGTACCTCGGTCCCAGGCGGCACTTTCAGGGGGCGGCAAATTGCCGCCTGCCAGCCCGCTCCACTGCACATGTGCCTGGGTTTCCACCCGCCGGAAACCCAGGCACACATACCTGTCCTGTGGCAGCCGGAGTATGTAAACGGTGTATCTCAAAACCTACAGGAATGCAGAAAATGCTATTCCAAAAAAATGTTTTTGCCCTAAAAAAAATTTATTTGAATAGCACAATAGAAGAAAAATATATAAATTGTGTATCTCACACCTCCAGATATGCAGAAAACACTGCAAAAATTTTTTTTTTGCCCTAAATGGGTGTTTTTGGAAGAGCAAAATACACCCACAGTATGTACAGGGTGTATCTCACAGTAACATATGCAGTGCTGGTGCACTGAGCTTGCAGATAAAAGTTATATTTTCTCTGGCACTGGGCTCATGGCAGTGTAAAAAGACTGTGCACTGCAACCCAACCAGGTAAATCTATGTAGATCGCTGAGTTATTAGAATAGATTTCTGAATCTGGACTCCTAGATAATTCTCTCTCCCTAAAAGCAGGAACCTTGCCCTACACTGCCTATCTTTTCTCTCAGTGCAGTGTAAAAAGCTTGTGCACTGCACCCACACAACTAAATCTATGTAGATCGCTGACTAATTAGAAGATATTTCAGAATCAGGACTGACTCCTATCATGTAATTCTCTCCTTCACAGCAACAGCAGCCAGGAACCATTCCCTACACTGTCTAAAGCAGAGTGACGTGCTGTGCTGTGTGCCTCTAGCTTAAATAGAGGCTGGGTCACATGCTGCACTGGCCAATCACAGCCATGCCATGCCAAGCCATGCCATGCCATGCCAGTTAAACGAAAGTTGATTGGCTGCCCTGCAGCTTTTAAAAATGCGCCATTACATCGCCGAACACCGGACCCAAACCCAAACATACAGTCAATTGTTCAGGTTCGGGTCCGGGACCCAAAAACCCAAAAGTCTGGTACGAACCCAAACTTTACAGTTCGGGTTCGCTCAACCCTATATACAATACTATAAATGTTTTATTACGCAACTGGGACCATATATGACTAAAGTATTCAATGCAGTAGGACAGACAGTAGTACTACCACCGGAAGCAGTAACAGCTTATATTACGGTTATTCCAAAAGAGGGGAAGGACCCTGCGATTTGTAGCAGTTATAGACCAATATGGGAATGCCTGAGCAGCCCAAGATAGAGTATTTAGGATTCTGTAAAGATTGTTTATGTGACAGTGACAATTGCACTACAAGAGTTGCAGCAGGGCCGGCCCTACCATGGGACCAGATGGTACCTCGGTCCCAGGCGGCACTTTCAGGGGGCGGCAAATTGCCGCCTGCCAGCCTGCTCCACTGCACATGTGCCTGGGTTTCCACCCGCCGGAAACCCAGGCACACATACCTGTCCTGTGGCAGCCGAATCCCTGGCTAGAGGGGTGCACGATCATTCCGTGCCTGCTATGTTCACACTACTGCCTAAAAACATTGGTGCGCTCTGTGTTTGAGCCGAGCTCAGCTCAGCCATTGGCAGTGGTGGGTGTCCTGTGATTGGCTGAGCAGGTCATGTACAGGACGGACGGCGGACATGAGGCTCTGTGATTCGCCTGGAGGAGCTGGACACATGTGGATGCAGGCTGGACTGTGTCTGTGGGTAATCGTGCCTGCCCTGCATGCTCCTAACTCTCGCTGTGTGTCACTATCTCCTGAGGTCCGTCTCTCTCATCCTCTGTCAGCTGCCCCCCCTCCTCAATGTCAGCCGCCCCCCCTCCTCAATGTCAGCCACCCCCCCTCCTCAATGTCAGCCGCCCCCCCTCCTCAATGTCACCGCCCCCCCTCCTCAATGTCAGCCACCCCCCCTCCTCAATGTCCCACCCCCCCTCCTCAATGTCAGCCACCCCCCCTCCTCAATGTCAGCTGCCCCCCCTCCTCAATGTCACCCCCCCTCCTCAATGTCAGCCACCCCCCCTCCTCAATGTCAGCCACGCCCCCTCTTCTCTGTCAGCCCCCCCTCTTCTCTGTCAGCAGACTCCCCCTCTTCTCTGTCAGCTCTCTGCTGCCTGCCTTCACTCTGGGACACAGCAAATGGCAATCCGCTACATGTGGCAGGTGAAGTGGCAAAAGACAATCTGCTACGTGTGGCAGGTGACGTTGTGGCAAGTGACAATCCGCAATGTGTGGCAGGTGGCGGCGTGGCAAGTGACAATCCGCTACGTGTGGCAAGTGGCAATCCACTACGTGTGGTAAGTGACAATCCGCAATGTGTGACGTCGTGGCAAGTGACAATCCGCAATGTGTGACGTCGTGGCAAGTGACAATCCGCAATGTGTGACGTTGTGGCAAGTGACAATCCGCAATGTGTGACGTCGTGGCAAGTGACAATTCGCAATGTGTGACGTTGTGGCAAGTGACAATCCGCAACATGTGGCAAGTGACAATCCGCATCTGAAGGCAGGTGACGTGGCAAATGACACGCTCAGGCTCACACTGATTATGCATTATGGTGAGTTTAACTATTTTATATATTATATAACAATGTAATAATAGAAATGATGCACTTCACTAATTTTGTTTTGCGATACGGCACTGCGTCGCTTTAACTGACAATTGTGCGTTCGTGCGACGCTGTACCCAAACAAAATTGACGTCCTTTGTTTCCCACAAATAGAGCTTTCTGTTGGTGGTATTTCTTCATCAGTTTAGGCCAATATGTATTCTTCTACATATGTTTGGTAAAAAAAACAAAACAATAAGTGTATATTGATTAGTTTGCACAAAAGTTATAGCGTCTACAAAATAGGGGATAGATTTATGGCATTTTTATTATTATTATTATTATTATTTTACTAGTAATGGCGGTGATCTGCGATTTTCAGTGAGACTGCGACATTGCGGTGAACAGATCTGACACTTTTGACAAATTTTTGGGACCAGTGACATTTATACAGCGATTTTTGCTATAAAAATGCACAGATTACTGTGTAAATGTCACTGGGAGGGCAGGGGTTAAATGTGTTCCCTGGGAGGTGTTTCTAACTGGGGGGATGGGACTGACTGAAGGAGGAGAGAGATCTCTGTTCCTAATCACTAGTATAGCGCACCCACCCCAGCCTTTATCTGCTTTTCTTCATTTGGCTCCTCCGCAGGAAAGACTGAGGCACACCGCACTACAAGCCCGTACCCTCCTGGATGGGGAGGTTGAGCGGTGTTAGTTTTCTCGGGCCTGCCTGCGGCTGGTGTTAGAACTCCTCCTGAGCTGATCTCGCTTCTGCCTTGGCCAGAAACAAGTCCTTAATTCTCCACAGTAAAGTAACTGTCCACACCAACTGAAAGTCCAACTTCTGTATTTATTTCACATGGATAATAAATAGTCCCTCTAAGACCAGACAGGTTGAGACGAGACACAGGTCAGATAAGGTGGGAGGGAGGTCCAGGCACAAACTTAATCTTGGTTCTCTTACTGTTCTGATATGCACAAACAGTTTGGGTGCACGGTCTCTGCCACAGACCTAATGGACATGAAAGTCACTGCCACTGACTTGGTGAGGATGGTCACTGCCACTGACTGGGTGAATAGGGCCTTGCCCTATTTGGTCACTGCCACTGACCTGGTGTGCGTAGAGTCACTGCCACTATGACCTACAGAACATGCACTGCCTTCTTGGAGAACTTGGCCCATGTCAAAGTGAAAAACATCCCTCCGGAGAGTTACCAGAGGCCCTCACTGTCACCACGACTCTGTGCTGGGTCTTCAGAAAGGGTCACCTCCCTGGCCTCCTCGATCCAAGATACAGGTCCCCTCGCAAGGCAGTACCCTGGAAGCTCTCGATCCTTAGCGGACCCCAGCCGAAGGTTGCTGGGCCCCGGGCCTCCTATTTAGTACCTCACCCCAGACTGAAGGTGTCTGGGATGGAACAACAACTCCGCCTCCGGGCCTAGGGCACCCGGAGGCAACACACGCGCACCCAGGCCTAAGGTGCCTGGGCGCAGAACGACCAACCGACCAGCCCTCCGGGCCTAGGGCAGCCGAAGGCGACACACCTAGGCCTAAGGTGCCTGAGTGTGGGACCAAGACGACCGACCCCTCTGGAAGATGGCCGCCCATTTTAATACCCTCTCCCGACAGGCACAGCAGGTTCCCCGTCCCGCCGCACTGCTGTCAAGATGGGAACAAGAAAAGGCACAAGCCTGTACTGTGGTTCAACCCGGGCCCATGGCAAGAGCGCCACCTATAGGCCCCAGGGAACTGTACATCAATACTATCTCCCAGGGACAGAAATGGTCTAAGAACCCTAACAATTGGTGTATCTGAGCCTTGTTACCACTCAGATACCTCCCCTAAATATAGCACCCTGCTAGACATTCCCCCCTCTTAATAGACACTATAGATAGAGTCAGCATAAGTCCAATCCAGAGACAGACTACAAAAAAAAATGACAATTTAGAAAAAACTGTTTGTTTGTGCCGGAACCTAACACGGGGGAAAATAAATGAAACACAGAAGGGAAAAAAGGAGAAATGTGTATAAAACATTTAAGATCACATAAAATTTTCAATAACATTTACATTTCCCTCCCACTGCACTAGCCAAGACCCACCCTCAGCAGTCTTGCTTGGCGTTCACCTGCAGGGGAAAGAAAAACACACCTGAAATAACAGTAGTTGGAATGAAGAGGTTCTCCCCTAGAAAAGAATCCCTTCCTTCCAACAAGTAAAACTGCATAATGCCTTATTGTCCTTATAATAGTTACGCAACACCGCCACCTAGTGGTAGTGCCAACGTCAGAACACTCATCCCAACAGAAACTTTTCTTCTGTCCTGCGGGGTAAAACTTCCTCTTCTTCTTGATCTGTGACCCTGAACTGTCTACAACCCCAAAGTCCTTGTTATCTTGGCGGTGGGGAGAGAGGGAAGAACAACAAAACAACAACAGCTCCCGCTCCTCCAAAGAGTAGACTACACTTTAACTTAGGGCAAAAGTTCCTGGGTTTTCAAGGAGAATGCACTCCAAAAAAATCAAGCAAAAACAAAGAGTCTTGTCTCTCACAGGTAGTAGTGTGGGTCAGGCAACACCACGGCTTCCAATGTCTATCAAAGGTGTCTATGTGGTACTCAACATCATCCTTGTCCTTCCGACAAATGAGTACCTTGTCTGCATGGATGTGCCGACCCAACATCCAGGCAGCTTTACAGTCCTTAAACTGCAGAGTGGCCGCGGGTGAACACGAGAAGAATCTCCTGGCCTGGGGTCCACACAAAGTCCTCGTACCACCGGTGTCTACAGGCCTCCACTTCAAATAAAAGTTCCTTTGGTAAGTACGGGTACTCCCACCCATACTCGCTGGCAACTCTTTGATTGAAAAGTCTCTGTGCCCAAGACAGTTGCGGCATGGTAGCACGGTCTTCCGCGCCAGGCAAGACGATGGCTTCAGGGTGCCGAGGTACTTTAACTACCTCCGGAACAGTTGCAGGCGCCCGCAGCGACACCGGCTCGTCTCAGCTGTTGAAACTGGTGCCTCCAATGATGGAGGAGCAGGCAAGGGGACAGATCCCTCCTCAGGCTCGGAAGCCACCACCCGGGGTGTATTTTTCCCAATGGACATGGGTGAGTCCCTAGCACTACAGGACAAGGACAGGGGCATCTTATCCCATCCCTTTCTCTCGAACAGTTCATCAATGGCGGTGTCATCACCCGCATCAGAGATGGATTCCAGATCGGAGGTGTCATATTTCTCCGCAGGAAGGTAGCTCCTGGCACAGGACAAATCACCCCCTCTAGCTGATTCACTGACATGTAAATCCCCAGGGCTAGGGGCCTTTAACAGAGTCTCTTCCCCCGGCTTACCTCGGCTTGAAGAAGAACCAGGACGTCCAGGACTTTTCCCTTCGGAGGCATCCGTTCCGAGTAAGCGCTGGGGCGTTGCTCCACCACGGCCGCGGGAAGCTTTCACGAACCCGATCTTCCTCTCGGGCGGTGGGAGAAAGGACTCTGTACTAACCGAAGCAGCATCCTCCGGTCTCTCACTCGCTACAACAAGCTCCTTTGTGACTTCCTCCGAAGTCCCGTCAGTGTGCGCAGGGGTGGCTGTATAAGCTCTGATTCCTCCTTCCAGAGTGGTGGCGCCCGTAAGGCAATTGAAGTGGAAGGCCCGAGGCTTTTCCGTAGGTTGCTCGACCTCAAATAGAAACTCCTCACAGTTCTCACATCGCCCAAATGGCTTTAGATGAACCACCAGTCCCGAGCAGCCGGGACAAATCACTCCGAGGGCCTCCAAATCTTCACACATGTAGAGGGAAAATCTTCCCCGGGGCTTGAGCCAAATCCCTGTATCCGTTAAAGTAGCAGCGAATGAAGTCATCTTCATGGTAGTAGTAGCCGGAACCCATGAGGCATGAGACGCCATGTTATCCATCCGCTGCTCCATTGCGCACTGACCTTTTTGCGCCAAAATCCCCACGTGCTACTCCACACATGGCCAGACTCCTCCCATCTCCTGCATCGTTTGTGGGCTTTCTGTATAGGCACGCCCACGAACTACACAGTCAGGGTTCTCCTCGTGGCGCAGTTCACAATATGGCTGACCTCCACGGAACTTCACTGGGGAATAAACTCAAACTTCTGGGGGGTGTTTTCACACTTTCAACTGCAGACACATCCCAGACTCGAGCCCCCGCGAATAGCGCACCCACCCCAGCCTTTACCTGATTTTCTTCATTTGGCTCCTCCGCAGGAAAGACTGAGGCACACCGCACTACAAGCCCGTACCCTCCTGGATGGGGAGGTTGAGCGGTGTTAGTTTTCTCGGGCCTGCCTGCGGCTGGTGTTAGAACTTCTCCTGAGCTGATCTTGCTTCTGCCTTGGCCAGAAACAAGTCCTTAATTCTCCCCAGTAAAGTAACTGTCCACACCAACTGAAAGTCCAACTTCTGTATTTATTTCACATGGATAATAAATAGTCCCTTTAAGAGCAGACAGGTTGAGGTCGAGACACAGGTCAGATAAGGTGGGAGGGAGGTGCAGGCACAAACTTAATCTTGGTTCTCTTACTGTTCTGATATGCATGAACAGTTTGGGTGCACGGTCTCTGCAACAGACCTAATGGACATGAAAGTCACTGCCACTGACTTGGTGAGGATGGTCACTGCCACTGACTGGGTGAATAGGGCCTTGCCCTATTTGGTCACTGCCACTGACCTAGTGTGCGTAGAGTCACTGCCACTATGACCTACAGAACATGCACTGCCTTCTTGGAGAACTTGGCCCAAGTCAAAGAGAAAAACATCCCTCCGGAGAGTTACCAGAGGCCCTCACTGTCACCACGACTCTGCGCTGGGTCTTCAGAAACGGTCACCTCCCTGGCCTCCTCGATCCAAGATACGGGTCCCCTCGCAAGGCGGTACCCTGGGAGCTCTCGATCCTTAGCGGACCCCAGCCGAAGGTTGCTGGGCCCCGGGCCTCCTATTTAGTACCTCACCCCAAACTGAAGGTGTCGGGGATCGAACAGCAACTCCGCCTCCGGGCCTAGGGCACCCGGAGGCGACACACGCGCACCCAGGCCTAAGGTGCCTAGGCGCAGAACGACCAACCAACCAGGCCTCCGGGCCTAGGGCACCCGGAGGCGACACACCCAGGCCTAAGGTGCCTGAGTGCGGGACCATGACGACCGACCCCTCTGGAAGATGGCCGCCCCTTTTTATACCCTCTCCCAACAGGCACAGCAGGTTCCCCGCCCTGCCGCACTGCTGTCAAGAGGGGACAAGAAAAGGCACAACTCTGTACTGTGGTTCAACCCGGGCCCATGGCAACAGCCCTACCTATAGGCCCCAGGGAACTGTACATCAATACTATCTCCCAGGGACAGAAATGGTCTAAGAACCCTAACAATTGGTGTATCTGAGCCTTGTTACCACTCAGATACCTCCCCTAAATATAGCACCCCGCTACACTAGGAACACGCAGATCGGTCTCTCCTCCCCTGTTAGAATGGGGATCTGTCTGTTTACATTGACAGGTCCCCGTTCTGGCTCTCTGTGGAGCGATCGCGTGTGGCCGGCTGACATCGCGGCCACACACAGGTCCTTTTTATACTTCTATATACATGTATGGAGCCATGATCGGTCCTCTTTATACTCCTACATAAATGTATAGAGCCAGGACAGGTACTCTTTATACGCCTATATACATTTAAAGAGCCATGACAGGTCCTCTTTATACTTCTATATACACGTATAGTGCTATGACCGTTATACTCCTATACATGAATAGAGCCATGACAGGTCGTCTTTATATTCCTACATACATGTATTGAGCCATGACACGTCCTTTTATACTCCTATATACACATGTATAGAGCCCTGACGGGTCCTTTTATACGCCTACATACATGTATAGAGCCATGACAGGTCCTTTTACACCCCTATACACATGTATAGAGCCATGACCGGTCCTCTTTATACTTATATATACACGTATAGTGCCATGACCGGTCCCCTTTATTCTCCTATACATGAATACAGCCATAACAGGTTCTTTTTATAGAGCCATGACAGGTCCTCTTTATATTCCTATACACATGAATAGAGCCATGACAAGTCCTCTTTATACTCCTACATACATGTATAGAGCCATGACAGATCCTCTTAAGTTATCATGATATAAAATTATATCCTTTTGGTGGGCGTGATTTTTTTTTGGGGGGGCAGCATTTCATTTTTGGTACCAGGCAGCACAATGACTTAGGCCGGCACTGAGCTACAGTAAAGGGTTAACTGTCTTGAACTGGTCTGAAGTTATTCAAAGGGATGCATGTTGGTACATGGAGTATCTGAAGAACAGGGCCTGTAAAGCATACACAGGGTTCAAGAGGAAAGTCATTACAAAAGGGTTAACCTCGGCAGAAGAGTCGCAAAAAGAATGTAGTTGCCACAGGTAACCGAGAACTGATGGTAAGTCAATAGCAGCTGGTCAACAAAATGGAAAATTGTATACTCACCTTTCCGTAATGTTCCTTTCCTGTCGCATCTCCATGGCAGCATACACCTTTGGGTTGTGGCTCCGCCCTCACAACCTGATAGGACCGTTTAACTATTAAGCCCAGAGAGGGCCCCCGCCCAGGTATTCTAGTATATATATATACACCTCACCTCAGACGTGTGGGCATCTGTATGCTGCCATGAAGATGCGACAGGAAAGGAAAATTACGGAAAGGTGAGTATACAATTTTCCATTTTCCTGTCGCATCATGGCAGCATACACCTTTGGGTGAATAACTCGCAGACTGGGTGGGTCTGAGCATAAAGATATTTATTTACATGGAATAGAGGTGTTGGACTGAATAATTGCTTGTCCGAACTCTGCTGGATAATCTGGCAGAGTCCACCTTGTAATGAGAAATAAAGGTATTCTTTGAGGACCAGGTCGCTGCTCGGCAAATAGTTTCCGAGGACACTCTGCAGTAGGCCACCCAGGAGGTCGCCATTGCCCTTGTAGAGTGTGCCTTTAAGCCCTCGGGTATCTGCGTTTTACTCAGAGAATAAGCCTTTTTGATGATCTTCACCAGCCATGCTGCGGTGGTGCGAGAGGTTGCTGCTTGACCTCTTCTAAAGCCGTGTGGGATAACCAGGAGGTTTTCCGACTTCCTAAGGTCGTTTGTTGTTGACAGGTAGGTTAGGATGTTAGTTCTTACATCCAGCGGATGTGGATCCCCTTGTTCTGTGGAGAGAGCAGGAAGGTTAATCTCCTGATTGAAGTGGAAGGAGGATGACACCTTCGGAATAAACCGATCGGATGGTCTTAGGACTACTTTGTCCGGGTAGACAATCAAGTATGGTTCTTTCGCCAATAAAGCTTGCATCTCTGAGACTCTTTTGGCTGATGTTATTGCGATTAAGAAAGTGACTTTGAGTGTTAAGTCCCACAAGGAGATGTTTTCTAATGGAAAAATGGTTCTAGTAAAACACAACTTCGACCACCACATTTGTATGTGCCTCTAAATGACAGCCAATGATTTGTATTGGTTGTACTGGAAAAACCAGTACCTTTTCTAGTCAATACCTCACACATGGTTCCATTATATCTTTTCACTACACAATTCTGTCACAATTCTTTAGTTTATCACTTACACACACATATGTGTCAACCCACTCATTGATCCTCCACTTTTATAATCAATGATTTATTATTTACTTCTCTTCATCACACACCTTTTACACACACTATTCATTTTCACTCCTACACCTATTCATAACACATCACATAGTTTTACACATATCCACTCACATTCATTTCTCATTTCTTCTTTTTTCGTTTTGCACTATCAACTTCGATTCCCCCTTTTTTTTTTTTTTTCACATTTCACAGGTGCACCACTCTTTTTCCTCGCACTTGTTCTTGTTTTCATTGGATTCAATCATGATTTTGATCACATGGTATTTAGCCACACCTGTCCTTGGTAGGCGGTATGGCCCATTTTTATATTTAAACATGTTTGTTTTCCTTATGTTTTCAGCTATGAGTAAGCATCCCATGATGTGAAACGCGTTAGCTAACTTCTGTGTCATATATTTTTTTGGGGTGTTTTTGTTGTATTCCATGGATTTTATTAAATAAACCAGCATCTTTTGCAGAGTGCGGCCGTCCAGAAAATCTTTTTTTCCCTATCACCTACATTGTGCAGAGCCAGAACCTGTTTGCATTCAGAGTGGGGCGGGAGTATCACATGGACACAGCAGCTTGTCAGCGGTAATTTCTTTTCTTCAGGCTTTAACTTTAGGCATGCCCTCTGGAACTGAATGACTAGTGGCTCTTGTGCCCACTTGACTCCTGTAATAGCTGATAATGCTGACACGTGAACTTTTAAAGTGCTTGACCCGAGACCTTTCTCTAGGCCTAACTGGAGAAACTCAAGGATTTGAGCAACTGTTGGAGAAGATGGGTTCCAGTTTTGTTGCTGTGCTACTGAGAGAAACTTATCCCAGATCCTCTTATAGGTATTGTTGGTGGTATATCTTCTGGCTTGAAGAAGAGTATCTACCACATTTTGGGAGCAGCCTTGGTTTTAGAACCTAGCCCTTTCAATCTCCAGGCTGTCAGGTGCATTTTTTCCGGTGATGGATGAAGAAGTTGTCCCTGGGAGAGTAGGTCCGCTGCTGGTGGAAGCGGTAAAGGTTTTGCTATATTCAGCTGAAGGAGAGTGATGAACCATGGTCGTCTCGGCCAAAATGGAAGGATTGTTATCACTGTGGAAGATGACCTCTTGAGCCTGAGAAGGAATCTCGGTATGAGAGGTGTCGGGGGGAAGATGTAACCCAGATGGAAGTTCCACTCGTATTGTAGACAGTCTGTCCCCTCTGCTGAAGAACAGGGGGTTCTTGTCAGGTACCTCCGGCACTTCGCATTGTCTGGAGTTGCTGCCAGGTCTATATCTGGCATGCCCCAAGTTCTTGCTATGAGGGAAAAAGCTTGGTGACTCAGAGCCCATTCGTTGTTGGAAACGAAGCTTCTGCTTAGCGTGTCGGCCAGCTGGTTCTGCGTTCCTGGGACATATAACGCCGTTAACCCCGACAGGTTCACTTGCGCCCATTCGAGGACTGGGCGGACTTCCTGCATCATGGATCGGCTTTTGGTGCCGCCTTGCCTGTTGATATAGGCAACTGCCACCCTGTTGTCCATCCTCAACAGGACTTCTTTCCCTTTCAGGAGAGGACTGAAGGCTAGTAGCGCTTGGAAAGCTGCTTTCATCTCCAGGATGTTCGATACTACGTCCTGTGTCTCGAAAGACCAACGGCCTTGAACTGCGAGTTGCTGGTAGTGTGCTCCCCAGCCTTCCCTGCTGGCGTCTGAAGTAATCACCTCCTGGGGAGGGGTGACTATGTGTTTGTACCTTTTTAGGTTGTGCAACCGGGTCCACCACCATAGTGATTGTTTTACCTTGTTTTGGATGGTGATTCGTTGGGACATCGACACCCCGTTCCACTGTGTCAGAAATGACATTTGGAGAGGTCTTGTTGGACCATAGGAATGGTTGCTGATAGCGACCCCATGATGCTGAGACATTCTCTGGCTGGGAGTGTGTTGGATAAGAGTAATCTCTTTGCCCTCTGGATTATGATGGGAATTTTCTCTCGGGGGAGTTCTATGGTGTTGAGTTTGGTATCCAGTTCTGCCCCCAGGAAGACCATTCTCTGAGTGGGTTGGAGATTGCTTTTCTTCCAATTTATCAGCCACCCAAATTTTTGCAAGGTGGTTGTTAAAGTGTCTTGGTGGAGTAGAAGAGACTCTTGGTTGTCTGCCAGCAGTAGGATGTCGTCCAGATAGTGGTGGACTCTTAATCCTTGCTCCCTTAGTAGAGCTATCACTGGTAGCAGGACCTTGGTAAATGTTCTGGGAGCGGTAGAGATCCCGAACGGGAGACTTTGGAACTGAAAATGTTGGTGATTTACCGAAAAGCGGAGACATTTTTGGAATGCTGCGTAAATGGGAACATGCAGGTAAGCGTCCTTTAAATCCACAGAGAGCATCCAATCGCCTACATTTATGGCATAGAGGATTGATTGTAGACTTTCCATCTTGAAAGTCTCCACCAGGATTGAGCGATTGAGACTTTTTAGGTCTAGGACGGGACGCAGATCCCCAGTCTTTTTCTTTACCAAGAACAGAGAGGAGTAGAAACCTTTTCCTCTTTGTGGAGGTGGGACTTCCACTATGGCCTGTTTTTGGATTAGATCCTGGACGTATTCTGCCAATATGAGTTTCTTTTCTCGGGATGTTGGAATTCTGGTTCTGATGAATTGGTCTCTGGGAGGTCGATTCTTGAACCTCTATTGTGTCCGTCTTGGACAGTAGCCACTGTCCATGGGTCTCTTATTATCTCCGCCCATACCTGCTTGAAGTCCTTTAGTCTGGCTCCTACTACGGCTGGTTGGGCGGACGTATCTTCAAAAAGACTTCTGTTCCCCCGGGGTAGGGGTCTTAGACTTTTGGATTTTTAGGAAGGAAGATTGTGGATTCTTCCAATTTTTTCTGTACTCCCTGCCAGGCTTGTAGGACTTTGCTTCCCTGTATTTATCTGGGAGGTTCCGTCTGAATGTGGGTGCCCTTTGTTGTCTAGGCCTTCTGTCTGAAGGAATGAGTCCAGACTTCCCGCCGGTGACTTTTGAAATGGCCGAGTCCAGTTTTTCTCCGAAGAGGTTTGTGCCGTCAAATGGGATTTTACACCAGTTGGATTTTGAGGAGGGGTCTGCTGACCATGGTTTTAGCCAGAGTGCCCTCCTGGCCATTACTGAGCTTAACATTGCTCTGGATGTTGACTTAATCATGTCTACCGAGGCTTCTGCGACAAAGTCGCCTGCAAGGCTGAGTTCCTGGAGAGCTGAGATTACTCGCTCTTGCTCTACTCCTTCTGCTACCAACTTCTCAGCGTTGGAGGACCAACTTGAGATAGCCCTTCCCACTGCTGCTAATGTTATTGCGGATCTGCAGGCACCACCTGCGGATAGGTAGGCTCTCTTAAGATCCAAATCGATCTTTCTGTCCAATACATCCTTGAATGTAGTCGCATCTTCTATTGGAAGAGTTACGTGCCGGGCTAGGCGCATCAGGGAGGAGTCTACCACTGGTGGAGTTACTAGTGGATTGGCACTGGATTCCTTTAATGGGTATAGCTTGGCAAGTCTATTGCTGAGACTGGTCTTCTTCTCAGGTTTTTGCCATTCGTCTTTAATTAATTCCTCCAGTTCTTCTATAAATGGGAAGGTTTCTGGTTCTTTTTTGAGATTCGGAAAATATTTCTTCGCTTTTTGCGGAGTTTCTTTTTCCTCTTCCCATTCTATGGCTTCCTTCACTGACTTTATGAAGGGTTCTATAAGTGCGAAGTCAAACCCAGTGGATACCTCCAATTCCTCATTGTCAGATAGGGGGTCTGACTTTTTAGATGTGGAGGGAGTCGCAGGTGAAGTGTCTTGCACTGATCTGCTTGTTTCTGACTCTGCGATTTGCAGGGATGTAAATATAGCCGGTTCTCTGCTTGGCTCTCTCTCTCTAGTTGCTTCGTCCAAGCATGTGCGACAGGCCAGCTTGTCCGGAAGTGCTATGGCCCCGCAAACCCAGCATGAACTCCCTGATGGTCGGGAATGCTGAGGGGGAGGAGAGCGTCTGCGTGAAGGAGACCTCCTGTAGGAGTGTCTGTGCCGTGAATAGGATTTTGAACGGCTCCTTCCGCGACTTGAGCGACTTCGTCTTGTGCGTGAGCGACTTCTACCGCGATCTGAGCGGCTTTGTCTATGGCTTGGGCTCCTTCTAGATGGCTCTTGTCGTCTTGAATCCGACGATCTGGCCGACCTGATAGGGCTGTCCAATTTAGGCAGCATTAGTGACAGGCTCTCTTTTTCAATCTTCACTACTTACCAATCTTCCCCCCCCCCTTACCTATTAGGCTGGTGATGGTCTACCGGGGCAGCGACCTCCATGAGGAGTGATATAGTCTAACCTCTTGAGTCCCCTACAACAGATAGTGGTATGAGTGTGCAGGTAGTAGGAAAAGGTGAGACCCAGTAAGGAAATAGATTTTAAGAAGCTTACCTTAAGGAAGAGACAGCAGTGCCATCTATCCCACTGAAAAACGCTGATGACAGGTGCAGTGTTCAAGAGAAAAAGCAGCAGAAAGGATTTGGTTTTTAAAACTGCCGCCGCCGTCGCCCAGTGATGACGTCATGAGCGCGCATGCGCCGTAGCGTCGTGAGTGAGCCGGCGCCATCTTGGAAACTGGAATTACACAGGAATTACCATTGTGGATACCTTTCTCTGTCTGCACATGCGCGGAAGTAGCTGGACGCTCAGCGCTATGCCTGCTGTGGGACTACAGGTCGCTGAAAGCCCGTTTTTTACCAGGAGAGCTGAGGGCCGCTATAGAGACCTAGTTAAGGTCTGTGAGGAGCTGGCATACATCAGACTAGGATGCTTGAGGAACTACAAGGCTCAGGTTAGTGAAAGGGTGCACAGAGGGACTGGAGGTCGCTGCCAAGAAAAAAAAAACCTATTTAAGGTTTGTAATAGAAAGCTGGTACATACCCCTGAGACCATCAGAGTGGGGTTCCTTCCATATAGCTCATTTAGAGGTTGTACAGGATAGGACTTCCACCCAGGAGAGGCTGAACCTGGCTGGGGCGAAGCGGTAAGGGGGTTCTTCATCTTTGCTGTCCTTGTCAGGTCTTAGGTGAGGAAAAAAAAGAGAATACCTGGGCGGGGGCCCTCTCTGGGCTTAATAGTTAAACGGTCCTATCAGGTTGTGAGGGCGGAGCCACAACCCAAAGGTGTATGCTGCCATGATGCGACAGGAAAGTGTTGTACGTGGCGTAGATGACAGGTCCTCTGGTAGCGAGGGGATTGGTGTTCGGACTCCCTCCCTAGCGGTCAGTACCCCAAAAGCAATTAGGACCGAACCCGTGGTACCTTATGTACCTAGCCACATGGTACGGGAGAGAAGGAGTTAAGTGAGAGCACGCATGAGGTCCGCGCTAGGTGCTCGTGGGACCCCATTCTGTCACTGGGGGTTAGATGGCAGATACACTGTACTAGTGGAGAGGGCATGGGCTCAGCAGTGTCCTTCCTAAATGCAACATACAACAAGAATAAGGTAGGTAGTGACATGGAAGTGAATGTTCACACAGGATCTTTGTATGTTGCATAACTGCACACAGTGTATGGTTCATCTCAAAGCTAGGGTTCCACCTTAACGATGTCTTTCACTTGAACATGGCCCCACCTGGTCCCAGGCATTGATAAACACATTCATGAAAGGAGAGGCACCCCGCGCATGCAGAGCAAGTAGGACCCGCCCACACACAGCTCCAGACACGAAAAAAAAAATAGTTCACATTGAACAGGCCACATCGTCAATGTTAATGAGCCCCAAGACCTTATTCACACACAGATTTATTTATTAACTCAATATAGTTTTATCTTTTAGATGTAGCAGGAATTTTGTAAGTTATGTTCTGTCCGTTAATTATTTTAGTGTATTTATAGTGAAAATATTGCTTTGATATTTTGGGGATAGAGGGCCCTGTCGGGTAGGCTGTACATGTACAGGGCCCCATGATTTCTAACAGCAGCCCTAAATACAGGGGTTAATTTACTAAAGGCAAATAGACAACAAAAAAGCATGATTTTAAAGTTCAGATGGATTCGGATGATGCCTGAGCTTATCTCTAGTACTGAATATTAGCATCATAGCACATTATGAAAGAGGCATTAACTCGGGTGTGTAAGAACCCACCTTTATCCTAGGTTCACATTGCTGTGGGATTGAACTTGCACAATTTCATTCCTGCATGTCAGTCCAAATTCGGGGGCGATTTCAGAGACATCTGTGTGCGTTCCTGCACAGATGTCTATTGAAATTGCACCAGAAGTCACCTAAAGTAGTACAGAAACTACTTTTGAGAATCGGTGCGGTGCCGCAAAGTCGGCGTCGTACTGATTCAGGCGGTGCCATTGCCGGTGTTCTGGCGAAGTGCCGGGCTATCGAATAGTGCCCGGGGGAACTGCGCATGCGCCGCACGGAGCCGCAGAACAGCTGAGTTTATGATCGGCTGTTGTCCTACG
Source organism: Rana muscosa (assembly GCA_029206835.1). Classification (NCBI taxonomy): domain Eukaryota; kingdom Metazoa; phylum Chordata; class Amphibia; order Anura; family Ranidae; genus Rana; species Rana muscosa. The sequence continues at coordinate 937,849,920 of CM055118.1, read as the reverse complement.
TTGCCGAGGCAGGTTCATGTAGGTGAGGGGCAGATATTTACTTGAAGGGGGCGGAATTTTCAATGATGGGCAGTGCTGGTGTCACGTACCTGATGGTGACGAGCCCGGATCTGCAGAGGGAGGCCTCTCTTACGGCTTCCACCGGCGGCCCCTGGTACTGAAGACAGGAGGCACGGAGGTAGAAGGGGTACGAGTGCCTGGCAGGATGGATCAAGGTAGAGTAGAGTCTGAAGACTGGGACGGATCCAGGCACCCAGGAAGTATGGCAGGCTGAACCGGAACCAGGAACACAGCAACTGGACTGGAACTGATGAGACTGACTGGACTGGAACCAGGATACAGCAACTGGACTGGAACTGAAGAGGCAGACTGAACTGGAACCAGGAACAAGCAACTGGACTGGAACTGATGAGGCTGACTGGACTGGAACCAGGACACAGCAACTGGAGAGATTGGTCGGACAAGCCGGGTCGGTAGAATTGGCTGGCGGCAAGGTACTGGAGGATCAGGCAGAAGATTGGTCAAACAAAGACGGGGGTCAGAGGCAGGCAGGAAACTGGAAGGGTCAAGGTAAGCCGGGTCGGATGCAGGTAAATTCACGAATCAGGTCTCTTTGGGTACTACACGCTGTAGAGCAGACAGCAGGGACTGTCTGTCACAGGTATGTTTAAATAGCTCTTCTGGCGCGCTTTGTGGAGCGTGCGCGCGCCCCTGCTAAGCGCGTGCGCGCGCACGTGCTCGCCATCGCGTGCGCGCGTGCCCGCGCGCGTGGACGTGCCCGAGATTCGGAATCAGGAAGTCCAGGAATCCTGTAGCTGACAGGATTTCTATGACATTGCCCCCCCAAGGGGCAGCCTCCGGATGCCCAGCCGGGTGAACCTTCCAGGGTGAGTCCTTTTGAAAGCCTGTATCAAACTCCTGGCATGGATATTCTCCTCGGGTTCCCATGAGTTTTCCTCGGGTCCGTAGCCCTTCCATTTAATTAGGAATTGGTTCTGGTTATTTCTTCTCCTGAAGTCCATGATAGCTTCTACTTCGAATTCCTGCTCACCGTCAATAATGATCGGATCAGGGTGATCCGGCTTCCGATCTGGAAACGGATTAGAGACTGTGGGTTTTAGGAGAGAGACATGAAAAACTGGATGGATTCTAAGAGAGTCAGGAAGTTCCAATTCATAAGCTACTTCATTAATTTTCCTCTTAACAGGGAATGGACCTAAAAATTTGGGGCCCAGTTTCTTAGAAGGGCATGCCATTCTTAGGTTTGTGGTAGATAGCCATACTTGGTCGCCGGGTACCAACACTAATTCACCCCGTCTCTTCTTGTCATAGATTGTATTGTTGCGTTCTTGAGTCTTGGTCATGGTCTCTTGTAGAAGCTGGTTATTGACCGAGAAAAAATTTAACTTTTCCTGGACTGCAGGTACAGGACACTCAGGAAGGGAATTAGGCAGAAAAGTAGGATGAAAACCATAGTTTGCAAAGAAAGGAGTCTGGCAGGTAGCGGAGTGGATGGAATTGTTATACGCAAACTCGGCCAACGGAAGTAGGGAAACCCAGTTGTCCTGAGCAAAAGAGGAGAAGCATCGCAGGTATTGCTCGAGCGTCTGATTCGTTCTCTCCGTCTGTCCGTTGGTCTGTGGATGGTAAGCAGAGGAAAACGATAATTCGATTTTCAAGGTTTTGCAAAGGGATCTCCAGAATCGAAAGGGAAATTGAACTCCGCGATCGAAAACAATATTGGCTGGTACCCCGTGGAGTCTGACTATTTCTCTGATGAATACCTGTGCGGTTTCAGGAGCGGAGGGAGTCCCTTTCATAGGGATGAAGTGTGCCATCTTGGACAGACGGTCCACAATAACGAAGATGGTGGAATGGTTCTCAGCCGGGGGTAACTCGACAATGAAGTCGATGGACAACATTCTCCAGGGCCTATCTGGAACGGGTAAGGGTTTTAGTAGTCCCCAGGCCTTGGATCTGGAACCCTTGTTTCGGGTGCAAGTTGTACAAGAATCTACAAACCTCCTACAGTCTTCACGTACTCGAGGCCACCAGAAGGTGCGCTGTACCAGGTCAGTGGTCTTGGCAACGCCAAAATGCCCGGCCAGGGCGTGGTCGTGGCAGAGTTCTAATGCGGTTACTCTTAGTTTCTCAGGTACGTAGATTCTGTCTTGGTACCACAATAGTCCATCCTTAACCTGCAATTCCGGCTCGGAGAACTGTCTCTGCCCGGTGGAAGCTTGTTTGATTTGAGTGAACAGGTTCTCCTGTAGAAGAAGGAAATTTCCGGGGGCAAGGATGGTATCAGGCGGAGAAGTCTCCTTGGACTTATGGAACATCCGAGACAGGGCGTCAGGCTTAATATTCTTGGCCCCAGGACGATAAGTAACATGAAAAGAGAACCGGGAGAAGAAGAGTGCCCACCTGGCTTGCCGTGGATTCAATCTTCTCGCGGCTTTCAGGTACTCCAGGTTCTTGTGGTCAGTGAATATCAGAATCGGATGAGCCGCGCCCTCCAGCAGGTACCGCCATTCCTCTAGTGCAGACTTGATCGCTAGTAGCTCCCGATCCCCCACGTCGTAGTTCCTCTCTGCTGCAGAAAGCTTGCGGGAGAAGAAGGCTACTGGGTGGAGCAAGGCTTTGACTCCCTGTCTTTGGGACAGTATTGCTCCTACCGCTATTTCGGAGGCGTCTACCTCAAGTACGAATGGTAGTGAGGAGTCTGGGTGTTTCAAGATAGAGGCTGAGGTAAATAGGGCCTTCAGGCGTTCAAAAGCTTCTTGGGCTTCAGGAGACCAGTGAAAACGTGTTCCTTGCTTGGTGAGTTGAGTAATGGGTGCGATAATAGCTGAAAACCCCCTGATGAACTTGCGGTAGAAGTTGGCGAATCCAACGAAACGTTGGATTCCCTTCTTGTCCACCGGTTCTGGCCAGTCCAGGATTGCGGTAATCTTTTGAGGATCCATCTTGATGCCCTCGCTGGAAATGATTAACCCCAGAAATGATATACTCTCTTGCTCGAACTCGCATTTTTCGGCCTTCGCATACAGGGCATGCTGGCGGAGCCGACCCAACACATTTTTGACATGTCTGCGATGAGAATCAAGGGAGGAAGAAAAAATTAAGATATCATCAAGATAAACAATAACAAAGAGGTCTAGGAAGTCCCGTAGAACATCGTTGATAAAATACTGGAAAGTGGCAGGGGCGTTACACAACCCGAATGGCATTACCAAGTACTCAAAATGTCCATACCGGGTACGGAAGGCGGTCTTCCATTCGTCCCCTTCTTTGATACGGATCAAGTTGTAGGCTCCGCGGAGGTCAAGTTTGGTAAAGATGGTGGCAGTTCCTAGTCTCTGAAATAACTCTGGTACCAGGGGGAGAGGGTAGCGATTTTTTACTGTAATTTTATTCAATTCCCGGTAATCCACACAAGGTCGAAGGGTGTGGTCCTTTTTCTCTACAAAAAAGATGCCTGTGCCTGCTGGGGATGTGGAAGGGCGGATGAACCCCTTTTGCAAGTTCTCATCAACATAATTTTTTAAAGCCCCTTGTTCTACCTCCGTTAAAGGGAAGACTCTACCGAACGGAATCTTTGCTCCAGGAAGTAGGTCGATGGGGCAATTGTAGGCCCGATGGGGCGGTAGAGTCTCTGCCTTTTGTTTACTAAATACGTCAAGAAAGTCGTGGTAAACTTCTGGGATGGATTGACGGGTGCCATCTTCTGTGTCAATGCATAGTAACGAGGCCGGCCCAGGAGGTTTATATGAGCCACAGGACTGTTGGCAATAGGAAGAAGAAAAGGCAACTATTCCCGTAGTCGAAGTTGATAGTGGGATTGTGGGCTTGTAACCAAGGCATACCAAGGATCAAGGGAAACAACGGAGAAGAGATGATGTCCAGTAGGGATGAGCTTCGTGTTCGAGTCGAACATACGTTCGACTCGAACATCGGCTGTTCGATCGTTCGACGAAGATCGAACGATTTGGGCCGTTCGCGCCAAATTCGAGTGACGCGAACGGCCCACAATGCACTACGCCATCGCAGTGTCATCCAGGCGCTGTGATTGGCCAAGCATGCACTGTGACCCCGCATGCTTGGCCAATCACAGCGCCGGCAGCGAGGAGAGCAATGATTGGCCACAGGCAGGATGCCTGTGGCCAATTATTGCTGAGGGTGTTTAGTACACGCCCCACACTATAAAAGGCCGCCAGCACGGCGGCCTAGTGTACTGTGTTCCGGAGCAGGGATAGAGCAGCATAGGCAGGGACAGTGACTTTTATTTCTTTCTTGCTTAACCTGGATTCCTTTAGTTTAGGGAAAGAGAAGGATAGGTAGGGAGAGTGTCAGTGTGTTTTGTGCTTGTGCTATAGTGTGCTTACAAAAAACATTTTTTCTAGGGACAGAAAACTGTAGGTAGGGAGAGAGTCAGTTTCTTTCACTGTGCAAGTCCTTGTTTCTAGGGACCTGGAAGGACAGTGAGTGAATTCTCCTTGTGCTATATTGTGCTTAAAAAAAACATTTTTTCTAGGGACAGAAAACTGTAGGTAGGGAGAGTGTCAGTTTCTTTCACTGTGCAAGTCCTTGTTTCCAGGGACCTGGAAGGACAGTGAGTGAATTCTCCTTGTGCTATATTGTGCTTAAAAAAAACATTTTTTCTAGGGACAGAAAACTGTAGGTAGGGAGAGTGTCAGTTTCTTTCACTGTGCAAGTCCTTGTTTCTAGGGACCTGGAAGGACAGTGAGTGAATTCTCCTTGTGCTATATTGTGCTTAAAAAAAACATTTTTTCTAGGGACAGAAAACTGTAGGTAGGGAGAGTGTCAGTTTCTTTCACTGTGCAAGTCCTTGTTTCCAGGGACCTGGAAGGACAGTGAGTGAATTCTCCTTGTGCTATATTGTGCTTAAAAAAAACATTTTTTCTAGGGACAGAAAACTGTAGGTAGGGAGAGTGTCAGTTTCTTTCACTGTGCAAGTCCTTGTTTCTAGGGACCTGGAAGGACAGTGAGTGAATTCTCCTTGTGCTATATTGTGCTTAAAAAAAACATTTTTTCTAGGGACAGAAAACTGTAGGTAGGGAGAGTGTCAGTTTCTTTCACTGTGCAAGTCCTTGTTTCCAGGGACCTGGAAGGACAGTGAGTGAATTCTCCTTGTGCTATATTGTGCTTAAAAAAAACATTTTTTCTAGGGACAGAAAACTGTAGGTAGGGAGAGTGTCAGTTTCTTTCACTGTGCAAGTCCTTGTTTCTAGGGACCTGGAAGGACAGTGAGTGAATTCTCCTTGTGCTATATTGTGCTTAAAAAAAACATTTTTTCTAGGGACAGAAAACTGTAGGTAGGGAGAGTGTCAGTTTCTTTCACTGTGCAAGTCCTTGTTTCCAGGGACCTGGAAGGACAGTGAGTGAATTCTCCTTGTGCTATATTGTGCTTAAAAAAAACATTTTTTCTAGGGACAGAAAACTGTAGGTAGGGAGAGTGTCAGTTTCTTTCACTGTGCAAGTCCTTGTTTCTAGGGACCTGGAAGGACAGTGAGTGAATTCTCCTTGTGCTATATTGTGCTTAAAAAAAACATTTTTTCTAGGGACAGAAAACTGTAGGTAGGGAGAGTGTCAGTTTCTTTCACTGTGCAAGTCCTTGTTTCCAGGGACCTGGAAGGACAGTGAGTGAATTCTCCTTGTGCTATATTGTGCTTAAAAAAAAACATTTTTTCTAGGGACAGAAAACTGTAGGTAGGGAGAGTGTCAGTTTCTTTCACTGTGCAAGTCCTTGTTTCTAGGGACCTGGAAGGACAGTGAGTGAATTCTCCTTGTTCTATATTGTGCTTAAAAAAAACATTTTTTCTAGGGACAGAAAACTGTAGGTAGGGAGAGTGTCAGTTTCTTTCACTGTGCAAGTCCTTGTTTCCAGGGACCTGGAAGGACAGTGAGTGAATTCTCCTTGTGCTATAGTGTGCTTAAAAAAAACATTTTTTCTAGGGACAGAAAACTGTAGGTAGGGAGAGTGTCAGTTTCTTTCACTGTGCAAGTCCTTGTTTCTAGGGACCTGGAAGGACAGTGAGCGAATTCTCCTTGTGCTATATTGTGCTTAAAAAAAACATTTTTTCTAGGGACAGAAAACTGTAGGTAGGGAGAGTGTCAGTTTCTTTCACTGTGCAAGTCCTTGTTTCCAGGGACCTGGAAGGACAGTGAGTGAATTCTCCTTGTGCTATATTGTGCTTAAAAAAAACATTTTTTCTAGGGACAGAAAACTGTAGGTAGGGAGAGTGTCAGTTTCTTTCACTGTGCAAGTCCTTGTTTCTAGGGACCTGGAAGGACAGTGAGTGAATTCTCCTTGTGCTATATTGTGCTTAAAAAAAACATTTTTTCTAGGGACAGAAAACTGTAGGTAGGGAGAGTGTCAGTTTCTTTCACTGTGCAAGTCCTTGTTTCCAGGGACCTGGAAGGACAGTGAGTGAATTCTCCTTGTGCTATATTGTGCTTAAAAAAAACATTTTTTCTAGGGACAGAAAACTGTAGGTAGGGAGAGTGTCAGTTTCTTTCACTGTGCAAGTCCTTGTTTCTAGGGACCTGGAAGGACAGTGAGTGAATTCTCCTTGTGCTATATTGTGCTTAAAAAAAACATTTTTTCTAGGGACAGAAAACTGTAGGTAGGGAGAGTGTCAGTTTCTTTCACTGTGCAAGTCCTTGTTTCCAGGGACCTGGAAGGACAGTGAGTGAATTCTCCTTGTGCTATATTGTGCTTAAAAAAAACATTTTTTCTAGGGACAGAAAACTGTAGGTAGGGAGAGTGTCAGTTTCTTTCACTGTGCAAGTCCTTGTTTCTAGGGACCTGGAAGGACAGTGAGTGAATTCTCCTTGTGCTATATTGTGCTTAAAAAAAACATTTTTTATAGGGACAGAAAACTGTAGGTAGGGAGAGTGTCAGTTTCTTTCACTGTGCAAGTCCTTGTTTCAAGGGACCTGGAAGGACAGTGAGTGAATTCTCCTTGTGCTATATTGTGCTTGAAAAAAACATTTTTTCTAGGGACAGAAAACTGTAGGTAGGGAGAGTGTCAGTTTCTTTCACTGTGCAAGTCCTTGTTTCTAGGGACCTGGAAGGACAGTGAGTGAATTCTCCTTGTGCTATATTGTGCTTAAAAAAACATTTTTTCTAGGGACAGAAAACTGTAGGTAGGGAGAGTGTCAGTTTCTTTCACTGTGCAAGTCCTTGTTTCCAGGGACCTGGAAGGACAGTGAGTGAATTCTCCTTGTGCTATATTGTGCTTAAAAAAAACATTTTTTCTAGGGACAGAAAACTGTAGGTAGGGAGAGTGTCAGTTTCTTTCACTGTGCAAGTCCTTGTTTCTAGGGACCTGGAAGGACAGTGAGTGAATTCTCCTTGTGCTATATTGTGCTTAAAAAAAACATTTTTTCTAGGGACAGAAAACTGTAGGTAGGGAGAGTGTCAGTTTCTTTCACTGTGCAAGTCCTTGTTTCAAGGGACAGAGAAGGACACCTGAAGGTAGCCCTTATTGCTTTTTTCCCATCTCCCTGCAGGCCATCTATTAGAATGTCTGGAAGGCAAACAAGGAGAGGCAGACAGTCAGGAGGCAATAAAAGAGGGCAAGCAGGCTCTGTGTCTGGGGGCAACAGTGCTGGTCGTGGACGCGGTGCATTGTCATCAGCACATGGCCATGGGACACGCTTGTCCTTCTTTTCGGCAGCTGGACATGTTGAGCCACATCATGCCGAAGACTTGGTAGAGTGGATGACCAAGCCCTCTTCCTCCTCCTCATCCTCTCTCACCCAGGCTCAGGGTACTGGCAAAGCAGCTGCCAAAGCGTCCTCTTCCCTGGTATCAATGTCAGACTCATCATCAGTCACTCCTTCCCTAGACCCACCATGTCCTCCTCCTGAGGAGTCCCCCGAACTGTTTGAGAACAGTGTTGGGTACATGCTCCAGGAGGATGCCCAGCGTTTCGAAGGGTCTGATGATGAAACCCAGCTACAGGAAGGCAGTAGGGTGAGAGCAGACAGAGGGGATGCTCAAGAAGGACACCAATCTGGCAGTCATGTTCCAGCAGCTGCAGCATACTGCCAGATTGGCTCCAGTGATGAGGAGGGAGGGGATGATGAGGTCACTGACTCCACGTGGGTGCCTAATAGGAGAGAGGAGGAGGAGGATGAGGAGGAGGCACATCTCCAACGAGACAGGATGCCCTTTGGTGGCCAGCGTAAGGGCAGTACACCGACGGAATCACACCGCAGAGCTCCGCCTGTGCAGGGCGCTGCCTCTGCCCGTCATTCAAAAAGTTCCTTGGTGTGGGCCTTTTTTGAGGCTAGTGCATCAGATCGCACAGCTGCTGTTTGCAACATATGTCTCAAGCGTATATCGCGTGGCCAAAACATCAGCCGCTTGGGTACCACATGCCTGACCAGACATATGTTGACCTGCCATGCAGCTTGTTGGCAAGCCTACCTCAAAGACCCACACCAAAGAACAAAGCGGACCTCTCCTTGCACCGCATCAGCTGGGATCTCCAACCCCACTATAACTTCAGTCCTCTCAGAAACATGCACTGAGAGGAATGAAGGTGTAGAATTAGGTGTGTCACAGCCAAGTACTTGCGGCCACTCTGCTAGCAGTACACCGACGTCCGATTCTAGCAGGCAAATTTCCCTGCCCCAGCTGCTGGACCGTCGAAAGAAGTTCACTCCCAGCCATCCACATGCCCAGCGGTTGAATGCTAGCTTGGCTAAATTGCTAGCGCTTCAACTGCTGCCTTTTCAGTTGGTAGACTCGGCCCCCTTCCGTGAGTTTGTGCAATGTGCGGTTCCTCAGTGGCAGGTTCCCAAACGCCACTTTTTCTCACGGAAGGCTATTCCGGCTCTCTACCGGCATGTGGAAGGCAATGTCTTGGCCTCGCTGGACAGGGCGGTCAGCGGTAAGGTGCATATTACCGCTGACTCATGGTCCAGCAGGCATGGACAGGGACGTTACCTTTCTTTCACGGCCCATTGGGTCACTCTTTTGGCAGCTGGGAAGGATGCAGGACAAGGTGCAGTAGTGTTGGAGGTTGTCCCACCGCCACGCCTCCAAAATGCTACTACTGGTTGTGACACACCTCTCTCCTCCACCCCCTCCTCTTCTTCTTCCTCCATGGCCTCTTCCTGTGGTTTGTCCTATGAACCAGCGGTGCTCCGTAGCCGTTCACGGGGCTACGCAAGTACGCAGGCAAAAAGATGCCATGCCGTGCTTGCGCTGGTGTGTTTGGGGGACAGAAGCCACACTGGGGCAGAGGTCCTGTCTGCTCTGCAGGGCCAGGCCGAGAGGTGGTTGACGCCACGCCAGCTTAAGCCAGGAATGGTGGTTTGCGACAATGGCACCAACCTCCTCTCCGCCCTCCGACAGGGACAACTGACCCATGTGCCCTGTGTGGCTCACGTCCTTAACCTGGTGGTGCAGCGGTTCTTGGGCAGGTACCCGGGCTTACAGGATGTCCTGAGGCAGGCCAGGAAAGTCTGTGTGCATTTCCGCAGATCTTATAATGCCAGTGCTCGCCTGGCTGAGCTGCAAAAGGAGTTGAACCTGCCCAAGAACCGCCTTATATGTGACATGCCCACCAGGTGGAACTCAACGTTGGCCATGCTGCAGCGGCTGCACACGCAGCAGAGGGCCATCAATGAGTACCTGTGCGACTACGGCACCAGGACAGGGTCAGGGGAGCTTGGTTTTTTTTCTCCACGCCAGTGGGGCATGATCAGGGATGCATGCACTGTCCTGGCACCATTTGAGGAGGCCACGAGGATGGTGAGCAGTGACAGTGCATGCATCAGTGACACTGTACCTCTTGTCCACCTGTTGGAGCACACGCTGCGTGGAATAATGGACAGGGCACTTGAGGCAGAACAGAGGCAGGAAGAGGAGGACTTCCTTGCCTCTCAAGGCCCCCTTTACCCAGACAGTGTTCCTTCTGTCCCACCCATCGCACAGGAAGAGGAAGAGGAGGAGGAGGAGGAGGAGGAGGAGGAGGATTGTGTCAGCATGGAGGTGGAGGCTGGCACTCAGCATCATCAGCAGCAGTCTTTTAGGGATGATTTACAGTCCCAAGAAACCAGTGGACTTGTACGTGGCTGGGAGGAGGTGACTGCGGATCATGTCGTCCTTAGTGACCCAGAGGACTCCGGAGCGAATGCCTCAGCAAACCTACGCTGCATGGCCTCCCTGATCCTGCAAAGTCTGCGGAAGGATCCTCGTATTCTTCGGATCAAGGAGAGGGACCATTACTGGCTGGCCACTCTCCTTGATCCACGGTACAAGGGTAAGGTTGCGGACCTTATGTTACCGTCGCAGAGGGAGCAGAGGATGAGACAACTCCGGGAGGCCTTGCAGAAAGGTCTGTGCAACGCGTTCCCAGAGACTGGGAGGTTACAAACTCCTGGTCCAGGACAACGAGTTGCTGAGGCTTCGGCCAGTCAAAGAAGGAGCGGTGGGGAAGGTGGCCGTCTGACCGATGCGTTCAGACAATTCTTTAGTCCGCAGCCCCAAAGTATGATTGGTTCCAGCAACCATCGCCAGCGTCTGATAAACATGGTGCAGGAATATCTAGGGGCAAGGTCAGACTTGGACACCTTCCCCACCGAAAATCCTCTGGCTTACTGGGTCTTGAGGATGGATCACTGGCCAGAGCTTGCACAGTATGCAATTGAGCTACTGGCCTGTCTTGCATCCAGCGTTCTTTCGGAACGCACATTCAGTGCTGCTGGAGGATTTGTCACGGATCACAGGGTGCGCCTGTCCACCGACTCGGTTGATCGACTGACTTTCATCAAGATGAACCAGTCTTGGATCACCACCAGCTACCACACACCTGATGCTGATATAACAGACTAATTGATTTTAACATGTCACGTCCCTTCAAGACTGATGCTGATGCTGAGTGCCTGTGCTGTTATGTTGACTGGCTATCCTCCTCCTCCGAGTCCTCAATGATACGATTGATGATGATAGCTTGGAAGATCATTTTTGTTTATGGGTGCCGCCACCAGTGGCTAAGGCCCAATTTTTCAGCCCCTGTTTTACAGGGGCGTGTACTTACAATTTTTTTAGCAATAATTTGCCATAGGGCTCATTGCTGTGCTCCAAGTACAGTATCTGTGAGGGGTTGTAGTGTTGTGCCACCAGTGCCTAAGGCCCAATTTTTCAGCCCCTGTTCAACAGGGGCATGCAATTACAATTCTTGATGTAATAATTCACAGCAGGGCCCATTCCTGCACCCACCAAGAGTAAGTCTGAGGGCTTACAGTGTTGTGGCAACGCCACCACCACCACCACCACGAAAGGCCCAATTTTTCAGCCCCTGTTCAAAAGGGGCATGTAATTACAATTCTTGATCTAATAATTCACAGCAGGGCCCATTCCTGCACCCACCAAGAGTAACTCTGAGGGCTTACAGTGTTGTGGCAACACCACCACCACCACCACCACCACGAAAAGCCCAATTTTTCAGCCCCTGTTCAACAGGGGCATGCAATTACAATTCTTGATCTAATAATTCACAGCAGGGCCCATTGCTGCACCCACCAAGAGTAACTGTCAGGGCTTACAGTGTTGTGGCACCAGCACCACCATCAAAGCCCCAATTTTTACTACCACTGTTCAACAATTATATGTAATTAAAATTCCTGATATAATAGTTGACAGCAGGGCGTTCCAGCACCAACCAAGAGTAACTGTGAGTGCTTACAGTGTTGTGCCAACACCAACAACTAAGGGGCCTATTTCTGCAGAGTATATACGGCAGGTCCCTACTTTCAAACATCCAACTTACAAACGACTCCTACTTGCAAACGAAAGAAGACAACAGGAAGTGAGAGGAAATCTACCCCTAGGAAGGAAAATTCTCTCCTGTAAGAATAAATATGGGAGAAAGGTGTCTCCTCTGTACTGATGCTTTATCAGCAATCCTTGTTTCAAGAAAAACACCACATTTCAAAAACAGTTGTCATTGGGACGGAAAGTGAGGTGAAATGTTCTGAACAGGGGCACAGACAGCAAAACAAATGTTACAGGGGTGATAACCCTTACCTATGTTTCCCAAAAAGTTTAAAAATAGATTTTTGGGCTGGAGCTACACTTCAACAATGTACCTGTTCAAAATTACAAACACATTCTACATAAGAACAAACCTACAGTCCCTGTCTTGTATGCACCGCCTGTATACGGCTGTTCAGAGTATATAGGGCCTTTTTTATTTTATGTGCGGGGTTCCCCTTAATATCCATACAAGACCCAAAGGGGCTGGTAATGGGCTGGGGTAGGGGGGGGGGGGGTCATGGGGTAGCTATGCCATTTTTCTTAAAGATTTTCATCCATATTACCGGGACCAGACATTACATTAAAGCCGCAAGAAGTTTTAAATGGCTTTTTTTTCCTTTAGAAGTGTCATTTTGTGCAGGGACAGTTCTAAACACGGGAAACACGTGGCACTTCACAAGCATACTTTAGACACCCCCCAGGTACGATATTTAAAGGAATATTTGACTTTTTTTTTTCACTTTATGCATCATTAAAATGACTGCTCCCGAAAAACGACCGTTTTTAAAACTTCTTTTTGCATTGATACATGTCCCCTGGTGCAGAACCCGGGTTCCCAAACCCTTTTTAGGACAATAACATGCATAATAGTTGTTATAATTAGCACTTTAGAATTCGAACGTTCGCATCCATTGTATTTAATAGGGTTCTAATGTTCGTACGAACTTTCGGTCCGTTCGCGGGTTCTGGTGCGAACCGAACCCGGGGGTGTTCGGCTCATCACTAATGTCCAGACATAAGCATTCTTGGTGGGTTCCAGAGGTGGTAAAGATGGTAGCGGGTATAGGAGTGGTCTCCTGGGTCACAGGTCCGGACTTAATGACGGAACCATCAGCCAGATGGACACGAAGTCCGTGGGTCTTGGTACGAAGGGGGATTTGGTGTTTAATGGCAAAGGTTGAGTCCATAAAGCAGCTGCATGCTCCGGAATCAATAATGGCGGGTACTTGCAAAGTCCTTCCTGGGAGCTGTAATGAAACAGAGAGGGCAAGGTGAGATGTGGTTTTGGCTTGTAGGTTAGTCATGTTAGAAGAAACTGAAAGAAACTTACGAAGCTTCAGGGGACAGGTTCTAACGAAATGTCCGGGGTCCCCGCAGTACAGGCACAGATTATTTATTCGGCGGCGCTGGCGTTCCTCAGGAGCGAGGGATGGACGAAGGAGCCCGAGCTGCATTGGTTCAGGCGTGTCAGATGTGGGAGTTGGAGGTGTAGCAGGAGCCGAGTACAGGTGACTAGGAGCCCGAGGAAGCATCCAGGTTGGGCGGGAGAAGCCAGTGGTCCTCTCAGCCCTCCGTTCCCTCAGACGTCGGTCAATCTGGATGGTTAGATCAATCAACAGGTTGAGTGTCTGTGGTACACCGACTCTAGCTAGCTCGTCCTTCAAGGAATCGGAAAGTCCTAAGCGAAACTGATGGCGGAGGGCGGCATCATTCCAATTGGTATCCGCACTCCACCGCCTGAATTCTGCCACATAGTCCTCCGCTGGTCTGCGTCCTTGTTGAAGGGAACGCAAGGCGGCTTCTGCGGTTACTGAGAGTTGGGGATCTTCGTATAGCTGGGCCATGGCATCGAAAAAAGCAGCGAGGTTGTTTAGTGATACATCCTTCTGTTCAAAGAGACGGTGGGCCCAGCTCTGAGGGTCTCCAGCGAGCAAAGAGACCACAAAGCCCACCTTGGTGGCCTCTAGAGAAAAGGTACGGGGCTGTAGGGCAAAATACAGTTCACACGAATTCCGGAAGGCCCTAAACTTGCTCCGATCCCCGGAAAATCTTTCGGGTGTAGGAACCTTAGGTTCAGGAGGAAGCATGACCACTGTGGGTGAGGAACTTGTTCCGGCTGTGGAAGCAGAGGCGTGGGGCCCCTCTTGGATGGCAGAAGGATCGGAGAGGGCCCGCACTTGTTCTTCCAAGCGGGTGTATCCTTGTTGAAGACTCTTGACTGCTTCAGACAAACCTGCCAGGTGCCGACAGAGTTCCTCCATAGGTGAGGCTCCCTGCCCGGGCTCAGACATGGCTGTCTGCTACTGTCACGTACCTGACGGTGACGAGCCCGGATCTGCAGAGGGAGGCCTCTCTTACGGCTTCCACCGGCGGCCCCTGGTACTGAAGACAGGAGGCACGGAGGTAGAAGGGGTACGAGTGCCTGGCAGGATGGATCAAGGTAGAGTAGAGTCTGAAGACTGGGACGGATCCAGGCACCCAGGAAGTATGGCAGGCTGAACCGGAACCAGGAACACAGCAACTGGACTGGAACTGATGAGACTGACTGGACTGGAACCAGGATACAGCAACTGGACTGGAACTGAAGAGGCAGACTGAACTGGAACCAGGAACAAGCAACTGGACTGGAACTGATGAGGCTGACTGGACTGGAACCAGGACACAGCAACTGGAGAGATTGGTCGGACAAGCCGGGTCGGTAGAATTGGCTGGCGGCAAGGTACTGGAGGATCAGGCAGAAGATTGGTCAAACAAAGCCGGGGGTCAGAGGCAGGCAGGAAACTGGAAGGGTCAAGGTAAGCCGGGTCGGATGCAGGTAAATTCACGAATCAGGTCTCTTTGGGTACTACACGCTGTAGAGCAGACAGCAGGGACTGTCTGTCACAGGTATGTTTAAATAGCTCTTCTGGCGCGCTTTGTGGAGCGTGCGCGCGCCCCCGCTAAGCGCGTGCGCACGTGCTCGCCATCGCGCGCGCGCGTGCCCGTGCGCGTGGACGTGCCCGAGATTCGGAATCAGGAAGTCCAGGAATCCTGTAGCTGACAGGATTTCTATGACAGCTGGGGGCGGAATTTTTATCAATGGCCAAACAAATTGACTAAAATCTTTATCTGCTATTCATTCTGAACACTTGCGGGGCGTGTTTAGTCAATTGAAGGGTGGCTTTTTCTATATTAGGTAAAGATTTCTTTAGTAGATTTGTTTGACCATCGATAAAAATTCCGCCCCAGCACTGCCAATCATGTAAATAGCCGCCCCTCTCCTACATGAACGTGCCTCGGCAACGCGAGACAACAGCTGATGTAAATTACTCTGTTCTGAGGGTCCATTCTGCGCATGCGCAGTCCTGGCCCGGGCATTTTTCGATGGGGGGGCATTTCTCGACAGGACATCGGCAATAGCTGCCAATTTGGCATGCGATTTAACATGTCAAATCACATGCCAAATCGCATCAATGTGAACCTAGGCTTACTCCTAAAACGATTGAATAATGCCGTGTACACACGACCGTTTTTCTCGACGAGAAAAACTGCATTTTTTCCTTTCGCCGAGAAAAACGATCGTCTGTGGGCTTTATGTCGTTTTTCTCGACGTGAAAAACGGCATTAAAAACGACGAGAAAAATTAGAACATGTTTTTCTCGTCGTTTTTTCTGACATTTTTTCTGCAGCAGTTTTCCCATAGGAAAACACTGCCGCGGAGCCCATAGACGATCGTTTTTCTCGTCATTTTAAAAAATGACGAGAAAAATGACCGTGTGTGGGGAACAAGCTGTTCCCTCGTTTAAAATGTCATTATTCACGGCGGTTTTTTAACCGCCGTGAATAATGATCGTGTGTACGCGGCAAAACAGTGCATCCAACTCAACACATACTCGCACAAGAGGACAGTGGCTGGGTAAAGCAGGTTGAGCAGGGATTTTACCTCCCACCTAAGCACAGAAATGCAGTCACTCAGAGCTGTACACATGGCACTGCCATAATGCTTAGCTTTGTGGGTGTGGCCAAAATTAAGAAGCATGTCAC
The DNA here is from genome assembly GCA_029206835.1 of Rana muscosa. Lineage (NCBI taxonomy): Eukaryota > Metazoa > Chordata > Amphibia > Anura > Ranidae > Rana > Rana muscosa. The sequence goes on along the minus strand of CM055118.1, from coordinate 937,834,100 downwards.
ATTTGGTAGGCAGTACCACCACAGAATGCACCTGTTCTAGTGAACGGGGCTTGCGGTGCAGTAGGTTGACATTTTGAGAATTAAAACATCTATCCAATCCAAACGCCTATCCAATGCCCTCTGAAAAGCGACCCACCATATCTTGTTCCCAGCTCACTCCTCTACATTTGCAGCTGATTCTCAATGTGTTGCTAGACTGTTCCCCAATGCATTTATTTATGAACGACTTTGTTAAGGAATGCTGAAAATCTGTTGTGATTGCGAATGTAGAGTGAGCTGACCCTCAAAAAGGAATCCATCAGCCCTAGCCTGCCCCTATATTCTACCCTAACCTGCCCCTATACTGCCCTATACTACCCAACCCGCCCCTATACTGTCCTAGCCCGCCCCTATACTGCCCTTTCCCAGTGGCATATCATCCATTGGTCCAACGTGTTCACTGTACATGAGCCCTGAGGGGTGGGAGCACTGTACCCATGGATGCCCTAGTTCACCAAGATGGGGGAGCGGTAACATGGTGGTATGTCATATAATTTTGCATATAGACAAGGTGCTGTTGCATTTATACCCAACTTCCTGATGCATTTAATTTTTAGTTTTAATTATCATTATATAAAATATTGGATGTGGGGGCCTTTTGGTGGGCGTGCACAATGTCTTGGGCTAGCCCTGAAGGAGCTTACAATCTAAGGTCCTTAACTCACATTCATACATATGCATACTAGGTGCCAATTAACCTACCAGCATGTCTGTGGAGTAAATGTGAATGTAAAAATATTGCACTACCCCAAAACAAAAACAAAAAACCCTAATGCCCCATACACACGATCATTTTTAATGTCATTTTTAAAACTGACGTTTTTCTCGTCATTTTTTTTCTTGTTTCCTCTCAAGCCTGTCTTGCGTACACACCATCATTTTAAAAAATGTTCAAGCAAAGCGCGGTGACGTACACCACGTACGACGGCACTATAAAGGGGAAGTTCAGTTCGAATGGCGCCACCCTTCATGTTAGCAAAGTTTGGTGAGAGACGATTCGCTCTTTTCAGTCTAGTGCTTTTCAGTCCGTTACAGCGTGACGAATGTGCTATCTCCATTACGAACGCTAGTTTTACCAGAACGAGCGCTCCCGTCTCATACTTGATTCTGAGCATGCGCATTTTTTTTCACATCGTTAAAGCATACACACTATCGTTTTTCACGTCGTTAAAAAAAACGACATGAAAAACGACGTGAAAAAAGAGAGCATGTTCGAAATTTTTAATGCCCGTTTTTCACGTCGTTAAAAATGCTCTGGAGCATACACACGATCATTTTTAATGGCCATTTTTTTTAATGGCATTTTTAACGGCATGAAAAATGATCGTGTGTATGGGGCATAAGAAAAAGGGGGGAGGAAGGGGAAGCAGCTGCACAAGAATGTGACAAAATTCAAAAGGAGTGTGGGTGAATGTGTAGCGCTACGTATTTGTGTAATGTGAGAAAACACCAAATAAAGTATACTTAACAGGGTATAACCATAAAATAATAATGTACATGAAAACAATCAGTCCATGTAAAAATTCAACGTGATAAATTGTCCATCGTGGGTGTAGCGCCGGCCCAAAATGGTCCATGCTATATTTAAATTTAGGGGATAGTCTGAGCCAATAGTTGGGCTCAGACTTGCTGATTTCTTTAAATTTCGCTTCTGCTATGGGTGTGATACTGCCTGGCAGTTATTTTCCCTGTTCGCCCGTAGGTGGCACTGCCACCGTTGGCCCATGTTGGAATACAGGTGTATCACAGCAGTATTGGGTGTCCCTTCTCGACAGCTGTGTGGTGGGGGTGGTTGACCCGTGGTGCATGCTGGGAGGGGTACATAAGGGGCAGACGCCATTGAAGTCTGGGTTCTTCCTGGTGCACCTTGTGGCCCTCATGTGTGTGTTCTAGCCCCGGGAAACTTCAGCCCGAGGCTACATCTCTGCTCGCTAGGCCCAGCTCTGCTGGTTTGGGCCTATACTTCTGAAAGGTATCCCAAGCTGTCCATCCGTGGAACAGGGGCGGATCCAGAGTCTTTTCTCGGGAGGGGCACTGCCAAAAAATATGTTTTTTTTGTGGGAAATTTATCGGGGAAATGGCTGGTGTTGGCGCTTCAATCATCCCGGCACCATGGTTGTTATGGTGTCAGGATGATTGAAGCGCATTATTTCTATTATTACATTGTAATATAAAATTAAATAGTTCAATGCAGAATCAGTGGGAGCCCCGACTGTGTCACTTGCCACCGTCGCCTGCAATTAGTGGGAGCCCTGAGCGTGTCACTTGCCACACGTTGCGGATTGTCACTTGCCACGTCACCTGCCACATCTTGTGGATTGTCACTTGCCACACCTTGTGGATTGTCACTTGCCACATCACCTGCCACACCTTGCGGATTGTCACTGGCTACACCTTGCAGATTGTCACTTGCCACTAACCTGCCACACCTTGCTGATTGTCACTTGCCTGCCACCAGATGCAGATTGTCATTTGCCACGTCACCTGACACAATTCGCGGATTGTCACTAACTTGCCTGCTAAGGTGTAGATTTGGTTGTCTCTTGCTGTGTCCCAGACTCCCAGAGTCAGGCAGCAGAGAGATAATGTAATTTCTCTGCTGCCTGCACAGTGAGGGCGGAAGTCACTGCAGGAATGCAGGGCAGGCACGGGCGGTGAGAGATGAGCCTGCTCTCTCACTCTCACCTGCGCTGCCAATACACTGAGCAGCACGGTCTGCCCACGAACCGCGCCGCCCGCCCACAAACCACGCCGCAAGCAGATCTGCCTGCTTTCTTACCCATCTGTGGAGCCGCACGCTATCGCACCTGCCCGCAGAGCGGCCCGACGTGACTCACTGACGTCACTCGTTGCTAGTCGCCAAGCGGCCCAGGCGTTAGCAACGAGTGCAGGGAAGAGGCTCCACCCACCTCCTCCTCCGCTCCTGGTATCGTGTCAGTGCGCTGCGTAACTACGTTAGATGAGTCTCTCTCTCGGCGCCGCTGATTGGCTGATGTGAGAAACTGAGAGACTCAGAGAGGCAGCGGCAGAACAAGTACTGTATATACTCGAGTATAAGCCGACCCGAATATAAGCCGAGGCACCTAATTTTACCTCCAAAAACTGGGAAAACTTATTGATTCGAGTATAAGCCTAGGGTGCCCATGCCTCACTGTGCCCATGACTAGACTGATGTTTAACATGTGAGTCTATGGAAGGAGTGCCCGGCTTTGGAAAATCGGTTCTCCCCGGCCGTAGGTCTCTCAAGCCTCGTACACACGGCCGAGATTCTCGTTGAAAAAAACATGTCGTTTTTTTCGACGAGATTCTTGGACAAGAAACTTGTCCCGGCCGAGTGTACACACGCTCGTTTCAAAGAACCCGCGGTTCTTTGAAAGGAGTGTACGCGGTGACGTCATCGACTTCGTCGAGCATGCGCTCGTCACATTCGATGCCGTCGCCGCCATCTTGGTATACCCTACGTATGCCTAGGAAGCTACCGCGCATGCGTCAAATTCATTTCGAACATGCGCGGGCTTCCCGGCGGACAGGTAAGTGTACACACACTCACTTTTCTCGTCGAGAAACATGCCGAGGAGAATCTCGACGAGAAAATAGAGAGCAGGTTCTCTATTTTCTCGTCGAGGTTTCTTGTCGTTTTTCTCGACGAGAAACCCGATAGCAGCGTACACACGACCGATTTACTCGGCAAGACCTCTCTGCCAGCAAGTTTCTTGCTGGTTCTTGCCGAGAAAATCGGTCGTGTGTACGAGGCCTCAGACACCAAACTTTGCACACTTGTAGAGGAGACATGGGGCTACATGTGTACCAAGTCTGAGGTCCAAGGGACCTAGGACCGGCCGGTACCCGGGTCGGCAAAGTCACCAGAGAAATTACCGTTTAACATTGGAGTCTATGTAAGGAGTGCCCGGCTTTGAAAAATTGGTTCTCCCCGGCCGGAGGTCTCCCAGACACCAAACTTTGCACACTTGTAGAGGAGACATGGGGCTACATGTGTACCAAGTCTGAGGTCCAAGGGACCTACGACCGGCCGGTACCGGGTCCGCAAAGTCACCAGAGAAATTACCGTTTAACATTGGAGTCTATGTAAGGAGTGCCCGGCTTTGAAAAATTGGTTCTCCCCGGCCGGAGGTCTCCCAGACACCAAACTTTGCATACTTGTAGAAGAGACATGGGGCTACATGTGTGCCAAGATTGGGGTCCAGGGGACCTATGGCCAGCCGGTACCGGGTCCCCAAAGTCCGGGAGATCAGGCGCAAAAAAAAAAAACAGAGCAAGCAAGTGAGTGTGACAGATGGTCTCGGGGGGGGCAATTGCCCTGTTGCCTCCCCCTGGATCTGCCCCTGCCGTGGAAGGAAGCTCTTGAAGAGGGGAGCCGGGGGAGGACCTGCCCCAGAGGAGACTGGCAAGGCGCTGATGTCTCGGGAGAGGCCTGGCAACCCATTCAAGGAGGGATCCACTATACTAAAGCCCTGTAATACACCGGTCTGGCTTAAAGGCTCTTTTATTGCTTGGCTGAAGGTTCAGGACGTTTAAAATCCTGTGGCAGAGGATTCCCGGACACATCCTAAAGTTCATCAGGTCTGTGGCAGAGACCTTTGTTCATCTATAACAGTTTGTGGCAGAAACTGTCTAAAATCTGATCACTGCATCATTCCAGTTTCTAGGACCGTGAGAGGGGACTATCCGGGTGAGTAATACCCACTCAGGCTTGAGTGGTGAATATACTGACTATTTGCATCTTTTGTACCACGTGCCTGAACCTTCCCCTACTTCTCTCATTTCCCACTTTCTCTCAAGTTCTACAGCAAAAGAAAATAAAGCCTTACTGTTGAGGTTTTACCCTGACAACGGAAGCCATGGAGGTAGTTTGCATGATCCAAAGTTAATCAGCAGCTCCTTCGGGGGTCAGTGCTACATGGGTAAATAACATAGTGAAGATGTCATGAGATTGAATGAACCATTCCAACGAGAATCTTCAGATGAGATGTAATTATGAATGTGCTTACCGGAACCGTTGGACCTGACTGTCGTACGAAAACAGGTCAATCAAGCTTAGGGTATCAAACCGGCTGTTCAACGGGGCTGTCAGCGAGGATCCAAGAAGAAGTGGAATGCACTTCCCCGATGTCCAGAAGACGTCAACCCGAGGTAAGGTCGATGAGCCCGATATTCCTCAGCCGAAGGTGACTCCAATGAAGGTATCTCAACCATGGAGTAGGTAGAGAAATCATGGAGATCCACCAAACATCTGAAAACAGCTCAGTTCAGGCAAGCAACAACCCTTAGTAGGATAATGGGGACCAACTGGAGACACTCAAAAAACTTTTCCTCCACAGAGCATGCAAAGAAAAGAAAAAATAGGGGCTCCGATGGTGCAGGTCAACAAAAGAAGGTTTTAATGATAAAAACCAACATACAAGTTAAAAAAGTAATCACAGTTCAAAAATTAATAAAAGCAATATGGGGAGCGGTGTACCTGGCTATACCCTGTTGAGTATACATTATTTGGTGTTTTTTCACATTACACTAATACGTAGCCCTACACATTCACCCACATGTCTGTGGAGTGTGGGAGGAAACCAGCGTACCCAGAGGAAGCCCACCTAGACACAGTTAGATTATGCAAAACTGCAAGCAGGTAGTACTGTGGTTGGGATTCAAACTGACAATCCTAGTGCTGTCAGTCAGAAGTGCTAACCACTTAGCCACTGTGCCTCTTATATGCACTAGCTTTATGCTATGCTGTAGGGATTGTTCGAACACCCCCGTTTAGGTTTGCACCAGAATACGTGATTAGGAAATGAAAAATTGTGAACACCGTTAAAGTCTATGGGACACTAAGACCCCTTTCACACTGGAGCGTATTGCAGGCGCTATAGCGTTAAAAATAGTGCCTGCAATCCGCCCTGTCACAGCTGTCACATTCACACTGGAGCGTTGCGCTAGCAGGACAGTAAAAAAAGTCCTGCTAGCCCCATTTTTTGAGCGGAGAAGGAGCGGTGTGTTTACCGCTCCTTCACCGCTGCTGCCCATTGAAATCAATGGGACAGCGAGGCTACACCGCCCGCAATGCGCTGCTTTAGCAGCGCATTGCGGGCGGTTTTAACCCTTTTGCAGCCGACATGCCCCGCAAATCCGCCCATAGCGTCGGCGGTAAAAATAGCGGAGTTTCCGTCCGACGCTATGAGTGGCTCAATGTGAAAGGACTCTACCATGAAAAATCAAAAGTGCTTATTTTAAAAGCTTATATGTAAGTTATTGCCATAAAAAGTGTATGGGGACCCGGGTACTGCCCCAGGAGACATGTATCAATGCAAATTATTTTTTTTAAAACAACATTTTTTTCAGGAGCAGCGATTTTAAGAATGCTTAAAGTGAAACAATAAAAATGAAATATTCCTTTTAAATATTGTGCCCGGGGGGTCCCCTTAGTCTGCCTGTAAAATAGTGCATCTGTCTGATGTGTTTTACAGTTCCGCAGCAAAACTATGTTTCTAAAGGAAAAAATTTAATTCAAACTTGCTTGCGGCTGTAATAAATTGCTGGCTTTCGGTAATATAGATAAAAATCAAGGAGAAAAATGGCGTGGCCCCCAAAATTCATACCAGGCCCTTGGGGTATGGATTTTACCAAAATGTAATGACGTGGGGATCCCCCCAAAATCTATACCAGACCCTTATCTGAGCATGCAGCCTGGTGGACAAGATAGGGGAGGGGACGAGCGAGTGCCTCCCCTCCTGAACCATACCAGGCCACATGCCCTCGACATGGGGCGGGTGCTTTGGGGTCCCCCCAAAACCTTGTCTCCATGTTGATGGGGATAAGGGCCTCATCCCAACAACCCTTGCCCGGTGGTTTTGGAGGTCTGCGGGTGGGGGCTTATCGGAACCTGGAAGCCCCCTTTAACGAGGGGGTCCCCAGATCCCGGCCCCCCTTCAGTGCCCACACTCCTCCCCCATTCAGTACCTCAGGTCAGCGTCGCTGCGGCACATGCACAGCAGGTCCCCTCCCCCTGTGTACACATAAACGGAGGAGGGGGAGGCAGCTTCAGTCTGCTTAGCTGTGCCTGTGTGATGTCAGATGTTCTATCAAAGTGCTGAACACCAGGACCGCTCAGACAGCCCGCAGCCGCGAGAGGAGGGGGATGGATGGTGCAGCAGTATCAGCCCGCACCCCCCCTGTATCGCCACTGTAGCTGCCTTTCCCTGTTGCTCTTATCTGCCGCAGCCTAAACCCACCCCGTGGCGCTATCACCTACGTCGCGGAGGGGGGGTATCAGCCTGACACTTCCCAGTGTGGCACCTGGGGTGGCCCGTCCTCCACTTGGTACACCACTGGGCAGGTGCACTGGTCTTCTCGGCAATCTTTTTTTTTTTACTTTAGGGCTCCGTTCGCACTTGTGAATGGGGCCATTTGCAATTACCTGCCTGGGACTCAGTTGGGTTTCCTGTGATCAGCTGCAGGTGGGAAGATTCAATTACAAGTAATGTGAGCCTGACAGCACATCCAAGGCAGATCATCTGCAGGCAATCGCTGCATGTGAATGGCCGCAAATACCTACAGGAGCTGCAGGTTCCCATTGATTTCAATGGGGCTTCCTACCTGCTGCTGATCAGAGGGAACCCTGCTAAGCAGTGGCGGTGCGTCCATAGGGGGGCACTCGGGCGCCACCCCCTCTCTCCAGACACCCCTTCTTTGTACTATGGATGGATTAATGCATTGCATTAATCTATCCGCGGCCGCTGTAGCCACCCCCTATTCAGGAGTCCGGCCCTTTTTTGGGAGCCGGGTGTCTGAATTACAGTTTTGTTTGAATTGCGCTTGCAGTGCACCCAGGTGTGTTGGCAAAGGGAATTAATATTTGCTTTCCTAACAAAGAACCACCTATAAGCCAATCAGGAGCAGGGCCGGTGCTACCACTAGGCAAACTAGGGTGCCCTGCTGCCTAGGGCGCCTGGCCACTGGTGTTATTACACTATTCTCTCTGCAAGCAACTAAGTCTCAGCATCAGCAGGCAGCCGCCGCTCCGTTTGCACGTAGTGTCAGAGGCACAGCAGTGGTGGAGGACTGTCTGTGTCCCGACTCCCGAGTGAATGAAAGCAAGAAAACATTAATTGGGTGCTGGTGAGGCTGCATGGATGGGTGCTGGTGAGGCTGCATTTGATGGGTGCCTGTGGGCTGCATTTGATGGGCGCATTTGGGGGGGCGGCAAAATGAGGTTTCGCCTAGGGTGTCAAAAATCCTTTTACCAGCCCTGATCAGGAGGCCCGGATGTAATACCAGGCACCTGATTGGCTGAAGGTAGAGGCGATCCCATTGGCCCTCATGCAGAACAGGAATGCAATTGATGGGGCACAGTTGGCTGCAATTGATGGGGCACAGTTGGCTGCAATTGATGTTTTTGTTTCAGTATTTTGAATTTTTCAGTCCGTTTGCTCCCCAAAAAATTTTAAGCTCCAGCTGCCACTGCTGCTAAGTCTCCTATGGGTATTTGCAAATGGCCCCATTTGCAAGTATGAATTGGCTCTAAAGGTGGAGGCTTGGCTCCATTCACATCACACCTGAGCATATCGATTTACTGGTGTTCTTCTGGCTTTTTTAAGGCATTTTAGAAGTGAATTACAAGCATTTACAGCTTCAGGTGTTTTTGTTTAGCCAATAGAAAGCACTAGGGGGAGGAGATGGAGAGGAAATTGGAGGCAGAGAGCTGCTATTTTAGCTTATTTCTGCTCAAGTTCGTTGTTTTCTATTGACGTTTTTTTGGGGCCATAGACGCTTGTAATCCAAAAAGCTCATGTACTTTTTTGAGCTTCAGGTGACAAAATGCTCATACTGTATGTGAACGGGGGCCATTGAAATGAATGGGATTTTGCTTGTTGGGCATTTTGGAGCTTCAGAGCTGAGCGTTTTACAAGCTGAAAAACGCTCGGGTGTAAACAGGGACTAAAGCCTCGTACACACGATGAGAAAATCGAACGAGTGATCGTCCATTTTTTTTTGCATGCTATTCTCCATATTGAAAATGAAGAGGTTACTAAAGTTATGAAAATACAACTTTACTATACCATACAGCTTCAAAAGTGATGTGTTGTATTGTAATGTATTTACTTCCCGAGCATGTGTCTTGCTCTTCTGATTTTTTTTCAGACTAAAGCCTCATACACACGGTAGGATTTTTGTTTGAAGGACGTTGGCCGGGAACACCCATAGCATACACAGGGCAGGACTTTTTCTGCAAACTTTCCCAAAATCACGTGTTTTTTCTGCTCTTTACCGCCACCCTTTGGTCAACTTCTGCTATTGTTGGTTGATTTTAACATTGGTTCTGGGCATGTGTGTTTGTACTTTGGACTAAAGTCCGATGGATTTCTGTACACACGATAGGAATTTGCACCGTAGGACTTTTGTTGCCGAAAAATTTGTCCGTTTGCAGAGCGAACTTTTGTCCGATGAAAACTGAAAAAGTTTGTCCGATGGAGCGTACACACGGTAGGATTTTTTTTGAAAACCTACTCGTTTTGAAGTTTGTTGTCAAAAAGTCCTACCGTGTGTACGGGGCTTTAGACTCTACTGAATAAACTTAAAGCAGAGGTCCGCCTAAAAAAATAAATAAAAGCCAGCAGCTACAAATACTGCAGCTGCTGACTTTTAATATTACTTACCTGTCCAGGGTGCCCGCAATGTTGGCAGCTGAAGCCGATAAGTCTCTCGGCTGCTGCCGCAGCCATCCTCCGTGAGGGAATCAGGAAGTGGAGCCTTGCGGCTTCACAGCCTGCTTCCCTACTGCGCATGCGCGAGTCGCGCTGTGCGTCCTCACTGGGACCTGTGTGTCTCCCAGAAAACAGCAGGGGAGGACAGTGTAGGTGCAGGAAGTGGCGTAGGTGATCTATGCCTGTATTAGACAGGTATCTGCTCCCTCCTCCCCCCTGAAAGGTGCCAATTGTGACAACGGAGGGGATTCCAAAAAGTGGAAGTTCAATTTTTGGGTGGAACTCCACTTTAAATCATTTGTTCTGGCATCGTACAAGAAAAATGTTTGTATTTGTCTCTCTCTGATAATTTCGGATGAACTGTCGTGATTGGCTCTCAAGCTGTATTCTAACGATCAGATTATCGGATGATTTCTCAGAAAGCAGTGTTGCACCTGGGTGGGAGTAGAATCTATATGTGTGTATTTACAAACAGATATACAGTATCTCAAAAAAGTGAGTATACCCCTCATATTTTTGGAAATATTTTATTTATTTTCATGTGACAACACTGAAGAAATTACACTTTGCTGCAATGTAAAGTAGTGAGTGTACAGCTTGTATAACAGTGTAAATTTGCTGTCCCCTCAAAATAACTCAACACACAGCCAATAATGTCTAAACCGCAGGCAACAAAAGTGAGTACACCCCTAAGTGAAAATGTCCAAATTGGGCCCAAAGTGTCAATATTTTGTGTGGCCACCATTATTTTCCAGCACTGCCTTAACCCTCTTGGGCATGGAGTTCACCAGAGCTTCACAGGTTGCCACTGGAGTCCTCTTCCACTCCTCCATGATGACATCACAGAGCTGGTGGATGTTAGAGACCTTGCGCTCTTCCACCTTCCATTTGAGGATGCCCCACAGATGCTCAATAGGGTTTAGGTCTGGAGACATGCTTGGCCAGTCTATCACCTTTACCCTCAGCTTCTTTAGCAAGGCAGTGGTCGTCTTGGAGGTGTGTTTTGGGTCGTTATGTTGGAATACTGCCCTGTGGCCCAGTCTCCGCAGGGAGGGGATCATGCTCTGCTTCAGTATGTCACAGTACATGTTGGCATTCATGGTTCCCTCAGTGAACTGTAGCTCTCCAGTGCCGGCAGCACTCATGCAGCTCCAGACCATGACACTCCCACCACTATGCTTGACTGAAGGCAAGAAACACTTGTCTTTGTACTCCTCACCTTATTTGCCGCCACACACGCTTGACACCGTCTGAACCAAATAAGTTTATTTTGGTCTCATCAGACCACATGACATGGTTCCAGTAATCCATGTCCTTAGTCTGCATGTCTTCAGCAAACTGTCTGGTTTTCCTGTGCATCATCTCTAGAAGAGGCTTCCCTCTGGGACGACAGCCATGCAGAACAATTTGATGCAGTGTGCGGTGTATGGTCTGAGCACTGACAGGCTGATCCCTCCCCCAACCTCTGCAGCAATGCTGGCAACACTCATGTCTATTTCCCAAATACAACCTCTGGATATGACACTGAGCACGTGCACTCAACCTCTTTGGTCGACCATGACAAGGCCTGTTCTGAGTGGAACCTGTCCTGTTACACTGCTGTATGGTCTTGGCCACCGTGCTGCAGCTCAGTTTTAGCATGCCAATTGCACGCTCTCTCCAAACTTGTGACATCTGTGGCATTGTGCTGTGTGGCCAACCTAAGGCACACCTTTGCAATAATTATATATATATACATACCTCCCAACTGGCACGGATTCTGCGGGTTTTACCTGCATAGGCTCCTCCTTCCCGCAGTCCCGCAAGAGTGTCATTTTTCCCACACAGCAGGAAGCATGAAGAGGAGGAAACAGCAACCAGCAGGTAAGCCCCCCCCCCCGCGATTGGTGGTCAAAACAGTGTTCGGAGGCACCCCCCCCCCCGCGATCGCCCCCCCCCCCGCACGATCGGCGGCACCCCCCCCCCACAATTTTATTTTTACATGTCCCCCCCCCCTGCTCAACAACTTTCGTTAGCAGGGGAGAGGGGAGATCTGAATGTCCCTTTTAAAAGTTGGGAGGTATGTATATATATATATATATATATATATATATATATATACATACATATATATTTAGGGGTTGATTTACTAAAAGCAAATCCACTCTGCACTTCCAAGAGCACTGCAATTGCACTTGGAAGTGCAATCACTGTAGATCTGAGGGGAAGATCTGAAATGAGGGGAAGCTCTGCTGATTTTATCATCCAATCATGTGCAAGCAAAAATGCTGTTTTTTTTACTTTCCTTGCATGTCCCCCCTCAGATCTACAGCGTCTGCACTTCCAAATGGACTTGCAGTCCACTTGGAAGTGCACAGTGGATTTGCCCTTAGTAAATAACCCCCTTAGTGTGTGTGGAATATGGTTTTGGACTGTTTCTATTGTGCTGAATGAATGCTATGTGCTGAGAGGAGCACTAGGCTGGCAGATGGTATAATAACCGGAAAATACTGGTATGGATGCTTGCACTGCTTTCTTGCAGAGAATGAAAAGCCTTGAGACCTAATAGGACCCAGTGGGTTGCATCCCTCCAATGGTGATGTGATGGATGCTTGCAGGCATTCCGCAGTGTCTTCCCTCCTCTCCTCACACACAGCACTCCTTCCTCCATCCTCCACACGAGGTTACTGCCGTACAAGAGACACGTGCTGGCCGGATGACTGCAGCAGGAGTGGCGAGGGACGGGAGAGGGATATGGGAGAGGGATGGAGAGAGGAGTCAGCATCATTGGAGCATCATTGTGCTGGAAGGAAGCGGGAGGTCCCAGAAGAAGCAGGTTAAAAATACTGTCCTACTGCATGGCTGCTAGCGCCGTGTGACCCCGCCTACCCGTGTGCACTGCAGTGACTGCCTCAGCTACTCCCCCTCTCTCCTCTCCAGCTGGACTGGTCCATGTCACAGAACACCGGCCGGCACAACCAGACATGCTTACCTTCCTCATACTGTCTGGGGGCTCCATCTGGCTGCTGATGGGTAAGTACCTACCTCACTCCCCATTCCTCATCTCTTCTCCCCCAATAATAGACATGGAGAAAACATATGGGGACATCCTGGACAGGTGAGGAGATAGGGATCTCCACTGGTATCAGATACAAGATCAATCATTTCTCCAATGGGGTATACATACCTATCGATATTCATTGGGATGGACACTCTTTCCATTGGTCTCTATAGAAATCTGGGGCTCATTCACCCAATTTGTCCATATTGTCTTATTAATGACCTCTTGTGAAGTGCAGCATGCTATCAATGACCTCTGGTGAGCATTGTGGTATCATTACTCTCTTGTCAGTACATTGTCATAGTAATACCTATTGTCAGCACACTATATGGATAACCTCTTATTAATACAATACATTATTATTCTCTTCTGAGTACAATTTGATATTAATACCTCTTGTGAGTACTATATGATATCAATCTCCTGTGATATATTGTGAATAATATATGATAAATATTATTATTCTCTTGCAAGTACTATATGATATCAATAATCTCTTGTAAGTAGAATCTATTATCAATGACCTTTGATGAAAACCAATATGATATCAATAACCTTTTGTGAGTATAATATATTGATAACCTCTGAGTACTATCCAATATCAAATGCCTTTTGTGAGTAATATAGTATCAATAACCTGTTTTTGAGTAATCTTGTCAATAACCTTTTGTGAATACAATGTTATCAATTTCTTGTGAGTAAAATAGGATGACAATATGCTCTTGTGAATACAATATATCAATAATTGTGAAGTACAATATAATATCAATATGAAGTACAGTCTGATATCAACCTTTTGTGAATACAATATATCAATATCTTCCTATGAATATAATATCTCAATAATCCCTTGTGAAGTACAATGAGGTTGATTTTTTAAAACTGGAGAGTGCAAAATCTGGTGTAGCCCTGCATAGAGACCAATCAGCTTTCAGGTTTTATTGTCAGCTTAATTGAACAAGCTGAAGGAAGAAACTGATTGGCTACCATGCAGAGCTGCACCAGATTTTGCCTTCTCTAGTTTTAGTAAATCAACCAGACTATGATATTAATATGAAGTTCACTCTGACATCAGTAATCCCTTGTGAAGTACATCATCAATGACCTCTTGTGAAGTACAGCATGGTATTAATCAGCATTTCATGTACGAATCCAATTGTATGAGCTGTCCAGAGTACGGTGAAGCAGTGCTGACTTCTCCTTCATACCAGTAGTGACTGGCGATGCAGCAATTTGGATGAGGGTTAGGATGCAGGGTTTGTCAATACTTTACACATTTGTAAAAAAAGAAAAGAACAAAAAAAAAAAAAAAGGTTTTATGGGCAAAATTAACTACTGTATTTATCGGCGTATAACACGCACAGGCGTATAACACGCACAGGCGTATAACACGCATCCTATCTTTAAGAGAGAAGTTTCAGGAAAAAAACTTTTCACAGCCCCCTGCGTATAACACGCAGGCACAGTTGACCCTCTATTTTCAGGGTAAAAAAGTGAGTGTTATACGCCAATAAATACAGTACTTAGAAGATGATGTGTAGATTGTGTTATTTCTACCAGCAGAAAGTAGTTTGATCAAAAAGTAGCTTTGCATTTAACATTTTTAAGGCCCCATGCACACGAGACGCTGTTATTTGCTGTTGAACGCGCGTTCAGAGGCAGTTGGACGCTTTTTTCAACTGCTCCTGAACCCATTCAATGTTATCCTATGTGTCCATGCACACTCTCGTTTTTTGGCGTTTACAAGCAGTTGCGTTTAACCTCGTTTTTCCAGAAGCAAAAAAATGGGTTCAGACGCAAAAGTTTTCACGTTTCAGACGCTAAACGCTGCTAAACGCGGCTAAACGCGGTACCGGCGTTTTGCCGCGTTTGCGTTTATAAGCGTTTTTAAAGGTGACCTATTTTTTAACATTAGAAATCTCAAAAATGATGGCAAATGATGAAAAACTATTAAAAAATATAAAAGAAAACTGTAATTGCTTGCATCGCATTGTGGACAATCCACAACTTGTGTCAGGTAAAGTGGCAAGTGGACAATCAACAACTTGTGTCAGGTGATGTGGCCAGGTGACGTGGCCAGGTGACGTGGCAAGTGGACAATCCACAGCTTGTGGCAGGTGACGTGGCCAGGTGACGTGGCAGGTAACGTGGCCAGGTGACGTGGCAAGTGGACAATCCACAACTTGTGGCAGGTGACGTGGCCAGGTGACGTGGCAGGTGACGTGGCAAGTGGACAATTCACAACTTGTGGCAGGTGATGTGGCACGTGATGTGGCCAGGTGACGTGGAAAGTGGACAATCCACAACTTGTGGCAGGTGACGTGGCTAGATGACGTGGCAGGTAATGTGGGCAGGTAACATGGCTAGGTGACCTGGCCAGGTGACGTGGCAAGTGGACAATCCACAACTTGTGGCAGGTGACGTGGCCAGGTGACGTGGCAGGTGACATGGCAAGTGGACAATTCACAACTTGTGGCAGGTGAAGTGGCCAGGTGACGTGGCACGTGATGTGGCCAGGTGACATGGCAAGTGGACAATCCACAACTTGTGGCAGGTGACGTGGCCAGGTGACGTGGCCAGGTGATGTGGCCAGGTGACGTGGCAGGTGACGTGGCAAGTGGACAATCCACAACTTGTGGCAGATGATGTGGCAAGTGATACGCTAAATACAAGTACACTGCTGCTCTCTCAGCTGCTGCTACTCACTCTGGTCTCACAAACTGGCTGAAATGGTTAAAATGTACTGTTTTTTGAGCTTAGGGAGGGTCTATGATGAAACGCTTATAAACGCAAACGCGGTTAAACGCCGCTAAACGCGGCCGCAAACGCGGCAAAACGCGCGTTTATAAACGCCGGTTTCAGCGTTTAAAAACGTGTGTTCAGCAGAGTTTGCACCTGCGTCTCGTGTGCATGGGGCCTAACACACATTTTTTACACCAGTATGAGGATCAGTGGCGGCTGAGGTTCAACATTTTTGGGGGAGTGCAAACAAACTGAAAAAAAAAAAAAACATCAATTGCCGCCACTGTACCCATTAAACGCAGCCACTGTGCCCAAACGCCACCAGTTTTCCGCCTCAAATGCAGCCAGTTTCCCCCCAAATGCAGCCAGTTTGTCCCCAAATGCAGCCGGTTTCCCCCCCAAATGCAGCCAGTTTGCCCCCAAATGCAGCCAGTTTGTCCCCATATACAGCCAGTGTGTCCCCATATACAGCCAGTGTGTCCCCATATACAGCCAGTGTGTCCCCATATACAGCCAGTGTGTCCTCAAATGCAGGCAGTGTGTCCCCATATACAGCCAGTGTGTCCTCAAATGCAGCCAGTCCCCCCCCCCCCCCAGCCCTACACTTACCTTCCTCGGGTCAGCGCCGTCCTTCTTGTCTTCTCCCGCCCTTGATTTCGCTTCAGCCAATCAGGTTACCGGTAACCAGATCCAGTGAACCTGATTGGCTGAAACGCCTGTCAGTGTTCACCAAGGAACGCACCCCCCGTGCATACCTCAGTGAACTATTTGGAAGCCGAATACAGCCTGAGGGCTGTTTTCAGAAAGCCTATCAGAGCCGCTGGCTCTGATAGACACTTCTAAAACACACCCACCGCCGGCCACCGCTCTAATTCAGATGGCCGGCGCTTGCCAGGGGGCTGGCCATCTGAATAGTGGGCGGCAGTGGCAGCGGCAGCGGTGACAATACATAGGTTCATGCAATGCATGAACCTATGTATTGTTTTTCAGTGGCGGTGCAGGAGCAAGAGCGCTCCGGCGCCCTCTATGGATGCACCACCACTGATGAGGATAGAGGACCTCATTATGTATTGGACAGTGTTGGCCCTTACAGAGCATTTGTCATGGTACTGTCTAGAGCAGCCTTTCTCAGTTTCTTTGGAACAAGGTTTCTCCAGAGCTTGCTAGGGGTTCCCTGAAAAATTAGCAAAATATGCGTTTCAGATAAGTAACCACTAACACTAACAATCACCACTTTAGCTATCTGTAAGGGGCACAGTCTTTCCACTTACCACCAAATTAAGGAAAATACTTCCCACCGACCACCAGTGTACTTGGGGCCCCTATAAAAATGATCACTAATGTAAGATGTTCATTCTCCCCCTGATCACTAATCCAAGGGACCCCTTCTCCAATGACCACCAAAGTAAGGGAGCGCTTCAATGACCACGAATGTAAGGAACTTTCTTCTTACTGACTACCAGTGTAATGGGGTCCCTTCACAATGATCACCAATGTAAGGTGGTTATTCTCCCTCTGATCACCAATCCAAAGGAGCCATTTTCCAATGACCACCAAAGTAGGGGAGCTCTTTACTGACCACGAATGTAAGGGAAATTCTTCCCACTGACAAGTGTAATAGAGTCCCTTCCCAATGATTTCAATGTAAGGTGCTAATTTTTCCACTGACCACCAATCTTAGGGGTTCTTCTCCAATACCAGCAAAACAAGGGAGCCCTTCACTGGCCACCTATGTAAGGGGACACATATCCACAGACCACCAATGTGAGGGGCACTATTTTACTTTCTGGCCATTATTATTATTTGCTGCTTTTCATTATTGTTAATGATGATAATGTATATAATATAGAGCAATGTACCATGTACCACAAACTATAGCTAGATTAATTATTGAGAGGTTCCTCCCCAGGGTTTTGTAAGGTGTTATAAAGGTTGAGAAAGGCTGGTCTGCAGCATCTCACCACATGTTTATGCTTGGGTAAAGATTTGGAATAATATAGCAGTGCCTACAACTGGCAAGAAGACTTAGGCCCCTTTCACAAGGGACGGATCAGTCATGATCCAGCCCGTGAACCTCCGCTTGCTCAGCGGGGATCGCTCCATTGTTCCCCGCTGAGCCGGCGGATGACTGGGCGGTCCCCGCACACTGTGCAGGGACCGCCCTGTCAGATCTCCGCTCTCCCCTATGGGGGATCGGATGAACACGGACCGTCTGTCCGTGTTCATCCGATCCGCTCTGCAGACGGATAGAAAAATATAAATTTTTCTATCCTGAAAAACGGAGCATAGCGGACACGGATGAGATCGGGTGTCAGCGGATGTTCATCTGCTGACATCTGCTATCCCATAGGGATACATGTATGTCCGTTTTTCATCCGAAAACGGATGGGTGAAAAACGGACATACGGTCCGCCCGTGTGAAAGGGGCCTAACATTTTAAAACATATATGCTGTACACATGGACGTCCGCAGAAAATTTTTCAGGGGGGGGGGGGCGCTTCAGCAGCGGCGATAGTTGCATTTAACCCTTTCTTTGACCGCTAGCGGGGGTTAAAGGCGTCCCGCTAGCGGCCGAATAGCATCGCTTTACCGATAACGCGGCCAGATGGCAGTGTGAAATAGCTCTTGAGATAATTCTGCTTCACATACTATTGGAAGTTTTTCAGGCCAGGCGTACCAGTCCATGCCCATATAAATATAGCCTAGAGAATGTACATCTTTCTATATTGCAATACAGTATAGGTTGTTTTCATCAAGATCAAAAACAGATGTATTGCAATACATTGCAATATAGAAAGATGTGCATTCTCTAGGCTATATTTATATGGGCATGGCATGCCTAAGACTGAGTAACTTCCATACAAAATGAAGAAGATTATATAACACACACATCTTTTCCAGCAATAGCTCAGCTGTCCAACTCTCCAAGCAATATATATATATATATATATATATATATATATATATATATTGTGAGGGGGTTAGCTCGGCAGCGGGTGTGTGTGACCCCTGGGATGGGCTCCCCACACAAAAACAGGCCCAGCAAACGGAGGTTGTGGTTTTCAAAATCAAAAAAAAGGTGCGGTTTATTTTCTATTTACAGTGACAAAACACAGCAAAGCCAAAAGAAACATATAAACAAAATAAATCCTGGTCAACTTGACCTCTGACTAAACATACAGGTTTCCTAACTAACAACTGGGATCAGCCTAGTGCTGTCCTAGTCCCTAAGTCCCTGGTTTTAAATGTCCAAGCAAATAGCCACACAGGCTTTTTCTCACCGCACAGGGGTTCACTCTCCCTAGACAGTCCACACAGGTCTGGTTCCAGGCATGAGCTAACATCTAATGAAGCTGGGAGTTCTTATAGAGGCCTAAATGAGCTGACAAGCTTCAGCTGGCCTCATCAACTCCCTGTCTGTACGACGCCCCACACTCTCCCTAGAGGTATGAGTCATCCATGAGCCTACTAGCCTCAGCTGGGCTTATACAACTCTCCACCCTAGTTGTATAAGTCAGCATAAAGCCTGAATCTGGGAGAAATATATCTACCCCCCTGGATGCAACCAGGTGACTTTACCTTCCTGCTGTCACATACCCCCCCCTCTTGTTTTAACCTCGGGGTTGGAACACCAGCAATCAGGCATTCATGTACTCGAGACAAAGCATCCACATTCCCCATTTGAACGCCAGGGCGATGCTTTACTGTGAAGTTGAATTCCTGGAGGGCCAGGAACCACCTATTCACTCTTCTATTTGTTTCCTTGTTTTGAGCCATCCACTTTAACGGAGCGTGATCCGTAACCATGTCAAAGTGCCTACCTAGCAGGTAGTACCGAAGGGAATCTAGAGCCCACTTCACCGCTAAACACTCCTTTTCAACGGTGGCGTAATTTACCTCATGGGACTTCAACTTCCTGCTGAGGTAAATGACTGGGTGCTCTTCCCCGTTCCAGACCTGGGACAATACTGCTCCTAACCCCACATCTGACGCATCACTTTGTACGACAAAGTCTTTAGAGAAGTCGGGTGAGTACAACACTGGCTGGCTACATAAGGCTTGTTTCAAGAATTGGAATGCTGCCTCAGCCTCGGGGGTCCATTTAATCATGACCGACCCTTTCCCCTTCGTCAGGTTGGTTAGGGGCACAGCCTTAGAGGCAAAGTGGGGAATGAATCGCCGATAATACCCAGCGATTCCCAGAAAGGCTCGTACCTGCTTCTTGCTGTTGGGACGTGGCCAACTCTGGATGGCCTCGACTTTGTTGAGTTGGGGTTTTATTACTCCCCTCCCAATGGTGTACCCAAGATATTTGGCCTCCTCCTGCCCAATGGTACACTTCTTGGGGTTAGCCGTAAACCCCGCTTCCCGAACAGAGTCCAGGACTGCTTGCACTTTTGGCAGATGTGAGGCCCAATCTGTGCTATGGACAATTACGTCATCCAGGTAAGCCGCAGCATACTTCCGATGGGGCCTCAGCATCTGGTCCATTTTCCGCTGGAACGTGGCCGGCGCATTCTGTAACCCGAACGGCATTCTTTTATATTGGAACGCCCCGTCTGGGGTTACAAATGCGGTTTTCTCTTTGGCCAATTTGGCCAGGGGGATTTGCCAATACCCTTTTGTGAGGTCAAGAGTCGTCATGTATCGGGCTGTTCCCAGCCGGTCGATCAACTCATCTATACGTGGCATGGGGTAGGTGTCAAATTTTGTAACTTTGTTCAACTGACGAAAATCGTTACAAAATCGCCATCTCCCATCCGGTTTAGGCACCAACACAATGGGACTAGACCAATCACTTTGGGACTCCTCTATCACCCCTAAGTTCAGCATTTTCTGTACTTCCTCCCGTATTGCCTCCCGTCGGGCCTCTGGGATCCGATAGGGTTTTAACTTCACCCTTTCACCGGGCGGGGTAATGATGTCATGCTCTACCCCAGATGTTTGTCCCGGCAGCTCAGAGAATACCTCCTTGTTGCGAAGCACAAACTCCTTAACCTCCTGTTGTTGGGGTTGTGACAAGGTGGCTGCTATTCCAACCTCAGGAATCACGCAACCAGTTTGAGCTGGTGACCAAGTGTCTGCGACTAGGGACTCTCTATCCCTCCAGGCTTTCAACAGATTAACGTGATAGATCTGTTCGGGCTTTCGCCTTCCTGGTTGTCTGACCTTGTAATTCACTTCACTCACTTTTTCCATTATCTCGTAGGGGCCTTGCCATTTGGCAAGGAATTTACTTTCAACCGTAGGGACAAGTACCAGTATCCTATCCCCCGGGGAAAAGGTACGGGTCTTGGCTCCACGGTTGTACACTCTCTGCTGTGCTAACTGCGCTTGGGCCAAATGTTCCTTCACGATGGGCATTACCTGTGCAATTCGGTCTTGCATCAGGGCGACATGCTCAATCACACTCCTGTGGGGAGAACTCTCACTTTCCCAAGTTTCCTTGGCAATATCCAACAGCCCTCTTGGGTGTCTCCCATACAGTAACTCAAAGGGGGAGAATCCCGTAGAGGATTGGGGCACCTCCCTAATAGCAAACATCAGATAAGGAAGTAGACAGTCCCAATCCTTTCCATCTCTATCCACCACTTTCTTCAACATTTGCTTTAGGGTTTTGTTGAATCTTTCAACCAGCCCATCGGTTTGGGGGTGATACACAGATGTACGTAATTGCGTCACTTTGAACAATTTACACAGCTCCTTCATAACCCGGGACATAAAGGGTGTACCTTGGTCCGTAAGCAGTTCTCTACAAATACCCACCCGGCTAAACACAAGAGATAGCTCTTTGGCTATGGTTTTGGCCGAGGTATTTCGGAGAGGGATCGCTTCTGGATAACGGGTGGCATAGTCCATTATAACTAATATGTACTGGTGCCCCCTAGCGGACTTGATTATAGGACCTACCAAATCCATGGCGATCCTCTCAAACGGGACCTCAATGATGGGTAGAGGGACCAGCGGGCTACGGAAATGTGGCATCGGGGCCGACCTCTGACACACAGGGCAGGAGGAACAATAATTTTCTATGTCCTTTATCACCCCCGGCCAATAGAATCTCTGTAATACCCTCTCTCGGGTTTTCTCTGTCCCCAGATGACCTCCAAGAATGTGCCCATGGGCCAACTCCAACACCAACTTCCTGTAAGGTTTGGGCACCACAAGCTGCTCAACGGTTTCTTCTGCCCTTTTTGCCACCCGATACAGTAGGTCCTTCTCTACGCTGAAGTATGGGTAAGTGCAGGTATTATCTGGGTTCACTAACTCGCCATCTATTTTCACTACGTTTTCGCGTGCCTTTATTAGGGCGGGGTCTTTCAACTGTTCTGTGGCAAAGTTTTCCCTGTGAACCTCAAGATCAGAAAACTCCACAGACGGTAGGTTTTCGTCTGAGGAGGTGGGCTCCTCTCCAGTTTCTTGAGTCTCCCCTGCCAATACTGATAAGGGAAATTCCGGAGAGTCCTCACCACTCTCAGGGGAGTTCTGGCTATCACATTCCTGGTACATAGGGGCACCAGTGGGGGGCTCAGGATCATCCCACAGTTCCCAGAACTTCGGAAAATCCCTTCCCACAATGGCGTCATACGGTAACTGAGATACTAAGCCCACTGGATGAGAGAGGGTACCTTTGGGGGTCTCGAAACACACTGTAGTCACTGGATACTCTCGGGTGTCCCCATGCACACAAATAACAGCTACCTTGCTATTCCCAGAGACCTCTGTTTTAACTAACTCAGCCTTTATCAGGGTCACAAGGCTACCTGAATCCAGCAATACCACAACATTTCTACCATTAACACACATTTTGCATAAATGTTTCTCAATTCCTCGAATGGCAGTGCATGCGACTGTCGCACACAGCGACTGACGTCTGCCCGTCAGAAAGTCACACTGCATGGGTTCCTCCACAACCGGGCAATTGGCTGCAATATGTCCCGCTTGCCGGCAGCGGTAGCAAACGATCCTTCTTGCCGCCTCTTGAGCCGCTGATTTCCCAGGCTGTTCTCGCCAAACTTGGGGTAGAGCTCCCACCCTCTCACTCTCTCCACCCTTACCCCTTGGAATCCTCTTATCCGCCCCTGGGGATGGTCTGGTCTTAGGGTGGAAAGTCCGAGTGTCTCTGGAAGAGGCCGTCAGGTTCTCTGTAGCCAAGTATTTCTCCACACGATCCACAAGACCATTGGCCGTCTCTGGGTCTCCATGGCTTACCCAGTTTTGGATGGCAGTAGGAAGAGCTCTCAAAAACCGATCCATTACAACACGTTCCACAATCTTTGGTGCGGACAAAGTCTCTGGCTGTAGCCACTTTCTGCTCAGGTGAATGAGATCATACATTTGAGACCTGGGGGGTTTTCCAAGCTGGAAAGTCCAGTTATGCACACGCTGAGCCCGGACAGCCTGGGTGACACCCAGCCTTGCCAATATCTCAGCTTTTAGCATCACATAGTCTTTTGCTTGGTCAGGCTCTAGGTCATAGTAAGCCTTCTGCGATTCACCAGTTAACAGAGGAGCCACCAGTCCAGCCCACTGCTCCTCAGGCCACTTTTCTCTTTCAGCAGTCCTTTCAAATGTGGTCAAAAATACCTCTGGATCATCCTCTCCAGTCATTTTTGTCAATAAACGACTCACCCCAAAGGACGCGGTATTAGTGGGACGGCTTTCCTCACTGGTCTGCGGACGTTGCTGCATTACTGCTTCCATTTGTTGTAGTCTCTGCTCTTGCTTCTGTAACAGGTCTATGAAGCGGGCCTCAGATTGCTGCTGGGCTTGTTGCTGAGCTTCCAGACTCTGTTGGTGAGCTTGCTGCTGGGCTGCAAAGTTCTGTTGTTGAGCTGCAAGGCTCTTTTGCAAACCTGCATTTGTCTGCTGTTGATTGGCATTTGCTAGAGCCAGCTGCTTCAGTATCTCCTCCATGCTGGCTTAAAAAAAACTGCCACTGGTTCTCCACCAACTGTGA
Source organism: Rana muscosa (assembly GCA_029206835.1). Lineage (NCBI taxonomy): Eukaryota > Metazoa > Chordata > Amphibia > Anura > Ranidae > Rana > Rana muscosa. The sequence continues at coordinate 937,810,606 of CM055118.1, read as the reverse complement.
GGGGGTTAGCTCGGCAGCGGGTGTGTGTGACCCCTGGGATGGGCTCCCCACACAAAAACAGGCCCAGCAAACGGAGGTTGTGGTTTTCAAAATCAAAAAAAAGGTGCGGTTTATTTTCTATTTACAGTGACAAAACACAGCAAAGCCAAAAGAAACATATAAACAAAATAAATCCTGGTCAACTTGACCTCTGACTAAACATACAGGTTTCCTAACTAACAACTGGGATCAGCCTAGTGCTGTCCTAGTCCCTAAGTCCCTGGTTTTAAATGTCCAAGCAAATAGCCACACAGGCTTTTTCTCACCGCACAGGGGTTCACTCTCCCTAGACAGTCCACACAGGTCTGGTTCCAGGCATGAGCTAACATCTAATGAAGCTGGGAGTTCTTATAGAGGCCTAAATGAGCTGACAAGCTTCAGCTGGCCTCATCAACTCCCTGTCTGTACGACGCCCCACACTCTCCCTAGAGGTATGAGTCATCCATGAGCCTACTAGCCTCAGCTGGGCTTATACAACTCTCCACCCTAGTTGTATAAGTCAGCATAAAGCCTGAATCTGGGAGAAATATATCTACCCCCCTGGATGCAACCAGGTGACTTTACCTTCCTGCTGTCACAATATATATATTGTGAGGGGGTTAGCTCGGCAGCGGGTGTGGGTGACCCCCGAGATGGGCTCCCCACACAAAAACAGGCCCAGCAGACGGAGCTTGTGGTTTTCAAAATCAAAAAGGTGCGGTTTATTTTCTATTTACAGTGACAAAACACAGCAAAGCAAAAGAAACATAAACAAAATAAATCCTGGTCAAGTTGACCTCTGACTAAACATACAGGTTTCCTAACTAACAACTGGGATCAGCCTAGTGCTGTCCTAGTCCCTAAGTCCCTGGTTTTAAATGTCCAAGCAAATAGCCACACAGGCTTTGTCTCACCGCACAGGGGTTCACTCTCCCTAGACAGTCCACACAGGTCTGGTTCCAGGCATGAGCTAACATCTAATGAAGCTGGGAGTTCTTATAGAGGCCTAAATGAGCTGACAAGCTTCAGCTGGTCTCATCAACTCCCTGTCTGCACGACGCCCAGCCCTCTCCCTAGAGGTATGAGTCATCCATGAGCCCACTAGCCTTAGCTGGGCTTATACAACTCTCCACCTAGTTGTATAAGTCAGCGTAAAGCCTGAATCTGGGCGAAATATATCTACCCCCCTGGATGCAACCAGGTGACTTTACCTTCCTGCTGTCACATACCCCCCCCTCTTGTTTTAACCTCGGGGTTGGAACACCAGCAATCAGGCATTCATGTACTCGAGACAAAGCATCCACATTCCCCATTTGAACGCCAGGGCGATGCTTTACTGTGAAGTTGAATTCCTGGAGGGCCAGGAACCACCTATTCACTCTTCTATTTGTTTCCTTGTTTTGAGCCATCCACTTTAACGGAGCGTGATCCGTAACCATGTCAAAGTGCCTACCTAGCAGGTAGTACCGAAGGGAATCTAGAGCCCACTTCACCGCTAAACACTCCTTTTCAACGGTGGCATAATTTACCTCATGGGACTTCAACTTCCTGCTGAGGTAAATGACTGGGTGCTCTTCCCCGTTCCAGACCTGGGACAATACTGCTCCTAACCCCACATCTGACGCATCACTTTGTACGACAAAGTCTTTAGAGAAGTCGGGTGAGTACAACACTGGCTGGCTACATAAGGCTTGTTTCAAGAATTGGAATGCTGCCTCAGCCTCGGGGGTCCATTTAATCATGACCGACCCTTTCCCCTTCGTTAGGTTGGTTAGGGGCACAGCCTTAGAAGCAAAGTGGGGAATGAATCGCCGATAATACCCAGCGATTCCCAGAAAGGCTCGTACCTGCTTCTTGCTGTTGGGACGTGGCCAACTCTGGATGGCCTCGACTTTGTTGAGTTGGGGTTTTATTACTCCCCTCCCAATGGTGTACCCAAGATATTTGGCCTCCTCCTGCCCAATGGTACACTTCTTGGGGTTAGCCGTAAACCCCGCTTCCCGAACAGAGTCCAGGACTGCTTGCACTTTTGGCAGATGTGAGGCCCAATCTGTGCTATGGACAATTACGTCATCCAGGTAAGCCGCAGCATACTTCCGATGGGGCCTCAGCATCTGGTCCATTTTCCGCTGGAATGTGGCCGGCGCATTCTGTAACCCGAACGGCATTCTTTTATATTGGAACGCCCCGTCTGGGGTTACAAATGCGGTTTTCTCTTTGGCCAATTTGGCCAGGGGGATTTGCCAATACCCTTTTGTGAGGTCAAGAGTCGTCATGTATCGGGCTGTTCCCAGCCGGTCGATCAACTCATCTATACGTGGCATGGGGTAGGTGTCAAATTTTGTAACTTTGTTCAACTGACGAAAATCGTTACAAAATCGCCAGCTCCCATCCGGTTTAGGCACCAACACAATGGGACTAGACCAATCACTTTGGGACTCCTCTATCACCCCTAAGTTCAGCATTTTCTGTACTTCCTCCCGTATTGCCTCCCGTCGGGCCTCTGGGATCCGATAGGGTTTTAACTTCACCCTTTCACCGGGCGGGGTAATGATGTCATGCTCTACCCCAAATGTTTGTCCCGGCAGCTCAGAGAATACCTCCTTGTTGCGAAGCACAAACTCCTTAACCTCCTGTTGTTGGGGTTGTGACAAGGTGGCAGCTATTCCAACCTCAGGAATGACGCAACCAGTTTGAGCTGGTGACCAAGTGTCTGCGACTAGGGACTCTCTATCCCTCCAGGCTTTCAACAGATTAACGTGATAGATCTGTTCGGGCTTTCGCCTTCCTGGTTGTCTGACCTTGTAATTCACTTCGCTCACTTTTTCCATTATCTCGTAGGGGCCTTGCCATTTGGCAAGGAATTTACTTTCAACCGTAGGGACAAGTACCAGTATCCTATCCCCCGGGGAAAAGGTACGGGTCTTGGCTCCACGGTTGTACACTCTCTGCTGTGCTAACTGCGCTTGGGCCAAATGTTCCTTCACGATGGGCATTACCTGTGCAATTCGGTCTTGCATCAGGGCGACATGCTCAATCACACTCCTGTGGGGAGAACTCTCACTTTCCCAAGTTTCCTTGGCAATATCCAACAGCCCTCTTGGGTGTCTCCCATACAGTAACTCAAAGGGGGAGAATCCCGTAGAGGATTGGGGCACCTCCCTAATAGCAAACATCAGATAAGGAAGTAGACAGTCCCAATCCTTTCCATCTCTATCCACCACTTTCTTCAACATTTGTTTTAGGGTTTTGTTGAATCTTTCAACCAGCCCATCGGTCTGGGGGTGATACACAGATGTACGTAATTGCGTCACTTTGAACAATTTACACAGCTCCTTCATAACCCGGGACATAAAGGGTGTACCTTGGTCCGTAAGCAGTTCTTTACAAATACCCACCCGGCTAAACACAAGAGATAGCTCTTTGGCTATGGTTTTGGCCGAGGTATTTCGGAGAGGGATCGCTTCTGGATAACGGGTGGCATAGTCCATTATAACTAATATGTACTGGTGCCCCCTAGCGGACTTGATTATAGGACCTACCAAATCCATGGCGATCCTCTCAAACGGGACCTCAATGATGGGTAGAGGGACCAGCGGGCTACGGAAATGTGGCATCGGGGCCGACCTCTGACACACAGGGCAGGAGGAACAATAATTTTCTATGTCCTTCATCACCCCCGGCCAATAGAATCTCTGTAATACCCTCTCTCGGGTTTTCTCTGTCCCCAGATGACCTCCAAGAATGTGCCCATGGGCCAACTCCAACACCAACTTCCTGTAAGGTTTGGGCACCACAAGCTGCTCAACGGTTTCTTCTGCCCTTTTTGCCACCCGATACAGTAGGTCCTTCTCTACGCTGAAGTATGGGTAAGTGCAGGTATTATCTGGGTTCACTAACTCGCCATCTATTTTCACTACGTTTTCCCGTGCCTTTATTAGGGCGGGGTCTTTCAACTGTTCTGTGGCAAAGTTTTCCCTGTGAACCTCAAGATCAGAAAACTCCACAGACGGTAGGTTTTCGTCTGAGGAGGTGGGCTCCTCTCCAGTTTCTTGAGTCTCCCCTGCCAATACTGATAAGGGAAATTCCGGAGAGTCCTCACCATTCTCAGGGGAGTTCTGGCTATCACATTCCTGGTACATAGGGGCACCAGTGGGGGGCTCAGGATCATCCCACAGTTCCCAGAACTTCGGAAAATCCCTTCCCACAATGGCGTCATACGGTAACTGAGATACTAAGCCCACTGGATGAGAGAGGGTACCTTTGGGGGTCTCGAAACACACTGTAGTCACTGGATACTCTCGGGTGTCCCCATGCACACAAATAACAGCTACCTTGCTATTCCCAGAGACCTCTGTTTTAACTAACTCAGCCTTTATCAGGGTCACAAGGCTACCTGAATCCAGCAATACCACAACATTTCTACCATTAACACACATTTTGCATAAATGTTTCTCAGTTCCTCGAATGGCAGTGCATGCGACTGTCGCACACAGCGACTGACGTCTGCCCGTCAGAAAGTCACACTGCATGGGTTCCTCCACAACCGGGCAATTTGCTGCAATATGTCCCGCTTGCCGGCAGCGGTAGCAAACGATCCTTCTTGCCGCCTCTTGAGCCGCTGATTTCCCAGGCTGTTCTCGCCAAACTTGGGGTAGAGCTCCCACCCTCTCACTCTCTCCACCCTTACCCCTTGGAATCATCTTATCCGCCCCTGGGGATGGTCTGGTCTTAGGGTGGAAAGTCCGAGTGTCTCTGGAAGAGGCCGTCAGGTTCTCTGTAGCCAAGTATTTCTCCACACGATCCACAAGACCATCGGCCGTCTCTGGGTCTCCATGGCTTACCCACTTTTGGATGGCAGTAGGAAGAGCTCTCAAAAACCGATCCATTACAACACGTTCCACAATCTTTGGTGCGGACAAAGTCTCTGGCTGTAGCCACTTTCTGCTCAGGTGAATGAGATCATACATTTGAGACCTGGGGGGTTTTCCAAGCTGGAAAGTCCAGTTATGCACACGCTGAGCCCGGACAGCCAGGGTGACACCCAGCCTTGCCAATATTTCAGCTTTTAGCATCACATAGTCTTTTGCTTGGTCATGCTCTAGGTCATAGTAAGCCTTCTGCGATTCACCAGTTAACAGAGGAGCCACCAGTCCAGCCCACTGCTCCTCAGGCCACTTTTCTCTTTCAGCAGTCCTTTCAAATGTGGTCAAAAATACCTCTGGATCATCCTCTCCAGTCAATAAACGACTCACCCCAAAGGACGCGGTATTAGTGGGACGGCTTCCCTCACTGGTCTGCGGACGTTGCTGCACTACTGCTTCCATTTGTTGTAGTCTCTGCTCTTGCTTCTGTAACAGGTCTATGAAGCGGGCCTCAGATTGCTGCAGGGCTTGTTGCTGAGCTTCCAGACTCTGTTGGTGAGCTTGCTGCTGGGCTGCAAGGCTCTGTTGATGAGCTTGCTGCTGGGCTGCAAGGCTCCTTTGCAAACCTGCATTTGTCTGCTGTTGATTGGTATTTGCTAGAGCCAGCTGTTTCAGTATCTCCTCCATGCTGGCTTAAAAAAAACTGCCACTGGTTCTCCACCAACTGTGAGGGGGTTAGCTCGGCAGCGGGTGTGGGTGACCCCCGAGATGGGCTCCCCACACAAAAACAGGCCCAGCAGACGGAGCTTGTGGTTTTCAAAATCAAAAAGGTGCGGTTTATTTTCTATTTACAGTGACAAAACACAGCAAAGCAAAAGAAACATAAACAAAATAAATCCTGGTCAAGTTGACCTCTGACTAAACATACAGGTTTCCTAACTAACAACTGGGATCAGTCTAGTGCTGTCCTAGTCCCTAAGTCCCTGGTTTTAAATGTCCAAGCAAATAGCCACACAGGCTTTGTCTCACCGCACAGGGGTTCACTCTCCCTAGACAGTCCACACAGGTCTGGTTCCAGGCATGAGCTAACATCTAATGAAGCTGGGAGTTCTTATAGAGGCCTAAATGAGCTGACAAGCTTCAGCTGGTCTCATCAACTCCCTGTCTGCACGACGCCCAGCCCTCTCCCTAGAGGTATGAGTCATCCATGAGCCCACTAGCCTTAGCTGGGCTTATACAACTCTCCACCTAGTTGTATAAGTCAGCGTAAAGCCTGAATCTGGGCGAAATATATCTACCCCCCTGGATGCAACCAGGTGACTTTACCTTCCTGCTGTCACAATATATATATAAATATATATATATATATATATATATATATATATATATATATATATATATATATATAAATTCTCCTCCTAACTGGCACTGCTGTTACCTGTGGTTTTTCAGGATTTCCTCCTGTGATGCGATAGGCCCAGGCATTGGCAGCGTATTCTCGGCCACTGACTGATTGCACGCACCTGTGGGAGGAGCCGCGCTGGCCGGATCTGCATAGCGACGTACATACACAGGCAGGCAGCCAATCACGGAACAGCCAAGATGTCGAGCAGAGGCCCGAGCGGCAGAGCCAATCCAATGATCAGGCCAGGGGTGAGGGAGGGAGGGACGGATGTCTCCATCTGTGATAAGTCTGAAAAGAAAGCAGCCCCAGGCCAGCAGACACAGAAAAAAAGTCCACAGCGGAGGCCATTGCAACACAGGGCAAGTGTCTTCAACACCTTCTTACGATTCCAGGGGGGCAATTGCCCCCCCCTGCCCTATGCTGCGGACGCCCATGATTGTACAGTATATTCTGTATTATATAATATTGATTTCTGTGCATACTGATGGAATATTGGCTTTTGGAGGCCCACGAAAGGTGCTACTTGGTGGTTAAGTGTCCGCTACGGCGGTTTCATTTATAGCCTTTTATACTATTTGTACATATTTATATACAAATATAACACATAATTATCAGTATTTTAAGTACACAGGTATCTGCTATTGTTATACGCTAGTTAAAATGTTGTTCAATCGCTACACATTAAATGAAAGTTTAAACCAGGCTTGTGGTGTGAGTGATAAAACACACAGGTAAAATACACGAATGTGAATTATTTTACCTGCCAAAATATTAGTAAAGACCGATGGGGCCCATACACGATCGGTTTGTCCGATGAAAAAAGTCCATCGGACTGTTTTCATCTGTAAAACCGATCGTGTGTACAGGGCTTGACAGTAGTATGCTGAGCAATATAACCCTCATTGAAAGACTGTGCAGGGAATTAAATGGCAACATTTGGATGACTTTGTTAATATTTGTATATTTGTTTTACATCTGCCTGGTGTGAGGGAACATGCACAATGGAGAGAGTTTAGAATAGGTGTCGCTGGTTTAGCTAAATTCATAGATTAGGCAGGAGGCAGGTCATGCTGCAATGCATAACAATGGAAGATGTGTTATTCTTTACGGTGCCCTTTCACATCAATGCAACATGGCGCAGTTCAATTTTTGGCCTTCTTTTAGTGCTACACAGTGCGTTTTTGACCCCAAAGACTTCAATGGGAGCACATGAAAAATGCATGTACAGGTACATTTGTTTTTTGGCATGGCTTTTTGTTCCCAATAGTTAGTCTCCACCTACAAAAAAAATGTGCATTGAAAATGTGCCTAACATGCTACAAAAACACATGAATATGCAGCAGCACTAGTGTCAACCCAGGTTGACTGCGGTATGTGTGTCATGCTGCTTTTGCTTTCCATAACGTATAGCTGAATCCCAAATGTAATTGCATCATTTATACATATTTTGGTAGATAAGAGTACCCGTATATGTATTTCACTTAGCTGTTTGGCTTAGTTGTTTGTCCCTTGAATGATGGAAATAGAAGTATGCCACATGTAATTGAAAACCCTTATTCAATTACAGCAAATATCAAATACAGTAAAGCATTTGTAGTAGCTGGAATCACAACTATGAACTGTTTGTGAATGTTTCTTTATGCTAATCAAAGCCTCCTATTGAAAAAAATTAAACCCTATTTATGTAATCCATTTTACTCTAATCTTCTGCCAAAGCCTGCCTGGTGCAGAGCATTTGTGGGTTTAGTCCAGGCAACAGAGCTCTTTTCATTGTGGGGCAAAGGGGGCATTTCACTTGTATCCAACAGACCTGATTTACAAAAGTGAGAAGCAAGATGAAATGCAGGTGAATGGAGCCTGGGTTCAAGTTATTCAATCATGTGGAGAAGAATAAAAGATAGAGGGAACATAAGTACTCTACAGTTCAGTGTCCAGCCATTCACCGAGCTTCACACTTTAGTAAACCAGGCTGATGTTTTCTACCGATCAACTTGTGTACAACTAGTTGTTAGGTTTTCCCCTGAACGATTAGTGCCTGAGGCTATAGCCAGCAGCACTGATCAGTGTATTCAGATGGCTGGGAAGTCTCCCCATCGTCAGAACACAATAACACAGCGTGAGTGTGATTCGCTCAGTTCTCGGAGCAGAGAGCATTGACTGCCAGTCACCACCCTACGCTTTACCACTCCAGCGCTTACTGGGATGGAGAGGGGATGGACACAGCTGGCTCCGGCTCTAAGCCACGCGCTCAGGGGCAGAGCCAGCTGTCAGTCAGGCAACTGGATGGATCCTGACAATATGGTCGGAATCCTTCCAGATCCTGGAACGGCTCTGTGACATCTATTTAACTACTCTCTATCTATCTCGATCTATATATTTTTATATCTATATATTTATATATCTTTGTGCAATAAGTTTTTCTAAAGTCACAAATGATTCTGTTTTGTTTAGAGTAGATCAGTGGTGGCCAACTTGGTAAATATAGGGGACCTCAAGTACAGCCCCCAACATGTCTGGAGGGCCGCACAACAGCTTAATTTTAACCAAATTGCCATTAGTAGATTACATTGAAATAAATATGTTTGTTTAAAACTTTAAGACAACATTAGAAACCTTTTTAAGTTTGTGTTGCATTAAGAGCCCATTCACACAGGGGCAACACGACTTCCAGCGCGACTTTGGGAGGCAACTTGGACACGACTTGAGCATGAATCACAGCGCAACTCCAGGCAACTTGCAAGGCAACTTCAAGTTGCCTCTAGGACAGGCTACTTTCCAGTGGCCAATCAAACAATACTCAGCTCTGTCGGAGGGAGGGGGGAGGGAGGGGTTTGCCTGGAAAACTATTTTTACTTCCTGGAAAGTTGCTTCAGTTAAGACAGGGGATCCGACTTGGAGGCAACTTCCATTGAAATCTATGGGTACAAGTTGCCTAGAAGTCGGATTGAAGTAGTACAGGAACCTTTTTTGAAGTCGGAGCGACTTCAGTAGTGTGCATTAAGATGGCTCTCATTCACTTACATTGATTTTCTCATGCCGCGCGACTTGAGGCGACTTCGATCCAAAGTCACCCCTGTGTGAATGGGCTCTAAGGCACAGAAATTTTGTTTTTAAACATGTTTTTCCATGTGTCACCACAACACATTAATGGGTGCACCGCTGCGCTCTAATGTTACAGTACAGTAGCAATCAACAAACCCACACTGCAGAGCACCACAGTGAGCCTTGTATTGCGGTGTGCTGCTTTAAAGTTGTTATAAAGGCCAAAGGTTTTTTACCTTAATTCCTTCTCTGCAATAAGGTAAAAAAAAAACATACGATACAATAGCAGTACCCCCAGCCCCTCTTAACACTTACTCAGTCCTCACTAAATCCAGTGTTGTGCTCATCTGTAGCAGCCCTCTTCCCACTCTCAAAAGCCAGGCTGAGAGCAGTGGGAGCCATTTTCAGTCAAATTATGAGTGGGAGGCGAGGCCGAGCAGCACTATCAATTGATGCACACAGCCCAGCTCGGAATTGAGCCCGCACGTGTGCCTATCATAGCAAGCGGGTTGTTATGGGGGCACAAAAACCAGGAGTGCCAGGCGGAGACCCCAGAATAGGAGATTTGGGGCCGCTCTGTGCAAAACCATTGCAGAGAGCTGATAAGTATGACTTTTTTTTTTTTAGGAGACATTTCCAATAACCTTGCCTGCCAATGAAACCTCATGTCCCTAAAATGAAATTTGACCCTTTTGTTCTGCTAAGCAGGGTCATGCATTGTTAGTCTGTGGATGTTAACTTTCTGACATGAACTCCTCTCTTGCTAGCTGGAACAGTGCGATTCAATGATTGGAACTGTCCAATCAGGCGCCATCATCACACAGAGCAAATCCCACAATGAAGGAAAAGGTATTGTTGCCCACTTACAGAGCTCCTTTAACAGTGGGCGCCCCTCCCACAGCTCTGATCACTTCCTATGTAAACCCAATGTGGTAGCATTATTCCTCATTGTGTTTACAGTGCTCTGCTGGCTGGGCGCTCCCATGGAGCAGGTTGTAGCGGAACGTGCAACGGGTAATTCCTCGTAGGATCAAAAAACATGCGATAAGGAAGTGGTATTATCACCTTCTGTCCACCTGTAAACTGGTGCTAAACCACAATGTAGAAGCAATCCACTGCAAATCCCATTTCAGAGCCTGCCAACTGTGTGTATAAAGCCTGGAACATGCATCCCCACTGGAAATTAGTCCCCCAACTCCTGTTTGAATGATGGCCTTAAAAATGTGGATTTCCTATCCCTTTTGGTTATGGTTACAATAGTAACCAAGTCAAAGAAGGAAATCAAATAGCAATAAAAACCTGACCGAGGATTTAATCTCTCCCTATAAGGCCCCATTCATACCTAAGCATTTTGTAACTTGAAGCTCCAATACACTCAACATCCAAAAACTCATGATTTTCAGTTGTGCCTGTCCATACCTGAGCAGAGTGTCACATGAAGTGGCCCTAAAAAGTACATTAGCTTCTTCTGAGCTACAAGTTTCAAGTGTTTTTGGTCCTAAAAAACTTTTATGGGCATGCTTGAAAAACACACGATCACATGGCAGTGTACATACAGTGGAACCTCGGTTTAAGAGTAACACGGTCAACGAGCGTTTTGATTTACGAGCAACTTTTTTTAAAATACTGACGCCGGAGCCGAGCAGAGCAGCGACGATCGCAGCTGATCGTCGCCGTTCGGCAATGCTCGGAAAGACACGGAAATACTCCATTTCCGAGCCTTTCCAACGTTTGCCGAGGTCAGCCGACGGGTCTTTTCGGCCATTTACGTGGCTCTCCGGCGCTCCCCCCCACCTCTGGCTGCATGTGGTATTGCTTCCCTTTGAAGTCAATGCGGAACAAATTATTTTCGTTTCCATTGACTTCAATGGGGAAACTCGCTTTGATATGCAAGTTCTTTGGATTACAAGCATTCTTCTGGAACGGATTATGCTCGTAATCCGAGGTTCAACTGTTATTGCACATTTTATTTGCCTAGCAGCTATCCTTCCATTGGCTAAAGATAATGAAAAAAAAAAGCTTTAGGCTAGGTTTGCGTATGTGTGGTTTCTGTGTGCCACATTTGTGGAGGCACAGCAGCCCATATAAATGAACGGGCCACTGTACCTGCGCCTTTTTTCAATTTGCAACCACAGGGAGATCGCACTGTACAAAGGCACCATGCAATTTCCAGCACCCGACATGAATTTTATTCTAGTAAATTGCACCGTGTTTTGCCTGCAGTTGCAGGAATGTATGCGATTTTCATGCATTTCCGCACCTACATATATGTGAACCTAGTCTTTGCTCGCAAAAAAATGCCAGTAAAATTTTAACAAACCCTCAACTCAAGTGTGAACGCAATCTCAAAAAACAAAGTTTAGGTTCTAGATTTACTTTGTAATGGAAGTGAAAATGTAACACATGGTTACAAAATATTTACACAAATACAATGTTTCACAATCTTTCTAAAGCTGTATATATACTATCACTTTTGGTTGACAGTTAAAAAACATGTTCCTTTGCTTTGTAATGGTATAGAAGTGCAGGCTGCCGCACACAATGACAATCCAATCCTCTTGTCTGTACAACACCCATGGGTCCTGTACTCTGCCTGCTGGAAGAGTGGCGTTGATTTAAGGTCCTCATTAGTAGGATTGCCTTGCAAACCTATTGTAATATTCCAACTGCAGCATACCAGAATGGTGTACAATATATGATGACTGTAGAGAGTTGCATCAGCTGCTTCTGCTTATGTCAGCAATATGCATGCTGTGTGGTGCATTTGCTGTTTGTTTTTTTTACTTGCGTATAGATGTGCATTATCCATTTTTTATACTAAAGATGACTGTAAAATGTCATTGTACCTATAAATCTGGAATAGGAACCAAAGGAATGCAGACATACAGTACCGATTTCAGATTAACTACATTTTAGATTAAAGGAATTCTTTAATGAACATAATCTGCATATTAACAATTCTTACCGCATCAGTGGATTTACTAAAGGAGTAGAGAATTTCCCCTTAGCTTAGTGAATAAAATGTGGTTGTGTTCACTTTGAATACCCAATCATGTGCAAAAAAAAAATGTTTTCCTTGCATGTGATTGGATGATTAGAGTGAACCATTAGCTACACTTTGCTCAGCAAACATTCTGTAGTCCTTTGATTGCATGATTAATAGTGATGAGTTTGTGTTTGGACTGAACCTTGGGTGTCCGCACACCCAACATTTACTTGTTCAGGGGGTGCCTAGTATAATGTATAATATGTTAGTAAAGAAAGTTTGGAAGCCCTCTATATGTTGGACACTAGTGTCCGGTACAACATTCTATGGCCGAAAGTGCACAAAAATCCCTAAGCTAAATAGAGGACTTTAACTGTACCATTTTAATAAAACGGCAATAATTTTATTTGTACAAATTATAAAAACATGTAAACAATGCATAGACACATCATTGGAACAAACATATACATAAACGATATTGCAATACATTGACAGCTTCCCGCTGTGTAAATCTCGGCCCTGGATGAACAGAAATACAAATCCTTTGGGGCAGGTAAAACAGCTTGCACGTAATATATGTAATATAGGTTTATATTTAGCTGTTTGCTTGGAGTTCAGTTTTAAAAGTATAAAATCACTGACTAATTGATTTGTAGCGGTGCTGTACTGCAGCTGTACTCATAAATCAAACACTATAATAGGATTGCAGGTAAAACAATAGATATTCAGACCAGGATCAATGAAGAACATCAGGCACAAACTACAAGATGCAGGATTTGGCCAGTTTTATGTAAAGCCACTTGCAAATTGATATTCCAAAACAATGAGTGAAATATTAATGTATGCATTTACTTTGTAATAACTGGATATCATCCAAAATGTAACTTGCTTTTAAATGATAAATACAACAGCAGTAAATAACCAATTGGCAAGCATGTGTTTTTTTACCACAAGAAGACTCGTGCCCCTATTACAGCCCCTATGTGTTGTATCCAATCGGCCAAGCTCCTAACAGGGCAATATCTGCACTCTTCATGGCCAATGTAACGTGGTGAAATAATGAGCCGTGTTCATTGAGTTTGACTTGTTGTGCCCTCCGTTGCACCTCATAGTATAGTTTTTGCAAGCCATGTAGGAAATGTACACAGATTACTAAAGTATAACTAAAGACAAACCTTCTTTTTATTTATTTTTTGGGGATACAGGGGAGAGAATAAAACCCCTGTCAGGTTTTTATTTCTGTCTGTGCTCCTATTAGGTGTCATGGATATGCAGTAATGTTTATCTGTCAGCTCACCTTCCTCTCCATGTGTTCACCTTAGAGGCCAGCCACTCTCACCTGGCTGCTTAAATAATCTCTCCTCCAAGCATGGCTCCACCCCAGGCCCTATCCGAGAACTCTATATTAACCTGTGCACTGCAAGTCAGCCTTGCTAATCAACTTTGTATGTTAGCTTTTATGTGCGACTTGCTGTGTCTTCTACCTCTGATTCCAGTTACCGATCTTGGCTTGTTCTGACTATCCCTGCCCGCTGGTGACCCTGACCTTGGTGTGTCCTATGTTTATCCTTGTCTGCTAGTCGTCCCGACCTCTTGGCTTATCCCCTTACTATCTTCCTTAGCCTACTGTGAGCGTAAGCTGGGGGACTCTGGGGGCCGCGCGACCTGGAGCTAGCTGCAGCCCAGTCCATCCTCACCACTAGAGGCTCTGGTGAACACCTGCTGGCTCTTAGACTCCGCACCCTGGGAAATCTTATGCTCTAGCTCTCTGTGGGATCTACCTTGGTTCTCCAGTGGACCTGCCTTCCTTAACCACCTATCCGCAGCAGTCAGCCGAAGGGTCCACTACCGTATCGGTGCACTCCTGACCTACGGTGTGCATCTGTCATCTGGCCTCAGGTGACCTGACATTAGCATACCTCCCAACTTTTGGTATCTGCTTGTTATATCCTCCATGTTTCCCTCCTTGTTAGGCAAGGGTCAAATGGACTATCCTGGTGTGGATTCTTCTGGGCTATGCTAGAAACTTTGTACAGCATCACTTTACTACATCATTGCCCTGGGACAAGGCTGCTGTGGGGAATACTCTGCCTAGAGACAAACGTACACCATGTACACTTGCACTGTAACTTTCAAGTCCCCGTGCAATGTACACCTTCTCTATAACTTGCATTTAGGAGGGACATGCTGAGCCCTGTCTACGTCAACCTGTCCAGCATCTACGTCCACCGCCACCTCATTCCCAGCAACGGTATGGCGTGGACTCCATGCATGTACTCAACTTCACCCAACTCTTCTGTGCCCAGGCTGGGGAACCTCTGCAGCGTGAGTCTGCTTCCATAGTTATGGGAGACGGACCGCTCACAAGAAAATGCAGACAACAATTCTCTCCTGCAAGAGGCTATCCCACCTATTTCAGACACATGCTTAATGACAGGCTGCTTGTTGAGCTTCCATTACCCTAGGTAACCACTTGTGTCTTCACACTACTCCACTCCACATGTCTTCAACCCCAATGTGTTTTTAAGACCCACTTGGTGGCAGTTACTTGCATTACATCCCTTTCAGTAACTTCAGAACAGGAAGGTACAATGCTTCAAATGCTTTAGAAAAGTGCAAAAGGCACTGACAGTCTAACATTGAAAGGCATATTTCTTCCCTAATATTCTAACTCTAACTACAGGCTATACGCTGCCCTGGCATACCTGCAAAGGTAGTGTTTGTTTAATACAGAGGTCTTCAAAGGCATTTTTCCAGAGTTGGTGTCTATGGGGCGAATCCCAGGTTCTCTTTACTTTACACACAGGCAGTGCTATGAGACATTCTTCTGTTCGCAGGTGTCATTCTGATTCATTCCCTTACGGGCATCGGACCTGATGCAGGGCCTGGACCTCTCTGACTTCTTGTAGCCTCACAGGATTATTGTGCCAGACCAAGAGAAGAACCCAACAAAAGACTAAAGAACTGGGATAGGTATTAACTTTTACCTTCCTGGCCAGGACAGTGCCTAACTGGCATATTAACCTGTCTACAAGCTAATTGAAATTCAACTTTTAAGCACACAGGTACTTCAAAATGCAGGCTGCTCCGCAACACACAGGTTGTATGGTTGATGTTTTGGTTTCGTCTGCTTACGTCACACGCGTACTACTGTTAACCCATCACTGTGCTGGACATCCCCCGTAATAAACAGCAATGCACACAGAGCTGTTGGTAATTGCATCATAATGCAGCCTGGTTTCAGGGTGGTCAGGCAGTCTACAAAGGTGCAGATACAGCATGCACTCAGCTGGAGGTCCTTACTGTTCAGGGTAAGTATCATTTTTTTTCCTTTTAAATCGTCACTTTAAGGTAAAATAATTATGAAAACACATCCAAAGGTTCTTGTATTCTGTAACATTTTACATTCTGATTAATGCTGAGGCTACCTTTTTAAAGCCATTAGCAAAAAGAGGCTTTACATTCCAGCCCCGTACTAAAAGTGCCACATCATGATAATCTTGCTTTTACCTAAATTAAAAAAATGAAATGCTCATTTGTCAAATGTTGCCTTCCTGATTATAGTTTGGGATGTGCTATATGGGGAAAGACATACATAAGAAATGCAGTTATGTAATATCCGTATTCCACAATATAAAGCACGTATTCACCTAGCAACCATGTCCACTCATATATATTTTATATAATATAATATAATATTATATATATATATATTTAATATTTTTTTATATATATATATATATATATATATAATAAGCTAACTATGGTGAGATGATCTGCAATTGTTTGCCAATAATTAGCTGCCTTTTGCTGCGAATGATAAGATCTGGGTTGCAGCTGTACTCGTATTCCGAGTTGATCACTCTATAGGGATAATTGCATATGCCATCCAATAATAAAAGAAGATTAGTGTGGATTAAGGCCAAGCAGGGAAAGCATGACCTTAAATTCATTTATTATGGGCTATTTTAGGTCAGTGCAGGCCGCACATCACACATATCCTGCTGCTGTACGTTTACCTTCAGAAAATTGATACAGCTGATTTGAGGTTTTCAAAACTTCGGACATTTTGAAATGTAGCACAGATGAACTTGACATAAAGTTTTGCCAATATGTGTTTGTATTGATGTTCATAGTGCATAAGATTAATTGGTGTTGGAACAATTCCCAAAAATCTAAAACTCCTTTACCCTGTCCCTAACCAAAAAAATCTCAGATTAACCTCTAACCATAATCTGAGACCTCATTCACACTGCCATTTATATTTGTTTAGAGGACATTTATAAACACGCGCACGTGTAATGATTTTTCAATGGTGCCATTCTCACAGTGCCCTTGCCTGCATTTAGGTGTGGTCAGTCTAGCTGCTTTTAAGAACTCTGTGCATCCAAGATCTAAACACGTGTAAATTACTTTTTAGGCTGGGTTCACACTGATGCCGGAGGTGGCTCGCAGCAGGGGTCCGGTGCGTTCCTGTTCTCCGTTTCAGGGATGAATCGGGCCAAATTTTTTGCCTTAATTCGGACCTGAAAATGAGCCAAAGACGCACATGACTCCTGTGCAAGCCGCTCCGCAGCCGCCACGGAGATGTGTGAACCAGGCTCTATAGAGAGCCAGGCACACTCCTGTCATGCGAATTGGATGTGGAAAACCAGCATCTAATTACCACTAGTGTGAGCCCAACCTTGAATGCAGGAAAAGGTTATCTGGGAGGCATAAAAGTTGTTTATCTCCCAGATGACTCAGGCTGGGTTCACATTCATGCAAATTGGATGTGGGTTTCCCTGCATCCGATTGGCATGACAGGTGAGTGTGAATAGCTTCAATGGAGCCGGTTAACACAGGTCCGGGGCAAACCTAACTTTGATGTCTAATTGTCAATTTTCTATTCCTGACACTAACCCTAACCCTAAACCTTCACCCTAACCCCTATATGTTACCTTAAAGGGAAATTAGTCTATCTTATGTTGTAATACAGTATATTTTAAGTTAAAGTGGTTCTAAAGGCGTACAATTGTTTATCCCAATGCATTCTATGTATTAACCACTTTAGCCCCGGACCATTTGTCTGCCAAATGACCGGGCCACTTTTTGCGATTCGGCACTGCGTCGATTCCACTATCAGCTCCTCCCCATCGTAAATACTTACCTGGTTCCTCTTTTGATCCAGCACTGTGCCCAAAACAGTCTCTCTCTCTCTCTCTCTCTCTCTCTCTCTCTCCGTAAGGAGGGAGCAGGCAGTGAGGTCAAGCTGGGCTGTGTGTGTCTATGGAGTACTTGCTATGGGGGCAGACATAGAAGAGGAGGAGCCTGAAGCACTGGCGGGAGACCCCAGAATAGGAGGTTCAAGGCCGCTTCACGGCTGCCACCCCCTATTCATGCGGTTAGCCCCTTTTAGGACACCGAGCACATGAATTACAACGGTTGGTTTTTTTTTTGCTACAAGCCCACCCATGTGTTACAACAGCGAATAAACACTGATTCTTAATCCGGCCAATCAGAACAGAGAGAAAAGTGAAGAGTCCCGATTAGCTGTCGAGGAGGGAGAAAACGGAAGCCGTGATCCCCGTGGAGAGCAGGTGAAGCTGCCACCGCCAAACTGGAAGCTGCCAGTAAAGCCTGGGAGGAGTGCTGTCCACCATAGATGGGGTAAGTGCACCAGACCGACCTTGGGGGTGTTAGTGTTTGCGGCTGCCACTGTCTAAAAGTTTTGTAACTGGCACAGCGCCAATCAGACTCGAACTATAGAGAGCATACATCAGCAGTGTAATAGAAGCCCCTCCCAAACAGCTTTCCCTGTTGATGCCAAAGAACTGGGAAAGATCATGTGACCATACAACAGCGCTGCAGGAAATGGGTATGAGTTTAATGGAGATTCAGCATCTGCACACTTCTTTAAGCCTCGGTTCACACTAGATGCTGTGCAAATTTACAGCAAATTTTCTGCAGATTCCGCACCGCAGCAAAATCGCAACCTGTTCATGCAAACCGATTGTGGAGTGTATGTTAAGTTGGCGAAACCCCGCAAATGTGGTGCGATTGCTGTAATTGCACCCCAGACACTGCATGTAATTCGTACAGGAATATGCTGCGATTCCTGTATGAATTACATGTGGTGTCCCGCACTGCATCAATGTGAACCCAGGCTTAGTCAGCCAGTAAGCCAGTATCCTGGGGTAACAGAGCTGAGACCCTGTGTGAAGGTATTATTCCTGAGTTGTTAAACCTGTGGAGAATAATTGGTGGCTATGGTTTTGGAGCAAGTTAGATCTCTATAATCTGAGATCATATACTTCTAGTAGGAGGCGTGATTACATGTGGGGAATGCACCTCTTTGAGCACTTTCACGTTTGTTTGGGCCCTGGATATTCGCCTTAAAACTGGACTATTTATTTTTTGACTTTTTATTGGGATGAAGTTTATGAATTTAGAAAATGTATATGTAGCGGGGTCTTCAAAGTTAGTGGGATACACCTGGGGGTAGAGAGACCCAGGTGTGTAATTATGTCAGGGATTAGACCCCTTTTTGTTATTCGTGGAGGATTGGGTGGTGCAATATTCTCCTTGGCCTGTGGGTGGCGACGTATCTACAGGCTCGAGGTAGAATCACTACCACAGTGCTACCCTTTTTGTCCCTTCCTGGAGATGGAACGGCTGGGGCGGGGAACCCGCCGTGGTGTCGATGGGAGGAGATAAAAGGGGGAGACGCCCTCGCCACGAGGTCTTTTGGGGGGGGGATCATCTCTTCACGCACCCGGGCACCTTAGGCCTGGGTGCGGGCGGTTCAAGGTTCCGGCCTAGGCGCCCTAGGCCTGGCCGGAATGAAGATGGAGTCCATCCCAGGCACCTTCAGCCTGGGGTGAGGTACTATTAAGGAGGCCTGGGACCCGGTGACTCCGACTGGGTCCCGCGAGGGTGAAGTTGCTCCAGGGCGCCCCTTGCGAGGGGACCCGCATCTGAGGTGAGGAGGCTGTGGAGGTCACCCGTCCGAAGACCCGGTGCAGTGTCAACCCGGTGACGGATGGGCCTTCGGTAACTCCCTTGGAGGACATCTTCCCCTGATAGGGGCTACAGCGCAGCGGAGGAGCTTTCATCAAGACTCCTGCAACCCCTGGTCATAGCACAGGGAGTGTAGGGACTAGGAACCTGTACAGTGCCTCGACCTGCTTCCCCACCGTATCATGCCGTTGCATTTGACTGTATGTGGAGATACGCAATAAACCTGAGTTTGGACTTTGATGGGTGTATGGACTCTGTTGATGGGAACAAAGGGAGATTCTGGCACGGAAGGACTGACCCTCATAACCAGCACACATTTGGCCCGAGGAAAAGATTGGTACTGGCCTTCACCTCACCCACAGCCATGGGGAGGACATGGGCCGTAGCGCACCTCACTCTGTCGCTCGACATACCCCTAGCTAAAGAGGTCGGGGTGAGGCCGCTACACGTGGGGGCTCGTGAGTCCGGGATGAAATGTGTGTTGACCCTGAGGTTTGGAACGGCTGTGTTTGAACTTTGCTGCCCGGAGGAGGTCCGAGCAGGTCGGCCATGTGATTGGCCAAAGTGCGTCCCTGTGCTCGAAGTCGTGGAAATTTCTCTGAAAAACTGGGAGAGGCCCATGCAGAAAGAGCGGGAAGAGGGAGGAGTCCAGCCGTGTGACGAACTACATGTGGGGACTTTTGCTGCACTGCGCCACGAGGCACCCCATGACTGCGCAATTCGTGGGAGGAGACTAAAGGAAGCCCGCGAAAACGTGCAAGTCGTGGGAGGAGTCTGGCCACGTGTGGAGATACACGTGGAGACTCCGGCGCAAGGTCAGCGCGTGATGGAGCAGCAAGTGGTCGGAGTGAACTCAGGCTCCCCGTGGATGCCGGTACCTTATCCTTTCAAGATGACTGCATTTGCTGCGCCCATTACAGACACGGGGATAAGGCTCAGGCCCCGAGGACAGTTGGCTCTGTATTCATGCAGAGACACGGAGGCCCTCGGTGTGATCTGTCCCGGATGCTCGGGACTGGTGGTCCAACTAAAGCCATTCGGGCGATGTGAGGTATGCAAGGAGTTCCTTTTTGAGGTTGAACCACACACGGAAAGGCCCCGGGCCCTACGCCTCAACTGCATCACAGGAACCGCCACTCCGGAGGGAGAGATCAAAGCCTTTGCGGAATTTCCCGTGCGCGCTGACCAGGGCGAAGTGACTGCCCAACCAGAGACTGAGAGAGAAAAATCCGAGGACACTGCTTCGGTCACTACAGACTCCCTGCTCCCACCTCCGAAGAGGAAAGTCAGCCTGGTACAGGCATCCTATGGTCGTGGTCGAGCTTCACCCCGCCGCTTGCCTGGCCTAGATGGCGCCGGTAGAGAAGAGAGTCCCGGACATCCCAGTTCTTCAGAAGGTCCAGGTGAGCCAGGGGCTGGGACTGTGGTGTTGGTTGGAGGTGTCGGGGGTCCACAGTCGGTGGAGCCCGCAAGGGAGGGTAGCCTTCCGTCTACTAGAGACTACCTTCCCGCCGAGATGTATGACACCTCCGACTTAGAGTCATTGTCAGACTGTGGGGATGACGGAGAGATAGACGAACTGTTTCACCGGAAGGGCTGGGACAGACGCCCACTACCTGTGCTGAGTAAACCGCAGGATTCCCCCATGTCCATAGAAGACAGTACGCTCCGGGTGAAGGCCCTGGAGTTCCCGAGGAAATCTAGTCCTCCGATCAACTTTCCGCATTCAACTACATCACCCGCTCTGATGGTGGGAATGCAGCGTGCTTCGTTGCGGGCACCAAAGACAAAGAAACCCGAGATGGTGAAGGTACCTCGGCACCCGGAGGCCATTGTGCAGCCAGGAGAAGGTGAGCGAGATGTGATGCCACCTCTAGCCAGGTTGCAGAGACTTTTCTCTCAGAGAGTCGCCCGCGAATATGGGTGGGAGTACCCCTACTTACCTCGGGACTTATTGTATGAAGTCGAGGTCCTGCGACCAAGGTGGTATGACGAGTTTGTATGGGAAAAGCTTAAAGTACCCCATGCCAGGCGATACCTGTCATGTTCGCCGCCTGTGTCTAAAAAGTTCAAGGACTGCAGAGCTGATTGGAGACTTGGGCGCCATATTCATGCCGATAAGGTGCTCATCTGCAGGAAAGAAGGAGAGGATGTCGAGTATTCGGTGGAAGTGTTTGACGGGCACCTGAAGCCCCTGTTTCTGCCGGATCCAAGGTTCTATTTATAGGAGAAGTGAGCTCCTATCTTGTTGCTGTTGAAACTTTCTGGAAGAGACATTCCCAGACGCCTAGAACTGTGCCCTACTTTTGTTTTGATTTGGGCTTTTCTTTTACTCACTGGAGACTTGGGAGCTGTTGTTTTTTTTCTCCCTTTTCTTCATGTGCCAAAGGCAGAGACTTTTGGGGTAGAGTTAGAGTAGGAAAGCTGGAAGAATGAAGATCTCACCAAGTGTCATTACCGCAGCGCTGTCACCAGGTGGCAGTGTTGTGCAACGGTTGTTTGAAATGTTACACATGCATTACTTACTTATTGGAGTGAGTTGGTCTCTCGGCTGACGGACCCACTCATGCCAAGTTAACACAGAGTGTTAGGATGTGTTTTTTTTTTGTTTCCCTTCTGCAGGAGATTCGTCGGTCAAGACTACTGAGTATGGGGTGGTTCTTAGACAGTGACGGGAGGGATTGTATATGTGTACATGACAGATGTTTTATACAAAAGTTTTAATGTTTTATAGTTCCCTTCCCCTGGAGCAGGTCTTGGCACACACAGTATCCAAAATTTGAGGGATAGCCTCTGGGGCCCACTTCATGTCACCACTCCTTGGGAGACATGGGTGTGCACCTGACGCTGGGGACCAGCGTCAAATCACAAGGGGGAGTGTGTAGCGGGGTCTTCAAAGTTAGTGGGATACACCTGGGGGTAGAGAGACCCAGGTGTGTAATTATGTCAGGGATTAGACCCCTTTTTGTTATTCGTGGAGGATTGCGTGGTGCAATATTCTCCTTGGCCTGTGGGTGGCGACGTACCTACAGGCTCGAGGTAGAATCACTACCACAGTGCTACCCTTTTTGTCCCTTCCTGGAGATGGTACGGCTGGGGCGGGGAACCCGCCGTGGTGTCGATGGGAGGAGATAAAAGGGGGAGACGCCCTCGTCACAAGGTCTTTTGGGGGGGGGATCATCTCTTCACGCACCCGGGCACCTTAGGCCTGGGTGCGGGCGGTTCAAGGTTCCGGCCTAGGCGCCCTAGGCCTGGCCGGAATGAAGATGGAGTCCATCTTAGGCACCTTCAGCCTGGGGTGAGGTACTATTAAGGAGGCCTGGGACCCGGTGACTCCGACTGGGTCCCGCGAGGGTGAAGTTGCTCCAGGGCGCACCTTGCGAGGGGACCCGCATCTGAGGTGAGGAGGCTGGGGAGGTCACCCGTCCGAAGACCCGGTGCAGTGTCAACCCGGTGATGGATGGGCCTTCGGTAACTCCCTTGGAGGACATCTTCCCCTGATAGGGGCTGCAGCGCAGCGGAGGAGCTTTCATCAAGACTCCTGCAACCCCTGGTCATAGCACAGGGAGTGTAGGGACTAGGAACCTGTACAGTGCCTCGACCTGCTTCCCCACCGTATCATGCCGTTGCATTTGACTGTATGTGGAGATACGCAATAAACCTGAGTTTGGACTTTGATGGGTGTATGGACTCTGTTGATGGGAACAAAGGGAGATTCTGGCACGGAAGGACTGACCCTCATAACCAGCACACATTTGGCCCGAGGAAAAGATTGGTACTGGCCTTCACCTCACCCACAGCCATGGGGAGGACATGGGCCGTAGCGCACCTCACTCTGTCGCTCGACATACCCCTAGCTAAAGAGGTCGGGGTGAGGCCGCTACATATATATTTTTATATTTTTATAAATTATTTATTTATACAATATATTGTTTGTGTGGTGAAGCATTGAGTATTTTTACATTTTGATTCACTCATTGTCATTGTTTATAATTGATTACCAAGTACAGAGTATTGATTATCTGTGGAGGAGGGATGGGCACTCGTTTTTTATCTAATATGTTTACTATAGCACCAAAAAAAGCTGAGCATCTCTTAATCCTGGTTCACACCTACTTCTGTGCAATTTCAAATCCGCACATCAGTGCGATTTGCTTTGCCAATTTCATTACAGAAGTCTATGCAAGTCGCAATGAAATTGGTAAAAAGTAGTGCAGGAACCTTATTCATAATTGCTGCGACATTAGTCACAGCGATATGATTGGTTCCATTGCTGACAATGGGGTGCGACTTGTCATGCAATTAGGAATTGTCAAATTGCATGACAAGTCGCACTGGTGTGGACGGGAGCTAAGACTGTACCAACCTGATCTTTAAGGCCCCTTTCACACTATTTTTAGCGGCACGTTACCGCTAATTTCGCAGCGGTATTCGGCCGCTAGCGGGGCGGTTTTACCCCCGCTAGCGGCCGAAAAAGGGTTAAAAACCACCGCAAAGCGCCTCTGCCGGTGCCGGTGGTATAGCCGTGGTGCCCCATTGCTTTCAATGGGCAGGAGCAGTAAACACACCGCTCCTTCACCGCTCCAAAGATGCTGCTAGCAGGACGTTTTTTTCCGTCCTGCTAGCACAACGCTCCAGTGTGAAAGCCCTCGGGCTTTCACACTGGAGAAACAGCAGCCGCTGTTTCAGGTCGGTTTGCAGGCGCTATTTTTAGCGCAATAGCGCCTGCAAACCACCCCAGTGTAAAAGGGGTCTTATTGTGGCTTTCACATTTTATTGCTTTGCTGCTTTATACTTCGATTATTGTATTTCATAGAAAGATTTTTTTTAAATGCCTTTACATGGGGTTGTCTGTATCTTGGGGAAGTTATTAACATCTCTACTTAAAATGGAACACTGGCCAAGCTTTTTTGTTTTGGATGGACCAGGAAGGGACAGCAATTGAGACCTGTTTTTACACCTTTCTCAGGCCATTCAAAACTAAGAAAAAAATATTTTGTTCCATATTAATGATTAAGATAAGCTTACATAAATGTACAATATGTGATTTTTCAAATCAGGCCTGATCAACTGACTTGCCATGAGAAAAGAACAATGAATCGCACACTGGGGTTAATTTACTAAAACTGGAGAGTGCAAAATCTGGTGCAGCTCTGCATTGTAGCCAATCAGCTTCTAGCTTCAGTTTGTTCAATTAAGCTTTGACAAAAAAAACTGGAAGCTGATTGGTTTCTATGCAAAGCTTCACCGGATTTTGCACTCTCCAGGTTTAGTAATTCAACCCCACCGTGTAGTTCTGCTAAATAGGAAACAAAGCCTGCATATGTAATGAGCGGATATGGCTGTCCGCGTGTACATACACATTTACAAACTATACATTGAAACAAGGGGTATTAAAACAAATATTCACTGACAAGATATTTTACTTAAGCCCAGGTTCACACTGGGCTGCGAGAATGAAGCCGTGCGAGTTCAGCTAAATTCGCACGATTTCACTCCAGCTTGTCAGTCCCGATTTCGGCCACAATTTCAGAGACATCTGTGCATGTTTCTGCACAGATGTCAATGTAAATCGCAGCCCGAAATCGCCAAAAGCAGTACAGAAACTACTTTTTGAAATCGGTGCAGCGCCCCAGATGCGGCATGGCAACGATTGGGACTGTGCCATTGCCAGAAAATGCCACCGATTTGACATGCGATTTGACATTGGCTTAAAAATAAATTATATATATATATATATATATATATATGTATATATATATATATATATATATATATATATATATATATATATATATATACACACACACATATACATACTTTTTTTTTTTGTTTTTTTTAAATGATCAATTCAATTATTATGCTTAATTGCATTTTTAGCATCAGAAAAAACATAATCAGCATTTCCAGTGTATATATATATATATATATATATATATATATATATATAACTTGGGCAGCTTTTTCAGAGCGATAAAACAAATCTAAGTCTGTCTGACGATAACTAAACATTAAACCTCCCTTCCTAGCAGGGAAGTTTGACTTGTATCCAGGTAAAGAAAATAAAAAAACAGTAGTTCTTAGTTGGATGCACAGCTGCTGCTACACAATGTTCCTCTATAGCAGGGGTGCCCAACCAGTGGCCCGCGACCTCCTGCTCTGGGATGGTGGTTTGGCAAACCCAGATCGCAGGTTGCCGACCCGTCATCCCAGAGCATCAGTGTTGTGAATGAAGCCGGTGGTAGAGAAAGCAAGCAGCTGCAGAGAACAGCCACATAAGCTGATGCTTCCTGTACCTTGCCAGCTCCTATCACAATCGATACCAAATGCACTCTGCCTGGGACAGCAACAGCCGGGGAAAACTGAATGAAAGACTGTTATTAAAGGTATGTTTATTACTGAAACCACAGTGTATATATGGGCATATCTGTTCTGCAGTGGTTACTGGATTGCTTTCAAACTAATCCGCAGGTGCAGTGCACTAAGCCATAGACTTCTGTTATTACCAGGTTTGGTGCGCTTTCAGAAATTGCACTACACCTGCAGGATATAATAGAAGTCTATGACAAAGTACAGCTAACCTGCAGGGAAGACACAGGTGCATGTGGTGCATCAGTGTGAAAGCAGCCTTAGGACCCAATTGCACCCTCCATTCACCCCTGTCTATTTACCCCCACTTACCTCCAATCCGATCCGCTAAAAAACAGAAGGGGATCCATCCCCTTCCGTCTGGACGGCTTGAATTGGAGGGCTCATAGAGCAGCGTGGGCTGTGTCTGTGTCCGTTCAGCATATGCAGCGTGGACACAGACCTGTCATCTGCCCATTCCACTCATTTTGGCCCACGAACAGTTACCCAGTCGCTTCAGTGGCCCTCGCTCTTCAAAAGGTTGGGCACCCCTGCTCTATAGAGCAACATTCTCAGCCTTCCACAAGGTTTGCAAGACTGACATGCTCAATATCAATCATGGCAGTGGCACAATTGCTCTTGATTTCAGTTTTTTTGCTGCTTCCTTTCCCAGTCATGCCAACTTCATATAATGTATATATGTTTACAGTGTGTCTATCTGTCCCTATCTATCACCTTGGAAATGGCATTTGAAATGCCGGCTCCGAAAAGCCAGTATTGAAATGACTTTATTCAAAACAAGTCATAAGAGCTGCTGTTAGAAATAGTTTTGACACACACAGGATGAGCCAGGATGGCTCATAGCCTGCTGTTCACTTTTACGCTGTGTCTGACATTTCATCACACTACCACTTGTGCTCCTGGGTTGTCACCCAGTCAAATGTGCGGGCGTAATCCACCATTGTCACTATCAAGTAACTAAGTCAGAGCAGTGATGTACAGTCAATATTGGAGCGGATGCATGTAGATAGGAAGTAGCTGAAAGATGCTGGAGAAGATCAAAATCACTCCGCTATGACAAATGATGCAAAAAAGAATGTGAAAAATAAATAGAATTTTATGAGAAAAAAACAATTGTTATTTATGCAGTGTTTTAGCAAACTAAATGCCATCCAATT
Organism: Rana muscosa; assembly: GCA_029206835.1. Lineage (NCBI taxonomy): Eukaryota > Metazoa > Chordata > Amphibia > Anura > Ranidae > Rana > Rana muscosa. The sequence goes on along the minus strand of CM055118.1, from coordinate 937,783,765 downwards.
ACAGGTTCCATTGACTTAAACTTTCTATTTTTTATTTTTTTGTCACCTATATAGAAAGTAGAGATTGCTCCAAAAGGCACACAGCAGAATTAAAAATACTAAATGGCTCCTTCAGCATTTAATAGCCTTTTGTTTCTCTGTTGGAATGTTCACCCTATTTCTGTCCTGGTGACAGAGCTGTCACTGGGACAGGAAGTAAACGGAATGGGATTGCATGCAGCCCACATCCCCCTATAAAACTTACCACATTAAATATCCTTCATAAAAAACTTAACGCTTAAAGAAAAAACACATGAAAAATCATATTGGCATAAAAATAATGGTCGTGGCACTTTATTGGTATAAATTTCATTATTATTAAAAATTGTATTAAACCAAAAATTAGGGTTGTCCCGATACCGATACTAGTATCGGTACCGATACCGAGCATTTGCCTGAGTACCCGTACTCGGGCAAATGCTCCCAATGCTTTACCCGATACTTGTATAGTCAGCGGTGATCAGTGCGGTGGGGGAGTTACCAGCACCGATCACCGCTGTACATATTAAAAAGTAGTTTCTCCGCTTCTCTCTCTCCCCCCCTCGCGTGGCTTTCAGCTGCTTTAAAATCAGCGGTGATCGGTGCTTGTAACTCCCCCACACACGATCACCGCTGATTGTCCCGTATCCTCCTCCAGCCCCCTTCGTTTTGCTGCTGTCTCCATGCTGCTCTCTCCCTCCGTGTCCCCCTCCATGCCGCCGTCCCCCTCCGTGTCTCCCTCCGTGCTACCGTCCCCCTCCGTGTCCCCCTCCATGCCGCTGTCCCCCTTCGTGTCTCCCTCCGTGCTGCCGTCCCCCTCTGTGTCCCTCTCCACCTTCTCGATCTGTCAGGATGGAGAGCGGAGGTAAGAGCCGGTAAATCCGGCTCCTTACTGTTCGGGATGTACAGAGTCAGTGATCACTGACTCTGTACATTCACATAAATGAAACATCGTAAACTGTGATTACAGCCGCTGTCTTCTCTCTATTCATTTTCAGCGCAGCTGAGGCTGCTGAGAAAGGGACTGGGGAATCTGTCCCTAGTCCCTTTCCCTGTCTCAAAGGGGAGATGTCAGAGGTCTGTTAAGACCCCAGATATCTCACCAAAGCCCCCCAACAGGGCTGATAAAACAAAAGAAAAAAAAAGAATAAAATAAAAATAAAATAAAAATTAATTGTAAAAAATTATAAAAAAATAAAAGAAAACACACACTGACACTGTCCACAACCCCCCTCCCCCCATTAAAAAAAAAGAAAGCATTGTAAAAAATAAATAAATAAAATAAATTGTAAAGAAATAAAAATAAACAACTTGTAAAAAAAAACTACTGACATGTGCCACTGTCACATGAGATTAAAAAAAAGTATCGGTAATCGGTATCGGCGAGTACTTGAAAAAAAGTATCAGTACTTGTACTCGGTCTTAAAAAAGTGGTATCGGGACAACCCTACCAAAAATCAATAAATCAGAAAACCAATAAATATATAAGCTCAGTTATTGGAACTCGAGCCAAAATAAATTCATTTAACATTAACACCCCCCCCCCCCAGAAATCCAGGGTGACTTAAACCACATAAGTGCCAACGACAGGGTGGGTAGGGTGGGTAGCTCTTTTACCCAGGCTTGACCAACTGTGAGAAATTCCATAGAAAAACCCTTTTTATAGGGGTACCCAGACCTTCCAGAAGCTTCCACAGCTTCTAATTGGTTAATTAACCCTCCATCTCCAATCCTTAAAGGGACAGTAGCCCAAAAAACTTAACACTCAATTACCTCATAACTAACATAAAATTTTGAGGCGGGAAGGAGGCGGGGCTGCAGCAAGCCCATGAAGGCGGGCCCAAATGCTTGTTCCCTCCTTTTACATTCTTATTACAGCAATAAAAACCTGACAGATGTTCTGGTCCTTCTCAACTAAAAATGACACCTGAGAAAAGCTAATATTCTGTGTTAAAGGGAATCTGTTACAAGACAAACACCTGCGTGATCAGGTTCTAAAGGGGACATTTTTTTATTTATGTGCTGAATTCCAGTTGTTGGGCAGTGCAAAAAAAATTATTAATTTGGGCTGACTTACTAAAGCAATAGAGAATAACAAAATTCTGTTTTATTCATTCTGCACTGCTAACGTTCCTTAATGGGCATTCTCTTCTCCTTTAGTAAAACAGTCCTACTGGATTACTGCCTAGGAACAAGTATACAATGCATGAGCTAATGGATATATCCATCAAATTCTAAACACAAGGGGTTTTGATGTATTTAAAATGAAAAGAAAAATGTGTTTGCGCTGCTAAAGTAACAACCCTAAAAAGAAGTGTCCAAATAGAAAATAATAATTTGGGATTATTTAGACACTTCATTTTAGGGTTGTTATTTTAGCAGCACAGAAATTTTTATTTTAATTTTTAGTTGCATTTGATGTGAGAACACTGTTTGCAGCAGCTAAGTAGTTTAGGTTGATCACACTCGGGGCAGAGCACTTTAATAAATCATTATTTATCTAGGTTTTGAGGTATTAGTGTCCCTTTAAGAAGGCAATTTCTGTCATTTAATAATAAAAGTATTTTGAATAAAAAAAAATAGTAGCGCTTCTGTGTATCACATCACAAATCTAAATACTATAGCAAATATATATATGTCCAGTGAAGAAATACATATATGTGAAAAACTGCAAAACATATACTCTAAAAATATATATGTGCACATACAATAAATTAATAAGTGTCCGTAACGTTCAAATATTGTTTTCAAACCAGTTGTGAAAAAACATTTAAAGAAAGTCCATCAGTGAGATAAGTGTTCCAATAATAGTGACTTCAACTAAAATTTGCATAAAAATCTTCCCGTGTTCTCTTGAATAAACCTTCACCACACCAGCGTGATTAGTGACTATGCGACGAAACTAGTCTGGGAGAAGCTACACTGCGCTCTTTTATAGTGTATGGTGTTCGGTTTTTCGACCACTCATCGAATCTACAGTCCGGTGTTTGGACGGAAGTTCACGGTGTTTTCGATTGGAGTGGAGAGACGGGCATATATGAAGGAGGGTGAGACACAAATGATTGATTGGTCCGCCGAGACTGCAATACATCGCGGCTACCTGTCGTATGCCTGTCTGGCGTTTTGAAGTGATTTTGCTGAAGTGCCTAATTTTGATTTGCTAGATGTGAGTGAAACTATTGAAGGTTACCTGTGCTGTGTTTAATAAAAGTTTTTACGTACTTCACTATTGGAGACTTTTTTGCTTTTTCATGTGGGAAAACTTGACTGACCTAGCAACATTGTTTGGATCTACCTTTTTATACCCTGGGGGGTGTTTAAGCTGTGAAGCCGAGCATGAGAGTGCAAGGCAAATCCTAGTGGTGAGTGCAAGTCCTTAGGGAGTGGAGTCACTAATCACGCTGGTGTGGTGAAGGTTTATTCAAGAAAACATGGGAAGATTTGTATGCAAATTTTAGTTGAAGTCACTATTATTGGAACACTTATTTCACTGATGGACTTTCTTTAAATGTTTTTTTTCACAACTGGTTTGAAAACAATATTTGAACGTTACGGACACTTATTAATTTATTGTATGTGCACATATATATTTTTAGAGTATATGTTTTGCAGTTTTTCACATATATGTATTTCTTCACGGGACATATATATATTTGTTATAGTATTTAGATTTGCGGTGTGATACACAGTAGCGCTACTATTTTTGTTTATTCAAAATACTTTTATTATTATATGTTTTTTGTAAAGTAGCAGCTAGTAAGGTTTTTTTGGTCTGCATTCAGCAGACCTGCTCCCGAAGCGCAGTGGAGTGTATAAGGGAAGAAGAGGGCAGTTGATTTCTTTTTATACACTATTTTAGTCAATTTCTGTCATTTAATTATGGTGAAAAACCTTAGAGGTTCTATACCAAACTGAAAAAATTTATTATTTTAACTTCTTAAATTGTGCCTTATAATCAATAGTTGATGGCTCATTGAGGTTCAGACCAGTCCACTAACCATTGATTGCTCGCAAAACTGCTACGGATGGTCCATTGTGTTTACAATCCATTTCTACTGCATATCTAATAGTGGCTATGCACGCTTCGATAAATGATTAATTTATTTTCTGATCAGCAGTGTTAAAGCAGGGCTCCACCCAAAAGGGTTTGGCACCTTTTTTTTGAGGGGGGGGGGGGGCATGGGTACCTGGGTTTGACAGGTACCTACTCCCAGCTCAGTGTGCCGTGGCAAACAACCAGAAGTTCGGCCCCCTCCTTCCCCCCCAAAGCCGGCCCATTTACAAAGTGCAGCAGTAGGAGAACCAGCTGCGAAGCCATCTTAGTCAAGATGGCAGCGCCAGCACCAATAGCCAATTGAAAAATCGGGTGAGGACACTGCTGGATTCTTGGACAGGTAAGTGCTCTAATATAAGTATTTGTAGCTGCTGACATTTCATTTTTTTGGGGGGAGCATGGAGCTCCTCTTTAATTTTGACGAAAAAATATCCGTCAACTAAATTAACAATATTTTAGTCAACTAAAATTGACTAAAAAATGACTAAAACTAAAATTGCATTGTAGTCAATAGACTATTACTAAAACATTTGTCAAACTTAACACTGCAGTACCACATATAAGTAGGGGGCATCTACTAAAAGACTTTTCATAATTTATTTCTTAATAATTAATGTTTGTAATATATTCAGATAATATGTGCAATGGCATTACAGTCAATAGAGTTTATAGTTCTTTTTCTTTATTTTAAAGTTGCACTTCTGTTTGTGAAAAAGCAATCATTTATTTTTATTTTTTTTAATGAATCTTGGTTTTATTTATAAAGACGTTGCATATCACAACAGCTTAAGCTGTGTCTGTAGTCAATGTTCAAACCTTAAAGGAGAAGTCCAGCCTGAGCTTTTTAGGCTGGGCTTCTCCTCTGGGTCACAGGAGTGCAATTTGTTTTGCACTCCTGTGACCTGTTTTCAGCGAGAACGGTCTAAAGTCCGCTTTCCGCTGACGTCACTGCCATCAGTTGGGAAGTCATGATGACGCGCTGCCCCAAGTGGGGATCCGCCAGCTGCCCTGATTGATGGCAATCTCAGCGTATCAGCGAGCCGCTGAGACAGCCTTTCCCCGCCCCTCCACTGCTCAGCTCTCCAATGAGCGTGGAGAAGCCTCTTTCCTCTCGGGGATATGTGAGAACCGAGCCAGCGGCGATGTTCGGTGGCTCGGTTCTCAGTGCACAGACGGCGGGGGGACAGCTGGAGCATCGGTCCGATGCTCCATCCACGAGGTAAGTATAAATCCCCCAAAAACTGGAAAACCATTCTTCTCCTTTAATACCATAAATAATAACATGATTAGATTTTTACTCCAGGAGTATGAGTTTGGCAATTCTAGAGAAATGCTTTGATAATGCATTACCATTTAACTAAACCCTTTAGATTTTAGTTGACTAAAACATGACTAAAACAATTCATATGACTAAAATGCGACTAAAACTAAAATGGGATTTTAGTCAAAAGACTATAACTAAAACTCAATCGAAATTTGACGTCAAAATTAACACTGCTGATCAGTGTCTTCCGTAATAATAATAATAATAAGTCTGCATTTGTTCACTGTACTGTATGCCACTCATGTAGAAGAGGATTTTGATTGAAAGTTAAGATATGATCATAACTTACAATCATAAATTATCGATGGCATCTGTTTCTACCATGTAATATCATAATCCAATCTATCAAAATACGGTCGCATTCATTAAAGTAACATAACGATGGGAGTACGACTGAAATTAAATCTAAATTGATAGGAAAGTTATGGCAATTTGACTGTATGATGATTTGATCGTTTTAATTGTCAGATAAAAAAAATCAAAATGTTTTTGAACACCATTACACTGATGATAGCTGATAGACTAGCAACAGCAGTATGCCCACTAAATGTATAACCCTACATGGTTGGTTGTATATAATGAACATTGGGTTGGATGTCCATAGGGACATACAGGAATGATTTATTCATCCCATTCATTCTCCCACAATTCCCTAGGAGTAGAAACAGTTGATGGATTTCCAGTGTGATAACTGTTTAGCACATGTTCATTAACAGTCAGGCAGACAAGGATTTTGATGCTATATTCCTATTTTTTTTTTCTATGAAGTATACATGATATTTATTTATAGGTTATCTTCTCAATAAGTAGGCACCTCATTGCTGCTCTTTCCTCTTCTATCATCATGACTAGGTAAACTGAATTTTCATATTTTATTCTGTATGCAGGAATCTGCTTACAGATTCCACATTTATTAACTTGGATGTTTAGGTGTGGTGAATTAAATACAAAAGAGAGCAAACCTATGGCCGCAAAAGTAACCCAAGGTCAGATTTAAAAGGCACATTGGACAGAAGTAAATATAAAATATTTTATTTATAAACCGTACATGGTGCACACAGAGCAAAAAAAGAATGAGAATTAAAAACATATAGTAAACTCTAGACATAATATATAACATGGAAAAACATGTTTAATATACATAACAGTGAGCCCCTGTGTGTCAACGCATTTCACTGTTTAGCTTCGTCAGGACACATTCAGGGCTTTTGGAAAAAACAGGTCTCACTATCTTGCAAAGAAAATCTCCCCACTAAACATCAGGTATCGTAAATAAAATATTTACTTCTGTCCAATGTGCCTTTAAAGTCTGACCTTGGGTTACTTTTGCCCTTTTTTTTTTTTGTTTAGGTGTGGTGGCTGCTTTAATTATTATTTTTTTTTAGCTAAGAACTTTTTTTCAGAAGTAAAGAAATACCTATTTCTAATTCTTCTACCTTTTGGTGCACTAAACTAATATATCAAAATTTTTTATCACTTTTCCCAATATCTTCTGTGAACTACAAAATACTGTAACGCAGGGGTGTCAAACTCAAATTTATCGGGGGCCGCATCAGCAGTATGGTTGCCCACAAAGGGCCGGTTGTATCTGTAGGACTATGTGTCTACTATTTATTATCATAAATAATTGTCACTGCATTTGTTTATTACTGGTTTTACGGAGTGCAGATAGGGTTCAGGAGTGCAGATAGGGTTCAGGAGTGCAGACAGGGTTCAGGAGTATGCTATGCACCATGTTCAACATCTGACCTCTGCACCCTCCACTCTCCTTCCATCCTCCCACCTCTGCCTCCACAGCCCCCCCCCCCCCAAAAAAAAACTCTCACATCTGTGCTCTTTCCTACCTGGCCCAGCTCTGGTACCTCGCTGTGTATGAGGATCTCTGTGTTCAGCACCCCAACACTGCAGCAAGTCCTCAAATAGCCTGCTCTCAGGCAAAAAAAACCTCTAACACTGACGGGCCAACCGCGCATGCGCTCAGCTCGGAAACAGCTGCGCTGCTAGAGGTACAGAGGAGAATGAGCAGGAGATGTTCCCTTGGAGATCGGCTGACTGCGCATGTGCTCACACAAAGCCGGCGCCGCTCGCGTGACAGGATGTTTACTCTTGTTGCCTGGGAGACAAAAGAGGTGGAGGCTGCCGGCCGTTGCGTGGGCCACATGGCAAGGTCTGGTGGGCTGGATTCGGGCGCGGGCCTTGTGTTTACCACCTGTGCTGTAACGTCTTCCTATGTAATGGAGATGAGGGGTTTGTAGTCCAAACCAAGAGAGCAGCCTAGGGTGACAACGCTGCTTCTCCACACTTGCAGTACAGTAAGTGAGTGTCACCCTGGTGTGTTACTGGAGGGATCACCAGATAGAAATAAACTGAAAAATTAACACAGCAACCACATCCGAAAGACTTGTAACCTACGATATATTACAATTTTTTTTTTTTTGCCGTAGATACATTTTAAATGTTTTGTTTTTTTGCTACCTATTTTATGCAAGATATTCTTATATTGTCCTGAGCAGAAACATACAGTAGCAAGTCTTGCCGCATCCCTCAATATTTATTTAATGTCAGGCAGACTCTTAATGACACACCAGCCTGTTTAAAACACATCTGCTAATTTATTCCTTTAGTTTTTCTATCCTGGTGGATATATTGTGCAGGGAAAAATACTGCCGCTGGCCCCCATTGCCTCTACATAGGAGGGTATTGTGCTATATGTACACTAACATAGGGCTAGTCCTGTAATTCATTTAATCTGTTTTTGCAAACAATCTCAAATTATAGATAATCCTTAGGGAATATGAAGGAAAAAGGGACATGGTGGTGTTCTCAGTGAAATTACCTGTGGTCCTGTAGAAGCGGTAGGAGTTATCTGAGGACTGATGAATATTTTAAGCCCTATCCATCCAGGTAACCATTTCTGGAATATATTTATCAAAGCTAACATGAATATACCAATGTAATTATACAGCTGAAGATTTTTGACACATAAAGCTGACATATTTCAAATGATTTTAGCCTGTTTTATGGCTAGTATAGCACCCTCCTAACATAGGATGCTAGGCAAAGTTAGTTTTTTGGCTCCTGTAATCATGGGAGCAGTGACTGTTTGCCCTGGTCTGATCAGGGTTTCACAGGCTGGTAGTTGAATTGCCTCCCCCTGCCTCTGGAAGAAGCTTCCAGAACATAGGGCGGGAGATTCAAATACTCAGCCTGAACATTTATCAGGTGCCAGCCAATCTCTGGTGAGTAAAAACAGCGGAGGGAACTCCCATTTCCTGCTGAGGAGCTGCCAGTGACTGTGTGTAATCCCCATCCACTTGTGGATCCATCCGTTCTGTGGACGTCTCCTTGATATCCCTTACTACTATGAACTGTATGGACTAATTCTTATTGATTTTGGGTATATCTTGTTGTTCCCCCTCCCTGTTATTGTTCCCTTATGATCTACCTTATAGCTGCCAGTGAGCACTGACTCACACACTACCTGACAGTTCTGTGTGATATATTGCTTGTAATCTCTGGAGAGTAGTGGCCAGAGGGAGACTGGGGTGATAGTCTGAAACACCTCAGTAGTGTCAGGGCTAAGGGCCTAGATGAACAGTGATTGAACCTCGCTTCAGAGAATCTGGTCTCAAGAGGTGCCATCTCACTCACTGGACCATGTCCGGAGGAAGGTGGAAAATGTTCTGGGGACTTGTGAGCAAAGACTGCACTAGGTATCAGCAGTTGTGCATCAGGCAAGGTAACCAGATACCAAAAGACTTGTCCCATGGTCTGGAGCTGTGAGGCCTTAGACTGTTCAAGACCCACTATTAAAGTGGTTGTAAACCTCACACATGAAATGTGAGAAAAGCATATCCCTCTTTAATAAGTACTGTCATTTCTGTTTGCTGCCTCATTCCTCTGCTTTAAGCGTGAGTCACTTCTGATGAGTTTTCCTGACACCAAGAGAAAGATGGTGATATGGAAGGGCACAGTGTGTGATTGACAGGCTGAGCTCTGCTTCTGTGTGCTGTGTGAAGGGGTGTCCCATCCCTCCAATCAACTCGCAGAGCTCTTCTCATTGCTGTAACTTCCGTGCTTTTCAGAGTTGAGAGATCCTGTATAAGCGCTTCACTTTGACTGGATGTAGGTGAAAGATGGCTGTAGATAAACAGCTTATGTGGGAGGATTTGTTTCATCTCTGTGTATCACCTTAGGCAAGTCACTTCACAGGGTATATGTAAGAGTTTACAACCACTTTGAGAAGAACATCCTCTAAACCAGGGTTCCCCAACCCCCGAGCCTCGGCCCATTGCTGGGCCGTGGCCTATTTGCAGCCAGCCCGCGAAGGCTGCACTGTCTGATCGGCGGCGGGCAAGCAGAGAGATGACATCTTTCACCGCCCACACAGATCACCGCACTTATGCCCACACAGCGGGGCCGCTAGTAGTGAGGCGGGGGAGCAGAGGGATGAGATCATCTCACTGCCAGCCCCGCATTACCGCTGTTCTCCCTCACTGGCCTGTGCTGCCACCACGACAGGTGACAAACCAAATCTGGTGGTAGGTGGCAAACCACATTTGGTGGCAGGTGGCAATCCACACCTGGTGGCAGGTGACGTGGCAATCCACACCTGGTGGCAGGTGATGTGGCAATACACATCTGGTGGCAGGTGATGTGGCAAGCGGCAATCCACATCTGGTGGCAGGTGACGTGGCAAGCAGCAATCCACATCTGGTAGCAGGCGACGTGTCAAATGACACGCGGCATCTGGTGGCAGATTCTGCTTATAGTGAGTTGAACTATTTCATTTTACATTACAATGTAATGACAGAAGTAATGTGTTTCAAACATCCCGACATCATATCAGCCATGGTGCTGTGATGATTGAAGCGCTAACACCAGCCATTTCCCTGACAAATTGCCCGCGAAAAGCCGCATAACAACCAAACCCCCCCTGGGCCTTGGCACGGTTTTATTCCACAACGCTGGTCCTCGGTGCCAAAAAGGTTGGGGACCACTGCTCTAAACAATAAATGCCAAGCATTTTGGAGTATCCATGCCCTAATCCCCTCTCCTGATAAAGTTTATATCAGCAATAAATTTAAAAAAATCATACGCTAAACTGTGTTATTGGAGTCAGTATCAATAGACTGGTGCTTGCAGTGGTGGGCAGCCTCTGTACTTTCAGGGAAGAACCAGTTAATACCTGCAGCCTCTTAGAGGGTAGCGCTATACTAGTTCACACCACGATTCCCACGTTCAATGTAAATTTCCACTTATGTGTTTTTAATGCATTTGTAATGTGTTCCAATTTTTTTGTTTTCACCTAAAAATTATTTTTGCTGAGGATCCCACTTGTGGCAAAGTATAATTGAAAGCAAAACTTTTTTTAGTTCTGGATAGAGTAGAGGGATTAGAAGGCTTGTTAGTTTTTATTGATGTCTGTTTTCCCATTGGGGAAATTCACCTTCTCCATTTTTTCCTGTTTACCATTATCATTGAAAGTAAAAGAAAATCCCAAATTTTGGGTTGTCCCCAGAAAAGTAAGAAGGGGGAAATCTTCCATTGGGGACACTAGTTCTGGTGACTTAGGGGTCCCCAAAGAATTCCCTTAATTTGCATTTATTTCCGCTCACTTCCTGTCTGGCTATTGGATTGGAAGTGAAGTCAACTCTCCGAAATGAGACGCAAATGGGTGGAAAAAAATTGACAGGGGTTAAAACCCTCCCTTGCTCTAAAGAAAATGAAAAAAAAAGTTTTGCCTATAGTTCTACTTAAATGTGCTCTGGTGCATTTATGTGTATTTATATGTGTTTTAGTGCAAAAAAAAAATTCTGCTATACTTATTTTGAAAGTGTGAACTAGGATGACTGGAAGACATTTAAAAATGCAGTACATTTGTTCAGGAGGCATTTAAAAATGCACCTGAAAGCATCAGTTGTAAACAAGCCCTTACTCTAGTAACATCATTGGCAGTTAACCACACTGCATTGCTTTAACTGACAATTTTGAAGTCTTGCGATGCTGTATCCAAACAAAATTACTCTTTCGTTCATGGACGGACACAGCTTCCTATTGACAAGTGGGTATTATTCTTCAATTAGGAGTGACTAGACAGAAAACTTGTAGAAAGTGTTAACCTATCACACCTCCTACAGCACCGCCCAGGGGGCGGACCCTCTCGGTATAACCCCTCTCTCTGCACCTCGCAGATCAGTTTTTTTCTGCATAGGAGAAGGACATGGTTCCCTTTGGGCCCATTGGTCCGGGTTTTTTTTTTCTACATTTCTACGTTTTTTGTTCCTGCGATCTTCGATCAACTTCCGATCCTTGTAGTCTCCCCAGTTTCGGCCATCGAGCGTTTGCCGACCCTAGCTACGCGCTGGATTTTCCACGACATGCCCGTCGCTCCACGGGTGGCCGGTGAGCTTATGCTCCAGGGCATGCATATGATCGGTCTCTATGGCTCAATCACAGCATGCCGGGCCGACAGTCACCTCCGTAACTGCGCGGATGATGATCTGTCCGGAATGTCTTCCAGCATAATCCACGCAGGAAGGGTAAGTAGCTCCCCTGCTTCGGCAGAATTACTTGGCTGGACATTCCTGGAGAGATCAAGTAAGTGGTTTTGCCCTTTCCTTCCTCTCTCCCTACCTTCCCTCCTCCCTGGGCTCTGAAGCTAAGGCTGGTTGCTGGGTGCTGGGGGTCACCTGGGGGGCTCCATCTGGAGTGGGACTGCGCTGTAGGCTGTCATTAAATATGTCAATGTGCTGCTTACCTGTGTGTGTTTTCTCCCTCCATACTGTCAGCGGCCATTTTCTTGTGGTCCACGCCTGTTTTGGCCTCCATCTATTGCTCGGTGGCCATTTTCTTGTGGTTCGCGCCTGTATGGATCTACCGCTGCTCGGCGGACATTTTCTTGTAGTCCGTGGCCGCTCTGGCCTCTGTCGACTGCTCGGCGGCCTTTTTCTTATGGTCCACACTGTTCTTCAGCACGGCCGCTCGGCGGCCATTTTGTGGAAGTCTTCGGCCTCTAGGGTGCATTCTACAGGCGCGAAAGTATACAGACACACGTTGACGGGGATCAGACTGACACAGGCAGCTGTGGGAGAGCATCTCAGGCGGGAGCAGACGGCAGCAGTAGCGGTACCGTTCTAAGGGTGGTGAGTCCTCTGGGAGACCCTGCATCTCTGTAGCAGCTAGGAGGGTGGCCTATTGATACCTTGCCTGGAGTCCCTGTGGGTGTTAGGCATGTGGGTCAGCATGACGTCAGAAGAAGACGTCTTTTTCCCTGAAACACCTGAGTTGGCAGCTGGTGCCCCTAATGTATCTGTGGACGCTATGTCGGCAATCCTGGAGGCTTTTGTTGCCAAGGTGGAAGCGGCGCCTGCAAACACGGGGGGTAGGAAATGCCCCCTTCCCCCGCCATCTTCTGGGGATAATTCTGATGCAGAACCAGGCCCGGCTGTGGCTCATGGCCCTGATTCTGATGCATCAGAGACTGCGGACCGTGACTGATCGGACAGTGAGTGACTCCAGGTCTGGGTCAACACACGAAAAGGCTTTGGTATCTGACCTTATCACTGCAGTGCGGGATACGCTGAAATTGGAGAATGCTGCAGAAGCAGCAGAGACGGCGGTCCCCTTTGGGTTCCGTAAGCCGGCCCGCACGGCTAAGGTGTTTCCTTGTGTGTCTTATCTTGATAAGCTTTTATACAAGGAGTGGGAAAACCCACTGAAGGTTTTTGCAGCCCCAAAAACATTTGCGGTCTGGTACCCCTTTTGGAGAGTTTCCTGAAAAAATGGTCCTCTCCCCCGATAGTGGACCCCCCTGTGTCCAGACTTAACAAGGTTACCACAATTCCAGTGAAAGGGGCTCCTGTCTTCAAGAACCCTGTGGACAGGAAGGCTGAGGCACTCACTCGCTACCTATACACAGTGGTGGGCTCAGCGGTGCATCCAGCATTGGCTGGAGCTTTGGTGTCTCAGACACTTACTGAGTGGAAAAAGATGCTACTCCAGGGGTTAAAGGGGCGGGAGGCTCCTCCGAATGAGGTAGCTTTGGCCGACCAGTTGGTACAGGGCCTTGAGTTTGTCTGCGAATCAGACATGGATACTATCCCCTTGCTGTCTAGAGCCTCGGTTTATGCGGTGGCATTATGCCGCCTGATCTGGCTAAAGTGCTGGTCTGCGGACCAATCTTCCAAGAAGGCCCTGTTGGATCTGCCCTTTAAGGGCGACAGACTTTTTGGGGCCTCTCTGGATGACATCATTAAAGATGCCACAGGAGGTAAGAGCACGCCATAGGCAAGGGCCCGCCTTTAATACACACAAGCGTTTTTTTCGTCCGCTCAGGGCGGCAGGTAAAAGATCCCAGGCCGATAAAGCGCCTGCTCAGGGACAAAAGCCCAACAAGCCTGCGGACAAATCTACGTCCGCATGAAGGTCTGCCCCCACCCATCTCTTGGGTGGGGGGACGTCTTCGCTAATTTGCGACTCAGTGGACATCTCTGATCTCCGACCGGTGGGTTTGCAAAGTAATCTCCTCAGGCTTCAAGAGAGTTTCTCCCTTGTCCGCCGAACAGATTCTTTCCCTCCAACCTCCAGCTTCAGCCGACCCGTCGGGAGGCCCTGTATGGGGCGGTCCAGGATCTGCTGGAACGCAGGGTGATCATTCCTGTCCCAGGGCAGGAACAGTTTCAGGGGTTTTACTCAAATCTGTTCGTAGTACCAAAGAAGGATGGGGTTCGTCCAATCCTGGATCTCAAGGCCCTCAATTGCTTTATGAAGGTACAAAGATTCCGGATGGAGTCGGTTCGGTCTGTAGTCACTGCTCTCCATCCAGGGGACTTTCTGGCGTCCTTGGACATCAAGGACGCATACCTGCATGTTCCCATATGCTCCAGGCATCAGAGGTTTCTGTGCTTCGCAGTCGGGGAGGACCACTATCAATTTGTGGCCCTCCCGTTTGGCCTGGCATCGGCACCCAGGGTGTTCACCAAGGTGCTCGCCCCGATTCTGGCCCTGCTAAGACAGCGGGGCATCGCTATCAAGGGCTACCTGGACGACCTTCTTCTGAGGGCCGCTTCAAGCTCAGAATTAGAGGTGAGTGTGTCTATAACCTGTCAGACTTTCCGAGACTGTGGTTGGGTGCTAAATACGCAAAAGTCAGTATTAGTGGCGACTCAACGCCTAGTATATCTGGGGTTGATTCTGGATTCCTCAGAGGCAAAGGTTTTCCTTCCTGTTGGAAAGTTGCAGACCCTTCGGGATGCGGTGTGGCAGTTGACATCCAAAAGATGGTCGTCACTCCGTTTTTGCATGCGAGTCTTGGGCCTCATGGTAGCCTCTTTCGAGGCGGGTCCATATGCTCAATATCACACTCGAGTGTTGCAGAAGGAAATTATGTCCAGATGGGACAAATGCCCATCATCCCTGGATTATCAAATCCGGGTAAGCCACCTAGTCAGGACCTCCCTGGTATGGTGGCTGATATCACCGGCACTTCTGTCCGGGAAGTCGTTCCTTCCTGTTCACTGGATGGTGATCATGACGGACGCCAGCCTTACCGGTTGGGGGGGAGTCTGGGGAGTTCAGTTGACTCAAGGTCGCTGGGCCCCGGAGGAGTCCCGCCTGACGATCAATGTCCTGGAACTCTGGGCGATCAAGCTGTGCCTCTTCAAATGGTCTCAGAGGCTGCAAGGGCGTCCAGTCAGGATCCAGTCAGACAACGCCACGGCGGTGGCATATGTCAATCATCAAGGGGGAACAAGAAGCTCAGCTGCAGCATCGGAGGCCGCTTGCATCTGCCAAAGATGGGGCACGCCAGACGTAGATCTCCTGGCGTCCCGACTCAATCGGAAGGTATTGAGGTTGTGGCCCGGTCAAAGGACCCATGGGCAGACGCAACGGACGCGTTGGTAGCATCGTGGGGTCAGTATCGGCTAATCTATGCCTTCCCTCCCATGAGGCTCCTTCCTCATCTGCTTCGCAGAGTGGAGGCAGAGGCAATTCCAATGATCCTGATCGCTCCAGATTGGCCTCAGCGTCCTTGGTACGCCGATCTAGTACGTCTGGTAGCAGACGTCCCCTGGCGCCTACCACTATGGAAGGACCTGCTATCACAAGGTCCCATACTCCATCCTGCTTTACAGTCACTGGCTTTAACGGCATGGCTATTGAGTACCAGGTTCTGAGAGACCGGGGCCTGTCAGATTCATTGATCTCTACCATGAAAAGTGCTCGGAAGCTGTCCTCTAGGAAGGTTTACCATCGCACTTGGAAGGCCTACATATCCATGTGTGAGGAAATGAAGTGGCATCCGCGTGCTTATTTGGTCTCCAGAATCCTGCTGTTCCTACAGCGTGGGGTGGACCAAAGGCTTGCCTTAAGTACGATTAAGGGGCAGATATCTGCCCTGGCTGTCTTTTTTCAGCGACCCCTGGCGGCTCACTCTCTCGTGAGTACGTTTGTGCAGGGGGTTCGACATGTGGCTCCTCCGGTCCGTCCCCCACTACCTCCGTGGGACTTGAACCTGGTCCTCTCTGTGCTTCAGAAGTCACCGTTTGAGAACATTAGGGAAATTCCCTTGTTGACACTTTCTCAAAAAGTGGTCTTTTTGGTAGCTGTTACGTCAGTTAAACGGGTTTCTGAGCTGGCAGCCTTGTCATGCTAGGCCCCTTATCTGATCTTCCACAAGGATAAGGTGGTGCTGCGTCCGCAGCCTTCCTTTCTTCCAAAAGTTGTTTCGGCTTTTCATCTCAATGAGGACATTGTACTTCCATCCTTGTGTCCTCATCCGTCGAATCCTAAGGAGTCGGCGTTGCATTTCTTGGACGTTGTCCGAGCTCTGAGAGTATACTTATATGCTACTGCTCCGTTCCGGAGGTCAGACTCACTGTTTGTTTCGGTGGCTGGTCCCAAGAAGGGCCTAGCGGTCTCGTCGGCCACCATCTCTAGGTAGATCTGACAGATAGTTATTCAGGCTTACGCCATAAAGGGTCGGGCGCCCCCTTTTCCTGTCACAGCACATTCGACCGGGGCAATAGGTGCCTCTTGGGCTTTCCGACATCAAGCGTCTGTTTCCCAATTATGTAAGGCGGCGACTTGGTCGTCCGCTCACACTTTCACTCAATTCTACAAGGGTGATGTAGGTGCATCTTCGGATGCTTCTTTCGCCCGCAAAGTTTGCATTTAGAGTTGCAACTCCTCGGTGAGGAGCTCTGTTTTGTTTTGGGGTGAAGTTTACTTTTATGCTGTTCCCACCCCTCGTTTTTTTTACACTGCTTTGGGACGTCCTACTTGTCAATAGGAATCTGTGTCCGTCCATGAACGAAAGAGTAAATAAGATTTTTGTACTCACCGTAAAATCCTTTTCTCTGAGTTCATGGACGGACACAGCACCCACCCCTCCTCCTTTTTTTAAGTTTGTACTGCTTTTTGACAAACTGATCTGCGAGGTGCAGAGAGAGGGGTTATACCCAGAGGGTCCGCCCCCTGGGCGGTACTGTATAAGGTGTGATGTGTTAACACTTTCTACAAGTTTTCTGCCTAGTCACTCCTAAATGAAGGATAATACCCACTTGTCAATAGGAAGCTGTGTCCGTCCATGAACTCAGAGAAAAGGATTTTACGGTGAGTACAAAAATCCTATTTTGCATCCTTTTTTTTTCCTCACAAATAGCTTTCTTTTGGTGGTATTTGATGACCTCTGCGTTTTTTTATTTTTTGCGCTATAAACAAAAGAACAGCGACCATTTTGAAAAAAACACAATGGGGGTTATTTACTAAAGGCAAATCCACTTTACACTAGAAGTGCAAAGTGCACTTGAAATTGCACTAAAAGTGCATTTGGAAGTGCAGTCGCTGTAGAGCCGAGGGGGACATGCAAGGAAAATAAAAAACTAAATTTTAGCTTGCACATTCCAAGTGCACTTTCAGAGCAATTTCAAGTGCACTTTGCACTTGTAGTTTGCACTTGTAGTGCAAAGTGGATTTGCCTTTCGTAAATAACCACCAATATCTTTTACTTTTTGCTATAATAAATATCCCACTTTATGAAAAACAAATTTTTTTTTTCCTCAGTTTAGGCCAATATGTATTCTTCTACATATTTTTGGTAAGAAAAAACGCAATAAGCGTATATTGATTGGTTTGCGCAAAAGTTATAGCGTCTACAAAATAGGGGATAGAATTATGGCTTTTTTTTTTATTATTAGTAATGGCGGCGCTCAGTGTTTTTTTTATTTTTTTATCGGGACTGTGAAATTATGGCGGACACTTTTGACACATTTTTGGGACCATTGACAATTTTACAGCGATCAGTGCTGTAAATATGCGCTGATTACTGTAAAAATGTCACGGGAAGGGGTTAACACTAGGGGGCGATCAAGGGGTTACCGTAATTGTGTAATCTCAGTGTGTTCTAACTGAAGGAGAGATGGAACTTACTAGGGGAAATGACAGATCGCTGTTCATACAAAGTATGAACAGACAATCAGTAATTTTTCCCCTGGGAGAACCAGGATCTGTGTCCACACACACAGATCCCGGTTCTCGCTGTGTCACGAGCGATCGCGGGTGCCCAGCAGTCATCCCGCCTGCCGGGCACTCGCATTGGCTCTGTGGGCGAGCAGCAGGCGTGTGCCTACGGCGGCACGTGTGCGCAGCCCTAGTGGCCACAAGGCGAAGCAACGTAACAACGTTGTTTCGCCGAGCCATGCTGCCGCAGTAAAACTGCGGCGGCTGGTCGGCAAGTGGTTAAAGTGTATGTTGCACTAACTTCTTAAATTTTTTTAGTTGTGTGTTCACATGTGTCTACTTTACAAATCAGTCTCTAACATTTTCCTGTATTACTTTCTTCCTTTTTCTAAACCAGGGGTGCCCAACCTTTTGAAGAGCAAGGGCTACTTAAGCAACTTGGCAACCGGTCGTGGGCCACAATGAGCGGAGCGGGTGGATGGCAGCCCACTTTACTCTATAGCACCCACTCTACTCTTTTTTTTTTTTTTTTTTTTTTAGCGGACACAAGTCCACTTACATCTGCCACTCCTTAGAGGTGAATGGAGGGTCCGATTGGGTCGGACTGACCGTGTAAAGAGGCCTAAGGCTGCTTTCACACTGATGCACTGTTGTTTACCCACACCAGGGGTGCAGCACAGTTCACCTGTGGCTTTCCTGCAGGTTATCTACACTTTGCCATAGACTTCTATTACATCCTATAGGTGTGGTGCACTTTCAGAAAGCACACAAAATGCACAAAGCACACAAAACTCGCAGGTAATAGAAGTCTTTGGCTCAGTGCAGGTAACCCGCAGGTGCAGAGCAGTTTGAAAGAAGCCCAGTAACCACTGCAGAACATATATGCCCATATATACACTGTGATTTTAAGTAATAAACTGACCTTTAATAACAGTATTCTATTTTATTCCATCCCGGAGCAGGAGGTCGCGGGCCACATCAGAGGGCTCCGCGGGCCACATGTGGCCCCCGGGCCACTGGTTGGGCACCCCTGTTCTAAACTGACAATGGAAAGCTGATCCTTGCTTGTGTGATTGGTTTGTTTCCTTTGGCTGGTTAATTAAAGGTACAGGGCATTGTGCAGGCACACAGCATACCTGTATTTAATAGTCTAATAAGCCGGCATGCCTTCGAGTCACAGCTTTCCTCCTACAGCCCCCCCTACCGATCACAGCCTGCCTCTTGAACATGTCTCCTGTCCTCCAATCTTCCTCCTAAATTCTAAGCCCCTGTTCACACTGGTGCGGCTTTGAAATCATGCTGGTTCACATCACTGCGATTTACGGCAAAAAGTTGTGCAGGAACTTTGTTCCAAGTCACTGCGACATGAATCGCAGCAATGGGATAGGAGGCAGCAGACATTTTATTTAATATATATATAGCGATACCCCCAGTTACGAGGGCTGCCTTGTTTGTTTTGGGCCCTGTAGTGCACCGCTGTCAACCCCTGGCAATCAGCTCTAACCTCTCGTGGCACAGTTAGCAAAGGGGATGATAGAATTGCAATCACTCTAATATTCTCTATGACACAATCCCACAGTATGGTATAGCACAGTAAATGGCACTGACAACCAATATACTTAACTCTAATATTTTACTGTTGGTAAAGGTTAAAATGATAAAACAGTATGCAATGTCACATGAAGAGCCTTGCAATATGGGTATACTTATTAAAACATCAAACGTTCAGCAATATGATAGACAGTTTAACAGACCCCGCTGCAGCTATCCTCCCTCGTGAGCAAAATGTCCTATACTACCCAGTCAGGCCTGACTATGATTTGGGTATAGTTCTGTGGAAAAAATCTTCGCTAGCAAACACGGTGGTGCACTTTAAGAACAAATTGTAATCCACAAAGTAACGATGATCGGTAACTTTATAATGCCAGGGAGACTAATAACTCAGTTCAGCAAATAGTCTCCCCAGAGTATAACTGCAATCACTGTGATGGCCCTGAATAAAGTTAATGGGCCTAGAGATGCTGTGGTATAGCTCTGAGCAGGTGCTCTCTCACCCGACCGGACTAGTCCTTGTCCGTTACTTCCGTTACTGTGACTCGCTTCACAGTGTCCACGACACCCGGGTCTTCGGTCCTCCTGATGACAGCACTCAGCAACAGGATCGGACGCTCCGCAGTCTCCTCGGTGGAGCGGAAGGCTCTTTGGAAAAGCACAAGGCCCAGGCTTCAGGCCTTGTACACACAGCAGGTCAGCACAGGGATCCTCTTGCTGGGAGGGCGGTGTCCAAAGAGAAAGAACTGGGGCCCGCCTTCCTCTTTTAAAGTCCACCCCAGCAGTCTTTGCACGGGGCAATGCACCCTGGGTGCCTCAAGGTGTACTGTAGTCTCTGGGGAATAAAAGGGCAATACCCCGCTACACATATATATATATATATATATATATATATATATATATATATATATATATATATATATATATATATTATAATATATAATAAATTCAGACCAGACAACCAAGTATAATTTTTTTAAATAAATATTTTATTGGATAAATAATTTTGGCTGTTTTTATTGGTTTCATTTTCTAAAATATTTATAAATAAATTTATTAGAACATCACCTAAAATATAAACAAACAAATAAATCAACCTAGCCACTACAGCTCAGGCTGAATAATATTCTATTTTCTGAATAATTAAAATCAATTTACCCCTAAAGGAAAGTGTGTTTTTTTTTTTTAACCACATAAAAAAGCCGCAACAAGGGAGAGGGGGGTGGGGAGCTGTCCTCTTCAGCAACTGCCAACGGTCTATAAACGATAGCCCCTATTTATAGGGGAACAACCTTGCTGTACTCAAGCATTCATTGGTGGGTTTTCACTGACCTATTATTCAATTTTAGTTATATTTAAATTTTATTGGATAATTCAAGCTAGCCTATGAGATTGTCCTATTTTCAAAACTATTATGATATTTAATATAAGTCGCTGCCTCAGATCCCATGAGGAAAGGGGGGGGGGGCTATAAATAGGCATGTTTCCCTCCTTTTTCCTTTACATTTCAATGATTCAATTGCAGACAATGGCGTGCGGTTTTTCATAGGATTTGGAACTGTCAAATTGCATGATGATTAACACTGGTGTAAACGGGGTTTAACAGATAAGCGATTGCAAAAAAAAGGCAAAGGAAAGTGCCACCTTCATGGAGAACCTGTATCAATGCTGCAAATTAAAATAAAAAAATAGTGGGATCAAGGTCCTGTTTGGGCAGTTTCAAGGGTGACTTTGAAAAAAAATCTTTCAACGGGTTGAGGAATTCTTACAGCTGTATTCTGGTACCCGTATAGTTTTAAGGGATATTCTTGAACAGTGGGGTTGAAGACAAATAGACTGTGCACCTTGCAGGTACCATTGCACTCTGCAAGGAAATTTTCTCTAGAGCTTTTGAGGGGAAGCGCTGCTGACGTCCAACATCCAGTTATGTGCAAGCAAAAAAAAAATATTTTTTTTTCCTTGCATGTGATTTGGTATTCTTTGCAAAGTGACACTTCATCTCATTTACTAAGCTCTGGAGCAATTCTCAGTATGCAACGCACTTGCAAAGTGCACCGCCTATTTGCCTTTAGTAAATCAAAACCACAGTGTATTGTGGCAGCATATATTTGACTAAGTAATTACAGACAGCAGAAAAACCCTAATCTGCTTTCATTTGATTCATATCAGTACAAAATGGAAGAAATCGTTTTCAGCTTGCTTGACTGGAAAAAGTGGTAGCCCCAAAAAACTGTTTAGAAAAAAAAAAAAGCTGGTATTGCAGATACTCTATGCCTTCTCCTCCACTCTCCTCCACTAATCCCATCAAAAACATTGAGACTGGCTACAAATCGATCCAGCTGATTTTGTGTCAGCACTTTATGTTGGGCTTGCTGCAGGAGCAGCAACTAACAGAGGTTGCAGGGAAAATTATAGCAGTGCAAAGCTCTTCTTTGCTTCTCTGTCTTTCCTTGATCTAAACCTCACTATCACTCTGGTTATTACAAAGTGACACTAAACATTATCCATGCACATCTACTACCTAATGGCAAGGCCAAAAGCCTTGTTTGTTATGATGTCAGTGTACACCACTGCATTGCAGTGGTGACTAAAAATGTGTTCAATACTTAGTTTTTAGTACAGCAGGTTCTGACACAAACTACCACATCACAATGTTATGGTGTGATTACAACGTTATGAAATGTCATTTTGACATTTCAATAAAGTTTAGACAAAAAAAAGAGTTGCAGGATTGGTGCGATAGCACCGTTTCTGCGTGCACACACCAGCAGTCTTGTGTTTAGCGCAGCCATGTGGTGTGAACCCAGACTAAAGATGGAGTTAGTGGGGAGGGGTGTCAGAGCCTGTCATCGCTCTTGGGAAGGCCACACTAGCCAGAGGACAGCAACTATGCAGTAGCACTATTCTTGGAAGGGCCAGCAGCTGTTTTCTGTAAGCTGAGCCCTGGGGAGCAACTTGAAGAGGAGAGCAGGACATCCCTAAAGGAGAGGCAGAAGTGGGATAAAATGGCATGCTGGAAGAGTGAACAGGAGAACACCACAGTGTACAGTGGGCATCATCTGCAATCTGGAGCTGCAAAAAAAAAGCTGCACTGTAGCCATCCCCAATTTGGGCATTCTGAATCCCTCTTCGTCCACGTTTTTTGCGCTGTAACCCCTCCCATAAATTCTAGTGGAAATTTCCTGGCCTGCGTTGCCACAATTATTTTTTTTTGCTTATATTATGTATTTTTTTATTTATTACATGTATTTATATAGCGGCAATTTACTTTACTTTACGTTCACATCAGTCCCTGCTATCAGGCAGCTTACAATCTAAGGTTCCTATCTATGCAGATATACAAACACCCATTTATTTTGTTTTTTGCACTGTGGCAAACCCATATCTCATCATGAAGACATTTACAAATTGAATCCCCCAATTCGTAATTTTATTTCTTCAAAACTCCAATAATTCTGTCAGAATTCATGGTGTTGAAACTCATTGCTCCTGCTGCATTCTGTACAGCAATTTGTACTGTAAAGGTTAAAGTGGGGTGTCTTTGCAATGACTGCAGCAGGTGAGTGGAAATGGGCACTCCTGTACAGAGAGCCCACACCAAAGTTCTTGATTAATGTAAGCAGATGGTGTAATTCAATCTTGACCCCACTGGAATCTACTCCAAAAAAGTTATCAGATTTGGGTGGGCCATTTAATACCTTGAATATACATGTGTATATGGAAATACCAGTTCTCTGTTGCAATTATTATTTAGATAAAGCTTTACAATTATTTTGTATTAAAATAATAAACACGCCATACTTGCCTGCTCTGTGCAGTGGTTTTGCACAGAGCGGCCTCGATCCTCTTCTGGGATCCTCCTGCTAGCGCACCTGGCTCCACCTCTTCGGGAAATGTCCCCTTAGAAAGCCGCTTTCTATGGGGGCACTAGTGCAGGGTTGTTTCAGAGCCACCCTGTCTGCGTCTATAGACAAACAGTACAGCTCGGCCTTGTCTCGATGTTAGAGTTTAAGTGACAGCAGCGGGAGCCAATGGCCCCCACTGCTATCATCCTGCCATGTGAGGAGGGAGAGAGTGAAGAGAGCTGCTGCTCTTGGGTACACGCTGGATCGAAATCGGTCTCAGGTAAGTAAAGGGAGACAAGGGGGGAGATACTGTACCACAGGTTTTTACCTTAATGCCAAGAAGGTATTAAGGTAAAAAAAATCCTTAAGGTTTTAGAAACAATTTAAACACACTGATAAACCAAGCTCATTGTTGATAAATTCATACCTGGTATAACTCAAGAACCTAGTATTACTGAGTATAATGGAACATAGACAGCAAAGAAATCTGTTTCTTTTTAGGTTTCATTACTTAAAAATGTATGTGATGCATGTGTGTATATTGAGGTGTATATGTGTATGTTTAGCAAGTTTTATTAGCAAATTGCTTTAGCTAGGGCTGTAGCCACAAAGGATCATATGGGTGAGCCGGTAAAATAAAGCAGCTCTGGGAAAGCCTTGGTGATGGCTGGAGTTGATGCATACGGCTCTTCTGTGCACTGGATAGAGCAAGATCCTATGTACATTTTCAGCAGTCACAAGAGCCTTTAGCACCTTGGACAGGGCTAATCTTCTGAGTCTCTTAACACTATTTAAACTCTTACCTTCAACAAACAAATTGTTGAATTTAGGTGTAAGGTCAAAACTGTAGAAGGATTGACATTTTGCCAGCAATTATCAAAATAATTGGTCAAAGTGCGCATTTCAAAAGTAGACCTTATGTGAACGCGTCTGCCCTCTTCCTTCAAAGCACATGCATACCTTCTAAAAAAAAAATAGGAGCAAATGTATTCTAAATAGATATTTTGCTGGTAAAATACAGGATTATTCATTTTGATCTTGCTTCTTGTTTGCAAACAGGTTATGTCTAAATGGTGTTTTGCTAGTTCACTTAAAAAGCTGGCTTTGGAAATGACTTTAGTTCAGTAGTTGGTAGAGGCTTTATATAGATATACAGACAGCTGCTAGTTTGATGTTGCCCACTGGTTCATTTTAGGAAATGTAATAAATAAGTAAGCTAATTTTCATACTGTAAAGCATGCACAATAGTCAGTTTGTCCAGTGAAAATTAGTATAACTCTTTATATGGGAGAAAAAGAAACCCTGGACTGCCGCACTCTGTATAGACAGTTATTTATTCCAAAATTTCAGGTAAAAAATCCAAATTCAAAATAAATCCATAAATCCAAAACAACAAATGCAGATGGTGTGCATGCAGGGAAGGGTGGCTAACGCGTTTCACGTCACGAATTGACGCTTACTCATAGCTAGGGTGTGTGGGAATCAATAGAGGTATAAATGAAAAATAAAGTAACTTTACACCAATCAGTACTGAAAGAACACAGCTGACTGGGATAACCTTATGTTTGATTCCGGCACTCCCAAGAAAGGGAGAGGGGGGAAGGGAATAGCACTCTTTTGAAGACCATTCACAAAAATACAAAATTACAAAATGTGTATAAATTATAAACTAAACACTTAATGCTTAAACATAGACACACCAAAGTGTGTCTATATATTATTTAAAGTGAATGAATATGACAGTGATAAGTATGAATGTCAATTAATTAAGTTCAAAAAATGAACGGAAAAATCTTTTTAAATGAAAAAATAAATGAAAAGTGAAAATGTGAAAATGTTTTTTGGAGATGGTGAGCCATAGATGTAAATATATTCATGTATGTGAAATAATTATTATGTGATATTCGTGTGAATTGAAATAATAATAATAGTAATTTACAAATACTCCAAAAAACCATAATGATGAATTAATTAATAAATAATAAAATTTAAATGCACAAAATGTGCACAATGCGTGCTACTGCCAAACAGACTGTGTGACAATTACATAGGGAAATGTGAAGAATGATAAATATGAATAAATAAATGATAAGTGATCATGAAGGAGATATATGTGTGTGTATAAAGTGTAAAGAAATGTCCATATATGAATGTCTATAAATGTGCCATATAATATAATATAATCCACCTTGTAATGGGTCAATGGATATAATACAATATGCCATAGAACAAAATAAACATGGATAAATCAATAAAATTCAAATAAATATCATGTGTGAATATATGCATTTACCGGAGACACATGTCTCTCCTGTATGCACACATGAACCTTGGACTTTCAACTTTAAACATAAACATAAATAAGAAATGTGTAATAAATGAGTATAAGAATGTACAAAGATATGCACGATAATATACAATAAAATCATGCAAGGGGGTACATGAAAATGTGTGTAAGGAAATTCGGATGTTCAGATCCATATAGGAAAATGGTATTGAACCACACACAATACTATCTAGCAGGATGACCATGCATCTTTGCATAGATGTACCCTCATCTCTGCGGTTTAAGATGTAAACCCAATATTCAAATAATAATAAAATCATGATATTAACCTTAATTGTCAAGGGAATCTGTTAAAATAGTGCGTATGCACATGTCAATCACCGCACTTATCCAAAATCAAAAATTAAATAATATATGAACATATAGAAGTGTGCATGGTGGCCGGGCATGTGCATAGACACTATGGTACCTAAGTACTGGAAGCCGATGCTCATAATCACGGAATGTATTAAGAACGGAATTACTATTAGTCCGAGGACTGATAGTTGATAATAGCTCGAAAATTGTCGTCGTGGTGTATGGGCATTTATAAAGAAACAAAAATGTAAAAAATATAAAAAAATATAATATCAAAAATTGAAAAAAATCAAAAGGATATTTTTATCCTATGTAGATATATTACATTAGAGTTACGTCCATACAAACACGGCGACAAATGATTGGAGTAATTGGCCATCATTGATTTGAAAAAATCAAAATAAAAAAGGTTTACAAATATGTGTTTACAAATATGTATACAAAGGTAGATGTAAACAGAGGTAGAACAGATACAATGATGCTTGGCCTCACAATGATTGATCTCCAAAAATCCTCTGGAGGACAAGAAACACCAATGATACTCATTAGAAAAAAGGGACAGGACACTGTGCAGACAGGCTCATGTTTCAAGTCTAACGCACCAAAGGACAGGATATGTACTAAATTTGCAAAATTCCAATGCAATAAAGCACATCCTTGCAAATTATGCTATAAATCTCAAAAAAAGGGGTCCTCTGTGCGAAAGTCTTGAAAACAAGTTATGGGAAAAAAAAACAAAAAACAAAAAAAAAAACACAACACTGGTACTCATTACAAAAAAAGGGGACAGGACACTGTGCAAACAGGCTCATGTTTCGAGTTGGAGAAAAAAAAAAACACAACACTGGTACTCATTACAAAAAAAGGGGACAGGACACTGTGCAAACAGGCTCATGTATCGAGTTGGAGAAAAAAAAAAAAGTTTTCCCATAACTTGTTTTCAAGACTTTCGCACAGAGGACCCCTTTTTTTGAGATTTATAGCATAATTTGCAAGGATGTGCTTTATTGCATTGGAATTTTGCAAATTTAGTACATATCCTGTCCTTTGGTGCGTTAGACTTGAAACATGAGCCTGTCTGCACAGTGTCCTGTCCCTTTTTTCTAATGAGTATCATTGGTGTTTCTTGTCCTCCAGAGGATTTTTGGAGATCAATCATTGTGAGGCCAAGCATCATTGTATCTGTTCTACCTCTGTTTACATCTACCTTTGTATACATATTTGTAAACACATATTTGTAAACCTTTTTTATTTTGATTTTTTCAAATCAATGATGGCCAATTACTCCAATCATTTGTCGCCGTGTTTGTATGGACGTAACTCTAATGTAATATATCTACATAGGATAAAAATATCCTTTTGATTTTTTTCAATTTTGTTTCAATTGTGTTTCCCAGGCAGCACAGACAACGCTGGGACTGGGAAACACAGACAACGCTGGTCTGTGAGAGCAAGAAGGTAGAGACTCGTGCCAGAGGACCATTTTTTGGGGCAACTGTCAACTCCTCAACCAATTCATTGAACAACCTGAAATACCTGAGCATAAAAACAAAGCTGGATATCGGTGGAAGAGTATAAGAAAGGAAAGAAGTGATCCTGTTTTTGGGTGATAAGGCTCATCTATATCTACATTCTGGTGAGTGCATCCCCAAAGGGGGACTTCTCTACTTTAATGCGATACATGACGGATGAACCTTTGAACTGTACCATTTGCACTGGGATTAAGATCACACTCTCCCTCTACTCATCAGTTCCTCTATGTGAAGATTAACACATAAAGAAGCTTGTCATTTATGACAAGAGCGCTGCTACACTTTTTATGGACAGTCATATGGTTTACAATTTTTAGTGTTTTTTCAATATTGATTGTTTACAATTTTATTGTACACGATTTTATTGTTTTACACTATTTATGATAACCTCCTGCATGCTCCTCTAAATATTGTTTTACACAAAAACAGTAAAGTTAGCCCAATTTTTTTGTAAAATATGAAAGCTTATGTTACGCCGAGTAAAAAGATACCTAACATGTCACGCTTTAAAATTGCGCACACTCATGGAATGGCGCCAAACTTCGGTACTTAAAAATCTCCATAGCCGACGCTTTGAAATTTTTTACAGGTTACCAGGTTAAAGTTACAGAGGAGGTCTAGTGCTAGAATTGTTGCACGTGCTCTAACGCACGCGGCGATACCTCACATGTGTGGTTTGAACGGCGTTTACATATGCGGGCGGGACTTGCGTGTGTGTTCGCTTCTAAGCGCAAGCTATTGGGGACGGGCGTTTTAAAAAAAACAATTTTTTTTTTATTATTATTTTACTTATTTTTTTTTATCTTTACTTTTTTTTTACACTTTTTTTTTTTTATCACTTTTATTCCTACTACAAGGAATGTAAACATCCCTTGTAATAGGAATGTGTGTGACAGGTCCTCTTTATGGAGAGATGCGGGGTATAAGACCCCACATCTCTCCTCCAGGCTGGAAAGCATGAGATCAGTGACATTTTTTTACATGGCGGCTTTGTTTACATTTGAGGACCCGGGCGTGACGTCATCACATCGCGCCCGGGCCTCCGACGATCATAGAGATGACTGGTCATCTCTATGCTCATCACGTGACCCACCACCGGCGCCAACGATTCTCTCCGGGTCCCCGATCGCACGGGAGAGCCCGGAGAAGCACCGGATGGCGGCGGGAGGGGGGGATGTCCCCTCCCGCCGCCTATAAGAACGATCAAGCGGCGGAACCGCCACTATGATCGTTCTTATGGTGCGCAGGATCGCCGGCTGAAAAAAAGGATATCTGAATGATGCCTCTAGCTGCAGGCATTATTCAGATATCCCCCCTCAAACCCAGGATGTCATATGACGTCCACGCGGAGGGAGAGAGGGTTCCTGCCGGCGTCATTTTCCAATGGCCCGGTATGGAAGGGGTTAAAAAAGAAATGAAAGCCAAAACATTTTTGTATAGATATAAAAAAATAAATATGTTCATACCCTGTTCCCCTTTTTTATAGGTGATAACATTCCCTCTGTTTTCAGCTGCAAAAGAGCTGGGGGGGGGGGGGGGGGAAGCAGCAGCACACTGAGCTTCCCAGTGAATGGCTGTGCAGCGGAGGACAGGTGTCCGGACAGGTTTGATCATGGGAGGAGAGCACACTGGGTTCCACCAGTCAAGCTAGAGAACTGACTATGGTGTGCTCTCCTGCTTAGTGTGGTCAGTTTTTAATAGGAAAGCAGAGGGACAGGAACACCAGGGATTTTACATAAAGGAAGCAATACAGGGAGAAAAGGATACTTTCTCATACAAGTACATGGTAAAGCAGAAGTGTTGGGGTAACAAACTCTAATGCCGCGTACACACGATCATTTTTCCCGTTGGGTAAAATGACATTTTTTCCTTTGGACGAGAAAAACGATCGTCTGTGGCCTTTTTCCCGACGGGAAAAATGGCATTAATCACGACGAGAAAGATTAGAACATGCTCTAATTTTTCTCGTTGTGATTCCTGTCATTTTTTTCCGCGGCAGTTTTCCCATAGGGAAACACTGCCGCGGAGCCTACACACGGTCGTTTTTCTCGTCAAGAGAAAAAATTACGGGAAAAACGGCCGTGTGTGGGGGAAATGTCCTGCTAGCAGCATCTTTGGAGCGGTGTGTTTACCGCTCCTTCCCATTGAAAGCAATGGGAAACCGCGGCTATACCAGTCTGCAGAGGCGCATTGCGGGCGGTAGTAACCCTTTTTCGGCCGCTAGAGGGGGTGAAACCGCACCGCCAGCGGCCGAATACCGCTGCAATTCCGACGGTTTAGCGCCGCTAAAAATAGCAGCGCTATACCGCCACCGCACCTCCCGCCCCAGTGTGAAAGGGGCCTTACTGACTATGCTACTCACATGTCATCTGACACATCAAGTCGATTTCTCCAGTTTGAGTTCAGATTTAGTAATAAAGAGAATCATGTTAGTTTTATTTTAATTTTCTAAAAGTCCAGTCCCGTACCCCCTCATTTGGTTTTCATACCCCCATAGCATAGGGATATCTCTGGTTAAGAACTTCTTTAAAGCTTGTGCTTGGTTTTACGTCACTTAATATACTGTAGCTTCATGGCTCTTGAATATTAATGAGTTAATCTCTTCTTATTATAAAGATCTATGATAGAGCAAAACCCTCCCAGTGCGTTTCCTTCTTCCATATCATCAATCATAATAAGAGAAAAAAAAACATACTAAGGCAAAATATAATTCTTATCTAAAGAGAGTAACCTCCAATAAGAATGTAAAGTTTACATAAAAAATTCAATATCAGCCTGGCCTGTCTGTCCATATTCATCCTGGACTTTTGCTTCTCTGCAATTTATAGAAACTAAACAGTTTGGCTGTAGAATACTTGCAGCATACCTCCCAACTTTCTGGGATGGAAATGAGGGATACCTATTAGCAAAATTAAGTAGGCATAGGACACAACCCCACCACGCCCCCTTAAAGAAAAATTGGGCCCAAAAAATTATAATTGGTTAAACCCACAAGTCCTTTTTAATCATTACTATTACTTTATTTTATTTTTTTATTGAGATTTATCATAACAAATAAGAAAGACAATTATACACTAATTTCCATTATTAATCTTATGCATAGTGTCTCAACTTGCATGTACCACTCAATATATTTTAATTCCATACAAAATAAACTAAATATTAAATATAACAAAAGGAGAAAAGAAGGGATGGGAGCACGTTCTCTCCTTCTCCTACTACTCCATAAAAACATAGCTCATCTGTGTAGTATGATGCCGCGTACACACGATCATTATTCACGGCGGTTTAAAAACCGCCGTGAATAATGACATTTTAAACGAGGGAACAGCTTGTTCCCCACACACGGTCATTTTTCTCGTCATTTTTTAAAATGACGAGAAAAACGATCGTCTATGGGCTCCGCGGCAGTGTTTCCCTATGGGAAACACTGCCACGGAAGAAATGTCCGGAAAAACGACGAGAAAAATTAGAACATGTTCTAATTTTTCTCATCGTGATTAATGCCGTTTTTCCCGTCGGGAAAAACGGCAAAAAGCCCACAGACGATCGTTTTTCTCGTCCAAAGGAAAAAATGTAATTTTTCCCGACGGGAAAAATGATCGTGTGTACGCGGCATGAGGCTCGATTCACACTAATGCATGTTGCTTTTGAGCGTTTTTGCCTTGCTTTTTGCGGGGCTTGCCCCGTTTTTCAACATGCGTTTTTACCGCGTTTTTACCGCGATTTGCGGTTTTTATTTTTTTATTAATTTTTAAAAATTAATTTTTATTTTTTATACATTTCCATAAAAAAAAAGAAAAAACGCAAATCGCGGCAAAATCGCGGTAAAAACGTGGTAAAAATGCATCAAAAACTTGGTACTTGCGTTTTTGATGCAGGTCCATTGACTTCTATTACATGCAAAACGCTGCTTTTTGCATGAAAAAAAGTCCCCGACCCTTTCCAAAAACGCAGAGGTACAAAAATGCATTGATGTGAACATGTTCCATAGGAACCCATGTTAAAAAATTTCCATGCATTTCTGCAAAATGCAAAATGCACCAAAAAACGCATTAGTGTGAATGGAGCCTAAGGGTAAGAAGGGTGAGAGGGGGAGAGAAAAAAAGAGGATTTTTACACGTAACCAAATCCTATACCCTATATGATCAACCGCGATTATATGTGCATGGTATATATCTATCCAAAATGCAAAAAAGTTATAAAAAATTTAATCTGTGTCCAATGGGCTTAAACTCAACCGCGCCCTGTGCACAGCGTCCCATATGCTGAATATATCATGTGTAAAGGGAATTTAGAGGAAACTTTAAAATGTACCCCCGGATGCTTCGTAATAGTGATAATATATTCCAAAGGAAAGGAGAAAAAGTATTTTACACATAAAAAAACCTACATACAATTCCTATCTCATGTGCCCCAGAATATCTTGCCAGTATGTGCAGGAGAGCAGTGTGACAGGGTCAGTATGTGCAGGAGAGGAGTGTGAAAAGTATGATGGGGCCAGTATGTACAGGAGAAGAGTGTAAAATGTATGCCAGGAGCCAGTATGTGTAGGAGAGTGTAAAATGTATGCCAGGGCCAGTATCTGCAGGAGTGTGGAAGGTATGACAAGGGTCAATATGTGTAGGAGAGGAGTGTGGAAGATATGACAGGGGCCAGTATGTACATGAGAGCAGTGTGGAAGGTATGACCGGTTCCAGTATGTGTAGGAGAGGAGTGTGCAGTGGCGGCCCGTCCATGCGTCCATACGGGGCTCAGGAGCGCTGCCCCACTAATCCATGCGCTTGGCCCCTAATCTACATGCAGGGCGCATGGATTTCAACAAGAGTTTTTTTTTTTTTGAAGCATGTGGTTAGAGCCTGAGGCTCTAATTGGCTTCAAAAAAGGGTGGACAGAGCACTGAGCCCACCCACTTGTGTGAAAACAGTGAAATAATCAGTAAGCGGGCCCTAAGACATGACTGGCGAGGGAGTCTCAGGACCCACTTCCTGTTCGGCCGTGAGGAGAAGCAATGACCCCGTAGCGAGGAGCGAGATCCCCGTCATCTGACTCCTAAGGTAAGAGGCCTCTGTCCATCTCCCGCCTTCACATTCGTCTCCCGTGGGGAGGGTGTGAGGATTGCCACCTTCCCGTCCGTCTCTCACGGGGGGGGCCAAATGAGGTGGCGTTGGTTTGTCTTCCCCCCAAAATATTGTGCACCAGCCAGTATGTGCAGGAGAGGAGTGTGGAAGGTATGACCAGGGACAATATGTGCAGGAGAGGACTGTGGAAACTTCGACAGGGGACAGTTTGTGCATGGAAGGGGTGTGGAAGGTATGACGGGCCAGTATGTGTAGGAGAGGAGTGTGGGAGATATGACAGGGGCCAGTATGTACAGGAGAGGAGTGTGGAACAGAGCTTTCTGTTTGTACACAAACTGAATCCTAATAAACAGTTTATTATGCTTTAGTTATGAATGAGCAGAGTTGGTGATTGGTACTGATCACCAACCAGAAAATTACATATTTACCGGCCCCTTCTCTGCTCTCCATCCTGAAAGCATCCCTCGTAGTAGCTGGGGGATGAGGGGGGCCAGGGGAGCACACAGGGGCCCTGGGGCAGCAGGACTTGGATAGGAGGGGTGGCATATAGAGGAACTGATCCCCTATTTTCCTCCTGCAGCCGCTGAATGCATGCGGGATGGAGAGGAAGAGAAGCAGGCTTTTAGCGGCTGCAGGAGGAAAATGGAGGGTATTGGTTCCTCTATAGGTCGCCCATCCTATCCAGGTGTACAGGGAATCTGCACTGTGACCCCAGTAGTTATGCCCATGATAGAGGGTATGACAGGGGTCAGTATGTGCAGGAAAGGTGTGTGGAGGTTATGGCAAGGGCCAGTACGTACAAGAGAGGAGTGTGAAGGGAATAACGAGGGCCAGTATGTGCAAGAGAGGAGTATGAAGAGTATACCATGGACCAACTTGTGCAAAAGAGGAAAGTAAAGGGTATAACATGGGCCAGTATGTGCAGGAGAGAGGTGTGGATAGTATGACTGCGGGCAGTATGTTAAGGATTAGAGTAGGATTTTACATGGGCCAGGATGTGCACAAAAAGCGTGGAGAGTATGACAATGGGCAATATGTGTAGGAGAAAAATGCTGAAGGATATGACAGCATTTAGTATGTGCAGGACAGGAGTTCCCGAGGGTGTGACAAGGGAAGCATGTGCAGAGGATAATTGTGGAGGGTATGACACAGGGAAGTTTGTGCAAAAGAGGAGTGGAAAAGGTATGGCAGCGAGCATTATGTGTAAGAAATGAGTGCCAGAGAGTATGACAGTGAGCACTATGTGCAGGAGAGGTTTTCTGGTATGCCAGTAGGCAGTGTATGCAGGAGGAGTGTTCCAAAAGGTATGAAAAAAATATGTGTGTGGACGAGGAGTGCTAAAATATTTGACAGAAAGTAGTATTTGTAGGTGTGAAGAGTATGATGCAATGTGTGGTGGGTGATGAAAGAATGTCTGTCTCTACCATGGTTTGATTACTGTTGAGTGGATAATGTGGTTGCTGGGGACCTGTCAGCAACCCCTGTAGGGATTGGATCTTTATTCATATTCGTTCTTGGTAGGCAAATCATCCAACAGTAAAAGGGAAATTGATTTTTTTTTTTTTAACATTGCAGGGTGGATTGCAATTCCCATCTGTTAGCAGGTGGATAGGGCTGTGAGTGATGGGGGGATCTGGGCTCCGCTCTAAGGCCCCATTCACACCTGAGCTTAGCGTTTTAGGCAGAAAGGCAGAAAGTCGCGTGATTTTACAGCGATTTTGTACAGGTCAAAAGGTCACCAATGTAAAAAGCAGAAAAACGCCTGTAATCTGCCTAAAAGTTCCAGAACTTGTCTGAGCTTCAGCAGTTTTGGAGCTTCTGGCTTCAAGCGTTTTGGAGTGAAGATGTGAACCATCTCCATAGAGAATAACAGATTTTTTCCCCTCCAGAGAAGCCCGGAGCTGATACAGGGTATAGGCAGAGGGCTGGCATGACTAGATTAGCAGGGAACCTAAGGGTTAAACGTTAGGGGCGTGTGGAAATGAGGGGAGTGGGGGTGGCCTGAGCAGCTAGTTTTTTCCCGGGGTAGGAGGAGCCGCAGGGAACGTGCAGGTCACTCACAGGGCAGCGTGTTGAGAGGAAGCTTGTGCTGCAGCTTCTGTCTCCTAGAATGACTAACATGGCGGATTTCATTGCGCAATTGCACGCCGCGGCGGCGTCTCGAGGGGCTGACTGGATCCAGTAGCAGATCTCAGCCATCGCCCGGGAGCCTGTGCAGGATCCTGAAGAAGGTACTTCTGGGGGCCGGCGTGCTAGGAGGTCTAGGCCTCCTGAGCGCTTCTCTCCCCCCACTTCCCCCCGAGCTCAGCGCCATTTTGGGAGCCCACCTCAGGTGGCCCCTCCAGGCGCCCTTGCCCCGACACCCATTCCGGCGGCAAGGAGTAGCGCTGTGAGGAATCCCCGTCGCAGGCGGAGCTCGTCTGGCAGTGACCGAGGCGCAGTCTCCCCCCCCGGTCCCGCCAGCGCGTCGCGGAAGAGTGGATCGGGCGGCTGCTGCCCTTGGCGATGCTCCGGTCAGGGAGGCAGCCCGGCGTGGAAGAGGTCGTTCGCGGGCGCCGGCCTGTGGTCCGGTGCGGCCGGCGGTCCCCCCCCACAACTCGGCTTCCCTGGACGGGTCCGCTCTCCGGTCGGGGGCGGAGATGGGATGGAGGACGGCAGGATAACTGAGCGCGGAAGTTCGGGTGCTGCTGGAGCAGGAGCGAGGCCCGGGGGCTGGGAACGGTGCTTCCAGACCTGGAGTCGGTGCCTCTTCGTTGGTGGTCCCGTCAGTGGCAAGTCACCTTGATGCAGCTGTCCTCCGGTCGGAAGGGGAACTTTCCAGCTCCGAGGACGAGCGGTGGGATGCGGACACAACGGTGGATGCAGGACGTGCGGCTGTGGGACCTTCTCCTGTGCAGCCGGGTAAGTCACATGCTAACACGCTTTCTTCTTTACAGGCTGTATTGGGGGGTTTGCTGGGGTTTGGGGCGGGGGGCAGGGTGTTTCCCCTCCCCCGCCAGTGTTGGTTAGCACCCCTACACCCCACGCGGCGGTTGCCGTGGCTGCTCCGTCGGGTGCAGGGGGGAATTGCAAGGTCTTTTGTCGGGTTTGCGCTCTCTAGTTCAGCAATTTGAGGTGGGGCCGGTCAACTCTTCCCCTGTGTCCGGGTGGGTTCCCGCTCAGTCCACACCAGTGGTAGCAGCGGGGTCAGGGGAGGTGGCGGGTCAGGCGCCAGAGGGGGGGGGGGCGTTGGGTCCCATGGTTCCCCCAGTGGCGGACAAGCAGGCTAGTGGAAAAGATTCTGGTAAAACAGCAGACATTGTGCGTTTGGCGGATGCTGCCAAGTGTGAGGTCTATGTGTGTTTTGAGGGCCCATTGGGGTCACATCTCAAGTCGGAGGTGAGGGAAAAAATCTGGAAAGGTGAGTACGTGGAGATTTTTTCCTTATTGCCCCTCGAGAAGTTTAGCCTGGATAGGGTTAAACCTGACGAGTCGAAAAAGGAGGCGGAAGAAAAGCGTCGTTATCGCCTTATTCCTCGCTCCTTTGTTAACTGGCTTCAGGCGTTCGCCATATTAGCTAGTGTAATTGGTGAGAAACAGCCTGAGTGCTGCTCGGCGTTGTTTTGTTACCAGGATGCCATTGGGGAGGCTCACAGGGTTTACCGCAGGCTTGGCTGCGGTACGATGAACAATTTTGTCAGCGTAAAGCCGTTCGCCCGTCTATCCACTGGGATCATAAAGATATTAGCTTATGGATGAAGCTTATGTCTTCGGCGCACTCCCCCAGGGCGTTTTTTCAGGGGAAGGTCGGTGGTTCAGAGTCCCCAGGGCAGTCGGCCGCAAAGAAAAAAGGGGTTTGTTGGCAGTACAATGAAGGAGCCTGCAGGTTTGGAAACGGTTGCCGTTTCAAGCACGAGTGCTCCGGCTGCGGAGGTAGCCACTCATTGTCCAGGTGTTTTAAACAAGGTAAGGGACGGGCTGGGGAAGCTTCAAGAAAGAGGTGATGGTAGTAAGGATGCTTCCTTTTCTAAATAGATACCCGGACCGGGCGGCTGCCCGACTCCTGGAAATGGGTTTTAGGGATGGGTTCCGCATTCCGTGTTCATTGGAACTCATCCCCCCAGTGGCTCGGAATTTGCGTTCTGCATTGGAGCATCCGAGGGTGGTTTCGGACAAATTGGCCAAGGAAGTGTCACCGGCCCCTCCATTGTTGAACTTGGTTGTATCTCCCTTGGGGGTGGTCCCCAAGAAGGAGCCTGGAAAATTCCGGTTAATTCACCATTTGTCCTTTCCAAAGGGGGGGTCGGTCAACGATGCCATTGACCCAGAGGCCTGCTCGGTGTCATATACTTCATTTGATGCGGCCGTGTGCTGGGTCAGGCGGTATGGCAAGGGGGCTCTTATGGCAAAGACGGATGTGGAAGCAGCATTTCGGCTCTTGCCCGTTCACCCGGATAGTTTTTACCTGCTGGGATGCAGTTGGCAGGACTCGTTCTACGTTGACCTCTGTCTGCCGATGGGCTGTTCGGTCTCATGCTCGCTGTTTGATACGTTCAGTTCATTCCTGGAGTGGGTGGTCCGGGATGTGTCGGGCATCAATTCTATCATTCATTATTTGGACGATTTTTTGTGCGTGGGTCCTCCGTCATCGGGGGTGTGCGGGGTCTTGCTGGCTACATTGCAGCATGTCGCTGATCGTTTCGGGGTCCCTTTGGCGCCGGATAAGACGGTGGGTCCTGTGTCC
Organism: Rana muscosa; assembly: GCA_029206835.1. Lineage (NCBI taxonomy): Eukaryota > Metazoa > Chordata > Amphibia > Anura > Ranidae > Rana > Rana muscosa. The sequence continues at coordinate 937,746,531 of CM055118.1, read as the reverse complement.
GAGATCAGTTTTTTGGGCATTGTAATCGATTCCCGGGCCATGGAGTACCGCCTGCCGGAGGACAAGTTACATGACCTTCAGGCGACGGTTCGTTCAGTGGCTGGTACACGGAAAATTCAGTTGAGGCAGCTTCAGTCCCTGTTGGGAAAGCTGAATTTTGCGTGTCGGATCATTCCAATGGGTCGGGTGTTTTGCCGCCGCCTATCATCTGCCACGGCGGGTGTGTTTTCCCCCAGGCATTACATCACTCTCAAGCGGGAGCACCGGGAGGACTTGCGTGTTTGGCAGGTCTTCTTGGATTCTTACAATGGCCGGTCGGTATGGATGACAGGCCCTGTTAGCAATTTTGACCTGGATTTTTATACCGAAGCGGCCGGGTCGTCTGGTTTTGGGGCGTACGTGGGGGGGGCGGTGGTGTGCGGATAAGTGGCCGGAGGATTGGCGGGGGGCTGGGTTCCTGCGCAACTTGGTTTTGCTGGAACTGTTCCCGGTCGTGGTGGCATTGGAAATTTGGGGCGATATCTTTCGGGATCGGAAGATTCGCCTTCACTGTGACAATTTGGGGGTGGTGCAGGTTATTAATAAAGTTAATGCTTCATCGTTGCCAGTTGTGCGCTTGCTGCGTTACTTGGTATTGCGCTGCTTACAAATTAATGTTTTTCTTTATGCGGTACACATTCCGGGGACGACTAACGCAGTGGCTGATGCTTTGTCTCGATTTCAGTGGGACAGGTTCCGGGAGTTGGCACCGGGAGCGGAGCAACACGGGTTTCCTTGTCCCCAGCATCTTTGGCACCTGGCGTTGGAACCATCGCAGGTCTGATACGGAATTCTGTGAGCAGTGGTACGTGGTCTGCATATGCTAAGATCTGGCGGGAGTGGTGTGATCTGCAGGGTAGAGTGGGGCAGGTGTCAGGGGATGGGGTAGTCTCCTTATTGTTATATTGGTTTATGTTTTGAGAGGGGGGTGTCGGCCTCGGCCATGGATAAGAAGATTGCTGGCTTGGCCTTTTGGTTTAAAATGGCGGGGGGTGGGGATCCCACTAAGTCGTTCGGGGTTCGTCAGGCGTTGAAGGGTTACAGAAAGGGCAGGAGGTCCCGGGACAGCAGGCGCCCGGTTACGTTTCCCAAGTTGCACCAGTTGCTGGGTCAGGTGAGTAGGGTTTGTTTTTCCAGCTATGAAGCCAGCCTGTTTCGGGCGGCTTTTACGTTAGCCTTTTACGGAGCTTTCCGGTTGAGCGAACTGGTCAGCCCTTCTAGGAAGGTTGGGGGTGGCATTCTGGTGGGTGACATTTGTTGTGAGGGTGCGGCAGTGGCGATTTACCTGCGGCGGTCTAAGACGGACCAATTGGGAAAAGGTAAGTACGTTCACGTGTACGAGGTGCCATCGGCGTTAGTTTGTCCGGTGGCAGCAGTACGGGAGTTTTTGGCGATACGCCCGCCTGTGGGGGATCGTTTTTAGTGCATCAGGACGGCTCGTCCTTATCAATGTTCCAGTTTCGTTCAGTGTTCAGGAAGTGTTTGGTGGAAGGGGGGTACGACCCTTCGGATTATTCGGCCCACTCCTTCCGCATCGGGGCTGCCACGGAGGCAGCCAGATGGGGTTTGGATAAGTCGGTCATAAAACGAATAGGGCGATGGGAATCGGAACGTTTTAAGCTGTATGTTCGCCCTCAATTGATTTAGTTGCTTAGTGTATAAGGTTATCTTGGAAGTGGTGGTGGGTACTGTTATATGGTGGTGGTGGTTCCATGTGCTCAAAATTTTTCTTACAGAACATCCCGTTGGCCTCGTGTGGATCATGGGCCACTCTTATGTTTATTGGGGAGCCCTACGGGCAGACGTTCGGCCGAACGGCCGCCAGTTGGGAGTTCCAAGGGAGGTGGCGAAGGTGGGATGGATCGGGATTCCGGGCATGCTGTGGAGCAAGGTGTTACCGGAGGTTCATAAATATTCCCGCCTGGATCGGGCCCCTGATGTATTGGTACTGCATGACGGGGGCAATGATTTGGGAGTCAGGTCCATGCGGCATTTGGTTAGGGATATTAAATTTGATGTACTACGTATTCGCGCTGATTTTCCCCAAACCCAGGTAGTGTGGTCCGATATTATTGGCCGCACGTCTTGGAGGTGGGCTCGGTCAGTGGACAGGATTAACAAGGCCCGCATCAAAGTGAATAAGGAGGTGGGCAGGTTTGTTGTACGCAACGGGGGGATGGTGGTCCGTCATAGGGACCTTGAAGTGGACACTGTTCAGTATCTTAGGGGGGATGGTGTTCATCTAAATGCTGTGGGGATTGATTTATGGTGTTTGGCGTTGCAGGACGGCATCCAAAGAGCCCTGCGTTGTGTGGGTCGTCCACAGGTGTAAGGTCTCACACCTGTGGGCGGTGGCGGTTGGGGATTCTTGGAGGCAGTAGACAATGTGACCAATTTGGCAGAAGTGGGGAACCATCAAGGTATGGGATCCTCGGGTGATGCCAGCTAACCCACTGAACACTGGCCCACAGGCCAGCAGCCAGCAGGACCCACAGGCCAGCGGCCAGGAGGACCCCAGCGGCCAGCAGGACCCACAGGTCAGTTGGCGGCCAGCAGGACCCACAAGTCGGCTGGCGGCCAGCAGGACCTACAGGTCAGCTGGTGGCCAGCAGGACCCACAGGTCAGCTGGGGGCCAGCAGGACCTACAGGTCAGCTGGTGGCCAGCAGGACCCACAGGTCAGCTGGCGGCTAGCAGGACCTACAGGTCAGCTGGTGGCCAGCAGGTCCCACAGGTCAGCTGGCAGCCAGCAGGACCCACAGGTCAGTGGCTTGCTCCCAGCAGGACCCACAAGCAATGGCCAGCTCCCAGCAGGACCCACAGCCCATTGGAGTTACTACCAAACTTCCAGTGCTGCAAATCAAATGTACAGTGCACTTAAAACAAACAGTCCATCAGAGAGCAACTGCTCTTGTGCACATTGCTGGACAAAGATGGGCTCAATCAAGTGGCTGACAGATTCCTCCCTCCACACAAGTGGGTGGATGTGGGAAGAATCCCCCCTTACTGTGACTGTCCCCTGACAGAATACACTGGTCAACACTGGTGCGGTTTGGCTGCAAGCAGCTAATTGAGCAAGGATTTCCAGCAGAAGATGATATAACAATGGGTTTCTGCCTAACATAGAGGGTTACACACCGATCAAAGTTCAGCCCCTGCTGAACCCGATGAATTCTGATCTGTGTGTACCCAGCTTTACCTTATCCCTTGCTTCACCTGGCTCTCTGCAATTCTGTTACTGGTCCCCTGCAGCTCCTGTGTATGTTAGGAATGACATTGGTCACACTCCAGCCTCCACTTCATACCATACGGGGTTAATCTTCCTCTATATGTGATGATGTGTTAGACCCCTTTCACACTGAGCCGCCCATAGCGTCGGCGGTAAAACGCTGCTATTTTTACCGCTGACGCTATGGTGGATTTGCGGCGCATTTCGGCCGCTAGCGGGGTGGTTTTACCCCCGCTAGCGGCCGAGAAAGGGTTAAAACCGCCGGCAATGCGCTGCTGAAGCAGCGCATTGCGAGCGGTATAGCCACGCTGTCCCATTGATTTCAATGGGCAGCAGCGGTGGAGGAGCGGTATATACACCGCTCCAAAGATGCTGCTAGCAGGACTTTTTTTTACCATCCTGCTAGCGCACCACTCCAGTGTGAAAGCCCTTGGGGCTTTCACACTGGAGACAATGGAGCAGCTTTTTAAGGGCGGATTGCAGGCGCTATTTTTAACGCTATAGTGCCTGCAATACGCTCCAGTGTAAAAGGGGTCTTAGGGAGGAGGAGAACGCTGGAGCTGGCTGGAGCATAGAATCAGGTAAGTAAAAAAAGGCTATACCCCCTTCTCCCCTTCCCCTCCCCCACACTGCAAGAGTGGGCTTCTTCTGTACTTTCTTGTGCTGGGATAAGAAATCACATCCTTTGCTGTGTATATTCTTGAACAGGTTAGGAATTAGTGTGACATTTCAGGTGCTACATACATGTAATCCACATACTGTAGACATTATATCTAATTAAAAATCATTATTTTTAGAAGATATAATGTGTATGTGGATTACATCTTATGTAGCACCTGAAATGTCACACTAATTCCTAACCTGTTGAAGAATTTTACTTTCAATAAACCTGCAGTGAAAAGTACAGAGCAGGTTCACATCACAGTATGCAGAGCAGAGGAGACTTACAGTAAGTAGAAGTGGATCCAGTCTCCCTTCTGTGCTGTACACAATCTTCACTCTGCCCTGGAGGAGGTCTCTGCTGTGTGCTGGGCGGGACCCAATCATCAATGCTGCAGTGTGAGGTTCTTTCTTCCCCGCAGGGACTGTACCAGCTCTGATCTGGGGTAGGGGGGGGACTCAGGAACTCAAGGAGGGAGCCTGGAAATGGGTGTATCTGCTGCCACAGAGCAACACACAGGGGCACATACATTTTGTTTTGGGCTGGCAATAGGGGAATACAAGGGATACAACTAGATTTTGTGGGCAGATTTTCCTGCTCACAACCTGGCGCTCCCTCCAACCCCCCTGTACCGCCCCTGCTTGCACCCATCCAGCTCCCAGCCTGAGCCAGTGAGTCACACCCCCTCTGCCTGCCTCTGAAGACTCCGTCTGCGGGAGTTGTAGTTTCCGGCTGCTGCGCACCGCTGCTCAGTTCTCTCCACCCATCGCCACCAGGAACTTGAGCACGGTCCGGACTACAACTCCCAGAATGCAGCACAGGAGCAACACAGCCAATCGGCGGCCGCCACGATCGACCTCCTGCTGCCTGCATAAAAAAAAATATGTCAGCAGACAGCAGCCCTTTTGAGTATAAGTTTGGCGGCCTGGGGGGAAATTTCCACTCTGCACCCCTTGCCAGCCCGCCCCTGGGTACCAGCGTGGGGAAGGTTCAGAGGGTATGATCCTTGAGCCGGTGCACTGCGGCTGGGATCTTTGAGGGCCACGCTGGTACAAGGGAAATAAAAGGTCAATGCCTTCAATTGTCTCCAACAGGGTGCTATATCTGTAAAGGATTGTGTTTAGTGATTTAAAATGTCTTTGGGTTTATTGTTATGGTTTTTAAGTGGTTAATAAAATGGGCAAGCGGCCAATTTTACTCCAAAATGGTTGTCGCCTGTTTATTTATAGTTTAAGGTTAAGTTGGGGGGTAAGAAGGTAATGGTGGTTTATCTGACTTAATATAGTCAAGCGTTTTGTAGCTTCAGGCTTCAAGCTACAAAACGCTCAGGTGTGAATGGGGCCTAAGAACTCATAGGAAACATCAGCAGAATATCAGCTTATATATTGGATAAGATTCAAAATTAAATTTGTTCCCCTGTGCTGGCTGGAGAAATTTGTATTGCTTTCGTGTAAATTTCCCCTCTTGGTAATACATTTAGCGTCTGTCATTTTCTCTTTTTACATCACATTTGTATTTTAGAAGAGAAGTAAAGCAGCCTAGCAAAATGACTGATGCATGGCCCTATTACATTCAGGAAATGGTAAAACATTATAACTTGTATTTTTCCCAAGGAATTGCAAACCTTGCTGTCATTTGTCTACTAACACTCCAGTCAGCATGAGTATGAGTTAGCATTGTTTTTATCCCAACATCCGGGGTTTTATATTGAATTTTAAAGAACGTTTTCCTCTAGGTTTATTCAGTGCTGTGTTGCGTAGGTGCAAAAATGCTTCACAGTGGGTAAAATTATAATTGAATTGTGAAAAGAGAACATGTATTGATAGTACACTAAACACACAATAAAAGAATGGCATAACAGCTAGTAATGGGTTCTTTCTTGTTTCTATATACCTATGCTCTTTATCAGAGCCCCAATCGCAAGCTTATTGTTTCAACATAAATGTTAGGTTGTGTACTTTAAAATCAAAGGGCTTTGGTGGTTCTATTTTTGCTAATCCTAGTTTCTCTCAGCTATATGCCTCCCTCCTTGTAGTCTGTACGACCCTGTCTCAGATGAACTGATAACAGGGACAATTATTTCCAGCTAGAGGATCCTTGTATACACAGGCTGAGACTGCACCTTTACTTACATTACTTATACAGATGACTTTGTTAGTCTAGGTTTAGCTTTTGATTATCCACATTTTGAAAATAATTTATATATAACACACACTTTATTTACATTTTTGTAAATATTTTATCTTTTCATGTGACAACACTGAAGAAATGACACTTTGCTACAATGTAAAGTAGTGAGTGTACAGCTTGTATAACAGTGTAAATTTGCTTTCCCCTCAAAATAACTCACTACACTGTCATTATTGTCTAAATCGCTGGCAAGTTCACCAGAGCTTCACAGGTTGCCACTGGAGTCCTCTTTCACTCCTCCATGACAACATTATTAAGCTGGTGGATGTTAGAGACCTTGCGCTCCTCCACCTTCTGTTTGAGGATGCCCCACAGATGCTCAATAGGGTTTAGGTCTGGAGACATGCTTGGCTAGTCTATCACCTTTACCCTCAGCTTCTTTAGCAAGGCAGTGGTCAACTTGGAGGTGTGTTTGGGGTCATTATCCTGTTAGAATACTGCCCTGCAGCCCATACTGCTCTGCTTCGGTATGTCGCAGTACATGTTGGCATTCATGGTTCCCTCAATGAACTGTTTCTCCACAGTGCCGGCAGCACTCATGCAGCCCCAGACCATGACACTCCCACCACCATGCTTGACTATAGGCAAGACACACTTGTCTTTGTACTCCTCACCTTATTTGTCGCCACACACGCTTGACACCATCTGAACCAAATACGTTTATCTTGGTCTCATCAGACCACAGAAGATGGTTCCTGTAATCCATGTGTCATGGATATGCATTAATGTCTGTCTGCCATCTTACCTTCCTCCTCATGTGTTCATCTAGAGACCAGACCTCCTTCACCTGGCTTCCTTTATAATCTCCTCCCAGCCTGACTCCACCCCAGGCCCTATCACTGAACACTATATTAACCTGTGCACTGCAAGCCTGCTTTGCTGATCAACGTGTTTGTTAGGCATTGTGTGTTTGGGTTCCTGCCTGCCGTGTGCTACGTCTGTCTCTCTGTTACGTTATTGGCTTGTCCCCGACCATCCCTGTCTGCTCGTGACCCTTGACCTTCGGCTCGTTCTTCGTTATCCTTGTCTGCTTGTGGCCCCTGACCTTCGGCTTGTTATTCGGTTCTCTCTATCGTGTGCTGCTGCTTCCCCTTATCCTACGGGGCGTGAGCTAGGAAACTCCAGGGGCCGCGACCTGGTCCCAGCCTGCAGCGTAACATCCTCACCACTAGAGGCCCTGGAGAAGACCAGCTGGGTCTTAGACTCCGCGCCCTGGGGAATCTTGGCTCTCGCTTCCGTTGGGATCCCGGTTGTGCTCCTCTGGTCCCGCTTTCCACAACCACCCAGTTTCCTATCCACAGAAGCCAGCCATAGGGTTCACTACCTCGCGGTGCACTCCTGTCCCCCTACGGTGTGCATCTGTCACCTGGCCACAGGTGACCCTGACAGTTTGATCAGCCATGAACCCGGCTGACATCCCGCTTCCCGCGGATGATCCATTGCAGGGCATAGTTCGCAGACTTGAGACCCAGGAATCAAATCAGACCCAGGTGATGCGATTCCTCCAGGATCTGGCTTCTCGATTCGAGCAGCTTCAGGTCTCCTTGGGAACCCCGAATCCGCAACCCCAAGTACAACCAGCGGCTGTACCTATCGCACCAGTCGCAGCCTCACACTCACTAAGATTGCCAGCTCCGTTCCGTTTCTCTGGGGACTCCAAGGCCTGCAGGGGGTTTCTCAGCCAATGCACTATTCATTTTGAGCTTCAGCCTCAAAGCTTCCTATCTGACCGGGCTAAGGTAGCCTATATCATTTCCCTCCTCTCCGGTGAAGCTTTGGCCTGGGCTGCCCCCCTGTGGGAGAGGAACGATCCGGTGGTTTCCAGTCTGTCCGAATTCTTGAAGCTCTTTCGTAATATCTTCGAAGAGCCGGCTCGGGCTTCTTCAGCGGCTAGTGCTGTCTTACGTCTTCGCCAAGAATCTAGTTCAGTGGGGCAATATGCTCTTCAGTTCCGTATCCACACAGCTGAATTGAGCTGGAATAATGAGGCCCTGGTCGCTACCTTTTTACATGGCCTCTCTGACCGAGTGAAAGACGAATTAGCGGGAAGAGCCATTCCCGTCGGTCTGGACGATGTAATTTCATTATGCAACCAGATCGACATTCGTTTTCAAGAGAGGTCCTTAGAAAAAAGACGCCAGCACTCTCTGGGTCCTAGCCAGTCTGAGCTCCCCTCCCTTCATTCCGTGGAGCATCCTCTTCCTGCTGAAGAACCTATGCAGCTGGGCCGGACCAGACTAACCCCCGAAGAACGTGCTAGGCGCAGAACTCTGGGCTTGTGCCTCTATTGTGGGGGCAAGGGTCATTTTCGTGACTCCTGCTCGCTTCGTCCGGGAAACGCTCGGGTCTAATACATTTGGAAGGTGGAGTATTGGACCCAGAAACATCACCTTCTCGCCTGCTCTTGCCGGTGTCCCTTCATGTAGGCACTTCTCCTCAGTCAACCCTTGCATACCTGGATTCCGGGGCTGCCGGCAATTTCATGGATTGGAGAACTGCTTCTTCTATGAAGCTTACCCTTTCACCTCTCACTACCCCATTGGTAGTCTCGGCAATTGATGGCACTGTTCTCCCAGGGGGCCCTATTCGCTTCCAGACGCTACCCATTAGGATGTCGGTAGGGATTCTCCACCAGGAGTGGATATCCTTTCTTATTCTACCCAAGGCCTCTACCCCAGTTGTATTGGGCCTCCCTTGGCTACAGCTCCACTCTCCACATGTGGACTGGGTCTCTGGGCAGATCCTGGCCTGGGGTTCCTCATGTTTCTCGTCGTGTCTTCTCAAGGTGACCCCCAAGGAGAGTCTTCCGGTTGCTGCCACTTCTGTTTCTTCTGATCTTCCCGCCGCATACAGCGATTACCGGGATGTGTTCTGTAAAAAATCAGCTGAGGTGCTTCCTCCCCACAGGTCTTTTGACTGTGCTATTGATCTTGTCCCCGGAGCAACTCTACCCAGGGGTCGTACCTACCCTCTGTCCATCCCAGAGACCCAGGCCATGTCGGAGTATGTAGCAGAGAATCTGGAGAGAGGGTTCATCCGGAAATCCTCATCGCCTGCAGGGGCAGGGTTCTTTTTTGTTGCCAAAAAGGATGGTACCTTAAGACCCTGCATCGATTATCGGGGTTTAAATGCGGTTACTATTAAAAATCGATACCCCTTACCCTTAATATCTGAGCTATTCGATAGGTTGAAGGGTGCCTCCATTTTCACCAAGTTGGATCTCAGAGGCGCGTACAATCTCATTCGAATACGGGAGGGTGACGAATGGAAGACTGCATTTAACACTAGAGACGGGCATTACGAATATCTGGTGATGCCTTTTGGTCTGTGTAATGCTCCAGCCGTGTTTCAAAACTTTGTCAATGAAATCTTCAGAGATCTGCTGTACCAGTTTGTTGTCATCTATCTGGATGACATTCTGATCTTTTCTGAAAATCTGCTCGTCCACAGAAACCATGTCCGCACTGTACTTCAACGTCTTAGAGAGAACAATCTCTATGCCAAGCTGGAGAAATGTTCCTTTGAATGTTCTGAGGTCCTGTTTTTGGGGTGCTTTGTCTCATGTTCGGGGCTTCGTATGGACCCTGGGAAGGTCTTGGCTATCACCAACTGGCCTCTTCCTGCTAGCCTCAAGGCCACACAGCGCTTTCTTGGCTTCACTAATTATTATAGGCAGTTCATAAGGAATTACTCTTCCATTGCCGCGCCTATTATCGCTTTGACCAAGAAGGGTGTGAATGCCAGAGACTGGCCTCCCGAAGCTGTCTCTGCATTTCACAACCTGAAACAGGCCTTTGTTTCTGGCCCCCTCTTGAGGAGACCAAATCCTGGGAATGCATTTTTTATTGAAGTGGACGCTTCCTCAATGGGGGTGGGAGCTGTGCTTCTTCAAATCTTTGAGAAGAGACGCCAACCATGTGCGTTCTTCTCCAAAAAATTTTCTCAGGCAGAGAGGAATTATGCCATCGGTGATCGGGAACTTCTCGCAATTAAATTGGCGTTAGAGGAGTGGCGTCATCTCTTGGAGGGTTCCCCTCACTCCATAACGATCTTTACCGATCACAAGAATTTACAGTATCTACAGAATGCTAAACGTCTGAATCCTAGACAGGCCAGGTGGAGTCTCTTCTTTGCCCGTTTTAATTTCACGATTACCTACAAACCTGGTTCCTGCAACGGTCGGGCTGATGCGCTCTCTAGGTCATTTGACACTTTGGACGAGGAGTCCGCCCCTGAACCTGAGCCGATCATTCCCACCTCATGCATTGTTGCCCACTCTACCACCCTGAAGTCTAAAATTCCGCCTGGTAAGACCTTTGTCCCCACTGGGCTAAGAGCTAAGATCCTTCGTTGGGGACATGATTCCAAGGTGGCAGGGCATTCTGGATTCCTCCGATCCTTCCTACTCATCAGTCGTCACTACTGGTGGCCTAATCTCCGCTCAGACGTCAAAGACTACGTTAAAGCTTGTCATGTCTGTGCTCAGTCCAAATCCTCCACACAAGCTCCTGCTGGTCTCCTCATGCCCTTGCCTATTCCTAAGGAACCCTGGGCCCATATTGCCATGGATTTTATCACCGATCTCCCACTGTCTGAGAATAATACAGTCATTTGGGTGGTAATCGATCGATTCTCCAAGATGGCTCATTTTGTTCCTCTTCCTGGTCTTCCTTCTGCCCCTGCCTTGGTTCCCATTTTCATTCGAGAAATTCTCCGCCTACATGGGGTCCCTTCTCATATTGTTTCCGACAGGGGAGTCCAATTCACGTCTCGTTTTTGGAGAGCCTTTTGCAAATCCCTCAATATTGTCTTGGATTTTTCTTCTTCTTACCATCCCCAATCCAATGGACAGACTGAGAGGGTTAATCAGGAGTTAGAGGTCTTTCTTCGCACCTTTGTGTCTTCTCACCATGACGATTGGTCCTCTCTACTCCCGTGGGCAGAATTCTCCCATAACAATCATGTGAATACCAGTTCGCAGAAGACACCCTTTTTTACAGTTTATGGAAAACACCCTCAACTTCCTCTTCCTATGATCTGTTCTCCAGACATTCCAGCTTTGGCTTCGGTTCAGGAGTCTCTCAATTCCGTTTGGGGTCACGTTCATGATTCCCTCCGGGCAGCTGCTGAAAAATTCAAAGGCTTTGCCGACCGCCGCAGGCGTAAACCGCCTTCTCTTCAGCCAGGGGACAAAGTCTGGCTCTCTACCAGGAACATCAAGCTCCGAGTTCCTTCTCTGAAGTTTGCTCCACGATTCATCGGTCCATACACGGTAACTGCTAAACTGAATCCGGTTTGTTTCAAACTCCAGATTCCTAAGAGCCTTAAAATCACTAACTCCTTTCATGTTGCTCTTCTAAAGCCTTTAGTCCTCAATAAATTCTCTCGTCCTCTTCCTACCGTGGCGCCTGTCTCTGAGGATAATCAGGAGTACGAGATCAGTCAAATTCTGGACTCCCGACTCTGTAAAGGCGTTCTTCAGTACCTCGTTCATTGGAAAGGGTTTGGTCCTGAGGAGAGGTCTTGGATCACTGCATCTGAGGTCTTTGCACCTCGTCTGTTAAAGGAGTTTCATCTGAAGTTTCCCTCTAAACCTGGGCCCAGGCGGGGAAGGGGGAGGCCTCGTAAGAGGGAGGGTACTGTCATGGATATGCATTAATGTCTGTCTGCCATCTTACCTTCCTCCTCATGTGTTCATCTAGAGACCAGACCTCCTTCACCTGGCTTCCTTTATAATCTCCTCCCAGCCTGACTCCACCCCAGGCCCTATCACTGAACACTATATTAACCTGTGCACTGCAAGCCTGCTTTGCTGATCAACGTGTTTGTTAGGCATTGTGTGTTTGGGTTCCTGCCTGCCGTGTGCTACGTCTGTCTCTCTGTTACGTTATTGGCTTGTCCCCGACCATCCCTGTCTGCTCGTGACCCTTGACCTTCGGCTCGTTCTTCGTTATCCTTGTCTGCTTGTGGCCCCTGACCTTCGGCTTGTTATTCGGTTCTCTCTATCGTGTGCTGCTGCTTCCCCTTATCCTACGGGGCGTGAGCTAGGAAACTCCAGGGGCCGCGACCTGGTCCCAGCCTGCAGCGTAACATCCTCACCACTAGAGGCCCTGGAGAAGACCAGCTGGGTCTTAGACTCCGCGCCCTGGGGAATCTTGGCTCTCGCTTCCGTTGGGATCCCGGTTGTGCTCCTCTGGTCCCGCTTTCCACAACCACCCAGTTTCCTATCCACAGAAGCCAGCCATAGGGTTCACTACCTCGCGGTGCACTCCTGTCCCCCTACGGTGTGCATCTGTCACCTGGCCACAGGTGACCCTGACACCATGTCCTTAGTCTGCTTGTCTTCAGCAAACTGTTTGCAAGTTTTCTTGTGCATCATCTTTAGAAGACCTGAAGGAGGCAACTCCGAAACATGTTGTCATAGCAACCGCAATAATCACAGCTAGAGGAGATAGCACGTACAGCTAGGCTCCCCCTCCAAGGCTACGAGTGATGTCACGCCTGGCCGGCTGGTCCGTGCTAAGCGTGTGTTAGCAGGGAAGACAGGGAAGCAGACCTACTACGCTTACCTTCATACCCAACTATAACAGAGCTGCAACCGCCACACGAGCCAATCGCCTGGTATAGACCAAGAGAGGAGGTTTAGAACCAAGAGACCTGTCTACATGCTTAAAAACAAGCACATGTTTGTGAGTGCAATCCTCATTATTTTAATTGTCAAGCTCTTTACAATAAATACAGTGTCACAATAGGGTGCGTGCGCTCTTTTCTCCCTTTATATATCATCTTTAGAAGAGGCTTCCTTCTGGGATGACAGCCGTGCAGACCAATTTGATGCAGTGTGCGACGTATGGTCTGAGCACTGACAGGCTGACCCACCACCCCTTCAACCTCTGCAACAATGCTGGCAGCACTTGTATGCCTATTAACCAAAGACAACCTCTGGATATGACGCGGAGCACGTGCACTCAACTCCTTTGGTTGACCATGGCGAGGCCTGTTCTGAGTGGAACCTGTCCTGTTAAACAGCTGTATGATCTTGGCCACCATGCTGCAGCTCAGTTTCAGGGTCTTGGCAATCTTCTTATAACCTAGGCCATCTTTATGTAGAGCAACAATTCTTTTTTTCTGATCCTCAGAGTTCTTTGCCATGAGGTGCCATGTTGAACTTCCAATGACCAGTATGAGAGAGTGAGAGCGATAACACCAAATTTAACACACATGCTCCCCATTCACACCTGAGACCTTGTAACACTAATGAGTCACATGAAACCGGGGAGGGAAAATGGCTAATTGGGCCCAATTTGGAAATTTTCACTTAGGGGTGTACTCACTTTGTTGCCAGCGGTTTAGACAATAATGGCTGTGTGTTGAGTTATTTTAAGGGGACAGCAAATTTACGCTGTTATATAAGCTGTACACTAGCTACTTTATATTGTAGCAAAGTTTCATTTCTTCAGTGTTGTCACATAAAAAGATATAATAAAATATTTACAAAAAATGTGAAGGGTGTACTCACTTTTGTGAGATACTGTATGTATGTATGTATGTCTTCACTTTTACCCTCTAGCTCCCGGCATAAGGAAGGCACCATTTATAGTAATGAATGGTGCAGTGGACAAACAACCAAGCCAGAATGATTTATAGGGCTGTGTGGCACTGGATAAGGCCCCACAGTAAAGCTTTACTATGGAGCTTGGCAGAAGGCAAATGTTAGAGATTGGTGTTTAGATAGGGTTGCCACCTTTTCTCCAAGCCAAACCAGTAGTTTTCAGTAGTACATTAAATTCATTACCTCTGTACAATGGAAGACAATTTTTATGTATTTATGTAGTATACACTATACATATATTTTGTGATTAAATAACATTTCTAATCATATGGAGTTAATCACAAGAGTCCCCCTTTACATCAGAGTCAACAAAGTTGACACTCTTGGCTTACAATTGCAGTGAGCAACCGTGCTGGGTAGCCACAGTCTGGGCCAGGGGTGGACTGATAACTCATGGGGCCTCCAGGCAATTGAAGATCATGTGTCCCCCAGGTTTAAAGATGGCTGTCTCATGGGAGCCAACATTAATGTGGCAGGCCGAAGCTTAGAGGCACCAAGCTCTGCGACATGCAGAGTGGCAGAAGGAGTGTGGTGGGTATGATGGGGGTAGTATGTACAGGAGAGGAGTGTGTAGGGGATGATGGGGGTATGTATAGGAGAGGAGTGCGGAGGGGATCATAGAGGTAGTATGTATAGGAGAGGAGTGCGGAGGGGATGGTGGGGGTAGTATGTATAGGAGAGGATGGTGGGGGTAGTATGTATAGGAGAGGAGTGCGGAGGGGATGGTGGGGGTACTATGTATAGGAGAGGAGTGCGGAGGGGATGGTGGGGGTAGTATGTATAGGAGAGGAGTGATGAGGAGATGGTGGGGGTACTATGTATAGGAGAGGAGTGAGGACGGGATGATGGGGGTAGTATGTGTAGGAGAGGAGTGCGAAGGGGATGGTGGGGGTACTATGTTTGGAGAGGAGTGTGGAGGGAATGGTGGGGGTACTATGTATAGGAGAGGAGTGAGAAGGGGATGATGGGGGTAGTATGTATAGGAGAGGAGTGCGAAGGGGATGGTTGGGGTACTATGTTTGGAGAGGAGAGCGGAGGGGATGGTGGGGGTAGTATGTGTAGGAGAGGAGTGCGGAGGGGATGGTGGGGGTAGTATGTGTAGGAGAGGAGTGTGGAGGGGATGGTGGGGGTATTATGTGTAGGAGAGGAGTGCGGAGGGGATGGTGGGGTAGTATATGTAGGAGAGGAGTACAGAGGGGATGGTGGGGGTAGTATGTGTAGGAGAGGAGTTTGGAGGGGATGGTGGGGGTAGTATGTGTAGGAGAGGAGTGCGGAGGGGATGGTGGGGGTAGTATGTGTAGGAGAGGAGTGCGGAGGGGATAGTGGGGGTAGTATGTGTAGGAGAGGAGTGTGGAGGGGATGGGCTAAAGGTGGCCGAGACCAAACACACGCATCCCGTGCCATGAGGGCCACGAGACACGCTCACTGGACCAAAGGTCCCCCCGAACGCCTGGGGGTCCCCCTGGAATCGCCTCACGCCAAATAGCGTCTGCCCCTTTTGTACCCTCTCCCAGCATGCACAGCGGGTAGACCACGCCCACTGCACGGCTGCCGAGAGAAGACACCCAAGGTGCTGTGATACCCCCGTGATCCAGCCTGTGCCGGCGGTGACAGTGCCACCTGCAGGCAAAGGAGAATAACACTGCCGGGCAGTATCACACTTAGAGCAGAGCAAACAATTTGAACTATAATAGGTCTGAGCCCAACTACTGGCTCAGACTACCCCTAAATTTACACATATAGCGCCCCAAAATTGGGGTGGGCTCTACATATATGAGTTTCTTAACCCCTGCCCCCTTAAGAGGTTTAGGGTGCCAGGAGGTAGGGTGGGCTTTATGATCATGACGGTCACATGATCAGAAAGCTTCTGATCGCAACAGCGATCGGCAGCTTTCCATTAGCCACTGGTAACTGTGGAAAAGTGTTTTTTGCACTAATGCATGCAAATATGCGGCCTGTCAAGGCCCACCCGCCAAGTGGCCACATATTTGCATGCGGTTGGCGCCAAGAGGTTGAAGATTAGTTCCAGGTAGACATAAAAGATGCTGTCAGGACCTGGTTCACCTGCTGTTGGCACTGTGGGTATCTGGGCTGAAAGTTGTAGTTCCAGTGACCACAAAGGGGTGTCTCCCAGCAGCCAGCAGTTTCCTGCAATCAGTTTCACCTGACGCCAGCTGCTGGGAGGGTAATTAAAGAAACTATAGACAAAACTTTTTTTTTGTTTTCATTTTGGGTAGAGCAAGGGCTGATTATAACCCCTGTTAGACCCCTTTCTCACTGGGTCGGTTTGCAGGCACTACAGCGCTAAAAATGGCGCCTGCAAACCGACCTGACAGGCCCGCTGCTGTCTCTCCAGTGTGAAGCTCTATTTGTGGGGAAAAAAAGGACATACTTTTTTTGTGGGTACAGCGTCGCACGACCGCGCTATTTTTAGTTAAAGTAACGCAGTGCCATATTGCAAAAAATGCCCTAGTCAGGAAGGGCGGTAAACCTTTCGGAGGTGAAGTGGTTAAAGATATATACGTTGTTTGGTCCCAGTTTTCTTGTGTAGCTATGTATATGTGGTCATCCCAGCTGCCGATTTCTGACAGATGCATTTCAAAGTAGAGCTAAAAATGTTTTTCTATTTAGGTACAAGTAAGGCCCCATGCACACGAGACGCCGGTGCAAACTCTGCTGAACACACGTTTTTAAAGGCTAAAACCGGCGTTTAAAAACGCCCGTTTTGCCGCGATTTTAGCGGCGTTTTACCGCGTTTGCGTCTATAGGCGTTTAGTTAAGAAACATCATAAGACCCTCCCTAAGCTCAAAAAACATTATTATTTAACCATTTCAGCCATTTTGGGAGACCAGCAGCTGAGAGAGCAGCAGTGTACTTGTATTTAGCGTATCACTTGCCACATCATCTGCCACAAGCTGTGGATTGTCCATTTGCCACGTCACCTGATACGTCACCTGGCCACGTCACCTGCCACAAGTTGTGAATTGTCCACTTGCCACGTCACCTGCCACGTCACCTGGCCACAAGTTGTGGATTGTCCACTTGCCACATCACCTGGCCACGTCACCTGGCCATGTCACCTGCCACGTCACCTGCCACAAGTTGTGGAATGTTCACTTGCCACGTCACCTGCCACGTCACCTGGCCACGTCACCTGCCACAAGTTGTGCATTGTCCACTTGCCACGTCACCTGCCACGTCACCTGCCACAAGTTGTGAATTGTCCACTTGCCACGTCACCTGCCACGTCACCTGGCCACAAGTTGTGGATTGTCCACTTGCCACATCACCTGGCCACGTCACCTGCCACAATTTGTGGATTGTCCACCTGCCACGTCACCTGGCCACGTCACCTGCCACAAGTTGTGAATTGTCCACTTACCACGTCACCTGCCACGTCACCTGGCCACAAGTTGTGGATTGTCCACTTGCCACATCACCTGGCCACGTCACCTGCCACAATTTGTGGATTGTCCACCTGCCACGTCACCTGGCCACGTCACCTGCCACAAGTTTTGGATTGTCCACTTGCCACGTCACCTGCCACGTCACCTGCCACGTCACCTGCCACAATTTGTGGATTGTCCATCTGCCACATCACCTAGCCACGTCACCTGCCACAAGTTTTGGATTGTCCACCTGCCACGTCACCTGCCACAATTTGTGGATTGTCCACCTGCCACGTCACCTGCCATGTCACCTGGCCACGTTACCTGCCACAAGTTGTGGATTGTCCACTTGCCACGTCACCTGGCCACGTCACCTGCCACAATTTGTGGATTTCCACCTGCCACGTCACCTGGCAACATCACCTGCCACAAGTTGTGGATTGTCCACTTGCCACGTCACCTGCCACAATTTGTGGATTGTCCACCTGCCACGTCACCTGGCCACGTCACCTGCCACAAGTTTTGGATTGTCCACTTGCCACGTCACCTGCCACGTCACCTGCCACAATTTGTGGATTGTCCATCTGCCACGTCACCTGGCCACGTCACCTGCCACAAGTTGTGGAATGTTCACTTGCCACGTCACCTGCCACGTCACCTGGCCACGTCACCTGGCCACGTCACCTGCCACAAGTTGTGCATTGTCCACTTGCCACGTCACCTGGCCACGTCACCTGCCACGTCACCTGCCACAAGTTGTGAATTGTCCACTTGCCACGTCACCTGCCACGTCACCTGGCCACAAGTTGTGGATTGTCCACTTGCCACATCACCTGGCCACGTCACCTGGCCATGTCACCTGCCACAATTTGTGGATTGTCCACCTGCCACGTCACCTGGCCACGTCACCTGCCACAATTTGTGGATTGTCCATCTGCCACGTCACCTGGCCACGTCACCTGCCACAAGTTGTGGAATGTTCACTTGCCACGTCACCTGCCACGTCACCTGGCCACGTCACCTGCCACAAGTTGTGCATTGTCCACTTGCCACGTCACCTGGCCACGTCACCTGCCACGTCACCTGCCACAAGTTGTGAATTGTCCACTTGCCACGTCACCTGCCACGTCACCTGGCCACAAGTTGTGGATTGTCCACTTGCCACATCACCTGGCCACGTCACCTGCCACAATTTGTGGATTGTCCACCTGCCACGTCACCTGGCCACGTCACCTGCCACAAGTTGTGAATTGTCCACTTGCCACGTCACCTGCCACGTCACCTGGCCACAAGTTGTGGATTGTCCACTTGCCACATCACCTGGCCACGTCACCTGCCACAATTTGTGGATTGTCCACCTGCCACGTCACCTGGCCACGTCACCTGCCACAAATTTTGGATTGTCCACTTGCCACGTCACCTGCCACGTCACCTGCCACGTCACCTGCCACAATTTGTGGATTGTCCATCTGCCACATCACCTGGCCACGTCACCTGCCACAAGTTTTGGATTGTCCACTTGCCACGTCACCTGCCACGTCACCTGCCACAATTTGTGGATTGTCCACCTGCCACGTCACCTGCCATGTCACCTGGCCACGTCACCTGCCACGTCACCTGGCCACGTCACCTGCCACAAGTTGTGCATTGTCCACTTGCCACGTCACCTGGCCACGTCACCTGCCACAAGTTGTGAATTGTCCACTTGCCACGTCACCTGCCACGTCACCTGGCCACAAGTTGTGGATTGTCCACTTGCCACATCACCTGGCCACGTCACCTGCCACAATTTGTGGATTGTCCACCTGCCACGTCACCTGGCCACGTCACCTGCCACAAGTTGTGAATTGTCCACTTGCCACGTCACCTGCCACGTCACCTGGCCACAAGTTGTGGATTGTCCACTTGCCACATCACCTGGCCACGTCACCTGCCACAATTTGTGGATTGTCCACCTGCCACGTCACCTGGCCACGTCACCTGCCACAAATTTTGGATTGTCCACTTGCCACGTCACCTGCCACGTCACCTGCCACGTCACCTGCCACAATTTGTGGATTGTCCATCTGCCACATCACCTGGCCACGTCACCTGCCACAAGTTTTGGATTGTCCACTTGCCACGTCACCTGCCACGTCACCTGCCACAATTTGTGGATTGTCCACCTGCCACGTCACCTGCCATGTCACCTGGCCACGTCACCTGGCCACGTTACCTGCCACAAGTTGTGGATTGTCCACTTGCCACGTCACCTGGCCACGTCACCTGCCACAATTTGTGGATTTCCACCTGCCACGTCACCTGGCAAAATCACCTGCCACAAGTTGTGGATTGTCCACTTGCCACGTCACCTGCCACAATTTGTGGATTGTCCACCTGCCACGTCACCTGGCCACGTCACCTGCCACAAGTTTTGGATTGTCCACTTGCCACGTCACCTGCCACGTCACCTGCCACAATTTGTGGATTGTCCATCTGCCACGTCACCTGGCCACGTCACCTGCCACAAGTTTTGGATTGTCCACTTGCCACGTCACCTGCCACAATTTGTGGATTGTCCACCTGCCACGTCACCTGGCCACGTCACCTGCCACAAGTTGTGAATTGTCCACTTGCCACGTCACCTGCCACGTCACCTGGCCACAAGTTGTGGATTGTCCACTTGCCACGTCACCTGGCCACGTCACCTGCCACAAGTTTTGGATTGTCCACTTGCCACGTCACCTGCCACGTCACCTGCCACGTCACCTGCCACAATTTGTGTATTGTCCATCTGCCACATCACCTGGCCACGTCACCTGCCACAAGTTTTGGATTGTCCACTTGCCACGTCACCTGCCACGTCACCTGCCACAATTTGTGGATTGTCCACCTGCCACGTCACCTGCCATGTCACCTGGCCACGTCACCTGGCCACGTTACCTGCCACAAGTTGTGGATTGTCCACTTGCCACGTCACCTACCTGGCCACGTCACCTGCCACAATTTGTGGATTTCCACCTGCCACGTCACCTGGCAACATCACCTGCCACAAGTTGTGGATTGTCCACTTGCCACGTCACCTGCCACAATTTGTGGATTGTCCACCTGCCACGTCACCTGGCCACGTCACCTGCCACAAGTTTTGGATTGTCCACTTGCCACGTCACCTGCCACGTCACCTGCCACAATTTGTGGATTGTCCATCTGCCACGTCACCTGGCCACGTCACCTGCCACAAGTTGTGGAATGTTCACTTGCCACGTCACCTGCCACGTCACCTGGCCACGTCACCTGGCCACGTCACCTGCCACAAGTTGTGCATTGTCCACTTGCCACATCACCTGGCCACGTCACCTGCCACGTCACCTGCCACAAGTTGTGAATTGTCCACTTGCCACGTCACCTGCCACGTCACCTGGCCACAAGTTGTGGATTGTCCACTTGCCACATCACCTGGCCACGTCACCTGCCACAATTTGTGGATTGTCCACCTGCCACGTCACCTGGCCACGTCACCTGCCACAAGTTTTGGATTGTCCACTTGCCACGTCACCTGCCACGTCACCTGCCACAATTTGTGGATTGTCCATCTGCCACATCACCTGGCCACGTCACCTGCCACAAGTTTTGGATTGTCCACTTGCCACGTCACCTGCCACGTCACCTGCCACAATTTGTGGATTGTCCACCTGCCACGTCACCTGCCATGTCACCTGGCCATGTCACCTGGCCACGTTACCTGCCACAAGTTGTGGATTGTCCACTTGCCACGTCACCTGGCCACGTCACCTGCCACAATTTGTGGATTTCCACCTGCCACGTCACCTGGCAACATCACCTGCCACAAGTTGTGGATTGTCCACTTGCCACGTCACCTGCCACAATTTGTGGATTGTCCACCTGCCACGTCACCTGGCCACGTCACCTGCCACAAGTTTTGGATTGTCCACTTGCCACGTCACCTGCCACAATTTGTGGATTGTCCATCTGCCACGTCACCTGGCCACGTCACCTGCCACAAGTTTTGGATTGTCCACTTGCCACGTCACCTGCCACGTCACCTGCCACAATTTGTGGATTGTCCACCTGCCACGTCACCTGGCCACGTCACCTGGCCACGTTACCTGCCACAAGTTGTGGATTGTCCACTTGCCACGTCACCTGGCCACGTCATCTGCCACAATTTGTGGATTTCCACCTGCCACGTCACCTGGCAACATCACCTTCCACAAGTTGTGGATTGTCCACTTGCCACGTCACCTGCCACAAGTTGTGAATTGTCTACATTGCAATGCAAGCAATTACAGTTTTTTTTTCATATTTTTTTGATGGTTTTTCATCATTTGCCATCATTTTTGAGATTTCTAATGTAAAAAAATAGTTCACCTTTAAAAACGCTAATAAACGAAATTGCGGCAAAACGCCGGTACCGCGTTTTGCCGCGTTTAGCGGCGTTTAGCCGCGTTTTGCGTCTGAAACGTAGAAAACTTTTGCGTCTGAACCCATTTTTTTGCTTCTGGAAAAACGAGGTTAAACGCAACTGCCTAAAAACGGCAATAAACGAGACTGTGTGCATGGACACATAGGATAACATTGAATGGGTTCAGGAGCAGTTGAAAAAAGTGTCCAACTGCCTCTGAACGCGCGTTTAACAGCAAATAACAGCGTCTTGTGTGCATGGGGCCTTAGGGTTATAACCCCTGCCTGTTTTATTTATTTTTTATTATTTTTTTTTGCCATTTGTGTCCCACTGGGGAGATTTCTTGTTACTTCCTGCCCCATAGAAAAAAAATGAATAAGATTTTGGTGACTTTTTTTTACTTTAGGTGATACTGGTCATCACAAAAAATAGAGAGGGTAAATCTCCCTAATGGAAGGCACAGACATCAATGATGACCTAACAGGTTTTTTAATTCCTCTCTACCCTTAGTTATACTTTTATGCCTCTAGGTAAACATTGGCAAATCATTTAATGCATTTGTTTTAAATTAAACTAGCGTAAGTTCTTAAAGCGGAGTTACACACAGAAATGGAACTTCCGCTTATCCGGTTCCTACCCCCCTCTGGTGTCACATTTGGCACCTTTCAGGGGGGGCAGATACCTGTTTAATACAGGTATTTGCTCCAACTTCCGGCAAAAGATCACTGCAGCATCTGTGGCGATCTACGCCATATCCGGCCCCTCCCGCTGTCTTCTGGGAGACACACAGGTCCCAGAAGACAGCAGAGACAGGTCAGAACATGCAGCGAGACTCACGCATGCGCAGTAGGGAAACAGGCTGTGAAGGCTGCAGTGCCTCAACCCGAGAGCCGAGGGACAGATCAGCTTTGGGTGAGGACATTGCGGGCACCCTGGACAGTTAAGTGTCCTTATTTTAAAAGTCAGCAGCTGCAGTATTTGTAGCTGCTGACTTTTTAATAATTGTTTTTTGCAGGCGGAACTCCGCTTTAAATTTGACTTGTTAATAGCCATACCTTCCAACTGTCCCTCATTTGGAGGAACTGTCCCTCTTCTGACACCAAATCCCTTTTCAATCTATATTCTATCTCTTTTTTTGGACAGATTTTGTAGGCCTCCATAATAAATATTTGACTACCAAAAGTGTTACATTACACTAAACCTTTCACACAAATGTTACAAAAAGTCAGTGTAAAGGAAACGGTGTGATAAAAAAAAGCACTTGAGGATTTAGCCAATCATTTTTTGCTTTTTATTTCCTCAGGGGCCACATAACTGGGGGTGTGGCAGGGGTGTGTGTTTTTTGCTTAACCACTTTAATACTGGACACTTTCACCTCCTTCCTGCCGAGGCCAATTTTCAGCTTTCAGCGCTGTCGCATTTTGAATGACAATTGCGCGGCCCTGCAACGCTGTACCCAAATAAAATGTTTGTAATTTTTTCCCCACAATTGGACACGGCTGATCACACGGTAAAGAGCCTATGTCATAGGCTCTTTACCGTGATCAGAAATGCAGTGTGTCGGAGCAACACCGATCGTCGCACTGTGTGTCCCCGGGCGCACAGGAGCGGCTTGTTCTGCTGGACGTCATATGACGCCATTTTGCTATAGGCAGAGTGGGATGTGGTTGAACAATTTGTGTTTGGGTCTGAGATTAAAAGTACCATTTTAGTGTTTGCAGATAACACCAAGATTTACAGTGGAATAATATCCTTACAGGATGTCTCCAATTTACAAGTCGACCTCAATGCACTTTTTCTTATTGGTAAATCACAAAATACAGAAAAAGAAGTAGACAATGAAATTATATAAAGTACGTAGCAAGGCATGAAATAAACAAAGCAAAATATACATATCCATGTGCTAAAATATATAATATAACAATCAGCCAAATATAACAATAAAATTTAATATTCCGACAAGGGAGAGGGAAGAAATGCACTTTTTAACCACTTCCTTACCGAGTCATTGTAAAATGACGTCGGCAGGAACCCTTCTCTCCCTCTCTCCCTCATATGACGTCTAGGTTTCCCGGCCATCTAGGGGGCGCGCCCGCCGCATCGCTTGGGACCCGGTGCACGTGCTCGGCGGCCGCGATGTCCGCCGGGCACCCGCGATCACAGCAGGACCGTGGATCTGTGTGTGTAAACACACAGATCCACGTCCTGTCAGAGGAGAGGAGACCGATGTGTGTTCCCAGTACAGAGGAACACACATCGGTCTCCTTCCCTTGTGAGTTCCCTCCTCCTACAGTTATCACTCCCTAGGGAACATATTAAACCCCTTGATCGCCCCCTAGTGTTAACCCCTTCCCTGCCAGTCACATTTACACAGTAATAGCACTAATCGCTGTATAAATGTGAATGGTCCCAAAAACGTGTCAAAAGTGTCCGATGTGTCAGTCGCAATGTCACTGTCACAATAAAAATCGCAAAACGCCGCCATTACTAGTAAAAAAATAAAAAAAATTCCATAAATCTATCCTCTATTTTGTAGATGCTATAACTTTTGCGCAAACCAATCAATATACGCTTATTGCAATTTTTTTTTTACCAAAAATATGTAGAAGAATACATATCGGCCTAAACTGAGGAAATGTTTTTTTTTTTCTTCTATTGTGATATTTATTAAATCAAAAAGTAAAAAATATCGTGTTTTTCTAAATTAGCGCTCTTTTGTTTATAGCGCAAAAAAAAACCCAGAGGTGATCTAATACCATCAAATGAAAGCTGTATTTGTGGGGGGAAAAAAACCATAAAGATTTCATTTGGGTACAGCGTTGCATGACCGCGCAATTGTCATTCAAAGTGCGACAGCGCTGAAAACTAAAAATTGGTCTGGGCAGGAAGAGGGTGAAAATGCCCTTGGTTAATTGGGCAACTATGTGGCGAATGAGGCCTAATGTTGATAAATGTAAAGTTATGCACTTGGGGGCTAAGAATATTCATGCATACTAGAGGGAGTACAACTGGGGAATCAATGGTGGAGAAGGATCTGGGGGTTTTGGTAGATCATAAGCTTGAAAGAGAAGTAAAGGTTTGTTTTGTTTTTTTTATGAATCACACTTACCTAGATGGATGCAGCATCGGTCCAATGCTGCATCTGTCCCCCGGCGCCTCTACACAGAGAACCGAGCGATCGAACACCGCTGATCGCTCGGTTTTCAGAGCTCCCCGAGCAGAGAGCTGTAGACTACCAGGCACCTGGCAGATCCAGACTTTATTGTTGTGATGACAGAGTGCCTGGACTGATTCCTGTGATGTCAACAGAGTGGACTTCAGACCGCTCTCTGCTGAAACAGGTCACAGGAGTGCAAAACTAACTGCACTCCTGTGATCCTCAGGAGAAGTACAGCCAAACAAGCTCAGGCTGGACTTCTCCTTGAATAATAGCATGCAATGCCAAGCCGTAGTTTCCAAAGTGAGCAAAGTCCTTTCTTGTATTAAGAGAGGGTTGGACTCCAGAGAGTGAGATATCATTTTGCCCCTGTACAAATCATTAGTAAGACCTCATCTGGAATATGGCGTTCCGTTTTGGGCACCAGGTCACAAACCGGGATTTCGGGGGAACTGGAGAAAGTGCAGAGAAGGGCAACCAAACTCATAAGAGGCGTGGAGGAGCTGGCTATGGGATAAGATTAGAGGAACTGAATTTATTCCCTCTTGAGAAGGAGATAACCCACCTTAGCCCTGGAAGGTTTTACCCCCTTAACCACTTCAATACAGGGCATTTTCACCCCCTTCCTGCCCAGGCCAATTTTTAGTTTTCAGCGCTATCCCACTTTGAATGTCATGCAACACTGTACCCAAATTTAATTTTTATGTTTTTTTTCCCCCACAAATAGAGCTTTCCTTTGGTGGTATTTCGATCACCTCTGCGGTTTTTATTTTTTGTGCTATAAACAAAAGAAGAGTAAGAAGTTTGAAAAAAAATGTTTTTACTTTTTGCTATAATATCAGTTTCTTTTTTTTTTAAAACACATTTTTTCCTCAGTTTAGGCGATATGTATTTTACATATTTTTGGTAAAAAAAAAAAACGCAATTAGCGTATAATGGTTTGCGCAAAAGTTATAGCGTCTACAAAATAAGGGATAGATTTATGGCATTTTTATATTTTTTTATATATTTTTTAAAACATTTTTTTTACTAGTAATGGTGGCGATCTGCGTTTTTTTTTATTTTTATTTTTTTGCGGCAGACACATCGGAAACTTTTGACACTATTTTGGGACCATTAACATTTATACAGTGATCACTGCTATGAAAATGCACTGATTACTGTTGTAGCGCCCTCCTCACTCCCCTCTTTGTCTTCAGCTCGTCTCTTCTCTTGTCTAGGGGTACCTTAGAGGGGGAGAGAGCGGGGACACCACGCCTGGCCTTCACCGCAGGTGTCAGTGTGATTTAAGCAAAGTTAATTTACCTTCGGGTCAGTGCTGTGCACCTGGAGCCTCCACCAAGAGTTACCTTGAACAATGTCTGTCAGGAAATGAGCCCCACACCATTAAAGTTCAACACAAGTCCTTTATTCTTCTCGAATGAACACAATCAGTTGAACTCCCTTGTAGAAACAGAACAGAAAAGGAGGTGTGGATGCGAATAGGCCCAGACACAATGTGTTCTCCACTTTCCTTCCTGAAAGTGGGTTGCGGTCTCCGAGCGATTGGGGAATTTCCTTCCAGGCGGTCTCCGATGAGAGGCTCACCCGTCACTGGCAAAATGCTGCACCAGGTCTTCAAGTGAGGAGCTCCCCCCGGTCCATTACGCCTTGCGGATTCGGGTGCTCACTCCCGGGGTCCCGAGGATCTCCTTCCCTCGCGGAACTCAGTGTTGGGCACTGAGCTCCAGACCTCCATCTGAGTACGTCACCCCAGGCTAAAGGTGCCTGGGATGGAACACGACCTCCGGTTGTCCTCTAGGCCTAGGCCTGCCTAGAGAACCGACACGAACCACCGCCCGCAGGCTGAAGGTGCCTGGGACTCGACCCCGTGACAAAGATGGCCGGCCCCCTTATACCCTCTCCCGACAAGCACGGCGGGTTCCCCGCCCCACCATACTGCTGCCGAGGGAGGACAAAAAGGAGGCACGACACACAGCAATGATTCAACCCAAGCCCAGGGCGACAGCGCCACCTGCTGGGCTGCAGGGAATTACACATCACCAATGTCTCTTCCAAGTTCAGATTACACCCGGGAAAGTACATACCCGCTACACTCTCCCCCTGGTGGTTTGACACTGGTCCCCAGTGTCTGGAGTAAATCATGCCCTCAACGGCTGACATAATCCAATCCAGAAACCGACTTATAATTGTACAAAAATAACACTTTAGAAAAAAACTACCCAACTGAAACATTGTGTCTGAGCCCTGTAATGAAAAGGGAAGAAGGAAAGGAGAAAACAATAGCATTAAACAACAACTTTGAATCACATATTCACATTTTACTTTTCCCACCCATCCTGACTAAGACCCACCCCATACTCATTGGTCTTGATGGGATGCTCTCCTGCAGAGGGAAAAGAAAAGGAATTAGCACACATAACCCTGACACATGTATTCGTGTGAAAGAAAAGAAACTTCTCCTGGAAGAAATCCCTTTTCTCCAAAGAGTGAGTGCGTGAAAAGTGTTTAACGTTGCGCAACACTGCCACCTGGTGACAGCGCCACGGTAACTGCACTCGTGGAACTTTTCCTCTTCTCTTTGACCCTATCTACCCCAGAGTCTATGATCTCTTGCAGAAAAGTGAAGAACAACAGGAACAGTCCTTCATTCCTTTGGGCACAAAAGCAACCGGCCCCAGAAAGTTCAGCAGCATGACAAGAACGGAGTCCTTTCTCTCCTACAGGTAAAAGCGGGGATGCGGCAGAACAAGTGGCTTCAAGTGTTGATCCATGGTCTCCAGATGATACTCCACATCTTCTCCTTCCTTGCGTCGGATCAACACTTTGTCTGCATGGATGTGCCGTCCCAACATCCACTCTGCCTTGCAGTCTTTAAAATGTTGAGAGGCCTTTGGAGAGCATGCCAGGTACCTGCGGGTGTGTGGAATCTGAAGGTGGGTCCACACAAAGACATTGTACCAACGCTCCCGGCACACTTCCACCTCATAGAGTAACTCCTTAGACAAGTACGGGTACTCCCATCCGTACTCTGCAGCAACCCTCTGGCCAAATAGGCGTTGTAGTCTCGCCAAAGGAGGCATGGTAGCTTTGTCCCCTTCACCAGGTAAAACTATTGAGTCCGGGTGGCGAGGGACCTTGACCACATCTGGTCTGGGCATTGGTGCCCGCAACAGCAGTCTCTTTTCCCCGGTCTTGGGTACAGATGGTACCGGAGTTGCAGAGGCAGGCTGGGGACGGGACCCCTCTTCAGGCGCTGGTGCCTCCACCCGGGGTGTACTTTCCCCTGTAGACATGAGTGGATCCCTGGTTCTGCGGGATGAAGCGAGAGGTACTTTGTCCCAGCCCTTTTCGGCAAACAGTTCGTCTATCGCAACGTCGTCTCTAATGTCCGTGAGCAACTCCAGGTCAGAGGTGTCACACTCCTCCGCGGGCAGGTAGCCTGTAGTGGAGACTGAGTTTTCACCTCTTCCCACACACCAAATCTCTCCGCCAGGCTTACCTCGGCCTTTACTTGAAACGGGACATCCGGAACTCTTGTCGACGGATCCATCCGGGCCGGGCGTAAGCGGGCGAGACGGTCCACCACAACCGCTGGTCGGGGCTAGCATGCCGGTCTTTCTCTTCGGTGGTGGACGCTGCGAGACAGTGGTGACTGAGTCAGCATCCTCGGATTTCTCCCGTTGAGTTTTCACGACTTCCTCTGCGGTCTCTGCAGTGTGCGCAGGGATGGCTGTCACAGCAGTGATTCCTCCTCTCTGAGTGGTGTTGCCCGCAGCACGGCCGGGGTAAATGGTTCTCGGCTTCTCAACCGCCGGATCCACTTCGAACAGAAACTCCCCACAGGCCTCACATCGCCCGAATGGCTTCAGCTGGCACACCAGTCCCGAACAGCCGGGACAAATCACACCCAGGGCCTCAACGTCCATGCACGAATACAGGGCGAATCGACCCCTTGGCTTTAGCCGGATCCCCGTATCTGTTACCGGAGCAGCAGCAGTCAATGTCGTGGTGGAAGGGTGAACTGGAATCCACGATGTATGTCCGAACATGGCGACCTGTTGCTGATCCATCGCACACTGCAAAGTTTTTGCGCCAACGTCCCACGTGTAGTCCTTCACACGTATTGGACTCCTCCCCTTTTGCTCCAGTTCGCGGGCTTTTGTTCTTTTTTTCTTTTGAGTCACGCCCACGAACTAAGCGATGGGGGTGTGCCTGGTGGCGCAGTGCAAATAGAAACCCCCACGTGTAGTACTTCACACGGCTGAGCTTCCCCCTTTCCTCGCTCTTCTGCGCGGGCCTTTCCCTTCAATGGGTCATGTCCACGACTTCGAGCACAGGGATGCACTTCGGCCAATGAAGGCCTGCCTACTCGCGTAACTCTTCCAGCAGACACGTTCAATTCCGTTGTGCACAAACACTATACCGGACCCGAGCCCCCACGTGTAGCGCCCTCCTCACTCCCCTCTTTGTCTTCAGCTCGTCTCTTCTCTTGTCTAGGGGTACCTTAGAGGGGGAGAGAGCGGGGACACCACGCCTGGCCTTCACCGCAGGTGTTAGTGTGATTTAAGCAAAGTTAATTTACCTTCGGGTCAGTGCTGTGCACCTGGAGCCTCCACCAAGAGTTACCTTGAACAATGTCTGTCAGGAAATGAGCCCCACACCATTAAAGTTCAACACAAGTCCTTTATTCTTCTCGAATGAACACAATCAGTTGAACTCCCTTGTAGAAACAGAACAGAAAAGGAGGTGTGGATGCGAATAGGCCCAGGCACAATGTGTTCTCCACTTTCCTTCCTGAAAGTGGGTTGCGGTCTCCGAGCGAGGGGGGAATTTCCTTCCAGGCGGTCTCCGATGAGAGGCTCACCCGTCACTGGCAATATGCTGCACCAGGTCTTCAAGTGAGGAGCTCCCCCCGGTCCATTACGCCTTCCGGATTCGGGTGCCCACTCCCGGGGTCCCTAGGATCTCCTTCCCTCGCGGAACTCAGTGTTGGGCACTGAGCTCCAGACCTCCATCTGAGTACGTCACCCCAGGCTAAAGGTGCCTGGGATGGAACACGACCTCCGGCTGTCCTCTAGGCCTAGGCCTGCCTAGAGAACCGACACGAACCACCGCCCGCAGGCTGAAGGTGCCTGGGACTCGACCCCATGACAAAGATGGCCGGCCCCCTTATACCCTCTCCCGGCAAGCATGGCGGGTTCCCCGCCCCACCTTACCCCTGCTGAGGGAGGACAAAAAGGAGGCACGACACACAGCAATGATTCAACCCCAGCCCAGGGCGACAGCGCCACCTGCTGGGCTGCAGGGAATTACACATCACCAATGTCTCTTCCAAGTTCAAATTACACCCGGGAAAGTACATACCCGCTACACTGTAAAAATGTAACTGGCAGGGAAGGGGTTAACACTAGGGGGCAATCAAGGGGTTAAATGTGTATCCATGGGAGTGATTCTAAATTTAGGGGGCGGGGACTCACAAGGGGAGGAGACTGATCGGTGTCCCTCTGTACTGGGAACACACAATCGGTCTCCTCTCCTCTGACAGGACGTGGATCTGTGTGCTTTACACACACAGATCCACGTCCTTGGCTGTGTTACTGACAATCGTGGGTGCCCGGCGGACATCGCGGGCACGCGCGCGGGCTCCCGAGCGATGCGCGCCACCTAGATGGCAGGGAAGCCCAGGACGTCATATGACGCCCGTCCAGGATGGAAGATCCCTCCTGCGGACGTCATATTTTTATAGCTGGGATGGGAAGTGGTTAATGACCAGGCCATTTTTTGCTATAATGCATTACTTTAACTGACAATTGGGTGGTTGTGTGGCACTGTACTCAAAAAAAATGTATTTCCTTTTTTTCCCACAAATAGAGCCTTCTTTTGGTGAAAATAGAGAAATGCTCTTGTGCTATTACTTAAAATAGTAAGAAATTTACTGCAGCAAACATCGATAGGCAAAAGTCCATGACCCTGAAATTAATAAATAGCGTGTGGTGCAGTGCTGTAGTGAAATAAGTGGTAGATAAGGAATAAGAGGAAGATGTCACAAATGAATAAAACCAATACAAACCACTCTCCTAGTAAGTGCAAAATAATAATATTGTGGAATGATGAAATTACATCCAAAAATCAAACCAGTATATACAGTAAGTCAGGGGTAGGCAACCCGAAGCCTCTTTTGCCGGAACTCGACTCCCTCCCCATCAGCAGAGCAGCGTAGGGAAGTGTCAGTGAGACACTAAAGCATTCCAATTTCAGAATTCCCCACGCCGCACCTGCACTGAGGGGGAGGCACTGTGCCCCCACACATTGTAAAAGATGGCAAACATTGTTTGGTTCTCTAACTTTGCTGTAGTTGCGATCGTCTGTTTTTGTGATGGGGAAGAGATTGGGTGCAATTCTGGCTGTGGAGGGGTGGGGGCGTGGTCCCTGTTTCCAGGAGGAGGACTGTCATTTGCCACTGCTAAAGCCAATTAGTCTTGCTAGCCCCGCCCAGCATCTGGAGGAAGATGACTCGCTTGGTTGCCACTACCAATCTCAGACAGAAGAGATTTCACTGTGATTGAGAAAACCACAATCAGGTGACAGTTTGTGGAATTACTGTTGAGCTTCTGGGAACTTCGTGCCACACTTTTAGAGAAAGGCGGTACATTGGTGGGGCAGAGGAGCAGGGGGGCAGATGTGCAGAGGAGAAAGGAGGTACATCGGTGGAACACATGAGCAGGGAGTTACAGTGGTGGGACAGAAGAGCAGGGGGAACAGAGGTGGGACAGATGTGCAGGAGGTACAGTCAGAAAGGGGGTTACAGTGGTGGGGCAGATGAGCAGATAAGTTCAGTGTTAGGACAGATAAGAAGATGGTTCAGCGGTGAGACAGAAGAGCATGGGGGTACGGTGGTGGAGCAGATGTGCAGGGAGGTACAGTGGTGGGACAGATGAGAAAGGGGGAACATTGGTGGGGCAGATGAGCAGGGGGTTACAGTGGTGGGACAAGAAAAACAGGCGTTACAGTGGTGGGGCAGATGTGCAGGGGGTTACAGTGGTGGGGCAGATGTGCAGGGGGTTACAGTGGTGGGGCAGTTGTGCAGGGGGTTACAGTGGTGGGGCAGATGAGAAAGGGGGTACATTGGTGGGGCAGGTGAGCAGGGTGGTACAGTGGTGGGACAGATGAGAAGGTGGTTACAGCGGTGGGACAGATGAGCAGGTGAATTAGGGCTTATCAAAGGTGTGAAGGTGCAGGAATTGGGGCTGATTAGAGGTGTGAGGGTGCAGGAATTGGGGCTGATCAGAGGTGTGAAGGTGCAGGAATTGGGGGGGGGGGGGAGGAGTGTGAAGTTAAAAAAAAATTGTTATAAAATCGGCACGCTCAATTTCTTTGAAAACATTTTTTGGCACACTGTGCTCAAAAGGTTGCCTACCACTGCAGTAAGTGATCATCAAATGGTAAATGGCACAATGTTGATGACAAAAAAAAAGTTTAATATGAAACAACCACTCATCAGACGGTGAGTATAAGTGCTAATCATAAATATAGCATAAGAGGTCCATATAAAGTCTTTAGAAACAGTGAATCAGATAAAAGTGATGCATGCTTCCACCGTGCGATAAATAAATGAAAAGAACATGTGTCTCTTTTTTCAGTGCAGTGACACCTCTGTGCAAATTGGCCTCTCATCTTACTGCTGTAAGGTAACAGCGTGTGTTAATGATCTGAAGGGCTCCAGTGGCTGCAGATGGTCTTCCTCTCTCACATAGAGAAAGTAAACTTTGAGGTCCCCCTCTCAATAATCCGGTGTGTGGTTCATTAGGGGGTGTGACAGCAGGAAGGTAAAGTCACCTGGTTGCATCCAGGGGGGTAGATATATTTCTCCCAGATTCAGGCTTTATGCTGACTTATACAACTAGGGAGGGAGTTGATCAAGCCCAGCTGAGGCTAGTGGGCTCATGGATGACTCATACCTCTAGGGAGAGGGCTGGGCGTCGTGCAGGCAGGGAGTTGATGAGACCAGCTGAAGCCTGTCAGTTCGTTTAAGGCCTCTACAAAAACTCCCAGCTTCATTAGATGTTAGCTCATGCCTGGACCCAGACCTGTGTGGACTGTCTAGGGAGAGTGAACCCCTGTGCGGTGAGGCAAAGCCTGTGTGGCTATTTGTTTGGACTTTTACTAAACCAGGGACTTAGGGACTAGGACAGCACCAGGCTGATCCCAGTTGTTAGTTTAGGAAACCTGCATGTTTAGTCAGAGGTCAAACTGACCAGGATTTATTTTGTTTATGTTTCTTTTTGGCTTTGCTGTGTTTTTGTCACTGTACATAGAGAAATAAACCGCACCTTTTGATTTTGAAAACCACAACCTCCGTCTGCTGGCCCTGTTTTTGTGTGGGGAGCCCAACCAGGGGGTCACACACACCCGCTACCGAGTTAACCCCCTCACAGTTGGTGGAGAACCAGTGGCAGTTTTTTTTAAGCCAGCATGGAGGAGATACTGAAACAGCTGGCTCTAGCAAATGCCAATCAACAGCAGACAAATGCAGGTTTGCAAAGGAGCCTTGCAGCCCAGCAGCAAGCTCATCAACAAGCCCAGCAGCAATCTGAGGCCGCTTCATAGACCTGTTACAGAAGCAAGAGCAGAGACTACAACAAATGGAAGCAGTAATGCAGCAACGTCCGCAGACCAGTGAGGAAAGCCGTCCCACTAATACCGCGTCCTTTGGGGTGAGTCGTTTATTGACAAAAATGACTGGAGAGGATGATCCAGAGGTATTTTTGACCACATTTGAAAGGACTGCTGAAAGAGAAAAGTGGCCTGAGGAGCAGTGGGCTGGACTGGTGGCTCCTCTGTTAACTGGTGAATCGCAGAAGGCTTACTATGACCTAGAGCCTGACCAAGCAAAAGACTATGTGATGCTAAAAGCTGAAATATTGGCAAGGCTGGGTGTCACCCTGGCTGTCCGGGCTCAGCGTGTGCATAACTGGACTTTCCAGCTTGGAAAACCCCCCAGGTCTCAAATGTATGATCTCATTCACCTGAGCAGGAAGTGGCTACAGCCAGAGACTTTGTCCGCACCAGAGATTGTGGAACGTGTTGTAATGGATCGGTTTTTGAGAGCTCTTCCTACTGCCATCCAAAAGTGGGTAAGCCATGGAGACCCAGAGACGGCCGGTGGTCTTGTGGATCGTGTAGAGAAATACTTGGCTACAGAGAACCTGACGGCCTCTTCCAGAGACTCTCGGACTTTCCACCCTAAGACCAGACCATCCCCAGGGGCGGATAAGAGGATTCCAAGGGGTGAGGGTGGAGAGAGTGAGAGGGTGGGAGCTCTACCCAAAGTTTGGCGAGAACAGCCTGGGAAGTCAGGGGCTCAAGAGGCAGCCAAATGGATTGTTTGCTACCGCTGCCGGCAAGCGGGACATATTGCAGCAAATTGCCCGGTTGTGGAGGAACCCATGCAATGTGACTTTCTGATGGACAGACGTCAGTCGCTGTGTGCGACAGTCGCATGCACTGCCATTCGGGAAACTGAGAAACATTTATGCAAAATGTGTATTAATGGTAGAAATGTTGTGGTATTACTGGATTCAGGTAGCCTTGTGACCCTGATAAAGGCTGAATTAGTTAAAACAGAGGTCTCTGGGAATAGCAAGGTAGCTGTTATTTGTGTGCATGGGGACACCCGAGAGTATCCAGTGACTACAGTGTGTTTCGAGACCCCCAAAGGTACCCTCTCTCATCCAGTGGGGTTAGTATCTCAATTACCGCATGATGCCATTGTGGGAAGGGATTTTCCGAAGTTCTGGGAACTGTGGGATGATCCTGAGCCCCCCACTGGTGCCCCTATGTACCAGGAATGTGATAGCCAGAACTCCTCTGAGAGTGGTGAGGACTCTCCAGAATTTCCCTTGTCAGTATTGGCAGGGGAGACTCAAGAAACTGGAGAGGAGCCCACCTCCTCAGACGAAAACCTACCGTCTGTGAAGTTTTCTGATCTGGAGGTTCACAGGGAAAATTTTGCCACAGAACAGTTAAAAGACCCCGCCCTAATAAAGGCACGGGAAAACGTAGTGGAAATAGATGGCGAGTTAGTGAACCCAGATAATACCTGCACTTACCCATACTTCAGCGTAGAGAAGGACCTACTGTATCGGGTGGCAAAAAGGGCAGAAGAAACCGTTGAGCAGCTTGTGGTGCCCAAACCTTACAGGAAGTTGGTGTTGGAGTTGGCCCATGGGCACATTCTTGGAGGTCATCTGGGGACAGAGAAAACCCGAGAGAGGGTATTACAGAGATTCTATTGGCCTGGGGTGATGAAGGACATAGAAAATTATTGTTCCTCCTGCCCTGTGTGTCAGAGGTCGGCCCCGATGCCACATTTCCGTAGCCCGCTGGTCCCTCTACCCATCATTGAGGTCCCGTTTGAGAGAATCGCAATGGATTTGGTAGGTCCTATAATCAAGTCCGCTAGGGGGCACCAGTACATATTGGTTATAATGGACTATGCCACCCGTTATCCAGAAGCGATCCCTCTCAGAAATACCTCGGCCAAAACCATAGCCAAAGAGCTATCTCTTGTTTTTAGCCGGGTGGGTATTTGTAAAGAACTGCTTACGGACCAAGGTACACCCTTTATGTCCCGGGTTATGAAAGAGCTGTGTAAATTGTTCAAAGTGACGCAATTGCGTACATCTGTGTATCACCCCCAAACCGATGGGCTGGTTGAAAGATTCAACAAAACCCTAAAACAAATGTTGAAGAAAGTGGTGGATAGAGATGGAAAGGATTGGGACTGTCTACTTCCTTATTTGATGTTTGCTATTAGGGAGGTGCCCCAATCCTCTACGGGATTCTCCCCCTTTGAGTTACTGTATGGGAGACACCCAAGAGGGCTGTTGGATATTGCCAAGGAAACTTGGGAAAGTGAGAGTTCTCCCCACAGGAGTGTGATTGAGCATGTCGCCCTGATGCAAGATCGAATTGCACAGGTAATGCCCATCGTGAAGGAACATTTGGCCCAAGCGCAGTTGGCACAGCAGAGAGTGTACAACCGTGGAGCAAAGACCCGTATCTTTTCCCCGGGGGATAGGATATTGGTACTTGTCCCTACGGTTGAAAGTAAATTCCTTGCCAAATGGCAAGGCCCCTACGAGATAATGGAAAAAGTGAGCGAAGTGAATTACAAGGTCAGACAACCAGGAAGGCGAAAGCCCGAACAGATATATCACGTTAATCTGTTGAAAGCCTGGAGGGATAGAGAGTCCCTAGTCGCAGAAACTTGGTCACCAGCTCAAACTGGTTGCGTGATTCCGGAGGTTGGAATAGCAGCCACCTTGTCACAACCCCAACAACAGGAGGTTAAGGAGTTTGTGCTTCGCAACAAGGAGGTGTTCTCTGAGCTGCCGGGACAAACATCTGGGGTAGAGCATGATATTATTACCCCGCCCGGTGAAAGGGTGAAGTTAAAACCCTATCGGATCCCAGAGGCCCGACGGGAGGCAATACGGGAGGAAGTACAGAAAATGCTGAACTTAGGGGTGATAGAGGAGTCCCAAAGTGATTGGTCTAGTCCCATTGTGTTGGTGCCTAATCCGGATGGGAGCTGGCGATTTTGTAACGATTTTCGTCAGTTGAACAAAGTTACAAAATTTGACACCTACCCCATGCCACGTATAGATGAGTTGATCGACCGGCTGGGAACAGCCCTATACATGACGACTCTTGACCTCACAAAAGGGTATTGGCAAATTCCCCTGGCCAAGTCGGCCAAAGAGAAAACCGCATTTGTAACCCCAGACGGGGCGTTCCAATATAAGAGAATGCCGTTCGGGTTACAGAATGCGCCGGCCACATTCCAGCGGAAAATGGACCAGATACTGAGGCCCCATCGGAAGTATGCTGCGGCTTACCTGGATGACGTAATTGTCCATAGCACAGATTGGGCCTCACATCTGCCAAAAGTGCAAGCAGTCCTAGACTCTATCCGGGAAGCGGGGTTTACGGCTAACCCCAAGAAGTGTACCATTGGGCAGGAGGAGGCCAAATATCTTGGGTACACCATTGGCAGGGGAGTGATAAAACCCCAACTCAACAAAGTCAAGGCCATCCAGAGTTGGCCACGTCCCAACAGCAAGAAGCAGGTACGGGCCTTTCTGGGAATCGCGGGTTATTATCGGCGCTTCATTCCCCACTTTGCTTCTAAGGCTGTGCCCCTAACCAACCTGACGAAAGGGAAAGGGTCGGTCATGATTAAATGGACCCCCGAGGCTGAGGCAGCATTCCAATTCTTGAAACAAGCCTTATGTAGCCAGCCAGTGTTGTACTCACCCGACTTCTCTAAAGACTTTGTCGTACAAAGTGATGCGTCAGATGTGGGGTTAGGAGCAGTATTGTCCCAGGTCTGGAACGGGGAAGAGCACCCAGTCATTTACCTCAGCAGGAAGTTGAAGTCCCATGAGGTAAATTACGCCACGGTTGAAAAGGAGTGTTTAGCGGTGAAGTGGGCTCTAGATTCCCTTCGGTACTATCTGCTAGGTAGGCACTTTGACATGGTTACGGATCACGCTCCGTTAAAGTGGATGGCTCAAAACAAGGAGACAAATAGAAGAGTGAATAGGTGGTTCCTGGCCCTACAGGAATTCAACTTCACAGTAAAGCATCGCCCTGGCGTTCAAATGGGGAATGTGGATGCTTTGTCTCGAGTACATGAATGCCTGATTGCTGGTGTTCCAACCCCAAGGTTAAAACAAGAGGGGGGGGTATGTGACAGCAGGAAGGTAAAGTCACCTGGTTGCATCCAGGGGGGTAGATATATTTCTCCCAGATTCAGGCTTTATGCTGACTTATACAACTAGGGAGGGAGTTGATCAAGCCCAGCTGAGGCTAGTGGGCTCATGGATGACTCATACCTCTAGGGAGAGGGCTGGGCGTCGTGCAGGCAGGGAGTTGATGAGACCAGCTGAAGCCTGTCAGTTCGTTTAAGGCCTCTATAAAAACTCCCAGCTTCATTAGATGTTAGCTCATGCCTGGACCCAGACCTGTGTGGACTGTCTAGGGAGAGTGAACCCCTGTGCGGTGAGGCAAAGCCTGTGTGGCTATTTGTTTGGACTTTTACTAAACCAGGGACTTAGGGACTAGGACAGCACCAGGCTGATCCCAGTTGTTAGTTTAGGAAACCTGCATGTTTAGTCAGAGGTCAAACTGACCAGGATTTATTTTGTTTATGTTTCTTTTTGGCTTTGCTGTGTTTTTGTCACTGTACATAGAGAAATAAACCGCACCTTTTGATTTTGAAAACCACAACCTCCGTCTGCTGGCCCTGTTTTTGTGTGGGGAGCCCAACCAGGGGGTCACACACACCCGCTACCGAGTTAACCCCCTCACAGGGGGGGATGTAAACTTTTCTCTAGGATCCTCCCAGACTTGCCCGTGTGATATATAGAAGCAGGGCCGCTGATAGAAATCATGGGGCCCGTACACCCTACCTGACGGAGCCCCCCTTCAGCTTCACCCCTGGTCCCTCCTTCAGCCCCTCCCCTGGCCCAGCGACTTGACAGCGGGACATGCCAATGCCATAATGTACTGCAGAGACAGTGCCACCCATGCCGCCAATGCCATAATGTACTGCAGACAGTGCCACCCATGCCATATTGTGCTGCAGACAGTGCCACCCATGCCGCCAATGGCATAATGCCATTGGCAGCATGGGTGGCACTGTCTCTGCAGGCACCACATGCATTATGGCATTAGCGCCATGGGTGGCACTGTCTGCACAGGCGTTGCTAGGGGGATGCGGGGGGTGCGGTCCGCACCCGGGTGACACCCGCTAGAGGGGTGACACCTTTCCGTCTCTCCCGAGGGTGAGGAAAGCCCTGGTATTTATTTTTATTTTTTTACAGCTGACCCCTGGTCACCCCACTGGAACAACGCCTCCAGCACCCCGGCCGTGCCTGGTGTGCGTGCTTCTCCGACTTCCTCCTCCCTACTGAGTCAGTGAGCCTGTCACAACATCTCACACCGCCCAGGCGGCGCGGCTGCATGCTGTGACGCTGTCCTCGTCTCCTCTCCAGACTCCCGGCCGGAAGAGGTGTGAGTACAGTACAGGCGGGAGGGAAGTGAACTTGTGAAGGGTGACACTCAGCTTGCGAGGAGGTGTCGTGTCCTGGTGTCCATCGCCGGCCCGAGCCCAAGGTAAGGTGCGTGATAGGTGGGGGGGTTTCCATGGTACCGGCAGGCCCCCTGAGAGCTGGTGTGGGAGGACTCTCAGACAGTGTCTGGCGCCCTGTGCTAGTCTGATAACGAGGGGGGGTATAAGGTGGTCTGCCAGACACAGCTATATATATTATAGCTGTGTCCAGCCGCCCCCCTCCCCCCACCAGACCAGCTCACTCAGCTACTGTGCCTATTATATCTAATATACCACCCCAGCCTGCTGTATACAACCCCAGCCTGCCCTGTGCCACCCCAGCCTGCCCTATACCACCCCAGCCTGCCCACTCCAGCCTGCCCCATACCCCCCCAGCCTGCTGTATACCACTCCAGCCTGCCCTATACCACTCCAGCCTGCCCTGTGCCACCCCAGCCTGCCCCGTACCACCCCAGCCTGCTGTATATCACCCGAGCCTGCCCTGTGCCACGCCAGCCTGCCCTGTGCTACCCCAGCCTGCCCTGTGCCACCCTGCCCTATACCACCACAGCCTGCCCACTCCAGCCTGCCCTATACCACCCCAGCCTGCCCTGTGCCATCCCAGCCTGCCCCGTACCACCCCAGCCTGCTGTATACCACCCAAGCCTACCCTGTGCCACGCCAGCCTGCCCTGTGCCACCCCAGCCTGCCCTGTGCCACCCTGCCCTATACCACCCCAGCCTGCCCACTCCAGCCTGCCCCATACCCCCCAGCCTGCTGTATACCACCCCAGCCTGCCCTATACCCCCCCAGCCTGCCCTGTGCCACCCTAGCCTGCCCCGTACCACCCCAGCCTGCCCCGTACCACCCGAGCCTGCCCTGTGCCACTCTGCCCTATACCACCCCAGCCTGCCCACTCCAGCCTGCCCCATACCCCCCAGCCTGCTGTATACCACCCCAGCCTGCCCCGTACCACCCCAGCCTGCTGTATACCACCCCAGCCTGCCCTGTGCCACCCCAGCCTGCCCTATACCACCCCAGCCTGCACACTCCAGCCTGCCCCATACCCCCCAGCCTGCTGTATACCACCCCAGCCTGCCCTGTGCCACCCCAGCCTGCCCCGTACCACCCCAGCCTGCTGTATACCACCCGAGCCTGCCCTGTGCCACCCCAGCCTGCCCTGTGCTGCTCCATACCACCCCAGCCTGCTGTATACCACCCCAGCCTGTCCTGTGTCACGCCAGCCTGCCCTGTGCCACCCCAGCCTGCCGTATACCACCCCAGCCTGCTGTATACCACCCCATCTTGCCCCATGCCACCCCAACCTGCCCTATACCACCCCAACCAGTCCTATACCACCCCAACCTGCCCTTTCCCACCCTAATTTTCCTGTACCACCCTAACTTTCCCTATACCACCCCAACCTGCCCTATGCCACCCTAACTTGCCCTGTACCACCCTAACCTGCCCTATGCCACCCTTACTTGCCCTATACCACCCCAACCTGCCCTGTGCCACACTAACTTGCACTATAACACCCAAACCTGCCCCATACCGCCTTAACCTGCCATATACCACCCCAACCTGCCACTATACCACCCTATACTACCCTAACCTGCCACTATACCGCCCTATACTATCATTTACAGGGGCTGGTTTGGGGTGCGCCCCAAGACTGTGCGCTGCCTGCATGGTGCTGGGCAGCCTAGATGGGGGGGGGGGGGGTGACACCATGTTTTACCGCACCAGGTGACACCAACCCCAGTGACGCCACTGACTGTCTGCAGCACATTATGGCATTGGCGGCATGGGTGGCACTGTCTCTGCAGGCAGCACATGCGTTATGGCCCATAACGCATGTGCTACCTGCAGACCGTGCCACCCATGACGCTAATGCCATAATGTATAGATGCTGCTGCAGTACATCTTGAATCCCCCCCCCCAAGCAAGCACACACCTGTGTAATTGTTAGCCGGGCCCCAGGAGTCACTTCCTCCCTGATCCTGCTGCTGCCTGGACTGTCCACAAACTATTCCAGTCAGATGTGATGCCGATGCCAGCTGCCTCTTTTTAGTCTTCTGCGGCCGCCGCTCGCCTCACTGCTACTTCTCTCACGTGGAGGGTGACGGCACTATAGAGGACACGCTGGCCAGGACTTAAGCCAGCATGAGGAGCGGGTGCGGAAGAGGCATTCTTCTGCGCCCCACGTCGGATGTCGGATGGACTATGGTCGGTTGTGGCTGGAGTATTTTTTTTTTACATTAGTCACCTGTTCAGGTTGCCTGGGCCTTCCTGCTGGCCGGGCCCGGTACAACAGGGTATCACCGGCCCTGTGTAGAAGGAAAGCATGCTCGTATAGTGTAGTAGTGTTTAAAACAATTTATTAATAAAAATATCAAGTGCTACTCACATAAATACAAAAATAAACCGCATAAAATCCACGAGGAGCGAGCTCGTAATCCCGCGTCATTTCCGGTGTGCCTGTCAACCAATCCCGACGTGTATCGCCACGTCTACCTGACTTCATCAGTGTCACTGCACTGAAAAAAGACACATGTTCTTTTATTTTATTTATTGCACGGTGGAAGCATTCACCACTTTTCTTTATCGTACATCACGGGTGTCTAAGGGCTCTTTCACACGGAGGTCCGTTCAGGTCCACCTGTCAGTTTTTTAGGCGGACCTGAAGCGGATCCTCCATGCACCCCTATGGAAGCACGGATGTCAGCGGTGACATGTCCGCTGACATCCGCTCCGCTCCGAAAAAGTGTGACGGAGGAAAATCCTATTTTTCCTTCCGTCTGCGGAGTGGATCGGATGACAACGGACTCTACGGTCCGTCGTCATCCGATTCCCCATAGGGGAAAGCGGCGCTCTGACAGGGCGGTCCCTGCACAGTGTGCGGGGACCGCCCAGTCATCCGTCGGCTCAGCGGGGATCAACGGAGCGATCCCCGCTGAGCAAGCGGAGCTTCACGGGGCGGATCTTCACGGATCCGCCCCGTGTGAAAGAGGCCTAAGGTGTTGGTCACGGTTAAGTCTGTGCTAAGAGCTCCGCTGGAGGATCCCTACTGGATCAAAGAGCTATGCAACCGGATCCATCCAAAGTGCCAAGAAAGGCCAAAGTGGATGTACCCGAGCCTTGTGGAAGAACAAGGTTTTGCCTGTAATGTTTCTCTTTGAAGGACTGAACCCTGGCATCCAGCACTTTGGACATGCATCTAAATGCCAAAGGTTTCTGGCAGGGTGC
Source organism: Rana muscosa (assembly GCA_029206835.1). NCBI lineage: Eukaryota > Metazoa > Chordata > Amphibia > Anura > Ranidae > Rana > Rana muscosa. The sequence continues at coordinate 937,704,484 of CM055118.1, read as the reverse complement.
TATACAGGTCCAGGAAAGAGGCCCCCTATAATAGGGACCCAAAACCCTAAAGGTCTGGCATGACACGTCCCGCCGTGATGGGTGAAGATTGGGTCTGTCTGGTCTTCAGCAGTATCTTGCGGCTGGATGAGGTAAGTGAAGATAATCCTAAGGAACACATATGGATTTTTTCTTTTTTTTGAGTAGATGCATGTCTTGCCTGTTTTTTGCCACTAGAGGGGGTGAAAGTGTAACATACTTGATGTTTTTTCTTACCATGCTTTTCCAGTGAATGCTCAAGCCTCGTACACACGACCGAGTTTCTCGTCGTTAAAAACACGTCGTTTTTCTCGACGAGATTCTTGTCAAGCTTGACGAGATTCTTGTCAAGCTTTCCTTGCATACACACAGTCAATGCCAAATCTCCTCGTTGTTCTGAGCGGTCACGTCCAGCACGTACGACGGCAGTATAAAGGGGAAGATCGATTTCAATGGCGCCACCCCTTGGGCTGCTTTTTCTGATCTCGTGTTTACGCGTGTGAAGTAAAAGTTTGGGAAGAGACGATTCGTGCTTTTCAGTCTTCGTGCTTTCAGTTCGTTACAGCGTGACGAATGTGCTATCTCCATTACAAAGGCTTGTTTTACCAGAAGAAGCGCTCCCGTCTCATACTTGATTCTGAGCATGCGCGCTTTTGGAAGACTTGTAAAAGCATACACACGAACGTTTTTCTCGTCGCAAAACAGGCCGACGAGAAACACGACAAGAAAATCGAGAATCCGGACGAGAAAAAAGAGAGCAGGTTCTATATTTTTCTCGTCGAGATTCACGGCAGTTTTCTCGACAAAAAACCATACACACGAACGGTTTTCTCGACAAGAAAGCTCTCTCGGCAGTTTTCTTGTCGTTTTTGGACGAAAAACTCGGTCGTGTGTACGAGGCTTCAGTGTCATCAGGCCTGTGGATCTCTCCTCCCCCCCCCCCGCTCTCCCGCCATCGGCTAGCGAGCGCAGGAGACTGTTTATGGACGTAAGGCTGGGGCAGCAGGGAAGGGGGGCGTGGTTTCGCATCCGACGTGGATTCTGCCGTGCATGTTCGTTCTCGGCGCAGGGCTGTCTGGTAATGAAAATCCTCAGCTCTAAGAGGTCTGGCGGCGGTGGGACAGGAGCATATTGGGGGCAGGTAATCTTGGTGTGTGGATATAGGCATTCCTATAGGACACGTCTACTCGGCATCAGGCTGTGCAGTAATAGCAGCATTTAAATTTGCTGGACTAAAGCTCGGCAGTGGATGCATTTGTATTAGTACCTCTGCTTTTGTGCTTAGGACTGTCTTCCTGAAGTAAAAAAGGGGATCCAGAAGCCTATACTTCAGGCTTTGGGTTTACTGCTCCTGGCAAATAATTTTTGTTATATTCAGGTAAGTTATACTTCTGGATCTTTGGGAAGTCTGGATCTATATTTGATCCGGCTGTCTCCCCCCCCCCTCTTTTCCTTGGGTCCTTTTTTGGATCCTGCTTACCTTTCCTGTATGCATTTTTATAAATGTTTTTTATAGGATCACAATTGGTATTTCTGCCACTTAGATTCAAGAATTGTGGTAGTAGTTGGCCCAATCCTTTCATTCATTCCAGAGTGTGGCTCAGGAGGGACGGTGAGACTATTTCAGGTAGGCCTTTTGGTTTCCCATTTCCACACTGCTCTTCTGAATACAATATTTAAAATGAGTCTAATGCGGCGTACACACGATCGTTTTTCATGCCATTTTTTTAACCGACGTTTTTCTCGTCGTTTTTTTTCATGTTTCCTCTCAAGCCTGTCTTGCATCCACACGATCATTTAAAAAAACGCTCGAGCAAAGCGCAGTGACGTACAACACGTACGACGGCACTATAAAGGGGAAGTTCCGTTCGAATGGCGCCACCCTTCATGTTAGTAAACTTTGTTGAGCGGCGATTCGCGCTTTTCAGCCTCGTGCTTTTCAGTCCGTTACAGCGTGACGAATGTGCTATCTCCATTACGAACGCTAGTTTTACCAGAACGAGCGCTCCCGTCTCATACTTGATTCTGAGCATGGGCGTTTTTTTCCCCTCATAAAAGCATACACACTATCGTTTTTCACATCGTTAAAAAAAACGACATGAAAAATGACGTGAAAAAATAGAGCATGTTCGAAATTTTTAATGGCCGTTTTTCACGCCGTTAAAAATGCTCTGGAGCATACACACGATCGGTTTTAATGGCCATTTTTAAAAATGGCATTTTTAACGGCATGAAAAACGATCGTGTGTACGCCGCATAATACTCACTATTTCTTATATTCAGGCACGTGAGTGTTTTTGGGCTGGTCCTATTCGTATAGGCAGCCCTCTGTCTACGGAGGTCCCCGGACGCTCCCTACGCCCTCTGTGAACTTGTGTTGGCTGGAATATATATCATCTGGGTTGGGGTGACCGCTCCCTTCTGGTCCTGGTTGGAAGTGAGAGTATAGCCCTGATCGGTTAATTAATCAAAGTTTTTATGGTTTTTTAAACAATATAAATTTGCTACTGATGCTTGAAGAATACGCACATTGTTTGCGCTTACGGTCAGTAGGGGTGCAATGGATCAAAAAACTCACGGATCGGATCGTTCCTCGGATCAGAGTCACGGATCGGATCATTTTTCGCATCAGCAAAAAGACAAAAAAAAAACAAGACAAATCTTGTTACACCCACTGGAGTTTTAGATTTCACAGTTATTTTCAACACAAAACGGAGCTTATATGCTTAAATACAGTATTTGGAAATCCGACGGACTGTTTAGATGTTAAATGTGAAAATCAGAGGTGTTCTGTCACATTAGCAACCATGTAAGGTCAGCAGGTTTGCTGCTGCTTTTAAAATTTAATATCTAAACAGTCCATCTGATTTACAAATACTGTATTTAAGCATATAAGCTCCCTTTTGTGTTGAAAATAACTGTGAAATCTAAAACTCCAGTGGGTGTAACAAGATGTCCGCTTGCCCCTTCTCACTCTATCATTACTGTGCAGGAGTATGGGGTGTAGCGAGATGGCGGCGACGAAATGTCACTTCCTGACGAGACAGCGGCCGCCGCCGGATGTACCAAGATGGCCGCCGCTCTGGAGCTAGGCCGAAGCCGCTATCTTTCCTATGGCCGAGGCAGCGGAGCGTTCCGCGGATCGGGTGGTGTGCCGATCCGAACAGGTTGACCCGTTCGGTTCACGGATCGGTGACGATCCGTTGCACCACTAACGGTCAGTAATACAAGAACCTCCATATCTGTCTATATATACTGTATATATGGTTATCTGTGCATGATGAATACTAGCTGGTATGCCTTTTATAATTTTCGTTTTTGTTTTTCCTACCCTTCCCTTTTCACTGAACACAGATACCGTTGTTGCCATAGTGCAATCTCCCACCCCTGAAGAAGAGGTTCTACCAATATAAACAGCCTCGAAACGTTGGGTTCCTTCTGTCTTACCCCTTAGACAGAGTTGGTTTTTATGTATTGTCACTATTTTCAACTGTTATCTGTAATTTGCGCTTTTTTCCCATTGGTGCCTACATCTATTTGGATATGTCATGCCATTTAGTAGCAACTGTTCATTGTCTTTTTTCAATAAAATATCTATAAAGAACCTTTTGGTATATCTATTTATATGAGGCTAAACAGTCACCCAAATCAAAGTCCCACCAGAGGAACCACACTTTTCGGAGTGAACCTTTCTATTGTATTTTAGGGATGTGGGTTGACTGACCTCTACATTCTTACACGAGAGACACTGCCCTCTTTAGTCTGAGCATCCAGACCCTCAGGTGTTGCAGCTGCTTCCAACATTTCAGCCTCTGCATGCGTCACTGCATGATTATGGGTGTACAAAATGCACGTTTGCTCATGTTTGTGTAAAAACAATGTAGCGGGGTCTTAAATTTAGGGGTAGTGTTTGAGTGGTAGTTATGCTCAAACACCTAAATTGTTAGGACATTTTCAACCATTTTGTCTGCAGGGAGAGTATCAGTGTACTGTTCCCTGTGGCCTGCGGGCGGCGATGCCATAGTGGGCCAGGGTTGAACCACTGATACAGTGCTGTGCCTTGTGTGTCCTCTCTCGGCAACCATGCAGTGGGCGTGGTTGGCCTGCTGTGTATGCTGGGAGAGGATATAAAAGAGGCGGACGCTGCCTGTTTTGTGGTTCGTTGTCGGGGGTCCTACTCCCGGGGAGTGTGTGTTCCTGTCCGCCCTGGGCACCTTTGGCCCAGGGGCGGTGATCGGTGAATCAGTCCCAGGCACCTTTAGCCCTGGGGCTGCAACTAAAGGCCTTGGGCCCAGCGCCTTTGGCTGGGGCCCACTAAGGATCGAGGAATCTCGGGGATCCGACTGAAGCCTCGGGGTCGCTTTCGCCCTCTACGTTTACAGAGATGCGGAGGCCCTTGGAGTGGTTTGTCCCGGATGCCAGGGACTGGTGGTGCACCTTCGGCCTTTCGGAAGATGCGAAAGATGTAAGGAGTTCCTATTCGAGGTAGAGCAACCCACAGAAAAGCCTCGGGCCTTCTGTCTGAATTGCCTTACGGGCGCCACTGCTCTTGAGTAGGGAAACCAGCGCTTCTGCAGTCACCCCTACGCGCACTGTCGAGACTTCGGAGGAAGTCATTGTTGTGAATGTTCCGGTAGTTGAGGAACCGGAGACGGAGAAACCGGAGGATGTTGTCTCGGTTGTCACAGAACCCTCGCTCCCACCGCCCAAGCGGAAGGTCGGCTATGTGAAAGCCTCCTGCGGTCGTGGTCGAGCTATACCCCAGCGCTTACCTGAGTCGGAGGGACCATCAGATGATCCGCGACAGCTACAGGTCGAGGTAAGCCGGGGATGGGAGCAGAGAAAATCATCCAGAGTGTTGGGGATGCTTGGATCTTGGACCCCAAAGAACTTGAACTTGCCATAGATAGTGGTTCCTTTGTCACTAGGAATTACTTACTAGCAGAGGACTGTGACACCTCGAATCTAGAGTCATCTTCTGATGTAGGAGAGGACGCCGAGATAGATGAAATATTCATCAAAAAGGGCTCGGACAGAATACCCCTTTCCTCCACCAGAAGTAGAAGGGACTCACCCAAGTCTGCTGGGGATGTTACACCCAGGGTGGAAGTCCATGTGTCTGAGGAAGGACCTGACGACATGCCTGAGTCGTCCAGGCCTGTGGTGCCCGTGCACATTACTACGGATGACTGTGTATTGCTACGAGCTGCTGTAATGGGTCCCAGGGCAGTGAAAGTGCCCCGGCATCCGGAAGCCATCGTTTTGCCAGGTGCGGGAGACCGTACCACGCTTCCTCCACTCTCCAGGATGCAGCGGCTGTTCAATCAAAAGGTGGCTGCTGACTACGGATGGGCGTACCCGTATGTTGCGAGAGACTTAATGTTCGAGGTGGAGGCCTACAGAGAGAGATGGTACGCAGACTTTCTGTGGAACCATTTGAAAGTACAACACGCCCACAGGTATCTCTCATGTTCCGCGGCTGTTGCCGAGAGATACAGGGGGTGCAAGAAAGAATGGATGTTGGGTCGGCACATTCATGCAGATCGGGTAGTTGTGTGTCGGAAGGAGCATGAGGATGCAGTCTATTCAATAGAGACCTTTGACAAAAACCGGAAGCTACTCATCCTGCCTGATCCAAAGTTTTATTTGTGAGACACTGAACTCTGTGTTTTTTTTGTGTGCTTTTGTTCCGGAGTGTACTCTCCTGGAGTTCAGGAACTTTGCCCTTGCAAATTGGGGTAGTCTACTCAGCTGGAGAGCAGGGGAGCTGCTGGGGCCCACTAAGGATCGAGGAATCTCAGGGTGCCGCCTTGCGAGGGGACCCACATCTGAGACGAGGAGGCCGGGGAAAGATCGTTCCGAGGGACTGGTGATAAGTCACAGTGAAGGAAGGGGCCCGGTAACTCTCTGGAGGGATGTCTTCTCCTTACAAGAGGCCAAGCTTTGAAAACCAAGTTCACCAGGTCTGTGGCAGAGACCAAGATCACCAGTTTGTGTGGTGATTGTGCGTTTAGTTAGAGTACCATTCTGGCTGCTAGTCCCTATCTAGGGAGACTATCCAAATGGGCTAAGTCTGCTGGAGAAGCCAAGCAGTGAAGTGTATTACGTTTGTGCCTGGACCTCTCCCACACCTTATGCTGTCCTGTTCTCTCTCCAACCTTTCCTATCAAAGACTGTGCTTTAAGAGAAATAAACTCTACGTTGGAGTTACGGCTGGTGTGGACCTTGGAGTTATTGGGGGAAATAGAGACTTGTTTTTATTGAGCATAGAGATAAGAGCCATTCTCTGGAGAACCTGGCTGTGGAGACGTTTCATAACACCGCTCAACCTCTTTACACAGGAGGGTATGGGCATATAGCTGGGTGTGCCCTCTCTTCCTGCGAGGAGCCAAAGACAAGGAAGAGAGGGTTGGAGGCGTTATAAAAAGAAACAGAACATGTTTGTTGATCACATAAGGTGACAGGATCACTTAAGGATACAGGGTCACATAAAGATACATGTTTATGTTCGTATAGATATACATTTTTTACATAATCGATGCTTAGTCGCATAAAAATGTTTGATCGCATAAAGATGCTAGGTCACATAAAGATGCTGATCGTATGATGTTGCATGATCACCTAAAAATACAGGTTTACCTAAATATACATGATTCCTCATAATCACATAGGAATATATGTCTGCATAGTTACGTGTTGCGTAATGTTGCATAACACGTTGAACACATGCTTGTTTGCAAGATGCTTGCTCCTTAGCACTCGTGCTACATGAATGCATGTGTACAGCGCACACTTTTCATATTTTGCCTAAAAACATATTTTTGTGAACTCATGCTTCCATGAACGCATGTTTCCATAGAGGCATATTGCTTTAACACATGCTGCATACATTAAACTGTATACATATGTACTTGTTTTTTCTGGAACTATTTACCTATGTTTTACATAGGACTACAAGAAGTGCCTGAGGGCAGAAGCCTACAAGACAGAGTCCCAAGGCCTCATTACGAAAGGGCACCCACGCTCGATTAAGGTGGGAGGAAAAACTTCTGTGGTTTTCAGCGGCTTGGCAAGAAGAGATCCTAGATGGGTCATCTCTGTGCTAACCCTGGGCTACAAACTAGAGTTTCTGAAATTTCCTCTGGTTCACTTTTTAAGTTCAAACGCCCCTAAAAGACCCAGTGAAAAGAGGGTCTTTATTTCTGGCAATAAACTGATTGATGTCACAGGGTCTATTTACAGAGACCCCTCAGAAGAGCAGGTTATGTGGTTTTATTCAAATCTCTTCATGGTACTGAAACCGAATGGAGATGTCAGACCCATTCTAGATCTCAAAGATCTAAATCAGTTCCTAAACATCTGCTCTCTTTGCATGGAATTAATCCGGTCAGTCGTATCCATCCTGCGGGGAGGAGAATTTCTAGTGTCAATAGGCATCAAAGATGTGTATCTGCATGTGCCAATTTTTTTTTTCCTGCTCACTAGAAGTTCTGCAATTCGCAGTGTAACAGCACCTCTTCCAGTTGTGGCCTTGCCCTTCAGCTTAGTCACCACACCCCAGGTCTTTTGAAAGTTCTGGGCCCGCTTCTCATAAGACTAAGGGCCCAGGGTATAGCAGTAATGGCATACCTAGGCGACCTGCTGCTGTTAAATCAGTTAGTAGCCTGGCTAGACCAGACTGTGTCCAGCATGGTCAAGTATCTGGAACACCAGGGTTGGGTTCTCAACCTAGAAAAGATCATCCTTGCGTCCAGTAAGAAGGCTAAGAGTTTGTGGGACACAGCCCGAAAAAGAGAATCTCTTGGCCTCAGACAAAAGTCAGCGCTTATAGGAGAGCTGGTCTATGGCCATACGCCAGAAATTGGGTATCTCGGTCATAGATCTATTGGTGACCAGTTTAACACAAAGTTGGACAACTTTGTGTTAAGGGCAAGGGATCCACTCGCATCTGGGAGATCCGTTAGTATCCCTGCGGGTTCAGTTTTCACTGATTTATGCATTCCCCCCAGTGCCGCTTCTTCCGCAGCTTCTATGCAGAATCAAAAGGGAAAGGAAAGCTGTAATCCTAGTAGATCCGGCATGACCCAGATGATCCTAGTATGCAGAGATGGTGAAGGTGGTTGTAGGGGATCCATGGACTCTTCCTTCTCGTCCAGACCTACTTTCACAGGGGCCGGTATTCTGTCCTGCCTTGCAAACGCTGAATTTAGTGGTTTTGGCTATTAAGCCCACATTCTAAAAGAATCAGGGGTTTTCAGGGTCAGTGGTGTCTACCCTGATTAATGCAAGAGAGCCGCCCTCTAGGACCATTTACTATAGAGTCTGGAGGGCCTATGTTCCTGGTGGAAACCAAGGATGGCATCCTCGAAAGTATGTCACAGGTAGAGCTCTTGCCTTTCTACATTTTTTTTTAACAAGAAATTGCCTTCCTACATTTAGGAATGGAAATTAAGCTAGCCTTGAGTTCTATCAAGGGTCGGATCTCGGCCTTGTCAGTATTTTTTTCCGAAGGCCGCTTGCTTTGCACTATTTGATCCGGGCATGTATACAAGGGGTAACGCATATAAAACCGCCGATTAGGTCACCCTTGTGCCCGTGGGATTTGAATCTAGTTTTGTCTGTGTTACAAAGACAACCCTTTAAGCCGATGCGCCTTATTCCCTTGTTCCTTCTGGCAAGGAAATTAGTGTTCTTGGTGGCAGTAACCTCCGCAAGAGAATTTCAGAGTTTGGCAGCTTTCTTTGTAAAGAGCCATCCTTAATTAATCATAACGATAAGGGGGTGTCGAGTCCTCTCCCAACCATTTTTTTGCCTAAGGTATCTAAATTCATCTGAATCAACATGTTTCCCTACCTTCCTTTTTTTTCCCCCAGAACCTTGATCTGTGGAAGGAAAGTTATTACATTCTCTCCTTATAGTGAGAGAAGTTAAGGTCTATCTGAAGGGTTCAGATACAGAAAACTGATGCTCTGTTGTGCTGCCAGAAAGCCCTAGGAAAGGGCAGGAAGCGTTGGTATCAACTATTTCAAAATGGATTTGTCAGATTGTTGTTTAGGCTGATGGTTGGAAAGAAGGGTTTCCGCCTTTTCAAGTTAGAGCGTACTCTACCAGGGCAGTAAGTACTTCATGGGCAGTGCATCACCAAGCCTCTGACTCAGATTTGCAGGGCCGCAACTTGGTTGTTAGTGCATACATTCACTAGATTCTATCAGGTGGATGTAAGACGGCAAGAGGATACCGCCCTTTGGGCGCCGTGTACTGCAGGCAGCAGTATAGGTCCTCACATCTGATGGCAGCCTGCTTTTATTTGTGTCTCTCTCCCCTCAGATGGCATTGCTTTGGGACATCCCACAAAGTAATTACTATGGCTACTCTGTGTCCCATGATGTACGATAAAGAAAATAGGATTTTTATAACAGCTTACCTGTAAAATCCTTTTCTTGGAGTACATCACGGGTCACAGAGGTCCCTCCCCTCTTGTTGGGATACTTATTGTTTTGCTACAAAAACTGAGGTACTCCCGGTATGGGAGGGGTTATATAGGGAGCGACTTCCTGTCTTTGCACCAGTGTCCATCACCTGAAGGTGGCCTATAACCCACATAGTAATTACTATAGCTGCTCTGTGTCCCGTGATGTACGATAAAGAAAATAGGATTTTTGTACTCACCGTAAAATCCATTTCTCTGACGTCCATGGACTGACACAGCTGGATACTGTAGACGTGTGGGTATATGTCCCTGCTCGCAGGAGAAGATCTAGGCAGAATGTTAGAAACATACATTCTAGAACAAACCAGAGCTGAACAGCCCGGCCCAGGGGGGTGGTCCCTCCGGACATTACCCTCCCACCTGCAGTCAGCAGACCTCAGTTCGTAACAAAGCAGTACAAACCTTAAAAGGAAGGGTGGGTGCTGTGTCAGTCCATGGACGTTAGAGAAATGGATTTTACAGTGAGTACAAAAATCCTATTTTCTCTTACCATCCATGGACTGACACAGCTGGATACTGTAAACGTGTGGGACGTCCCAAAGCAGTATCAGAAGGGTGGGAGCAGTAGTAAAGGAACAACCAAAACTTCACTCCAAACAAGCAGAGCTCCTCAACGGAGGAGTTGCAACATTAAACAGCGGCCTGCAATGCTTTGCGGCCGAAGGGAGCATCCGAAGATGCAGCCACATCAACCTTATAAAATTTTGAAAAGGTATGAACGGACGACCAGGTCGTCGCCTTGCAAACTTGTGCAACTGACGCTTGATGTCCGAAGGCCCAGGAAGCACCAATTGCTTTGGTGGAATGCGCCGCAACCGGAAAGGGAGGAGCCCGCCCCTTAAGGGCATAGGCCCGTATGACGGTCGGCCTGATCCACCTAGAGACGGTGGCAGACGACACCGCTCGGCCCTGTTTTGGACCAGACACAGACTTCCGAATGGAAACAGTAGCAGACGGGTACACTCGTAAGGCTTGTACCCATCTTAATGTATGAAGCGCAAACTCTCAGGGATGCGATGAGTGAGGACACCAGGACGGAAAAACAATGTCCTTCTTAAGGTGAAAGGCCGAGACCATCTTTTGAAAGAAGGACAGTCGTGGGCGTAACACCGCCATATCCTTATGGAGGACCAAGTAAGACGACTTGCAGGACAAGGCCGCCAACTCAGACGCCCGTCTAACCGAAGCAATGGCCACTAAGAAGGCCACCTTCCGGGACAAGGTCAAGAGAGGAATCTCTCTGATATTCTCAAAGGGATGTTCTTGGAGAACCGAGATGCATCAAATTCAGATCCCAAGTAGGGAGAGGAGGCTTGACAGGGGGGATCACATGGCGAACCCCCTGCACAAAAGGTGCCATCAAGGAATGGCCCGGTAGTGGTCGTTGAAAAAGACAGCCCGGGCCGAAATCCGACCCTCATAAAAGGTATGCAAGGCCAGCTTTTGGGTCACACCACGCTGTAAAAACAGCAAAATCCTGGGAACGGAATACATTCGAGGACGCCACTCAAGTTCCTCGCACATAGCGATGTAAGCCTTCCAGGTACGGTGAGATATCTTCCTGGAGGAAGATTCCCGTGTCAACAACATAGAAGAGATGACTGAATACGAGAGAACTCGGTCCTTCAGCACCTGGCTTTAAACAGCCATGCCATTAAAGCCAAGGACTGTAAAGCAGGATGAAGTATGGGATCATGAGATAGAAGGTCCACCCCAATAGGAAGTCACCAGGAACGTCTGCCACTAGCCGAAGTAGATTGGCGTACCAATGTCGCCGTTCTGGAGCAATGAGGATCACTGGAATGGGCTCAGCCCCTACTCTGCGAAGCCGGCAAGGCAACAACAGTAGCGGAGGGTAAGCATATATCAGGCGATACTGCCCCCATGGGCTTCCAACGCGTCTGACGCATCCGCCCAGGGGTCCTTGGACCTGACCACGATCTTGCCACCTTGCGAGTGAGTCGAGAGGCCATAAGGTCCACTTCCGGTGCCCCACCTTCGGTAAAGGAGGTGGAAACACCTCCGGATGCAAGGACCCTTCCCCTGCAATGCACACGGCCGACAGGACCGTCTTGCAGCGAGATGTATGAAAATCCCAAAGAGACTCCGCAATGTATCGGAGAAGAGAGTACAGGGTGCCTCAACTGTTGGCCAATAAAGGCAACTTTACAGAGCTTCCCTAGAAACTCGGTCAGAGGACTAGTACCTCAGCCTCCACAGGTGGCGCAAACCCACCCTGGGCACAGAGACCCTAAAGGCTAAAACAGTTGCAGTGCACCTGCTAAACGACTGATGGATGAAGCAGAGGCTTTTGCCCAGTCATTGAGCTGCAAAAAACGCCAGAGACGCAGCCACTAACGGGCGTAACGCTAACCTCAGCCTGGCGAACACAGTCCAAGCCAGCGCTTCTGATCACCACTGAAAGCAGGTGGAAAGTGGTACCCCTGAAACCAGGGATCCTTGTGACAATGCTCCATCCAGCAGCTACCCATGGATAAGTGCTGATTGTACAAACACATAGTTTATACTATGTATTGCGTCAAACGCGAAAATAGAGTGTGGGAGGAAACCCACCCAGCCACAAAGAGCATAATACCACCACATACGGCGTATGTAGTTTAGTGTGTGTGGATAAACCTATTAAACACGTTTATACTGTGCCAGCAACGAAGGCGCGCACATCATCAGGGCTTGGACATAAACCAGCCACGCAGATTGCGTACACAACCGTGTAGGTATGTTAGCCTGCGAATAAACAAATTGCACATGTTTATACTGTGCATAGCGCTGAAAATGCGCACACCATTGGAACGCAGGGGAGAAACCTGAGCACCCGGATGTATTTAGTGTAGTGTATAGACATAATGTGTATGTTTACACCGTGTATTGCACCAAAGGCATGCATTTCATGTAGCGTGGGCGGAAACCCACGCAGACTGCATACGCATACCGTGTAGGTATTATAGTGTGTGTGCTAAACATTTTGCACAAGCCCATGTGTGCATAGCACCGAAGGCGCGCACACTGTTGGCGCGTGGGAGGAACCAAAGTACTCCACGCATACTCAGAGAATGCAATACCTACAACTACTGTGAATGTATTTACACCGTATAATGTGTATGTTTACACTGTGTATTGCACCAAAAGCATGCATGTCATGTAGCGTGGGCGGAAACCCACGCAGACTGCACAGACATACCGGGTAGATATGTTAGTATGTGGATATCCAATCGCACAAATTTTGACTGTGCATATACCAATGGAGTGTGGGAGGGAACCGGAGTACCCGGAGGAAAACCACACAGACTGCCTACACATACCGTCTAGGTATTATAGCATGCGTGATAAACATTGAACATGTTTAACTGTGCAGAAGGCCAAAGGCGCACATACCGTCAGCGCGTGGGAGGAAACCGGAACACCCGGAAGAACTCCACGCAGACAGCACACAGATACCGTGTAGGAATGATAGCATGTGAATAAACATATTGCACATGTTTATGCTGTGCATTTCCATTGGAGCGTGGGGGGAAACCGGAGTACCCGGAGGAACCCCACGCAAACAGTATACCCATACTGTAAACATGTATAGTATGTGCAACAAACATATTGAACATGTCTATACTGTGCAGAGAGCCGAAGCGCACATACCATGAGAGTGCGGGAGGACACCGGAGCCCCCGGCGGAAACCCGCGCCGACCCAGAGAGTATAATACATACATATACTGTGAATGTATCTGGAGTCGTGCATTAACATATTTTGTACGTTTTATATCATGTATGGCACTGAAACACAGCATTGGAACGTGGGGGGACACCCACGCAGACACAGAGACCAATAACACATACATACACTGTGAATGTATGCAGTGTAGAGGTATAGGATGAGTTTAAATTATGGCACAGAGGCGCATAATCTTCTCTGTATCATTCCAACCTGCTTGACTGTGCTGCCGAAGCAGCATGCAGGTAACAGGTAACCTCTGACCCTCAGACCGTGTGTCTGTCAGAGCTCAAAGCGTTCCTCAGGAAATGGCGGGAAATGTTGCCTCAGAATATCACACAGAAGGCTCACAGGGACTAGAGACATAAATGAATAAAGTTCCCCCCACACCATGCTGCACCGACCAGGGGGAGGGAAACACTGTGTACCAGTGTATCATCCATGCTGCTCTTGACGCAGTGTGTGAGGAAAACAGTGAGGAAGCTGTGTAAAAGAAAGGCTTGAAGGAACCAAGGGAAACAGCGTCCCTAACGTAACTCAGCCACAGCAATTCCAGCTTGAGGGTGTTCCTCAATCATCAATGAGATCACTTACAAGCGCCCTGTCATTCACTGACACAGAACTGGAGTCTTCCTCACAAGGAAATGTCCTGTTCATAAACATTAAATATTCAGAGCTAGGGTCCTGAGCACAGTAGCTAGGCCCATATCTGAATCAGAGCACTCCTACACTAAAGATTTTTGTGGGGAGAGGGGGCTTATAGCTCCTTTTGCTCGCACACCGCTTCCATTCTGACAGGATTGATTCCAGGACTGCTGACAACTGGTCCATAAGGACCGCAGGTGCCAGAAACATATGAACATGTTTAACTGTACAGCACTGCCAGTTGCCCCAGACAAGTGTGGAGAGCAGGTGTATCAGACTCCATAACGCCACCCTCTGAGACCTTATACACTATACAGTGAATATAAAGTCCACCCACTGGCTACGCTGAGGCTGAGGAGGGGATACCCGGAGGACTCACCAACCCTTAAGGACCGCTCAGTCCTGCTGAAGCGTGCTGTGAGCCTGAGGAGAGTGAAGAATCTGTGAGGGGATTGTGGGGAGATTCGCGCTGCAGCGCCGCCGCTAGAGGCCGAAACCGAAAATAAATGTGCGGCGGCCACACGAAAAATGTCCGCCGGCCGCAGCTATAACTGCGCCATTGAACCACCCAAGATGGCCGCCGAGCGCGAAATTCAAGCTGTAATGCGCGCTAATGGCGCACGCAATAACCACCTCAAACAGCGCTGATGGCGCACGCAATAAACACCTCACACACCAGAAAAAACTGCCCCTCTCTCCAGAACCCACTACAGACATTAGCGCCCAGCCAGGCCAGAGTGACCCCCAAGCACCCCACAGCACAGCACCAGTACAGGGTGCAGAGAGCAGCATAACAGGGGGGAGACAGGGAGAAACCCCCCATATAAAGAAACACAGCCAGAATGTTCTCACCTGCAGTAGGAGAGACTACTTACCCGTCCCTTTCAGGGACCCACTGGCTTGTTTCAGACAGACCTATCACAGAGCAGTACTGCGTAGCTGTCAGCCCGGTCCACCGCGAGAGATACAGTCAGTCAGGTACTGTTCAATCTTGAGAGGACCGCAGGAGCATGAAAGCAACCCGGCCACCCCTGGAATCATGGGGCATGTCGTGCACTGAGTCTCACGCACACAAGGCGAGGATCAGCACGCTCGATGGTCGGACAGGGAAGACTACGAGGATACCAGTGTACCCAACCTGTTGCCCAGCCGACAGTTGATTGAAGGTCTCAAAAATAAAATAATAAATTCCCAAAGGAATACAATTTTAAAGTAAAATCTTCCAGGAGACTGGCTCCTGAGAGAGCCACGTCTTCTCCTTCTGCTAGGCAGAAAAAAAACTGAGGTCTGCTGACTGCAGGTGGGAGGGTAATGTCCGGAGGGACCGCCCCCCTGGGCCGGGCTGTTCAGCTCTGGTTTGTTCTAGAATGTATGTTTCTAACATCTAACATTCTGCCTAGATCTTCTCCTGCGAGCAGGGACATATACCCACACGTTTAGAGTATCCAGCTGTGTCAGTCCATGGACGGTAAGAGAAAAGGATTTTACAGGTGAGCTGATAAAAAATCCAATTTTTTTCGATTCACGGTTTCTAAAGACTTTATATGGACTTCTTATGCTATATTTGAGTAGCACTTGTACTCACCATCTGAGTGATTTTTGTTTCATATTAATATTTTTTGTCGTCCACTTTGTGCCATTTACCATTTGATGGCTTTATCACTATATATTTGATTTTTGGATGTCATTTCATCGTTCCACAATATTATTTTGCACTTACTAGGAGAGTGGTTCATATTGGTTATATTCATTTGCGATATCTTCCTCTTATTCCTTATCGTCCACTTATTTCACTACTACACAGCACCACACAATTATTTTTTCTTTTGGTGGTATTTGATCACCTCTGCGGTTTTTATTTTTTGCGCTATAAACAAAAAAAACGACAATTTTGAAAAAATAAATATATTTTTTACTTTCTGCTACAAAACACCTCCAATAAAATGTAAAAAATCAAATTTCTTCATCAATTTAGGCGAATAGGTATTCTGCTTCATATTTTTGTTAAAAAAAATCCCAATAACCGTATATAGATTGGTTTGCGCAAAAGTTATAGCATCTACAAACTACGGGATATTTTTATAGCATTTTTATTTATTTTCTTTACTAGTAATGGCGGTGATCAGCAATTTTTGGCGGGACTGCAACATTGCGGTGGACAAATCTGGCACCTAACTGACACTTTTTGGGGAACCAGTGACATTATTAGTGATCAGTGCTAAAAATATGCACTTACTGTACTGATGACACTGGCAGGGAAGGGGTTAACGGGCGATCAAAGGGTTAACTGTGTGCCTAGCTGGTGCTTGCAACTGTGTGGGGACTGGGTGAAGACAGACTGATGTTCCTTCGCAGGAACACAAGATCTCTATCTTCTTTCCTGTCAGAATGGTCGTTCTGCCTCTCTGTGGAATGATCGTGGGTGGCTGGCGGACATCGGGTTCGCTGGACCCATTGGTTGACATCCCCTGTGTGCAATTGGCGTGCGATCGCCCCCTCCAATTGCTTGCAGGTACGTCGTTTCGCGCAATAGACCCGACCTGCCGCAGTAAAGGCGCGGTAGGTGGTCGGCATGTGGTTAAGAGGGGGAATATGATCAACATGCATAATTATATAAGGGGTCTATATAGTGAACATGGTGTTGAGTTATTTACTTTCAGATCATCAGAGGACAAGGGGGCACTCTTTACGTCTAGAGGAAAAGAGATTTCATCTCCAAATACGGAAAGGTTTCTTCACAGTAAGAGCTGTGAAAATGTGGAATAGATGCCAGAGGTGGTTCTGGCCTGGATTCTTTCCTAAATGTACATAATATAACTGGGTACTAACATTTTATAGGTAATGTTGATCCAGGGAATATCCGATTTGCCTCTCGGGGGATCAAGAAGTAATTTTTTCTACTGCTGTAGCAAATTGGAGCATGCTTTGCTGGGGTTTTTCGCCTCCCCCTGGATCAACTGTGGGTATAGGATTCTGTATATAGGATTTTTTTCTCTTTTATTGGTTGAACTAGAAGGATTTTTTTATTTTTTTTTCACCTGACTATGTAACTAAGTAACTATGTGAAAGGGTGCCATCTCAGAGATTGGAAGGTATGCAATAGCCTCTTGCATTATCCTGTACAGCAGAGCTAAGACTAGGGAAGGGCAGAACTGGAAGCCAATCAGGTGTGCCACATACAAATGTGCCGACAAGGAACATGTTGATAGGAGGAGAAAGCAGAGTGACCAAAGAAATGAGCTCATCAGTCTGTGTCTACTTTAATTTTCATTGTCCAATCAGCAGGCTGGGGCTAGAGAGGCAATACCACTGTATCCCTTTTAGCCTATAAATGGAAGATAGAAGGTACAAGGTGTCATCCACCTGACTGTGCTGTGTGACAGAGTTGTGTAAATCTCAGAGCTGAATGGGCAGTAAATACTTTGCTAAAGCAGCTCTCTTATACTGTATGTACTTTATCTGTGTGTTAGCTGTTTGCCTGACGGTCAGATTTAAATAAAGCTGTAACCTGATATGGAATGAATTGACACCAGGGACCCATTTATAAACCTTATTACCTGACCTTCTCCTTCATGGCACAGTTACAGTTTCTAAAGATATTATTATTTTATTATTGGTCTGTGAGAGATCACAGATCTGTAAATGGCAACACAGATGAAAGGGAAGTTGTCTGGGCCACTCTAACCTCAAGCTGTGAACAAAAAGGTGGGTATCTTTTAAAGTAAATTATATCAGCAAACACTGTGCGTAAAAGTTGATGTTATTTCTAACCTTAAAACCACGATCCTAAGTTTAGGAAGTTATAAAAGTCACTTTCAGCAGTATAATAACTAATAGTGATCAGTGAGGTGTTTCTACTGCTAAGCAAATAGAAAAAAACATTCCTCTCCTTGAGCTAATAACTCTCCAACATGTAGGAAAGTAGGCAGGAGAGCATGGTTTAAGTGGAACTAAACTGTATCTGAGCACCACAAACTAAAATCGCAATTTAATTTGTTTTTAACCACTTTCATACAGGGCACTTATACACCTTCCTGCCCAGACCAATTTTCAGCCTTCTGCGCTGTTGCATTTTGAATGACAATTGCGCGGTCATACTACACTGTACCCAAACTAATTTTTTTATCATTTTGTCCCCATAAATAGAGCTTTCTTTTGGTGGTATTTGATCACCTCTGCGATTTTTATTTTCTGCTAAAAAAATAAAAAAAAGACCGAAATTTTTGAAAAAAAAAACATTTATTTTTTGTTTCAGTTACAAAACGTTGTAAATAAGTATGTTTTCTCCTTCACTGATGGGCACTGATGGGGCTGCACTGACGGGCACTGATAAGGCGGCACTGATGGGCACCGATAAGGTGGCACTGATGGGCACCAATAGGCGGCACGGATGGGCACCGATAGGCGGCACGGATGGGCACAGATAGGCGGCATGGATGGGCATGGATAGGCGGCATAGATGGGCATGGATAGGCGACATGGATGGGCACTGATGGGCGGAATGGATGGGCACTGATAGGTGGCACGGATGGGCATGGATGGGCACTGATAGGTGGCATGGATGGGCACTGATAGGTGGCACTGTACTGTAATGTTTTGTACTAATGGATGCCAATCAGTGCCAAACAATAATGCCTGCCAATCAGTGGTGCCCATTGTGGGTACTAATTGGCATCCATTGTGGGCACTGATTGGCATCCATTAGGCATTTCTAATTGGCATCCCTGGTGGTCTAGGGTGGCATACCTTATGGTGGGCATCCCTGGTGGTCTGGTGGCATCCCTGGTGGTCCAGTGTGGGCATCCTCGGGGGGCTGCGCTGATAATCGATCAGCACAAACCCCCCCTGTCAGAGGAGCAGCCGATCGGCTCTCCTCTACTCGCGTCTGACAGACACGAGTGAGGAAAAGCCGATCACCAGCTTTTCCTGTTTACATCGTTATCAGCCGTGATTGGACACGGCTGATCACGTGGTAAAGAGTCTCCGTCGGAGACTCTTTACCTAGATTGGTGTTGCGGGGTGTCAGACTGACATCCCGCAATAATGATCGCCGCAGCGGCTCAATATCCTGATGACGTCCAGTCAGGATATTGAAACCACTTTGCCGCCGCCATTTTGCAATAGGGCGGGCGGCAAGTGGTTAATATTCAAAGCAAACTCACCCATCTATCCATGTCTTCATGTTTTATTTTGTTGAGTAATTACTTTGAAAAGAGCCCCCTAGCATTTTTAGCCACAGACATCTTGAGTAAGGGCAGATGATTCATGCAGCATTCACATCCTGGACTTCATCTGCCCTTAGCTCAGGCATGCAGGCAGGAGGATGTGCTTAGCTGAGGAACCCCCCCCCCCCCTCCAGGTGAAAGAAAAAAAAATGGTATTTAGGCTATATTCACACTTGAGCTGAGTATTTTCAGGCGGTTTTTCAAGTGTTGTTTTCAGTTTTATTTGCAAATATTATATAAATTTTTTCAGGCATTTTTTTCAGGCATTTTTGCTGTGGCCAATAGAAACCTGTGTAAGGTGTGGAGTGATGCTAGAAAAGGAGAGGGAGCTGCTGTTTGACCTAAAAACCGCCTAAAAAAAATGCAAAAATTTCTCACTGTTTACCGTTTTCTATTGAAGTCTATGGGGACAAAAACACTCAAATCTGCCCAAAGAGTAGCTCATATATTATTTTTTGAGCCATAGGCATTTTGCTACAGGTGACAAAATGCTTAAATGTAAACAGGGACCATTGAAATGAAAGGAATTTTGCTTGTTGAGCATTTTTTTTGACCATTTCTGAGCGAGCTGAAATCCACAAATGTGAATGGGGTCAAAGACTCCTGGGATGCATGATATTTTGGTCAAGGCCAGAAACCAGGAAGCAACTGAAGAAATGAAAAAAAAATGGCTCCTTTCACACGGGCGTTCCCTCTATCCATTTTTCATGTGTCTGTTGATGGCTGAAAATGGTCAGCAATGCAGTTCTATGGGCAAATGAATGAAAACAGACATCACCCATTTACATAAGTCTTTCATCTGCTTCTGTTCAGGTCCATTTTTTAAAACGAAACAAGTCTGCATTTTTGTTCCGTCTAAAAAACGGAAGGGGACCTAAACAGATGTAAACGAACTAGCAACCGTTTTTTGTATTCGTTGTTGGGAGCCAGCACCCCCCAGCGTCCTAACAACCAAGTGACTCATCTCTACTGTCAGCGGGAATTTTCCACTCACAGCAGAATGTAAACATAAGATAAAAAAAATAAAAAATGCAGCAGGCAAGGGGGCAGCGTATGCAAACAGAGGAGCAGTGCTTAAAATGAGGGGCAGTATGTACATACAGGCTCCCTCCCTTGCTGGTGTTCTGTCAGATGAGCAAACCCATCAGATAAGCCAATGGAAGTGACGTTCACTCAGCTGCGCAACCTTTTTTTTTTTTTTTTCATCGCTACAGCCTGCAGATCAGTCTTCTCTGTGCTTCAGCCCACCCCCTTCCTTTCCTGCTGAATCAGCCGGACCGACCCCAAAAAAGTACCCATGCAGCAGCCAAAGCAGGCTGGGGACAGCAGTATGGGCTGTCCCCCCTCTGCCTCAGCTCACAGCGCCTTACCGTCGTCTTTTACTCAGTCACAGACCAAACTTTCGTAATCCATTCAGCCGCTCGGGCTGCTCTGTCTGTCTGTGGCTGAGTGACAGGCCCAGCCGGGAGATCGCCCTGCACTCGCAGGTGTCCGGGAGCCTGCAGCCAAATGCGGGAGGCTCCCGCTGTTCGCGGGAGACTTGAAATGTCTGGGTTTGCTAATCTGACAGAACACCTGCAGTCATAAGGTGGCATCGGACATCTTACTACACCCAGCTACTGTACGCCTTGAATTCCAGAGTAATTTTAGCAATAAAGTGAGCGTATATAAATAAATGTAGCATATTTACATCTGTGATGCTGTTTGGATGTTTAATTTTTAAAGCCTAAAGGTTTAGCGCTGAGCAGTGCGGGGTGTACCAACATGGCCTCCACCACCTTCCTACTGCTGGCGTCCAGCTTCTTTCAAAATGTAACAGCAAAACAGCATCACAGATGTCAATATACTATATTTATATACGCTCACTTTATTGCTAAAATTACTCTGAAATTCAAGACGTAACTGGGTGTAATAAGATGTCCGCTGCCGCCTTCTGACTGCAGGTGTTCTGTCAAATTGGCAAACCTGGTAGCGGGGGAATGCATGCGCAGCTGACGGAATGTCACTTCTGTTGGCTGATCTGATAGGTTTGCTCATCTGATAGAACACCGGCTCTAAATGTCATTGTCAGCTCTGAATACAAATGCCAGTTTGTTTACTTTAGAACGAGCTGTAATTTGGCCCCGCTGCTGAAGTAGAGAAAAAAGCGGGGGTCACTTGGTGACATCGTCGGATGACCCCACCCCTTTATTTTCTTTAGAAGCGGGCCAAATGACTGCTCCTTCTAAAGTAAACAGAACTGCCAAATGCATTTAGAACCTGCAATGACATTTAGAGCTGGCAAGTGAGTGTACACACTGCTCCTCTCCTCGCACACTGCCTCCCTGCCATAAAGAGGACCTGTCACCGATATGCTATCACATAGCATATTTGTTTATATTGATTGGTTTGTGCAAAAGTTATAGCATCTACAAACTATGGGATATATACTCAATTTATTTTTACTAGTAATGGTGGCGATCGGCGACTTATAGCAGGACTGCGATATTGCGACTGACCTTCAGACTCTAACTGACGCCTTTGACACTTTTTAGGAACCAGTAACACTAATACAGTGATCAGTGCAAAAAATATGCACTGCCACTGTATTAATGACTCTGGCTGGGAAGGGGTTAAAGATCTAGGGCAATCAAAGTGTTGAATGTGTGCCTAGACAGTGTTTTGGTGTACTGTTAGGTGCTTTCACTAAAGCATGTAATGGATTCCATTACTTCCTTGCTGGCAGGACAGGGCTCTGCCTTGTTTATAAAGGCACGGCTCTGTCCTGTGTAAATTCATGACAATCGGCGGGTGCCGGTGGTAACCCATTGGCCGGCACCCGCTGATCGTCATCTTCTGTGTTTAATCACAGTACAGCCGGGTCGCCCAAAGTGCCAGATCACATGCCCGGAAGTGCCAGGTCACGTACCTGTGATGGGAGTCACTTTGGGTAGGGTGCCCGAGAACGCAATTCTGATCTGTACTAGACGGGCTCTCTTTACAGTCACAGTGGAACCTTGTATATATGTATATATTGTGTGTTGTCTCATGCTGTTGGACTCTTTTGCTGAGATAGTTTGGGGTGTGGTTGTATTCCATTGTTTTATTGTCTGTCTGCCCTGGCTGTGGGGGGGGGGGGGATTCCTCCAACAGCTCTCCTTGCTGATTGGACAGTTTACCCTGCTCTGAATTCCAAAGGGGGGGGGGGTGATGGTCCTGAGTTGAATATCTGTTGTGTACATGTGTGATAATAAATCAGTTTGTCACTCTACACTGTGTTACGGCTGGTGACTGGGTGGGCCAAAAGATCTTGGCTCGTGCGGTACCGCACAGAGAAAGCATTTACGGCGGTCATAGTCCTGTTGAGGACAAGGGTTCGTCACAGTACCTAAAAAGTTATCTGGCGCAGCAGAGCCTTTTTGCCACTGTATATCTGTTATGCGGTCGGCAAGTGGTTAACCAGCTGAAGTTAGAAGCTCATTGGCTAGCATGCACCGCTGCACGAGACTTTGCACTCTCCAGTTGTAAATCAACCCTGTAGTGTTGTGCGTTTTAGCATGTCTGACCTAATAGGCTATAAAGCAGATTGCCTTTTCTATGTGTTGAAACTGCGTTGGACAAAGCTGCCCAATTCAGCACAAGGAATATACAGTAGTGTGAATGGACCCTTAAGGTAACATAGAAAACGTATTCATGTTCATAAAATAATGCTGCACTTATTATAATGGAGATTACAGAACTTGCAGGAATCTCAATTCAATGGATTCTTGATTTGTTTGTACCTTGGCTATGCATTTCACTTGCCACAATGGGTTATGCTTTAAAGTTGACAACCAATTTAGGTTGTGCTGATGTGTACTGGAATCCCTTTTTAATGCTGTGCTAAAATATATCGATCTGTAAAACCTGCTTGGAGGAAAATCCCTGCTTTCATTTCAGCATTTTGACAGGTGCTGTTTCCAAAGTGTCTGCTTCCCAAATGCATTTCTACAAATGAGTGCTATTGACTTTGACTGCTGGGATCGGGAAGGACAACAAGAAATATACCATTGGCGATATTGACTGTAACAAATGGAAGCAGTGGTGGCATCATATATTGCCAGTGAATTGTGAAAAGCAAGTAGTGTTAATGTATATAAGACTTAAAGGACTGAAGAGGGTGAGGATATACTGCAGAATTGTGGTTCACAGGCTGTTTGTTGCATTTAGATGCGGGGAGCTGTAATGTGACTTAAGGGCTTTGAATAATTTACTGTTTAGCTTCTTGACTCATCTGCGCAGCTGCTGAGTCATTTATATAGGAAGTCAATGATTTATTGTCTCCCTTGTTATTGACAAGGACTCATCAAATGAAAGGTAAGCTGAAATCCTAAATTCATTATGCAGGAATCTGTATTTACGGTACTTGCTTCTTCCTTGTCTGCTATGCAGTTTTCTGCCCTTATTTTAATATAAATTGCAGTTTTATTAAAACCTTAGACATCACAATAGGTATTCTGTAATCCCTCGTATACCCCCAGCATATATTTGCCTTTCCTGCACTCCTTCAGACCATTCAGTTGCGAGAATTGAACATATTTCCTGTCCTGTAGGGATGTGTGAGGTCAGGGCTTAGCAGCAATCTGCAAAGTGTACTAGCTTTGCCTGTCAGACTAGCCCAGGATTTGGCTGTGAAAGGATGGTTTTAGAGCATGCTGCTGCAGGAATCCTCTGGAAGAGTTAGGCCACCAATGCAACTTCAGCATCTGCCTCCAGTAAATATGATTTTGTGGAGTGATCCTCAAAGCTTTACTGTCACACTGGAAGTCAAAGTCAAAATGCTTTATAAGTACAGACATTTCTCATAGAAAAAAATATTATTGGTTATTAGGGATGAGCCGAACACCCCCCCCCCCCGGTTCGGTTCGCATCCAGAACATGCGAACGGACCGATAGTTTGTGCGAACTTTCGAACCCCGTTAAAGTCTATGGGACTCAAACGTGAGAAATCAAAAGTGTGAATTTTAAAGGCTGATATGCAAGTTATTGTCCTAAAAAGTGTTTGGGGACCCGGGTCCTGCCCCAGGGGACATGTATCAATGCAAAAAAAAAGTTTTAAAAACAGATGTTTTTTCAGGAGCAGTGATTTAATGATGCTTAAAGTGAAAAAATAAAAGTGAAATATTCCTTTTAAATATCGTGCCTGGGGGGTGTCTAGAGTATGCCTGTGAAGTGGCACGTGTTTCCCGTGTTTAGAACTGTCCCTGCACAAAATGACATTTCTAAAGGAATAAAAGTCATTTAAAACTGCTTGCGGCTTTAATGTAACGTCTGGTCCCGGCGATATGGATGAAAATCATTGAGAAAAACGGCATGGGTACCCCCCCTCTCCCCCCCAGCCCATTACCAGGCCCTTTGGGTCTTGTATGGCTATTAAGGGGAACCCTGCACCAAAATAAAAGAAAGAAAGGCGTGGGGTCCCCAGGCCCTATATACACTAAACGGCAGTATACAGGTGGTGCAAACAAGACAGGGACTGTAGGTTTGTTCTTGAAGCGGTCGTATACCCCTAAAAAAAAAAAACTGCAAGGCAAAGGCATAATGAGCTAGTATGACTAGCATACTAGCTCATTATCAATTACCTTAGATCGAAGAACCCGCACCGACCCTTGTTCCTCTCCTCAGCCGCCATGATACCTGGAGTGGTTTCCGGGTATTGCCGCTCCGGTGCTGTGACTGGCCGGAGCGGCGATGACGTCACTCCCGCGCATGTGCGCGGAACGGAGCGATCCCCGCGTATGCGCACATTTCCGGCACTTTCCGGCAGGCTCCCATTCAAGAGCCGGCGCGCTCAGTGTGCCTGCGCCGTTGTCTACAGCGCGCATGCGCCGTAGACATCGGTGCCCGCTTTTCTGCAAATATCTCCTTAACCATGTAGGTTAAGGAGATATTGCAAGCACCTACAGGTAAGTCTTAATGTAGGCTTACCTGTAGGCTTAAGTATGCTATGAGGGTATACAACTGCTTTTAAGCTTTTTGGAAAACATAGGGAAGGGTTATCACCCCTGTAACATTTGTTTTGCTGTCTGTGCACCTGTTCAGAAGATTTCACCTCACTTTCTGTTCCAATGACAATTGGATTTTGTAAATTTGAGGTTTTAAGGGAAACAAGGATTGGTAATAAAGCATCAGTGGAGAGGAGACACATTTTTCCCATATTAACTCTTACAGGAGAGAATTTCCCTTTCTAGGGGTAGATTTCCTCTCACTTCCTGTTGTCTCCCTCCGTTTGTAAGTAGGAGTCGTTTGAAAGTCGGATGTTTGAAAGTAGGGGCCTGCCCTATGTACTCTGCAGAAATTTGGGCCTTAGGTGTTGGTGTTGCCACAACACTGTAAGCCCTCACAGTTAATCTTGGTGGGCGCTGGAACGCCCTGCTGTGAACTATTAGATCAAGAATTGTAATTACATGCCCCTGTTGAACAGGGGCAGAAAAATTGGGCCTTAGGCACTGGTGCCACAAAACTGCAACCCCTCACAGATACTATAGTTGGAGCGCAGGAATGAGCCATGCTGCAAAGTATTGCAGCAAAAATTATAATTACACGCCCCTGTTAAACAGGGGCAGAAAAATTGGGCCTTAGGCACTGGTGGCAGTGACCAGAACCAAAAAATTTCTTACAAGCTATCAACATAAACAGGAGGAAGAGGATAGTCACTCAGCATCAGCATAGGCAGTCTTGAAGGGATCTCACATTCAAAAAAAATGTATTCGGTTACATCAACATCAGGTGCTTGGTAGCTGGTGATCCAAGACTGATTCATTTTTATGAAGGTCAGCCAATCGACCGAGTCGGTGGACAGGCGCACCCTGTGATCGGTTACAAAGCCTCCAGCAGCACTGAATGTGCGTTCCGAAAGAACGCTGGATGCAAGACAGGCCAGTAGCTCAATTGCATACTGTGCAAGCTCTGGCCAGTGATCCATCCTCAAGACCCAGTATCCCAGAGGATTTTCGGTGGGAAAGGTGTCCAAGTCTGATCTTGCCCATAGCTATTCCGGCACCATGTAAACCAGACGCTGGCGATGGTTGCTGGAACCAATCACACCTTGGGGCTGCGGACTAAATTGTCTGAACGCATCGGTCAGACGGCCACCTTCTCCACTGCTCCTTCTTTGACTGACCGAAGCCTCAGCAACACGTTGTCCAGGAACAGGAATTTGTAACCTCCCAGGCTCTGGAAACGCGTTGCACAAACCTTCCTGCAAGGCCTCCCGAAGATGTTTCATCCTCTGCTCCCTCTGCGACGGCTGGATAAGGTCCGCAACCTTACCCTTGTAATGTGGATCAAGGAGGGTTGCCAGCCAGTAATGATCCCTCTCCTTGATACCACGAATACGAGGATCCTTTTGCAGGCTTTGCAGGATCAGGGAGGCCATGCAGCGTAGATTTGCTCAGGCATTCGGTCCGGAGTCCTCTGGGTCACTAAGGACGACATGATCCGCAGCCACCTCCTCCCAGCCACGTACAAGTCCATGGGTTTCTTGGGACTGTAAATGATCCCTTGAAGACTGCTGCTGATGCCGAGTGCTAGGCTCCACCTCCATGCTGACACATTCCTCCTCCTCCTCGTCCTCTTCCTGTGTGATCGGTGGGCCAGCAGGAACACTGTCTGGAAAGGTCTTTGTGTGTGTGTGTGTTCCTTTGCTTCCAAGGCTTCCTACTTGGTGAAGAGGTGGATCCTTGCCTCTCAGACCTTATGCCTGGGGAGGGTATAGTTCCAGATCAAGGTCCAGTTCATGCCTCTCTGGCCCTCTGGCTTCCTACACTAGGCTGAAGAAGAGTTCAGCTTAAACAAATTTCTGGTCTCTGCCTAAAGGTCCAAAAATACAGGTTGATAGTCTTGAGTTAAAGTGGTTGTAAACCCTTTTATCTTTTTTACTAACCTGCAAGACAAAGCTATAATGAGCTAGTATGACTAGCATACTAGCTCATTATGTACCACTTACCTTCGATCGGGGCCCCCGAAGTCGTCCGTGTCCCTCCTCTAGCCGCATCCATCGCTGCGGCGATAGCCGGAATGTTACTTCCGGGTATCGCCGCTGCAGCCAATCACAGCGCCGCTCCGGCGCTGTGATTGGCCGGAGCGGCGAAGACGTGACTCCGCACATGCACGCGTGAGCTGTCGAATTCGGCTACGTCGTCGAATGTTGCGACCTAGCCGAATTTGTGAATGGGGTGACGTTAGCGTCGCTGCATTTACATACAAATATCTCCTTAACCGTGTAGGTTAAGGAGATATTTCATGCACCTACAGGTAAGCCTTAATCTAGGCTTACCTGTAGGTCTTTGTTTAAAAAGTGGGTTTACAACCACTTTAAAGGTTTGCAGCTAACCTGTGTGAGGGGCTGAAGGTACCTAAATATAGTTGTCAATCTGGCTTCCCTATAGGCAGTGCCGATGGAGCCTATACACGCCCAGGATTCCCGGGTCTCAATGGCAGTTTTCCTGTCGGGAAACCCGGCCGTGTGTAAGGTGGAAAAAGCGACCGAGCAGGTTCTCGGTATTCCCCCCCGGGATTCCCGGTGGACTTTTTACCGCCGGGAATCCCGGTCGTGTGTACTAGGCATAAGCCAATAAAAATCTACAAAAAGAATCCTGAAGGTTAGGTCTGTATGTTTGTCACTGTTGGTGGGTCAATGAATAATTGGGTGTAACTAAAAAACAGATTAGCAGTAGGAAGGCCTGTAAAATGAATCAGCTCCTAAGAGGTTCAATGCTACATAACCTTCATACATGCCAATTTCCATGCAGTCTTTAGGCTAGTCTAGTGATGTCACAGGTTCTTTTTATTCCTTTCGCTGTGGCAGTGGTGCACTATTCATCCTCCTGGATGTGTAATTGCTTGCAATAGTTCAACTTAGTATATGAGTGGTGGTCAGGACCAGGAACGTTGAGTCTGGAGAGAAGGAGAGTACTGTGACAAAAATTAATGGGCAATGGATTTATTGCACAATAATAGTCCACCTCCAGGCAAACTTTTTTTTTGGATAGAGCGATAAAGGGTCAGACCCTCAATCAGGCTGTTATCGGTTACAGGCTGTGACTTCCCTTTGCTTCCCTTTGCTTTACTGAGGGCATATATTGAGTTATTTACCCCAAAGTACATAAGGTTTTTAAACATTTGTTTTTGAAAATGAAGAAAGAAAATATATATATATTTTTTTTCAATTTTCAAAACTTTGTGACAAAAAGCGAGATCTGCAAAATACTCACCATACCTCTCAGCAAATAGCTTGGGGTGTCTACTTTCCAAAATAGGGTCATTTGGGGGGGTTTTGTGCCATCTGGGCATTCCATGGCCTCCGAAACTGTGATAGGCAGTGAGAAGTGAAATCAAAAATTTACACCCTTAGAAAGCCTGAAGGCGGTGCTTGGTTTTGGGGTCCCGTACGCGGCTAGGCTCCCAAAAAGTCTCACACATGTGGTATCCCCGTACTCAGGAGAAGCAACAGAATGTATTTTGGGGTGTAATTCCACATATGCCCATGACATGTTTGAGCAATATATCATTTAGTGACAACTTTGTGCAAAAAAAATTAAAATAAAAAATAAATTGTCTTTTTTCCGCAACTTGTGTCAACTTATAAAATATTCCATGGACTCGACATGCCTCTCAGTATATAGCTTGGGGTGTCTACTTTCCAAAATGGGGTCATTTGGGGGGGTTTTGAACTGTTCTGGCATTTTATACACAACATTAGGAAGCTTACATCCACTCTTCTAACCACTTGAAGGCAAAGCCCTTTTTGACACTTTTTGTTTACATGAAAACATTTTTTTTTTTTGCAAGAAAATTATGTTGAACCCCCAAACATTATATATATTTTTAAAGCAAAGGCCCTACAGATTAAAATGGTGGGTGTTGCATTTTTTTTTTCTACACAGTATTTGCGCAGCGATTTTTCAAACGCATTTTTTGGGGAAAAAATACACTTTTTTAAATTTTAATGCACTAAAACACACTATATTGCCCAAATGTTTGATGAAATAAAAAAGATGATCTTAGGCCGAGTACATAGATACCAAACACGACAAGCTTTAAAATTTCGCACAAACGCGCATTGGCGACAAACTACATACATTTTTAAAAGCCTTTAAAAGCCTTTACAGGTTACGCCGTTAGATTTACAGAGGAGGTCTACTGCTAAAATTACTGCCCTCGATCTGACCTTCGCGGTGATACCTCACATGCATGGTGCAATTGCTGTTTACATATGACGCCAGACCGACGCTTGCGTTCGCCATTGGGCAAGAGCAGGGCAGGACAGGGGTGCTTTTTTTTATTTTTTATTATTAATTTTGCTTTTTTATTTTATTTTTAAACTGTTGCTTCCATATTTATTTATTTTTTATCATTTTTATTGTTATCTCAGGGAATGTAAATATCCCCTATGATAGCAATAGGTAGTGACAGGTACTCTTTTTTGAAAAAACTGGGGTCTATTGGACCCTAGATCTTTCTCCTGCCCTCAAAGCATCTGACCACACCAAGATCGGTGTGATAAAATGCTTTCCCAATTTCCCAATGGCGCTTTTTATATCCGGGGGGGGCATTCCCTCCCACTGCTTGTGAAAGCAGTCCAGAGGCTAATTAGCCACTAGGATTGCTTTTACATGAAAGCCGGCCGCTGGCTGAAAAGAATGATACCAAGATGATACCTAAACCCACAGGCATCATTCTGGTATAAACATTCAAAGTCCAGCAACATACCAGTACGTTGCTGGTCCTTGTTGGACATGTATTGTAATCTTTTTTTTCATGCAGCCTGTTGGCTGAACGAAAAAAAAAGATTGATCGGTGGGTATGCCCACCATTAGAATACCGCCCTTCATCCACCCACTTCTAATGATGGGCATACATGCACCATTTATATATGCCGAAGCATGGGGGCATCTTCTCGCAAAAGTTATGCCGCGTACACATGGTCAGACTTTTCCACGGGCAAGCCTCCGTCGGAATTTCGACCGTATGTACGCGGCATTAGGAGCAAAATCGCTCCTCCGCCCCTGCTGCCCCAATGCTTCGGCATATATGCTTTTTTTTTTTAACTGTGGTGGTGAAATCACCTCCTACAGCACTGGAGTCGCAGGGATCAGGCCTGTCTCTGCGAACGCTGCAGTTATGTGTGTTGTGTTTTGTAAGTGACAGTGATCGATCGATACTGCACTTGGGTGGCCTGGGCTGGACAGAGGGGCAAAACGCAGGTGCTAGCAGGTATCTGGGCTGATCCCGCTAACACTGCGTTTTTGGGAACCCTAAACTGCTGGGGACGCTAGTATAGATCTGATCAGATCAGATATTGATCTGTTCAGATACTATACCACTAAGGGGGGTGTATGCTTCACGCGTGGGTGTTGGCGTTACTGGCACTAACCTGACGCTGCCTGGGGTGTGACGCAGACCCTCTCTGACGCTAAAACCTAATTGATACCACCCGCCGGGCGATCAGGGGGTTAAACCTTTATTGGGTTATATACGGCGGGTGCCCTGACACTATAAAAAGCAAACTAACTAACCAGCGTCACCCGTAACACTTATATGGTGATTACTGGTGAAAGGGTTAACTAGGGGCAATTAGGGGGTTAAAACCTTTATTAGGTAATATATGGGGGTACCTGACGCTATATAAAAACCTGACGGCGAACCTAAAAAAAATGTACTGGCTACCTATCGGCATCACCGACACTAAGACAACGATCATAAAAACGATCGCTTAGCGACAGTGGTGATAGGGGGTGAAAGGGTTACCTGGGGGCGATCAAGGGGGTTAAACCTTTATTAGATAATATATGGGGGTACCTGACGCTATAAAAACCTGCGGCGAACCTAAAAAAAATTACTGGCTACCGATCGGCATCACCAACACTAAGACAGCGATCAGAAAAACGATCGCTTAGCGACAGTGGTGATAGGGGGTGAAAGGGTTACCTGGGGGGCGATCAAGGGGGTTAAACCTTTATTAGATAATATATGGGGGTACCTGACGCTATAAAAACCTGCGGCGAACCTAAAAAAAATTACTGGCTACCGATCGGCATGACCGACACTAAGACAGCGATCAGAAAAACTATCGCTTAGCGACAGTGGTGATAGGGGTGAAAGGGTTACCTGGGGGGCGATCAAGGGGGTTAAACCTTTATTAGGTAATATATGGGGGTACCCGACGCTATAAAAACCTGCGGCGAACCTAAAAAAAATTACTGGCTACCGATCGGCATCACCAACGCTAAGACAGCGATCAGAAAAACGATCGCTTAGCGACAGTGGTGATAGAGGGTGAAAGGGTTACCTGGGGGGCGATCAAGGGGGTTAAACCTTTATTAGGTAATATATGGGGGTACCTGACGCTATAAAAACCTGCGGCGAACCTAAAAAAAATTACTGGCTACCGATCTGCATCACCGACGCTAAGACAGCGATCAGAAAAATGATCGCTTAGCGACAGCGGTGCTAGGGGGTGAAAGGGTTATCTGGGGGGCGATCAGGGGGTTAAACCTTTATTAGGGGGGGTTAGGGGGCTACACTGGACCTAAAACTAAATGTAGTGACACTTTTACAGTCACAAATGTCACTGATTGCAGTAATCAGTAAATAAATGGTCTGCAATAAACTGCAATCAGTGACACTGTGACTGGGGGCTGGGGGTGATCTGGGGGGGCCTGGGGGGGGCGATTTATGTGCCTATGTGTCCTGGTGTCAGTGTAGTGTATTGTGCACTAACCTGCATCTTCTCCTGTGCGGCGCTCGGTATATGTGAGCGCCGCAGGAGAGATGACATCACTTCCTCCTGCCTGTGTAAACATTACACAGGCAGGGGAAGGATTCGATTCGCTGGGAGCGATCGAGAGGGGGTGGCCAGAATCGAACGGCTGTCCCCTCATCCCTGATCGCTCCCAAACGAATAACGGCCGCTCACTGTAAAGAAGGGGGGTCCGATCGGACCCCCCAACTATACAAAGGCAGTCACGTAGATATACGTGATTCTGCCTGTCGGTGCCATTCTGCCGACGTATATTTACAGTGGGCGGTCGTTAAGTGGTTAAAGTGGTTTTAAAGTTAAAACATTTTTTACCTTAATGCATTCTCTACATTAAGGTAAAAGTTTCCCCACTTGTTCCCCCTTCCCCTAAACACTTGACTCCTGGATCTATCCAGCATTATGCCCTACAGCATTTTTCCCCCCCTCTCTTCCTGCATTCGCAGAACACAGAGGCTGCAGTGGGAGTAGTTGGCTCCTGCTGCTGTCAATTAAAGCCTGTGCGGAGGGGGTGGGACCAAGCCACACTGTTGTGCCTCAATGGACTCGGGTGTGAGGAGAGTGCCAGCAGGGGACCCCAGAAGAGTTTGGGACTGCTCTGTGCAATAGCAAGTATAACATGTTTGGTATTTTAATTTAACACACACGCAGGCCCTTACAACCAACTTATTATATGATCACAGTTTTTTCTGCAAGAAGGCAAAAAGCAACATGATCACTTTCAGTATGACTAAAGGCTATATATATATATATATATATATATATATATATAAATATACACAAATACACACAGTATCTCACAAAAGTGAGTACACCCCTCATATTTTTTTAAATATTTTATTATCTTCATGTGACAACACTGAAGAAGTTACACGTTGCTACAATGTAAAGTAGTGAGTCTACAGCTTGTATACCAGTGTAAATTTGCTTTCCCCTCAAAATAACTCAATACACAGCCATTAATGTCTAAACCGCTGGCAACAAAAGTGAGTACACCCCTAAGTGAAAATGTCCAAATTGGGCCCAATTAGCCATTTTCCTTCCCCAGTGTCATGTGACTCATTAGTGTTACAAGGTCTCAGGTGTGAATGGGGAGCAGGTGTGTTAAATTTGGTGTTATCGCTCTCATTCTCTCATACGGTACTGGTCACTGGAAGTTCAACATGGCACCATGACAAAGAACTCTCTGAGAATCTGAAAAAAAAATGTTGCTCTAATAAAGATGGCCTAGGCTATAAGAAGATTGCCAAGACCCTGAAACTGAGCTGCAGCACAGTGGCCAAGACCATGCAGCAGTTTAACAGGACGGGTTGAGTGCACGTGCTCAGCATCGTATCCAGAGGTTGTCTTTGGGAAATAGACGTATCAATGCTGCCAGCATTGCTGCAGTGGTTCAAGGGGTGGGGGGGTCAGCCTGTCAGTGCCCAGACCATACGCTGCACACTGCATCAAATTGGTCTGCATGGCTGTCATCCCAGAAGAAAACCTCTTCTAAAGATGATGCACAAGAAAGCCCGTAAACAGTTTGCTGGAGGCAAGTAGACTAAGGACATGGATTACTGGAACCATGTCCTGTGGTCTGATGAAACTTATTTGGTTCAGATGGTGTCAAGCGTGTGTGGCTGCAACCAGGTGAGGAGTACAAAGACAAGTGTGTCTTGCCTACAGTCAAGCATGGTGGTGGGTGTCATGGCCTGGGGCTGCATGAGTGCTGCCGGTGACTTGTCGTTCTGGTTCCCCTATCTGTATGGTTCCAAGCTCAACTGCGCAGGCGCAGCCGAACAGCTGTTGAAGCTCGGAGATTTCCGTCGGCTTGGCTTGTGCCTGCGCAGTAAACAGGGAACCAGAGCGATAGGAGGAACCATAGTCTCGGCAACTGTGGACGCGCTGGCCTCCGATGCTTCATTACACACGCCGCTTTTCTCTTCATACAGCAAGGGGCGGCTCAGATGTCATATTCTGCAGTGCGATTTGTTTGTTTATACACGACACTCTATCCAGCCCCTTGCTGGATAGAGCGTCGTGGATAACAAAACAAATCGCACTGCTCATTATCACATCTGAGCCGCCCCTTGCTGTATGAATAGGAAAGCGGCGTGTGTAATGAAGCATCGGGAGCGAGCGCGTCCTATCGATATGCTTCCCCCCCTTGACTGCGCAGGCGCTGCCGAACAGCTGTTTAAGCTCGGAGATTTCCGTCGCCTCGGATTGCGCCTGCGCAGTCGAGCTTAGAACCATACAGATAGGCAGAACAAGCTTGGCAGATCACCGGCACTGGGGAGCTACAGTTCATTGAGGGAACCATGAATGCCAACATGTACTGTGACATACTGAAGCAGAGTTTGATCCCCCTCCCTTCGGAGCCTGGGCCACAGGGCAGTATTTCAACATGATAACGACCCCAAACACACCTCCAAGACGACCACCTTGCTAAAGAAGCTGAGGGTAAAGGTGATGGACTGACCAAGCATGTCTCCAGACCTAAACCCTATTGAGCATCTGTGGGGCATCCTCAAATGGAAGGTGGAAGAGCGCAAGGTCTCTAACATCCACCAGCTCCGTGATTTCATCAGGGAGTGGAAGAAAACTCCAGTGGCAACCTGTGGCCATGCCCAAGGGGGTTAAGGCAGTGTTGAATAATTTTAACTTAGAGGTGTACTCACTTTTGTTGACAGCGGTTTAGACATTAATGGGTTGTTTTAAGGCGACAGCAAATTTACACTGTTGTACACTCACTACTTTACATTGTAGCAAAGTGTCATTTTTTCAGTGTTGTCACTATAGATATAATAAAATAGTTAAAAAAAATTGAGGGGTATGCTCACTTTTGTGAGATTGTGTGTGTGAATAACACACACACACACACACTCTAAGGACCCATGCACACCACATGCGATGTGGAAATGTGCGTTTCCTGCACTGTATAGGAACACACTGCAGACATGCACAGGTGCTATGAATCTAGGAAATGGAAGGCGGAGGAGCGCAAGGTCTCTCATTCCCATAGACACACTCCTAATCCTTGTGCACAGCCTTCCCAGAAGAATTGAAGCTGTTTTGTTCACGCTGCTATCCGCAGCTGACACAGTGCACTGCGATTACCTGCAGTTATGTGCAGATAGCTGCGCTACATCATACCTGGACGCATTCAATTCTATTTTTTCGCATGTAACGAAATCGCAGCTAAACGCTGTGTGTGAATGGGGCCATAGGAAAGCATTATGTGCTTTTAGCTGCGGTAGAAAACTAGAAAATCTGCAGCTAAAAGCACCATTCTATCCGTCCGTGTGAAAGGGGCCTTATAGCTGCAAAGGGTGGGCCAACTCAATATTGAACCCTACGGACTAATGCCTAATACACACGACCGGTTTTCCCGACAAGAAAACTGCCATAATTTATTTTGGCCGGGAAAACTGGCCGTGTGTATGAGGCATAAGACTGGGATACCATTAAAGTTCATGTGCGTAAAGGCAGGCATCCCAATACTTTTGGTAATATAGTGTATGTGTGTGTATATAGAGATAGAGATAGAGATATTTTTTGTGTTTGGAACACCAGACATATTCTTAATGCTGTCTTTGCTCCTGTTAGGGAGATACGGGGGTTGCTTTACTACAAATGGAGCGTGAAAAATCTGATGCAGCTGTGCATGGTAGCCAATCGGCTTCTAACTTCAGATTGTTCAATTAAAGGAGCACTAAAGCTTTTTTTTTTTTTTTGCTTAAAAATAACAAACATGTTATACTTACCTCCACTGTGCAGCTCGTTTTGCACACAGTGGCCCCGATCCTGGTCTTCTGGGGTCCCTCGGCGGCTGTCTTGGCTCCTCCCCGCAAGGACTCCACACCTTAATGCGAGTGAGCTCGCATGGTGTGGAGTGATTGCGGGCGCGCTCCCGTGATACAGCGGCGGCCATAGCCGCCGACTGTATCACTCGGCCCCGCCCCCCGGCGTGCCGCGTCATTGGATGTGATTGACAGCAGCGCCAGCCAATGGCTGCGCTGCTTTCAATCTATCCAGTGTAGCCAATCGGCGGCCAGGCAGAAAAACGAAGAGGATGACGGGGACGAGCATGGGACTTTCGAGGGGCCAGGTAAGAAAAACGGGGGCTCGGGGGGGGGGGCGGTATTGTCGAATGTTTTTTCACCTTAATGCATAGGATGCATTAAGGTGAAAAAACATGTAACTTTACTACTCCTTTAAGCTATGTAAAAAAAAAAAAAACCTGTAAACTGATTGCTTTCTATGCAAAGCTGCACTAGATTATGCACTCTCTAGTTTTAGTAAATCAACCCTACAAACTCTCTATTTGTCTTTGTATACCATTATCACTAAAAGTCCCGACATTTGGCTAGTTACCAGAACTGGAATAGAGGGGAAATCCTCCAATGGGGACACCATTTCTGGTGACAACTAGGGATTACCTCACTTTTGAGGGCTTTCCTCTCACTTCCAGCTATGGGACAGAAAATCAAGTGGAATACTTTATCCCTTGTAAATAAATAATGAATTACTGATGATATAAATATTGGACAGAAATTCTAGCCTAACATTTAGGCCCCTTTCACACTTGTGCGACTTCAAAGTCGCACGATTTTGACAAGACAGTTATACGGCTGTGGATCCGACTTTGCCTTACGACTTGACCAGGGAAGCGACTTTCATGAACATACCGGGCTCTTCGGTCTGGTATGGATTTTAAGGGGAACCCTCACACTGAAAAAACGGCGTGGAGGTGCCCCCAAAATCTATACCAGGCCCTTATCCGAGCACGCAGCCCGGCAGGTCAGGAAAGGGGATGGGGACAAGCGAGCGCCCCCCTCCTGAACCGTACCAGGCCACATGCCCTCAACATGGGGGGTGGGAGCTTTGGGGCCGGGGGGCCCTGCACCCCCCACCCCAAAGCACCTTGTCCCCATGTTGATGAGGACAAGGGTCCTTTCCAAACAACCCTGGCCGTTGGTTGTCAGGGTCTGCGGGCAGGGTGG
Source organism: Rana muscosa (assembly GCA_029206835.1). Classification (NCBI taxonomy): domain Eukaryota; kingdom Metazoa; phylum Chordata; class Amphibia; order Anura; family Ranidae; genus Rana; species Rana muscosa. The sequence goes on along the minus strand of CM055118.1, from coordinate 937,667,615 downwards.
GCTTTTTGGAATCTAGGAGCCCCCTTTAATAAGGGGTCCCCCAGATCCCAGCCCCCCCACCCTATGTGAATGAGTATGGGGTACACCGTACCCCTACCCATTACCTTGGAATAAAAAAGTCAAAAATAAAACGCACTACACAGGTTTTTAAAGGAATTTTTTTAGACAGCTCCGGGGGTCTCCTCCGACTTCGGGGGTCTCTTCCTTCTTCTCCGCTCTCTCCGGTTCTCCTCCCGCTGTCCGGTCGCCTTCTCCGTCTTCTTCCCTCCTCTTCCGATGTTGACACCATGCTCTCTCCCACTGTAATGCCGTGTGCGCAACGCCTTATATAGGCATGGGACGGGGTCACCAGGTGATGTCACCTGGTGACCCCCGCCCCTTATGACGTCACCGTCCCATCATGCCCCAGCGGTGACGTCATAAGGGGTGGGGTCACCGGATGACATCACCCGGTGACCCTGCCCCATGCCTATATAAGTCGTTGCGCACCGCATTACAGCGGGAGAGAGCGTTGTGTCAACATCGGAAGAAGAGGAGGGAAGAAGACGACGGAGAAGACCAGGCAAGAGCGGGCAAAAGAGCAGAAGATGACTGGACAGCGGGAGGAGAACCAGAGAGCGGAGAAGGAAGAAAGACCCCTGAAGTCGGAAAAGACCCCCCGGAGCTGCCTAATAAATTATTTTAAAAACCTGTGTAGTGTGTTTTTATTTTTGACTTTTTTACTCCAGGTGAACGGGTAGGGGTACGATGTACCCCATACTTATTCACATAGGGTGGGGGGCCGGGATTTGGGGGCCCCCTTATTAAAGGCGGCTCCCAGATTCCGATAAGCCCCCCGCCCGCAGACCCCGACAACCAATGGCCAGCGTTGTCGGGAAGGGGCCATTGTCCTCATCAACATGGGAGCAAGGTGCTTTAGGGTGGGGTGGCGCAGGGCCCCCCTTGCCCCAAAGCACCCACCTCCCATGTTGAGGGCATGCGGCCTGGTACGGTTCAGGAGGGGGGGCGCTCGCTCGTCCCCATCCCTTTTCCTGACCTGCCGGGGCTGCGTGCTCGGATAAGGGTCTGGTATGGATATGGGGGGACCCCCACGCCGTTTTTCGGCGTGGGGTTCCCCTTAAAATCAATACCAGATCGAAGAGCCCGGTATGCTCATGAAGGGGGAACGCATGCCGTTTTTTTTTTTTTTTATTGGCGTGGAGTTCCCCTTCATGCACAAGTAGCATGCCAAAGTCGGATTCATTAATACGGGATCCGACTTTGATACGACTTTAGAAAAAAAAGTAGTGCAGGAGTCATTGAAAATCATGGAGAATGACTTGTCATGCGATTTTGCAGTCCAAAATCGTGGGACAAGTCTTGTAAGTGTGAAAGGGGCCTTAGTCTTTTTTTTTTTGCCGACTCTGCATTTACATACCCTGAAAATTTCCTTTTAGCCACAATGTAATCCACCAGTCCTATGGGAGTTTGGGACTAGAACAATTGGAGTAAAATACATTACGTTACACATAAAGCCTTATCTGCATTGTCAGGAAATATTGTGCCAGAATGTTAGATTATATATATATATATATATATATATATATATATATATATATATATATATATATATATAATAGCATGAAAATGGCAAAATTCCAAAGCATTTTCATGACAATGTTTAGTCGTTCATTTTTATAATTTGTATTTTAAGGGCTGTTGCCCATCAAAATGTAACCAAAGGCAAAACTTTAGTTTTGGATAGAGTGGAGAGGGATTAAAACATCTGTCAGTTTTTTTTTTTGTTTTTTTTTTGCTGCCTGTGTCCCCATTAGGGAGTTTCACCCTCTATATTTATCATAATTGATGAAAAAAGTCTAAATTTTGAGTTGTCACGAGTACAGGAAAATTGTTTAAATAGTCTCATGGGGACACTGGCTCTGGTGAACTCTTTAGAGTTTCACTTTGGAGGGATTTGCTCTCCCTTCCTGTTTTGGCTATGGGGCAAGAAGTGAAAAGAAATCTCCCTCAAAGGGACAGATGGCAAAAAACTCACATGGGTTATAACCATCCCTTACTCTATTCAATTAAGCCTTATCATACATGGACTGACTATCACAATGCAATGTCAGAACACCTAATTTGCATACTTGTCTCAAGCATTTTCATGATCAAGGTCAACAACGGAAGCCTTTATACAGGTTATTTTTTTTATATACACTGTATACAATATATTTTATACAGTATAATATTTTAGGTATACATTAGTTTTATTTACATATACTTTAAATATTTGTGAAACAAAACTACTAATGTTTCATATACGCTTTTAACATGTTAATGTAATCTAAAAGTTTTTTGTTCTTTTTAACCTGGCGATCCTGCCATTAGGGTCCTTGTTCTGGCATTTCCTGTTATGGTGTGAAAACGTTAAGTCCCTGTTTTTTTTTTTAACGCTTCAGCTGCTTGGCATTTGGCCAACATAAAAGTGGGAATAATCTCAACATCTTGTATGCTCAGAGGTCTAAGTTTAAGGTCTAAAGGTTGTCCCACTGAAAGTACTATGTTCTATTAGGCTCCCAGTGTCCGTAGTCCCAGACATTTGATATTTTCCCATTATACGTAGTAAGGAGGCAATGTATCGCTTATGGTTCTATAGCACATAAATGTTGTGTTACATTGCTGGTCTATGGCACAGGAATGCAACAGCTAAAATTTGTACACATGGGCCGCCAGGGTCACTTAAAGTAGGAAGTTGAGCCACAGATTTACCACCTGCCCCCCTTAAGCGGGATGGGATTGTGCATGTCATACATGTAGTGCTCTACCTCTTGGCCAAGGCAAACATACCCTATGATGCATTCGGTGAGAATTACCGACGCCAAACATAATCCATTTGAGTGAAGGGGGCCGCACTACAACCACAACCCAAACGCTAGGCTCACATATGCAGCACAGTATCCCCATCCAAAATCCTTGGTGTACTGACAAAGAAAAACAGGCATTCAGGAGGCAGCAGTATCACTTATCAGAGTTGTGGCAAGGGTTGCTGCCCATGTGAACAAGCACTAAGGAATATGCATGTACACCAGCACTAATCATAGGCAGGCAAACAAATTGAATCTGCAGAGTTTCTACTAGGTGTGCACTATGTAGACATGGGCTTACAGGCTCCAGAATACATACAGTACACTGAATTTACTAACCAGTGTGGCTTGATATAGAGTTTTTGCTACAGCATCCAAATGTGTTTTTTTTCTGTCTTCTGACTGCTTTTACATCCGATTTACACCTGTCAGTGTGTAATTAGCCTCCGTTCCCAGTTGATGCCATTTTTGGGGAAACGCGTCGGGTGGAGCCAAGATTCCTAACGTCATCACGTATTGGATATTGATGTATTGATGCAGTCTATGTTTGCTCTCTGACTAGCATACGGAAACATTAGAAACCTTTTTTACCCTTGTTACGTTGCTGTTTCCTTGCCTATTTTGCCTATTTTACTATTTGTGGATTGGATGTGGACTTTTTGATTTTGGCTTTTTTGCTGTGTGTTTTTACAATAAATCCTTTTGAATTTTTTGAAAATACTGCACCATGAAGTCCTTTTTTTAATCCTTCCTTGCTGAGTTGAACAAGCTCTTAGAAGTACACTTGGAAGCTGGAGCGATTCTATTCCCGCCTACCTTTTTCGTTTTGGATACTGTGTGTCAAGACATCTGATTACCTGGTGGAGTGAGGACAGGCCACCTGGGATAAAGGAACAGGTGAATACCATCGCTGCCGGCAGGCTGATGCACACGCCTTTGTGACCTCTATGATCTGAGGTCCCGTCCATCTGGTAAGCGGCTTTAAGATTATCTGTTATCACTGAACATCTATAGAGTAAGGCTCCCTTTGGATATCCCTTATCCATATGAAGCAAGTGGATTTCACCTTTGGAATTTAAATGTGTTGTGGACATTTTTTTCAATCTCACCTTTATAATTTTAGTTTTTAAATTAATATTTGCCTTTGGAGAACAATTTCACTTTCACTATTGAGATTCAGTATATATTCTCTTGTGTTTTTTTTCACTATTGAGATTCAGTATATATTCTCTTGTGGTTTTTTTCACATAGTGTGTTATTAGTAATATATTCATCATTTTTTATTTAATCAATGTCAGTGGTTGCGCGCTTGTCCTTTTACACATGCAAAGCATTACCGTTGTGTTTACATGTGTGTATTTTGGGTAGGTTGGTGAATGGTTAGAACCTGCCATCTGTGTCCCATCAAAGTAGATAAACCCCTGTATTTGTCATGTTGGCTAATGTAACCAAAACTGAAAATTGTACAGTTGTTCCTAGAACAGGCATAGATGGAAAATCTTCCAATGGAAACACTTGTTCTGGAGACTTTCAGGAGAGGAATTTTCTCACTTTGTAGAAGTTTACTCACTTCCAATTCTGTATCCATGACAGACTTGAAAAAATTATGTCATATTTGAAACAGAATAAGGTAGTCTGATACGTTACCAATGGCAAAACCCGGAATGGGGTTGTCCCAAGCATTTGAAATATGGCGTAGAATGGTGGTCCTGGATACAGTGTCTCACCCGGGGCTGAGGCGGGGAAGGCCCCCCAATAAACACTTCAACGGCCACTCGATCAAGAGGAGAGTCAAAGAGAAGATGGCATGGGACATCCATCAAGGAGAAACCCGGACAGCCACGGCACAGCACCAAACTGACGGAGAGGCACAGACAGGGTGCAAGGGCAGAATGCTGGTGAAGGGATGGAGAAATGAAAATGAGCAATGAGTGAAAAAGAAGGTTGAATGGTTTGAGAACCAAAATTAGAATGTGATTGGGGGAAGGGAGGGGAAGGAAAAACAAAAAACAAAAAACAAAAAGGGAGCAAAGGAAGAGGGGAGTGAATATGTAAATGATGTGCTGGTGGATGCCTGATGGGAATAATGTGTAATGGGTACTGGGAGAAATTGAACAAAAAAGGGGGTTAATGATATAACATGACTGAAAGGGTTAACAGCCAAAGTTGGCAAATCAACTGAGTGTTGGTGTAAATAAATCTGGTTTGAAAAAAAGCCAAACCAGATCCCCAAAAATGCTAAATAGCGATGAAATTAAATGTATGTTTGAAGCAGTGTGAGCAGAGTGCAAGGCAAAATGTAAAGAAGCAGGTAAAAAGAGTATATATGTAAGGAATACTATGTGAATCCTGAAATAAGGATTGGAAATTACCTTGAAATGTAGAGAAAGAGAGAAACTGGAACCTCTCATCAGATGGATGTCTGTGAAGTGAAGCTCCCCAGGTGGCTACCGGATAAATGTCCACAGTAAGGGGCGTATCTCCGCCAGCATCATGTGACGCATGAGCCAGGTGTGGGGATGGAAAGAGCCACGCCCGAGATGCAAATGATCTCGGAGGGGTCCCTCCCATCCCCCTGGGTCATGCGAGATGGAAAAAACTATGATGAAAACGCAGGCGTCCCTATGGGTGCCGTGCGTGCAACATACTGACATGATGCCGATGCGCCAAGGATAATGTCCCGCCCCCCCGCCAAGGAAGGCAGGTGGGGAGGGGGAACTGGGCGCATCGCAACCCCGGGCGGAAGAGACCAAAGAACAGGGACCCACCAATGCTTGGGTTGGGTGAGCCATGGGGATGGATACATCATTGAAAATCACGATTAGGACTGTTGTAATCAAAACAGGGGGATAAACAATAATGGCCTGTTGTCAAATGAAGTCTGGGGAAGGATATCAATGGTCAAAGTTAGGTAAAAAGGATGCCAACATATAAGTAGTCTCAGAGAATTAATCACTGAGCTAATAAGGAAATAGGGCTCAATAGGTCACCAAAGGGGAATGGGTGTCTTCCACCCGGTAATTTGTCAAGAAAAGGCAGGTGATCCATTGAGACCCATAAATGCCATACCCATGCCTCCATCCCTGGTACATTGAAAATGAAAAGAGAAAATGGGCTGTGGGACTTTAAATGAGGCATGGATGGGTCTCAATGGATCACCTGCCTTTTCTTGACAAATTACCGGGTGGAAGACACCCATTCCCCTTTGGTGACCTATTGAGCCCTATTTCCTTATTAGCTCAGTGATTAATTCTCTGAGACTACTTATATGTTGGCATCCTTTTTACCTAACTTTGACCATTGATATCCTTCCCCAGACTTCATTTGACAACAGGCCATTATTGTTTATCCCCCTGTTTTGATTACAACAGTCCTAATCGTGATTTTCAATGATGTATCCATCCCCATGGCTCACCCAACCCAAGCATTGGTGGGTCCCTGTTCTTTGGTCTCTTCCGCCCGGGGTTGCGATGCGCCCAGTTCCCCCTCCCCACCTGCCTTCCTTGGCGGGGGGGCGGGACATTATCCTTGGCGCATCGGCATCATGTCAGTATGTTGCACGCACGGCACCCATAGGGACGCCTGCGTTTTCATCATAGTTTTTTCCATCTCGCATGACCCAGGGGGATGGGAGGGACCCCTCCGAGATCATTTGCATCTCGGGCGTGGCTCTTTCCATCCCCACACCTGGCTCATGCGTCACATGATGCTGGCGGAGATACGCCCCTTACTGTGGACATTTATCCGGTAGCCACCTGGGGAGCTTCACTTCACAGACATCCATCTGATGAGAGGTTCCAGTTTCTCTCTTTCTCTACATTTCAAGGTAATTTCCAATCCTTATTTCAGGATTCACATAGTATTCCTTACATATATACTCTTTTTACCTGCTTCTTTACATTTTGCCTTGCACTCTGCTCACACTGCTTCAAACATACATTTAATTTCATCGCTATTTAGCATTTTTGGGGATCTGGTTTGGCTTTTTTTCAAACCAGATTTATTTACACCAACACTCAGTTGATTTGCCAACTTTGGCTGTTAACCCTTTCAGTCATGTTATATCATTAACCCCCTTTTTTGTTCAATTTCTCCCAGTACCCATTACACATTATTCCCATCAGGCATCCACCAGCACATCATTTACATATTCACTCCCCTCTTCCTTTGCTCCCTTTTTGTTTTTTGTTTTTTGTTTTTCCTTCCCCTCCCTTCCCCCAATCACATTCTAATTTTGGTTCTCAAACCATTCAACCTTCTTTTTCACTCATTGCTCATTTTCATTTCTCCATCCCTTCACCAGCATTCTGCCCTTGCACCCTGTCTGTGCCTCTCCGTCAGTTTGGTGCTGTGCCGTGGCTGTCCGGGTTTCTCCTTGATGGATGTCCCATGCCATCTTCTCTTTGACTCTCCTCTTGATCGAGTGGCCGTTGAAGTGTTTATTGGGGGGCCTTCCCCGCCTCAGCCCCGGGTGAGACACTGTATCCAGGACCACCATTCTACGCCATATTTCAAATGCTTGGGACAACCCCATTCCGGGTTTTGCCATTGGTAACGTATCAGACTACCTTATTCTGTTTCAAATATGACATAATTTTTTCAAGACTTTATTTGATCTGTCTATCCATCTCCCCTTGTAGTCAAATGACATGCACCCCACTCCTGATGACTGGCTTTAAACGCCAAGAAACGCGTCGAGTCCATGCTCAGGGATGCCAAGTAAAGCCTGCCCAACTACGAATCTACAAAGTGTATTCTTGACATTTCAATTGGATAATTAATTTCACTGTTTCTGTATGTCCATTTAACTGTCACTACTTGCTCCAGCCATGTCTCAACAATGAATTGCGATTATGTCTATGTGATAACTTCTATTTACATTATGCCTTTGTTTGCATGATCTATGTGTACTTTTACCATGATACAGATCTCCATTCTTTAGACTGACTATGCAGCATGTATACCTGGCTACAGACCACTCCCCAACGGGACAGTGATGTTTACCAATTTTTGATATCTTAGACCCTTTTCCCCATGCCCATCCATGAGTCCATGCTCTGGCATGTCAAGTAAAGCTTGCCCAACTATGAATCTATTAAGTGTATTCTTGACTTTTTAACCGGATAATCATTTTCACTGTTTCTGTATGTCCATTTAACTGTCATTACTTGCTTCAGCCATGTCTCAACAGTGAATTTTGATCATGTTTTTGTGATAACCCCTATTTATACTATGCCTTTGTTTGCATGATCCATGTGTACTTTTACCATGATACAATATATTTTTATATTTATATCCATGCCTTGATCTCCATTCTTTAGACTGACTATGCAGCATGTATATATGGCTACAGACTATTCCCCAACGGGACAGTGATGTCTACTCATTCTTGATATCCTAGACTTTTTCCTACGCCCATCCATGCCTCATTTAAAGTCCCACAGCCCATTTTCTCTTTTCATTTTCAATGTACCAGGGATGGAGGCATGGGTATGGCATTTATGGGTCTCAATGGATCACCTGCCTTTTCTTGACTCTCTCCTCATTGGCTTACACAGCAGGGGGAGCCATTGGCTCCTCCTGTCAATCACAGCGAGTGAGCCGATAAGGAGAGAACAGGGCTGAGCCACACTCTGTGTGTGAATAGACAATATCCATTCACAGGAGTGCTGCTCGGGAGCGAGACTGCTTGAGTGCCCCCATAGCAAGAGGCTTGCTATTGGGGGCATTCAGCGGGGAGAGGAGCCAGGACAACCAGCGAGGGACCCAAAAAGGATTGGAGCTGCTCTGTGCAAAACCTTTGCATGTTTTTTTCTTTTTAATTACTTTAAGGTAGCACATTGGCGCAATTTTACATGGGGTTTGTCATGTCAAATCGCAGTCTATTGCCGGCAACAGCACTGTCCCAATTGGTGCGACGCCGGCTTTGCGGCGTTGCACTGATTTCCTGCACAACTTTTGGCGACTTCGGGGGCGATTTTTCAATAGACATCTCTGCATGAACCCGCACAGATGTCTTTCAAATCTCCCCCGAACTCACACTAAAATGCGGGATTGAAATTATGCGAATTCAGCTGATCTCACACCATTTCAAACCCCGTATTCTAAAATCTAGAAGCTACCATGCACAACTGCACTAGATTCTGTGTATACCAGTTTTAATAAATATCCCTGTTTCTGTTGTGGCTCACTGCAATGTGTGCATGTTGGAGGTGTATTGGATCAATGCGTTTGACTGCCATTGATATTGAGTGCCAATGCAAGACAGGTAGCATGAGCTTAGACATTGTGATAATGAACACGTTCCTACAATGCACTGCAGTGGAGAGGTATGTATGGGCCCTTAGGAGAACTGTAAATACTAAGTTAAAGCAGAAAAGTCATAATGCAAGTTGTGCCTGAAGTATCCTAATGTGCATTCCTTTGTGCCTTATCAGTACAGAAGGCTGCAGAGCAGCATCATTTGGATATTCAAGGTGCACAGCAAACTCAAACTGCATCATACGCCTTGAACAACAGTGAATGATCAGCTAGTTAGGTGCTGGGATTACAACTGTGTGCTTGTATTTCTTCATGTAACCCCGTCATGCAAGTATCTTTTAGCAATTTATCACGGCTACTGGTTCATTTGCTTTAGAATGTTTCTACTTTGCATTGCACACAAAGAATGTCAAAATGAAAAAAATGTCAGTATGATGCCTTTTATTAAAAAAATGTCATATATTATTTCAATGCATTTAAAAGAAATGGACAGACTGTAGTAATGAGTTCAGTATGGCATATTTATCATAGTGTTCATATTTACCTAAGAGGTCTGGGTAATAAGGGTCAGAGGCTATGCGCTTACAGCTCACAAGGGATTTTAAGGATGACAGTTCTAGCTGAGCACTGACATAGATTCCAGCCAATCAGAGGGCAGGAAATGGTGTACTCATTCTGCAGACTCTCCCACTCCTGATGGGCTGTACTGCAATAACATCCCAATGTAACCCCGCTCCAAGGTTCCTGATAATTCTCTCTCCATCTGAAAGGATTGTTTTGTTTCACAGTACCAGTCTTTGTGAGCTGAGAAGCTTCTCTTCCAGGCTCAGTTTTTCACTTAGTCCTTTGAATAGAAGCACAATCCTCTCACCGGAGAGGCTGATTTGGGTGGTGTGACCCAGGGAATTGCCAATAACGTCTAAGTCTGGTGTTCCTTTTCCGCAGCGCCTATTTGCATATTGCCATTTACATCATCCTGATCATACAGAACTGGGAAAGCAAAGTTCTTGACTACTGAGCCTGAAGAATGGAGCGCTTGGGAGATTAGGTCAGCAATTTAACACATTGACTGCCACTTCTGTTCCATATTGAGGGGAGGGGGAGCAGCTCCTGGGTGGAGTGACTTGACTATAGCAGGCTGAGATGCAATGATGTATGACAGGGTTATCCGTGACCCTGTTATCTAGACTTTATTTATGAATCATGATTTGAAAAACCCTATTGCCATTAAGTGGTCACCTGCTGTTTATGTAAACCGTAATGTCAGTCATTTATTAATGGTAGTCTGATCATAAATGCATCATTTTCAGTTTTTGATAATGATTTTACTCCTTTTGACAAATTACTTGTAATAAATTACTTACCGTATTTATCGGCGTATAACACGCGCCGGCGTATAACACGCACCCCAAGTTTAGGAGGAAATTTTAGGGAAAAAAACTTTTAGGAGGGAAGTTTAAGGAAAAATAACTTACATTTAAATGCAGCCTTGTCAGTGTCCATTGCAGCCTTGTCACAGTGCAGCCTTGTCAGTGTCCATTGCAGCCTTGCCCCAGAGTCCATTTCAGCCTTGCCCCAGAGTCGCCGTGCAGCCTTGCCCCAGTGTCGCCGTGCAGCCTTGCCCCAGAGTCGCCGTGCAGCCTTGCCCCAGAGTCGCCGTGCAGCCTTGCCCCAGAGTCCATTTCAGCCTTGCCCCAGAGTCGCCGTGCAGCCTTGCCCCAGTGTCGCCGTGCAGCCTTGCCCCAGAGTCGCCGTGCAGCCTTGTCAGTGTCCATTGCAGCCTTGCCCCAGAGTCCATTTCAGCCTTGCCCCAGAGTCGCCGTGCAGCCTTGCCCCAGTGTCGCCGTGCAGCCTTGCCCCAGTGTCGCCGTGCAGCATTTTAAAATTGGCGCCGAGACTGTGCGGACGCCGCCGAGAACGCCGAGAACGCAGGGACGCAGGGACTGGGCGGAGCCGCCGCCGAGATACACATAGCCGAGTGTACTCGGCTATACTCGGCTTTTCTCGGCTCCGCTCACAGTCACGCCGAGTCCCGCCCTATGATGGACATAACACAGGTCCAATGGCGGGACTGGGCGTGACTGTGAGCGGAGCCGAGAAAAGCCGAGTATAGCCGAGTACATTCGGCTATGTGTATCTCGCTCCGCTCACAGTCAGCGGAGACAGCTCAGGGATGTGGGTATCGGCGTATAACACGCACCCACGATTTTCCCCTGATTTTCAGGGGAAAAAAGTGTGTGTTATATGCCGATAAATACGGTAATTTGGACTTTGACAGCATGGTGCAGAAGGCAATACCATGCAGTAGAACAGAACAACCAATGAAATGTTGCCTTTAAGCAGTTAATTGTAATCAAGACAGTAAACTAATTATTGTTAAACTAATTATTATTAGTTGCTAACAGTTACTGCATTTATTTTTTCGCCATAGAAAACAAAGGTCAGTTATTAGGCATGATGTCATCTATTTGCTAAAAAAAAAAAAAATCCATAAAAGATGTATTTGATCTAGACCAGGGGTGTCAAACTAAATTTCATTGCGGGCTGCATCAGCATTATGATTTCCCTCAAAAGGGCCGGTTGTATCTGTAAGATTAGATGTCCAGCGCATCCCCTCCCCTTTACATTAGATGTCAAGAGCCACCCCACCATCAGAAGTTGAGTCCCCCACCCTCCCTTTACATCACAGTGCACCCCCCCCCCCCTTTCCTTATGCTGCTGCTAGGAAAAAGCTGGATGCATTGCTTTAAAGCAGAAAGTAAGGGTCTGGAGGAGGACCAGAGGAGGGCTGGTGCTCTCCTGCAGCTGCAGGAGAGGTGCAAGGGCCACATGAAATGGCCTGGAGGCCCGGATTCGGCCCGCGGGCCTTGTTTTTGACACCTGTGATCTAGACGGTCTGCTTGTACATGCTTATTTTGTTTTTTATTTTTGTTATAGGGTTTACTTGCTGGGAAGTGGCTGTAAGTGAATTTTGTAGTGCAGTGTGGTATAGCTATTTTATGCAACCTTTTTAATATGGAGGAGACCTTGAAATGTTCTGGTCTCAGGGAACCCTTGCCAAAAGTTTCTGCATTTATAGCATTTATAGTTTACATATAGCGCCATCAATTTATGCAGCGCTATATATATATAAATGTATTATACATTCAAATCAGTCCTTTCCCTCAAGGAGCTTACAATCTAAGGTCCCTAACTCCATACATACTAGGGCCAATTTAGACAGGAACCAATTAACCTATCAGTGTGTCTTTGGAGTGTGGAAGGAATCCTACACAGGCACAGGGAGAAAATGCAAACTCAAGAAACAGGCAGAACAGGGATCTGTCGGTGTAAACAAACAGATCCCAGTCAGGGGAGGAGAGAAAGATCATCTGTTCCTAGTGATTAGGAACAGCGATCTCTCTCCTCCTCCAGTCAGCCCAGCCCCCATACAGTTAGCAACACCTCCCAGGGAACACACTAAACCCTTAATCGTCCCCTAGTGTTAGGCCCTTCCCTGCCAGTGCGATTTATACAGTAATCTGTGTTTTTTTTTTTAGCTCTGATCACTGTATAAATGTCAATGGTCCCAAAAAAATGTCAAGTGTCCAATCTGTCCGTCGCAATGTTGCAGTCCCGCTAAAAATTACAGATCACCGTCATTACTAGTAAAAAATAAAAATAATAATAAAAATGCCATAAATCTATCCTGTAGTTTGTAGACGCTATAACTTTTGCGCAAACCAATCAATATACGCTTATTGCATTTTTGGTTTAAAAAAAAAAAATATGTAGCAGAATACACATGGGCCTAAACTGAGGAAGAAATGTTTTTTTTTTTTTTTGTTTTTTTACAATTTTCTTGGGGATATTTGTTCTACCAAAAAGTAAAAAATATTGGTTTTGTTTTCAAAATTGTTGCTCTTTTTTATGTTTGTAGTGCAAAAAATAAAAACCGCAGAGTTGATCAAATACCACCAAAAGAAAGCTCTATTTTTGGGAAAAAAAGGACATAAATTTTGTTTGTGTAAAGTGTCAATTGTCATTTAAAGCGACGCAGTGCCCTATCGCAAAAATGGCCTGGTCATTAAGGGGGCAAATCCTTCCGGTCCTTAAGTGGTTAAAGCGGAACAATACTCCCCTCAGCTCCAGTGATGCGGCATCCCCGAGCTCCCCACCCGGCCGCTGTCATCTTCGGGTGGCCGGCTTCTGGGTCTCAATCGCTGCCCACTGTCATTGGCCGGGCGGGGCTTGATGTCACTCCCATGCATGCGCGGGACTTCAGTCAGATTAGGCATTGCCGAAGAAACAAAGCATGCATTAAAAAATCCTGTCTGTCCTCCAATTTAAATTTCTCAGCATAAAGTTTCACTTTAACTACTTCCGGACCACCCGCCGTCGTTTTACGTCGCTACTTTGAAGAGGAATGCCATAACCCCAGTATCCTCTTCAAGAGCGGGCGGTCCACTTCAAGATAAAAGTGGTCTATGCGGTGGATTCGCCGCAAGATCACTTTTATCGGTGCCCCCCCCCCCTCCCTCCGCTCTCCAGTGCCCTCCGCCGATTACCAGAGCCGTTGGTAGCGGCGGAGGCGATCGGATCCTCTCTCTAGGCTGACATGGAGACAAGTGGGGGGAAGATGGCCCCCACCCATCTCAATTTCATTGCAGGGTGGAAGCGACGCCCTAAACGTCACTTCTGCCCAATGCTCTTAAAGGGACTTTTTATTTATTTTTTTAATTACCTTAAATTTTATTTTATTTTTTATTGCATTTTAGTGTAAATATGAGATCTGAGGTCTTTTTGACCCCAGATCTCATTATTAAAGCGGTTGTATACTGGTTTTTTTTACTTTTACCTACAGGTTTAGGAGATATTCCCCTTGCACTGCGCAGCTGTCTGCAGCGGCGCATGCGCACAGGGGATTCTCGGCTGAAGGCCCGGCGGACGCAGGACCTTGCCGGAAAGAAATCTCCCGCGCGCATGCGTGGGAGTGACGTCATTGCGGCTCCAGCCACTCACGCTGGAGCCGCGATACCCGGAAGACACGCCGAGGCATAATGTCAGCTGCCTCGGCGTGGACCGGGAGGGACACCGACACCTCGTTCTAAGGTAAGAATTTCATAATAAGCTAGTATGCGGTGCATACTAGCTCATTATGCCTTTTCCTTTACAGGTTTAAAAAAACAAAAAACAAAGTCAGCGGGTATACAACTGTTTTAAGTGGTCCTGTCATGATTTTTTTCTATTACAAGGGAGGTTTACATTCTATGTAATAGGAATAAAAGTGACACAACCACTTGGCGCCCACGCTATAGACAAAAGACGTCTACAGCGCGGCGCCTTCCTGCCGGGAGGACGTCCATGGATGTTTACTTCCGTGATGCGCAAAGCCGTGGGCACGCATCGGGGAAGAGCTGTGCCCGCCGTGTCACTCGGGAGCCGATGCGAGTCCCTGGTGGCCGCGATGTCCGCCAGGTACCCGCGATCGGCTGTCACAGAGATCCACATCCTGCTAGGGAGAGGAGACCAATGGTGTGTCCGTTGTACATAGGGACAACCATCGGTCTCCTCCCCCAGTCAGTCCCCTCCCCCCACAGTAAGAATCACTAATAGGGAACACATTTGACCCCTTCCTCGCCCCCTAGTGTTAACCCCTTCCCTGCCAGTCACATTTATACAGTAATCAGTGCATATTTATAGCACTGTTCGCTGTATAAATGTGAATGGTCCCAAAAATGTGTCAAAAGTGTCCGATGTGTCCGCCATAATGTCGCAGTCACAATAAAAATCGCAGATCGCCGCCATTACTAGTAGAAGAAAAAAAATAAAAAATAAATTCATAATTCTATCCCCTATTTTGTAGGCGTTATAACTTTTGCGCAAACCAATCACTATATGCTTATTGTGATTTTTTTTTTACCAAAAATATGTAGGAGAATATGTATCGGCCTAAACTGAGAAAAAAAATAGTTTTTTTAAAAAAAATTGGGATATTTATTATAGCAAAAAGTAAAAAATATTGTGTTTTTTTTCAAAATTGTCAGTCTTTTTTTGTTTATAGCACAAAAAATTAAAACCGCAGAAATGATCAAATACCAAAAGAAAGCTCTATTTGTGGGAAAAAAAGGACGTCAATTTTGTTTGGGAGCCACGTCACACGACCGCGCAATTGTCATTCAAAGCGTGACAGTGCTGAAAGCTGAAATTTCATCTGGGCAGGAAGGGGGTATATGTGCCCAGTAAGGAGGTGGTTAAGTGGTTAAGAAAGGCTGACCTAGAGCAAGCTGGAAAATGGAGACAGTGGTGTTGATTTACGAAAGGTTGTTCACTCTGCAAGCAAATTTTCCACAGCGCTTAGTGGATCAGGTGAAGCTCTGTTGGCTTTCATCATCCAATAATATGAATGTAAGAAATATGTAAGAAAATGCAGTTTGCATGTAATTGGGTATTCTTTGCAAAGTAAAAATGTTGCCACATTCACTAATTTCTGAGAAAAATCCCCTTGGAAAGTGAACAGTCTATTTCCCTTTGTAAATCAACACAGTACAGTACTTGTCAACCATTGAAAAGTGTTTTTTTTTTTTTCTAATGCAGGTTAGAACTTAAAATATAACATTTTAGCATGTACTATAGATAACTAGCCAAGCA
Organism: Rana muscosa; assembly: GCA_029206835.1. NCBI lineage: Eukaryota > Metazoa > Chordata > Amphibia > Anura > Ranidae > Rana > Rana muscosa. Next base: position 937,651,878 of record CM055118.1, on the reverse strand, counting down.
AGTCTTCTTTCACTTTTTTTAAATTGGTACCTTGAATTTTACATTTCAACATTCTGAGATTCTTCCAAAACAAGCAGATTAAGCCCAGGTTCACACTGGGGCTGCGGGAGTGAAGCCGTGCGAGTTCAGCTGAACTCGCACGATTTCACTCCTGCCTGTCAGTCCCGATTTCAGCTCGATTACAGAGACATCTGACACAGATGTCAATGTAAATCGTGGCTGAAATCGCAAAAAGTAGTACAGAAACGACTTTTTGAAATCGGTGCAGCGCCGCAGATGCGGCATCGCACCGATTAGGACGATGCCATTGCCCGCAATTTGCGGCAGATTTCACCGATTTGACATGTGATTTGACATGTCAAATCGCATGTCAAATCGCACCAGTGTGAACCAGGGCTAAGAAAAGTTTAATTCTTTCTCGTATGCAGGATGGCAAGATGCTTTGTGTAGTGCCCTGCTCCTGATGACCAGGCGCTATGTTCAAATTTAGTGGGAGTCTGGGCTGGTAGTTAGCTCAGACTTGTAAAATTAAGGCTAAATCAGCCACTGTTCCCGCTATGGCTGTGTTTGGGAGGATTTCCCACTGTTTGCCTGTAAGTGGCGTTACCACCCCAGGCCAATGTTGGAACGCAAACAGGCCAGAGTGCATTGGGTGTCTTTCCCCGGGAACAGTTCAATGGGAGTGGTCTCCCCGCTTAGCATGCTGGGGAAGGATACTTAAGGGGCGGACGCCATTTCTTGGGGCTCTTCTTTGCCTCTTAGCCTCCTGGCTCGAGGTATGTGTTACTGGAATTTCAGCCGCAAAGCCACGTTGGCCCGAGGCTGCATCTATGCCTGGTAGGCCAAGTTGTCCTGACTGGGGCCTGCACTTGAAGGGGATCCTGTGCTGTCTGTCCTGCGGGAGGAAGCCACTCAATGGAGGAAACCAGGGGAGGACCTGTCTGGTATCTAGGGAGAGGCATGGTAACTTTATTGGAGGATGCACCACAGCCTATGTTACCTTATAGTCTGCTGGGATTGGCTTAAAGGCTCTAAGACTGTAAGGCTGGATATTTCAGTACTGAATCCTGTGGCAGAGGATCATTGAACAAGTTCATCTTTAATTCAGGGAGTCTGTGGCAGAGACTGTTAACCTGTTTTTTGACCGTGCATTATTACGGCTGCTAGGCCAGGTGAGAGGGGCCTATCCGGGTGAGCAATACCCACTAGAAGTAAAGTGGTGAGTGTGACTTTGAAACTTAGAAACTCCCCAGTGATCTGCATTGTGTGCCTGAACCTTCCCCTAATCCTCTGTCCCTCCGCTTATGCAAGTTGTTGTAGAATAAAGCCTAAAAAGAAAGGATTATAACTTGTGTGGTATAGACTCTCATCTCATCCCCTAGACAACGAAAGGTGAGGTAACGTGCAAGGCCCAAACTTAAAGTGGAGTTCCAACCAAATTTGGAACTTCCGCTAAATCCACTCCTCGCCCGCTTACATGCCACATTTGGCATGTATTTTTTTTTTGGGGGGGGGGGAGTGGGACTTCCTGGACAGTGGAACAGGTAAGTGCATGTTTATTAAAAGCCAGCAGCTACACTTTTTGTAGCTGCTGACTTTTAATAAACATAAAAAAAGGTCTGGAACTCCCCTTTAAACCAGCAGCTCCTATGGGGTACCGCTACATTTGTAAATAATGAGTGTAGCGGGTATGTACTTTCCCGGGTGTAACTATGAACTTGACAGAGACATTGGTGATGTGTAATTCCCTGCAGCCCAGTGGGTGGCGCTGTCGCCCTGGGCTGGGGTTGAATCATTGCTGTGTGCTGTGCCTCCTTTTTGTCCTCCCTCGGCAGCGGTATGGTGGGGCGGGGAACCCGCCGTGCTTGCTGGGAGAGGGTATAAAGGGGCCGGCCATCTTTGTCACGGGGTCGGAGTCCCAAGCACCTTCAGCTTGTGGACGGTGGTTCGTGTCAGTCCTCTGGGTGGCCTAGGCCTAGAGGACAGCCGGAGGTCGTGTTCCATTCCAGGCACCTTTAGCCTGGGGTGAGGTACTCAGATGGAGATCTGGAGCTCAGTGCCCAACACTGAGTTCCACAAGGGAAGGAGATCCTAGGGAACCCCGGGAGTGGGTACCCGAATCCGGAAGGCGCAATGGACCGGGGGGAGCTCCTCACTTGAAGACCCGGTGCAGCATATTGCCGGTGACAAGTGAGTCTCTCGTCGGAGACCGCCTGGAAGGAAATTCCCCCTCGTGCGGAGACCGCAACCCACTTTCAGGAAGGAAAGTGGAGAACACATTGTGTCTGGGCCTATTCGCATCCACACCTCCTTTTCTGTTCTGTTTCTACCAAGGGAGTTCAACTGATTGTGTTCATTCGCAGAAGAATAAAGGAGTGTTGAACTTTAATGGTGTGGGGCTCATTTCCTGACAGACATTGTTCAAGGTAACTCTTGGTGGAGGCTCCAGGTGCACAGCACTGACCCGAAGGTAATACAAGAACGTTGCTTATACCGCACAGACACATGTGGTGGAAGCCAGGCGTGGTGTCCCCGCTCCCTCCCCTCTAAGATACCCCTAGACAAGAGAAAGATGAGACGAGAGAAAGAGGGGAGTGAGGAGGGCGCTACACGAGCATATTGAAAAAAAAAAAAAAAAAAAGAATGCTGAGATGAAAGATGACTTTGGTTTAAAGGTTGGATGTAGAACAGCAAATGGGCCTCTATTTTGCTGTCGACTTCACAAAACAAGCTAAGAATTTACAGCGCAGTGCTGACTAAAATGCCAGAGTAAATTATACTCTGCAGATCTGGGAGCTATTTGAGGATACACAGCTTTGTTTTATTTAGTAGGTTTCATCTCATTTGTGACATATGGCTACGGACACAAGCAAGGCATCCTTGCTGATTTGAAAACGTAAAAATGACTTTAGAAAAATATTTACGTCCCTTCTTATTTGGAATTGTTCCATGTCACACGAGTTTCTATGCTGCCATTTGTTCAGCAGACATTTAGTATGAAATCTATGTGATGTAATCTTTCTTCCTATAACACGCTCATCTATAGTAACGCAAGTGCTCATCAAACTGTCACATTCAGTTCACTTCTATATTGTAAGATTGGACAGTGACTGGCAGAAAAGTCCTGACTCCGGATTTCTTGACATCTTTCTGAAGTTGGCAGTCACCATTGTGCTTAGGCAATGGGGTAGAATTGCTAGAGGCTTATCTACATTGAATTTTATGCTGTTATTTATGAGATACAAAATGCAATTTATATGTTGCTGATCTGCCAACATCAAGGTTGTTGCAATGCCCTTGAGGAATAATTAATACTGTACAGCTTATAATGGCTACACATGTGCTACACGGCTGTTGACAATATAGCAAAAAGATAAAGACCTTCTGACCCACTCAGTGTTCCTTTAGTGAGCTCTGACAGATTGTAAACTACAGTGGACAATATAAACATGTTAAAAAGTGATCTAAGGTCATTGGCTCCAGGACAAGAAAGATGCTATGTAAAGCACTCACTTGCCTCGTGATATGTATTATACTATGGGCTGTTACTATCTGTATGATGCATCACTTGATGCCACTGGCCAGCTTACTTGCACTATCTGGCGTCATCTGTGGTAGTCAGTCGGCTCTTTGAGTTGTATTTGAAAGCTGAGCTCTAGACAAAGACACAAATTAATGCAGCCTTGTTTTTAAATGCAAGTAGTGTCGTTTTTTCAGCCATTGCATTGTTTAATCCTAGGTTCACATTGGAGCGATGCAGCCTATTGGAGGCAATGGCACTGTTCCAATCAGCGCGACACCGATTTTTGCGGCGCCGCACCGATTTGCAAAAGTAGTTCCTGCACTACTTTTGCAGATTTTAGGTGCGACTTTAATAGACATCTGTGCATGAAGCCACACAGATGTCTTTCAAGTAGCAGCTGTAATCGCGCTGACCTTGCTACTTTGAAATCACGCTACTTTAAGTGAAGTAGCCAATTTCAAAGTAGCATCAATGTGAACCAGGGCTGAATGTATTTTTTAAAAGCCAGCAGGATCTGAATTTACTCTGGTATCGGCCTCTTGCAATCACTACACAGCAGGGCTGGAGTGTGAGAGGAAGAAGCAACACAAGGACCCAATCAGTTCATGTGCTGACAAGAAGCCTGCTAATAGGAAGAGAAAGCACAGGGGTTGATTTTTACTAAAGGCAAATAGATTGTGCAATTTTCAAAGTGTAGTTTCACTCTGCAATAGCAGTTTCTCCAGAGCTTAGTATATGAGCAAAAGCTCTGCTGACTTCCATCATCCAATCATGTGCTAGCAAAAATGCAGTGTTTTTTAGTTTCCTTGCACGTGATTGGGTATTCTTTGTAAAGTTAAAGGGGTTGTGATCACAGCGCCCCAAGGGAGGGGGGAGTAGTAGTCCCAAGGGAGGGGGGGAGCACGCTGACTAACCCCCAGCCAGAATGGCTCGGATGATGGGGGCAAGCTTACTGAGGAGGAACAGGAAGTGAGAAATTCAGACAAAGAGAAAAAACATTTAGAAGGGAAATTGAAGGAAAAGGTACAATGCACTAGTTTAAAGGAAACCTTTACAACCCCTTTAAGCTTTACCTCATTTTCAAAGCTCTGAAGCAACTGCACATGTCAGAATGCAACTGTAATTTGAAAAGTGCACAGTCTATTTGCCTTTAGTAAATCAACCCCTTAGAGATGAGCTGTGCTGCTTCTCCTTTCACTGTTCGATCAGATTGGGGCAGGTCCAGGATGACCTGGGCTCAGAGAAAATAGGTTGAATGATACTATTCATTAGACTGAGTACTAGAGGGGGAAATCTCTGGACTTTCTTCTAATGTGCTTTTTATTCTTATGTTACTTTTGGTTCTGCTTTTACTCTTCTTTCTGATTAGCTGATGTACTAAATGGTGCATTTTGCCTGTGTGCATTTTTACACACATTCTTCTTTTTTTTTTTGCTTTTATTTTGATGAAATGCACAAAACTAAGGGCTTTTGGGTCATAAAGGTTTTTTGTGCATTAAAAATTTATTAAAATTTTTCTTCAGATACACTGAAGATACAGATAAACTGAAAATGCTAAATGTGCTATTTCCACATGCTGATGTCAGTGTATAAGGCCCCTTTCACACTAGTGTGACTTCACGGCAATTCGCGGCCGCAATTTCAGGGAATGCCTGTGTAAATGGCATCAAAACCGGACCAAAGTAGTGCAGGGACTACTTTGAAGTCGGGACGACTTGAAGTCGTACTAATATGAATGGTTGTCATTGGAAATCATGTGAAACGACTTGTCATTAGTGATGAGCCGAACACCCTCGGGTTCGGTTCGCACCAGAACCCGCGAACGGACTGAAAGTTCGCACGAACATTAGAACCCTATTAAATACAATGGATGCGAACGTTCGGATTCTAAAGTGCTAATTATAACGACTATTATCCATGTTATTGTCCGAAACAGAGTTTGGGAACCCGGGTTCTGCACCAGGGGACATATATCAATGCAAAAAGAAGTTTTAAAAACGGACGTTTTCCGGGAGCAGTCATTTTAATGATGCATAAAGTGAAAAAAAAAAAGTCAAATATTCCTTTAAATATTGTACCTGGGGGGTGTCTAAAGTATGCCTGTGAAGTGCCACGTGTTTCCCGTGTTTAGAACTGTCCCTGCACAAAATAAAATTTCTAAAGGAAAAAAAGCCATTTAAAACTGCTTGCGGCTTTAATGCAATGTCTGGTCCCGGTAATATGGATGAAAATCTTTAGGAAAAATGGCATAGCTACCCCATCAACCCCCCCCCCCCCCCCCACCCCAGCCCATTACCAGCCCCTTTGGGTCTTGTATGGATATTAAGGGGAACCCCGCACACAAAATAAAAAAGGACCTATATACTCTGAACAGCCGTATACAGGCGGTGCATACAAGACAGGGACTGTAGGTTTGTTCTTATGTAGAATCTGTTTGTAATTTTGAACAGCTGCATTGTTTAAGTGTAGCTCCATGCCAAATTCCTTTTTTTTAGCTTTTTGTAAAACATAGGGAACGGTTATCACCCCTGTCACATTTTTTTTGCTGTCTGTGCCCCTGTTCAGAACATTTCACCTCACTTTGCGTCCCAATGACAACTGTTTTTGAAATGTGGTGTTTTTATTGAAACAAGGATTGGTGATAAAGCATCAGTAGAGAGGAGACACCTTTCTCCCATATTAATTCTTACAGGAGAGAATTTTCCTTCCAAGGGGTAGATTTCCTCTCACTTCCTGTTGTCTTCTTCCGTTTGCAAGTAGTAGTAGTTTGTAAGTTGGATGTTTGAAAGTAGGGACCTGCCGTATATACTCTGCAGAAATTGGCCCCTTAGGTGTTGGTGTTGGCACAACACTGTAAGCACTCACAGTTACTATTGGTGGGTGCTGGAACGCCCTGCTGTCAACTATTATATCAGGAATTGTAATAACATATAATTGTTGAACAGTGGTAGTAAAAATTGGGCCTTTGATGGTGGTGCTGGTGCCACAACACTGTAAGGCCTGACAGTTACTCTTGGTGGGCGCAGCAATGGGCCCTGCTGTGAATTATTCGAACAATAATTATAATTGCATGCCCCTGTTGAACAGGGGCTGAAAAATTGGGCCTTTGGTGGTGGTGGTGGTGGTGATGGTGGTGCTGGTGCCACAACACTGTAAGGCCTGACAGTTACTCTTGGTGGGCGCAGCAATGGGTCCTGCTGTGAATTATTCGATCAATAATTATAATTGCATGCCCCTGTTGAACAGGGGCTGAAAAATTGGGCCTTTGGTGGTGGTGGTGGTGGTGATGGTGGTGCTGGTGCCACAACACTGTAAGGCCTGACAGTTACTCTTGGTGGGCGCAGCAATGGGCCCTGCTGTGAATTATTAGATCAATAATTATAATTGCATGCCCCTGTTGAACAGGGGCTGAAAAATTGGGCCTTAGGCACTGGTGGAACAACACTGCAACCCCTCACAGATACTGTACTTGGAGCACAGCAATGAGGCCTGTTGCAAAGTATTGCATCAAAAATTTTAATTACACGCCCCTGTTAAACAGGGGCTGAAAAATTGGGCCTTAGCCACTGGTGGCGTCACCCATAAACCAAAATGATCTTCCAAGCTATCATCATTAATCGTATCATTGAGGAGGAGGAGGAGGATAGCCAGTCAACATAACAGCACAGGCACTCAGCATCAGCATCAGTCTTGAAGGGATGTGACATTTTAAAATCAATTAGTCTGTTATATCAGCATCTGGTGTGTGGTAGCTGGTGGTGATCCAAGACTGGTTCATCTTGATGAAAGTCAGTCGATCAACCGAGTCGGTGGACAGGCGCACCCTGTGATCCGTGACAAATCCTCCAGCAGCACTGAATGTGCGTTCTGAAAGAACGCTGGATGCAGGACAGGCCAGTAGCTCAATTGCATACTGTGCAAGCTCTGGCCAGTGATCCATCCTCAAGACCCAGTAAGCCAGAGGATTTTCGGTGGGGAAGGTGTCCAAGTCTGACCTTGCCCCTAGGTATTCCTGGACCATGTATATCAGACGCTGGCGATGGTTGCTGGAACCGATCATACTTTGGGGCTGCGGACTAAAGAATTGTCTGAACGCATCGGTCAGACGGCCACCTTCCCCACCGCTCCTTCTTTGACTGCCCGAAGCCTCAGCAACTCGTTGTCCAGGACCAGGAGTTTGTAACCTCCCAGTCTCTGGGAACGCGTTGCACAGACCTTTCTGCAAGGCCTCCCGGAGTTGTCTCATCCTCTGCTCCCTCTGCGACGGTACGATAAGGTCCGCAACCTTACCCTTGTACCGTGGATCAAGGAGAGTGGCCAGCCAGTAATGGTCCCTCTCCTTGATCCCAAGAATACGAGGATCCTTCCGCAGACTTTGCAGGATCAGGGAGGCCATGCAGCGTAGGTTAGCTGAGGCATTCAGTCCGGAGTCCTCTGGGTCACTAAGGACGACATGATCCGCAGCCACCTCCTCCCAGCCACGTACAAGTCCACTGGTTTCTTGGGACTGTAAATCATCCCTAAAAGACTGCTGCTGATGATGCTGAGTGCCAGCCTCCACCTCCATGCTGACACAATCCTCCTCCTCCTCCTCCTCCTCCTCCTCTTCCTGTGCGATGGGTGGGACAGAAGGAACACTGTCTGGGTAAAGGGGGCCTTGAGAGGCAAGGAAGTCCTCCTCTTCCTGCCTCTGTTCTGCCTCAAGTGCCCTGTCCATTATACCACGCAGCGTGTGCTCCAACAGGTGGACAAGAGGTACAGTGTCACTGATGCATGCACTGTCACTGCTCACCATCCTCGTGGCCTCCTCAAATGGTGCCAGGACAGTGCATGCATCCCTGATCATGCCCCACTGGCGTGGTGAAAAAAACCCGAGCTCCCCTGACCCTGTCCTGGTGCCGTAGTCGCACAGGTACTCATTGATGGCCCTCTGCTGCATGTGCAGCCGCTGCAGCATGGCCAACGTTGAGTTCCACCTGGTGGGCATGTCACATATAAGGCGGTTCTTGGGCAGGTTCAACTCCTTTTGCAGCTCAGCCAGGCGAGCACTGGCATTATAAGATCTGCGGAAATGCACACAGACTTTCCTGGCCTGCCTCAGGACATCCTGTAAGCCCGGGTACCTGCCCAAGAACCGCTGCACCACCAGGTTAAGGACGTGAGCCATACAGGGCACATGGGTCAGTTGTCCCTGTCGGAGGGCGGAGAGGAGGTTGGTGCCATTGTCGCAAACCACCATTCCTGGCTTAAGCTGGCGTGGCGTCAACCACCTCTCGGCCTGCCCCTGCAGAGCAGACAGGACCTCTGCCCCAGTGTGGCTTCTGTCCCCCAAACACACCAGCGCAAGCACGGCATGGCATCTTTTTGCCTGCGTACTTGCGTAGCCCCTTGAACGCCTACGGAGCACCGCTGGTTCCGAGGACAAACCACAGGAAGAGGCCATGGAGGAAGAAGAAGAGGAGGGGGTGGAGGAGAGAGGTGTGTCACAACCAGTAGTAGCATTTTGGAGGCGTGGCGGTGGAACAACCTCCAACACTACTGCACCTTGTCCTGCATCCTTCCCAGCTGCCAAAAGAGTGACCCAATGGGCCGTGAAAGAAAGGTAACGTCCCTGTCCATGCCTGCTGGACCATGAGTCAGCGGTAATATGCACCTTACCGCTGACCGCCCTGTCCAGCGAGGCCAAGACATTGCCTTCCACATGCCTGTAGAGAGCCAGAATCGCCTTCCGTGCGAAAAAGTGGCGTTTGGGAACCTGCCACTGAGGAACCGCACATTGCACAAACTCACGGAAGGGGGCCGAGTCTACCAACTGAAAAGGCAGCAGTTGAAGCGCTAGCAATTTAGCCAAGCTAGCATTCAACCGCTGGGCATGTGGATGGCTGGGAGTGAACTTCTTTCGACGGTCCAGCAGCTGGGGCAGGGAAATTTGCCTGCTAGAATCGGACGTTGGTGTACTGCTAGCAGAGTGCCCGCAAGTACTTGGCTGTGACACACCTAATTCTACACCTTCATTCCTCTCAGACCAGGTTTCAGAGAGGAGTGAAGGTATAGTGGGGTTGGAGATCCTAGCTGATGCGGTGCAAGAAGAGGTCAGCTTTGTTCTTTGGTGTGGGTCTTTAAGGTAGGCTTGCCAACGAGCTGCATGGCAGGTCAACATATGTCTGATCAAGCATGTGGTGCCCAAGCGGCTGATGTTTTGGCCACGCGATATACGCTTGAGACATATGTTGCAAACAGCAGCTGTGCGATCTGATGCACTCGCCTCAAAAAAGGCCCACACCAAAGAACTTTTTGAATGACGGGCAGAGGCAGCGCCCTGCACAGGCGGAGCTCTGCGGTGTGATTCCGTCGGTGTGCTGCCCATACGCTGGCCACTCAAGGGCATCCTGCCTCGTTGGAGATGTGCCTCCTCCTCATCCTCCTCCTCCTCCTCCTCTCTCCTATTAGGCACCCACGTGGAGTCAGTGACCTCATCATCCCCTCCCTCCTCATCACTGGAGCCAATCTGGCAGTATGCTGCAGCTGCTGGAGCATGACTGCCAGATTGGTGTCCTTCTTGAGCATCCCCTCTCTCTGCTCTCATGCTGCTGCCTTCCTCTAGCTGGGTATCATCGTCAGATCCTTCCAAACGCTGGGCATCCTCCTGGAGCATGTACCCAACACTGTGCTCAAACAGTTCGGGGGACTCCTCAGGAGGAGGACATGGTGGGTCTAGGGAAGGATTGACTAATGAAGATAATGATACCAGAGAAGAGGACGCTTTGGCAGCTGCTTTGCCAGTACCCTGAGCCTGGGTGAGAGAGGATGAGGAGGATGAGGTGGGCTTGGTCATCCACTCTACCAAGTCTTCGGCATGATGTGGCTCAACATGTCCAGCTGCCGAAAAGAAGGACAAGCGTGTCCCATGGCCATGTGCTGATGACAATGCACCGCGTCCACGACCAGCACTGTTGCCCCCAGACACAGAGCCTGCTTGCCCTCTTTTTTTGCCTCCTGACTGTCTGCCTCTCCTTGTTTGCCTTCCAGACATTTTAATGGATGGCCTGCAGGGAGATGGGAAAAAGAGCAATAAGGGCTACCTTCAGGTGTATACTGTGCAGGAGGCTTAGCAACAATGACACTGACACTGTCCCCTGCCTATCCTTCTCTGTCCCTAAACACAAGGATTGAAAATATGGAACAGCAAAATTGGTTTAGAACAGAATAGCACACTGTCAGTTTCACTCACTGTACCTCTCTGTCCCTAAACTCAAGGATTGAAAATATGGTTCAGCAAAATTGGTTTAGAACAGAATAGCACACTGACACTTTCCCTCACTGTCCTACTCTGTCCCTCCCTACGAACAAGATTTAGCACAGAATAGCACACTGATAATTTGCACGAGTGTCCTTCTCTGTCCCTAAACTCAAGGATTTGAAATATGGAACAGCAAAATTGGTTTAGAACAGAATAGCACACTGTCAGTTTCACTCACTGTACCTCTCTGTCCCTAAACTCAAGGATTGAAAATATGGTTCAGCAAAGTTGGTTTAGAACAGAATAGCACACTGACACTTTCCCTCACTGTCCTACTCTGTCCCTCCCTACAAACAAGATTTAGCACAGAATAGCACACTGAAAATTGCCACGAGTGTCCTTCTCTGTCCCTAAACTCAAGGATTGAAAATATGGAACAGCAAAATTGGTTTAGAACAGAATAGCACACTGACACTTTCCCTCACTGTCCTACTCTGTCCCTCCCTACAAACAAGATTTAGCACAGAATAGCACACTGAAAATTGCCACGAGTGTCCTTCTCTGTCCCTAAACTCAAGGATTGAAAATATGGAACAGCAAACTTGGTTTAGAACAGAATAGCACACTGACACTTTCCCTCACTGTACCTCTCTGTCCCTACAAAAAAGGATTAGCACAGAATAGCACACTGTCACTGACACTCTCCCTACCTATCCTTATCTGTCCCTAAACACAAGGAATCCAGGATTAGTAAAGGAAAAATAATGACACTGTCCCTGCCTATGCTTCTCTTTCCCTGTTCCGGAACACACTACACAAGGCCGCCACGCTGGCGGCCTTTTATAGTGTGGGGCGTGTACTAAACCTCCTCAGCAATAATTGGCCACAGGCATCCTGCCTGTGGCCAATCATTGCTCTCCTCGCTGCCGGCGCTGTGATTGGCCAAGCATGCGGGGTCACAGTGCATGCTTGGCCAATCACAGCGCCTGGATGACACTGCGATGGCGTAGTGCATTGTGGGCCGTTCGCGTCACTCGAATTTGGCGCGAACGGCCCAAATCGTTCGATCTTCGTCGAACGATCGAACAGCCGATGTTCGAGTCGAACGTATGTTCGACTCGAACACGAAGCTCATCCCTACTTGTCATGCTACTTTGCCATCACAAATCGTGGGACAAGTCGTATAAGTGTGAAAGGGGCCTAAATGTGAACTAGCCACACAGTAATAAATGGGCATTTTATTTGAAACTGCATTTTAATAAATATCTGTTTTACTGCAGGAAAAGTGAGAAATGTGAATCAACCCTTAGACTGGGTTCACACTTGTACGACACGACAGTCATACAACTTTCATCCTACTTTGCTCCTCGACATCAGTCCTACATCAGTCCTACATCGCTCCTACATTGGTCCGACATCCATCCGACTTTCATGAACAGGATACTACTTTGATCCGACTTTGTGCTAGTCTGACTTGTCCTTTGACCAATCAAAACAATCCCAGGGTGAGATAAATTCCTTTTACTGCTGCTGTAATCACCATGTCGGATGTCAAATGTCGGATGGTTAGGACAAGGATCCTACTTTGATCCGACTTCAATGATATTCAATGGGCTGAAGTAGGATCAAAGTCGGACCAAAGTAGTACAGGGAGCATCTTCAAAGTCGGACCAACTTGTGTCGGACCAGTTAAGACGGCTCTCATAGGGAAACATTGATTTTCACACGTCATGCGACATGAGCTCCCAATGTCGGAGCGTTTGTCGGACCAGTGTGAACCCGGCCTCACCCTGTAATCCTGTAGGCCATTCAAGGTAAAATGGACTGGAATTATTTACTTTTTGTATAGCCCTGGTGCACAACCTGTGGCACGTGGGTCACATGTGGCCCTAGGGTTGCCACCTCATCCCTTTAAACCCGAACACATATGAATTACACAGGTTCTGAGGCTAATTTATTGCAGGTAAGGCACCAAGTGTGTTTAATTACCACCGTAATCAGCCACAGAGCCTGTGTAATTAATATGTGTTCGGTTTTAAGGCTGGATTCACACCTATGCAGTTTTAGTGCTTTTTGCATTTTGCACATTTGCACTGCAGTCCATTTACCATGGTTTCCTATGGAAGACGTTCTGTAGTGCAAATCTGCAAAATGCAAAAAGCACTAAAACTGCATAGGTGTGAATCCAGCCTAAAGGGATGAGGTGGCAACTCTATGTGGCCCTCAGACCCCAGCAGCTGGTAGTTAGCGCTTTACTTGTTTAGGCGCTTACTCAGGGGACAGTGAATAAAAAAATATACGGATTTCTGCTTGCTAAATTATTTGGTTCCTTTCACACTTCCTTTCACTTTCTTACTTTTTCTGTGTTTTACATTCTTTTTTCTCTGACCTTTCAAATGCATCTTAATATGCATTTACAGATGCATTAGAAGTTGAGCGTTTAGAGTCTAAAAATAAAATTTAAAAAAATGCACCACCAGCCTGTTCAGGGGAGGAGCTTTTGGGCAGAAAAAAATGCTCAATGCACCTAAACGTTTGGTGCATTTTAGCGTTTAAGCGTTAAGTTATTCTAATGGCCATGAAACCAATGAACGCTCCAACGCTTGCCATGTGCAAAATGTGGGTTTATTGGTATTCTTGGGCATCTTTTCTCCTGCCAGGAGCAACGGTGTCCAGGGGGGGGGGGGGGGGAGAAGAAAAACATCCTGTGTACATGAGACCCAACTGTTGAGACAGTGAACACTTTATTCAGGCCAGTGTAACATACAACATGCATAGAGTGCAGGAGTCAAGAGTAAGACCCCTTTCGACAAAGGGTCTGATTAGATCCACCTATCAGTTTTTAGGCAGACCTGACCGTACAGTCAATCAATTCCCTGCTATAATGCAGCAGGTGTAAAAGAAAATGTGTCCATTTACAACTGCTTACCTTGGTCTGATCTATTCCACTAAAAAATAATGGAAGGGGATCTGTCTTCCTCTATCTAGGCAGATCAGATTGGAGGGCAAGTGGGTGTAAACTGAGGCCAGAGTCTGTTTACACCCAGCCATTCGCCTGCTCTGCTCTGCAGGAGATCAGCGGACAGATCCCCCGCTGGTCTCAATGGCCTCTGTCCCGTGTGAAAGGGGCCCAAGTAACATAAAGCAAGAGTACACAGTACAGACGTCAGGATGAGGGTGAGTTGGGAGGGGGTGGGGAGAGAGATAGGGGAGATAAAAGGGGAGGTAAAAGGTGGGGCGTGTTCCGTATACAGAAGGCTCACTCACCAATGATGGGGGCCCCCCCCCAGGCTAAGGTGACCAGATTGTTTAAATGAAAACCGGGGACATTTTTTTTACTAGTATTGGCGGCAATCAACGACTCTCTGCCCGTCACCGTCTGCCTCACAGCCTGTCTAGTCTTAGAGCCGGTTCACACCAGGGCGACACGTCAGGCGACTCAGTCGCCTGACAAGTCGCGTCCCACGCTTTTCAATGGAACCGTTCTAAGTAAGAGCGACTCAGGTCGCTCCGACTTAGAAAAAGGTTCCTGTACTACTTTTGGGGGCGACCCAAGGCGACCTGCATTGACTTCTATACAGAAGTCTTATGCAAATCGCCTCGGCGGGCGTCTCAAGTCGTCTTGAGATCGCGCCGCCGAGGTCGCCCCCACAAGTCGTGCCGCGTCGCGCCGCCCTGGTGTGAACCGGGCCTAACTCTCTGGGCCCCCGGCTACTACTGGGTGGGGAGCGAAGGAAGATCAAGGAGATAAGCAGGCAGGCGGCTGGCCGGGACTTGAGCCAAGGCAGAAGAACATGCTAGCGGAGCTGAATGGGCATGCACCCAAAACTGAAGAAATATTCCCTCCGCTCCGACCAGCACATGATTATCAGAAAGGGGCACAGATAATGGAAAAAAATACACCCCCCCTAAGCTAGTAAGAACGGCGGTGTGTAATTCAGATTTTTTTTTTCATTCTGCGCTGACTGTCTTTGAAATTGCCCCAGCCCCTGTTCAAATCCAATCTGGGGACAAAACCGGGGACAGACTTGGTCCGGGGACAGTGTCCTCAATCTGGGGATTGTCCCCTGAAACCGGGGATGTCTGGTCACCCTACCCCAGGCTGGTCTCCCTGAGGCTCAGGCAGTAGCAGCTAGCAGCCAAGTTCAGCTATGCCTACTGTTTCAAATCTGCTCCCCAGTACCCACAGAACCCCCTTCACAATCACAGGCCCCTGACTCTTGGGCACCAAACTCTGATTCGGCAATGCATGCATCTTTCTCCCTTTATCATGCCAAGAAAGTTTTTTGCCAATAAAGGCTACAGAAACTGTTTGACACCTGTGGAAAACCACAGTACTGATGCAAACAAGTGCACAAATACTTACAACTATATTGAATAATGTCTGTGATGCACATATAGTGCAAGTTTAATATTTACTGCCTTGTGCAGGTGGAATCTGTACAGTGATTTATACATGGTTTCCACATTAGGACTTGCAGTATGACCCTGGTTTTTATTGCCTCAAATTGTTATGTAGCGCACCCACCTCTCCCCTTACCTGTCTTTAATTTCTGGCTCTTCGCAGGGAGGGAGAGGCACACCGCACCACAAGCCCGTACCCTCCTGTGTAGGGAGGTTGAGCGGTGTTAGTTTTCGGGCCTGCCTGCGGCTGGAGTTGAATCCTCCCGAGGATGATTCTCACCTCTACCTTGAATAGATGCAAGTCTTTATTTTTCCCCATTAATGTAACTGTCCACACCAACTGAAAGTCCAACTTCAATATTTATTTCACACTGGATAATAAATAGTCTCTTTAACAGCAGACAGGTTGGAACAAGACACAGGACAGCTTAGGTGGGAGGAGGTCCAGGCACAAACTCAAATGATTTCTTCAGACTGTTTAGGTTTCACAAACAGTTTTGGTGCACGATCTCTGCCACAGACCATGAGGTTGGTCTATGCCACAGATCGGGTGAATAAAGTCACTGCCACTGACTTGGAGAACGGGTCACTGCCACTGACCTGGTGAATAGGGCCTTGCCCTATGAAGTCACTGCCACTGACTTGAAGCGAGTAGGGTCACTGCAACTGACCTGGTGAACTTCCTTCTTAAAGGAGTTACCAGAGGCCCTCACCGTCACCACGACTCTGCGCTGGGTCTTCGGAAAGGGTTACCTCCCTGGCCTCCTCATCTCAGATACGGGTCCCCTCGCAAGGCGGCACCCTGGGAGCTCTCGATCCCTAGCGGACCCCAGCCGAAGGTTGCTGGGCCCCTGGCCTTCAAAAATAGTACCTCACCCCAGGCTGAAGGTGTCTGGGATGGAACAGGAACTCCACCTCCGGGCCTAGGGCACCTGGAGATAACCCTCCTCACGCCCAGGCTGAAGGCGCCTGGGCGTGAACTAACCACACACACCCAGGCTGAAGGTGCCTGGGCCTGGACGAACGAACCCCCATGGAAGATGGCCGCCCCTTTTTATACCCTCTCCCGACGGGCACAGCAGGTTCCCCGCCCCGTCGTACTACTGCCGAGAGGGGACAAAAAAAGGCACAGCCTTGTATCAGTGGTTCAACCCTGGCCTACAGCAACAGCGCCACCTGTAGGCCACAGGGAACTGCACACCAACACTATCTCCCATGAACAGAATTGGTCCATTAACCCTAACAATCAGTGTGTCCGAGCCTAATTACCACTCAGACACCTCCCCTAAATTGAACACACCGCTACAGTTATATAACAAATTTCTTCCGACCCACATGAATTTAATATTATGTACTTCGAAGCAGCAGATAAAATGCAGAAACAATTTTTTTTTCCAATTTCATAAGTCATATACAGAGCTCTGTGGTTATTTGTGATAGTATTGTGTGATGGTTTACCATTATGGCAAGTATATTCATCCCTATACTGAAAAGTCATGTACTATCTTGGAACTACAGACGGCTTGCACCATGGAGATAAAAGTTCCATTTGCATTTGCTAATATCTGGGTATGATGTGAGGTTTAGCAGGCATCAAGCAGAATGTATCTAAATACCCTTGTGCATAATTATTTGTATTTTCTCTGTTAATTAATACAGAGAAAGCAGGTTCTCATCTTGTATCAGGGAAAACCAGGAGTTTGTTTACACCACTGCTAGCTAGTACTCATACCTAAGGGCCAGTCCATACCAGAGCATGGTGCACGAAAGCACAGTTGCAATCTGCAGTGGGTGTCAGTGTTAACTTAATGACACCCCAAATGCAGGTCCCAAAAGCAGTGCGTTCGTCTGATCCAGATCGAAGTGTACAGTAGTACCATGCAATCCGGTTGCTGAGTGTGACAGACCCAACCAGGACAAGGGCTTTTGGAGAGGACTAGGGGCAAGCCGCTTACCCAATGATTATGGCCCATGAAGAGAGCAGATCATTCTCCAATGACGGACAACAATGTGATGATAGCTGAGAGCATGGCTTGGAATAATTCTCTGGATAGGGACAGTAAAGCTTCCCTTCTGGAGTGGATGGAAAGGTGTAATTTTGTGCAGGTTAATGGTCAGAGGAAATATGGTGGCCCTCCTGCAGATGGGGTTGGAGCAGCTCCTTCACTTGGGACAGAAATATTTATCAACAATATCCCTCAAGAGATCTAAAAAGATAAATCAATTCTACTTTTTCAGACTGCTTGAACATTGTATAAGTTTTGTCTCATAGACTGTTGTAGACTGTTGCCAGACAGTCTGGGACCCCTGATTAATCAAAGCATTGTCTAGGTGTGAATTCCCATTGTTAATTGAGTTCATTGAGTCGCCTATTGTTTCTGTCTGTTGGCTAATTTTGGCTAATTCTTCGTGGTTCCTACATGATGGGATTAGCCTTCTGTCAACTCTACCTTGTTATCTAACCATCGTGTGATGTATTGGGTAATGTTTGGTTTTATTGTAGTGACTGACCTGCTTTTGAAGTGTAATAAACACCCATTCTTTTGGTTTTACCTCAACATCTTGTTTGTGTACGATGCTTGGGATAAAAGGGTTGGAATTGGCTCACGGTCTGCTGGAAGGGTTTGGAGAGCAGAAGGCACAGTTTGGCGGAAGCACCCAAGCTGGGTGCCAGGCATTCCGTCACACTGATCATTTTATAAAGTAGGGTATGTACTACTTTTGATATGGTCCAGCGAAATTTCAGCTCATTCAAATGAATGGGCTGAAATCGCAATGCACCCAAATTGCATGTGAATCGCACAGTGTATTCCTACGCAATCCATGATGTGAACCAGCCCTGAGCAGTTGCATAGCAATATTTTAAAACCATTCCAGGAACACTTTTCTGAAAAGTTAGAATGCATACGTTGGTATGTTTTGTAAAATCGTTGCAGATCGACAGTGCGCACTAGAGATCCAATTATTATGCATTTATTACAGAATATGCATGTTTGTTTCTGGAATTTTAAGGCTGCTCTGCAGTATACACACTTAACACTGCAACCCAGGCACACAGCTAAGTATACAGAAAAAAAGTTTATAAGGGAGCTGCTTTTTTACCTGCCAAATGATTTATATTTCTGTCCACTCAGTCCTGAGATTTACACAGCTCTGCATAACCCACTGCACAACCCAGTGTGGCAGGGGAGGAAACTTTTTTTTTTTTTTCTCTTCTGCAGTTCAATAACACTTAAAGGTCTTGTTCCTCCCCCACCCTGTGACTGGACAGTGAAAGTAGAAGCAACAGACTGATGAGCTCATCTGGCTGTTACTCTCCTCTGTGTTCTCCATGGTAATTCGTGAGCACTCTAGAACAGATGATTGTACTGCTCCTCCCTCTCCCAGTCTGAGCTCCTCTGTAGAGAGACTGCAAAAGGATGTACCATGTCAAATTCAGATATTTACATTGCCTGTATTTAAAAATACTTTTAATGATCTATTAATGAATAGAGCGCCACATTATTTTCTGCCCAAAGTTCAGCTTTAACCACCTCAATACAGGGCACTTAAACCCCCTTCCTGCCCAGACCAATTTTCAGCTTTGGGTGCTCTCACACTTTGAATGACAGTTACTCAGTCATGCAACACTGTACCCAAATGATTTTTGCATCTTTTTTTTCCCAACAAATAGAGCTTTCTTTTGATGGTATTTAATCACTAGTGTGGTGGGGGTTTTTTTTGTGCTATAAATAAAAAAAGACCGTAAATTTTGTGAAAATTTGCCTTTTTCTTTCTGTCATAAAATTTTGCAAATTAGTATTTTTTCTTCATAAATGTTGGTCAAAATTCATACTGCTACATATCTTTGGTAAAAATAACCCAAATTAGTGTATATTTGGTCTTTGTGAAAGTTAGAGTCTACAAACTATGGTGCCAATCAATGAAAATTGATCAATCTGAAGTACTGACGGCCTATCTCATTTCCTGAGATACTAACAAGTCAGAAAAGTACAAATACCCCCCAAATGACCCCTTTTTAGAAAGTAGACATTCCAAGGTATTAAGTAAGTAGCATGGTGAGTTTTTTTAAGTTGTAATTTTTTCCCACATTTCTTTGCAAAATTAAGATTTTTATTTTTTATTTAATTGTTTTACAAAATTGCCATATTAACTGGTTATTTCTCTCAGAGCATATGCATACAACAAATTACACCCCAAAATACATTCTGCTACTCCTCTTGAGTATGGGGATATCACATGTGTGAGACTTTTACACAGCCTGGCCATATACAGAGGCCCAACATTGAAGTAGCACTTTCAGGCGTTCTACAAGCATAAATTACACATCTCATTTCTCAACCACCTATTAGACTTTTGAAGGCCCTGGAGCACCAGGACAATAGAATTGCCCACAAAATGACCCCATTTTGGAAAGCAAACACCCCAACCTATAATTTATGAGGCATAATGAGTCTTTTGAACAGTTCATTTTTTCCCAGAAGTTTTTGGAAAATGTGGAAAGAAAATTAAAACGCATTTTTTTTACACAAAGTTGTCCATTTATAAGATATTTCCAACACATAGCAAATACATAGCAAAAATTACACCCTAAAATACATTCTCCTACTCCTCCTGAGTATGGGGATACAACATGTGAGGCCCCTTTCACACTGAGGAGTTTTTCAGGCGTTTTAGCGCTAAAAATAGCGCCTAAATACCGCCTGAAAAACTCCTGCCCTGCAGTCTCAGTGTGAAAGCCCGAGTGCTTTCACACTGAGGCGATGCGCTGGCAGGACATTAAAAAAAGTCCTGCTAGCCACATCTTTGGGGCGGTGAAGGAGCGGTGTGTATACCGCTCCTTTACCGCTCCTGCCCATTGAAATCAATGGGACAGCGCAGCTATACTGCCCGCAAACCGCTGCTGTAGCAGCGGTTTGCGGGCGGTTTTAACTAGGGCCGAAACAACTAATCGATTAATCGACAACTAATCGATTATGAAATTAATCGATTACTATTTTCATAATCGATTAATCGCCCAGTAACATATTGGGGTTAAAAAAAACTAAAATTAGCCCTTTATAGTACAAAAAGAGCAAATCGCTACTGTAAATATTACTTTTACTGTCCCACAGTAAAAAATGAACCCCTTACAGTAGAGATTATTTGCTCTTTTTGTACTAATTTTAGTTTTTTTAACCCCATTATGTTACTAAACATCTCAGGCCTGGGTCACACCTCTGTTTTTTGGTGCTTTTTGCAGAAACGCACTACAGTTCATTTACATGGTTTCCTATGGGACACGTTCTCATCCATGCTTTTTTCAGCTGCTGTGTATTTGGAAAGGGCAAGGACTTTTTTTAATTGCAAAACGGTGCTATTTTGATTCAATATACTTCAATTGAGAAGCTGCAGAAAAGCATGTAATGCGTTTTTGCGGCAATTTGTGTTTTTTAATCTGCCCAACAACAAATTGGCAAAAAAAAAAGGCAAAATGCAAATCGCTTTTAAGGCTATTAACTGATTAATCGATTAATCGAAACAATAATCGGCCAACTAATCGATTATGAAAATAATCGTTAGTTGCAGCCCTAGTTTTAACCATTTTCAGCCGCTAGCGGGGGTGAAAACCGCACCGTTAGCGGCCGAAATGCGCCAAAAATCCGCCCATAGCGTCGGTGGTAAAAATAGCAGCGTTTTACCGCCGACGCTATGAGCGCCCCAGTGTGAAAGGGGCCTGAAACTTTTACACAGCCTGGCCACATACAGAGGCCCAACATCCAAGTAGCACCATCAGGCGTTCTAGGAGCATACATTACATATATAATTTCCTGGCAACCTATCATTTTTGTAGGCCCTTCATATTTTTAACACATAGAAATACCAAGAATTACACATAGTAATACCATGAATTACAATCCAAAATAAATTCTATTGCGGAAAGGGTAAAAAAATAAGTATTACCTGTGCTTTTAGTAGTGTCCACAGAAGAGAGCACTGGTCCAGGCGGCAGTCAGGGATGTGCTTATCGACAGCAATAGTATTTATCCAGGCAGCAGGCAGGAATATTGTCTATGGTCAGCATAAGGATATTGTCAGCACAGCCAAAGCATTTGTCCATAGAAATTGTCCAGGCAGAGATAGCCAGCACAGCCATAATATTGGTCCTGGTACACTGTTACCTGCAGACACTCATTATGTACCGCTCTCCAGCCCTTAAAGCGGAGGTTCCGCGGTATATCTTTTTTTTTTTTTACATTGCATTGGTTGAGTATTACTTTCTCATGTATTTACTCACGTATCAGATGTTTCCCAGTCTCCCCAGTCAGAATCAGTTCTAAATTAGAACTTATAAAAATCCTTTTGGAAATTGCCATTTTGCTTGTGGGCATTGTGAAGCCCACAAGCAAATACTTCCGGGAAGCGTGAATGCTTTTCTCCCACTGCACTGTTGCCATCACAACGGACACATACTGTGAAGTTGTTGAGAAGGGGGGGGGGTGTGGGGGGAGCCGCCGCGGGATGTGCTTTTCTTTTTACATTTTACAGGTCATCAGCTTGACAGTCTCAGAGCGCTCGTTCTGAGCTGCAGCTGATGTTAGCATACAGGACAGGAGCCAGAGTATAGGAGACAGGAGCGCTGATTTCACTGAGGAATGTGAAAAGAAAACACATCTCGCAGCGGGGGGGGGGGGGGATGGGGGGTGCCGCGCCGCTGCGAGATGTGTTTTCTTTTCACATTCCTCAGTGAAATCAGCGCTCCTGTCTCCTATACTCTGGCTCCTGTCCTGTATGCTAACATCAGCTGCAGCTCAGAACGAGCGCTCTGAGACTGTCAAGCTGATGAAGCTGATGACGAGGTGGTGAATTGTCTCCTGGGAAAGCATGACACTGCACTCCCAGGAGGCATTGGGGCGCTGGGGAAAGTAAAGGAACGCCCACTCCCGCGGGAGGGATACCAGGAAGTGTCCCTGTTTAATACGAAAATCAAGGTAAATAAAAAAACGAACAAGATAATTATTTGCCAAATGTTGTTATAAATGTTATACTAATTGGGATGAGCAAATGTTTAGATTTAGGGTGAACCTCCGCTTTAATAAACATACTGCCTCTTGCTACAGCTAATTATTTGCATAGTCCAGGTAGCAGGCAGAGGTGTGGTCCATTCATGCGGCAGGCAAAGGCATGATGGCAGTAAGTCAGCAGCAGGCTGAGGGCCGCAATCGGGTAAGACCTTTGCACAGGGGTAGAGGCTTCGACCCACCCAAATCTCTATGAAGTCTCCGGACTCCAGACCCTAATCCGGAAATGACAAAACCCGGAGAAAACAAAAAAAAATGTTTTCTCCATCCGGAAAAACTATTCTGGAGCCCCTTACATATGTGAGACCCCTGTGTACTACAGTAGCAGGGCAACAGATCAGTCCAAGCGGTAGGCAAAAGCATAGTCCATAACACAGGCCAGGGTCAGTTCACGTGGAAGCAGTCCAAACGGTAGGCAGAGGCATAGTCGCAAAACAGGCCAGGGTCAGTTCATGTGGAAGCAGTCCAAACAGTAGGCAGAGGCATAGTCAAAAAGCAGGCCAAGGTCAGTTCATGTGGAAGGCAGTGGCATGGTTATTTGGGGAAGCATGAAAAATGGTCAGCACAGATGATGAAAATGGGGGGGAAATGGTTACAAATATGGGCTAATATTTTTGGGATGTATGATAAAGTTCGAAGCATTCACCAATGCAAAGGCCAGGTTGGGAGGGACACTGAGGACAATGGTAGCTGGTATCTTTTTGAAATCCTCTTCTGCTGCACACGTGACATCTTTTTTGCCATCTTCGGCCTGCTTCAGATGCTGGAATGTTATACGGGAAGTGGTGTTCATGAAGTCGGCTAACAGCATCAGAGCGAAGGTCTTCTGGGGGGGGGGGGGGTCTTTGTTGATAGATGTGGGATGTGACTACTACTTCTATGAATTTTAGGAAGGGGGCGGGGCATTCTGTGGATTTGGTGTAGACTATGTAGGAATTATAAATGGCCAAATGGATCAGATAAATTGCTACCTTTTTGTACCAGAATCGGGACCTCCTTATTGACAAATAGGGCTGAATCATTTGATCATTGAAATCCACCCCCCCCCTCCCCCATGTAGAGATTATAATCTTGGACACATGTCAGCTTTTCAATGGGACCTCGTCTTGGCTGAACTACAACTGTAGTGTCATCGTGAATGGTGGACATCATGTGCACGTTCCTGTTATCCTTCCACCTCAAGGTCAGCACTTTGTTGCATCTCAGTGTTGCTCTTTCCCCCCTTCGCAGCTTTTTGTTTATTATGGATTGTGGGAAGCCCTTCCTATTTTTTCTGGAGGTTCCTCAGGCTAGGGTTTTTTCGATGTATAAGTGTTTGAAAAGGGGCAGGCTGCTATAAAAGTTGTCAAGGTATATATGATATCCTTTTTTCAGAAATGGGTAAGCCAGGTCCCATACAATTTTTCCAGTTGTGCCCATGTAGGCTGGGCAGCGGGCATTCAGGGGGCTGGAGTTGGGAATCTCTTCCTCATATATGCAGAACGCTTAAAGATATCCCATGACTCTCTCACAGAGCTTGTCAAATTTTACTCTGTATTTGGCCTTTTTGCTAGGAATATATTGTTTTATTCCTAGCCGGCCTGAAAAGGGTACCAGGGACTCATCCACACATATATGCTTCTCGGTGACATAGAGTTCTGCAAATCGTTGGAAAAGGAAATTTATCAGTGAACAAATTTTATATAGCTTAATTTGGATGATTGCAGGGAGGGCACTGGGTGTTGTCATTAAAATGAAGGAATCTCATAATCATCTCATATCGGGACCTGGGCATTACGGCAGAATACATGGGCATGTGGTGGATGGGTTTGGTGGACCAATAGGTATGTCCATTTTTTTTGTAAGCCCCATGTTTATGGTGAGGCCCATAAACAATTTGAACTCCTCCAAATTTAGATCTCTCCACTCGGGCATACGATGATTGGGGGTTGTTGGCAATATACTGCTGGGCATATAAATTTGTCTGGTCCACAATGAACTGTAGCAAAGTGTCGGGCAAAAACAGATGAAAGCAATCGATCTCTGTGAAATTTTGGGTGTTGGCCTGCACACCTGGCTGTGCTGTGAAAGGGGGAATAATTGGTGATCCCGAGTCGGAAGGCAGCCATGTTGGGTTGGAAAGACCATCTGGCATGTATGTAGCGGCCCTGGCTCTTGGGGGACGTGACACTCCAGTAGTTGGGGGAGTTGAATTTCCTGTGCTGGTACTCAGGTGTGATGTGGCAGGACTTGTACTGGGCCTTTGTTCCCGGGGCCTATTGCTGGTGACAGCGCTGGTACTGGGCCTGGGTATATAATCCTGGTTGCTAGCGGCTGCCTGGTTTCCAGAGTGCTGTGTCCTTTTAGGAGGGACCCATTCTTCATCCAAATCATTACTACTTTCGATCGGTTCAAATGCCGAATTTGATTCGGAATCAGAATTGGAATCTGATGAACTCCCCGGTGCTCTCATCAGTCATGGAGAGGATATGGAACGCCTCCTCACTGTTATACACTCTTTTGGGCATGGCTGTGTGGCGGGTAGCTGTGCGACAGGTGACAGATGGGTGGCAGGTGACGGTCACTGATGGGCTGTGCGATGGGTGGCAGGTGACGTTCACTGATAGGTGATGGTGGGGTGACGGGCGATGGTCACTGATGGGTGACAGGCCACGGATGGTGACGGTCACAAATGGGTGACAGGCCACGGTCACTGATGGGTGATGGGTGACAGGACACGGTCACTGATGGGTGACGGTTACACCGCTGATGGTCACTGATGGCAGTCGCTTATGTGACAGGTGCACTTTTATGGGGTGACTGTTGGGTGACAGATGACAATTGGGGGGGGGGGCGATGGGACAGGTGTGGTGTTGGTGCAGACACTACTAAACATAGATCTGTAACTCACTGCTCCTGGCTCTTCTCTCCTCACACTGGAAACGGTGTGTGAGGAGAGAAGAGCTGGTAACAGTTACAGCTCTTTGTTTACACTAGTGATCAGGCTGTGAATGGATCACAGCCGATCACGTGGTACACAGCCCTGGCCAATGGCTGTTTACTATTGTCGGTGACGAACAGTGTTCCCAGGAACACGCTGCCACTGACAGACACGTGCAGCACGATCGCGCGCATGTGCCGTGTCAAGTGGGGAGTTACCATCCGTGATCGGCCGTGACTTCATCGCGACCGATGACGTGGTAAACAGCACTGCCCAGCGGCCTTTCACCCCTGTCGGTGATGAGCGGTGTCTCTGTGACACACAGCCACTGACAGTACAGGGATGCGCGCACACGATCGCGCGCATTCCCTGTCTAAATGGGCCGACATCATATGACGTCCGCCCAGAACGAGAGCCTCATTGTCCCGCCGTCATATGACGGCAATCGGTAGGCTAGTGGTTAAAGATGATAAAACCAATTCTAGAACACATGAAGAAAAACAGGGTTTCAATTATGACTAAACATGTTCTATTCCTTTAGTATCTCAACCCCACTGCGGTAAAATCAGCTGCTATGAGTCAGAGGAAACACATTCTGGGTCCATTCACACCTTTGCATTTGTTAATCATAGTGCATTGAGGTGCGCAGGGTTAAGGCAGCCTGTTTTGTTTTTTTAAATGGGCTCTCATCATTCCTCTGCGCACAATAAAATACACCTGCACAACATCTGTGGTCTGCTATAGCAGAGGTGCATTTAGATCTACTGTGTGCAGTATGTGCAATATCTCTAGCCAAAACTTTCTTTTTTTAGATTTGGACAGTGTGGGTGAAATTTACTAAAACCGGAGCATTCGGAAGCTGATTGACTCTTCCATGCACAGCTGCACCAGATTCTAATGTTTGCTTGTTCAATTAAGCTTTGATAATAAAACCTGGAAGCTGTTTGGTTTCTATGCACAGATGCAGCAGATTTTGCACGCACCAGTCTTGGTAAATCTCCCCCAGTGTGCTGTTAATTTCTCTACTGGAGACATTCACCTTTTTTTTTTTTTGTCCTGGTGACCCTTCCCAGTGATGGGAAATCCAAAATCTTCCAGTGCAGATACCAGTTTTGGTGATAACTGTGTAAGGGTCTCTGTTCCCGTAGGCAGGCCATACACAGAGCAAATTTGGTTGCAGCATAGAATTGTGCTTGATTCCCCCATCAACACTGCCAGTGTTCATGCAGGAATCCCTCCTGCCGGGCCATTGAGAAGACAGTGATTATCGGCAAGCAGATGGTACAAATATTCAATGTATTAGGACAGGGGACAAGGTTTACACCAGAAACGATGAAATCACACATCACTCTTATACCAAAGGAGGATAAGGATCCATCAGCATGTGGTAGTTATCGTCCTATTTCTCTACTAAATGTAGATCTAAAAATCTTTACAAAAATATTGGCCACTCGCATTCAACCACATCTAATAGATTTAATACACCCAGATCAGGTAGGCTTTATACCAAGTCGAGAGGCCCGAGATAATACCATTAAAACCTTGAACCTTATCCATGTAGCCGGCCTCTCCAACTGTGTTTTTAGGAACAGATGCCGAAAAGGCATTCGATCGGGTTAGCTGGCCTTTTTTGGCCTTTTTTGTTTTCAGTTTTACGATATGTGGGTATGGGGGAGAGGATGGTTGGATGGATATCAAGTCTATACACAAGACTAGAGGCACAAATTAAAGTAAACGGATACATATCTGATCCTTTTTCTATCTCTAATGGCACCCGTCAGGGGTGCCCTCTATCACCCCTCCTTTTCGCGCTTTCGCTGGAACCCCTACTTTGTAAAGTAAGGCAGAACCCCGATATATCAGGGATAAGAATTGGAGATACGGATTATAAGGTCTCCGCTTATGCGGATGACCTTTTGTTTTCCTTGACAAAGCCAACAATATCAATGCCGAACCTGGTGGGAGAACTGGATCGATATGGTGCCCTATCTAATTTAAAAATTAATATGATAAAATCAGAAGCAATGGGGGTATCTATGTCATTAACACAAGTCAGTGCCCTGAAAGCAAATTTTAAATTTAGATGGTCCCCGACAGCCATTAAATACCTGGGTACTTATATGCCACCTAAATTGGGTCAAATTTTCACGTTGAATTTTCTACCATTATTAAGTAGAGTAAAAACTTTATTGGCTAAATGGGACAAGGGTACCTTTTCGTGGTTTGGCAGATGCAACATAATAAAAATGTCAATTTTGCCTAAATTATCATACCTATTCCAAACACTGCCAATCCATGTCCCTTTAGAATTTTTTAAACGCACGAATGCATTGATAGTTGACTTTGTCTGGGGACATAAGAGGCCAAGACTACAACGCTGAATATTGACCATGCCTAAACAATATGGGGGGTAGCAGTTCCAGATATTCAGAAATATTATCAAGCGGCCCACATGGTGAGATTAATAGACTGGTGTAGACATACAAGTCTTAAAATATGGCCAAAGATCGAGCAATCACAGTGTAGAGTCCCATTGTGTCGAGCGGGTTGGTGCTTTGGAGACCTCAGTTCGGACCTCAAAAAGCACCCAACCTTGGGCCCTACCCTGCGGATCTGCTCTTGATTATGCACCACCACCGGACTATCATCAGCCAACTCCCCCCTGTACCCCATTGTGGGGAACCCACGTTTCCCCCCGGGATTACAGGAGGGCCCATGGAGAAGACTTTTAGATTCACAGATATTTCGGGCCTCGCACTTTGTGCAAGGAACGACGCGTAATTGGCCATCATTGATGGAATTAACTTCATCTAATGATCGTTTTTGCCTGGATTTCTGGATTGGAGCACAACTGAGACATTTTTTTAATATTCTTCCACCTTTGGAGGGTTTTTTAAGACCATTGACCCCCTTAGAAAAGTTGTGTGAAGAAACAGGCCCCTGTTATCATACACTTTCAAAAATATACGGATTACTGATTGCCCCCCCAGAGGACTATGTTCCTCCATATATAAGGAAGTGGGAAATAACATTGGACAGGACATTTACTCAGGTACAACATAGGCAGTTTATAAATTTGGCGTTAAAATCCTCTATATGTACGAGGGCCCAAGAAACGAACTTTAAAATCATGACAAGATGGTATCAAACACCCTCATTGCTTAATAAATACTTGCCGGAGATTCCGGATAAATGTTGGAGATGCCAGGAGGAAAGAGGGACATTACTCCATGTTTTTTGGTCATGCTCGAAGCTACTACATTTCTGGAGGGAGGTACGACAGATAGCACAAAAATTTACTGATCATAACCTCCCAGAAGACCCGGCTCTATTCTTGCTGCACGTATCCGAAATACCAGGGGAAACATACAGTAAATCAATTTTACGTCATCTTATTAATGGGGCTAGAGCATGTATTGCTCGGCAGTGGAGAGACACGAATCCCCCAACAATTTTCTCATGGTTCAATAGAATCGAAGAAGTAAATAGGATGGAGGATTTGACACTTTGACGTCAAAACCGACATGAGATCTACTCTGAACCTTGGGCACAATGGAACACATTTAAATATTCGGAAGAAGGGAAGTCCCTTTTTTGTAACTTGAGAAGAGTGTGGGGGGGAGCTAGGGCTCCTCTACCTCCCTGGCCGACTCGGGATAATTTTTTTTTTTTTTTGGGGGGGTTAAGGTGAGTCAACTGGAATTTTTCAGAAATGGGGGGGAGGGAAAGAGGGGGGGCTTGGGGTTTTTAGGAGGGGAAGAACCAAAGGAGAAGGAATATCTCAATATAATTAGACTTATGTTGTATTTAAATTAATAAGAAGGTGGTATATATTGAATAGACCCGTGGGGTATCTATTAGTTTAAACTGAAACAGTAAACATTATTTGATTACTCTCCTTGTATGTTGGATAAAGCAGATAAATAAAGAAATTGAAAAGAAAAAAAAAAGACAGTGATTATCATTAGCGGCTATAGCAGTTGGTAGCGATAATCGCAAGAGAATCAGGCAGGCTGGTTATACCCAAGTTGATCGATCAATCAACTTGGTACATTCAGCCTGCCCATTAACGATTCAACTCTAGCCTAGTGTTGCCACCTCATCCCTTTAAACCCGAACACATATGAAACACACAGGTTCTGAGGCTAATTTAATGCAGATAAGGCACCAAGTGAGTTTAATTACCACCTTAATCAGCCACAGAACCTGTGTAATGTCAGTGTTGTGTCAAAAGAGCCAACTTGTCAAAATCTCCCATTATGTCACTTCCAGTGACTCTTCAGCAGCAGTAATTGCACATTTTGATGACTTGGCTGTTTTCACACAACACTGGCACTACACTACAGTACACGATATAATGAGTGGACATTGTTAGTAAACAACAACATGGCCGCCTCCAAGGCGACATCATTTTTACTCCTTAGCCGGTGTTCTGTCAAAAAAGCCAACTTGTCGTGTACCGTAGTGCAATGTTTCTCAACTCCAGTCCTCAAGTACCCCCAACAGGTCATGTTTTCAGGCTTTTCATTTATTTGTACAGGTGATTTGATCAGTTTCACTGCCTTAGTAATTACCACAGCTGTTTCATCTGAGGTAAATCCTGAAAACATGACCTGTTGGGGGTACTTGAGGACTGGAGTTGAGAAACATTGCTGCTGGAGAGTCACTGAAAGAGACTAGGTTGGAGATTTTGGCGAGTTGGCTCTTTTGACAGAACACGGTTTCTGGTGAACTGTCAGAGATTTGAACCGTGTATGGCCAGCCTTACTTTGGAGATATTCCCACTACTTTCGCAGATGGAGTACAAAAAAATCTCCTCAATGAGACAAAAAATTAGGTTTTGATGGACGTTTACCATTTACAGATTACAGTGACCCTGTCACCACAAAGCCACTTGTACTCAAGCAAAAGAACAAGCCTAGACCCACCTTTCCATTGATCTATGTTTTAAAATACTGCAATTTAGTTTCTCCATGGCAGCAGCAGACATTCAAAACTTTTGGACAGGTCCAATAACTGTTACCCCCACCACACACTGGTTACTCCTATTGTCTTGGGCTACTTTCACACTGGGGTGTTGCGCCGCTGGCGCTAAAGCGCTGCTATTTTTATCGGCACTTTACCAGTGTTTTTGCGGCACTATTCGGCCACTAGCAGGGTGCTTTTAACCCCCGCTTGCAGCCGAAAAAGGGTTAAAAGCACTGCTGCAGCGGCGGTTCGGCGGCGCTGCCCATTGATTTCAATGTATACACCGCTCCTTCAACGCCTCAAAGTTGCGGCTGGCAGGACTTTTTTGAGCATCCTGCCAGCGCACCGCTCCAGTGTGAATGCCCCCGGGCTTTCACATTGGAGTGAAAGAAGAGGCTCTTTCAGGGTGCTTTGCAGGCGCCATTTTTAGCGCTATAGTGCCCGCAAAGCGCCTCAGTGTGAATATATACATCCAGTACTGACATACAAGCCGGTCATAGGGACTATCAATCGTTTCAGCACACAGGCTGTCAAAAAGTTTAGTACAGAGGCTGGTTTATTTACAGGGTAGCAGGGTCATTTTAAAGCAGGAAAACTTAAATACACAATTTGATGTTTTTAAATATGAGCTTTCCTGCCTAGCAAAGAAATAATTATTCTGTTTAGCAATCTATGGGGATCCTACTCCCCTGTCAGTCAGCACAGCCAGGACCTCCTTACAAACTACACTAAAGTTAAAGTGGCATTAAACCCAAAAACTAATTTTCTTTTCCTTTTCTTTTTTGTAGGCTTTCTTCCTTTTATTTTCACCTGGTGATCCAGCCAGTAAGTCTGTCTTTTTTTTTAACTTACATTATCAGAACAAGCGGTTCAGCAAAAGTGGCAGTTAGAGGGTTGGGAAAACCATTTACCACTGACGAAGGCGCTAACAAAAGTCAGCTTGTATTCATTTATGTAAAAGCTTTATCCCAAAAGGAAAGAAAATGTTTGCTGTAACTGATTAAAAAGTGTTAGTTGGATTTCTACTTTAATCTTATTAGTCAAGTCCATCTAAATCTGTAAATGCATCTAACTTAGTCCTCTATCCAGAGTGGAGATACCCTTAGGCCCATTTCACACAGGCAGGGTCGCCTGTCAGTTTTTTAGGCGGACCTGAACGGACACTGACATCCGATCCGCTTTCATTCGATCCCCCGTAGAGGAGAGTGGCGCTCTGAAAGGTCGGGCCCTGCACAGTGTGCAGAGACGGAGCTGTCATCTGCCTGCTCAGCGGGGATCAACGGAGCAATCCCTGCTGAGCAAAGCGGAGTCCGTACACGGACACGTCCGTGTGAAAGAGCCCTAAGACGAGAAGCGTGTTACTGGCCGGATGACCAGATCACCAGGTGAAAATGAAAAAAAAAAAAAAAGCTTACCATTGAAAACGAATGCAGCTATCACATTTAAGGACTGTAAGCTGCAATAAATTACATTTTTCGTTTTTGGGTTAATTACTACTTTAGGCAATACAGATTGATCGAACCCACCCTTACGTTTAAATAGTGAAGGGGCTATCCAGTGCAAAAAAACACCAGTCACTGCACATGATGTAAACAAGCCCTTACTGATTTTTTTATTTATAAAAAACTAGATTAAATAGTGTTGTTTTTATTTGCTTTGAGTACAGCTTTCAATGAAGACCTTTAAACACTTCAATACAGAGCACTTATACACCTTCCTGCCCATTTAGCGCTATCACAATTTAAATGACAAATTGAATATAAAAAAAATCCCTACAAATAGAGCTTTCTTTTGGTGGTATTTGATCACGTCTGGAGTTTTTATTTTTTGCGCTACAAATAAAGAAAGACCGAAAATTTTTGGAAAAAAAAGTAAGTTTTCTCCTTCACTGATAAGCACTGATGAGGCAGTACTGATGGGCACTCATAGATGGCACTGATGGGCACACATAGATGGCACTGATGGGCACTCAGGCCCCGTTCACACCTATGCGAATTGGTTGCGGCTTAAACCGCATCCAATTCGCATAACATTTAAAAATATATTGATTTCAATGAGGCTGGTTCACATATGTGCGATGCATTTGCACTGCACATTGCCCAAAAAACATGTGCCCCTGTATGACGTCACAGTCCCATCATTCCCCGGGACTGTGATGTCATACGGCCGGGCTGTGTGCTCGGATAAGGGTCTGGTATGGATTTTGGGGGGACCCCCATGCCGTTTTTTCAGCGTAGGGGTTCCGCTTAACCACTTCCCACCCGGCCACTGTACATATACGGCCGGGTGGGCGCTCTCTCCTGAGTGGACGTTCAGGAACGTCCCTCAGAAGGAGGGGGATCGCGCGCGCGCGTTCCCGCGCAGCGGCGCGATCCCGATGCACTTGTGTCACCTGGACACAGCGCATCTCGATTCGGCAGGAGGGCTCTGTGATTGGCCCTCCTGATCACATGACAGCCGTGTCCAATCACAGCCGTCATGTGATGTAAACAGAGAGCCGGTTGCTAGGCAATCAGCTCTCCTCTCCTCACACAGAAGTCGTCGGTGAGGAGAAGAGAGCGGATCGCTGCAGCTGGCTGGTGATCAGTGAGTATGAGCTGTTTTTTTCAGCTTTTTACTCACTGATCACCAGCCTAGTGTCCCCACACAGTCTAAAACACAGAAAGTAAAAAAACATGTCCCCACACACACATGTCCCCACACACACATGTCCCCACATAGAAAAAACACCTGTCCCCCACATATGTGACAGTAAAATCATATGTCCCAATGATCATTTGCACACACATGTCCGTGATCACCTGCGCACATCTGTACATGATCATTTGCGTACATATGTCCGTGATCACACGAACCAATTATTATACACTTAACGGATTTTTTTTTTACCAAAAACATGTAGTAGAATAAATTTTGGCTTAAATTTATGACAAAATTCAATTTTATTGGATTTTTTTTAAAATAGAAAGACGGAAATATTTTTTTTTTCAAATTTCCGCTCTTTTTTCGCCTTATATCGCAAAAAATAAAAAACGTAGTCGTGAATAAATACCACCAAAAGAAAGCTCTATTTGTGTGAACAAAATGATAAAAATTTCATTTGGGTACAGTGTAGCATGACCGCGCAATTGTCATTGAAAATGTGAGAGCGCTGAAAGCTGAAAATTGGTCTGGAAAGGAAGGGGGCTAAAGTGCCCAGTATTGATGTGGTTAAAATCCATACCAGACCTAAGGGCCTGGTATGCTCCTGGAGGGGAACGCATGCCGGTTTTTATTTAAAATTTGGCGTGAAGTTCCCCCCTCATGATAACAGTGGCTTCCCTCCCCTCCCCTCCCCTCTCCTCTCCCAGGTCAGCAAATCCGCAGCTGAACCACTGATTGATATCTTTCCAAAGACTCTGGAGCTCAAAAACACAATGCACAAGTGTGAATCTAGCCTCATAGATGGCACTCAGATGGCACTGGAGGGCGCGTACAGGCGGCACTGATGGGGCGGCACTGAAGGGTGCGCATAGGCGGCACTGATGGGCGGCAATGATAGATGGTACTGATGGGCAGCACTGATCAGAGGTGCTGGCAGGCATCACTGATGCATGGAAAAAATAAAGAAAACTGCGCTGAAAGATTCAAAGTAAGAAAAATCGGATATCTTGGGCTAATATCACAGTTGCTAGTTGGGAGCTGCGATTTCTATGTAAACAACAGTACAGGAACATATAATGGAAAAAGAGAAAAATCGCGCTGACCCATGAATACAAACATAATAATTAGTCATGTGAGACCACAAAATTTTAATTAAATAAAATAAACCCTAATTTTAATTAAATTAAATTATTTGAGTCACTTCATTAGGGTTTATTGTATTTAATTCAATTTTTGTGGTCTAATTATGTGTGACTAATTATTAAGTTTGTATTCATTGGTCAGCACGATTTTTCTCTTTTTCCATCACTGATGCACAGAGTGCCATCCCTAATGGGCAATGATTTCCATCCCTGGTGAGCTCTAGTGGGCATCCCTGCTGGCCCTGGGTGGGCATCCTTGCTGGCCCTGGGTTGGCATCCCTTCTGGCCCTGGGTGGGCATCCTCGGGGGAGGGGGGGATTGACAGCAGCAGGAGTCAATGGCTGCCACTTCTGCCTGTCACCAGAGAGCTGAGGTTCTCGTGCACATCACTGGATCGTGATGGGGCTTAGGTAAATATTTTGGGGCTTGGGGGGCTGCTTCTTAGAGAAGGTTTTTACCATAGAATGCATGAAGGTAAAAAACCTTGAGCCTGTAGAATAACTTTAAGCATGATGATAGTTGTGATGCAACACAGAAGAAATCATGCACACCATGATGGACACAGTGGGGTTGATTTACTGGTGATTACAAAATCTGCTGCAGATTGTGCATGGTAGTTAATCAGCATCTAAATCCAGCTTGTTCAATGTAGGTTTGGCCTCGATCGTCCTCTTCTGGAGTCCCACGGTGGCTCTCGCGGCTCCTCCCTGCAAAAGCTAACCTCCTCTGGGAAGCTCTCTCCCGAGGGGGTTACCTTGGGGGCGCGCTCCCGTGTGATACACTCTGCGGCCTTAGCCACCAAGTGTATGACTCGGCCCTGGCACGCCACGTCATTGATTTGATTGACAGCAGCGGGAGCCAATGGCTGCACTGCTATCAATCATCCAATGAAGAGCCGACAAGAGCTGGGGGAAAGCAATGCGGGATCGCGCCCACTGAGATTCGGGGTCCAGGTAAGTAAAACGGGGGCTCGGGGGGGGGGGGGGCGGTGACTGCAAGGTGTTTTTTCACCTTAATGAATCCTATGAAAAAACACAAAGCTTTACAACCCCTTTAATAGAAAGTTATGTGGAAGGGAAAAGTGTGGAAGAAAAAGGTGCACAAGCAGCAGGGATGACCGCAGCCTGGAGAGGATTGTCAGGAAAAGGCCATTCAAAAGTGTTGGGGACTTTCACAAGGAGTGGACTTAGGCTGGAGTCAGCGCATCAAGAGCCACCACACACAGACGGATCATGGGCTTTAAATGTCGTATTCCTCTTGTCAAGCCACTCCTGAACAACAAACAACGTCAGAAGCGTCTTACCTGGGCTAAAGAAAAACAGACCTGGTCTGTTGCTCAGTGGTCCAAAGTCCTCTTTTCTGATGAGAGCAAATTATGAATCTCATTTGGAAACCAAGGACCCAGAATATGGAGGAAGAATGGAGAGACACACACTGCAAGATGCTTGAAGTCCAGTGTGAATTTTCCACAGTCTGTGTTGATTTGGGGAGCCATGTCATCTGCTGGTGTTGGTCCACTGTGCTTCATTAAAGTGGAGGTCCACACAAAAATGGAACCTCCGCTTTTCGGAACCCTCCCCCCCCTCCGGTGTCACATTTGGCACCTTTCAGGGGGGAGGGGGTGCAGATACCTGTATAGTATAGGTATTTGTACCCACTTCTGGGCATAGACCCCCGCGGGAGTTACGCAACTTCCCGCCCCCCCTGCTGTCTTCTGGGAGACACACGGGTCTCAGAAGACAGGAGGGACCATTTCGATTGCGCAGCACGACTCACGCATGCGCGGTAGGGAACCGGGAAGTGAAGCCGCAAGGCTTAATTTCCTGATTCCCTTACCGAAGATGGCGGTGGCAGCATCCGAGGCATTGGTTGGCCTCGGGTGCCAAAATCGCTTTAAAAAACAAAATGTTGGCGGACCTCCGCTTTAAGTCCAGGGTCAACACAGCTGTCTACCAGGAGATTTTGGAGCACTTCATGCTTCCTTCCACAGACAAGCTCTATGGGATGCTGACTTCATTCTACAGCAGGACTTGGCACCTGCCCACACTGCTAAAAGCACCAAAACCTGGTTCAATGACCGTGGGATTACTGTGCTTGATTGGCCAGCAAACTCGCCTGACCTGAACCCCATAGAGAATCTATGGGGCATTGCCAAGAGCAAGATGAGAGACATGGGACCGAACAATGCAGAAGAGCTGAAGGCCGCTATTGAAGCATCCTGGTCTTCCATAACACCTCAGCAGTGCCACAGGCTGATAGCTTCCATGCCACGCCACATTGAGGCAGTAATTGCTGCAAAAGGGGCCCAAACCAAGTACCTGAGTACATATGCATGCTTATACTTTTCAGAGGTCCGATATTGTTCTATGTACAATCCTTGTTTTATTGATTGTAATATTCAAATTTTCTGAGATTGTGGATTTGGGGTTTTCATGAGCTGTAAGCCATAATCATCACAATTATGACAAATCACAGCTTGAACTATCTTGCTTTGCATGTAATGAGTCTAAAGCCCCGTACACACGGTCGGACTTTTGCCCAACAAACTTCGTTTTAAGCAAGTTGGACCAACAATCCGACCGTGTGTATGCTCCATCGGACAAACTTTTTTTGTTTGGTTTTTGATTTCATTGGACAAATGTTGGGTCTGCAAACGGACAAACATTTTCCCAACAAAAGTCCGATGGAGCAAAGTCCGACCGTGTGTACAGAAAACCATCGGACTTTAGTCCGATGGACAAAACAACTAATGTTAAAATCAACCAACAATAGCAGAAGTTGACCAAAGGGTGGCAGTAAAGATCAGAAAAGAGCAGAAAAAACACGTGATGTTGTAAGAAGTTTTAAGAAAGTTTGCAGAAAAGTCTGAGCGTGTGTATGCTATGGGTGTTCCCAACCAACTCCGTTCGGACAAAAAAACACGGAAAAGTCCGATGGAAGTCCGACCGTGTGTACGAGGCTTATCTCATATATTAGTTTCACCTTTTAAGTTTCATTAGTGTAATAAATGAACTTTTGCACGATATTCTAATTTTTCGAGTTTCACCTGTATAAGCTGGTACAGAAAGTTGTCTTTTTTTTTCTTCGGCAAATAGGGAAAGGCTAGCTGAAGCAATGCCTAGACATAGCGGAATTTATCAGCTGTAACACTACAAATTGCAGTCACAATTAGGTCATTATTATAATGTAAGGCAAACAAACACAGGGAATATAACTACACTAATACCTACGGTAATTTAAACCACCTTAAAGTGGTCATGTTTCCCCTTAGCCTTAGCTACCCTTCTATTCTGAGTGATGTTTGAACTGGTCAGATTTCTAACAGAAATCATTTTAAGAGTATGTAAATCCTAAGAATGAACTTCTCTTATTTGCTTCCTTTTGATCTGCGAAATATACCATTTAAAGTGTTACTAAAGGCAACTTTTAAAAAAAATAAAAAAAATAACAGGTTATACTTGCCTGCTCTGTGCAGTGGCATTGCTCAGAGTGGCCCCGATCCTCCTATTCTCGGGTCCCGGCAGCGATCTCGGCTCCTCCTCTTTTTGGGACTACCATAGCCAGCGCTGGGTATGGGGAGAAGCATAGTCCCCACGCTCCCGACCCTGAGCTCCCAAGCTGCGCTTCATAGACTTGCACAGCAGGACTTAGGCCCGTCCCCCACTTCCTGCTGCTGCTCGCATGCTGTGTAAAGAGTAAAAGATTGGAGAATAGATGCAGCTGTGCACAGCGCTGATCTCTTCTTCCCTCTCTTCCCCTTCACACAGGGGAAGGGGGGCACAGGGAGTCTGATTTTTTTTTTTACCTTAATGCAAACATTTAAAGTGGTTGTAAACCCACTTTTTTTTTTTTTTTTTTACAACCTGTAAAAGAAAGGCATAATGAGCTATTATGACTAGCATAATAGCTCATTATGTTCCACTTACCTTAGATCGGGGCCCCCGAAGCCGTCCTCGTCCCTCTGTTCAGCCGTAGACATCACTGCGGCGATAGCCGGAATGTTACTTCTGGGTATCGCCGCACCAGCCAATCAAAGCGCCGCTCCGGCGCTGTGATTGGCCGGAGCGGCGGAGACGTCACTCTGCGCATGCGCGCGGGAGGCGTCCCACTCGGCTACGCCCAGCGATTTCTGGGAAGTAGCCGAGTTTGTGAATGGGATTAACCCCATGAATGCGCCGTTGTCTACGGCGCGCATGCGCCGTAAACAGCGGCGCTTGTCATTTTAGTAAATATCTCCTAAACCGTGTAGGTTTAGGAGATATTTCTTGCACCTACAGGTAAGCCTTAATCTAGGCTTATCTGTAGGTGCAAGTTGAAAAAGTGGGTTTACAACCACTTTAAGGTAAAAAACATTTTTAGGTTTAGTAACACTTTAAAAGTGTTTTGTTACTTTTGCCTTTATTAAACAGATTTATCTGTTTGTGCAAGAAATCTTGTATGCTGATAATTTCCTATGGACATGGGGAGGGGGTATGAAGATGAGAAGGAGGGGTTATGGAGATGAGGAAGGGTCTGTGTTCCTTGTAATCTATCAGAAATCAAGTTGGCAGGGCTGACCACATATGCTAAGGAATGCAGAGCTGTGTTGTCATGCCAAAGAGGAAGGTAGGAGCATACTTTGTCTGGCACATTAAAGTGGTTGTAAACCCCTTTTTAGAACTTGTACCTATAGGTAAGCCTAGAATAAGGCTTATCCATACGTACTGTAAATAACTCCTAAACGTGTGCCATTTAGGAGATATTTACCTTGCAGTGCGCCGATGTCATCGGCGCATGCGCTGTGTCGTTTCTTCCCGAGTGAGTGCCGTGACTGGCGGATCTGGCCAGTCACACAGCCGGAAGGAAGAGAGGCGAAGATGGTTTGCAGGTAAGTGCCACATAATGGGCTAGTATGCAATGCTTTTATTTTGCAGGGAACAAAAGAGGAAGTAAAACCCATCAGGGTTTACTTCCTCTTCAACATGTCTTTTTCTGTACTTGCAGTATGTTTGAAGAGATAAAACATGGGAAAATGTGCATGTAGTCCAGAGATGTACTAATTTTTTTTTTTATACTTCACCTTGACATATGCTTTAGTATATCATGGGCTTTGTTTGGGTTGCTTAAAAATGTCCTTGGAACCCACCACTTAAATAAATCACTGATCTAGATTGTACAGCCAGTATAAAGAGCTTGGTGTTTGCTCGGGAGCCACAAGGCAGTGTAGGAGTTGCCTCCCTGGATGCTTCTGCCGTCTCTAGGCAGCATAAGCTGTGACATTAGCCAAGCTTAACTCATTTGGCCAATTTACAGATGGAAAATAGGAGGAGCTGACGAGGACTTGAGTGCAGAGCATCATGTGCGGGTTCCCTTTAAGTTTTTCCAGCAGGCGAGCTGACTGTTGTCTGCAGAGACCTGTAGTGATTTCAAGCATGCATCTCTATGGAACAGGATGAGCTCTTCGCAAGCTGCACAGAAAAGCATATTTATGACAATCAGATCTCCGCTCGTTGTTCACTGCATGCAATTGCAACAGCCCTGACTGTGCAGGATGAGGCCGACTGTTCCTCTTTAATAACAGGCTGATGATTTCTTACACCAATCTGTGGTGTATACTTTCACATCCAAGGTATGAGTGCTCTCCTTATAATAACGGAATTTAGTTCTATATATAAATGTATGTCCTGATGGTTGTCAATTGTAGCTCTTTTCTGGATGAAGCATATTTCCTTTTTTAACATTTTACTAACAGTATAGATCTCCTTAAAGTTTTGATAGATAGATAGGCTTGTTATTGATTACTATGTTGTATAGTGTGAAATGTGACAATTTTAAAGCAGGAGCAGACTATAGAGTGGATAGATAGATAGATAGATAGATCTTTTTATATAGAGAGATAGATTATATTTAGAGATATAGATAGATATATATCTATTTCTCTATATATAGATAGATATATAGCTATATATATATATATATATATATATATATATATATATATATATATATATATATATATAATCTATCTCTATTTATCTATCTATGTAATATTTTGATATCTCGGTACATCTGAAAGTACAAGTCTGCTGGAGTTTCACATTTAATATTCTGGTATTCCATATCTGTTGTCCTCAAAGCTTACCCGTATTTACTGTGAAATGTGCTCAGTAAGTCACTATAAGGCTCCATGCACACTGAAGCTGATAAACTGCAGTTAATTGGCGTTTGGGCGTTTTAAAGAAAATCCCATAAACTGCACTCTACAGATCCTTCTCAAAAAATTAGCATATTGTGATAAAGTTCATTATTTTCTGTAATGTACTGATAAACATTAGACTTTCATATATTTTAGATTCATTACACACAACTGAAGTAGTTCAAGCCTTTTCTTGTTTTAATATTGATGATTTTGGCATACAGCTCATGACAACCCAAAATTCCTATCTCAAAAAATTAGCATATCATGAAAAGGTTCTCTAAACGAGCTATTAACCTAATCATCTGAATCAACTAATTAACTCTAAACACCTGCAAAAGATTCCTGAGGCTTTTAAAAACTCCCAGCCTGGTTCATTACTCAAAACCGCAATCATGGGTAAGACTGCCGACCTGACTGCTGTCCAGAAGGCCATCATTGACACCCTCAAGCAAGAGGGTAAGACACAGAAATAAATTTCTGAACGAATAGGCTGTTCCCAGAGTGCTGTATCAAGGCACCTCAGTGGGAAGTCTGTGGGAAGGAAAAAGTGTGGCAGAAAACGCTGCACAACGAGAAGAGGTGACCGGACCCTGAAGAAGATTGTGGAGAAGGACCGATTCCAGACCTTGGAGGACCTGCGGAAGCAGTGGACTGAGTCTGGAGTAGAAACATCCAGAGCCACCGTGAACAGGCGTGTGCAGGAAATGGGCTACAGGTGCCGCATTCCCCAGGTCAAGCCACTTTTGAACCAGAAACAGCGGCAGAAGTGCCTGACCTGGGCTACAGAGAAGCGGCACTGGACTGTTGCTCAGTGGTCCAAAGTACTTTTTTCGGATGAAAGCAAATTTTGCATGTCATTCGGAAATCAAGGTGCCAGAGTCTGGAGGAAGACTGGGGAGAGGGAAATGCCAAAATGCCTGAAGTCCAGTGTCAAGTACCCACAGTCAGTGATGGTCTGGGGTGCCATGTCAGCTGCTGGTGTTGGTCCACTGTGTTTTATCAAGGGCAGGGTCAATGCAGCTAGCTATCAGGAGATTTTGGAGCACTTCATGCTTCCATCTGCTGAAAAGCTTTATGGAGATGAAGATTTCATTTTTCAGCACGACCTGGCACCTGCTCACAGTGCCAAAACCACTGGTAAATGGTTTACTGACCATGGTATTACTGTGCTCAATTGGCCTGCCAACTCTCCTGACCTGAACCCCATAGAGAATCTGTGGGATATTGGGAAGAGAAAGTTGAGAGACGCAAGACCCAACACTCTGGATGAGCTTAAGGCCGCTATCGAAGCATCCTGGGCCTCCATAACACCTCAGCAGTGCCACAGGCTGGTTGCCTCCATGCCACGCCGCATTGAAGCAGTCATTTCTGCAAAAGGATTCCCGACCAAGTATTGAGTGCATAACTGAACATAATTATTTGAAGGTTGACTTTTTTTGTATTAAAAACACTTTTCTTTTATTGGTCGGATGAAATATGCTAATTTTTTGAGATAGGAATTTTGGGTTTTCATGAGCTGTATGCCAAAATCATCAATATTAAAACAAGAAAAGGCTTGAACTACTTCAGTTGTGTGTAATGAATCTAAAATATATGAAAGTCTAATGTTTATCAGTACATTACAGAAAATAATGAACTTTATCACAATATGCTAATTTTTTGAGAAGGACCTGTATGTTAGCCTATGTGTCCATGCACACATGGTCGTTTTTTAGCGTTAATGAGCAGTGCATGGGCTTTTTTCTGAACGCAAGAAATTCACGTTCAAAGTGCCATTTTTCGGCGGGAAAAAACACCAAAAAAAGCCAAACGCTGATAAACGCACATAAACGCGAATAAGCGGCCGCTAATTAGCGTTAGGCATTCCTCTGGCTCTATTCAAAACCAATGGTTCCCTAGGGGAGCCCATTGATTTGAATAGAAGTCGCACTGCAAGTCGGATCATCATGATCCAACTTGCGGTGCGACTTGCGTGCTGAGGATGAAGGGGAACCCCGCCAAAAAATGAAAAAAAAAAATTGGCGTGGGGTTCTCCCTAGGACGATACCAGGCCCTTCGGTCTGGTATGGATGTTAAGGGGAACCCCCTATGCCGAAAAAACGGCGTAGGGGTCCCCCCAAAATCCATACCAGACCCTTATCCGAGCACGCAGCCTGGTCGGTCATGAAAGGGGGTGGGGACGAGCGAGCACTCCCCCCCCTCCTGAACCGCACCAGGCCCCCCACCCCAAAGCACCCTTCCCCCATGTTGATGGGGACAAGGGCCTCTTCCCGACAACCCTGGCCGTTGGTTGTCGGGGTCTGCAGGCGGGGGGCTTATCGGAAACCGGGAGCCCCCTTTAATAAGGGGGCCCCCAGATCCCGACCCCCCACCCTATGTGAATGAGTATGGGGTACATCGTACCCCTACCCATTCACCTGGTGGAAAAAAAACAGTACACAGGTTTTTAAAGTAATTTATTAGGCAGCTCCGGGGGTCTTCTTCCGACTTCGGGGGTCTTCTTCCAACTTCGGGGGTCTTCTTACGACTTCGGGGGGTCTCTTCTTCTGCTCTCCGGTGTCATCTTCACGCGATCTGGTTCTTCTCACGCTCTCCGGTGCCTTCTCCACGCTCTCCGGTTCTTTCTGCAGAGCGCCTCCGCTATCTTCTTCCAGCTCTTTTGCTAGCGGGGGCCCGGTCTTCATCGTCGTCTTCTCTCCGCCCGATGTTGACACGTCGCTCTATGCCGCTATAATGCCGTGTGCGCGGAGCACAACGACTTATATAGGCATGGGGCGTGGTCACCGGATGATGCCACATTCCCCGGGACTGTGACGTCATACGGGGGCGGGGTCACCGGGTGGCATCCTCATTCACATAGGGTGGGGGCCGGGATCTGGGGGCCCCCTTATTAAAGGGGGCTCTCGGATTTCGATAAGCCCCCCGCCCGCCTACCCCGACAACCAACGGCCAGAGTTGTCGGGAAGAGGCCCTTGTCCCCATCAACGCTCGCTCGTCCCCAACCCCCTTTCCTGACCGACCAGGCTGCGTGCTCGGATAAGGGTCTGGTATGGATTTTGGGGGGACCCCCACGCCGTCTTTTCGGCGTAGGGGTTCCCCTTAAATTCCATACCAGACCGAAGGGCCTGGTATCATCCGAGGGGGAACCCCACGCCAATTTTATTTTTCATTTTTTTGGCGGGGTTCCCCGTCATCCTCAGCACGCCAGTCGGATCATGATGATCCGACTTGCGGTGCGACTTCTATTCAAATCAATGGGCTCCCATAGGGAACCATTGATTTTGAATAGAGCCAGAGAATCGCG
The DNA here is from genome assembly GCA_029206835.1 of Rana muscosa. Lineage (NCBI taxonomy): Eukaryota > Metazoa > Chordata > Amphibia > Anura > Ranidae > Rana > Rana muscosa. The sequence continues at coordinate 937,608,495 of CM055118.1, read as the reverse complement.
GCTGAAAGCTAGCGCCGCTAAACGTGCATTGACGGCAATGCAAAACGGCACTTTGAACGCAAATTTCTTGCGTTCAGAAAAAAGCCCATTAACTCCACTGCTCATTAGCCCTAAAAAACGCTATGTGTACATGAACACATAGGCTAACATAGAGTGCAGTTAATGGGCTTTTAAAAAAAAATGCCAATGAACTGCAGTTTATCAGCTTCAGTGTACATGGAGCCTAAATGTAGATTGGAAATTGCTACTTTTTGAAGTCTGTGTGAAGCCAAAACATTGTTTTATTGTTGGATAGATTTTGTGAAGGGTTAGAACCTCTGTCAGGTTCCCTGCTGGAGAGATTTACGTACTGGTACTTTTCCTGATGGCTATTGTCTCTGTTACAGAAAGTGATGAGGAAATCCAAAATTTCTGAGTTTTCACAGCAACTGGGAGATAAGGGGAAATCTTCCAATGGGTGAACATGTTTTGGTGGCAATTTTCTAAGAGGGGACAACCCCGGAGTTTGGAGAGAGCTCCTCTTCCTGCTGTGCTCTGAATAAGGAAGTACTGTAATAAGAATTCTTCCTGATGGGACACAGGCTACAAAAATAAAGTTGGGGATCTTAACCACTTAAGCCCCGAACCATTTTGTTGCTAAATGACCGGGCCACTTTTTGCGATTCAGCCCTGCGTCACTTTAACTGACAATTGCACGGTCGTGCTACGTGGCTCCCAAACAAAATTGACGTCCTTTTTTTCCCAAAAATAGAGCTTTCTTTTGGTGGTATTTGATCACCTCTGCGGTTTTTATTTTTTGTGCTATAAACAAAAATAGAGCGACAATTTTGAAAAAAATGCTTAATTTTTTACTTTTTGCTATATATAAATATCCCCCCCCCCAAAAAAAAAAAAAAAAAGTTTAGGCCGATACGTATTCTTCTACATATTTTTGGTTAAAAAAATCGCAATAAGCGTATATTGATTGGTTTGCGCAAAAGTTATAGCATCTACAAAATAGGGGATAGTTTTATGCCATTTTTATTATTTAATTTTTTTTACTAGTAATGGCGGCGATCTGGGTTTTTTATCATGACTGTGACTTTATTGCGGACACATCGGACACTTTTGACACATTTTTGGGACCATTGTCATTTTTACAGCGATCAGTGCTATAAAAATGCACTGATTACTGTGAAAATTACACTGGCAGTGAAGGGGTTAAGTGTGTCCTAGGGAGTGATTCTTACTGTTAGGGGGCGTGGCTACGAGTGACACGTCACTGATCACTGCTCCCGATGAGAGGGAGCAGACGATTAGTGACAGTGTCACTAGGCAGAATGGGGAGATGTATGTTTACACTTGCCTTTCCCCTGCAGAATCGGAGCATAGCGAAGACGGATGATATCGGGTGTCAGCGGATGTTCATCCCATAGGGATACATGTATGTCCCTTTTTCATCCGTAAACGGATGGATGAAAAAGCGGACATACGGTCCGCCCGTGTGAAAGGACCCTTACAGTTTGTTAGGTTCCTGCACTGCCATCTTTGATTCAGGAGCCAGCTGTCACTTATTGATGACTCACAGCTGGCTCCCCGCTGCGTATGTATAAGACTTGGATAGATTGGTTCTGTTGTCTCTGAGGCCTGGTTCACACTGGGGCGACAAACGCTCCGACATTGGGAGCTCATGTCGCATGACGTGTGAAAATCAATGTTTCCCTATGAGAGCCGTCTTAACTGGTCCGACACATGTCGGTCCGACTTTGAGAATGCTCCCTGTACTACTTTGGTCCGACTTTGATCCGACTTCAGCCCATTGACTATCATTAAAGTCGGATCAAAGTCGGACCGCAGTCTTGCATGGTCCGACTTTGGCATGCGACTTGTGCTGTACTGCCATTGAGGGGGAACTCCAGGCCAAATTTTAAATAAAAAACCGGCGTAGGTTCCCCCTCCAGGTGTATACCCACTTAACGACCGCCCACCGCCGATTTACGTCGGCAGAATGGCACGGACAGGCAGAATCACGTAGATCTACGTGATCGCCTTTGTGCAGTTGGGGGGTCCATCCGGACCCCCCTTCACTGCAGTGAGCGGCCGTTAAGTGTTCGGGAGCGATCAGGCATGAGGGGGGGGGCGCTCGATTCCGCCCCCCCCCTCGCGATCGCTCCCGGCCAATGAAAATGCTTCCTCCGCCATGTGATGTAAACAAGGCTGGAGGAAGTGATGTCATCTCCCTCGCCGCGGTCTTTCCGTTCCCGGCGCCGAGCAGAGAAGAAGCAGGTTAGTGCACCAACAGTCCACTGACACGTAGGTACACATAGGCACACAAATCACCCCCCAGTCACCCCCAGATCACCCCCCAGGTCACCCCAAAGCCCCCAATCACAGTGTCACTGATTGCAGTGATCATTTATTTTACTGATCACTGCATTTAGTGTCATCTGTGATTGTAAAAAGTTGCAGGGCAGTTAGGATTAGGCCCCTTTAGGTCCAGGGTAGCCCCCTAACCCCCCCTAATAAAGGTTTAACCCCTTGATCACCCCCCAGGTAACCCTTTCACCCCCTAACTTCAGCGTCACTAAGCGATTGTTTTTCCGATCGCTGTATTCGTGTCGCTGGTGTTTTAGATAGGCAGTTATTTTTTTTTAGGTTCGCCGCAGGTTTTTATTAGAGTCAGGTACCCCCATATATTATTTTAACCCCCTGATTGCCCCTAGAGTTAACCCTTTCACCAGTGATCGCCGTATAAGCGTCACTGGTGTCACTGGTTAGCCAGTAAGTTATTTAGTTATTTAGGTTACCCGTCAGGTTTTTATATAGTGTCAGGTACCCCCATATTTAACCTAATAAAGGTTTTAACCCCCTGATTGCCCCTAGTTAACCCTTTCACCAGTGATCACCATATAAAGGTTACGGGTGACGCTGGTTGATTAGTTTGCTTTTTATAGCATCAGGGCACCCGCCGTATATAACCCAATAAAGGTTTAACCCCCCTGATCGCCCGGCGGGTGAGATCAATTAGGTTTTAGCGCCAGAGAGGGTCTGCGTCGCCCCAGGCAGTGTTAGGTTAGTGACAGTAACGCTAACACCCACGCGCAAAGCATACACCCCCCTTAGTGGTATAGTATCTGATCAGATCTGATCAGATCTATACTAGCATCCCCAGCGGTTTAGGGTTCCCAAAAACGCAGTGTTAGCGGGATCAGCCCAGATACCTGCTAGCGCCTGCGTTTAGCCCCTCCGCCCAGCCCAGCCCAGCCCAGCCCACCCAAGTGCAGTATCGATCGATCACTGTCACTTACCAAACACAACACACATAACTGCAGCGTTCGCAGTGCTTGGTTTTTGGGGCCCTGTACGCGGCTAGGCTCCCAAAAGTCCCACACATGTGGTATCCCCGTACTCAGGAAAAGCAGCAGAATGTATTTTGGGGTGCAATTCCACATATAACCATGGCATGTGTGAGCAATATATCATTTAGTGACAACTTTTTGTACATTTTTTTTTTTCTTTTTGTCATTATTCAATCATTTGGGACAAAAAAAAAAAATATTCAATGGGGTCAACATGCCTCTCAGCAAATAGCTTGGGGTGTCTACTTTCCAAAATGGGGTCATTTGGGGGGGTTTTGTGCCATCTTGGCATTTTATGGCCTTCAAAACTGTGATAGGTAGTGAGGAGTGAAATCAAAAATGTATGCCCTTAGAAACCTTGAAGGCGGTGCTTGGTTTTTGGGGTCCCGTACGCGGCTAGGCTCCCAAAAAGTCCCACACATGTGGTATCCCCGTACTCAGGAGAAGCAGCAGAATGTATTTTGGGGTGTAATTTCACATATGCCCATGGCATGTGTGAGCAATATATCATTTAGTGACAACTTTGTGCAAAAAAAAAAAGTTTGTCATATTCCCGCAACTTGTGGCAAAATATAAAATATTCCATGGACTGAACATGCCTCTCAGTAAATAGCTTGGGGTGTCTACTTTCCAAAATGGGGTCATTTGGGGGGATTTTGTGCTATTTTGGCATTTTATGGCCTTCGAAACTGTGATAGGTAGTGAGGAGTGAAATCAAAAATTTGCGCCCTTAGAAATCCTGAAGGTGGTGCTTGGTTTCCGGGGTCCCGTACGTGGCTAGGCTCCTAAAAAGTCCCACACATGTGGTATCCCCGTACTCAGGAGAAGCAGCAGAATGTATTTTGGGGTGCAATTCCACATATAACCATGGCATGTGTGAGCAATATATCATTTAGTGACAACTTTTTGTAATTTTTTTTTTTTTTTTTGTCATTATTCAATCACTTGGGACAAAAAAAAAAATATTCAATGGGCTCAACATGCCTCTCAGCAATTTCCTTGGGGTGTCTACTTTCCAAAATGGGGTCATTTGGGGGGGTTTTGTACTGCCCTGCCATTTTAGCACCTCAAGAAATGAGATAGGCAGTCATAAATTTAAAGCTGTGTAAATTTCAGAAAATGTACCCTAGTTTGTAAACGCTATAACTTTTCCGCAAACCAATAAATATACGCTTATTGACATTTTTTTTACTAAAGACATGTGGCTGAATACATTTTGGCCTAAATGTATGACTAAAATTGAGTTTATTCGATTTTTCTTATAACAAAAAGTAGAAAATATCTTTTTTTTTCAAAATTTTCGTTCTTTTTCCATTTATATCGCAAAAAATAAAAATCGCAGAGGCAATCAAATACCAATAAAAGAAAGCTCTATTTGTGGGAAGAAAAGGACGCAAATTTCATTTGGGTACAACATTGCATGTCCGCACAATTTACAGTTAAAGCAGCGCAGTGCCGAATCCCAAAAACAGGCTTGGTCCTAATGGCCCGAAATGGTCCGGGGCTTAAGTGGATACCAGGCCCTTGGGTCTGGTCTGGATTTGAACGGGCACCCCTACGCCGAAAAAAAGGCATGGGGGTCCCCCCAAGATCCAAACCAGACCCTTATCCGAGCACGCAACCTGGCAGGCCGCAGGGGAAGAGGGGGGGACAAGGGAGCGGCCCCCCCTCCCTCCTGAACCGTACCAGGCCGCATGCCCTCAACATGGGGGGTTTGGTGCTCTGGGGCAGGGGGGCGACCTGCAGCCCCCCCACCCCAGAGCACCCTGCCCCCATGTTGATGAGGACAGGGCCTCTTCCCGACAACCCTGGCCGTTGGTTGTCGGGGTCTGCGGGCGGGGGGCTTATCGGAATCCGGGAGCCCCCTTCAATAAGGGGGCCCCCAGATACCGGCCCCCCCACCCTATGTGAATGAGTATGGGGTACATCGTACCCCCACCCATTCACCTGGTGGGAAAAAAATTGCAATAAAAAAACACTACACAGGTTTTTAAAGTAATTTATTACACAGCTCCGGGGGTCTTCTTCCGACTCCGGCGCTCTTCTTCCGACTTCCGGGGGTCTTTTTCGACTTCGGGGGTCTCCGGTGTCGTCTCCGCGCTCTCCGGTTCTTTCTTCCGCCGGGCCTCTGCTAACTTCTTTTTAGCTCTCTTGCTAACAGAGGCCCGGTCTTCCCGTTGTCTCGTCCGGCTCTCCGTTGTCCTTCTGCCGGCCCCTCCACTAACTTCTTCGTAGCTCTTTCGCTAGTGGAGGGGCCGGGCTTCCCGTCGCTGTCGCCGTCGGCTTCTTCTTCCCTCTTCTCCTCCTCGATGTTGACGCGTCGCTTCCTCTCGCTGTAATACTGGCTCTCTGCTCCGCTCCGCTCCGCATTAATATAGGCTTCTCATGACGTCACAGTCACATGTTCCCATGATGTCACAGTCACATGCTCCGGGGCCATGTGCCCCGGAACATGTGACTGTGACGTCATGAGAAGCCTATATTAATGCGGAGCGGAGCGGAGAGCCAGTATTACAGCGGGAGGAAGCGACGCGTCAACATCGAGGAGGAGAAGAGGGAAGAAGAAGCCGACGGCGACGGGAAGCCCGGCCCCTCCACTAGCGAAAGAGCTACGAAGAAGTAAGCGGAGGGGCCGGCAGAAGGACAACGGAGAGCCGGACGAGACAACGGGAAGACCGGGCCTCTGTTAGCAAGAGAGCTAAAAAGAAGTTAGCGGAGGCTCGGCAGAAGAAAGAACCTGAGAGCGCGGAGACGACACCGGAGACCCCCGAAGTCGGAAAAGACCCCCGGAAGTCGGAAGAAGAGCGCCGGAGTCGGAAGAAGACCCCCGGAGCTGTTTAATAAATTACTTTAAAAACCTGTGTAGTGTTTTTTTATTGCAATTTTTTTCCACCAGGTGAATGGGTAGGGGTACGATGTACCCAATACTCATTCACATAGGGTGGGGGGGCCCCCTTATTGAAGGGGGCTCCCGGATTCCGATAAGCCCCCCGCCCGCAGACCCCGACAACCAACGGCCAGGGTTGTCGGGAAGAGGCCCTGTCCTCATCAACATGGGGGCAGGGTGCTCTGGGGTGGGGGGGCCGCAGGTCGCCCCCCTGCCCCAGAGCACCAAACCCCCCATGTTGAGGGTATGAGGCCTGGTACGGTTCAGGAGGGAGGGGGGCCGCTTTCTCGTCCCCCCTCTTCCCCTGCGGCCTGCCAGGTTGTGTGCTCGGATAAGGGTCTGGTTTGGATTTTGGGGGGACCCCCACGCCGTTTTTTCGGCGTAGGGGTTCCCCTTCAAATCCAGACCAGACCCAAGGGCCTGGTATGCCCCTGGAGGGGAACCCACGCCGGCTTTTATTTAAAATTTGGCCTGGAGTTCCCCCTCAAGAGCAGCACAGCACAAGTCGCATGCCAAAGTCGGACCATGCAAGACTGCGGTCCGACTTTGATCCGACTTCAATGATAGTCAATGGGCTGAAGTCGGATCAAAGTCGGACCAAAGTAGTACAGGGAGCATTCTCAAAGTCGGACCGACATGTGTCGGACCAGTTAAGACGGCTCCCATAGGGAAACATTGATTTTCACACGTCATGCGACATGAGCTCCCAATGTCGGAGCGTTTGTCGCCCCAGTGTGAACCAGGCCTAAGGATGTGTGATCAAGCACCTGCTGAAAAAAGAGCTTGCTATCCCCCAAAAAATTCCAACAGTAAACCAAGCATGGGGGAGGGTTAGAAAGAGGCTATGGCCTCGTACACACGACCGATTTTCTCGGCAAGAACCAGCAAGAAACTTGCTGGCAGAGAGGTCTTGCCGAGTAAATCGGTCGTGTGTACGCTGCTATCGGGTTTCTCGTCGAGAAAACCGACAAGAAACCTCGACGAGAAAATAGAGAACCTGCTCTCTATTTTCTCGTCGAGATTCTCCTCGGCATGTTTCTCGACGAGAAAAGTGAGTGTGTGTACACTTACCTGTCCTCCCGGAAGCCCGCACATGTTCGAAATGAATTTGACGCATGCCCGGTAGCTTCCTAGGCATACGTAGGGTAGACCAAGATGGCGGCGACGGCATCAAATGTGACGAGCGCATGCTCGACGTAGTCGATGACGTCACCGCGTACACTCCTTTCAAAGAACCGCGGGTTCTTTGAAACGAGCGTGTGTACACTCGGCCGGGACAAGTTTCTTGTCCAAGAATCTCGTCGAAAAAAACGACATGTTTTTTTCAACGAGAATCTCGGCCGTGTGTACGAGGCCTATGGGGAAAAGTTTGAGTAAAGGTCTGCTTTAACATTCTGCCCTACACTCTATTTCCTTTGCCGTGACTGGGTATTTGAAGTGAATGCAGGGTGCCTGGGGTCTAAGTGAACATTCTACGCCTTCAGCAATTCCACCCCTGTCAGTCTGGAAATGTTATATACTACAAGTCTTGATGTGTCTGAGAATGTTTTCATTGGCTAGTGGGTGAGAGTATACGGTACTTGGGTTAGAAAGGATCAGTAAGTCCTGTAAAGCAACACCTTAAGCCGGCCATACACGGTTCGAATTTCGAAAGAATTTTCTTTCGAAAATCGTTTCAAATAATTTTCGTACGAATTTCGCACCGTTAGTGGGCTGCAGCAACAGACGATTTTTGTGCGGCAATCAAATTTGAGGAATCGGACATGTTGTAAATTTTTTGAAAAACTAACGATTTTCTAATCAATGATGGGAGAATCGTGCGAGAAATGTGATAGAAAAAAAAATGCGCATGTGCAAGAAAAGAATATTCCCGGAGAGAAAAGAATATTCCCGGAGAGAAAAAGAATATTCCCGGCCGAATTTTGAAAATCAATGGTGGCATCATCGGATTACAAAAAAACGAACTTTCTGATTTTGAAAAGAAAATTCGTTTGAAATTCGACCGTGTATGGCCCGCTTTAGCCCTCCAAATCTGAGGGAGTAAATGACACAGACTGTGCACTTTGCAAAGTGCAGTTGAACTCTGCAAGAGCAGTTGCTCCAAAGGTTGGTAAATGAGTAGAAGCTCTGCTGACTTCCATCATCCAATCATGTGCAAGCAAAAATGCTTTTTTTTTTTCTTGCCTGTGATTGGGTATTTTTTGCAACGTGAAGCTTTACCTCATTTACTAAGCTCTGGAGCAACTACACCTGTAGAGTGAAACTGCACTTTGCAAAGTGCAGTCTATTTGCCTTTGGTAAATCATTCCCATTGCATCTTATAATCATGGGACTTTTTATGCTACTTATTCCTTGTTATTACTTCTGATGCTGCTTGAACTAAATGTGGCAGAACTATTGTATGTTTTTTTTTTTTTTTTTATATTGTTCTGTTTATCTGTACTTAGAAATAAGATGTAGAAAATACTGAATATCTGTGTTATAATTGTAAATGGCTAACCAAGCAGCCTATGCATTGGTAGTTTCTTATTTAATCACAAAGGCTCAGATAAAGATACTACTTCCATATCAGTTTATTAGTTATTCCCTGTTAGGACTATATTAAATTAAGCAGAAGCAGTCTTCGGGTGAACTGCGCAATTTAACTGGAAACTTCTAGAAGAAGTTAAATAGGATTCGAGAAGCTTTCTGATTTCCTAGATTTTAGGATTTTTTTTTGTTTATGTGAATATTTCCACGACGTTGGAGGGCATCTGTCATCATAAATGTACATTCTGGTTCTAATATATATTTCTGCACAAGCAGGGCTTTTTTTCTCAGAGAATAGGTGCAGGTACTCCCCCCTTCTGAGTCGCCCCTTGTGTCTACCTCCTACCCACCGCCAAGCACTGTTCCTTAGTCCCACACCTTACCCACCTCCCAGTACCGCCTCTTTTAGAGAATACAGAACCAAGTATCATTTCATGGTGTTAAGTCATTTATATGTAATTTGTTAATAACAAGTGTAGCGGGGTCCCCTTTAAGACTCCCGGGACTACCTTGCCCAGAATCCTTTTCGGCATGTTTCCACCCCAGAGACTCATGGGAGGGGTTATAAAAGGAGGAGGCGAGGCTGGGCTCGGCCTCTTTGGGACACGAGACTTCAGTGACTGATCCTCCTGTGCGGATGTGCCGGAGTGCAAGGCCTGAAGCCTGAGGCCTTGCGCAGCACCAAAGAGCCTTCCACCCCACTGCGAGCCTGGGTGGCATCTGACTTCGCTCATCTACAGCCTTGGTTGGATCGGGGGACCCGATCGCTGGAGACACTGTGTGTGAGGACACAGTCGGTGGAAGTTCCCGGACTGGGATCGCGTCCGGAGGGGTGAGCAAGCGTATGCTCAGACCATATACTGTTTGTTGCTGATGTGCCTATAGACTGCCGTGGCCCACAGGTTTATATCTGATACTCTCGCTGGAGATCCATATCAGAACTGAACTCAGAGGTTCTTCAGTAAAGTGTTTATTCCATTACAATCTTCCCACTGGATTACAAATGTTATTCTGTTATGTGCACCACCTTTAAAGAATTGCCGGTGAAGAAACCATCATCCCCTATAGACTGAATTTTAGATATCTGAGCCAGGCCTGGCCAGCTAGTTAGTTCATTTAGTTACTACGTCACAGGGCGCCTAGTTAACGGTCGCCCACACGGCGCACCTTTACCATTCATTTAATGCATAGTATGTTTATTGCTGCAGGGCTCTGCAACTTATTACCTGTAAACTGTTACCACTGTTAACCTTTCTTACCATAAGCTTAAAGTAAATTTGATACCCCTTTCATTATTGCCTTGATGTCTGAGTTTACTCATACAGTATAAGAATTATATTGCTGCCATAACTAACTGTGCCAGTAGGGGGTCGAGTACATTGCCGGGGGTTGGCGGAGCTGTTTTCAGGGCCCAAACAAAATCTGCGGCCTTCTTAGTTGAAGGTATCGCTACACGTGGGGGTTCTCGTCCGGGATCCTGATACAGCAATTAAACGCCAGAGGTGCCGTCATGGACCCGCAAGGAATAAGAGCGTGGTGCGAAGTGGCTAAGACAGACCCAAACCAATCAGTGGTCATCAACCTACCAGGGGAGGAATGGTCAATTGAAACGATAGAGGAGTTAATGAAGTCAGTGACCCCAGATCACACACCGTGGCTGATGGGAATAAAGTCAGACCCAGACATCTCATACCAGTATGCACTAGTGGAGTACTTGGACGGGATGCCAGAGGCTTGTAAGCGCAACTGTGTACAGACGCCAGATAATAGATCCTATAGGTTGGCGCACGCAATTAAGAAGGAGCCATCACCAACGGGATCACCGCAGGCTGCGGCCCGTACCCCACCTGAAAGAGGAGACAGGGCGCCGCCTCCAGTGGCGCCTGCACCTGTCACTGCTATATCACCAGAACTGATAAATGCAATAGGGGATCTGCTAACCAAGTGTCAGAAGACAAGCACGGTGCATGTAGAGACTAGCTACCGGAAACTAAAGACATTCTCAGGGAAGCTCCCTGTCCCTGCAGGGGAAGAAGATTTTGACACCTGGGTGGAGCAGGCATTACAAGCAGTGGAGGCATGGGAGGTGCCTGAAGCGCAGAAGAGGCAACGAGTGATAGAAAGTCTCAAAGGCGCAGCAGCAGAAGCAGTGAAAAGTTTTCGGTTTGGGATTGCAGACTGCACGGCTCAAGACTGTCTAGCCATGCTACAGGAAGAGTTTGGTCAATTGGAAAAGGTGACAGAGATGGTCTACCAATTTGAACATACTTTCCAACAACCGAAGGAGAAACTTTCAGAGTATGTTAGAAGACTGAACAGGTTGCTGTGCAAGATTGTGTTGAAGAAGGGAATGAAGCCCCAAGACACAGATGCGGCAAGAATGAAACAAGTTTTAAAGGGAGCGTTACGCTCGGATCCAGTCTGGCTGCACCTGAAAACCTCGGGAGGAGGAACATTACTGACTTATGTTGACTTGATAAAAATCATCAGAGATGAGGAGGCGCTACAACAGGACCAGCAAATGATTAAGACAAATGTTGTACCCGCACAGGTGCTAGTCAATCCAGCGATGACCCCTGAAAGAGACTCAGAGGTAGACACTCTAAAGGCTCAAATGTCCAAGGTGTTAGAGATGTTGACTTCTCTGATGGCAAAAGACCCAGAGGGTCCCAAAAGAGAAGTACCAAGGAAGGAGTTATTCCCAATTGCCTCAGCACCCGCATCTTTACAAGAATGGGGAGATATAGTCTGCTTTAACTGTGGAGGTATTGGCCATATTGCAGCTACATGTTCCAGTCCCAAGAAGAAGAAACCAGATAACCGCAAGCCGGCGGGAAACTCCAGAGGGCCCCGGTGAAGGAGTCAACCGGGTGCCCATCACCTTCAGTGAGCTCCAAGCTGAATGCGAAGCAGAAGAAAAGAGGGAATAAAACACCTCAGAGGAAACACACCATTCCTCAACAGAGACACACCCCAGAGAAAGGGGGCAAGACCCCTCAGAAGAGGCACAGCATTCCCCAAAGGGGATGCACACCTAAGAAAAACAATAATGTCCCTCAACGGGTCCCTACACCCATTGAAAGGAGGGAAGTCAATGCATACCAGGCTCAAGAAAGATTAAAGTCCAAAGGGAATTGGATGAGAGAGAGTCCGAAAAGGAAAGGGTCTGAAGAAGGCGACCCCTGCCAGGCCATATCCGGAGAAGCTGGTAGGCCCATCTCCTATAGTGCCCATTCAAGTGGAGGGAGTCTACACCAGAGCCATCTTGGATACTGGGGCACAAGTGACCCTGTTATACCGAGATTTCTACGATAAGCACTTGAGTCACCTGCCCATCCAGAAGATATAGGAACTAGAAATATGTGGGATTGGAACCCAGAATTTCCCCTACGATGGCTATCTGCCCGTCAAGATGATCTTTGACCCATCTGTGGCTGGAAAAGCCGAAGTGTTTGACACCCTGGCAGTTGTGTGCCCTCGGCCGCCAGGAGCCAACAAGAGTTCCCTTATAATAGGGACGAACACGGACCTGGTCCGAAGACTCCTGACCCCTATAGTGAAAGAGAAGGGGCCAGCGGCCACCAAGATCCACCCCATGCTGAAGACGGCCTACCAACGGCTGGTCCTAGAGCAGAAGACCCCTGGAGAGGGGATAGGGAAGGTGTGGAGACTTGGAAGAGAAGGGGTAGTGTTGCAGCCCGGCGAAGTAACCTGTCTCAGAGCCACTGTGAAGCTTACTTGGGAGAAGCCTGGACCCTTTGTCATGTTGGAGTCCGACCCAAGGGAAGAGTCCCCCGGTCTGGAAGTGATACCAGAAGTGATTCCACTGAAGGCCCTGAAGAAGGCCCATTGTAGAGTTCCAGTGAGTGTTAGGAACAATACAGATGGCCCCATGGAAATCCCAGCCAGGATGCTGCTGGGTCAGGTGAGCCCTGCTGCCCCTGTTACCCTGTCAGAAGTCAAGGGGACGGGTGAAGGAGGAGATGCTTGGGAGAAGCTATCCATGGAAAACCCGAATCTGCCCAGGGCTTGGAAAGAGAGAGCCAAGGCCCAGTTGATCAGATGGGAGAAGATCTTCTCCAAAGATGAGTTCGATGTGGGGTGTGCAAGGAGTGCCACCCATCGGATCGCCTCCAAGAAGATAAGCCCTTCAGAGAGAGGGTCAGGCGGGTCCCACTAGCAGATCTGGAGGATCTAAGGGAACAACTTGCAGAACTCAAGAGGACTGGTGTGATCCGGGAGTCTAGAAGCCCCTATGCCTCCCCGATAGTGGTGGTCAGGAAGAAGAATGGGTTGTTGAGGCTCTGTATCGACTACAGGACTCTTAACAGGAGAACCATCCCCGACCAGTACACCACTCCGTGGATAGAGGACGCTTTGCAGAGTTTGTCTGGAGCCAAGTGGTTCAGCGTTATGGATCTCAAGAGTGGATACTATCAGATCCCTATGCATCCAGAAGACAAGGAGAAGACAGCCTTCATAACCCCAGTGGGGTTCTTTGAGTTTGATCGAATGCCTCAGGGACTGTCTGGAGCTCCTGCTACCTTCCAACGTCTCATGGAGAAGACTGTAGGAGACATGAACCTTATTGAAGTCCTTGTATACCTAGACGATGTCATTGTCTTTGGAAGAACCCTGGAGGAACACGAGGAGAGGCTGTAAGAAGTCTTGAGGAGACTCAGTGAGGAGGGACTCAAGCTTTCGCCTGAGAAGTGTCGGTTCTACCAGTCTTCTGTGAACTATCTGGGGCACATAGTGTCTGAAGAAGGGGTGGCCACAGACCCTGAGAAATTGGGGGCAGTTACCTCCTGGCCACGACCCAACACAGTAACAGAACTCAGATCCTTCTTAGGGTTCTGCTCTTATTACAGGAGGTTTGTGGAAGGATTCGCCCGAATTGCTAGACCATTGAATGAACTGCTCAAGACTGAGGGAGAAGAGGACGACTCAGGGCCCAGGAAGCCGGGAGAGTCAGTCAAAGATCAGTGGAACCAGAAATGTGAAGAGGCCTTCCAGGCATTGAAGAAGAGCCTAACCACTGCTCCAGTCTTGACCTATGCAGACCTAACCAAACCCTATGAACTACATGTAGATGCTAGTCATGACGGTCTGGGAGGAGTACTTTATCAAGAACACGAAGGGCAACTACGGCCTGTTGCCTACGTGAGCAGGAGCCTGACCCCCTCTGAGAAAAGCAACCCCACTCACAAGCTGGAGTTCCTGGCCCTTAAGTGGGCGGTAGTAGACAAGCTCAAAGACTACCTGTATGGGACGGAGTTCACAGTGAAGACCAACAACAACCCCCTGACCTACTTATTCACTACAGCAAAGCTGGACGCCACTGGACACAGATGGCTGGCCGCATTGTCTGGATTCAATTTCAGCCTAAAGTACAGGCCAGGGATTGGGAATCGAGATGCAGACGCTTTGTCCAGAAGATCTCATGGTCCCACCCATGACATGGAAGACTGGACTCAAGTGGCACCAGACGGGGTGCGGGCCCTATGTCAGGGGGCTGAATTGCAAGCCAGAGGGGGCTCAAGGGCGGAAGAGATAGGAGTTACCATGGTAGGAGTCCCCAAACAATACTGTGGAGTAACTCAACTGAAGGAAGACCATCTGCCAAAGCTGTCCAAGAAGGAACTAAGATGTGACCAATTAGAAGACCCCATGGGGAAATTAGTTCTGGAAGCCCTGGAGAATCAGGATCCAAACAGACTTCTCAGTCACTCCTCAAAGGAAGCTCGCCTGTTGAGGAAAGAGTGGGACAGGTTACAGGTGCATCAGGGAGTGGTCTACCGAAGGGGCCCCTCTGATGATCTGGAAGATAAATGGCAATTGTTTCTTCCGGAAAAACACAGAGAGACTGTTCTGATGGCCCTACATGACAATCATGGCCACTTAGGGGCGGAAAGGACCTTTCAACTTGTCAGAAGTCGGTTCTATTGGCCCTGCATGAGGGCAGAAGTAGAAGAGTACTGCCATTTGTGTGCATGCTGCATCCAGAGGAAGACTTTACCCCATCAAGCTGCCCCAATGGGCCATCTACAGAGTCAAGGCCCAATGGATCTGGTATGCATTGATTTTCTCTGCCTCGAACCCGATCTGAGTGGACTAGGAAATGTTCTGGTGATAACCGATCATTTCACCCGGTATGCCCAAGCTTTCCCAACCAAAGACCAGAAGGCTTCCACAGTAGCCAAGGTACTTATGGAGAAGTATTTTGTCCATTATGGGCTGCCCCAGCGACTTCATTCAGATCAAGGAAGGGACTTTGAGAGTCGACTGATCCGGAAACTCCTGGATTCGTTGGGAATCAAGAAGACTCGAACTACACCTTACCACCCACAGGGGGATGCTCAGCCGGAGAGGTTTAACCGAACCTTGCTCAACATGTTGGGGAATCTGGAAAGTGAGAAGAAACAACATTGGAGCAAACACATAGCGGCTATAGTACATGCTTACAACTGCACCACCAGTGATGCTACAGGCTACTCCCCATATCGACTCATGTTTGGGAGAGAAGCGAGACTACCTGTAGACTTGGCCTTTGGCACTTCTTTAGACCATTCCTCAGCCACATCCCACAAAGGATATGTGGACAGGCTCAGACACAGCCTGAAAGTAGCTTATGAACAAGCTCAAGCGGCCTCAGATCAAAGGGGAGCCCGAAACAAAAGAAACTTCGACTTGAAGATCCGGGTACAAGACCTGCAGCCTGGGGACCGAGTACTGCTACGCAATCTGGGGGTCCCTGGAAAACACAAACTTGCAGACAGATGGAGATCTGAACCCTATGTCATCTGTAGGAAGCTGCCGGGCCTACCTGTCTACAAGTTGAAGCCAGAAGGAAAGGTAGGCCCACTGAAGACGTGGCATCGAAACCACCTGCTCCCACTTGCTGAAGCGGTCAGGATACCTCCAGTGAGGGACTCCCCTGAACCAGTCTCTATTTTGGATACCCCCAGGCCAAACACTCGGTCCCAGGCCTCTCGGACTGAAGATACGGAAGCTTCTGAACTCAGTGGAGATGAAGTGAGAGAGCTTGACTGGCTGTGGCCTTCCCCAACTCAAGGAACTTCTGCTATAGATCTTCCAACTACTGAAGACACTATAGATGGACAACTGAATTCAGAAGCCGCTGAATTCGTCCCATCTAGTCCTTCATCGGATTATTGGGAAGATGCCTGTGATGTTTACCCTGAACAGGACCCTAGAGACTTTCTGTATCCCTCGGCTACTGAAGCAGATGTTACAGGACCTGCCGTGTTGCCTGAGCCTGTTACAGAAGAAGAGCATGTGGCGCCAGAGCCAGAAACCCCAAGGGAGCAGAGGGCTCGCAGAGTCATAAGGCCTCCCAGAAAGTTGACCTACCCACAAATGGGGAAGAGCTCAGAAGATTCTGTGATCACTGCTAGGAGGAGTGTAGAGAATCCGGACCCCTCCACTGTACATTTGGTAGAGGGCAACCCCCACTCACTCTCTGGCGCAGTTAGGCAGGTCACTCAGGATAGTATGACCTGTGGGAAAGGGAATCCAACCCCTCGGTTTTGGTGGGAATTCCCTATGCCAACCTCTTATGCAATGTTGTCTGGGGTTGTGCGCAGTGTATGCTAAAAGTTTCTTTGGGGACCAAAGAATTTAAGTGGGGGGAGTGTGTAGCGGGGTCCCCTTTAAGACTCCCGGGACTACCTTGCCCAGAATCCTTTTCGGCATGTTTCCACCCCAGAGACTCATGGGAGGGGTTATAAAAGGAGGAGGCGAGGCTGGGCTCGGCCTCTTTGGGACACGAGACTTCAGTGACTGATCCTCCTGTGCGGATGTGCCGGAGTGCAAGGCCTGAAGCCTGAGGCCTTGCGCAGCACCAAAGAGCCCTCCACCCCACTGCGAGCCTGGGTGGCATCTGACTTCGCTCATCTACAGCCTTGGTTGGATCGGGGACCCGATCGCTGGAGACACTGTGTGTGAGGACACAGTCGGTGGAAGTTCCCGGACTGGGATCGCGTCCGGAGGGGTGAGCGAGCGTATGATCAGACCATATACTGTTTGTTGCTGATGTGCCTATAGACTGCCGTGGCCCACAGGTTTATATCTAATACTCTCGCTGGAGATCCATATCAGAACTGAACTCAGGGGTTCTTCAGTAAAGTGTTTATTCCATTACAATCTTCCCACTGGATTACAAATGTTATTCTGTTATGTGCACCACCTTTAAAGAATTGCCGGTGAAGAAACCATCATCCCCTATAGACTGAATTTTAGATATCTGAGCCAGGCCTGGCCAGCTAGTTAGTTTATTTAGTTACTGCGTCACAGGGCGCCTAGTTAACGGTCGCCCACACGGCGCACCTTTACCATTCATTTAATGCATAGTATGTTTATTGCTGCAGGGCTCTGCAACTTATTACCTGTAAACTGTTACCACTGTTAACCTTTCTTACCATAAGCTTAAAGTAAATTTGATACCCCTTTCATTATTGCCTTGATGTCTGAGTTTACTCATACAGTATAAGAATTATATTGCTGCCATAACTAACTGTGCCAGTAGGGGGTCGAGTACATTGCCGGGGGTTGGCGGAGCTGTTTTCAGGGCCCAAACAAAATCTGCGGCCTTCTTAGTTGAAGGTATCGCTACACGTGGGGGTTCTCGTCCGGGATCCTGATACAGCAATTAAACGCCAGAGGTGCCGTCATGGACCCGCAAGGAATAAGAGCGTGGTGCGAAGTGGCTAAGACAGACCCAAACCAATCAGTGGTCATCAACCTACCAGGGGAGGAATGGTCAATTGAAACGATAGAGGAGTTAATGAAGTCAGTGACCCCAGATCACACACCGTGGCTGATGGGAATAAAGTCAGACCCAGACATCTCATACCAGTATGCACTAGTGGAGTACTTGGACGGGATGCCAGAGGCTTGTAAGCGCAACTGTGTACAGACGCCAGATAATAGATCCTATAGGTTGGCGCACGCAATTAAGAAGGAGCCATCACCAACGGGATCACCGCAGGCTGCGGCCCGTACCCCACCTGAAAGAGGAGACAGGGCGCCGCCTCCAGTGGCGCCTGCACCTGTCACTGCTATATCACCAGAACTGATAAATGCAATAGGGGATCTGCTAACCAAGTGTCAGAAGACAAGCACGGTGCATGTAGAGACTAGCTACCGGAAACTAAAGACATTCTCAGGGAAGCTCCCTGTCCCTGCAGGGGAAGAAGATTTTGACACCTGGGTGGAGCAGGCATTACAAGCAGTGGAGGCATGGGAGGTGCCTGAAGCGCAGAAGAGGCAACGAGTGATAGAAAGTCTCAAAGGCGCAGCAGCAGAAGCAGTGAAAAGTTTTCGGTTTGGGATTGCAGACTGCACGGCTCAAGACTGTCTAGCCATGCTACAGGAAGAGTTTGGTCAATTGGAAAAGGTGACAGAGATGGTCTACCAATTTGAACATACTTTCCAACAACCGAAGGAGAAACTTTCAGAGTATGTTAGAAGACTGAACAGGTTGCTGTGCAAGATTGTGTTGAAGAAGGGAATGAAGCCCCAAGACACAGATGCGGCAAGAATGAAACAAGTTTTAAAGGGAGCGTTACGCTCGGATCCAGTCTGGCTGCACCTGAAAACCTCGGGAGGAGGAACATTACTGACTTATGTTGACTTGATAAAAATCATCAGAGATGAGGAGGCGCTACAACAGGACCAGCAAATGATTAAGACAAATGTTGTACCCGCACAGGTGCTAGTCAATCCAGCGATGACCCCTGAAAGAGACTCAGAGGTAGACACTCTAAAGGCTCAAATGTCCAAGGTGTTAGAGATGTTGACTTCTCTGATGGCAAAAGACCCAGAGGGTCCCAAAAGAGAAGTACCAAGGAAGGAGTTATTCCCAATTGCCTCAGCACCCGCATCTTTACAAGAATGGGGAGATATAGTCTGCTTTAACTGTGGAGGTATTGGCCATATTGCAGCTACATGTTCCAGTCCCAAGAAGAAGAAACCAGATAACCGCAAGCCGGCGGGAAACTCCAGAGGGCCCCGGTGAAGGAGTCAACCGGGTGCCCATCACCTTCAGTGAGCTCCAAGCTGAATGCGAAGCAGAAGAAAAGAGGGAATAAAACACCTCAGAGGAAACACACCATTCCTCAACAGAGACACACCCCAGAGAAAGGGGGCAAGACCCCTCAGAAGAGGCACAGCATTCCCCAAAGGGGATGCACACCTAAGAAAAACAATAATGTCCCTCAACGGGTCCCTACACCCATTGAAAGGAGGGAAGTCAATGCATACCAGGCTCAAGAAAGATTAAAGTCCAAAGGGAATTGGATGAGAGAGAGTCCGAAAAGGAAAGGGTCTGAAGAAGGCGACCCCTGCCAGGCCATATCCGGAGAAGCTGGTAGGCCCATCTCCTATAGTGCCCATTCAAGTGGAGGGAGTCTACACCAGAGCCATCTTGGATACTGGGGCACAAGTGACCCTGTTATACCGAGATTTCTACGATAAGCACTTGAGTCACCTGCCCATCCAGAAGATAGAGGAACTAGAAATATGTGGGATTGGAACCCAGAATTTCCCCTACGATGGCTATCTGCCCGTCAAGATGATCTTTGACCCATCTGTGGCTGGAAAAGCCGAAGTGTTTGACACCCTGGCAGTTGTGTGCCCTCGGCCGCCAGGAGCCAACAAGAGTTCCCTTATAATAGGGACGAACACGGACCTGGTCCGAAGACTCCTGACCCCTATAGTGAAAGAGAAGGGGCCAGCGGCCACCAAGATCCACCCCATGCTGAAGACGGCCTACCAACGGCTGGTCCTAGAGCAGAAGACCCCTGGAGAGGGGATAGGGAAGGTGTGGAGACTTGGAAGAGAAGGGGTAGTGTTGCAGCCCGGCGAAGTAACCTGTCTCAGAGCCACTGTGAAGCTTACTTGGGAGAAGCCTGGACCCTTTGTCATGTTGGAGTCCGACCCAAGGGAAGAGTCCCCCGGTCTGGAAGTGATACCAGAAGTGATTCCACTGAAGGCCCTGAAGAAGGCCCATTGTAGAGTTCCAGTGAGTGTTAGGAACAATACAGATGGCCCCATGGAAATCCCAGCCAGGATGCTGCTGGGTCAGGTGAGCCCTGCTGCCCCTGTTACCCTGTCAGAAGTCAAGGGGACGGGTGAAGGAGGAGATGCTTGGGAGAAGCTATCCATGGAAAACCCGAATCTGCCCAGGGCTTGGAAAGAGAGAGCCAAGGCCCAGTTGATCAGATGGGAGAAGATCTTCTCCAAAGATGAGTTCGATGTGGGGTGTGCAAGGAGTGCCACCCATCGGATCGCCTCCAAGAAGATAAGCCCTTCAGAGAGAGGGTCAGGCGGGTCCCACTAGCAGATCTGGAGGATCTAAGGGAACAACTTGCAGAACTCAAGAGGACTGGTGTGATCCGGGAGTCTAGAAGCCCCTATGCCTCCCCGATAGTGGTGGTCAGGAAGAAGAATGGGTTGTTGAGGCTCTGTATCGACTACAGGACTCTTAACAGGAGAACCATCCCCGACCAGTACACCACTCCGTGGATAGAGGACGCTTTGCAGAGTTTGTCTGGAGCCAAGTGGTTCAGCGTTATGGATCTCAAGAGTGGATACTATCAGATCCCTATGCATCCAGAAGACAAGGAGAAGACAGCCTTCATAACCCCAGTGGGGTTCTTTGAGTTTGATCGAATGCCTCAGGGACTGTCTGGAGCTCCTGCTACCTTCCAACGTCTCATGGAGAAGACTGTAGGAGACATGAACCTTATTGAAGTCCTTGTATACCTAGACGATGTCATTGTCTTTGGAAGAACCCTGGAGGAACACGAGGAGAGGCTGTAAGAAGTCTTGAGGAGACTCAGTGAGGAGGGACTCAAGCTTTCGCCTGAGAAGTGTCGGTTCTACCAGTCTTCTGTGAACTATCTGGGGCACATAGTGTCTGAAGAAGGGGTGGCCACAGACCCTGAGAAATTGGGGGCAGTTACCTCCTGGCCACGACCCAACACAGTAACAGAACTCAGATCCTTCTTAGGGTTCTGCTCTTATTACAGGAGGTTTGTGGAAGGATTCGCCCGAATTGCTAGACCATTGAATGAACTGCTCAAGACTGAGGGAGAAGAGGACGACTCAGGGCCCAGGAAGCCGGGAGAGTCAGTCAAAGATCAGTGGAACCAGAAATGTGAAGAGGCCTTCCAGGCATTGAAGAAGAGCCTAACCACTGCTCCAGTCTTGACCTATGCAGACCTAACCAAACCCTATGAACTACATGTAGATGCTAGTCATGACGGTCTGGGAGGAGTACTTTATCAAGAACACGAAGGGCAACTACGGCCTGTTGCCTACGTGAGCAGGAGCCTGACCCCCTCTGAGAAAAGCAACCCCACTCACAAGCTGGAGTTCCTGGCCCTTAAGTGGGCGGTAGTAGACAAGCTCAAAGACTACCTGTATGGGACGGAGTTCACAGTGAAGACCAACAACAACCCCCTGACCTACTTATTCACTACAGCAAAGCTGGACGCCACTGGACACAGATGGCTGGCCGCATTGTCTGGATTCAATTTCAGCCTAAAGTACAGGCCAGGGATTGGGAATCGAGATGCAGACGCTTTGTCCAGAAGATCTCATGGTCCCACCCATGACATGGAAGACTGGACTCAAGTGGCACCAGACGGGGTGCGGGCCCTATGTCAGGGGGCTGAATTGCAAGCCAGAGGGGGCTCAAGGGCGGAAGAGATAGGAGTTACCATGGTAGGAGTCCCCAAACAATACTGTGGAGTAACTCAACTGAAGGAAGACCATCTGCCAAAGCTGTCCAAGAAGGAACTAAGATGTGACCAATTAGAAGACCCCATGGGGAAATTAGTTCTGGAAGCCCTGGAGAATCAGGATCCAAACAGACTTCTCAGTCACTCCTCAAAGGAAGCTCGCCTGTTGAGGAAAGAGTGGGACAGGTTACAGGTGCATCAGGGAGTGGTCTACCGAAGGGGCCCCTCTGATGATCTGGAAGATAAATGGCAATTGTTTCTTCCGGAAAAACACAGAGAGACTGTTCTGATGGCCCTACATGACAATCATGGCCACTTAGGGGCGGAAAGGACCTTTCAACTTGTCAGAAGTCGGTTCTATTGGCCCTGCATGAGGGCAGAAGTAGAAGAGTACTGCCATTTGTGTGCATGCTGCATCCAGAGGAAGACTTTACCCCATCAAGCTGCCCCAATGGGCCATCTACAGAGTCAAGGCCCAATGGATCTGGTATGCATTGATTTTCTCTGCCTCGAACCCGATCTGAGTGGACTAGGAAATGTTCTGGTGATAACCGATCATTTCACCCGGTATGCCCAAGCTTTCCCAACCAAAGACCAGAAGGCTTCCACAGTAGCCAAGGTACTTATGGAGAAGTATTTTGTCCATTATGGGCTGCCCCAGCGACTTCATTCAGATCAAGGAAGGGACTTTGAGAGTCGACTGATCCGGAAACTCCTGGATTCGTTGGGAATCAAGAAGACTCGAACTACACCTTACCACCCACAGGGGGATGCTCAGCCGGAGAGGTTTAACCGAACCTTGCTCAACATGTTGGGGAATCTGGAAAGTGAGAAGAAACAACATTGGAGCAAACACATAGCGGCTATAGTACATGCTTACAACTGCACCACCAGTGATGCTACAGGCTACTCCCCATATCGACTCATGTTTGGGAGAGAAGCGAGACTACCTGTAGACTTGGCCTTTGGCACTTCTTTAGACCATTCCTCAGCCACATCCCACAAAGGATATGTGGACAGGCTCAGACACAGCCTGAAAGTAGCTTATGAACAAGCTCAAGCGGCCTCAGATCAAAGGGGAGCCCGAAACAAAAGAAACTTCGACTTGAAGATCCGGGTACAAGACCTGCAGCCTGGGGACCGAGTACTGCTACGCAATCTGGGGGTCCCTGGAAAACACAAACTTGCAGACAGATGGAGATCTGAACCCTATGTCATCTGTAGGAAGCTGCCGGGCCTACCTGTCTACAAGTTGAAGCCAGAAGGAAAGGTAGGCCCACTGAAGACGTGGCATCGAAACCACCTGCTCCCACTTGCTGAAGCGGTCAGGATACCTCCAGTGAGGGACTCCCCTGAACCAGTCTCTATTTTGGATACCCCCAGGCCAAACACTCGGTCCCAGGCCTCTCGGACTGAAGATACGGAAGCTTCTGAACTCAGTGGAGATGAAGTGAGAGAGCTTGACTGGCTGTGGCCTTCCCCAACTCAAGGAACTTCTGCTATAGATCTTCCAACTACTGAAGACACTATAGATGGACAACTGAATTCAGAAGCCGCTGAATTCGTCCCATCTAGTCCTTCATCGGATTATTGGGAAGATGCCTGTGATGTTTACCCTGAACAGGACCCTAGAGACTTTCTGTATCCCTCGGCTACTGAAGCAGATGTTACAGGACCTGCCGTGTTGCCTGAGCCTGTTACAGAAGAAGAGCATGTGGCGCCAGAGCCAGAAACCCCAAGGGAGCAGAGGGCTCGCAGAGTCATAAGGCCTCCCAGAAAGTTGACCTACCCACAAATGGGGAAGAGCTCAGAAGATTCTGTGATCACTGCTAGGAGGAGTGTAGAGAATCCGGACCCCTCCACTGTACATTTGGTAGAGGGCAACCCCCACTCACTCTCTGGCGCAGTTAGGCAGGTCACTCAGGATAGTATGACCTGTGGGAAAGGGAATCCAACCCCTCGGTTTTGGTGGGAATTCCCTATGCCAACCTCTTATGCAATGTTGTCTGGGGTTGTGCGCAGTGTATGCTAAAAGTTTCTTTGGGGACCAAAGAATTTAAGTGGGGGGAGTGTGTAGCGGGGTCCCCTTTAAGACTCCCGGGACTACCTTGCCCAGAATCCTTTTCGGCATGTTTCCACCCCAGAGACTCATGGGAGGGGTTATAAAAGGAGGAGGCGAGGCTGGGCTCGGCCTCTTTGGGACACGAGACTTCAGTGACTGATCCTCCTGTGCGGATGTGCCGGAGTGCAAGGCCTGAAGCCTGAGGCCTTGCGCAGCACCAAAGAGCCCTCCACCCCACTGCGAGCCTGGGTGGCATCTGACTTCGCTCATCTACAGCCTTGGTTGGATCGGGGACCCGATCGCTGGAGACACTGTGTGTGAGGACACAGTCGGTGGAAGTTCCCGGACTGGGATCGCGTCCGGAGGGGTGAGCGAGCGTATGATCAGACCATATACTGTTTGTTGCTGATGTGCCTATAGACTGCCGTGGCCCACAGGTTTATATCTAATACTCTCGCTGGAGATCCATATCAGAACTGAACTCAGAGGTTCTTCAGTAAAGTGTTTATTCCATTACAATCTTCCCACTGGATTACAAATGTTATTCTGTTATGTGCACCACCTTTAAAGAATTGCCGGTGAAGAAACCATCATCCCCTATAGACTGAATTTTAGATATCTGAGCCAGGCCTGGCCAGCTAGTTAGTTTATTTAGTTACTGCGTCACAGGGCGCCTAGTTAACGGTCGCCCACACGGCGCACCTTTACCATTCATTTAATGCATAGTATGTTTATTGCTGCAGGGCTCTGCAACTTATTACCTGTAAACTGTTACCACTGTTAACCTTTCTTACCATAAGCTTAAAGTAAATTTGATACCCCTTTCATTATTGCCTTGATGTCTGAGTTTACTCATACAGTATAAGAATTATATTGCTGCCATAACTAACTGTGCCAGTAGGGGGTCGAGTACATTGCCGGGGGTTGGCGGAGCTGTTTTCAGGGCCCAAACGAAATCTGCGGCCTTCTTAGTTGAAGGTATTGCTACACAAGAAAATCAATAAAATAGATCCCCAGCAGCCAGCAACAAAACACCCCACAGCAACAATAGACCCACCACAAAAAATGCACCCCACAAACAATAGATCCCCCAGCAGCTATCATCAATAGACCCTCTGCGTGTCCAGACACCATTACAGACATTCAATTCCCCCATGTTCCTGCTAAAAAAAAAAAAAAACTGCATACACATACTAGGGCCAGTTTTTGGACAAGAAATTATTAAGCTACGCAATACGAGCAATTCTTTTTTTTAAAATCTGACTCAGTTTGCGAGTGTTGTCTTGCAAAACTAGGAGGATTCAAGCCTCTGCAATGTGCAGTACCACATTTTGCCAGAGGTGCGGGGGTGGCGGTGACGCTCAAAGGCGTTCGGAAATACTCAGAAATACTCAGTTCCCGAGTGTTTCCGAACCTTTCCGGGGGTTTCCGAGTGCAGCCAAGCTGTCTTCGAGTGTTTCCGAGTCTCTACGGCACTCCCCCACCTCTGGCCACATGCGGTATTGAATGCCATAGAAGTCAATGTGGAACTAATTATTTTCGTTTCCATTGACTTCCATGGAGAAACTCGCTTTGATATGCGAGTGCTTTGGATTACAAGCATTCTTCTGGAACGGATTATGCTCGTAATCCAATGTTTTGGAGTATAGATGGAAACCCACCCAAGCACAGGAAGATCATTCAAACTTAACGTGCAAATGAGTATCCTGGCTCTGGCCAGGATTCAAACCGGGGACACCAGTGCTACAAGGCCAAAGTACTAACCACTAAGCTTTTAAAAGCACTTGTCCTGTTCCAAATTTTCTTAGTCTAGCTAAAGATGAGCAGGTTTCTTCCCAAGAGTGGATGAAATACATCGTCTATGCTCTTTAGCAGGGGTCTCAACTTTCTTAACTAAAGTCTGAAGGACAGTCAACTGGCCTTTTGAGGGAACAGACTGTGGCCAGTGGGACTAGAAAATGATCCACCATCAGAGGGATTAACAATGCTTTAGGCTTGGTGGTCAGTGGGAGCTGTATGTAAAAAAAAAATACATAGTGCTTACGGTCAATAGGAGGAGGAATAGTGTCTCATAATTGGTATTACCGGAGGGAGTAGTGCCCCATCATTGGTATTAGTGGAAGGAATAGTGTCTTAGTGTCAGTGGAAGGAATAGTACCCCATCATTGGTGTCAGTGGGAGGAATAGTGCCCCATCATTGTTGTCAGTGGGAAGAATAGTGCCCCATCATTGGTGTCAGTTGGAGGAATTATGTTTCGCTGTTGGTATTGGTGGAAGGAATGGTGCACCATCGTTGGTGTCAGTGGGAGGAATAGTTCCTCATCGTTGGTGGTAGGAATAGTGCCTAGTATCAGTTGGATGACTAGCTCCCCAAGGGCCAAATAAAGGCACGCAAAGGGTCAGTTTGGAGACCACTGATGTATTGCATAG
This sequence comes from Rana muscosa, assembly GCA_029206835.1. Classification (NCBI taxonomy): domain Eukaryota; kingdom Metazoa; phylum Chordata; class Amphibia; order Anura; family Ranidae; genus Rana; species Rana muscosa. The sequence goes on along the minus strand of CM055118.1, from coordinate 937,582,482 downwards.
GGACCCACTTGTGTACAATCCAGTCCATTAAGCCAAGTTTACTACCTACTAGGGGTACACCGAATGGAAATTTTGGTGCCGAAAATAAAGGATGCACTAGGCTGAAAACTGATATCGAAAATCCGTCTTTTTCTAAATATTTATATTTTTATATACAATTGTATTATATTCGACTTAATATCATCAATTTAAATTAATATGAATTTATTGTTGGCCAATATTGGCACCTTTTAGTGCAAGAAAGGTCAAGAAAAATGCAGCCCGCAGTCTCTGACCATCTTTTGTATCATGTCCACAGTCTCTAACCATCTCTTGTATGATGTCCCCAGTCTCTAACCATCTCTTGTATCATGTCCCTAGTCTCTAACCATCTCTTGAATCATGTCCCCAGTCTCTAACCATCTCTTGTATCATGTCCTCAGTCTCTAACCATCTCTTGTATCATGTCTGCAATCTTTTACTTAAACTTAAAGTGGTTGTAAACCCTCTGATACTATTTGCGCCTACATTAAGGCTTACCTGTAGGAGCTTGCAATATCTCCTTGACCTACATGGTTAAGGAGATATTTGCAGAAAATCGGGCACCGATGTCTACGGCGCATGCGCGCGCCGTAGACAACGGCGCAGGCGCACTGAGTGCGCCGGTCCTTGAATAGGAAATTGGCAGAAAGTGCCTGAAACGCGTGAATGCGTGGGGATCATGCCAGTTCCGCGCACATGCGCGGGAGTGACGTCACTCCGGGTATCATGGCGGCGGAGGAGAGGAACGAGGGTTGCTTTGGGGGCTTCGCTCTAAGTAAGTAAGTAATTCATAAAGAGCTATTATGCTAGTCATTATGCCTTTGTCTTGCAGGTTTTTTTTTTTTTAAGGTTTTTCTGGGTTTACAACCACTTTAAACACACTGCTAATAGTATTAGTAAAATTGCCATTCGGTGCACCTCTAGCAGACATGATACAGGAGACTGTCAGAGACTGCAGACATGATACAAGAGATCAATGCAGCTTCACCAGTGTCCATCAAATGCAGCTTCACCAGTGCCCGTCAGTTGCAGCAGCCTGCCTGTGCCCGTCAGTTGCAGCAGCCTGCCTGTGCCCATCAGATGCAGCAGCCTGCCTGTGCCCATGCCATGCAGCCGCCAGTGCCCATCAGATGCAGCAACCCACCAGTACCCATGCCATGCAGCCTGCCTGTGCCCATCAGATGCAGCAACCCACCAGTGCCCATACCATGCCTGCCAGCCAGTGCCCATGCCATGCCCGCCAGCCAGTGCCATGCCATGTACAGCCTGCCAGTGCCCATCATGTACAGTCTGCCAGTGTCCATCATGTACAGCCTGCCAGTGACCAGAAGATGCCTCCCCAGTGCCTGGTAGCGCGATCTCACGCTCTGTGTCAGAGATATGAATCGCTGTGCAGCCACTGTAACAATGTCCCGGCCTCCTATGACACACGACACAATGATTCCTAGTCGTATCACAAGAGGCAGTCTAGGAGGCGGGACATCGTTACATCGGCTGCACGGCGATTCAGATCTGACGCACAGCGTGAGATCGCGCTACCAGGCAATGGGGAGGCTGTATCTAATGACACTAATAAAAAGAGCAGGAGGGAGGGGAGACTCTCACAGGGGCCCCGGGATGATACATGTGCAGCACCCGGCGGGATGGCCCGCCCCTTTTTCGGCTCCATTATCTGCACTTTTTTTCTTTCGGCCGCCTGCCGAAAACATTTTGGTGCACCACTACTACCTACCTAGCCAAGCAACTATGTAGTTAGCCAGGGCTGCACACTGTTGGTGATAACCATTGTAGCAGTACCCCTGAAGGAGTCACTGAAGTTAGGGTTCCCCACTGCTGCACAGCTAGTCAAATAGCATTTCCTTCAATCACTCAACACAGAAAACAGCCCTTGGCTTTTTTTTCTGTTTTTATTAGGGGATGAGAACTTGGATGGGGTAGGGAATTATGGGATGCCCAGCGTGACAACAAATTGAACTCCAGATAACAACTTCCTCCATATTTACAAATTCCCTTCTCTCGTGTCCTCCTGCACACACTTGGCTCCTTTATGTACAGCTCCTGCTAATACACTCCTGATAAAACTAACAGTTTTAGCTAGTTCAGTAAAGGCCCATTACTGGCAGGGACTCGGACTTTACACAGTAGAAATTGAGTGAACAGCAAAACACACTTCCTTCTGCCTTCCTGTGGCCACTGATCCCAGTTCCACTTGCTTGCAGAATGCTAGCCCACCTGGCTGCCACCAACTGCACCTGGCTGTTTTCCTGCCCAGTCTTCCTGACTGGCTCTCTGCCCCCAGTCCTGCCCGACTGACATATGCACATGGAGAGTCCCCAGGGCAAGACTTGGCACAACCCTGTCTTCAAGATAGATCTTCTACAAATGACACTCTCCCTTTGTCTGTCCCTGCACCGTGCCGATCTACTCACTATCTTATTGCTCTCTCTGCTGCCTCTTCGGCTTGAATCCCTCCAACTGCCTCCTGTAATGGGATCCTTCCAGGCCAGATTTCAGAGCTCCAGCTCGAGGCAAACCCCCCCCCCCCATTGGGGGTCCCTCAAGGGCCACGGACAGCAGCCTCTCCTCAGCACTGCTCTCCATCTTCCACCCGACTTCCCTGCTGACATGGTCCATGTCTATTTATGGGTTATCTCAGTTCCTTGCCATACCCACTCCTTAGGATTGGCTGAGAGCCCGTAAATATTCAAGGCAGCTCCTCCTCAGCTCCACCCACTAGTTCCAGAATGTTCTCCAATTTTTCAGATACCAGGGGGAGGCACCAGAGAGCTGCCAGGATGAGTCATCTAGCCCTGGTCTCTAATAATACTAACCCAGATTTAGTGACTCTGGTTTATCCCTGGGCCAGAAAATGCTTTTTCCTACTCTAACTTCTAGTAGCACACACTAGACGGCTGCTACATCATGGTAATGTAGATCTAAAAACCGGCTTCAGCTCAGTCTCCCCCTATAGGACACACCCCTCTGACACTTTTCACCTAGATAGGGCTTAGTCTACTAAGCCCTATCTCGGTGATATTCAGCAAGATGTGCTTTGTAGGAGGGCCGACACCTGGTAGCAGTTATGGAAGCTGACGGGATATACACACAGGCATTCGAGCAGAGCTATTAGCATTATGTTGAAGCATCTACCCCCAAGCAAGGTTCATTCTGGTTGTAAGGAATTACATCTATCTTTATTTGAGCTCAAGGCATAGTCTTTGCCCGCTGACTCTTCATTCTGGCCTGTGTGGCTTTTTCAAGGGTTTTAGTTAGTGGTTTTAAAGCCAATTTTTTTATTAATTAAAATAATAAAAATTATACTCCACTGCTCTTTGCAATGCTATTGCACAGAGCATCCCCAAACCTCCACTTCTGCAGTCCCCATCTTGGCTGCTCCTCCTCTGTGTCTGTCCCCATAACAAGTGCTCCATTGAGCGTTCCATTTACACACACAGAGTGGCTCAGCTGCGCTCTCTGCTCCACAGGATTTAACTGACAGCAGCAGAAGCCAATTTAAATTAAAATATTCCAACATTTTATTCAACAGAAGACGATTGTTAGATTATCTATAGGGAATGGCCCCTGTGAAACCGACCGTATTTTGATCCTACACTGCCGGGCACCCTTACCCGCAATGGCGGCGGCAGCACCCGACAGCTGATGGAAACATCAGCTGCAGTGCCAACATCGCTGGACTCCAGGACAGCTTAGTGTCCTATTATTAAAAGCCAGCAGCTGCAGTATGTGTAGCTGCTGGTTTTAAATTTAATTTTTTTTTTTTAATTTTTGGGCGGACCTCCGCTTTAACTTAGTGAAATAAGGTAAAGCAGTGTTCCCTTTAATCACCCAGTCATATGCATTATTTGGCATTAAGGGTGAACCCAGATTTACTTATTCGATTTGCAAACCAAAGTGAACAATTTGCCAAATTGCTTCTATTGCACTTTGTGTGATGAGATTACTTACAGTGATGATACCTGATATACATACATATATCCCTGCTATCAGTATGGGTTGACTACTCTCTTAAGCTGGCCATACACTAATTTATTTTAATCGGCTCAAGTTCACACTGTGAGTGGCCCTGCCGACACAACCCAGCTTGACTTTGAATTAAGAAATGGAAGGAGCTGGGCACAAAAAGTAATCCGAACGATTACTGCAGCCACTTGGCTGCAGTCACTGTTTGGGTATTCTGACAGCTGCTGGTGTGGACTGTCAGAATACAATAGTTGGCAGCAGGAGATTCCTCCATCCATAGCTGCTTGGTGTAGATAAGGGAAACTATGGCTGAATGAGTGAAATCTTATGTGTATAGCCAGCTTAACTGCATAGATCATGTTCCCTTTGTAGAGTGAATTTAAAATTTTCTAAGTAAATGAGGTGAAGTGAAAATGTACTTTTACAATGAATACGCAATGATGTCCAAGGGAAATTAAAGAAACAACATATACCATTAATCATGACTGAATAATTGATGTAAGCAGAGTTTCACCTTATTCACCAAGTTAAAATATAACTAAAGGTCCCAGCCTACATGGATGAAAATTGAATCATCTCTACACCCCACAAAATTGATTAGTCACATAATGTGGCTGCGGACCAAAGATAGACCAACTGTAATGTGCCCTACACTATCCTTTTCTTTGAGCGTATGGGATAGATTAATTAAACCATAGGCCGGCAACCCTGATTTCATCCTGTGTTTCAGTCCCCAAGTGTTTGCCTGGTGGACGAACAAAGGCCTTATACGTATTGCTGATATGTGTGATCATAAGGGTATCGTATCGAAACGAATTCTACAAGAACAATATCAACTTCCTAACTTGGAAATTTATCACTACTCTCAGTAAATTTTCTCTAAGCGTCTTCAAGGACAGCCCATGAGACCTAGGGCTCCTCCTACCAGGACAGGAAACACGTTACCCCCACTGGATAAAAGGGTGGTCCTCCAGGCCCCATGTCAGTTATTATTGTTTCTTGCTCGGACAGAGGGTAACATGTTCCTGGAACCTGGTCCCCTAGGTCTCATGAGCAGGGGCTCTAATGGCTGGGGTGTATCACTGACCCTTTTCCTCTGCCAGAAGCAGCATCTCTGCTGGGGAAGTTGGTTGTACTGCTGTTCCCTGTTCTCAGTGCCTGGAGAGGGCCAAGACCGAGGTGATGTCGGGCCCCATAGCACGGGTTGCATAGGCAGCACGGTGGCATCCTTTCCCTACTGACAGCGTGGCTTGTATGTGCAGGGGAAAGAGGAAGTTGTGGCACTCAAGGGGGCGGAGCTACTGTGCTCCAAGCTGCCCCACAGGAAGTATCCAGCGAGGGTCACTTCCGGGCATATGATGTCATCATCGGGTGCCGGAGACCCTGGTTCCGGTCTCCATAAACGGCGTGAACAGGGGACGCTGGCTGTTGGTGTTTGAATGGTGAAGAAGCAGCAGAGGCTGTGGACTACCAGAGGGGCAGGATGGATTCTTCAGGAGTACCTGCACAGGCAGTGGATGCGGTCCCCAACACCAGCACCTCACAGGTAAGCCTGGATCAAGTATCTGAAGCCTTATGGGGGAACAGTACTTAGTTATACTGGGAATGTCAGGAGTCCGCATCTCTTTACCCTACTCTTCTTTCTTTTTCTTAATTTATCCCCTTTTTCATAGTTTTTTCTCTCCTCTTCTGGATTTTGATTTGAAAAACCGGTGAGCTATGCTTTTTGAACTTTTTTCATGTACGTGGAGCACTGGGGGGGGGGGGGGGTAGGGGCGGATCCTGATTACAACTTGGATATCATATCACATGGGTATAGTAATAACGATCACATGGTCGCACTGTCGTAGTTCCCCTCTCTCTCTCCATATGGAGCCCACAGGAGCGACACGGAACTCAGGATATGCTTACTTTCTTGTCATTTGTATTTATTTTATTGTTTATTATGACACATTAATATACCAGGCTTAATGGTTAGATTATATTATGTTCACACCCCTTGTACCTTACTGTCTTTTTGTATACTAAAATACCTGTTCTTTTTGAAAAAAAATTGGAAATCGATCTGAATACTTTTAATGAAAATGATTGGAAAGAAAATATAACTAAAGACATGCAGTTATCAGCTCTCTGCTCACGGAGCTGTGAGAACTGAGTGATCGGCGGTGTTGGATTGCTCGGTTCTCAGTGTTGGAGCCGGCGGGGGACAGATGCAGCATCAGACAAATGCTGCATCCACCTAGCTTATGAATCTTAAAATAAAAAAAAGTCTATACTTCTCTTTTAAGTGAAAATTCCGTGAAAAAATAAAGTAAGCTTGCACATGATTGGGTATCCTTTACTAAGCGATTTTTCACTACGTTTTACCTCATTTACTAAGTAAAAATAAGTTTTGCAAAATGAACGTGTAAACAACCCCACCAAGTTTCTTTGATTCTCCCCACAGGGTAACCAGAGGTCTCTGACCAACATGCAGTAATTGAAGAAGACCTCCAGAGAAATATTGTATGTATGGGTTGGAGCTAGGAATGTTAATCTGACTCACCTCTGTGTCCTTTGCTTGGGAACCTCCAATTTTATTTCCCGTGCCAAGCCCCCCCTCCTCCAAATGTTGCAGTCACTGCTCAATGTTTAATTAGACAGGGCCATGTGGGAAATCAAAAACACAGGTCAGAGAAAAGACTACTGTATTTGCTGGCGTATAAGACTACCTTTTACACTTAAAAAAACTGGGCAAAAAGCAGGGGTCGTCTTATACGCTGGGTCAGCTGCTCGGATGCCTGCTGGATGTGCGGTAATACTGTATGTAGCTTCGGCTACATACAGTATATACCGCTTAGCCAATCCCGGTGAGTGATGTATTTAAATTAATACAGAGCCTGCTCGGATTGGAGTAACAACCTCTGCCAATCCGAGCAGGCTACATACAGTAGGCTGCTCGGATTGGCTTTGAGAGTCAGAGAGGCGTGGGCTGATGATGTTACAGCCTCTGCCAATCCAAGCAGGCTTTGTATTCATTAATAAAATACATCACTCGCCGTGATTGGCTCCAGCTCCAGCAAGAATGAAGAACATGGCTCCAAAAGGAAGAAATATGAAGCGTCGGAAGCCTCGGAAGGGGGGTCGTCTTATACGGTGAGTACAGGCAAAAAATCTTAAACTGTAAAATTAGGGGGTCGTCTTATACCCCCGGTCGCCTTATACACAGGCAAATATGGTATAAACAGGAGATACTTTCATTTTCATTCACACAAACATAAAGCTTGGAGTGTGGAGTTCCTTCACAGCCTTGTCTTACCCATATACCCACTGCCACCACAACATGCAATATTTATCATTTTATTAACCACTTCAGCCCCAGAAAATTGGGCTGCTCAATGACCAGGCCATATTTTGCCATATGGCACTGCGTTGCTTTAACTGACAATCACGCGGTCGTGCAACGCTGTACTAAAAAAAAAAAAAAAAAACAGCGTCAATTTTGAAATAAACACAATATTTTGTACTTTTTGCTATAATAAATATCCCCAAATTTTTTCCTCCAGTTTAGGCCGATATGTATTCTACAAATTTTTGGTAATAAAAATTGCAATAAGCGTATATTGATTGGTTTGCGTCTACAAAATAGGGGAAAGATTTATTGCATTTTTATTATATTTTTTACTAGTAATGGCGGCAATCTGCGTTTTTTTTATCGGGACTGCGACATTATGGCAGACAGATCGGACACGTTTGACAAATTTTTGGGACCATTGACAATTATACAGCGATCGGTGCTATAAAAATGCACTGACTACTGTGTAACTTACATTTTTTGGGAAAATTAAGAAATTAAAACAGTTTTTTTCACAATATTTTTTTACAGACTGTCATCAGTGCAGTACAGCGCCATCATATGACTTGTGTGGCAGTGATCAGGGACACTGACTGGTGACAGTTAGGGAAAAAAAAGACTAAAAGTAACTTTTTTTTTTTTTACTTTTTATTTTTTTTACATGCTTTCATCAGAGTAGTTCAGTGTCACCATAATAACACTGTACTATCCTGGGAAGGCGATCAGAGATTTTTTTTTTACACTTTGATTGCTGATACAACAAAGATCATTGTACCAGCAATGCATAGCTGTCATTAATTGATCTCATTCATGACGGTTCAGAGATAAAAATTTAAAAAGATGGAGCGCTAGAAACACATTTAGTGCGATATGGAAATGGTTCCAATGTCCAGGTGTGCCAGTAGGCAAAGTTAATCTACTGCTGAGACCAGACCAGGGTTTAGGGGTTCTGGTCTGTATCAGTGGGGACAGCCAGCTGTAGAGAGCAGAAGCGACTGTGGATATGGGTGAAAGAGGAGTGGTGCCACTCTGAGTGCATTATGTCAGTTAAAATTCAATGTTTAATAAAAGTAAGATCAACTCACATTTTGGTGAGATATAATGTGCATGGCATAAGTAGCTTGGGCTCCTGTAGTCCAGCTGGGCAGCGGTGGTGGTCAGTAGTTCCCGAGGCTCCAAGGCTGAAGACGGCCACATAACAAGCACGTCAGCGGTGATTGACGGGAGGTGTGGTCGAGCTCGCGTTTGGAGCATGCATGCTCCTTCATCAGGCATATTACTAGTGATTGGCTACAGCAAATTACATGTTACAGGGTGCAGTGAATGGTCCAGGTATCATGTGATAGCTGTTGGCCAATCACAGATCACTAGTATCGGAAGCAAAGCTGTTATGCACCCCCCTTAGCCAGAGCAGGCATAGTGACATACATGTACGTGATCGTGCCTGCATGTGTATATACTGTAGCGGGTTAGCAAATGGTAAATATAAATCCTTGGTAAGCTGAGAAATAGATAATGTAGTAATTGGAACAAAGTAAACATTAACCACTTGCTTACTGGGCACTTAAACCCCCTTCCTGCCCAGCTTTCAGCGCTGTCACGCTTTGAATTACAATTGCGCGGTCGTGCGATGTGGCTGCCAAACAAAATTGACGTCCTTTTTTTACCACAAATAGAGCTTTCTTTTGGTGGTGTTTGATCATCTCTGCGGTTTTTATTTTTTGCGCTGTAAACAAAAAGAGCGACGATTTTAAAAAAGCACAATATTTTTTACTTTTTGCTATACTAAATATCCCAATTTAAAAAAAAAATAATAATAATGTTTTCCTCAGTTTAGGCCGATTCGTATTCTTCTACATTTTTTTGGTAAAAAAAATTGCAATAAGCGTTTATTGATTGGTTTGCGCAAAAGTTATAGCGTCTACAAAATAGGGGATAGTTTTATAGCATTTTTATTAATATTTTTTTTTTTACTAGTAATGCCGGCGATCAGTGATTTTTATTGTAACTGCAACATTATGGCGGACACATCGGACACTTTTGACACCATTTTGGGACCAGTGTAATTTTTACAGCGATCAGTGCTATAAAAATGCACTGGTTAATTGACACTGGCAGTGAAGGGGTTAACACTAGGGGGCGAGGAAGGGGTTAAATGTGTGCACTGGGAGTGATTACTACTGTGTGGGGGAGGGGACTGACTGGGGGAGGTGACCGATCTGTGTCCCTATGTACAAGGGACACAGCATCGGTCTCCTCTCCCTGACAGGACGTGGATCTCTGTATTTACACATAGAGATCCACATCCTTGTCTGTGTACCGGCTGATCGCGGGTGCCTGGCGGACATCGCGGCCGCCAGGCACGCGCATCGACATCTCAGTGACGCGCCAGGCGCGTGCGCGTGCCGTCGGCGGTGCTCGCGCGCCCCCCAGTGGCCGGAATAGCCGAGGACATCTATTGACGGCCTCCCGGATTTGTAGATCCACCTTGAGACCGTCTTTTGTATGAGGCCCGGATCTCAAGAGGTTAAAAGAGTATATATACCTAAAATTTCCTTTTTTCGTTTTGGCTAGAGTGGGGAAAGATTGGGACTTCTGTCAGGTTTAACAGCGTTCAGAGGTTCTGTTGAAGAGGTTAGTTCACTTCCTGTCTGGTAAAAAGGTTGTCGCAGGACAGGAACCACAGCGTGAAGTAATAGCTTTTCTTTAAGAGAATGCTAGAACCACTGTCAGCTTTTTTATTGTCTGTTTCCCTAGATTTTCTTCACTTCCTGTCTTGTAAAAAGTTCAGAGAACAGAAAATCTAATTAGAGGCCTCGTTCACCCAGATTGCACTACAGTGTATACTGGTGGAGGGCTGTGTTTATCTGCACGATGCATAATTTTCCGTGTATCCCTTTGCAGGCAGTCCCATTGATATCGGTTGGGACACAGTGGTTGCACAGATACAGCTGCTGTTGTCAAGTTGGCATCCGTGTGAGTGCAGTTAAACACAGAGCTTGCACAGGCATACACTCTACTATTCCCTGTGTGAACAATGCCTAAATCCTGACAAGGATTCCAATCTTTTCCCATTTTATCCAAAACTAAAAAAATATGTGGGTATAGATACACTTTTAAAACATATGATTAATTGTTTTGTCTAAATATTGCAAGCAGTGAACATCCTGCCCTTTAACTTGCATATATACGGAATCACTTATAAATAATTTATGTGCAGATGGTGTGCAGTGACACGTGCCATTTCTGCTTTATTATATTTATAGTTTATTTTCTAGTAGTGGTGCCTACCACAGTGATCATCAACTTCCATAGGTATCCCACAGGTATGGGACTTGTATACCTACAGGGTCCAAGCTGTATGTAAAGATTGTCATACCCAAAGTTTAGCTTTACTTAATTTATGTATTTATATTGATTACATACAGTTATTTATACCATAATAAAGACTAGTGATGATGTACTAACTGCAGGAACCAAAAGCAGGCCAACAGAAGTCAGCTTATCTCAATAACATTTAGAAGATCGAAAGGTAGTTGCTGTTTAGATGCTACAGGTTATTGCACATCTTTATTCTGTATGGTTTCCTGAGGTCTGCAATACGTTGGCTCCAGGGTGGCTCTAATTGTATTTAAAATGGGAGCACATTTTTGCACATTACAGGTGGTAATGAAGACTGAATGTTAAGTGAACCTGCACTCAAAAAGTGAAGATTTTTTACATTATATGGAACATCCATAAATGTTCCTATTCAGCACTCAGCAAAAAGTGTGTTTTGAATTCCTACAATTGCCTACAATCTAAGATCCCTAACTCACATTCATACATACACATACTAGGGCCAATTTATACAGGAGCCAATTACTCTACTAGCATGTCTTTGGCATGTGGGAGGAAACTGGAGTACCCAGAGAAAACCCACACAGGCACAAGGAGAACATGAAAACTCCAGGCAGGTAGTGTCGTGGTTCAAACCAACGACCCTATTGCTGCTAGGCGAAAGTGCTAACCACTACACCACTGTGCTGCCCTATTACTTGTCTGGAACCATAGTTTTAAGTGTAGCACACCCCCGCAGGAGCTGCTGGTTTAGATTTTGGGCCTAGCACGTTACCTCAATATTCATTGTCTAGGGGTTGAGAGTCTACAGTAACTTCAATGTCCACACAAGTTATGAATCCTTTTTCTTCAGGCTTTATTTTCTAAACAAACTTCTATAGGTAGAGGGATGGAGGGTTAGGGGGAAGTTCAGGCACACACAGCAGATCACTGGGGAAAACTCCTAAGATACAAAGTCTCACTCACCACTCTCCTTCGAGTGGGTATTGCTCACCCGGATAGGCCCCTCTTACTTGGCCTAGCAGCCGTAATGATGCACGAACAGATACGAAAGAACAGTCTCTGCCACAGACCTTTTTGATGGTTATGTTGAACCGTTCAGTTATCCTCTGCCACAGGATTTTGGTACCCGGATATCCAACCTTACAGTCTAAGAGCCTTTAAGCCAACCCGGCAGACTGTAAGGTTTCTTTAGTTACGGTGCATCTCTCAATAAGGTCCCCAGGCCTTCCGCAAGATACCGGCCTTCCGCTCGGTCCTCTCCTGGACAGGTCCTCCCCTGGTTTCCTCCATTGGGTGGCTTCCTCCCTCAGGACGGACAGCACAGGATCACCTTCAAGCGTAGGCCTAAGTCAAGACAACTGGGCCTACCTGGCATAGTTACAGCCTCGGACCAACATGGCTCCGAGGCTGAATTCCCAGTAACACATGCCTCGAGCCAGGAGGGCCACGAGGCAAAGAAGAACCCAGAAGAATGGCGTCTGCCCCTTAAGTACCCTTCCCCAGCATGCTCAGCAGGGAAACCACTCCCACTGAACTGTTCCCGGGGAAGGACACCCAATGCACTTTGGCCTGTTTGTCTTCCACATTGGCCTGGGGTGGTAACGCCACCTACAGGCAAACAGTGGGAAGTCCTTCCAAACACAGCCATAGCCGAAACAGAGGCTGATTTAGCCTTAATTATTTACAAAGTCTTAGCTAATACCAGCTCAGACACCCACTAAATTTAGCATAGCGCCTGGTCATCAGGAGCAGGGCGCTACATACTCCCCCCACTACAACAAGACGCTGTCCCCAGTGTCTGGAAAAACGTTGTCCTCAATCCTGAGGACCAGTACCTGAATCAAAACGCTGGAAGGGGGGGGGGGGGAAGGGAAGGAAGTGAAAATGCAAAACATTAACATGAATTTTACAGTAAAATCATAATAATACACACATTACAATCCCTCACTAACTGTCTAGACCCCCCACTCTCCAGCAGTCTTGATAGCAGATCCGGCTTACCTAAAAAAAAACAAAGGCACACAGACAAATACCATAGCAACCATTAAGGCATTTCAAATGAAGCAAAGCTTCCTAGGAGATGGAACCTTTCTTCTACTTTTAAAAGATGCATAGTCAACTTGAAAAGTCTCTCCCTACTCTACTGATCACTGCCACCTAGTGTCAGAGGTAACACACAAGAGTCTTTTTAAATCCAAGAGCTGAAGCAGATAGACATCTTGATCCCGAAGTCTTCAGCAGCCCTATTCCTAACTGACTAATTTCCCCAGAGTCCAGTTAGCACAGCAAAATTGAGAAGGTAAACAAAAATCCTCCTCTTTGTTGAAAATGTTCTTTCTTGAATAAAAGAAAAAAAATTGAAATGAAGACAAAGGGTTACTTTGAATAATCATAGGTAAAACCTGGGATCCGGCAGAGTCAGGGGTTTTCCTTGCTTGTCCAGGGTAGTAATAAAATACACAAAGTCATCTTTTCCTGGTCTGCAAATAGTCACCCGATCAGCGTGGATGTATCGGCCGTAGCTCCAGTGCAGCCAACATCCTTTAAAGCGTTCTGCCATAATAAAAGAGTAGTCCAAGTTTCTAAATGGCTTTAGCACGGACAAATAGTCCCAAATGGCTTCACCATACCACTGCTCCCTGTTTGCCTCAATCTCCTGCATTATTTCCCTTGGGACGTAGGGGAATTCCAGGCCTTACTCCGTGGCTATCCTTTTCATAAGCACTCTCTGTAGACGGGCAAGTCTTGGTAATGAACAGGAGCTTCCCGTCCTGGGTAACACACATGAATCCGGCGATTTCTTTATCATGGACTTAGCAGTTTTAGGCAACATCTCTTTAACAGGCAAAGTCCCTTTATCAATGTCTAGGGTTTCCTCCCTGGGTGTAGTTTCCCCGGAGTCCATAGCTGTCCACTCTGAACAGCTATGTGTTGAGGTAACATCTTCCACGTTATCCCACACCAACTCCTGAGACATATTCTCAAACAAATAGTCATCTCCAGCATCTGACAGAGTCTAATTCCGAGTCTTCCAACTCTTCTGCCGGCAAATAACTATGTACAGTCCCAAATAGTTTCTCCCCAGGTTTCTTACCGGTTCCTGACGTGGACGTCCCTGGGATATCATCTCTCTCGGGGTCCGGTTCCGGTTGCATCTGGGGTAGGCCTCTACCGAGGCCGTGGGAAGCCTTCACGTATCCCACCTTTCTCTGGGTGGGTGCAATGTGGACAAGTGCCGTGGAGGTGGTATCCGGAACAATGTCCGTGGAGGGTTTTGCAACAACTGCAGCAACAGCATTCCCTCTGGGGTCACTCACCGCAGCAGGCGCGACAAGTACAGGTTCGGCCACAGGCCTGGGGGCAACATCCTCCAATCCACCCGGTAGGCACGGGGCGATTCAGTAGGCTGGTCCACCGCAAACAAATACTCCCCGCAGTGCAAGTATCGGGCAAATGGACGTAGCTGAACGGCCAGTCCCTCACATTTAGGGCACAGCATGCCCAGCGCTTCCACATCTCCACTGGTGTACAAAATGAAACGCTCATGCGGCTTCATTCGGATTCCTGTATCTGTTAATAGGGTTCCTGGCCGTGTAACGCTCGCACCAGCGTTAGCAGAAAACATCCTAGGCCCTGACATGGACTGTGCCAACGAGTACAACGACATGGCTGCTCTCCGATCTTCTCACTGATCTCGCAGCTTCTTCCCTTTGGCGCCAGACACACACACGCGTCTCACACAGGAGGCGGGAACTCCTCCCCTATGGTCTTTTTGGCACGTAGCTCGTGGGCTTTCTTGGCTCCGCCCACAGCCTACGCAGTTACCAGAGTGATCTGCACACTTGACCTCTTTTTTGTTTTTTTTCAAGAATACATTCCAACACCCTCTCAATTGTAGACTCTCTGTGAAATAATAAAATCTTTCAGCCCAGTTGCGAGAGGTAACGGCAAATCCCGGACTCGAGCCCCCACGTGTATCACACCCCCGCAGGAGCTGCTGGTTTAGATTTTGGGCCTTGCACGTTACCTCTGTATTCGTTGTCTAGGGGTTGAGAGTCTACAGTAACTTCAATGTCCACAAGAGCTATGAATCCTTTTTCTTCAGGCTTTTTCTTCAGGCTTTATTTTCTAAACAAACTTGTATAGGTAGAGGGATGGAGGGTTAGGGGAAAGTTCAGGCACACACAACAGATCACTGGGGAAAACTCCTAAGATACAAAGTCTCACTCGCCACTCTCCTTCGAGTGGGTATTGCTCACCCAGGTAGGCCCCTCTCACTTGGCCTAGCAGCCGCAATGATGCATGAACAGATACGAAAGAACAGTCTCTGCCACAGACCTTTTTGATGGTTATGTTGAACCGTTCAGTTATCCTCTGCCACAGAATTTTGGTACCCGGATATCCAGCCTTACAGTCTAAGAGCCTTTAAGCCAACCCGGCAGACTGTAAGGTTACTTTAGTTACGGTGCATCCCTCAATAAGGTCCCCAGGCCTTCCACAAGATACCGGCCTTCCGCTCGGTCCTCTCCTGGACAGGTCCTCCCCTGGTTTCCTCCATTGAGACGGACAGCACAGGATCACCTTTAAGCGTAGGCCCCAGTCAAGACACTTGGGCCTACCTGGCATAGTTACAGCCTCGGACCAACATGGCTTTGAGGCTGAATTCCCAGTAACACATGCCTCGAGCCAGGAGGGCCACGAGGCGAAGAAGACCCTTGAAAAATGGCGTCCGCCCCTTAAGTACCCTTCCCCAGCATGCTCAGCGGGGGGACCACTCCCACTGTACTGTTCCCGGGGAAAGACACCCAATGCACTTTGACCTGTTTGTCTTCCACATTGGCCTGGGGTGGTAACGCCACCTACAGGCAAACAGTGGGAAGTCCTTCCAAACACAGACATAGCCGGAACAGAGGCTGATATGGCCTTAATTATTTACAAAGTCTTAGCTAATACCAGCTCAGACACCCACTAAATTTAACATAGCGCCTGGTCATCAGGAGCAAGGTGCTACATAAGTGATATTAACTTACTTTTTCTTGTAACTTACTAAATTTTTTTAAGTTGGTAAAACCTTTTTTCCAAATGTATTTGATGTGTTTGAGTTTTTTTTTATAATAATAATACAATAACATGTTTTTTTTTAAAAAAGGAATAGTCTCGTGAAACAGGCTTTCAAAACAAATTAACGTTTTATTTATAAAGTGTTACAAATGTAATTTTATTAAAGTAGCATCAAATGTAAACATCTTTAAAAAAATAAAATAAAAAAAAATGCCTTTCTCAGCTAACAAATAAAACTGAAATGCACACATGTAATATACAGTATATCTGTAAAGAACATAGAACAGAAAATGTGTTAACTTTTTTTTTTAAGCCTTTTAGGAAAGTAATTTGCACTTTAAAGTGTGAACTTTTGAAGATGGATTCCCATCATCTAGCTCTAAAAAGATCTTCTGAAAAACTTCAAAGGTATATTTTAGGTTTTCAGGGTAGCTCAGGTTAACGCATACAGAAGTCCCATAATCATTCTTTCTGATCCAAAATGAGAGTACTATATAAAAAATGCACTATACCAATATGCTTGTTTTTGCTGCACAAATGCAGCACAAACGTATTTTATATTTGTTTTTGAAATGTAATAACATAGTGCAAAGTGGGTGGGGCTTGAGGCTTGAGGTAACATAATCTAAAATTGCAATGACTTCAAAACCGAATGGCAGAAACATTCATTTCTGTGGCACAAAACAGTTTTTAAGCTTAACAGCCGGCGGTCCATCACCCTGCATCCTGCGTTCTGCCGAATCCAATAAGCCCAACCCTTGCGTGCACACAAGTGAGTTGTCTCAATAGGTGTATACAACAGACATATGTCCATTTATTATAAATATATTAAACTGCAAATAAAATAAACATTTTGGATGGTATGTTAAGCAACGAGATTTTGTGAACGAGATTTTGTTCAATGTTCATTCTTGCCTTTCAATGCCGTTGTATGGCTTTGTAGTGACTTGGAAAAATTCTTGTCACTGGTGACAGGCTTTATAATTTCAGAGTTTGGGTTCTTGCAAACCTTCTTAGGTATAAAATGTAATTCTCTGGGACAGAACATATTTCATATCTGTTATCCTTATGAGTAAAATAGAAGTGCAGGTATTTAGCAGGAAGGGGTGTTTTTAGTGGCACACGCATGCAGATGTAAGGTCCTGAATTCCACTGTCTGCATTCGGAAATTTACATCTGTATGCATGTAGGCAGATGCTTAAAATGTTTCTGGAATTTTGCACTAAAGTGTGGTTATGTAGGGATTAATGGTGTGCTTTGCCTTCCCCCTGCATGTCACTTCCTTTCCATTAGGTATATATGCAGGACGAGGTAGGTCCCTGTGGTCTTTTCTGGTTTGTGGAAATTGTAAGAGTAACGCTGGCCATACATGAAACTGACCAGCTGGCCATACATAAAACTTATGCCCCATACACACGATCGTTTTTCATGCCGTTAAAAATGCCATTTTTAAAAATGGGCATTAAAAACGATTGTGTGTATGCTCCAGAGCATTTTTAACGACGTGAAAAATGGCCATTAAAAATTTCGAACATGCTCTATTTTTTCACGTCGTTTTTCATGTCGTTTTTTTTTAACGACGTGAAAAACGATGGTGTGTATGCTTTGACGAGGTGAAAAAAAACGCGCATGCTCAGAATCAAGTATGAGACGGGAGCGCACATTCTGGTAAAACTAGCATTTGTAATGGAGATAGCACATTCGTCACGCTGTAACGGACTGAAAAGCAGGAGGCTGAAAAGCACGAATCGACGCTCAACAAACTTTACTAACATGAAGGGTGGGGCCATCCGAACGGAACTTCCCCTTTATAGTGCCGTCGTACGTGTTGTACGTCACTGAGCTTTGCTTGAACGTTTTTTAAAATGATCGTGTGTACGCAAGACAGGCTTGAGAGGAAACATGAAAAAAAACGACGAGAAAAACGTCGGTTTAAAAAATGGCATGAAAAACGATTGTGTGTACGCCGCATAAGAACACAAAAATGGATGGGGGAGTTCTCCCGGCTGCGTTATTGTATTGTTACAGTGGGGAACACATCGAAATTCAGGTGATCCCTGCTGAACCAGAATGCATTTTGATCAATCTATGGCAAGACTATACATGTGAGAGGAGTGGGCTTACCCATCAGCAAGACCCTGCTATGGGAATATGAACCAAATCCTACTATCCACCATTTGGGAGCAGCTTAAAGTGGTAGTAAAGTCTGTTTTTTTTTTTTTACCTATAGGTAAGCTTATAATAAAAAGACTACCTGTAGGTTAAATGAATATCTCCTAAATGCGCACCGTTTAGTAGATATTCTAGGGAGTGGTGAGGTCACCAGTGCATGCGTTCTGAAGGAACGTCATACCTGTGCCATTCCTTCAGAGCTCTGTCTTGCGACTCACAAACCCAGAAGGAAGACCGGGTGAAGATGAAAGCCCCGTCAGTGGTGAGAGTGCCACTGGAGGGTTTTCGGTTCGAGGTAAGTCTTTCATAATGTGCTAGTAGACTTTCATAATGTGCCTTTCCTTGCAGGTTTTTTTTTTTTTAAATGAACCTTTATATGCGTGCCACACAGCACTTGGCGCAACACTCAGCGATGTATTGCTCGAAATATCTGTCGTCAATGCCAAAACAGGTGTCACTAGCAAATGTAAAGGATGTTGACCTGTATGTGGGGCCCAGTTAAGTAGTTTGATCTCCGGCCACAAGGGGGTCCTGAATTTACATAGGTGACAATAAAATTCAGTCAACATGCAGTTCTCCATGCATTCTACTCAAGTAGCACCGCATAGCTACGTACAGTAGCCTACACCCATTTATGTCCATGGATGGCTGTGTGCAGCACCAGAGACTCCTGGACACTGAAATATGCAGTTCACACTGTAAGGAGAAATGTGCCCATGTTCACGAGCCCCTAAAATTATGATTTTCCATTGTATAAAATCATAAAGACCACATCGATGGATATGTGTTTTGAAGCTTACTTTCTTAAAAGGTGAATATATAATCCTATATATAATATAGAATATATAATTTTAGAAGTGTTTCACTGCACAGTTTTTTTTACAACTGTTGATAGGCCAGGGTATAAAGAATGTTATTTCACTGAGCTTCATGACCAGCATGGGAGATGTTTGAAGTTTAGTGATGGCTTGTACAGCTGCTTGTCTGTTTGTCCCCTCTTGCTATGCAAGATCGAAGTTTCTCTCTCCTGCTGTGTCGCAGGCTGTGTAGACTCTGGCTTTGTATTTTTTTTTTGTCCAGTGCTGAGCAAAGAGTCCTGTACAATATTTATGCTTTTGTTTACCTCCCAAAAGAAGAAATAATAAGGAATAAGAACAGTCCAGAAGTGTGCGTTACTGACAGACATCGCCCTTTTCCAATAAGTATCTGTATAGCTCAGGTCATGTAGTTGATTATCACTGCCTAACCAAGGTCTTGGTCAGACTGCAAAACACACTTAGGCCCCTTTCACACTAGTGCGACTTCACAGAGATTTCGTGGCTGCGATTTTGCTGCGATTCGCGGCCGCGATTTCAGGGAATGCCTGTAAGTGGCATCAAAATCGGACCAAAGTAGTGCAGGGACTACTTTGAAGTTGGAACGACTTGAAGTCGTACTAATATGAATGGTTGTCATTGGAAATCATGGGAAAACGACTTGTCATTAGTGATGAGCCGAACACCCCCGGGTTCGGTTCGCACCAGAACCCGCGAACGGACCGAAAGTTCGAACGAACATTAGAACCCTATTAAATACAATGGATGCGAACGTTCGAATTCTAAAGTGCTAATTATAACAACTATTATGCATGTTATTGTCATAAATAGGGTTTGGGAACCCGGGTTGTGCACCAGGGGACATGTATCAATGCAAAAAGAAGTTTTAAAAACGGTCGTTTTTCGGGAGCAGTCATTTTAATGATGCATAAAGTGAAAAAAAAAAAGTCAAATATTCCTTTAAATATCGTACCTGGGGGGTGTCTAAAGTATGCCTGTGAAGTGCCACGTGTTTCCCGTGTTTAGAACTGTCCCTGCACAAAATGACACTTCTAAAGGAAAAAAAAGCCATTTAAAACTGCTTGCGGCTTTAATGTAATGTCTGGTCCCGGTAATATGGATGAAATTCTTTAAGAAAAATGGCATAGCTACCCCATGACCCCCCCCCTACCCCAGCCCATTACCAGCCCCTTTGGGTCTTGTATGGATATTAAGGAGAACCCCGCACATAAAATAAAAAAGGCCCTATATACTCTGAACAGCCGTATACAGGCGGTGCATACAAGACAGGGACTGTAGGTTTGTTCTTATGTAGAATCTGTTTGTAATTTTGAACAGGTACATTGTTGAAGTGTAGCTCCAGCCCAAAAATCTATTTTTAAACTTTTTGGGAAACATAGGTAAGGGTTATCACCCCTGTAACATTTGTTTTGCTGTCTGTGCCCCTGTTCAGAACATTTCACCTCACTTTCCGTCCCAATGACAACTGTTTTTGAAATGTGGTGTTTTTCTTGAAACAAGGATTGCTGATAAAGCATCAGTACAGATGAGACCCCTTTCTCCCATATTTATTCTTACAGGAGAGAATTTTCCTTTCTAGGGGTAGATTTCCTCTCACTTCCTGTTGTCTTCTTTCGTTTGCAAGTAGGAGTCGTTTGTAAGTTGGATGTTTGAAAGTAGGGACCTGCCGTATATACTCTGCAGAAATAGGCCCCTTAGTTGTTGGTGTTGGCACAACACTGTAAGCACTCAGTTACTCTTGGTTGGTGCTGGAACGCCCTGCTGTCAACTATTATATCAGGAATTTTAATTACATATAATTGTTGAACAGTGGTAGTAAAAATTGGGGCTTTGATGGTGGTGCTGGTGCCACAACACTGTAAGCCCTGACAGTTACTCTTGGTGGGTGCAGCAATGGGCCCTGCTGTGAATTATTAGATCAAGAATTGTAATTACATGCCCCTTTTGAACAGGGGCTGAAAAATTGGGCCTTTTGTGGTGGTGGTGGTGGTGGCGTTGCCACAAGACTGTAAGCCCTCAGAGTTACTCTTGGTGGGTGCAGCAATGGACCCTGCTGTGAATTATTAGATCAAGAATTGTAATTGCATGCCCCTGTTGAACAGGGGCTGAAAAATTGGGCCTTAGGCACTGGTGGCACAACACTACAACCCCTCACAGATACTGTACTTGGAGCACAGCAATGAGCCCTGTTGCAAAGTATTGCTTCAAAAATTGTAATGACACGCCCCTGTTAAACAGGGGCTGAAAAATTGGGCCTTAGGCACTGGTGCCACAACACTCCAACCCCTCACAGATACTGTACTTGGAGCACAGCAATGAGCCCTATGGCAAATTATTGCTAAAAAAATTGTAATTACACGCCCCTGTAAAACAGGGGCTGAAAAATTGGGCCTTAGCCACTGGTGGCGGCACCCATAAACAAAAATGATTTTCCAAGCTATCATCATCAATCGTATCATTGAGGACTCGGAGGAGGAGGATAGCCAGTCAACATAACAGCACAGGCACTCAGCATCAGCATCAGTCTTGAAGGGATGTGACATGTTAAAATCAATTAGTCTGTTATATCAGCATCAGGTGTGTGGTAGCTGGTGGTGATCCAAGACTGGTTCATCTTGATGAAAGTCAGTCGATCAACCGAGTCGGTGGACAGGCGCACCCTGTGATCCGTGACAAATCCTCCAGCAGCACTGAATGTGCGTTCCGAAAGAACGCTGGATGCAGGACAGGCCAGTAGCTCAATTGCATACTGTGCAAGCTCTGGCCAGTGATCCATCCTCAAGACCCAGTAAGCCAGAGGATTTTCGGTGGGGAAGGTGTCCAAGTCTGACCTTGCCCCTAGATATTCCTGCACCATGTTTATCAGACGCTGGCGATGGTTGCTGGAACCGATCATACTTTGGGGCTGCGGACTAAAGAATTGTCTGAACGCATCGGTCAGACGGCCACCTTCCCCACCGCTCCTTCTTTGACTGGCCGAAGCCTCAGCAACTCGTTGTCCAGGACCAGGAGTTTGTAACCTCCCAGTCTCTGGGAACGCGTTGCACAGACCTTTCTGCAAGGCCTCCCGGAGTTGTCTCATCCTCTGCTCCCTCTGCGACGGTAACATAAGGTCCGCAACCTTACCCTTGTACCGTGGATCAAGGAGAGTGGCCAGCCAGTAATGGTCCCTCTCCTTGATCCGAAGAATACGAGGATCCTTCCGCAGACTTTGCAGGATCAGGGAGGCCATGCAGCGTAGGTTTGCTGAGGCATTCGCTCCGGAGTCCTCTGGGTCACTAAGGACGACATGATCCGCAGCCACCTCCTCCCAGCCACGTACAAGTCCACTGGTTTCTTGGGACTGTAAATCATCCCTAAAAGACTGCTGCTGATGATGCTGAGTGCCAGCCTCCACCTCCATGCTGACACAATCCTCCTCCTCCTCCTCCTCCTCCTCCTCTTCCTGTGCGATGGGTGGGACAGAAGGAACACTGTCTGGGTAAAGGGGGCCTTGAGAGGCAAGGAAGTCCTCCTCTTCCTGCCTCTGTTCTGCCTCAAGTGCCCTGTCCATTATTCCACGCAGCGTGTGCTCCAACAGGTGGACAAGAGGTACAGTGTCACTGATGCATGCACTGTCACTGCTCACCATCCTCGTGGCCTCCTCAAATGGTGCCAGGACAGTGCATGCATCCCTGATCATGCCCCACTGGCGTGGAGAAAAAAAACCAAGCTCCCCTGACCCTGTCCTGGTGCCGTAGTCGCACAGGTACTCATTGATGGCCCTCTGCTGCGTGTGCAGCCGCTGCAGCATGGCCAACGTTGAGTTCCACCTGGTGGGCATGTCACATATAAGGCGGTTCTTGGGCAGGTTCAACTCCTTTTGCAGCTCAGCCAGGCGAGCACTGGCATTATAAGATCTGCGGAAATGCACACAGACTTTCCTGGCCTGCCTCAGGACATCCTGTAAGCCCGGGTACCTGCCCAAGAACCGCTGCACCACCAGGTTAAGGACGTGAGCCACACAGGGCACATGGGTCAGTTGTCCCTGTCGGAGGGCGGAGAGTAGGTTGGTGCCATTGTCGCAAACCACCATTCCTGGCTTAAGCTGGCGTGGCGTCAACCACCTCTCGGCCTGGCCCTGCAGAGCAGACAGGACCTCTGCCCCAGTGTGGCTTCTGTCCCCCAAACACACCAGCGCAAGCACGGCATGGCATCTTTTTGCCTGCGTACTTGCGTAGCCCCGTGAACGGCTACGGAGCACCGCTGGTTCATAGGACAAACCACAGGAAGAGGCCATGGAGGAAGAAGAAGAGGAGGGGGTGGAGGAGAGAGGTGTGTCACAACCAGTAGTAGCATTTTGGAGGCGTGGCGGTGGGACAACCTCCAACACTACTGCACCTTGTCCTGCATCCTTCCCAGCTGCCAAAAGAGTGACCCAATGGGCCGTGAAAGAAAGGTAACGTCCCTGTCCATGCCTGCTGGACCATGAGTCAGCGGTAATATGCACCTTACCGCTGACCGCCCTGTCCAGCGAGGCCAAGACATTGCCTTCCACATGCCGGTAGAGAGCCGGAATAGCCTTCCGTGAGAAAAAGTGGCATTTGGGAACCTGCCACTGAGGAACCGCACATTGCACAAACTCACGGAAGGGGGCCGAGTCTACCAACTGAAAAGGCAGCAGTTGAAGCGCTAGCAATTTAGCCAAGCTAGCATTCAACCGCTGGGCATGTGGATGGCTGGGAGTGAACTTCTTTCGACGGTCCAGCAGCTGGGGCAGGGAAATTTGCCTGCTAGAATCGGACGTCGGTGTACTGCTAGCAGAGTGGCCGCAAGTACTTGGCTGTGACACACCTAATTCTACACCTTCATTCCTCTCAGTGCATGTTTCAGAGAGGACTGAAGTTATAGTGGGGTTGGAGATCCCAGCTGATGCGGTGCAAGGAGAGGTCCGCTTTGTTCTTTGGTGTGGGTCTTTGAGGTAGGCTTGCCAACGAGCTGCATGGCAGGTCAACATATGTCTGGTCAGGCATGTGGTACCCAAGCGGCTGATGTTTTGGCCACGCGATATACGCTTGAGACATATGTTGCAAACAGCAGCTGTGCGATCTGATGCACTAGCCTCAAAAAAGGCCCACACCAAAGAACTTTTTGAATGACGGGCAGAGGCAGCGCCCTGCACAGGCGGAGCTCTGCGGTGTGATTCCGTCGGTGTACTGCCCTTACGCTGGCCACCAAAGGGCATCCTGCCTCGTTGGAGATGTGCCTCCTCCTCATCCTCCTCCTCCTCCTCTCTCCTATTAGGCACCCACGTGGAGTCAGTGACCTCATCATCACCTCCCTCCTCATCACTGGAGCCAATCTGGCAGTATGCTGCAGCTGCTGGAACATGACTGCCAGATTGGTGTCCTTCTTGAGCATCCCCTCTGTCTGCTCTCACGCTACTGCCTTCCTCTAGCTGGGTTTCATCATCAGACCCTTCGAAACGCTGGGCATCCTCCTGGAGCATGTACCCAACACTGTGCTGAAACAGTTCGGGGGACTCCTCAGGAGGAGGACATGGTGGGTCTAGGGAAGGAGTGACTGATGATGAGTCTGACATTGATACCAGGGAAGAGGACGCTTTGGCAGCTGCTTTTCCAGTACCCTGAGCCTGGGTGAGAGAGGATGAGGAGGAGGAGGAGGGCTTGGTCATCCATTCTACCAAGTCTTCGGCATGATGTGGCTCAACATGTCCAGCTGCCGAAAAGAAGGACAAGCGTGTCCCATGGCCATGTGCTGATGACAATGCACCGCGTCCACGACCAGCACTGTTGCCCCCAGACACAGAGCCTGCTTGCCCTCTTTTATTGCCTCCTGACTGTCTGCCTCTCCTTGTTTGCCTTCCAGACATTCTAATAGATGGCCTGCAGGGAGATGGGAAAAAAGCAATAAGGGCTACCTTCAGGTGTCCTTCTCTGTCCCTTGAAACAAGGACTTTGACAGTGAAAGAAACTGACACACTCTCCCTACCTACAGTTTTCTGTCCCTAGAAATTTTTTTTTTTTTAAGCACAATTTAGCACAAGGAGAATTCACTCACTGTCCTTCCAGGTCCCTGGAAACAAGGACTTTGACAGTGAAAGAAACTGACACACTCTCCCTACCTACAGTTTTCTGTCCCTAGAAAAAATGTTTTTTTTAAGCACAATTTAGCACAAGGAGAATTACCTCACTGTCCTTCCAGGTCCCTGGAAACAAGGACTTTGACAGTGAAAGAAACTGACACACTCTCCCTACCTACAGTTTTCTGTCCCTAGAAAAAATGTTTTTTTTAAGCACAATTTAGCACAAGGAGAATTACCTCACTGTCCTTCCAGGTCCCTGGAAACAAGGACTTTGACAGTGAAAGAAACTGACACACTCTCCCTACCTACAGTTTTCTGTCCCTAGAAAAAATGTTTTTTTTAAGCACAATTTAGCACAAGGAGAATTACCTCACTGTCCTTCCAGGTCCCTGGAAACAAGGACTTTGACAGTGAAAGAAACTGACACACTCTCCCTACCTACAGTTTTCTGTCCCTAGAAAAAATGTTTTTTTTAAGCACAATTTAGCACAAGGAGAATTACCTCACTGTCCTTCCAGGTCCCTGGAAACAAGGACTTTGACAGTGAAAGAAACTGACACACTCTCCCTACCTACAGTTTTCTGTCCCTAGAAAAAATGTTTTTTTTAAGCACAATTTAGCACAAGGAGAATTACCTCACTGTCCTTCCAGGTCCCTGGAAACAAGGACTTTGACAGTGAAAGAAACTGACACACTCTCCCTACCTACAGTTTTCTGTCCCTAGAAAAAATGTTTTTTTTAAGCACAATTTAGCACAAGGAGAATTACCTCACTGTCCTTCCAGGTCCCTGGAAACAAGGACTTTGACAGTGAAAGAAACTGACACACTCTCCCTACCTACAGTTTTCTGTCCCTAGAAAAAATGTTTTTTTTAAGCACAATTTAGCACAAGGAGAATTACCTCACTGTCCTTCCAGGTCCCTGGAAACAAGGACTTTGACAGTGAAAGAAACTGACACACTCTCCCTACCTACAGTTTTCTGTCCCTAGAAAAAATGTTTTTTTTAAGCACAATTTAGCACAAGGAGAATTACCTCACTGTCCTTCCAGGTCCCTGGAAACAAGGACTTTGACAGTGAAAGAAACTGACACACTCTCCCTACCTACAGTTTTCTGTCCCTAGAAAAAATGTTTTTTTTAAGCACAATATAGCACAAGGAGAATTCACTCACTGTCCTTCCAGGTCCCTGGAAACAAGGACTTTGACAGTGAAAGAAACTGACACACTCTCCCTACCTACAGTTTTCTGTCCCTAGAAAAAATGTTTTTTTTAAGCACAATTTAGCACAAGGAGAATTACCTCACTGTCCTTCCAGGTCCCTGGAAACAAGGACTTTGACAGTGAAAGAAACTGACACACTCTCCCTACCTACAGTTTTCTGTCCCTAGAAAAAATGTTTTTTTTAAGCACAATTTAGCACAAGGAGAATTACCTCACTGTCCTTCCAGGTCCCTGGAAACAAGGACTTTGACAGTGAAAGAAACTGACACACTCTCCCTACCTACAGTTTTCTGTCCCTAGAAAAAATGTTTTTTTTAAGCACAATTTAGCACAAGGAGAATTACCTCACTGTCCTTCCAGGTCCCTGGAAACAAGGACTTTGACAGTGAAAGAAACTGACACACTCTCCCTACCTACAGTTTTCTGTCCCTAGAAAAAATGTTTTTTTTTAAGCACAATTTAGCACAAGGAGAATTACCTCACTGTCCTTCCAGGTCCCTGGAAACAAGGACTTTGACAGTGAAAGAAACTGACACACTCTCCCTACCTACAGTTTTCTGTCCCTAGAAAATTTTTTTTTTTTAAGCACAATTTAGCACAAGGAGAATTACCTCACTGTCCTTCCAGGTCCCTGGAAACAAGGACTTTGACAGTGAAAGAAACTGACACACTCTCCCTACCTACAGTTTTCTGTCCCTAGAAAAAATGTTTTTTTTAAGCACAATTTAGCACAAGGAGAATTCACTCACTGTCCTTCCAGGTCCCTGGAAACAAGGACTTTGACAGTGAAAGAAACTGACACACTCTCCCTACCTACAGTTTTCTGTCCCTAGAAAAAATGTTTTTTTTAAGCACAATATAGCACAAGCACAAAACACACTGACACTCTCCCTACCTATCCTTCTCTTTCCCTAAACTAAAGGAATCCAGGTTAAGCAAGAAAGAAATAAAAGTCACTGTCCCTGCCTATGCTGCTCTATCCCTGCTCCGGAACACACTACACTAGGCCGCCGTGCTGGCGGCCTTTTATAGTGTGGGGCGTGTACTAAACCCCCTCAGCAATAATTGGCCACAGGCATCCTGCCTGTGGCCAATCATTGCTCTCCTCGCTGCCGGCGCTGTGATTGGCCAAGCATGCGGGGTCACAGTGCATGCTTGGCCAATCACAGCGCCTGGATGACACTGCGATGGCGTAGTGCATTGTGGGCCGTTCGCGTCACTCGAATTTGGCGCGAACGGCCCAAATCGTTCGATCTTCGTCGAACGATCGAACAGCCGATGTTCGAGTCGAACGTATGTTCGACTCGAACACGAAGCTCATCCCTACTTGTCATGCTACCTTGCCATTACAAATCTTGGGACAAGTCGTATAAGTGTGAAAGGGGCCTTAGGGAAATATTGGATAGACCAGGATGGATTTTCAGTTATTTGTGGAAAAAGAAGACTTGTGTTGTTGGGTTGTACCCAGATGTCCAACCACCATGTAATATGTACAACCAGCTAAAATCAAACCCATCAATAATTTAAAACAAAATCCTGCTTAAAGCGGAGTTCCACCCTAAAGTGGAACTTCCGCTCATCTGATTCCTCCCCCCTACGGTGCTACAATTGGCACCTTTCGGGGGGAGGGGGGACAGGATACCTGTCTTTGACAGGTATCCTTTCCCGCTTCCGGGAGTCCGGGGCACTGCCTGTGACGTCACTGCGGGGCTCACTCCTCCCCCGGCCGCCGGGCCAATAGAGAGGAGTGGGGCCTCACACATGCGCAGTAGGGTTCCCGGCGTGAAGCCAAAAGGCTACATTGCCAGGTTCCCTTACCCGCAATGATGGAGGCAGCACCCGACAGCTGATGGGAAACATCAGCTGTGGTGCTGACATCCAGGGACTCCAGGACAGGTAAGTGTCCATTTATTAAAAGCCAGCAGCTGCAGTATGTGTAGCTGCTGGCTTTTAATTTTAATTTTTTTGGGCCGGAACACCGCTTTAAGAGCAGGAAACACATGGTTCTTATTACTTTTGATAAGCAGAAAAGACTCTTTTGCATACCCCTGTAGTCTTGGGTTTTCTTATTTGCAAAATTTCCAATTTCCTGGACTTTAGAGCTATGCCTTGCCCATCCACCATCTATTTACCCAATGAATTGAGTGGCAGGTGTGCAAGGCCTTGTTCTGATATTTAGGCTTAAATTTAAAGACAGGGACATTGCAATCATGATAAAAAGGCCAAAGCCCACACCCTTCAGTAGTCTCTGCTTTGGACAAATCATGTTAGCGCAAGTGTAGAAATGTATGGCTCCATTGACACCTCATCTGTAGGTTGACAGATCCGCCTCTATTACCATTTTGTCCCCATGCTAAAGGATTGGTAGCACGCACGCTCACGCTATTTTTTATGATATATATATATATATATATATATATATATATATATATATATATATATATAGGGGGCAGGCTCATCTGGTATTAGCAGCAATAAACTATGCACAAAAAAGACACCCAGGACATTTTAACAGGTCTGTTTTGCACATTATTCAGCGAGGCAGC
Organism: Rana muscosa; assembly: GCA_029206835.1. Taxonomy (NCBI): domain Eukaryota; kingdom Metazoa; phylum Chordata; class Amphibia; order Anura; family Ranidae; genus Rana; species Rana muscosa. Next base: position 937,553,882 of record CM055118.1, on the reverse strand, counting down.
AAATATACACAAATTTAATGTAGGAGAACTTTGCACAGCAAGTCTTTAGCCTAAAACTAACAAAACAACTGTTTGTCCAAATCACTAACTAAACTCAGGTCAGTTCCTGAATAACAAGGTGCCCATCTAATGTGTTCCTCAAAGCAGTACCTTTTTTTAGTGTTCTGTCAGCAGTCAGTCTTTCCACACAGCAGCAGGCTCTCACAGCAGGGAGAGAGACCTTGGCATCAGTCAGATCACAATTAAAAAGGTGTGTGGGCAGCTTATAATGAGGTCTGGATACCGATAAGATTTGGACCTAAGAATGGAGGCTTTATCCTACCCAAAGCTCTACAAACCTCTGGCGCTTTTGTTTGTATTATTATTCACCAAGGAGAATCCTAGGAACCTCTTAAAAGACACACACACACCATCCACAATCCACAAATGTTAGCAGTTTAAAATGGAGGTTATATAGGTTTCTAGCATTGAACTTGCACCAAATCAATGGTTTGTAAGAGTCCTCTGGAAGAGCTTTTAGAACTTGTGGCAGGACTTTTCTTTAATCTTGCACAGGACTTTTAAAGGGTCACATGGCCAGAAAAATTACATAAATTCTTTAATAAATCCCCCACACTATACTGCAATGAAATATGTGGCGGATTAAAAATAGAGTCAGTGGGAGGAGGAGGTTGGGAGGGAAGAGTGAAGAAAAAGTGATGGATAGAGAGAGAGGAGTAGAGGAAGAAGGAACATGAAGGAAAGAGAAAGCAAATATAACGCCTATCAAAATCCCAGTGGACTACCACTCAGAGTCCAAACCCACCATTTATCCTAGTGGCTCACCATCCTCATCAGATGTGACCCCCACCAACAAAATGTTCTTGCTGCAGTTTCTAGCTGTGCCCATACTGTTACTATGTAAAGTGGAGCAAAACTCCACACAACTTACCTTCGTTCAATGGGCTGATGCCCCTCGCTGGCATCTTTTACCCTGCTTTTTCTGTTTTTTGTGATTTTTCGTATTTTTCATGCACAGGAACATCTAGAGGCTGCAAAGTACTCTAGAGTAAAATCGAGCCACAAGTGCCGCATACAGCTGCCCACTTAAGTAAATGGCTGTACATGACTGTGGCTTCTGCATTGATTTTTACCGACACATTCACATTCAGCGTATCTATCCACATGCAAAAGTTCCATGTGTCCAGGAAACTTGTTGTACATGCCTATGCAAAAGCCATTGGCGCTTACATGAGAACAGTCATTCACTTGTATGGGCAGTAGTATGTGGCACCTGCAGCTCCATGGGTGGGGTAAAGGACCTGGGATTTTATGCTACATTTGTAGCCTTAGGTGTCAATGTAGTATGGGCCTTAACCCCACAGAAAACAACTGGCTTTTTCCTATGTTTTTTGCACTCTAGTAGTAAGCTAAAACATTTAATCTGGTTGCTATGGGCTACAACTCCATTTATTGTTGTGCCATGTTTTATAAATGAGTCATTCCGACAGCTGAACCTTGGATTGTGTCTCAGGGCAGTGCCATTTAGACAAATAAATAATCCTCCACCTCCTTATGATCCTGTATTCTATAGAAAGAAATGAAAATGAGGCAATGTACATCTATTGTTGAAAGCAGTTTGTGGTTTTGAGCTGTTGCTTGGCAGGTATATGACATTCTGTATACATCGTATATAAAAAGTATTTCCGCGCTACTATGAGGTAATAGGTGATAGTGCAACTGCTACTAGACACTGAAAAAGGTAAAAACCATAACCTTATAAGAAATAGAGTATACAAGATAGTGCCGAGCTGTTGTAATTGACTCTAGGTCAATAATTAATATTTCCACATAAATTAGTGTACACAAAGTACTAATATAAACAGTAGAAAGAATAAAGTGCAAATATGCAAAAAAAACCTTATAACGTCAAAATTCTTGAATACAAGCAACAGGTGCAAAAGTGCAAGTGCAGATAATCCAAAGCCTTAATACACTGCTTGTATAAATAAGGTGCCTTGTGTTGCCAGCAAATAAAAGTGCTACGTGATAGGGTGTATAAAATAATCACAATTAATATGAAATATCAAAAAAACAACAACCTTAAAATACAATTAACCAATGATTGCTAAATAAAATACAATGGTGCAGAATGTGACAATAAAGCGTGACAGTATATTGATGTTTCCAGCATCTGCTGTTAAGTGAATGGGTGGCCTCCCCCGATGAAGTCACGTGATCGGTGACGATACGCGTAGGGACACTACAGGCATCGGAGGTGACGTGGACGAGCTCGGCGCTCGTATTTTGTTTTGCATGTATCGATATTTTAAATGTGAGTACGTTTTCATTTGTAAGAATAAAAGGACCCCCTTTGTTTGAACATACTACACTATATTGGGAATTGTTTTATTATTTTTCCCTGCTACAACGTATGTACGCCAATCTGGAGAACACACACCACACAGGGAGGATTTTATGGTAAACACATCCAGGCGCCATACACCCAGGTTCAAGGATCTATCCAGGCAGCACCAGGCTGATCAGTATAGGAATTATACACACGCTGTAACCTCACAGCAGTGAGGTAAGAGGCCACCCATTCACTTAACAGCAAGTTATTCACAGCGTGGAAGCCATAGAAGACAAACACCATTCAGCACTTAATCCCAGCACTCATCACTTCATTTGCCAATTCCAGACTTTTAAATACCATCTTTATGGTTCACGGTTCACTACCTCAGAATATACCAAGTCACCATTCTGCATGGAAATAGCTGCACTCAGCTTATATCAGCTGTATCTGGACTATTTGATATTTTAGTCCTGCACACATCTGCACTGTTTTATTGCTCCAGCAGATGCTGGAAACATCAATATACTGTCACGCTTTATTGTCACATTCTGCACCATTGTATTTTATTTAGCAATCATTGGTTAATTGTATTTTAAGGTTGTTTTTTTTGATATTTCATATTAATTGCGATTATTTTATACACCCTATCACGTAGCACTTTTATTTGCTGGCAAAACAAGGCACCTTATTTATACAAGCAGTGTATTAAGGCTTTGGATTATCTGCACTTGCACTTTTGCACCTGTTGCTTGTATTCAAGAATTTTGACGTTATAAGTTTTTTTTTGCATATTTGCACTTTATTCTTTCTACTGTTTATATTAGTACTTTGTGTACACTAATTTATGTGGAAATATTAATTATTGACCTAGAGTCAATTACAACAGCTCGGCACTATCTTTTATACTCTATTCTGTATACATCATCATCATACCACAAGCTGAGATATTGCACATTCTGCTGATTTGTTGAGAGACTCTGGGGGTTGCAAGTGCCTGTGACACCGCCAATTCAGGAATGCAAGGAAGTAATATTTTTATGTATTGCAATTCCAAAACGATTGTATACTTGGTAACGACCACATGCTGTCAGCTACCTTTTTTTCAACTTTTATGTGTTAGAGCTGATAACTACTGAATTTTGAATGGATTATAAAGTATTGTTTTACATATATGTGATTACTACAAGCTTAATAAGCTTACTGAAAGATATCCTATCAGCTAAACTCCAGGTATGGATTGTAGCATATACAGTATATCTGCAAAGCATTCTGATTTGATGACATGAGGATCAAAACAGGAATGCCTTACATTCGTTGAGAAAAATGTAAGGCGTTTTGTGAATGGTATATAAGGCAGAAAGGATTGGAACAAAAGGTGTTCCAATGGAAGGTCAATGAAGTGATTCACCTACACCTATTAGATCATATCAAAAAGGAGACTTTAATGGTGCACATAACAAAATGTGGAAAAATTCAAAAAGCTCCTGGCAGGGGGCTCGGCCTTCCAGGTAATCTGAATCAAATTAAATACAGTAAAAAGTACAACGTTGTATTAAAAGAACAGATGTAAAGGACCCGCTGCTGAGATACCATTGAAAATTCTGCTAATAAGCCCTGGATATAAACAGTAATCACTGATGTAGACTGAAGAGTTAATCCCACTTAAATAGTGCGGAAATTGTGTTTTTATATACTTTGTTCCGATAGAAAGCTATGAATAAAAATTGCAAATGATAGTGGAAAAGAAACAAGTATTAGCAACAACTCCAAACACGTGGAACAGCACAGAGATCTGTTTGTAATGGATCACAGAGGCAGTCCAGCAATTTTCAAAATAGTGGTCCAATGCAGATGGCTGTAGAATAGTGCTGCAAAACTTTTTAAAGCATTTGAATTTTAATCACAACAAATTGGATTAAAGGCAGTTCACTTGAGCCCAGATTAACTTGGCATTCATTATTTTTCATCCTCCAATCTCACATACTCCCCTGACGATTCTTGCAGATGAATAAACAAATATATGGCCACCTGACAGTATCAAAACTTTTGTGAATGGTACCTGTGCTGAGTGAGTGACCCCCCTATAGTTACTATGCAGCAGGGCAGGAACTGGAAGACAGCGGCGATCGTTGCAGTAGCGGTGACTACTATAGTGATTCTTGACTTTCACAGCAGTACCACAGGTATTAGATATGTATACAGGCTGGACCTGGAGTTTAGCTGATCCTAGCAGGGCAGACACTCTGCACAGTACCTAAAAGACAGAGGCGATCGTTGTAGTAGCAGCAAATACTATAGTAATTCTTGGCTTCCATAGCGGTCCCACAGGTTTGGCATATGCCTGCTTACATTGGTCCAAGCTGGACCAATGTACCTATGCAATAAAATACATAACTAGAATTCAGCTTTAATGTGATAGTAAAGACAATTTGTTTATGTTTTACCTACAGGCAAGCCTATAATAAGTCTTGCCTGTAGGTACTGTAAATATCTCCAAAACGTAAACTGTTTAGGAGATATTTACTTGTGTAGCCACTGGTGATGTCTCCGGCGCATGTGCTCTGAAGCAACGGCATACCAGTGCTGTAAACCAGGGGTCTCCAAACTTTTTAGCCCGAGGGCCACATTGTAGATTTTACAAATATTGGTGGGCGGAAAAAAATATTTATATATAAAATAACGAATAAGATTTAAAGTGGTTGTAAACCGCTTTTGACTACTTCTACCTTCAGGTAAGCCTAGAATAAGGCTTACCTATAGGTAGTGAAAATATTTTCCTAAACGTGTGCCGTTTAGGAGATATTTCACTTGTAGTCCGCCGCAAATGTTACCGGCGCATGGTCAGGGAAGAAACTAAACGAAGTGCCATTTCTTCCCCAGCCTGTGCCGTGAATTGCGGCTCTCGTGCGCATGCGCGGGAGTGACGTCACGCGGCTCCGACGAATCACAGCGCCGGAGTCTGCAGCCCGGAAGGAAGAGGAGACAGAAGATGGAAACTTCCTACTGTGGGGACATCGCTGGATTCTTTTGCAGATAAGTGTCACATAATGGGCTAATATGTGATGCATGTAAACAAAGATAACAAACAAATAACCAAGCTCAACTTACCAACCAATCAGCAACCAACCAAATTCACCTGTCTAACAGTGCGTTAAAAACAGGGGTTTAGTTGCACGCATTTGCAAATACATGCGTAAGCTGCAGGCCTCGTCAAGGCTCCCTGTGTACTGCAGTCCTAACTCTAAAATTTAAAGTATCCTCAGTGGAAGCACATGTATGCTGATGGATAGATAAAGGGCAGATAACTGGAGCGGGCCCACCCTCCTTAAAGGGGCACGAGCACACTAGGCACCCAGCACATGGAAGCAAAGGTGCTAGTGCGTTGCCTGACCACAATGACAACAATACAAAAACAAATGTCACTGCCCCTATCTATGATTCGCCCTTCCAATGCTCCTTGCTGTGAAGACCAGTCATAGATAGGGGCAGTGACATTTGTTTTTGTAATATGCAATGCTTACTAGCCCATTATGCTTTACATTTGCAGGCTGTTCATGTAGCAAAAGAGGAAGTAAACCCCATCAGGGTTTACTTCCTCTTTAAATAATCTCATTATAGCCTTTCCGCTGGTCTGTGTCCCCATCAGAGCCTTTCTGCAAGTCTGTGCCCCTGTCAGAGCCTTCCCGCACATCTGTGTCCCCACCAGAGTATTTCCGCATGTCTGTGTACCATCAGAGTCTCCCCCACATCTGTGTTCCCCATCAGAGTCTCCCCCACATCTGTGTCCCCTATCAGAGTCTCCCCCCACATCTGTGTCCTCTGTTATAAACATTCAAGCCCAGCATATTGCCATTTACATTTGCCAACATCTGCCTCTTACAGTGCTGTCACTGGCTCAATATAGCTCTCCTGCTCCTCCTGGGTCCCGCCCCCTGCTACACAAGGAGGCTGTGTGCGGAAGGATCGCTAATCTAAACAGCTGGCGGGAGCAGTGGCGTAGCTAGCTCTTCTGGCACCCGAGGCTGGACATTTTTTTGCAACCCCTCCCCCCCACTCCCTGCACCACGGCAAAACTGTGGGTGTGGTCAGATTTCATCAACAGTGGGAGGGGCCTAAAGAACCATATGCTTTACTGACTGTGCCACAATTGAATATGTATCAGACAGTACAAACCTCAATACACTTATTTTAATAAAATAAAACTGTTCTATTGCATATCCTTTACTACACACAGCTAACCTTAAAGTGATATTAACCACCTACTGCGGCAGGTTGGCTCTATCACACGAATCACCATCATTGTACGTCGCTTCGTGTAATAGATATAGCAGATGCATGCACCACCAGAGGCATGCCCGCGGCGCTGCCCTGGAGCCCATACACGTGGCCGGTGGATGCGATGTCACCTGCGATCGCTCTACACAGAAGCAGAACGGATCTGCCAGTGTAAACATGGCGTATCCCCATTCTGACAGGTGAGCTGAGAGTTATCGTCTGTTCCTAGTGATTAGAAACGGCGATCTCTCTCCTCCTCCAGTCAGCCCAGCCCCCCATACAGTTAGAAACACCTCCTAGGAAACACATTTAACCCTTTGATCGCCTCTGTTAACCCCTTCCCTGCCAGTGACATTTATGCAGTAATCAGTGCATTTTTATATAAATCTATCCCCTATTTTGTAGACACTATATAACTTTTGCGCAAACCAATCAATATACGCTTATTGCGATTTATTTATTTTTTAACCAAAAATATGTAGAAGAATACATATTGGCCTAAACTGAGGAAGAAATTAGTTTTTGTTTTTTATAGATTTTTTGGGGATATTTATGATAGCAAAAAGTAAAAAATATATATACAGTAGAACCTTGGATTACGAGCATAATCCGTTCCAGGAGAATGCTCGTAATCCAAAGCACTCGCATATCAAAGCGAGTTTCCCCATAGAAGTCAATGGAAACGAAAAAATTTTGTTCCGCATTGACTTCTTGGCATGCAATATCGCATGTGGCCAGAGGTGGGGGGCGCTGGAGAGCCTCGGAAATACTCGGAAAGGCTCAGGGGCAGCTCGGCTGAACTCGGAAAGGCTCAGGAATGGAGTATTTCCGCGTTTTTCCGAGTATTCCTGAGATTGGCTCTGCTTGGCTCCGGCGCTCCCGCACCTCTGGCCAAATGCTCATATTACGAAACGCTCGTTAACCACGTTACTCGCATTTCGAGGTTTCACTGTGTGTGTGTGTGTGTATATATATATATATATTTTTTTTAAATTGTCGCTCTTTTTTTGTTTTATATTCTGCTGACGTCACAGGAATCAGTCCAGGCACTGTGTCATCACGACCATAAAGTCTCTGGATCTGCCAGGTGCCTTGACTGATACGCGTCTCAGGCTCTCAGCGAACCACTGAGAGCCTGGGACGGCCGCTACCCGCCCCTCCACAGCTCAGCGCTTCAGTGAGCGCAGGGGGGTAGAGTCAGCAGCTTTCTGCTCTGGGAGCTGTGAGATCCGAGCCATTGGCAGTGTTCGATCGCTCGGTTCTCAGTGTAGAGGCGGCGGGGGACAGATGCAGCATCGGACTGATGCTGCATCCACCTAGTTTAAGTATGATTCTAGAAAAAAACATACTTTTCTTTTAACATATATTTAATATATTTTTATATTTCAGCATTTCATTATTTCACACTTTATTTCATTTGCAAATAGCCAACACTATTTATTTCTAAAATAACTGCTCAAAAAGAAGAAAAATTAAAAAGTAACTAAGGTTTTGTTGCAAAACACTATCACTAAGAGCCTTGTTTGTTCTTAATATATATATATATATATATACATATATATATATATATATATATATATGTGTGTATATATATATATATATATATATATATATATATATTATATTCTCCTCTATGTCTGTCTGTCTGTATTGGGACACCTGCATTTACACCGGCATGAACTTTAATGGCATCCCAGTCTTAGTCTGTAGGGTTCAATATTGAGCTGGCCCACCCTTTGCAGCTTCAACTCTTCTAGGAAGGCTGTCCACAAGCTTTAGGAGTGAAGCCTCCTACACACGAACAAGTTTCTCGGCAAAAACCAGCAAGAAACTTGCTGGCAGAGATTTTTTGCCAAGAAATTCGTTCGTGTGTATGGTTTCTCGTCAAGAAAAGCGACAAGAATCTCGACGAGAAAATAGAGAACCTGCTCTCTATTTTCTCGTCGAGATTCTCGTCAGCCTGTTTCTCAACGAGAAAATTGTGTGTGTGTACACTTACCTTTTCGCCGGGAAGCCCGCGCATGCTCGAAATGACTTCGACGCATGCGCGGTAGCTTCCTAGGCATAGGTAGGGTGAACCAAGATGGCGGCGACGGCATCAAATGTGACGAGCGCATGCTCGTCGTATTCGATGACGTCACCGCGTTCGCTCCATTCAAAGAACCGCGGGTTCTTTGAAAGGAGCGTGTGTACACTCGGCCGGGACAAGTTTCTTGTCCAAGAATCTCGTCGAAAAAAACGACATCTTTTTTTCGACGAGAATCTCGGCCGTGTGTACGAGGCTTGTGTCTATGGGAATGTTTGACCATTCTTCCAGAAGCGCATTTGTGAGGTCAGACACTAATGTTGGCCGAGAAGGCCTGGCTTGCAGTCTGCGTGCTAATTCATCCCAAATGTGTTCTATCAGGTTGAGGTCAGGACAAGTCAAGTTCCTCCACCCCAAACTCGCTCATCCATGTCTTTATGGACCTTGCTTTGTGCACTAGTCCAAATCATTTGGTAGAGGGGGGATTATGGTGTGGAGTTGTTTTTAAAGGGTTGGGCTTGGCCAGTGAAGATAACTCTTAACCACTTAAGCCCCGGACCATTTTGTAGCTAAAGGACCAGAGGTGTTTTCAGAATTTGGCACTGCGCTGCTTTAACTGGAAATTGTGCGGACATGCAATGTTGTACCCAAACAAAATTTGCGTCCTTTTCTTCCCACAAATAGAGCTTTCTTTTAATGGTATTTGATTGCCTCTGCAATTTTTTTTTTTTTGCGATATAAACGGAAAAAGACTGACATTTTTTAAAAAAAAAAGATATTTTCTACTTTTTGTTATAAGAAAAATCGAATAAACTCAATTTTAGTCATACATTTAGGCCAAAATGTATTCAGCCACATGTCTTTAGTAAAAAAAAAGTCAATAAGCGCATATTTGTTGGTTTGCGCAAAAGTTATAGCATCTACAAACTAGGGTACATTTTCTGGAATTTACACAGCTTTTAATTTATGACTGCCTATCTCATTTCTTGAGGTGCTAAAATGGCAGAGCAGTACAAAACCCCCCCAAATGACCCCATTTTGGAAAGTAGACACCCCAAGGAAATTGCTGAGAGGCATGTTGAGCCCATTGAAAAAAATTTTTTTGTCCCAAGTGATTGAATAATGACTAAAAAAAAAAAAAAATTACAAAAAGTTGTCACTAAATGATATATTGCTCACACATGCCATGGTTATATGTGGAATTACACCCCAAAATACATTTAGCTGCTTCTCCTGAGTACGGGGATACCACATGTGTGGGACTTTTTAGGAGCCTAGCCACGTACGGGCCCCCGAAAACCAAGCACCGCCTTCAGGATTTCTAAGGGCATAAATTTTTGATTTCACTCCTCACTACCTATCACAGTTTCGAAGGCCATAAAATGCCAAAATAGCACAAAACCCCCCCAAATGACCCCATTTTGGAAATTAGACACCCCAAACTTTTTACTGAGAGGCATGTTGAGTCCATGGAATATTTTATATTTTGACACAAGTTGCGGGAATATGACAAACTTTTTTTTTTTGCACAAAGTTGTCACTAAATGATATATTGCTCACACATGCCATGGGCATATGTGAAATTACACCCCAAAATACATTCTGCTGCTTCTCCTGAGTACGGGCATACCACATGTGTGGGACTTTTTTGGAGCCTAGCCGCGTACGGGGCCCCAAAAACCAAGCACCGCCTTCAAAATTTCTAAGGGCATAAATTTTTGATTTCACTCCTCACTACCTATCACTACCTATCACAGTTTTGAAGGCCATAAAATGCCAAGATGGCACAAACCCCCCCAAATGACCCCATTTAGGAAAGTAGACACCTCAAGCTATTTGCTGAGAGGCATGTTAAGCCCATTGAATATTTTTTTTTGTCCCAAATGATTGAATAATGACAAAAAAAATAAAAAATTTACAAAAAGTTGTCACTAAATGATATATTGCTCAAACTTGCCATAGTTATATGTGAAATTACACCCCAAAATACATTCTGCTGCTTCTCCTGAGTACGGGGATACCACATGTGTGGGACTTTTTGGGAGCCTAGCCGCGTACAGGACCCCAAAAACCAAGCAACGCCTTCAAGATTTCTAAGGGCATAAATTTTAAAATTCACTCCTCACTACCTATCACAGTTTTGAAAGACATAAAATGCCAAGATTGCACAAAACCCCCCCAAATGACCCCATTTTGGAAAGTAGACACCCCAAGCTATTTGCTGAGAGGCAGGTTGAGCCCATTGAATATTTTTTTTTTGTCCCAAGTGATTGAATAATGACAAAAAGAAAAAAAAAAAAAAGTACAAAAAGTTGTCACTAAATTATATATTGCTCACACATGCCATGGGCATATGTGAAATTACATCCCAAAATACATTCTGCTGCTTCTCCTGAGTACGGGGATACCACATGTGTGGGACTTTTTGGGAGCCTAGCCGCGTACGGGGCCCCAAAAACCAAGCACCGCCTTCAGGATTTCTAAGGGCGTAAATTTTTTATTTCACTCCTCACTACCTATCACAGTTTTGAAGGCCATAAAATGCCAAGATAGCACAAAACCCCCACAAATGACCCCATTTTGGAAAGTAGACACCCCAAGCTATTTGCTGAGAGGCATGGTGAGTATTTTACAGCTCTTATTTGTTTTTGAAAATGAAGAAAGAACATTTTTTTATTTTTTTTTATTTTTTCAATTTTCAAAATTTTGTGACAAAAAGCGAGATCTGCAAAATACTCAACATACCTCTCAGCAAATAGCTTGGGGTGTCTACTTTCCAAAATTTTGGGGGGGTTTTGTGCCATCTGGGCATTCCATGGCCTCCAAAACTGTGATAGGCAGTGAGGAGTGAAATCAAAAATTTACACCCTTAGAAAGCCTGAAGGCGGTGCTTGGTTTTCGGGGTCCTGTACGTGGCTAGGCTCCCAAAATGTCTCACACATGTGGTATCCCCGTACTCAGGAGAAGCAACAGAATGTATTTTGGGGTGCAATTCCACATATAACCATGGCATGTTTGAGCAATATATAATTTAGTGACAACTTTTTGTACATTTTTTTTTTCTTTTTGTCATTATTCAATCACTTGGGACAAAAAAAAAATATTCAATGGGATCAACATGCCTCTCAGCAAATAGCTTGGGGTGTCTACTTTCCAAAATGTGGTCATTTGGGGGGGTTTGAACTGTCCTGGCATTTTATGCACAACATTAGGAAGCTTATGTCACACATCATCCACTCTTCTAACCACTTGAAGACAAAGCCCTTTCTGACGCTTTTTGTTTACATGAAAACATTTATTTTTTTGCAAGAAAATTACGTTGAACCCCCAAACATTATATATTTTTTTAAGCAAAGGCCCTACAGATTAAAATAGTGGGTGTTGCATTTCTTTTTTCCACACAGTACTTGCGCAGCGATTTTTCAAACGCATTTTTTGGGGAAAAAACACACTTTTTTTATTTTTAAGGCACTAAAACACACTATATTGCCCAAATGTTTGATGAAATAAAAAAGAGGATCTTAGGCCGAGTACATGGATACCAAACACGACATGCTTTAAAATTGCGCACAAACGCGCAGCGGCGACAAACTACATACATTTTTAAAAGCCTTTAAAAGCCTTTACAGGCTACCACATTAGATTTACAGAGAAGGTCTACTGCTAAAATTACTGCCCTCGATCTGACCTTCGCGGTGATACCTCACATGCATGGTGCAATTGCTTTTTACATATGACGCTAGACCGACGCTTGCGTTCGCCTTTGCGCAAGGGCAGGGGGGACAGGGGTGCTTTTTTTTTTATTATTATTTATTTTGCTTTTTTATTTTATTTTTAAACTGTTCCTTCCATTTTTATTTTTTTTTACAATTTTTATTGTTATCTTAGGGAATGTAAATATCCCCTATGATAGCAATAGGTAGTGACAGGTACTCTTTTTTTGAAAAAAAATTGAAAAAAAATGGGGGGTTAGACCCTAGATCTTTCCTCTGCCCTCAAAGCATCTGACCACACGAAGATCGGTGTGATAAAATGCTTTCCCAATTTCCCAATGGCACCGTTTATATTCGGGGGGGGCATTCCCTCCCACTGCTTGTAAAAGCAGTCTAGAGGCTAATTATCTGCTAGGATTGCTTTTACATGAAAGCCGGCCGCTGGCTGAAAAGAATGATACCAAGATGATACCTAAACCCACAGGCATCAATCTGGTATAACCATTCAAAGTCCAGCAACATACCAGTACGTTGCTGGTCCTTGTTGGACATGTATTGTAATCTTTTTTTTCATGCAGCCTGTTGGCTGAACGAAAAAAAGAGATTGATCGGTGGGTATGCCCACCATTAGAATACCTCCCTTCATCCACCCACTTCTAATAATGGGCATACATGCACCATTTATATATGCCGAAGCATGGGGGCATCCTCCCGCAAAAAAGTTATGCCGCGTACACACGGTCGGACTTTTCCACGGGCAGGCCTCTGTCGGAATTTCGTCCGTATGTACGCGGCATAAAAGGTTATGCCGCGTACACACGGTCTGACTTTTCCACGGGCAAGCCTCCGTCGGAATTTCGACCGTATGTACGCGGCATTAGGAGCAAAATCGCTCCTCCGCCCCTGCTGCCCCCATACTTCGGCATATATGCTCTTTTTTTTAACTGTGGTGGTGAATTCACCTCCTACAGCGTTGGAGTCACGGCTTTATGTATCGTGGGAGCAAACGCTGTTCCTGTCAAGATAAATAGATCCGCGCTGCAACTGAATGGCGTACCTGCTAAGCAAATGATGGTTAACATTAAAACAAAGTAACATTACAGTACAACAGTAAGACCTTACCATACCATACCTGCAAACCAAATACCAAAAAAAAACCTAGTAAAAGATAAAACATTTTTTTAACGCAACCTGTGCCTAAAATATATATATGCCGAAGCATGGGGGCATCCTCCCGCAAAAAAGTTATGCCGCGTACACACGGTCGGACTTTTCCACGGGCAAGCCTCTGTCGGAATTTCGACCGTATGTACGCGGCATAAAAGGTTATGCCACGTACACACGGTCTGACTTTTCCACGGGGAAGCCTCCGTCGGAATTTCGACCGTATGTACGCGGCATTAGGAGCAAAATCGCTCCTCCGCCCCTACTGCCCCCATACTTCGGCATATATGCTCTTTTTTTTAACTGTGGTGGTGAAATCACCTTCTACAGCACTGGAGTCACGGCTTTATGTATCGTGGGAGCAAACGCTGTTGCTGTCAAGATAAATAATTCCGCGCTGCAGCTGAATGGCGCACCTGAAAACAAAAAATTACATACCTGAAAAGCAAGCATGATAAAACATTGCAGAATAGAATACAGTATGTTTTTTGTTTTTACGTTTTTTTTTCTTTTTTACACTTTTTTTTGTAACTTTAACAACTGTAATGGTTCGGGTCTCTCAAAATGCGATGGCATCTTGGGAGACCCTGTGTAAGTGTGTCCTATTCTGTGAAATGCTGTACCCTACGCTAAAACTTCACTTTTGAGTGGAAGCGTTGAAAACATTCACCAATGCAAAGACCACGATTGTCAGGACAGAGTGGACAAAAACAACGGGTGTCACGCCTAAATCCGCGCTTGCTACAGACACGACATCTTTTTTGGGGGGTTCGTTGGGTAGGGGTACTCTGGAGGACATACGGATAATGCCTCTCATGCAGCCGGCTTACTGCATTTGGTAGGGGATGGTGAGGTGCAGAACCGCCTGGATACAGGAGTTCTGTGACTATCTCATTCTGGAATTTTAGAAGAGATAAAGTCCCGCCTGAAGCTCTGTATAGCACATGAGCGTTCAGCAAAGCCAATTGGAATAAGGATAGAGACACTTTTTTGTACCAGCGTCTCGCCTTACGGTCAATTAGATATGGCGCCAAGAACTGGTCGTTGAGGTCCACCCCTCCCATATTTTTGTTATATTCGTGGACACAGAGGGGTTTCTCCACAACACCAGTCGCCGTACAAATTTGGACTGTCGTGTCTGCATGAAGGGAGGTAAGAAGGAAAACATTCTTATTGTCCCTCCACTTCATAGCGAGCAAGTTATTACACTTCAAGCAGGCTCTATCCCCCAGCCTAAGACGGGAATCTACAAGCCGCTGGGGAAAGCCCCGGCGATTAGGTCGCACGGTGCCACATGCTCCAATCTGATGATCAAACAAGTGACTAAACAGTGGCACGCTCGTGTAATAATTGTCCACATACAAGTGGTACCCCTTTCCGAATAAGGGTGACACCAAGTTCCACACTATCTTGCCAGCGCTCCCTATGTAATCCAGGCAGTTGACCGGCTCAACCTGACTGTTTTTTCCCTCATAAACCATAAAGCTCCATACATAGCCTGTTGCCCTGTCACAGAACTTATAGAGCTTGACCCCGTATCTGGCACGCTTGCTGGGAAGGTACTGCTTGAAAGACAAGCGGACAGAAAATTTAATCAGGGACTCATAAACGCAGACAACTTGATCGGGAATAAACAAGGCTGCAAAACGTTCGTTGAAGTGGTTTATGAGGGGCCGAATTTTGTAGAGCCGGTCATATTCAGGGTCTCCACGTGGACGACAAAGTTCATTGTCGTTGAAGTGCATGAACCGCAAAATCTGCTCGTATCGTTTCCTGGGCATGGAGGCAGAGAACACGGGCATGTGGTCAATTGGGTGCGTGGACCAATAAGCACGCAATGACGGGAATTTATGTGTGCCCATGTTGAGGGAAAGGCCCAGAAAGGTCTTAAATTCGGAAACCGTAATTGGTTTCCAATCTTTGGCAATGGAAGGCAACTGGGGACTAGCGGCGATGAATTGACCAGCATATAAATTACTCTGGTCCACAATAGAGATCTTCCGTGAAAAACAGCGAATAAAAATCAATTGGCATAAAATCAGCTGTTTCCACCTGAATACCTGGTTGGGCAGTGAATGGGGGAAGTACGGGTTCTGCAGAAGTGGTGGGGACCCAATCAGGATAGGCAAATTCTGCAGGAAGGGCACTATGGACATGACGGACCTGCCTTTGTCTTCTTGGTGGCAGCGGGACACTACTTGTGCTTGCCACCTCGCCAGCTTGAACTGCACTTATGGGACTCGCCACGTCACCACGTGATACTGCAGTGCTGGATGTACGCCCAGGCTGTACTAGGCCGCTGGTGCTTGCCAATTCACCAGAAGGAATAGCGGCGCTAGTACTACTCTGCTCCATGATACGAGAGACCTGTGGTTCTTGCTCCTCATCAACCTCAGAAGATCGGGATCGGGTACGCCTGACCTTAGCAGGGACTTCATCTTCGTCGTCAGAGCTATCTGACATGGAGCCGCTGACTTCACTGTCTTCTACTGGAAGATATTCTGAGCCTGAATCTGACAGATGCGTGACCTCCTCTTCACTATCTGTCATGCTCAGAATCTCGTAGGCCTCTTTACTAGTGTACCTTCGTCTTGCCATTTTGAGCTCTAAATTTAGGGGTACACTAGTAAGATTCACAGGTAAAAAAGCACCTGACTGTCAGCAAATGTATCAAACGCTTCAAGAAAAACTGTTAGCGATCGCAGGTGTGACAGTGGGGTCACTTTGGACACAGGGTGAATAAAAGAAACCCCCGATATGGTCTGTGATAGCCATATTCAAGGCTGTATATACATTGTATATAGATTGGATGTATACTGTATGTGGGGGTTAAGTAATCATTGCTGTGAGGAATTAAGTTGCTTTGCATTCTATTGTTCATTATGACTGGGGAAGGTCTGGTATGAATAGAGATTAAGTCCTTGTGTGTATTGTAAAGTGCCAGACAGACTGGCTGCCAACCCTTTGTGAGAAGATGTGTATTGGGTGGGATCTTTTGAAGCCTAGCAGACGTCAGGATGAGGTGTTGAGTCTTAGGAGGTGTGGGTGGAGCTGGGCCCTTGTTCATGTCAAATCCTGTGTATTGAATTGTGTATAAAGTTACAATGTTTCTCAATAATAAAGTCATTCCTACTACAGAAGAAGACAGAGTGCGTCTCGTTTTCTTCCAGAGGGATCGGCCCCTATGGGAAAGGGTCGTTTAGCTGTGGATATTGGTAGCGAGTGGATGTGTGTCTAGGAGAGGGAACCTCGTAAACGGCGTTATACCCCTTTATATTGGGGGTGCCGTTACATTGGTTGGCAGCAGCGGGATCTTCCCTCCAGTTCCTGGGACACTCCAAACCACCACAGTGAAGGACCAGCTATGCAGCCTGCAGGAAAGTCACACTGAAAGACCTACTTGAGAGCCGAGATGGACCAGAAGAAGGGTGATGCAGGACCCCGGTCAGTTGAAGATTTGTTTCAGCAACGAGTGCGGCAGCGGTTGGCATTATATGGGGCTAACCCATCAGAGACCGCCATACAGGAAGCCATTAAAGGCATTCAGCTGCAGGATGCCCGACAAGAGAGAGAACGAGAGCGACAAAAGAGAGAACTAGAGCGGTAACATGAGTGGAGAATGGCGCAAATACGGCAATCGGGGACAACGCCTAAAGAACCAGCCGCCATGGAAGAGGAATTCGGAAGGAGGTTGCGAGAGATGCAGGGAGGAGAAGCAGGCCATCTTCCCCCCCCCCAACAGTTAACCAGAGCAGATGGTGCGGAGTCCCCAGCAGAAGTGCTGGCAACAGGGCAGAGTGATACCCACCTCTGCCCAGCACCGGAAACCACTGGGGAGTTTCAGGGAGCCGGGGCAGTTGGCCCCTCTCCCCAGCAACAAGCTGAGGTGGTAAAGCTTTTACCCCCAGCTGAATCACTGGCAGCAGGGCAGAATGCTACTGGCCGCTGCACACAACTGCCACTTGAGCGGATATCGGTGGACGGGACTGTGGTCTCCACTCACAGCAACCCAGCAGAAGAGCTGGCAACAGAGCCGAGCGCCACGGGCCTCGGCTCCCAACTAACAGAGGAGGGAGTTCCTGTGGTATTGGATGGGACTTCAGCCCTCACTGACACAACCCCAGAAAATGGTGTGACACTGAGACAGGAGGATGTCAGCCTTGCTTTGCAAGCACTGGGAGATTTTCACCTACCACAAGTGGATGGGACTGCAGTCTCCACTTGTATACCCCAGGGAGGCCGGGCAGTCGACCCAGATCCCCAACAGCATGACGGACTGAGCCCAGTCACCCTGTCTTCTCTCCAGCAGCAGAAAGGACTCCAGGGAGAAGGGCCAGTCCAGGCCTCTCCCCAGCGGTGGGTGTGTTCTCTGAGAGAGGCAGAGGTTGGCTGGGTAAGTGATTCTCTGTTTGGAGCAATTTGTTTGGGGTACTGTGTGGTGTGAGGGGGTTAACTCGGCAGCGGGTGTGTGTGACCCCCGGGATGGGCTCCCCACACAAAACAGGCCCAGCAAACGGAGGTTGTGGTTTTCAAAATCAAAAAAAAGGTGCGGTTTATTTTCTATTTACAGTGACAAAACACAGCAAAGCAAAAGAAACATAACCAAAATAAATCCTGGTCAAGTTGACCTCTGACTAAACATACAGGTTTCCTAACTAACAACTGGGATCAGCCTAGTGCTGTCCTAGTCCCTAAGTCCCTGGTTTTAAATGTCCAAGCAAATAGCCACACAGGCTTTTTCTCACCGCACAAGGGTTCACTCTCCCTAGACAGTCCACACAGGTCTGGTTCCAGGCATGAGCTAACATCTAATGAAGCTGGGAGTTCTTATAGAGGCCTAAATGAGCTGACAAGGTTCAGCTGGTCTCCTCAACTCCCTGTCTGCACGACGCCCAGCCCTCTCCCTAGAGGTATGAGTCATCCATGAGCCCACTAGCCTTATACAACTCTCCACCTAGTTGTATAAGTCGGCGTAAAGCCTGAATCTGGGCGAAATATATCTACCCCCCTGGATGCAACCAGGTGACTTTACCTTCCTGCTGTCACATACCCCCCCCTCTTGTTTTAACCTCGGGGTTGGAACACCAGCAATCAGGCATTCATGTACTCGAGACAAAGCATCCACATTCCCCATTTGAACGCCAGGGCGATGCTTTACTGTGAAGTTGAATTCCTGGAGGGCCAGGAACCACCTATTCACTCTTCTATTTGTTTCCTTGTTTTGAGCCATCCACTTTAACGGAGCGTGATCCGTAACCATGTCAAAGTGCCTACCTAGCAGGTAGTACCGAAGGGAATCTAGAGCCCACTTCACCGCTAAACACTCCTTTTCAACGGTGGCGTAATTTACCTCATGGGACTTCAACTTCCTGCTGAGGTAAATGACTGGGTGCTCTTCCCCGTTCCAGACCTGGGACAATACTGCTCCTAACCCCACATCTGACGCATCACTTTGTACGACAAAGTCTTTAGAGAAGTCGGGTGAGTACAACACTGGCTGGCTACATAAGGCTTGTTTCAAGAATTGGAATGCTGCCTCAGCCTCGGGGGTCCATTTAATCATGACCGACCCTTTCCCCTTCGTCAGGTTGGTTAGGGGCACAGCCTTAGAAGCAAAGTGGGGAATGAATCGCCGATAATACCCAGCGATTCCCAGAAAGGCTCGTACCTGCTTCTTGCTGTTGGGACGTGGCCAACTCTGGATGGCCTCGACTTTGTTGAGTTGGGGTTTTATTACTCCCCTCCCAATGGTGTACCCAAGATATTTGGCCTCCTCCTGCCCAATGGTACACTTCTTGGGGTTAGCCGTAAACCCCGCTTCCCGAACAGAGTCCAGGACTGCTTGCACTTTTGGCAGATGTGAGGCCCAATCTGTGCTATGGACAATTACGTCATCCAGGTAAGCCGCAGCATACTTCCGATGGGGCCTCAGCATCTGGTCCATTTTCCGCTGGAATGTGGCCGGCGCATTCTGTAACCCGAACGGCATTCTTTTATATTGGAACGCCCCGTCTGGGGTTACAAATGCGGTTTTCTCTTTGGCCGACTTGGCCAGGGGGATTTGCCAATACCCTTTTGTGAGGTCAAGAGTCGTCATGTATCGGGCTGTTCCCAGCCGGTCGATCAACTCATCTATACGTGGCATGGGGTAGGTGTCAAATTTTGTAACTTTGTTCAACTGACGAAAATCGTTACAAAATCGCCAGCTCCCATCCGGTTTAGGCACCAACACGATGGGACTAGACCAATCACTTTGGGACTCCTCTATCACCCCTAAGTTCAGCATTTTCTGTACTTCCTCCCGTATTGCCTCCCGTCGAGCCTCTGGGATCCGATAGGGTTTTAACTTCACCCTTTCACCGGGCGGGGTAATGATGTCATGCTCTACCCCAGATGTTTGTCCCGGCAGCTCAGAGAATACCTCCTTGTTGCGAAGCACAAACTCCTTAACCTCCTGTTGTTGGGGTTGTGACAAGGTGGCTGCTATTCCAACCTCAGGAATCACGCAACCAGTTTGAGCTGGTGACCAAGTGTCTGCGACTAGGGACTCTCTATCCCTCCAGGCTTTCAACAGATTAACGTGATAGATCTGTTCGGGCTTTCGCCTTCCTGGTTGTCTGACCTTGTAATTCACTTCGCTCACTTTTTCCATTATCTCGTAGGGGCCTTGCCATTTGGCAAGGAATTTACTTTCAACCGTAGGGACAAGTACCAATATCCTATCCCCCGGGGAAAAGGTACGGGTCTTGGCTCCACGGTTGTACACTCTCTGCTGTGCCAACTGCGCTTGGGCCAAATGTTCCTTCACGATGGGCATTACCTGTGCAATTCGATCTTGCATCAGGGCGACATGCTCAATCACACTCCTGTGGGGAGAACTCTCACTTTCCCAAGTTTCCTTGGCAATATCCAACAGCCCTCTTGGGTGTCTCCCATACAGTAACTCAAAGGGGGAGAATCCCGTAGAGGATTGGGGCACCTCCCTAATAGCAAACATCAAATGAGGAAGTAAACAGTCCCAATCCTTTCCATCTCTATCCACCACTTTCTTCAACATTTGTTTTAGGGTTTTGTTGAATCTTTCAACCAGCCCATCGGTTTGGGGGTGATACACAGACGTACGCAATTGCGTCACTTTGAACAATTTACACAGCTCTTTCATAACCCGGGACATAAAGGGTGTACCTTGGTCCGTAAGCAGTTCTTTACAAATACCCACCCGGCTAAAAACAAGAGATAGCTCTTTGGCTATGGTTTTGGCCGAGGTATTTCGGAGAGGGATCGCTTCTGGATAACGGGTGGCATAGTCCATTATAACTAATATGTACTGGTGCCCCCTAGCGGACTTGATTATAGGACCTACCAAATCCATGGCGATCCTCTCAAACGGGACCTCAATGATGGGTAGAGGGACCAGCGGGCTACGGAAATGTGGCATCGGGGCCAACCTCTGACACACAGGGCAGGAGGAACAATAATTTTCTACGTCCTTCATCACCCCCGGCCAATAGAATCTCTGTAATACCCTCTCTCGGGTTTTCTCTGTCCCCAGATGACCTCCAAGAATGTGCCCATGGGCCAACTCCAACACCAACTTCCTGTAAGGTTTGGGCACCACAAGCTGCTCAACGGTTTCTTCTGCCCTTTTTGCCACCCTATACAGTAGGTCCTTCTCTACGCTGAAGTATGGGTAAGTGCAGGTATTATCTGGGTTCACTAACTCGCCATCTATTTTCACTACGTTTTCCCGTGCCTTTATTAGGGCGGGGTCTTTCAACTGTTCTGTGGCAAAGTTTTCCCTGTGAACCTCAAGATCAGAAAACTCCACAGACGGTAGGTTTTCGTCTGAGGAGGTGGGCTCCTCTCCAGTTTCTTGAGTCTCCCCTGCCAATACTGATAAGGGAAATTCCGGAGAGTCCTCACCACTCTCAGGGGAGTTCTGGCTATCACATTCCTGGTACATAGGGGCACCAGTGAGGGGCTCAGGATCATCCCACAGTTCCCAGAACTTCGGAAAATCCCTTCCCACAATGGCGTCATGCGGTAACTGAGATACTAAGCCCACTGGATGAGAGAGGGTACCTTTGGGGGTCTCGAAACACACTGTAGTCACTGGATACTCTCGGGTGTCCCCATGCACACAAATAACAGCTACCTTGCTATTCCCAGAGACCTCTGTTTTAACTAACTCAGCCTTTATCAGGGTCACAAGGCTACCTGAATCCAGCAATACCACAACATTTCTACCATTAACACACATTTTGCATAAATGTTTCTCAGTTCCTCGAATGGCAGTGCATGCGACTGTCGCACACAGCGACTGACGTCTGCCCGTCAGAAAGTCACACTGCAAGGGTTCCTCCACAACCGGGCAATTGGCTGCAATATGTCCCGCTTGCCGGCAGCGGTAGCAAACGATCCTTCTTGCCGCCTCTTGAGCCGCTGATTTCCCAGGCTGTTCTCGCCAAACTTGGGGTAGAGCTCCCACCCTCTCACTCTCTCCACCCTCACCCCTTGGAATCCTCTTATCCGCCCCTGGGGATGGTCTGGTCTTAGGGTGGAAAGTCCGAGTGTCTCTGGAAGAGGCCGTCAGGTTCTCTGTAGCCAAGTATTTCTCCACACGATCCACAAGACCATCGGCCGTCTCTGGGTCTCCATGGCTTACCCACTTTTGGATGGCAGTAGGAAGAGCTCTCAAAAACCGATCCATTACAACACGTTCCACAATCTTTGGTGCGGACAAAGTCTCTGGCTGTAGCCACTTTCTGCTCAGGTGAATGAGATCATACATTTGAGACCTGGGGGGTTTTCCAAGCTGGAAAGTCCAGTTATGCACACGCTGAGCCCGGACAGCCTGGGTGACACCCAGCCTTGCCAATATTTCAGCTTTTAGCATCACATAGTCTTTTGCTTGGTTAGGCTCTAGGTCATAGTAAGCTTTCTGCGATTCACCAGTTAACAGAGGAGCCACCAGTCCAGCCCACTGCTCCTCAGGCCACTTTTCTCTTTCAGCGGTCCTTTCAAATGTGGTCAAAAATACCTCTGGGTCATCCTCTCCAGTCATTTTTGTCAATAAACGACTCACCCCAAAGGACGCGGTATTAGTGGGACGGCTTTCCTCACTGGTCTGCGGACGTTGCTGCATTACTGCTTCCATCTGTTGTTGTAGTCTCTGCTCTTGCTTCTGCAGCAGGTCTATGAAGCGGGCCTCAGATTGCTGCTGGGCTCGTTGCTGAGCCTCCAGACTCTGTTGCAAAGTTGCGTTTGTCTGCTGCTGGGCTGCAAGGCTCCTTTGCAAACCTGCATTTGTCTGCTGTTGATTGGCATTTGCTAGAGCCAGCTGCTTCAGTATCTCCTCCATGCTGGCTTAAAAAAAAACTGCCACTGGTTCTCCACCAACTGTGAGGGGGTTAACTCGGCAGCGGGTGTGTGTGACCCCCGGGATGGGCTCCCCACACAAAACAGGCCCAGCAAACGGAGGTTGTGGTTTTCAAAATCAAAAAAAAGGTGCGGTTTATTTTCTATTTACAGTGACAAAACACAGCAAAGCAAAAGAAACATAACCAAAATAAATCCTGGTCAAGTTGACCTCTGACTAAACATACAGGTTTCCTAACTAACAACTGGGATCAGCCTAGTGCTGTCCTAGTCCCTAAGTCCCTGGTTTTAAATGTCCAAGCAAATAGCCACACAGGCTTTTTCTCACCGCACAAGGGTTCACTCTCCCTAGACAGTCCACACAGGTCTGGTTCCAGGCATGAGTTAACATCTAATGAAGCTGGGAGTTCTTATAGAGGCCTAAATGAGCTGACAAGGTTCAGCTGGTCTCCTCAACTCCCTGTCTGCACGACGCCCAGCCCTCTCCCTAGAGGTATGAGTCATCCATGAGCCCACTAGCCTTATACAACTCTCCACCTAGTTGTATAAGTCGGCGTAAAGCCTGAATCTGGGCGAAATATATCTACCCCCCTGGATGCAACCAGGTGACTTTACCTTCCTGCTGTCACAGTGGATACCGGCATTGGGGGAATAGAACTATGGACTAACTTCGGAGTCAACCCGTCTGGGGTCCCCTCCTCTGTTAGTCCCCTGCCGAAAGGGGAGATGTGTGACAGTGGGGTCACTTTGGACACAGGGTGAATAAAAGAAACCCCCGATATGGTCTGTGATAGCCATATTCAAGGCTGTATATACATTGTATATAGATTGGATGTATACTGTATGTGGGGGTTAAGTAATCATTGCTGTGAGGAATTAAGTTGTTTTGCATTCTATTGTTCATTATGACTGGGGAAGGTCTGGTATGAATAGAGATTAAGTCCTTGTGTGTATTGTAAAGTGCCAGACAGACTGGCTGCCAACCCTTTGTGAGAAGATGTGTATTGGGTGGGATCTTTTGAAGCCTAGCAGACGTCAGGATGAGGTGTTGAGTCTTAGGAGGTGTGGGTGGAGCTGGGCCCTTGTTCATGTCAAATCCTGTGTATTGAATTGTGTATAAAGTTACAATGTTTCTCAATAATAAAGTCATTCCTACTACAGAAGAAGACAGAGTGCGTCTCGTTTTCTTCCAGAGGGATCGGCCCCTATGGGAAAGGGTCGTTTAGCTGTGGATATTGGTAGCGAGTGGATGTGTGTCTAGGAGAGGGAACATCGTAAACGGCGTTATACCCCTTTATATTGGGGGTGCCGTTACAGCAGGGATCAGGACTGTCTCTGCGAACGCTGCAGTTATGTGTGTTGTGTTTGGTAAGTGACAGTGATCGATCGATACTGCACTTGGGTGGGCTGGGCTGGGCGGAGGGGCTAAACGCAGGTGCTAGCAGGTATCTGGGCTGATCCCGCTAACACTGCGTTTTTGGGAACCCTACACTGCTGGGGACGCTAGTATAGATCTGATCAGATCAGATATTGATCTGTTCAGATACTATACCACTAAGGGAGGTGTATGCTTTGCGCGTGGGTGTTAGCGTTACTGGCACTAACCTAACGCTGCCTGGGGCGACGCAGACCCTCTCTGGCGCTAAAACCTAATTGATATCAGCCGCCGGGCGATCAGGGGGTTAAACCTTTATTGGGTTATATACGGCGGGTGCCCTGATGCTATAAAAAGCAAACTAACCAACCAGCGTCACCCGTAAAACTTATATGGTGATCACTGGTGAAAGGGTTAACTAGGGTCAATCAGGGGGTTAAAACTTGTATTAGGTTATATATGGGGGTACCTGACGCTATATAAAAACCTGAAGGGTAACCTAAATAGCTAACTGGCTAACCAGTGTCACCAGTAAAACTTATACGGTGATCACTGGTGAAAGGGTTAACTCTAGGGGCAATCAGGGGGTTTAAATAATATATGGGGGTACCTGACGCTATAAAAACCTGCGGCGAAACAAAAAATAAATAACTGGCTATCTAGGGCACCGCCGGCACTAAATACAGCGATCGGAAATACGATCGCTTAGTGACGCTGGCGTTAGGGGGTGAAAGGGTTACCTGGGGGGCGATCAAGGGGTTAAACCTTTATTAGGGGGGGTTAGGGGGCTACCCTGGACCTAAAGGGGCCTAAACCTAACTGCCCTGCAACTTTTTACTGTCACAAATGACACTGATTGCAGTGATCAGTAAAAAAATGATCACTGCAAACGGTGCACTGTGACTGGGGGTGATCTGGGGGGTGATTTGGGGGTGACTGGGGGGTGAAAAGTGTGCCTACGTGTACTGGTGTCAGTGGGCTGTTGGTGCACTTACTGTGAGATGTCTTCTCTCCTCGCGCCGGATCGAAAAGACCGCCACGAGGAGAGATGACATCACTTCCTCTGCCTGTGTTTACATTACACAGGCAGAGAGGTTTTCATTCGCCGGGAGCGATCGCAAGGGGGTGGCCGGAATCGAATGGCCGTCCCCTCATCACGGATCGCTCCCGAACAAATAACCACCGCTCACTGTATAGAAGGGGGGTCCGATCAGACCCCCCAACTATACGAAGGCAGCCACGTACCGGCACGTGATTGTGCCTGTCCGTGCCATTCTGCCGACGTATAATTACAGTGGGCGGTCGTTAAGTGGTTAAGGCATCAGCATACCAAGACATTTTGGACAATTTCATGCTCCCAAATTTGTAGGAATTGTTTGGGGATGGCACCTTCCTGTTCCAACATGACTGCGCACCAGTGCACAAAGCCAGGCCTTCTCGTCCAACATCAGTGTCTGACCTCACAAATGCGCTTCTGGAAGAATGGTCAAACATTTCCATAGACACACTCCTAAACCTTGTGGACAGCCTTCCCAGAAGAGTTGAAACTGTTATAGCTGCAAAGGTTGAGCCAACTCAATATTGAACCCTATGAACTAAGACTGGGATGCCATTAAAGCTCGTGTTTGTGTAAAGGCAGGCGTTCGAATACTTTTTGGCAACGTAGTGTATATGTTTTACCTTCTTATCTTGGGTAATGCCAAAGTTATTGGTGAATAAACAGGTCCACAACATAATTGTAAAAATTGCTATGGTCCATAGAGGGTGAACAGGTGTAAGGCAAAGTGGTTAAACAAAACAAACTGTAATGCCTCGTACACACGACCGGTTTTCCCGGCAGGAAAAAACCCAATGCTTTTCCCGACAAGATTCCTCTCAAGCCTGCCTTGCATAAACACGGGCACACAAAAGACCACTGAACTTTTGACTGCCAAAAACGCGGTGACGTCCCAAGGACTATGACGAGCCGACAAAATGACGTTCAATGCTTCCGCGGATGCGTCGAATTGTTTACGAGCATGCACGTTTTTCCCCCTCAGGAAAGCATACACACGACGGGAAAAAGACCGCAGGAAATCCCGGCGGGAAAAAAGAGAACAAGTTCTCATTTTTTTTCCCGCAGTTTTCTCGTCGGGGAAAAACTGCGATGGAGCATACACACGGTCGGTTTTCCCGGCCACTGGTTTCCTACTCTCATAGAATGTGAAATATGGGAAAAGCGTTTACATACACAGCAAATAAAATGAATTAATTGATACACAAAAACACAGGTGAGATCTAAGTGCTATTACACACAGCTCATACCCTATTAGGCTAGGTTCACACGTATGCAAGTTGCGGTAGAGGCCATTTCCTGGTGCATTTTGTGGCACAGTTTGCATTTTTCACGTGCAATTTTTACACTTTTTAATGAGCTTTTGATGTGTTTTGCATTTTTGGGATCTGTTAATGTTGCTAGGCGGAGGTGTCTGTTGTCGTGCAGTAAAATGCATACCACAGCAGTTCCACGGGACATGCTTCCTCCCCACCAACAGGCCGAACCGCCTCCACCTCATTGCTGCCTTCTAGAACAAGACTCGGGTGGAAATGGCACCATTATGGGCATATAAAATGTAGTGACAGCAGTAGGTTTGTTGCGGCCGCTCTGTTGTCTGACACCAGGGTTGGGGGCAAGGTAAGCGCTTGTGTATTGTAATAAGAGAATCTGTTTTTGGTCTTTGTACTACTCTTGTTTTTCTTTGGAACAATCCTATTGATGGAGGACTTTTTTATGACAGGTATAACTGCCTGCACAGCCATTTGGCGAGCTTCTCATTCCAGTGATGTAGTGGAGTTTGCGGTATGTTTTATAATAGTTGGCACTATATCTTGCTGCCCCTGCTTCTTTAGTCTTAGACCATAATGTAGCTGATGTTTGTTATTTATAAAATTGATGAAGGTATACTGTATATTGGCATAACCTCAGTACGAGATACAACATTCAAACATTAGAGGGTTCCACCATCCCTTCATATAATGTCAATGAATTGCTACCAGGGCCATCTTTAATATTAAAAATTTTATTAATGGTGCGCTGTCTCCAATTTTTCCCCGGTATAAAAACCCCAATATTAGACTGTTATTTATAAAGTACAAATGCTAATGTACAAAAAGGCTATAATGATAAAACATAAAAGGTAAACATTTTCATAAATCAATTATACCACATAAAATGCTAAGTGCAATTCTAATCAGTAACACACCCCAGTAATTGTGATAAAAATCATATGTGCATATAACAAGGATATATTTGGAACAATATAGCCATCAAACAAGCACTTAAATATAACCACATGATTATAATAAAGTCCAAATAGTCCTTCTGGGTGCAATAAAAAGTGCTCTTTTGGTATTCTATATGAAATAGATCCCAGATAGTCCACCACTTGACTTCCACCCGAGTGCAGGTACAGACAAACAGGCTGCTTACCAGATCCTATGATCCCTCTGGGTTCAAACACGTTTAGAAACTACCCCCTGTGAGGAAATCTGTAGCTTACTCCCGGCCCGGTTCACAGATGTCTTGATAGTAGGAAGCCAGTGCTCTGACTCCAGTGGATGTATAATTTAAAAGCAAGAAGGAGAACTCATAGTGCAGTAGTGATATGTTTATTCAAACAAAAAAGTATTGCAGTTACAAGTAGATGGAGTATCCAAGGCAAAAAATCGCAACCCACGAACACAGCCGATTCCCTCTATCCGCTTGTGAGTACTGACGTCACACCGCTGGCTCCTGTCCAACGCGTTTCCCCTGGGATTGTCAACTGGGATTGGAGGCTGTTATTGGACATGGGATCCTCCACCGAATCCTCTGAATCTTTTAAAGATTCTGTGGGGGATCCCAAGTGGCCAGACCTTTCTCCATAAGGTCCTTTTGGTTTAAACTACTTCAACATCGGGTTTGTTGTTGGGCCTGGGAGAGGCTTCTTTCCCTATAGTGATTGAAATGCAGACTTGCTTGCCATATATTTTAGCTTGGCCTAGTGAATTGGGGTGGATGTTTTAGTCTAGGACATTGTGAAGCCTAGTGACATGCTCTCCCTTTGGTATGCACACTCTACTTACCTGCTGACCTATCTTTTATATGTTCAAGTGTCAAGTGAATGTATATCTAGATGTATTGTCCTTTTTGTTTGATATTGGAAATGGCTGGCGCATTTGGGATGATATCCCTGACTGATCTTTATTGTAGCAATTCATTGTTGTTAGCACCTCTTCCTCCTGAGGAAGCAGCATACGCGAAACATGTCAAGCTTTATATGAAAGGATGGTGGAACCCTCAACTGTTTGAATGTTGTATCTCGTACTGAGGTTATGCCAATATATACATTCATCAATTTTTGGACCACCACCTCTCTCTAAAAACGGTGCTCAATGCCACTGTTCTTTTAAATGTTGCATTTTATATTATGTACCAATACAATTTTGTAATTCCATGAACTAAGGTTCAAACTCTTTCATGATTTAAATATTAATTGATTTTGGGACGTGGCACTGGTGTATGAGTAGGGTTAATGGGTGTCCATTGTGCCTCCTAATGGTTCACTATTTAATCTATTTCCAATTGGTTACATAGTTGGGTTAAAAGACACACGTCCATCTAGTTCAAACTAAAATAAATAAATACAATCCCATATACCCAATACTTCACCCACAGTTGATCCAGACAAAGGCGAAAAATCCCAGCAAAGCATGATCCAATGTTCTACTGCAGGGGGAAAAAATCCTTCCTGATCCCCCAAGAGTCAATCAGGTTTTCCCTAGATCAACTTTACCTATAAATGTTAGTACCCAGTTATATTCTGTACATTTGGGAAAGAATCTAGGCTTTTTTAAAGCAATCTACTGAGCTGTCCAGAACCACCTCTGGAGGGAGTCTATTCCACATTTTCACAGCTCTTACTGTGCAGAAACCTTTCCGTATTTGGAGATGAAATCTGGGCTGAGATTCCTCTGCTGATGTCAATCTGGAGGAGAGGAGGAGAGAGCTGGCTGGTCATGTGATCACAATCTCGGCTCTTAAATTAGGTATTTACATCATTTATATTTATAAATCATTCACAGAGGGGGACACTGCAGTAGAAGGCAGTGCTGATTGTGTATGGAGAGGAGAGGAGAGGAGAGGTAAACTGACTACACCGTGGTCAGTTTACAGAGGGGTGGGGAAAAACTGTCAGGATCAGCCAGGTTTCCAGGTTTTTAAGGTGTTGCAGGGGGCCAAATGACACAGGACAAGCACGGTCATCTAACATGCTTTAAAGGAGCAGGATCCATTTTTTATTTTTTTGGGGTTAAACGCTTTAATGCTGGTATCTATTGGGGAATTTTTTTGACATACTATATTTATATTCTTTCTGGCTCTCTGTGCTTTCATGTATTTTGATTATTGGTTGAGTCAATGACATCACACCCCATTGTTTGCGCCTTCAGACCGCCATTGATTGCTGCCATTTTCTTGTGTTCTTAACCACTTGCCGACCTGCTCACGCAGATGTACTGCGGCAGGTCGGTACTCCTGTGCAAACTGATGTACCTGTACGTCAGTCCGTAAGTGCAGGATAGCGGGCACGTTAGCGCCACCACCAGTGTGCTCGCCCACAGCAGGAGCGTGCCGGCAATTCCCGCGGACTCTGTCCGCCGGCGGCCTGCGATCATGGCGAGGAGAGGGAGAACTGCCTATGTAAACAAGGCATTTCCCGTTCTGCCTAGTGAAATGACAAGGATCTACTGTCCCCAGTGATCGGGAAGAGTGATCTCTGTCATGTTTCAGAAATCCCTCCCCCCCTACAGTTAGAAAACGCTGAGGGAACATACTTAACCCTATGATCTCCCCCTAGTGTTAACCCCTTCCCTGCCAGTGTCATTTTTACATTGATCAGTGCATTTTTATAACACTGATCAATGTAATAAGGTCACTGGACCCCAAAAAGTGTAATTTGGGGGTCAGATTTGTCCGCCGCAATGTCGCAGTCCCACTAAAAATCGCTGATCGCTGCCATTACCAGTAAAAACAAAAAAATAATAAAAGTCCCTAAATCTTTCCCATAGTTTGTAGACACGATAACTTTTGTGCAAACCAATCAATATACGCCTATTGCAATTTTTTTTAATTTTTTTTTAGCAAAAATATGTAGAAGAATATATATCGGCCTTAACTGATGAATACATTTTTTTGGGATGTGTTTTATAGCAGAAAGTAAAACAAGTTATTTTTTTAATTGTCTGTGTTTTTTTTGTTTTATAGCGCAAAACATAAACCACAGAGGTGATCAAATACCACCAAAAAGCTCTATTTGTGGTAAAAAAAGAACGTCAATTTTGTTTGGGTACAGTGTCGCACGACCGCACAATTGTCAGTTAATGCGATGCAGTGCCGATTCACAAAAAATGCTCTGGTCATTAAGGGGGTAAATCCTTCCGGGGATGAAGTGGTTAAGGAATATGTAAATGAGATTGTTTACAAATATACTTATTTATGTATATCTTATGTGCATTTCTCTAGTTAGGTTATTCTTCTATGAATGCGAGAGAGAATTTGCGAAACATTGACCTTTTTGTTATCTTGAAAACTATACAAAATTTACACTGTATGAGCTATAAAGATGTAACTTCTAGATAGGGATTTTTATCCTTGCTGCTTTTAAATACTATTTTGTAAACATGCAAAGTCCTGTAAATAAATAAAGTGTATTGTCATTTTTACACTAACATAATCCTTGGTACCAGTAAAGTACTGTTTTTTTCACATTCTCTTATCCTTGCTATTACAAATGGGATGTGGTACACCACTTGGGGCAGCAATGATTTATTTTGTCTCTTGTCAGATATATCATATACTGTATATACCGTATTTATCTGCATATAACACGCACAGGCGTATAACACGCATCCTAACTTTAAGAAGGAAGTTTCAGGAAAAAAACTTTACACAGCCCCCTGTGTATAACACACAGGCACAGTTTACCCTCTATTTTCAGGGTAAAAACGTGAGTGTTATACGCCAATAAATACAGTAATTCCAAGAAGAAAGTAGATGCATGCCATGTGACTTGCAATAGGAGCTTCATAGATGTGCCCAGCCTATTGAATTAGGGTGTGCACCCCAAAGCTCAAACATATATGCGGTGTCAGTAGGGCAGTGGATGGTGTCAGTAGACACCGTCATAAGGTCAGAGATTGGTGTCAGTAGAGCAGTGGACGGTGTCATAAGGTCAGAGATTGGTGTCAGTAGGGCAGTGGATGGTGTCAGTAGACACCATCATAAGGTCAGAGATTGGTGTCAGTAGAGCAGTGGACGGTGTCATAAGGTCAGAGATTGGTGTCAGTAGGGCAGTGGATGGTGTCAGTAGACAGTGTCATAAGGTCAGAGATTGGTGTCAGTAGAGCAGTGGACAGTGTCATAAGGTCAGAGATTGGTGTCAGTAGAGCAGTGGATGATGTCATAAGGTCAGAGATTGGTGTCAGTATGGCAGTATCAGTAGTTTTCTTTTTTTTTTTCTTTTTTTTTGCTATTTGTTTAGGAGCCCTGTTAGGGGGCTTTGGTGAAATATCAGGGGTCTAAACAGGGGGAATCTGCTCCAAATGTGGTGATTATAGTGTGCCCAGGTACACCTAGCACACCGTGTGCGCACCATGAGGAGCTTGTTTTTACAGTCATAATGTCCTTGAAGCACAGCCTGCCTTGTAAATTAAACAGTGGAATTTTTGAAAAATGTAAATGAAGCAACAGGGCTATTTATTATCCCGGAATCTGACAAACTCTGCACAATGGGCTGATCATGATTATGTATATACAGTGTTAGAAGGGGCTACACTCCAAAATTGTTTCTAATCCAGGACTGACTGCATATAAATTCTGTTTCTAAGAAATCAATGGAACATAGGTCTTAGGCTGGATTTACACCTATGCAGTTTTAGTGCTTGTTGCATTTTGCAGATTTGCACTACAGTCCATTTAACATGGTTTCCTATGGAACACGTTCTGTAGTGCATATCTGCAAAATGCAAAAAGCACAAAAAATGCATAGATGTGAACCCAGCCTTAGGTGGCAGAAAATAAATGTTATGTGCACAGGTAATGGCCCTACCATCAGCAATGTATAGAATTTTATAGCATATGAAACATCTTCTTTACCTTCCATTTACCATTGTTGGGAAAGCTCTCCATTTACCACAGGCACACACACAAGAGTCTGAATGGTCATGTAAAATGCGCAAGCCAGCACTATTACTCTTAATCTGTGTCTGGTGATGCATTATCCATAGACTTTTGTTTTATTGCTCGTTTTCCATAGATGTGTAATTTGCAGTAGTTTCATTGATAGGTTACTGATTCTTTATTATGCAATTCTATGAAAATATTTTCTGGATAACCTATATTAGGCTCAATTCACAAAGCTAATACACCAGGATAAGGACCCTTTGGCCTCGTACACACGACCGATTTTCTCGGCAAGAACCAGCAAGAAACTTGCTGGCAGAGATGTCTTGCCGAGTAAATCGGTCGTGTGTACGCGGCTATCGGGTTTCTCGTCGAGAAAACCCGACAAGTAACCTCGACGAGAAAATAGAGAACCTGCTCTCTATTTTCTCGTCGAGATTCTCGTCAGCCTGTTTCTCGACGAGAAAAGTGAGTGTGTGTACACTTACCTGACCGCCGGGAAGCCCGCGCATGTTCGAAATGAATTCGACGCATGCGCGGTAGCTTCCTAGGCATACGTAGGGTATACCAAGATGGCGGCGACGGCATCGAATGTGACGAGCGCATGCTCGTCGTAGTCGATGATGTCACAGCGTACGCTCCATTCAAAGAACCGCGGGTTCTTTGAAACGAGCGTGTGTACACTCGGCCGGGACAATTTTCTTGTCCAGGAATCTCGTAGAAAAAAACGACATGTTTTTTTCAACGAGAATCTCGGCCGTGTGTACGAGGCCTTAGTTTCAGAAAGTGATGGCTTTTTTCAGCCGAGACCAGTGAAATATAAAAAGTACAGTCATGTGGCTAAAATAAACTAAGCCTAGTGCTAAATAGTCAATCAAATCAGACAGTACCCAATTATAGCTGGTCAAAAACATGGTTCAGTTTTTTCCCTTCAGCCTATAGGCTGAAGGAAAAAAAACTGAACTGATTCCCCCATGCACCTCAAATGTGTGTCAGGGCAAGAATCAGGGAGATTCTGCTGCTGGCAGGATACACAGATCAGCGCTACAGTTGCTGGTTGAGCAGCTTTTATCCAACAAGGCTGTTGAACAGAAATCGATCTGCCAACTGCAGATTCCTGCTGAGCTTCGATCTATCTATGTCCACCTTTAGACATTATGTGAAGTTGGTGAACTTACCATAATATTAATTACTAGGTGATTCAGCAAGCGGGTCTTTTGTCTTGTCTTTGGTCTTGTACTGTGTTGACTTGCAGTTCCTGTGCTGCCTAAGAGCCGGTTCACACGACTTTGAGCACGACTTTGCGAGGCAACTTGGACACGACTTGAGAGTGAACCACAGCGCGACTTGGAGCGACTTGAAGTCCCCTCCAGGACCGGCTGTCCCCTGTGTTTGGTATGAATCCCCTACGCCGAAAAAACTGCATGGGGTGCCCCCAAAATCCATACCAGACCCTTATCCGAGCACGCAGCCCGGCCGGTCAGGAGAGGGGGTGGGGACGAGCGAGCACCCCCCTCCTGAACCGTACCAGGCCGCATGCCCTCAACAAGGGGGGGTGGGTGCTTTGGGGCAGGGGGGTGCTCTGCGGCCCCCCCGCCCCAAAGCACCCTGCCCCCTTGTTGATGGGGACAAGGGCCTCTTCCCGACAACCCTGGCCGTTGGTTGTCGGGGTCTGCGGGCTGGGGGCTTATCGGAATCCGGAAGCCCCCTGTTGCCATTGTTAATCATGGGCTGTAGAAAACTAAATGGACACAAGGATGGAGGAGGGATTTGCAACTTAATTAAACAAGTTTGTTCTTTCATCTGGGAACTATTGTATGTTATATGTCAAACAAAAAAATGCACACTGTAATTTGTATACCCTTTATATGTTTATATATACCCGTTATGTTTCTAGTAAAACATTTGGTAAATGTATCTACAAATTAAATAAAGTTTTTGTTATTTAGTATATTTCGCCCCCCTGCCCCAGAGCACCAAACCCCCCATGTTGAGGGCATGCGGCCTGGTACGGTTCAGGAGGGAGGGGGGGCCGCTCTCTCGTCCCCCCCTCTTCCCCTGCGGCCTGCCAGGTTGCGTGCTCGGATAAGGGTCTGGTTTGGATTCTGGGGGGGACCCCAACGCCGTTTTTTCGGCGTAGGGGTTCCCCTTCAAATCCAGACCAGACCCAAGGGCCTGGTATGCTCTTGGAGGGGGAACCCATGCCGGTTTTTTATTTAAAATTTGGCCTGGAGTTCCCCCTCAAGAGCAGAACAGCACAAGTCGCATGCCAAAGTCGGATCATGCAAGACTGCGGTCCGACTTTGATCCGACTTCAATGATAGTCAATGGGCTGAAGTCGGATCAAAGTCGGACCGAAGTAGTACAGGGAGCATTTTCAAAGTCGGCCCGACATGTGTCGGACCAGTTAAGACGGCTCCCATAGGGAAACATTGATTTTCACACGTCATGCGACATGAGCTCCCAATGTCGGAGCGTTTGTCGCCCCAGTGTGAACCCGGCCTTACAATTACACGTTTGCTATGAATTGCATTTAATTTTGCACAGATCGAAGGCCTATACTTATATTTGCACATTGTGATGTAGTATAATGCACTACAAATATTTCAACAGCATTTACCATGTAACACTATTGGGTGAAACGCAAAGGCTGCATTGGGCATCTTAATGGATTTGGAAACTGATACAATTGTCTTCAACAATGTTGGAACTGCTTCTAAAATTCAGCTAATTACTTGCTCAGCCCCAGGAATGTGTGCTCATTGAAGTCATGTGACTTGTATTATGTGTAGCTTCATTTAGTTATCAGGACATTTTGTAATATTCATATCAAAGTGACGTCATAAAATATAAACAAAGTTTTGCTAAAATGTGTCCTTAAAGAGGAACTGCAGTCTGCTCACATAATTTGTAATAAAAACATCTTTGCGTATTATTTTATATATACTGTGATTCTGTACTTGCCAAATATGCTGCAGAAACCCCCTCCACTGAGTCTGGCTGCATCAATTTTAACTGTGTAAATCCAGGAAGTGAACATGCAGCAGCTTCAGCTGCCCACAGACACACAGAGGCACACCTCCAGCTCTGCAGCCCTGCGGCACTCATTGGCCCTCTTATGATTCACCCCCCCTCGCTTCCTGGCAAACTCTCACGAGAGTGAGAGAGAGAGAGAGCTGTGCGTGATGTCCTAAGCCTAGGCTAATGACCAGACAAACAGGAAGTGGGCTGTATATAGGGTTTGTGCTGGCAGAAAAAAAAGGTTACTCTTTCGTTCATGGACTGACACAGCTTCCTA
Organism: Rana muscosa; assembly: GCA_029206835.1. NCBI lineage: Eukaryota > Metazoa > Chordata > Amphibia > Anura > Ranidae > Rana > Rana muscosa. Next base: position 937,518,118 of record CM055118.1, on the reverse strand, counting down.
TTGACAAGTGGGTATTATCCTATCTTTAGGAGTGACTAGGCAGAAATAACTTGTAAAAAGTGTTACATCACACCTTCTACAGCACCGCCCAGGGGGCGGACCCTCTGAGTATAATCCCTCTCTCTGCACCTCGCAGATCATTTTTTTTCTGCCTAGTAAGGAGAAGGACATGGCTCCCTTCGGGCCCACTGGTCCGGGGGGATTTTTTTCGACGTTTGTTTTTTTGTTTCCTGCGATCTTCGATCAACTGACGACTGGGTGACAGGCTGGATCCTCTAACCTTGTTGATCCCCCCCAGTTTCGGCCATCGAGCGTGTGCCGACCCTAGCTACGTGCTGGGTTTTCCACAACATGCCCGCCACTCTACGGGTGGCCGGTGAGCCTAATCTCCAGGGCTTGCATCGGACCGCTCAGCTTCGGCTGACCTTACGGCCGAGTCGCAGTAGCCTGGCTGGTGAGCTTACGCTCCAGGGCTTGCATCGGACCGATCAGCTTCGGCTAACCTTATGGCCGAGTCGCAGTAGCCTGTCCGGTGAGCTTGCGCTCCAGGGCATGCATATGATCGTTCCCTAGGGTTCAATCACAGCATGCCTGGCTGACAGTCACCTCCGCGCGCGGATGATAATCTGTCCGGAATGTCTTCCAGCATGATCCATGCAGGAAAGGTAAGTAGCTCCCCTACTTCGGCAGGGTGACTTGGCTGGACATTCCTGGAGAGATAAAGTAAGTGGTTGTGGCCCCTTTCTTTCCTTTCTCCCTGCCTTCCCTCCTCCCTGGGCTCTGAGCTAAGGTTACTGGGGGTCACCTGGGGGGCTCCATCTGGAGCAGGGCTGCGCTGTAGCTGTCGTTTAAAAAATGGCATTTTACTTACCTGTGTGTGCCTTTCTCCCTCCATGCTGTCGGCGGCCATTTTGGGGTGGTCCATGCCTGTTGGCCTCTAGTGACTGTCCGGCGGCCATTTTCTTGTGGTTCGCGCCAATATGTATATATCGCCGCTCGGCGGCCATTTTCTTGTGGTTCGCACCCGCTTTGGCCTCTATCGACTGTTCGGCGGCCATGTTTCTTGTGGTTTACGCCTGTATGTAATTACCGCCGTCCGGCGGCCATTGTGGCCCACGGCCGTTTTTTGCCTCTACTGTCGGCTCAGCGGCCATTTTCTTAGGGCCCACATTGTTTTCAATACGACCGCTTGGCGGCCATTTTGCAGAAGTCTTCGGCCTCTAGGGTGCATTTCACTGGCGCAAATTCACACAGGGAACGCTGATGAGAATCAGACTGACACAGGCAGCGGTGGGATAGCATCACAGGCGGAGCACACGGCAGCGATAGTGGTACCGTTCCAAGGGTGGTGAGTCCTCTGGGAGATCTGCATCTCTGTAGCAGCTAGGAGGGTGGCCTATTGATACCTTGCCTGGAGTCCCTGTGGGTGACAGCGCGTGGGTCAGCATGGCGTCTGAAGCAGACGTTTTTTCCCCTGAAACACCTGAGTTGGCAGCTGGTGCCCCTGGAGGCTTTGTATCAAGGTAGAAGTGGCGCATGGGAACACGGGTTGTAGAAATTACCCCCGTCCCCCGCCATCTTCTGGGGATAATTCTGATGCAGAACCAGGCTCGGCTGTGGCTCATGGCTCGGATTCTGATGCATCAGAGACTGCAGACCGTGACCGTGACAGTGAATGACTCCAAGTCCAGGTCAGCATGCAAAAAGGGCTTTGGTTTCTGATAGGGCTGTGGAAATTAACTATTAATTCCTCGATTAATCGATTAATTGCTTTGATCGATCAAAATTCTTTTGATCGATCAAAATTCGATCAAAATTCTTTGGGCTTGCCGTGTCCATCTGAATGGCTCCTTTGCTGTGCCTTCATATCTGCATGCCTGCAGGACCTTACTATCTGCCACACGCAAGGGCTGTTACATTTCCCTCTATCACTTCCCTCTATCAACCTTGGATTCTACAGCCATCCACTGGGAGTTGTGATAGTTCCCTTCACAGGACATCTACATGCCGACGGACTGATGTTAGCCCCTTCTCATCTGGATTCAGCAGTGGTATCGTTGTACACATTTTTATACCAGTATCATACTTAGATACATGTTTTTATGACTGCTTTTGCTACCATAGATTTTATCTCCAGTGCAATATTTATTTTGTTACCTACTTGAAGACTATAAAAGTTTTAATGCTATTCCCATCAAGCGCTGCCTTTGTGTGTTTTTTGTATCCTGCTATCGATTTTTCCAGTGGTTGGTAGCTGCACTGGGAATCCACCTGCAAGGAGATCAGCTAAAAGTAGTTGGATATCTATGTGCGTTATAATTAATCAAAATTAGTCGATTAATCGATTAAAAAAAAAATCGATTAATCGAACACGATAATTTTAATCAGTAACAGCCCTAGTTTCTGACCTTATCACGGCAATGCGGGATACGCTAAAATGGGAGAATGCTGCTAAAGCAGCAGAGACACCGGTCTCCTTTGGGTTCCGTAAACCGGCCCGCACTGCTAAGGTGTTTCCTTGTGTGTCTTATCTTGATAAGCTCTTGTAGAAGGAGTGGGAAGACCCACTGAGGGTTTTTTGCAGCCCCAAAAATGTTGGGGTGGTTCGGTACCCCTTGAGGAGAGTTCCTGAAAAAATGGACCTCTCCCCCGATAGTGGACCCCCCTGTGTCCAGACTTAACAAGTTACCACGATTCCAGTGGAAGGGGCTCCTGACTTCAGGGACACTCGCTACCTATACACAGTGGGGGGCTCAGCGGTACGTCCAGCATTGGCTGGGGTTTTTCTGATGGCTCAGACACTGACTGAGTACGCAAAAAGGCTACTCCAGGGGTTAAAGACACGGGAGACTACTCCTAAAGAGGTAGCTCTGGCCGACCAGTTGGTACAGGGCCTTGAGTCTGTCTGCGAGTCAGACACGGATACTATTCCCTTGCTGTCTTGAGCCTCAGTTTATGCGGTGGCGTTACGCCGCCTGATCTGGCTAACGTGCTGGTCTGCGGACCAATCTTCCTAGAAGGCCCTGTTGGATCTTCCCTTTTAAGGCGACAGACTTTTGGGGCCTCTCTGGATAACAGATGCCACAGGAGGTAAGAGCACATTGCTTCTGCAATCCAAAAAAGGTAAGGAGCCATGCCATAGGCTAGGGCTCTCCTTCACCGCACACAAGCGATTCTTTCGTCCGCCTAGTGCGGCAAGTAAACTACCCCGGGCCGATAAAGTGCCTGCTGAGGGACAGAAGCATCCCTGGGTTTGCAAGCCCAACCTTGCTTGCCTACCGAACAGATTTTTTTCCCTCTTAACCGCCAGCCTCAGCCGACTTGTCGGGAAGCCCTACATGGGGCGGTTCAAGACCTGCTGATACGCAGGGTGGGCCTTCCTGTCTTGGTACAGGAACGTTTTCAGGGGTCCTACTCAAATCTGTTCGTAGTGCTGAAGAAGGAGGGGGTTCGTCCTGTCTTGGATCTCAGGACCCTCAACTGCTTTGTGAAAGTAAAAAGATTCCGGAAAGGAGTTGGCTCGCCCTGTTGCGCTCCCCTCCATCCAGGGGATTTTCCGGCATCCTTGATCATCAAGGACGCATGCTTGCATGTCTCCATATGCACCAGGCATCAGAGATGTCTGCGTTGGCGGCCGGGGAAGACCACTACCAATGGTGGCTCTCCCCTTTGGCCTGGTATCAGCACCAAGGGTGTTGACCAAGGTGCTTGCCCCGATTCTGGCCCTACTAAGACAGCATGGCTTCGCTATCATGGGCAACTTGGATGATCTTCTGAGGGTCACTTCAGACTTAAATTTAGAAGTAAGCGTGTCTATAACCTGTCATACCCTCCGATACTGGTGGGGTGCTGAACACTCAGAAGTCAGTATTGGTACCGTCCCAACTCCTTGTGTGTCTAGGGTTGATTCTGGACTCCTCAGAGGCGTACGTTTTTTTCTCCCATGGGGAAAGTTACAGACTGCGGTGCGGCAGTTGACATCCCAAAGCTGGGTTGTCATGCCACTTTTGCAGGCGAGTCCTGGGCCTCATGGTAGCCTCCTTTGAGGCGGTACCATAGGCACTATTTCACACGCGAGTGTTACAGAGGTAACTCTGTCCTGAAGGCTCTAGTGCCCTTCATCCCTGGATTATCAAAATCCGGGTGAGCCATCTAATCAGGATCTCCCTAGTTGGTGGCCGACATCAACGGCGGACGCCTGTCTTCCCGGTTGCAGAGGAGTCTGAGGAGCTCAGTCAACCTGGGTCGCTGGACTCCGGAGGAATCCCATTGCAGATCATTGGCCTGAAATCCGGGTGATCTGGCTTTGCCTCTCTACATGGTTTCAGAGGCTACAAGGGCGTCCAGTCAGAATCCAGTCGGACAAAAACCACAGTGGTGGCGTTTGTCCATCCTCAGGGAGGAACAAGCAGCCTTGCTGCAGCATCGGAGGTCGCTCACCTCCTAAGAGGGCTCCCTTACCAGAGGGGAAGCACGCCAGTCGTATATCTTCTGGCTTCTCGACTCAATCGGAAGGTATTGAGGTTTGTGGCCAGGTCAAGAGACCCATGGGCAAACACGACAGATGCGTTGATGGCACTGTGGATCAGCACCGACTAATCTATGCCTTTCCTCCTCGGAAGCTCCTTCCTCATCTGCTTCGCAGACTGGAGGCAGAGAGGATTACAAGGGTCCCAATTGCTCTGAATTGGCCTTGGCGTCCTTGGTACGCCGATCTAGTGCGTCTGGTAGCAGACGCCTTTTGGCATCTACCGTTAAGAAGGACCTGCTGTCGCTAGATCCCATACGCCATCCTGTTTTTACAGTTACTGGCTTGAGGGCTTGGCTTGAGAGCCAGGTGCTAAGAGACGGGGACCTGTCAGACTCGATGATCTCTACCATGAGGAGTGCTCGGAAATCATCCCCTAGGAAGATTACCATCGCACTTGGAAGACCTGCATATCCAATTGTGGCATCTGCGTACTTATTTGGTTCCAGAGTCCTGCTGTTCTTCAGCAGAGAACGGGCCAAAAATTTTACTTAAGTTCAATTAGGGGGCAGGTATCTGCCCTGGCTGTCTTTTTCAACGACCCCTGGTGGCTCACTCTCTAGTGAGAATGTTGTACAGTGGGTTCGGCAGGCGGCCCCTCCGGTCCACCCTCCACTACCTCCTTGGGGCTTGTGTAGCAGACGTCCTTTTGGCGTCTACCACTACGAGAGGACCTGCTGGTGCAGGGTACCATATGCCATCCTGCTTGCAGTCAATGGCTTCAACGGCATGGCCTCTAGGTGTCTCAGAAATCACCTTTTCCGTACATCAGAGAGATTCCCTTGTTGACACTTTCTCAGAAAGTGGTTCTTTTGGTGGCTGGTATGCCAGTAAGGCGGGTTTCTGAGCGGGCAGCCTTGTCATACAAGCCTCCCTATCTGATCTTCCACAAGGATAAGGTGATGCTGTGTCCGCAGCCTTAATTTCTTCCTAAGAAGACCTTCCATTTCAAGGAAGACATGTACTGCCATCCTTTTGTCCTCATCCGTCGAATTCTAAGGAGACGACATTGCATTCCTTGGACGTTGTCCAAACTCTGAGAGAATGCCTGTCTGGTACTGCTACGTTCCAGAGTCCCAAGATGGGCCCAGCGGTCTCGTCGGCCACCGTCTCTAGGTGGATCCGACAGACCGTGATCAGGCTTACGCCATGAAGGGTCAGGCGCCTCCCTTTCCCGGCGCATTCGACCAGGGCAAGATATGCCTCTTGGTTTACATCAGTTAAGATGGTTTTCTGAGCCGGTAGCCTTGTCATGCAAGGCTCCTTATCTGATCTTCCACAAGGATAGGTGGTGCTGCGTCCACAGCCTTTTCTTCCTAGGGTCTTTGACCTTCCATCTCAAGGAAGACATTGTACTACTATCCTTGTGTCTTCATCCGTCGAATCCTAGGAGACGACGTTGTATTTTTTTGGACGCTGGCCGAGCTTTGAGAGCATCTAGCGTCTATTTCACCAGGTGTGTAAGGTGGCGACCTGCTCGTCCATTCACACTTTCACTAAACTTTACAAGTTGATGTGTGTGCATCTTCGGATGCTTCTTCGGCCGCAAGGTATTGCGGCTGTTTAGAGTTGCAACTCCTCTGTTGAGGAGCTCTGTTTTGTTTTGGGGTGAAGTTGTTTTAATGCTGTTCCCACCCCTCATTTTTGACACTGCTTTGGGACGTCCCACTTGTCAATAGGAAGCTGTGTCAGTCCATGAACGAAAGAGTAAATAGGATTTTTTACTCACCGTAAAATCCTTTTCTCTCAGTTCATGAACTGACACAGCACCCACCCCTCGTTTTTAAGTTTGTACTGCTTTTTGACGAACTGATCTGCGAGATGCAAAGAGAGGGATTATACCCAGAGGGTCCACCCCCTGGACGGTGTTGTAGAAGGTGTGATGTAACACTTTTTACAAGTTTTTTTTCTGCCTAGTCACTCCTAAAGATAGGATAATACCCACTAGTCAATAGGAAGCTGTGTCAGTCCATGAACTCAGAGAAAAGGATTTTACGGTGAGTAAAAAATCCTGTTTTTACTATCCAAAGTTAAAACAAGAGCAGAAGATTTAATAGATGAAAAAATTACTGAAGGTCCGCTTCAAATAAAATAACTACATTAAAGTCTTTCTTAACCCTCTCATTAAAATGTTAAATTGTAATGTAATTTCATAGCTCATTTTCAGTATTTCTAAATTCAACTTTTATTAAAATATTAGGTGATGATCCTGCCATATTTTTTCTTGTTCAGGTATTTCCTGTAACACGGTGACAATGATCTGTCTCAGTTTTACAAACTGCATTTTTACTCTAGTCCAAGACTAGAAGCCACAACACCAATGCTCCACAATTGTCACCACGTGGAAGCCCACCCTGAGCAATGACATACAACCACTGTTGCTAAACAATGTTTTAAAAAAAATACTGTATATATGTGTATTTTTTTTTCCCCCCATGATTAATAGATCTAACTGATCTACACTGAAATCTGTTCAGACCATTATTGTTTTTCTTTGTACTGCTCTATCAAATATTAATGATAGTGCTACTAAACCATCTCAATCAGCTAAATATTTTTCACGCTTGGCCTAAATTTCTTTACCTAGATAAACATTTGAAAGGGGAAACGGTGCTACTAATAAATCTTTGGAGATGGGACTGTTGGTATGAGCTACTGCTAAATCACTATTTTCATTTCCAGAATAAGCTTACATATTTTACACATAGTGGATTGCTGATGTTTTGCTGACCACTGCTTTTAGCTCACTATTTACATTCTGGTTTCAGCAGCTCTACTGATCAATTTGCATCCGTTTCCAATAAGCAGTTTGGCCATATGTTATAAAGTGACAAGTCGGTGTACTGGATTGCTCACTAGCACACTGCTGCAGGATGCTTCAGTTAGCAACCCACAGGATTGAGTTATCAAAAGCATTTTTAACATATCAGTTTGCCATCAGTATTATATTTGTAGCTATGCAACATTTGTAAACCCTTCCTCAAATTCATATTAAAAATCTAATTTATGTACTAGGCTAGGCTTTTGGATTTTTCTTCTTCCCTCCATGAGTCATGGGGCTTCCAACGCCATCTCATGGATGTTTTAGACGTTTTCTGTGTCAGGTTTTAGGTTTCCTTGGGATTGCTTTCCCTAATCTGGGATATGCATTGTCCCGATTAGGATTAGGGGCTTTCCCCTTGTTCGGGTACTTCCCGGGCACCACTTTGTCCCCCTATACGGTGCTTTGGGGCATTGGGGTTATATCCCCTATCTATGCCCCACGCACTGAATATAGATTCAATGGCCGTTTTCATCCGACTTTACGTCTGACGTCATTCCGCAATATTTTGCGGATTGCGTCAGCACGCTACATCGATGGCCCTGGATGATCCCTTCACTCGCGACCTACATTGGCATGGTTGGGGGGGTTCCGTCCTGGGGGTGGGTGCTCACGTGGGTTGACTCCGCCTGGATATTGTGGAGCTCTACGTTGCGCCTCGCCATGCCGGGACGCTTTCATCCCATGCATGACGTCACTTCGTCTACCCCCTTGGTGACCTTTGTGACGTCCTTGGGTCACGCCTGGTCATTGCAATGCCACCGTGTGCTTGGGGATGCCTTTCCGCCCTTTGGCTGTTTGTTTGGCTGCCACCTGAGAAGTTTATGTCACGGCCTATCTGGAAAAACCTGGCTTTCCTGGATACTATCCAAATGGTGTAGATGGGGAAATGTCGCCCTTACAGCCCCCGGCATCTTCCTTTTGAATCTCCTATGGACTGCCCATTGGGTCGTGTATGGCGCCAAAGAGTTAGAGCACGTCTCCGGCGAGAGAACAAACACGCTCAGGTGAGTAAAACGGATGCATAGAATGCATTAAGGTGAAAAAACAAAAGGGTTTGCAACCCCTTTAACTGCTTCCCGACCAGCCGCTGCAGTTATACTGCGGCAGGTTGGCTCCCCTGGGCGTGCTGTCTCTAGCAGGTGTGTGTCCCTGGAGCCAATGTGCGATGACCGCCGGGCACACGCGATCGCTCGTGACAGAGCGAGAACCAGGATCTGTGTGTGTAAACACACAAATCCCGGTTCTGTCAGGGGAGAGGAGACAGATTGTGTGTTCCTACTAAGTAGGAACAATGTTCTGTCCTCTTACTCTAGTCAGCCACATCCCCCCCCCACACAAAAGAGAATAGAAAAAAGAGGGCGCACCAGCCTTGTGCATTATCCTTTAATACTTTTTCTTTTAATAAATATATCAAACTACTCACAAGCATGGAAAGAGAACCACAATGTAACAGTCTTTGGCTTTTGACAATCCGTCTACTGGTAGCAGTCTCCAGATCCTAGACAGAGGATGTGCGAACCACTGCTGGCTGATGCGTTTCAAAGGATTACCTTCTTCCTCAGAGGCTCTCTAGGATCTGGAGACTGCTACCAGTAGACGGATTGTCATAAGCCAAAGACTGTTACATTGTGGGTTTCTTTCCATGCTTGTGAGTAGTATTCAATACTTTTTATTTTAATAAATATATCAAAGGATAATGCACAAGGCTGTTACGCCCTCTTTTTTTCCATTCTCTTTTTTGACTGCTAATATACCCCTATACTGGAGGGCAGCAAGGCCTGAGATATTATCCACTCTGAACTTTGGATCGCCTGGTCAACACATTTGTGCGCAAGAGTATTTGTTTTGCTGCTATTCACATCCCCCCACAGAACACACTGAGGGAACACAGTTAACCCCGTAACCGCCCCCTAGTGTTAACCCCTTCCCTGCCAGTGACATTTATACAGTAATCAGTGGCTATTTTTTAGCTCTGATCGCTGTATAAATGTCAATGGTCCCAAGAAAGTGTCAAAAGTGTCCGCTCTGTCCGCCGCAATCCCGATAAAAATCGCAGATCGCCGCCATTACTAGTAAAAAAAATAATAATAAAAATGTAATTTTATGAAAATGCATACCTGGAGGTTGTCTGTACACAGAATGTGTACAGAACGTCCCCCAGAAACATAATATCCTGCTTTGTGTGATTTGGCTTACTAATTTTGCTACAAGTCTGCACTAAGGTACAAGTCAGATTTCAGGCATCCCCTGCAACAAAAATTTCGTTTTTGGTGAGATACTCCCAATAGGAAATCACGTCTAAAGGGATGCAGACCTTGCAAGTTTCCTCATTAGAGCCCTGCAGGAGCAGCAGCTGGTTGATAATTATAAAACCACTCCTACTAGATTTACTTACCACATGGACACAGACAAACGCAAAGGGATTTCTTCAGAATAACAAAAGGTAGGAAACTGCAACAAAGTTTGTTAAAATCCTTGCAATATACTGTACATTGAACACCCAGAAGGGAATGTTCTTTTGCATAACAAAAGTGGAGTTACTCTTTAACTTTACACAGAATACATATTCCTGTCTTTCTCTTCCTCAAAAAGTGTACCTTTTAATCAGATATAAAATGCACAAAGTATACCATATGTGGATTCACGCTGACCATGTGATTAATTTGTCTTGTTTTTGTCCTATTTTGTATCCTAATAAAACTTTAAATAACAAATAAAATAAAAAATAAAACAATATAATTGTTCTGCTCTGCTCTGGTGCCCTCGTAGTGAGCTGCTTGCTGTGGGGGCACTCAACAGGAGGGAGGGTCCAGTAGCACCGAAGAGGGACCGCTAATTGAGGCTAAAAATGGTGTGACAGCAGGAAGGTAAAGTCACCTGGTTGCATCCAGGGGGGTAGATATATTTCGCCCAGATTCAGGCTTTATGCCGACTTATACAACTAGGCGGAGAGTTGTATAAGCCCAGCTAAGGCTAGTGGGCTCATGGATGACTCATACCTCTAGGGAGAGTGTGGGGCGTCGTACAGACAGGGAGTTGATGAGACCAGCTGAAGCTTGTCAGCTCATTTAGGCCTCTATAAGAACTCCCAGCTTCATTAGATGTTAGCTCATGCCTGGAACCAGACCTGTGTGGACTGTCTAGGGAGAGTGAACCCCTGTGCGGTGAGACCAAGCCTGTGTGGCTATTTGCTTGGACATTTAAAACCAGGGACTTAGGGACTAGGACAGCACTAGGCTGATCCCAGTTGTTAGTTAGGAAACCTGTATGTTTAGTTAGAGGTCAAGTTGACCAGGATTTATTTTGTTTATGTTTCTTTTGCTTTGCTGTGTTTTGTCACTGTAAATAGAAAATAAACCGCACCTTTTTGATTTTGAAAACCACAACCTCCGTTTGCTGGGCCTGTTTTTGTGTGGGGAGCCCATCCCGGGGGTCACCCACAACCGCTGCCGAGCTAACCCCCTCACAGTTGGTGGAGAACCAGTGGCAGTTTTTTTTAAGCCAGCATGGAGGAGATACTGAAACAGCTGGCTCTAGCAAATGCCAATCAACAGCAGACAAATGCAGGTTTGCAAAAGAGCCTTGCAGCCCAGCAGCAAGCTCATCAACAGAGCCTTGCAGCCCAGCAGCAAGCTCATCAACAGAGCCTTGCAGCCCAGCAGCAGACAAAACACAGCAAAGCAAAAGAAACATAAACAAAATAAATCCTGGTCAACTTGACCTCTAACTAAACATACAGGTTTCCTAACTAACAACTGGGATCAGCCTAGTGCTGTCCTAGTCCCTAAGTCCCTGGTTTTAAATGTCCAAGCAAATAGCCACACAGGCTTGGTCTCACCGCACAGGGGTTCACTCTCCCTAGACAGTCCACACAGGTCTGGTTCCAGGCATGAGCTAACATCTAATGAAGCTGGGAGTTCTTATAGAGGCCTAAATGAGCTGACAAGCTTCAGCTGGTCTCATCAACTCCCTGTCTGTACGACGCCCCACACTCTCCCTAGAGGTATGAGTCATCCATGAGCCCACTAGCCTTAGCTGGGCTTATACAACTCTCCGCCTAGTTGTATAAGTCGGCGTAAAGCCTGAATCTGGGCGAAATATATCTACCCCCCTGGATGCAACCAGGTGACTTTACCTTCCTGCTGTCACAATGGGCATTGATCAGGCTGCATTGATGAGATGGACTGCATAAGGGCATTGATCAGGCTGCATTGATGAGATGGGCATTGATCAGGATGCAATGATGAGATGGGCTGCAGATGGGAATGGATCAGGCTGCATTGATGAGATGGGCTGCAGATGGGCATTGATCAGGCTGCATTGATGAGATGGGCTGCAGATGGGCATTGATCAGGCTGCATTGATGAGATGGGCTGCAGATGGACATTGATCAGGCTGCATTGATGAGATGGGCTGCAGATGGGCATTGATCAGGCTGCATTGATGAGATGGGCTGCAGATGGGCATTGATCAGGCTGGATTGATGAGATGGACTGCAAATGGGCATTGATCAGGCTGCATTGAGGCTGCAGATGGGCATTGTTCAGGCTGCATTTATGGGAGATTAGGAGGCTGCATTGATGAGCACTGACCCTTATTTTAATTCAAAGTTGTTTATTTAAAAAAAATAAAAAAATCCTGAAAATTTCCTCTTAAAATGGAGGTGCGTGTTATACGCCTGTGTGTGATATTCGCCGATAAATACGGTTACTCAACACCAAGTTCACTATATGGACCACTTGCGCATTTATACATGTTAATCATATCCAACCTTAATCTCCTCTTCTCAAGAGAGAATACTTTAATTTCCTCTCATCTTTCCTCATAGCTAAGCTCCTCCATACCTTATATCGGTTTGGTTGCCCTTCTCTGCACTTTCTTCAGTTCCCCGATATCCGTTTTGTGAACTGGTGCCTGTAACGGCACCCCAAATACAAAAGGGGGTAACGCCGTTTAGATATCTTCCCTCTCCTGGACACAAATTCCCTGTCGATCCTCCACAGCCAGACGACCACTTCCCATAGGAATTAATCCTTCTGGAAGAACGAGACGCACTCTGTATCTTCCTAGCATCGAATATCTTTATTGAGAAAAACATTGTAACTTTTATACCCATCCAATACTGCATTAACCTAAAATGAACAATGGTCCAGCTCCACCCACAACATAACAGACCCAATACACACAAGTATGCAGGTGATTCATCAACATCTCTTCAATTAACCCGTCTGCTGCTAGTTCCACAACCTATAATTATAGGCTTAATTCCCCCAAACCACAATGGACAATAGAATGTAAATCACCACAAACAATGAACAGGTCTTTTAGAAGCTGGGATTAGCATTACACTAGGCAGACAGGTGATTGAGGCTGAACACCTCAGTATCTCTCAATTACCCTGTTGAGTTCAGAAACAGTAAATAGTCCTTTACAGATATCCTTGGGGATATGGTGGATAAATATTACAGACCCATTTTAGGTAGCCCAAGATATATTTCTTAATGTCCATTATTTCCTGGCTCACCCTGTGTCCAAAGTGACCCTCCTGTCACACATCTCCCCTTTCGGCAGGAGACTAACAAAGGAGGTGACCCCAGACGGGTTGACTCCGAAGTTAGTCCATAGGTCCATTCTTCTAATGCCGGTATCCACACAGTACCCCAAATAAATTGCTCCAAACAGAGCATTACTTACCCAGCCAACCTCTGCCTCTCTCAGAGAACATACCCGCCGCTGGGGAGAAGACAGGGTGACTGGGCTCAGTCCGTCATGCTGTTGGGGATCTGAGCCGACTGCCCAGCATCCCTGAGGTATACAAGTGGAGACTGAAGTCCCATCCCCTTGTGGTAGGTGAAAATCCCCCAGTACTTGCAAAGCAAGGTTGACATCCTCCTGTCCCAGTGTCACACCATTTTCTGGGGTTGTGTCAGTGAGGACCGAAGTCCCATCCAGTACCACAGGAACTCCCTCTTCTGTTAGTTGAGAGCAGAGGCCCGCGGCACTCTGCTCTGTTGCCAGCTCTTCCGCTGGGTTGCTGTGAGTGGAGACCGTAGTCCCATCCACTGATATCCGCTCAAGTGGCAGTTGTGTGCAGCGGCCAGTAGCATTCTGCCCTGCTGCCAGTGATTCAGCTGGGGGTAAAAGCTTTACCACCTCAGCTTGTTGCTGGAGAGATGGGCCAACTGCCCCGGCTCCCTGAAACTCCACAGTTGTTTCCGGTGCTGGGCAGAGGTTGCTAGCACTCTGCCCTGTTGCCAGCACTTCTGCTGGGGCCTCCACACCATCTGCTCTGGCTACCTGTTGGGGAGGGAAAAGGGCTGCTTCTCCTCCCTGCATCTCTGAAATCCCCCTGGGAAAGAGGAACCATCACCTTCTCACCTCGGGCCTCCAAAACTGCCACGGGTGGAGAGCAGGGGTCTGTAGTACTTTGTTCTGCTGCCAGTACTTGAGCAGGCGATGCATAAGCCATAACATCCTCTGAACAGTCCCTTAAGTCCATACCTTCTGTCATCTGTGGCTGGGGAGATGAGCCAACTGCCCTAGCTCCCTGGAACTCCATATCATCCACTTCGGCTTTAGGGATGGCAATCTTCAGATTTTCCACTGCCGATTCTTCAGCCAGGCTAGCTCCCTGGAACTCCATATTATCCACTTCGGCTTTAGTGGTGGCAATCTTCAGATTTTCCACTGCCGATTCTTCAGCCAGGCTAGCTCCCTGGAACTCCATATCATCCACTTCGGCTTTAGGGATGGCAATCTTCAGATTTTCCACTGCCGATTCTTCAGCCAGGATTTCATAGTTGTCAACTGGTATTTCCTGATAGTCCCAGGCAAAGGGAGCCCCACCCTGCTGCTGAGCAGAGTCTAGCAGCTGTTTGTAGGCAATCTCCAGCTCCCATTCCTGAACGGCCAGAAACTCCAAATCTTCCTGTGCCCAGTGCCCTTCCTAGACATTCAGTCTTTGCTCTTTGTGCTCCATTATTTCCTCCAAACGCCACTCCCGATCACTCCCAAAGTCAGGGTCCTCGGACAGCCTCCAATACAACAATCCCAGGCCATTATAGTCAAAGCCTTCAGTTGGGCTGTCATCCGCTGACCACTGGCACTCTTGGGCTACATACCACCGGAGGGCTCTGTAGCTCTCGTCCAACCGCATCTCTGCCCGGATCAGCCTGCTTAACTCAGCTGTCCACTCCTGCTTCGGTTGTTCCCCCAATAACAACATTCGTTCTTCATACTGCGACCAGTACCTTACATGGATGGAGGGGAGAACTTTTCCCTGGTGTTGCTGCTCGAGAGCTAGCGCTTTCTTCCAGAGTTCGCAGCGGATTGAATCAGACCATCCCAGCAGGACCTCCTCTGATACTGGTCCTCTATGCCGTATCTGCATCTCTCGCAACCTCCTTCTGAATTCCTTTTCCATGTCGGCTGGTATCTGTATCTCTCCTCTCCTTTAAGTTGGTGCTGCTTCTGTAGGTGTTGTCTCCGATTTCCGCCATTCTCTGCTCATGTTGCCACTCATCCTGCCGCTCGATTTCTCTAATGGCTTCCTGTATGGCGGTCTCTGATGGGCTAGCACCGTACAATGCCAACCGCTGTCGAACTCGTTGCTGAAACAAGTCTTCAACTGACCGGGGTCCTGCCTCACCATCCCTCTGATCCATCTCGGCCAGCTCCCTGATCAAGGTGGCCCCGTTCTTTGTCCCACTGGTCCCTCCACGGCTCTCAAGTAGGTCCATCAGTGTGGCTTTCCTGCAGGCTGCATAGCTGGTCATTCACTGTGGTGGCTTGGAGTGTCCAAGGAACTGGAGGGAAAATCCCACCGCTGCCAACCAATGTAACAGCACCCCAAATACGAAAGGGGGGAAACGCCGTTTAGATCCCTTCCCTCTCCTGGACACAAATTCACTGTCGATCCTCCACAGCCAGACGACCACTTCCCATAGGAATTAATCCTTCTGGAAGAACGAGACGCACTCTGTATCTTCCTAGCATCGAATATCTTTATTGAGAAAAACATTGTAACTTTTATACCCATCCAATACTGCATTAACCTAAAATGAACAATGGTCCAGCTCCACCCACAACATAACAGACCCAATACACACAAGTATGCAGGTGATTCATCAACATCTCTTCAATTAACCCGTCTGCTGCTAGTTCCACAACCTATAATTATAGGCTTAATTCCCCCAAACCACAATGGACAATAGAATGTAAATCACCACAAACAATGAACAGGTCTTTTAGAAGCTGGGATTAGCATTACACTAGGCAGACAGGTGATTGAGGCTGAACACCTCAGTATCTCTCAATTAACCTGTTGAGTTCAGAAACAGTAAATAGTCCTTTACAGATATCCTTGGGGATATGGTGGATAAATATTACAGACCCATTTTAGGTAGCCCAAGATATATTTCTTAATGTCCATTATTTCCTGGCTCACCCTGTGTCCAAAGTGACCCTCCTGTCACAGTGCCAAAAACTGAACTGCATATTACAGATCTTTCTAATGATTTGTACAGGGGCAAAAGTGTGTCTCATTCTCTGGAGTCTATACCTCTTTAACCACCTCGCGCCGGCCGTACAACTATATACGGCCGCGAGGTGGCTCTAAAAATCCGGGAGGCCGTCTTTTTACGGCCTCCGCTTCTTTGGCCACTGGGGGGCGCGCGAGCGCCGCCGGCAGTGCACGCGCACGCCCGGCGCGTCACTGTAATGCCGATGCGCGTGCCTGACGGCCGCGATGTCCGCCAGGCACCCGCGATCGGCGGTTACACAGACAAGGACATGGATCTGTGTGTGTAAACACACAGATCCATGTCCTGTCAGGGAGAGAGGAGACCGATGCTGTGTCCCTTGTACATAGGGACACAGATCGGTCTCCTCCCCCAGTCGGTCCCCTCCCCCCACAGTAAGAATCACCAATAGGGAATACATTTAACCCCTTCCTCGCCCCCTAGTGTTAACCCCTTCCCTGCCAGTCACATTTATACAGTAATCAGTGCATATTTATAGCACTGTTCGCTGTATAAATGTGAATGGTCCCAAAAATGTGTCAAAAGTGTCCGCTGTGTCCGCCATAATGTCGCAGTCACGAAAAAAACACTGATCGCCGCCATTACTAATAAAAAAGTTTTTTTTATAAAAATGCCATAAATCTATCCCCTATTTTGTAAACGCTATAACCTTTGCGCAAACCAATCAATAAACGCCGATTGCGATTTTTTTAACGAAAAAAATGTAGAAGAATACGTATCGGCCTAAACTGAGGAAAAAAAATATTTTATTTTTTTAAATTGGGATATTTATTATAGCAAAAATCAAAAAATATTGTGTTTTTTTTCAAAAGTGTCGCTATTTCTTTGTTTGTAGCGCAAAAAATAAAAACCGCAGAGGTGATCAAACACCACCAAAAGAAAGCTCTATTTGTGGGAAAAAAAGGAAGTCAATTTTTTTTGGGAGCCACGTCACACGACCGCGCAATTGTCATTCAAAGCGTGACAGTGCCGAAAGCTGAAATTTCGCCTGGGCAGGAAGGGGGTATATGTGCCCAGTAAGCAAGTGGTTAATACAAGAAAGTATTTTGGTTGCTTTAGAAACTGCAGCTTATCATTGCATGTTATTATTAAGTCTGTCATCTACCAGAACACCCAGATCCTTTTCCACCATCCTTTTGACTCCCTTGGCTTTCTCTTCCCAGTATTTTTGATGCTTGCATTTTTTTACCCCCAAGTGCATAAATTACAGTTTTTTATATTTTCTATGACAGATTTGACACTTTTAGGTATTAAATGAGTGGGGGTTACGTCACGTAATAAAAAATATACAAATATTTGGCAGGAAAAGTCTATAGCTTACAAAGAACATAACAGTAGAGTGCTTAGAATGTGTACCTTGCATACAGCAGGGTTTTTTTATATAGAAGACTTTAGTTTGATTATAATATTCTGCTGAGTGCTGGATGATTATTATACTGTATGTTCAACACAGAATAACTTGTTTAGAAATGGCATCCATGTCGTCAACAAAGAGCAATTGTTTTGAAGCGTACAGCTACTGCATCCAACAGAGCTAAACACAGGAGAAAAATGACAGAAGATGAGAGGAATTTAATTGTCACCATGAACTGACAGAGTAGGTCTAAAGTGATCTTGCAATTTGCAAACTACTCAATTTTCCTGATTTGAGGTCTAGATATTCAGATCTCAAACAATAGGGTATGTGACATGGCTGTGGCTTTGTAAAACTGTGCACATAAAACTTGTTTCCCAGAACTGGTTTAGATCTCAGAGTGGGTCAACCCACCCAGAGTTGATCATTTTAGATTTGAATAAATGTTGGGCTTAAATCATATTAAATTCCTTAAGCACACTGTACTTTTTTGGGGGAGATCTGTGCACCCAACACCACATTTTTTCCCTGGCTTTTACACCTGAATTTCCCTCTCTAGAATTTCTCAATAATATTACATTGAGGAGAGCGGAACAATAAAAATGGCATCCTTACTTAATAAACTCGCAAGCACTGGTGTCAGAGGATTACAGTTTCAAAGCACCAATAGTGAGAAAGGACACATAGGATGTGATTAATGACACTGCTTAGTGAACATGCCAAGTAGATGTTGAAGGATTTTCTGAGCTATTTCTGAAACTGATCAGCTGTTGTGCAATGGTTAGCTCTGTATATTATAGCAAGACTCACTAACCACTGCAGGCAATAACAGCAGGGAATTACATGTCAGTTTGCAAAGTGTTAGTGTTGTGTAACGGTTTCAGCCAAATGATCAGACCAGTGGTGATGTGCAATTTCTACTTTACTTAACAATGAACTTCAACATAAATTGTACCGGAGATCGTGTGAACAGGGGTATACAGTACAGAACATTAATAAGAATCGTAAAGAAGGAGGATATAACAATTATACTGCCGTTACACTAATGTCCACTAGGTGGCAGCAACGTGTTCTGAGTTCAATCTACAGATAGAATAGAGGGCTAAAGAATCTCACGTGTCCAAGATAGTAATCGTTCGTTCAACCGACTGTGAGCTGAGTGGACCTGCTGCTTGCACAAATTTCACGCTGGCACTGCTTTCTACGGTACTTGCTTCGGTCAGGAGGTTCTGGTGGCTGCAGATAGGGCCAACCCACTTCATAGACAGCTTCCGAAAATGGACTGTGACTGGGGCTTGGAAAGATGCTGCGTGCTCTTGTGCTCACTGCTGTTGGCCCGCACACCAGACTTAACAGGGGAGGACCCAGCACCTGGGAACAGCTCACTTGCCCAGTCACTGCTGTCCCATCAGGCAGGATCTCTCTGAGCACAGGAAGCTGTGTGGAGCTGACATTTATATCCCCCGGGTGTGTCCAGGAGCTCAGAGGATTGTGGGAAGTTGAGTTAAAGGGACCTGCACCAGAATCTGGCCAAAGGCGCATCCCACTACACTAGCAGTATAAAATTACGTTAAAACTGTGCTTTGGACAGGGCCCTTTCCCACTTCTGGCTAATCACAGCAAGAAAAAAAATCAGTAATAAATAAACCCCCAAATGTTCTAAATCTGTGTGATGTTACATGCCATGTGCGCTGCCTAGTGATGTCCTCACCGGTCCTGTAATCTCCAGCGGCGGAGTGGTAATGGCAATAAAATCAGTCAGCCATGGGCCCAGCCTGCAGTGCTGGACCACTGGTCCAGCCTGCAGTGCTGGACCACTGGTCCAGTTGAAAAGGCACCATGGAGAGTCATGTGACGATGTTGTTAGGTAAGAAGAAATTACTTTGGAGGGTTTTGTTAAAAGGGTGGATGAGTGGATGAGTGGGAGCTATTGTCTGGATTTCATTTTTTTCCCCAGAGCTGGGCTTTAACACTCAACAGCTAGTTACTGCATAAAGCTGTTCTGTTTAAGCATTTCAAATAAGAATCTTTTAGGTCTAGGGGCCAGAGTAGATATTTTATCATTGGATCCCCCACAATTATAAGATGCTAATTGGCAGTTTAACTGAAAGCCATGGAGAAATGTTCCATACAATAACTGAAGTTTTACCTAAAACTGAAACCCTAAAAAAGTTAAAGTGTTTCCTGCAATCAAGTACAAAAATATCCATTGCTGTATTTCTATAGAAATGCTGTTTAGCAGTGCCTGCCCTATAGACGTTCAATGCGTAGTTTTAAATCTTGCAGCGCTCCATATCTCAGTTCACGTCTAGTACATGTCCATACCTATTTAAAACTAAGGCCCCATTCACACCTGAACATAACGTTTTCAGGCAGAAAGTCGCGCAATTTTACCGCGATTTTGCGGCGTTTTTTACCACGATTTTGTACAGGTCCAAGGGTTACCAATGTGAAAAGCAGAAAAACGCCCAAATCTGCTCGATTTGCGCGTTTTGGAGTGGAGATGTGAACCATCTCCATAGAGAATAATGGATTTTTTCCCCTCTAGCGTTTTGTAGCTTCAGGCGACAAAACACTCAGGTGTGAATGCAGCCTAAATGTGGTGAGCCAGGGTCTATGTCAGACTGACTATTACCCACTACACACCAGCTGCAGCTCAAGTAGGCATTTAGATGTCCATCTGCAAATGATGTACACACTTTATTGTCAACAGAAAGCCAAAACAGATCTAAGCAAAGTTTTCATAGAAATAAGGTACAGGACATATTATGTCAATATTGGCAAGAAAAAAATAAAAACTTAAAAGAAATTTGCTCTGGGCACCTCGGACTACTGTTCTGGGGGCTGTGGCTTGGCTGGCACTCTGGTACATGTTTGGGAGACTTGTTTGTCTCGGGAGATGGCATCCCTAAATATCCCTACAAAGTATTTTTAAACCTACAACCTTCCTTGTGCACCTTTCAATTCGTTTAAAGTGTTCGTTACCTTATAATTATTTTTCTAAGCTTTTTGTGTCTTCCATGTTTAACATCATATTTGTTTATTAAAGATGTTCTTGCTTTTTCTTATAACACCTGATTGACCCTACCAATTCCCCTTCTTCCTTCCTAAACGGACTATTTTTTTAAGACGCACCAAGGCTTTACAACTACTTTAAACTCATGTCTTTCATCTCAGCTGCTGCTATACAAACCCTAGCGAGAACATGGTAATCTGGAACTCAGAGAGTTGTGCATGTGAAGCAAAACAATTTAATGGTAGTGAAAATCTGGCAGCTATCCTACATGACAAAGCCAAAACATGATGTAAAATGATTTGGAACCTGTGAATATTTAAAGCGTTACCCTAAAAAGAAAAAAAGATCCTGTTCCTTTAAAGCATGTTATACAGCACAGTGCTTGTGCTGTGTAATTTCGCCATTTGTATCACCTAAAATATCTGTCTGATCCTGCCTGATTCGGCCACCCCCCCTGTAAAGTGACCACAGTTTATCATGGCTGCTGAGCCCTGACAGTTTACGTGCCTCCGTCATCCGCAGCTCTCCTGTCCTCCTCTGTCCTCTCCCCCCCTCCCTTCCTGCCTGTCAGCTCCTGTATGTGTGTGTGTAAGCAGCCCCTCCCCTCCTGCCATTATTTGTAGTAATTTAAACTTTAAAAAAATGTACTGCCAGACCCTCTCTCTTGTATCCAGCTTTAACATGCAGTGTAAGTGTTTGTGGAAAACAAAGCTTCTAAATACTTTTTTTGCAGATATTTTTAGGCCGGTCACGTGACTGCCGGCCGTTCTCTACCCCCATCTAAGGGCTACAGTACAGTGGTCACGTGACATCTGCCGGAGATCTTGGCCTCTCCCACTGTAGCCCTAGATCAGAGTAGGAGAGCAGAGAGTTTTAGAAGCTTAGTTTTCAACAAACACATACACCTCGTTTTATAGCTGGATACAAGAGAGGGGCTGGTAGCGTAATGTAATGTAACGTTACAAACACTTGAACAAGAAAATTTCCTCAATGTTAAATATTTTTTTTAAGCTGATGTAGCACCCTCGTCCCAAAAATGGGGTACAGGTACATTTAGTTGTGCTGGGTGGTAGCCAGCCTGGCTAATTTGCAGTGTTTAGTGGTCAAATGGCTTTCTTCCTAATCTTGTTTAGCTGTGGTTTCTCCCTTTTGTCAGTAGGTGGTGCTGTTGCCTTTGACATTAGCGTGATGAGCTACAGTAAATTCAGGTTATGAATAAACATACCTTTCTCAGCCAATCAGACTGGCTGCTATGAATGCTGGGAGAAACTATTTATTTGGAAGAAATCAGGTGATCTGGGTCTTCCCTACCCAGACTGCAGCCTGGGTGGCTGTGTGTGGAACAGCTCCTCCTGAGTAGGCCTAAAGCCTGAGGCCTAGCCATGTGCTCAAGGTTCTGCAAGGAAGAGCTGACTCACTACTTGGAAGAATGAAGGAAAGGACGTAGACCTGAGATGAAGTACCAGAGGTGACTCTTGCATGGACTGAGGACCCATGGAGAGCCTGGGAAAGCATCAAGATGGAATCGTCCATAAAGTTCCTGCACCTTCTATGAGTTAAGTTCAGTTACTATAGGAGACAGCCTATTCTACAAAGTACAGATGTGCTGGTTCAGCTCAGTGTTAATTTAGTCGACTAAAACATTTTAGTCGACTAAATGAATACTATTTTAGCCGACTAAAATACGACTAAAACTAAAACAATTGAGATGACTAAAATACGACTAAAAATAAAATGGCATTTTAGTCAAAAGACTAAAATGGGACTAAAACTAAAATGCCACTTTAGTCAAAAGACTTAGACTAAAACTAAATTGAAATTTTACTTCAAAATTAACACTGGTCTGTAGTGCATGTTCATACCTCAATACCATAAATAATAACATATTCGAGTCTTCACTCCAGCAGTATATAATGAGTTTGGAAGTTGTAGAGAAATGTTACCTAATGCATTACAATTTAATTACACCCATTAGATTTTAGACGACTAAAATTCGTTTTAGTTAACTAAAATGTACTGGAGATTTTAGTAGACTAAAACGTACAACATTTTAGTCGACTAAAATCTACTGGAGATTTAGTCGACTAAATATGACTAAAACGAAAGCAATTGCAGAAGACTAAAATGGGACTAAAACTAAAATGTCATTTTAGTCCTAAGACTAAAACTAAATTGAAATTTGCTGCCAAAATTAACACTGGTTCAGCTTAAAGGCTCTTTTCATGTACTGCTGTCTACCTTATCTCACCTTTTTGTCTAAGGAGTCTGCCAATCTCCCTGTCTGCTGATCATTATTATTTTTGACTAAGGGTGTCCTGTGCCCTATCCCCTCTCTCCAACATTTTTCCTGTTTGTGAGAAATTACCTTCTGTTTGTTCAAGCATAAAAGTGACTGGCGCCCAATTTCTATCTTGTTCATCACCCACCATGCCTAGTAACCTGAACCCTGAGGATGTATGTCAGCCCTTCCCGCCTAAGGGAGTCACCAGCAGAACCCCCAGAAATTTGGGGTAGGCACTACACTAAGATAAATACGAGACAGTGTACAATCAACAAACAAAGGCAACTAAAAACACATGGCTATACACTCTCATAGCTAACAAGTTAACTATAATCAAGCAGTCAGCAACAAGATTTTTAATACTTTGAGCAGCATATTAGAAAACAAGTACAGTGGAACCTTGGATTACGAACATAATCCGTTCCAGGAGAATGCTCATAATC
The DNA here is from genome assembly GCA_029206835.1 of Rana muscosa. Taxonomy (NCBI): domain Eukaryota; kingdom Metazoa; phylum Chordata; class Amphibia; order Anura; family Ranidae; genus Rana; species Rana muscosa. The sequence goes on along the minus strand of CM055118.1, from coordinate 937,495,132 downwards.
CAAAGTACTCGCATATCAAAGCGAGTTTCCCTATTGAAGTAAATGGAAATAAAAATAATTTGTTCCGCATTGACATCAATGCCATGCAATACCGCATGCGGCCAGAAGGGGGGGGGGCGCCGGAGAGCCTCGGAAACATCCGGAAAGGCCCGAGGACAGTTCGGCTGACCTCGGTAAACCTCGGAAAGACTTCATGAGCTGTCCTCGGGCCTTTCCGTGCATTGCCGAATCCTGCTTTGGCCTGAATCCTGCTCGTTTTGCGAGACAACACTCGCAAACCGAGTTAGGATTTTTAGAAATACAGTGCTCGTATTGCGAAACGCTCGTTAACAGCGTTACTCGCAATCCGAGGTTCCACTGTATTAAAAAGGAGGTAACCCCATGTAAAGAGGAGAACTGCGCTTAACAGCTCAGAGGTAGAACTAGTTTGGGGAAACTTTAACGAGATACTATGGATGATTTATTATTTTAAATTCAGTTAAATCGAGGCTTTGCTCTGTATGTAGGAGCTTGAACAAGTCCAATTCCTTACCCTGACCTTTCATTCCCTGTTGCTTATTTGTTTGCTTTCTTTAATTCACAAAATCATTTCTGAATGCTCAGCAATTGGAGGAGTGTCCCCTGGATAGGAGCTTCCCCCATTATTTTGTTTAAAAAGCCTGAGGAACAGTTTATTCTAGTTATTGTTAGTTCATTGAAAGATCATGTACCAATGGAGCCCTGGCCAAAAGGAATTCACATTTCAACTGAAGTGAGGCTTTATACAGTATACTTTTTTAAATTTTTCAAGATACGTACATTACAATTTGCTTATTAAAAATATACTGCAGCTCTTATACGATGAATAGTAGGACACGACCTCTTGGATTTCATAAGGTATTTAATAGGATTTGAGTCTTTTCTTATTTCTAAACCATTTGTTACTGTGTTTATGCATTCTATAGGTCACAATGAATTTTATTTTCACCCTATCTTTTATTTTTATTTACTATACATGGCATGGCGTTGTTAATTAAAAATTAGTAGCCATAACTGAAGTCCTATAAAAGTCTATATATATTAGTCTCAAGTTGTGAGCAGTTTAGGTGAAATGAAGCCGAGAAGCCATTAGCCAAGAAACAGAATTAAAACAAGCACATAGGGGCTGCTTATCTGTTTAACTACGTAATAAACTGCTCTAATCCCCAAAATGACCATATGTTTGATCTGGACATACGTAAACTATTTCACCATATGTGTTTAGAACATTTTAGCAGCTACTAAGAAGGGATTTGCTATTACAAATGAAGACACTGAATATACTACTTTAGGCAAACTGGTACTTTTCCCACGCTAGGCAAAGGAACACGTTCTCTGCAAAACAAGTATCATACGTTGATAGTGCTTACCTTCCCTGCACTCTCTTTCGATGATATGATCTGCCACCAGAGCTTATGAAATACCTAATCCTTCCGGGTATAGGGAACATATGAAACTCGCCCTCCCTCCCCACTATTCAGTGCACTCCAGGCCTAAGGCCCCTTTCACACGGGGGGATAGAATTCAGCTTTTAGCTGCGGATAAATCAAGTTATCTACCGAAGCTAAACCCAGACAATGCTTTCCTATGTCCCCATTCACACACTGCGTTTAGCAATGGTTTCGTTACATGGGGTTTGGTGCGGTTAGAAAAAATTTATTTGACTGCGTCCAGGAACTATTTATTGCAGCTATCTGCAGCTATCTGCAGGTAATCGTAATGTACTATTTCACCTGCAGATAGCAGCGGCAACAAGGAAAGAAAAACATTTGGAAGCACATCAGAAATGGCAAGAATGTTCCAACGCAGCTAAACACAGCCGCACGTAAACGCAGCTAATCGCAATGTACAACTGCAGGTGAATGCTGTGCCAGGATTCTCTGAATTTCAAAATAACAAAACATGCTTTTAACTGCGGCAGAACAGCCGCCCGTGTGAAAGGGGCCTAAGTGCTTTTACATTGGAAGAGCATGCTAAGGCATGTGCAGGAGGAGGTCCCGACATCAGATTGAGGTGGTATGTGAGCTTGAGGAAGATACTGTATGTAGTCACCTTGTGTTGCCTGTGTGCACTACATCTGTTACTTTGCATAGGTAATGTCAGTGTACGTACCTTGCCGGGCGCGTCGGTGGTCGCTTCGGTGTGCGTTCGCGTGCGCCGATGCGCGCTGTGGTTTTGCATGTTTCCATCTGCGCTGGTACACTTCCTGGATCGCGGGTGCGCGTGCCTGTGCACGCCGGTGCGTGCGGGTGCATGTGCGCGCATTGCGGGTGCGTGCACGCGCGCGCCGTGCGCGCGCCCGCGCACGCCGGTTTGCTTATTTAAACTACTGGAACACTTCAGACCAGTGCTGTCTGATCTGCAGTCCCCTGTGTATCCTGCTCCTGTTGTTCGCCTGGAATCCGACCTTCTGACCACCCGGCTTGTTACTGGACTTTCCTTGCTATCTGCCTGCACCCGACCTCGGCCTGTCTTTGACCCTGAACCTGCCTACCCCGCTGTGCCACATTGCCCGAACGTTGCCGAACCCTGCCTGTCTGACCGCCCCTTCTGCTTCTGCCCCGCTACGCTGCTCGGTATACCGGCCTGCCTACCTACCTGCCTGCAGCCCGCCTGGCTCGCTACCCTTCTGAACCCAGGACCCGGAGCCGCTCTCTTGAACCACTCTCAGGCTCTCTTACCCTTCCGCACTCCCGTGCCTCCTGTCTGCACTACCAGGGGCCCGTGAGTCGGATCCGTACGGGTGACCTCTCTCTGCTCCAACGGACTCGCTGATCAGGTGCGTATCCCCTGACAGTATCAGACAGCCATGTCCGAGTCCGAGCAGGGGAGGGATCCCATGGAGGAATTATGCCGACACCTGAACGGGCTGACGCAAGCCGTGAAAGACCTCCAAGCCGGCTATACCAGGTTGGAGGAAAGAGTTCAAGTCCTGTCCTCGCCTGCCAGCCCGCAAGGCACCACATCCACGGGATACCCGGCTACACCCTCCGTCGTCATGCTTCCTCCGGAACCCAGGGTCCCTACACCCGAGAAGTTTGCGGGCAATCGCAGCAAATACCGAGCGTTCCGCAACGCTTGCGAGCTTTTCTTCGCCCTACAACCCCGCACTTTTTCCCTGGAAGCAACCAAAGTGGGCTTCGTCATCTCCCTACTGACCGACGAGCCGCAGGCCTGGGCTCACCGCCTTCTAGAGCAGAAAGATGCCTCCTTGGAGACCCTTGCCACGTTCTTTGCCGCGATGTCTCAACTCTATGAGGATCCGCAACAAGCGGCTACTGCAGAGTCTGTTCTCCACTCCCTCCTACAAGGTCGCAGAGCGGCCGAGGATTACGCGGCAGAATTCAAACGTTGGAGCTCTGACACAGAGTGGAATGACGCTGCTTTGCGCTACCAATTCCGGATGGGCCTGTCGGATCAGCTCAAGGACGAGCTAGCACGTGTCGGAGTTCCTCAAACCCTGGACAAGTTAATAGATCTGGCAATTCAGATAGACCGACGCCTGAGAGAGCGTCGCTCCGAGAGGACCTCCAGTCAGCCCCAACCCACCTGGTTGCTCCCCAAGGTCTCAAACCCGGCCCGTCTTGCACCTCCGGCGCCCCCGTTTCCGGCGTTAGATGACCCAGAACCCATGCAACTGGGCTTACTGCGCCCATCGCTCTCTCCCGAAGAACGCCAGCATAGGCGTAGTAACAATCTGTGCATGTATTGTGGCGAACCGGGACACTACGTGAGATCCTGTCCGGCTAAGATGCGTAAGTGCCTGCCTGTCTCTTCTACTTGTGCCTCTTTGTTGCCTAATCCAACTTCTCACTTGGCTCTTTCCATTTCTTTACAGCTCCCCGGAAGGACTTCCGCAATCCAAGTACCCGCCATAATTGATTCGGGGGCATGCAGCTGCTTTATTGATTTGACATTTGCTGCCAGTCATCACATTCCCCTGCAGCCGAAACCCCGAGGACTTGCAGTACATCTCGCTGATGGCTCTATTATCAAATCCGGCCCCGTCACTCAGGAAACCGTCCCTTTGATGGCCTCGGTGGCAACCCACCATCAGGAGTTCCTAAGTCTGGATGCCATCTCCTCTCCGCTATTCCCCGTCATTCTGGGGATGCCCTGGCTGCAAGCCCATAACCCCGACATTGACTGGGCTACAGGGAGAGTTAAATTCCTCTCTGATTATTGCCTGCAACACTGCCTGCAACAAGTCTCTTCCGACCACCCTCACCTGCTCTGTCTGGGCACAGACCCTGACCTTCAGAAAACCATCCCTGAGCCCTATCACGATTTTCTGGACGTGTTCAGTAAGAAGGGAGCAGAAACCCTTCCTCCTCACAGACCATATGATTGCCCTATAGAACTTTTGCCTGGGACCGAAGTACCTTTTGGGAGGATCTTCCCGCTGACTGAGCAGGAATTGGGTACCTTGAAAGTCTACATTGACGACAACCTAAAGAAAGGGTTCATCCGCCCGTCCACCTCACCTGCAGGTGCGGGTATCTTTTTCGTTGAAAAAAAGGACCATTCCCTACGCCCCTGTATTGATTATCGGCAGTTGAACAGGATTACCATTAAAAACCGTTACCCCTTACCTCTCGTGCCGGAACTGTTCCAAAGGCTGGGAACGGCGGTCATATTCACCAAGCTTGACCTCCGAGGAGCGTACAACCTGATCCGCATTCGAGAAGGGGATGAGTGGAAGACGGCCTTCCGCACACGGTTCGGGCACTACGAGTACCTAGTTATGCCGTTCGGACTGTGTAACGCGCCGGCTACCTTTCAACATTTTGTCAATGACATCTTCCGTGATTACCTGGACTTGTTCGTCATAGTATACCTGGACGATATCTTAATATTCTCATCCTCTGTAGACGACCATCGCAGGCATGTCCGGAATGTCCTTGTTCGGCTTAGACGACATGGGCTTTACGCCAAGCCAGAGAAGTGTGAGTTCGAGCGGCAAAGCATCCAGTTTCTCGGTCTGATCATCTCAATTGAGGGCATTAAAATGGACCCTCAGAAGGTGTCGGCTATCCTGGACTGGCCTGCCCCCACAGATAAAAAAGGGGTCCAGCGCTTCATCGGATTCTCCAATTTCTACCGGAAGTTCATCAGAAGTTTCTCTGCAATTGTCGCCCCCCTTACCGAACTGACCAAACAAGGAGACCGCTTCTACTGGTCCCCTAGAGCCCAAGCTGCCTTTGATAAACTGAAGGAGTTATTTGTCTCTGCCTCCATCTTGAAGCACCCTGATCCCGCAGTACCTTTCGTCCTGGAAGTGGACGCGTCCGAAAATGCAGTGGGGGCTGTGCTATCCCAGCGTCAGGGGGCTAAAGCCTTACTTTTTCCAGTGGCCTTCTTCTCGCGCAAGCTTTCCACGGCGGAACGTAACTATGACGTGGGTGACCGGGAACTCCTGGCTATCAAGGCCGCGTTAGAAGAATGGCGTTACCTGCTCGAGGGGGCGGCACACCCCATTTTGGTCTACACGGACCACAAGAACCTCGAGTACCTGAGAACAGCCAAGAGGTTGAAGCCAAGGCAGGCAAGGTGGGCACTTTTTTTCTCAAGGTTTTTGTTCCACATCACCTACAGGCCGGGCTCAAAAAACATTAAACCGGACGCACTGTCCCGAATGTTCAGCACTCCTGAGGAGAACTTACCTGTTGACACCATCCTCCCTGCCGGGAACTTCCTGCTACTCCAAGAAGACCTTATGCCCCGTATTAAGCGGGCGTCTGCTGGCTTGACCTTGCTTCCGGAGGACTGTGTCAGGGCACAAGATGGTCTGATCAGGCACGAGGGCAAGATTCTGGTCCCTGAGGGTCTTCGGATAGCTGTTCTGGAGCTTTGCCATGACCACAAGTTGGCCGGACATTTTGGTACCTTGAAAACGGCCGAGCTCATCAAGCGCACGTTCTGGTGGCCGCAGCTGGGTAGTGACTGCAAGAGATACGTGGACTCATGCAACATCTGCTCCCGGAACAAGAATAGCCGGATGAGGGCCTGGGGTCTACTAAAACCTCTACCTGTCCCTGAAAGACCCTGGAAGATGGTGTCGATGGACTTTATAGTGGAGCTCCCTCTGTCCGAAGGGTTCTCCACAATCTTCGTTGTCGTTGACAGGCTGTCCAAGATGGCTCATTTTTTGCCCATGAAAGGTACACCTTCCGCCTTGGAAACGGCAAGGGTTTTTATCAGAGAAATAGTGAGGCTTCATGGAGTTCCGGCAAGTATTGTCTCAGACCGAGGCGCCCAGTTCACCTCCAGATTTTGGAAGGCTCTTTGTGATTCCCTGGAAATCAAGTTGGCTTTTTCTTCGGCATATCATCCCCAGACGAATGGCCAAACTGAGAGGACCAACCAAACTTTGGAGCAGTACCTCCGTTGTTTTTCCTCCTTCTCCCAGGATGATTGGGCCTCCCTACTCCCCATTGCTGAATTCGCTTACAACAATTCCCTGCACTCTGCCACTAAGCAAACCCCATTCTTTGCCAACTATGGATTCCATCCCTCCTTCTTGCCAAGTACCATACCCGAATGCACTGTCCCTGCGGTATCCGAAACAATGGATTTCTTCTTCTTCAATAACAAACTCCTACAGGAGACCATGTCCAAGACCCAGGAGTACAACAAGAGGATGTTTGATAGGAAAAGGAGAGGGGAACTCATTCTGGAGCCCGGCAACCAGGTGTGGTTATCCACGATTAACCTAAAGATGGCCTGCCCGTCCAGGAAATTGGGCCCTAAGTTCATGGGACCTTTCTCGGTAAAACGGAGGATCAACAATGTAGCATATGAGCTCGACCTACCCAACTCCCTGAAGGTCCATCCAGTCTTTCATGTGACTCTGTTAAAGCCGGTTGTCCCTAACCCCTTCGATGGCCGTAACATTGGCCCACCGGAACCGGTTCTGATTGACGGCGAGGAGGAGTTTGAGGTAGAGGCAATCCTGGATTGTAGGAAGAGACACAACCAGGTACAATATCTGATTAAGTGGAGGGGTTACGGCCCAGAGGATAATTCTTGGGAACCCGAAAACGGCATACATGCGGAGGAACTCATGCAAGCTTTCAGGAGGTCTAACGCCACGAAGATCGCTCAATTGGGCATCCGGAGGCTGCCCTAAAGGGGGGGGCACTGTCAGTGTACGTACCTTGCCGGGCGCGTCGGTGGTCGCTTCGGTGTGCGTTCGCGTGCGCCGATGCGCGCTGTGGTTTTGCATGTTTCCATCTGCGCTGGTACACTTCCTGGATCGCGGGTGCGCGTGCCTGTGCACGCCGGTGCGTGCGGGTGCATGTGCGCGCATTGCGGGTGCGTGCACGCGCGCGCCGTGCGCGCGCCCGCGCACGCCGGTTTGCTTATTTAAACTACTGGAACACTTCAGACCAGTGCTGTCTGATCTGCAGTCCCCTGTGTATCCTGCTCCTGTTGTTCGCCTGGAATCCGACCTTCTGACCACCCGGCTTGTTACTGGACTTTCCTTGCTATCTGCCTGCACCCGACCTCGGCCTGTCTTTGACCCTGAACCTGCCTACCCCGCTGTGCCACATTGCCCGAACGTTGCCGAACCCTGCCTGTCTGACCGCCCCTTCTGCTTCTGCCCCGCTACGCTGCTCGGTATACCGGCCTGCCTACCTACCTGCCTGCAGCCCGCCTGGCTCGCTACCCTTCTGAACCCAGGACCCGGAGCCGCTCTCTTGAACCACTCTCAGGCTCTCTTACCCTTCCGCACTCCCGTGCCTCCTGTCTGCACTACCAGGGGCCCGTGAGTCGGATCCGTACGGGTGACCTCTCTCTGCTCCAACGGACTCGCTGATCAGGTGCGTATCCCCTGACAGGTAACATAGGAATTTTTAATTACGCATTGCCATAATAAAGACGTAAACTGATATTTTAAAGTACAGATAAAATCTGATTATATACTATTGGCTTCATGTTTTCTTCACTTGTCTTTGCTTCCGTTTTCCTAAAGCAGTCCCATGAGTTACTTATTTGTTCATTGGTCGTTACCTTGTTAAATAGGCCTGATTGTTTTACACGTTGCATTAATTTGATTATTCTACCATCTAAACATGTAATATATCTCGATATTTTATTATGGTCAATATTTAGAAACCATTTGAGCACCTGTTTGTCACTTAATATGTTCTGTTGTCGTTTATCCCATAGAGTTTGCTGTTTCCATAATTGACAAGATGGAAGCACGGGAGATCTTGAGGAGCTTGAGACTGCTAGAGTTTGAAGACTTCAATCAGTTCCTCCGCAGTGTGCCAGCTGCCACAATACTGGGATTAGGTGCCTTTGCCACAGTCATTGCATTCTGGCTCGCTAGTCGACCCAAAGCTGTGAAACCGCCATGCAACCTCTTAATGCAGTCAAAAGAACTTGAGGTAATCATAGTCTTTGTATGTTAAATTATAACTAAAGGCTAAAATCTTCAGATAAAATAGGGGAACAGTTAGAAACCCCGGTCAGGTTTTTACTGCAATGTGTGTCCCCATTTGCCCTGGGGACCATTTTTAGCAGGGCAGATAGTGATGGGAAATGTTTACAACTATTACTAGAATTACTAGAATTAAAAAAAAGGGGTGCAATGCTCCAATGGTGACACTTGATCCTGTGACAGCTGTCTAAAAGGAGAATCCACTCTCTATTTGGAAAATTTTTCTCTCATTGCATGTTGTTTCACTGGGACAGGGAGTGAAGGTATAAGTTTAACTCTGTTTTAAAGTGTATTTAAAGGCATTTGTTTTCATTTTGGATAGAGTAAGGGTGGGTAATATAGGGGAGATTTTCCATCAATTCCCATCCCATAACCAAAACAGGAAGTGAGAGAAAATCCCTCCAATGTGAGGGAATCCCAGGGCGTCACCAGGGTTACCAGAACTAGTGTATCCATTGGAATATCTCCTCTCTATACCTGTTCTGGCGTCAGCCTAAAATTTGAGATTTTCTTTTACTTCTGATGATAAAAGTAAACAGGACACATTGAGAGGGTAAATCTCCTTAATGAGGACACAGATGGCTATACAAACTTGATAGGTGTCCCTACTCATTACAAAACTTTAAAAAAAAAATGCCCTTACACTTTAAGATTTCTTTTTTGTTATCAGTAGCAGGGCCCCTGTTAGAAATCATGGAGCCCTGTACAGCCTATCTGGCAGGGCTCACTCTTGGGCACCCAATAGAGAATTATGAGATGACCCATGGAAGTAACAAAATTGTGTTAACAGTGGTAAGGGCTTAAAATTAAAGCCTATGTATAGAGTGTGGGTGTCAGGTGCATATAATGTACATAGTGCAGAATCATATAATGTACAGAGTGCAAGGCTCATGAGTGGGTAACACAGAGAGTGCAAGGGTCAGGAATGCGTAACTTCCAAAGTGCATGGTCATCTACTGGTCTTTAAAGGGTCAGTTCTTTCAGACTGATAATTTTGCCCCCTTTAAGACTTTTTTTCTCATAAGCGTTCAGGGGGTGATGAAAACGGGCAACTCAGCTGCGATTTTACTGCCCCTTAGCTGTCCACCCTAAGTCTAGAATACAACTGGACCCCTCCACATGTGCCACAGCTGTGATTGTTTGTGTCATGATCATGTGAAATTTGGCCATTCAGGACAATGGGACCACGCCACAACCATAAGCCAAACACTTGGCTTGCTGTTGCGGCTCATTCTCCACATAATAATGAAAAAGAAGAAAATCGCGCTAAAGAGTCCTCATGGAAATTATTTATGTGATGAATAAAGTCCAATGTGGCAGGCTGGTATGGAAAAACACAAAAACTCCCAATTGCTAGATGGACCTTGAGAAATTCATGCTTCCCAGATAAGTAAGCCAATAGAGCAGATGGCTATAGCCCAGCCAAGGCCTTTGGTTGGCACCAAGATACCCGCTTCACCAGGAAATTTATAAATACGATAGCTGGAACTATGACTCCACGATAGTGATATTAATCAGCCCAAAAAAAGAGAAAAAAAGGCACATAGCGTAATCCTGCCACAATAAATGATCTATGGGGATCAGTGTTATGGACAACACCCAGTGAGAAAAACATGCACGAGTGAACTACCACCTCACAATCGATCTCCTTACCAAATTGCACTAAATAAAAAACTTTGAGCAGATAAAAAGGCAAAAACACCCCAAACACAAAGGTTGTGATCCGCCACCTCTCAAACAGTCTTCTTACCAGATGGACACCACTTTAAGGCTGGATAAATATAGGTGAAAATTTTAGATCAGGATCCTATGGACAACTGTAGGCTCAGATGTACTCTTGTATCTAGGTGTATACTCACTGGACACTAGTCTGCCAGTGAGTATACACCTAGATACAAGAGTTCCATTTGGCCCCCACTGTGAAGGTACCCGATGGTAATACCGTACGCACGGAACTACGGTCCCAGCTGGGAGATTCCATCTTCATCCCTCTACCATCTGAGCCTACAGTTGTTATCTTGGTGCCAACCAAAGGCCTTGGCTGGGCTATAGCCATCTGCTCTATTGGCTTACTTATCTGGGAAGCATGAATTTCTCAAGGTCCATCTAGCAATTGGGAGTTTTTGTGTTTTTCCATACCAGCCTGCCACATTGGACTTTATTCATCACTAGGGATGAGCTTCGAGTTCGAGTCGAACTCATGTTCGACTCGAACATTGCCTGTTCGCCCGTTCGCCGAACAACGAACAATTTGGGGTGTTCGCGGCAAATTCGAAAAGTCTATGGGAGAAATCTAAAGTGCTAATTATAAAGGCTTATATGCAAGTTATTGTCCTAAAAAGTGTTTGGGGACCTGGGTCCTGCCCCAGGGGACATGTATCAATGCAAACATTTTTTTTAAAAACGGCTGTTTTTTCGGGAGCAGTGATTTTAATAATGCTTAAAGTGAAACAATAAAAGTGAAATATTCCTTTAAATTTCGTACCTGGGGGGTGTGTATGATATGCATGTAAAGTGGCGCATGTTTCCCGTGCTTAGAACTGTCCCTGCACAAAGTGTCATTTTTGAAGGGAAAAAAGTCATTTAAAACTCACTCGCGGCTATAAATGAATTGTCGGCTTTTATCAATACATAGAAAAGTCATTGATAAAAAATAAAAAAAAAAGTGTGGGGGTTCCCCCAAATTCAATTACCAGGCCCTTTAGGTCTGGAATAGATATTAAGGGGAACCCCGACGCAAATAAAAAAAAAATGGCGTGGGGTTCCCCCTAAATATCCATACCAGGCCCTTGAGATCTGGCATGGATTTTAAGGGGAACTCCACCCCAAATTAAAAAAAAATGGCGTGGAGTCCCCCCAAAAATCCATACCAGACCCTTATCCGAGCACGCAACCTGGCCGGCCGCAGGGGAAGAGGGGGGGGGCGAGAGAGCGGCCCCCCCTCCCTCCTGAACCGTACCAGGCCACATGCCCTCAACATGGGGAGGATGTCCCCATGTTGATGGGGACAAGGGCCTCATCCCCACAACCCTTGCCCGGTGGTTGTGGGGGTCTGTGGGCGGGGGCTTATCGGAATCTGGAAGACCCCTTTAACAAAGGGGACCCCCAGATCCCGGCCCCCCCCCTATGTGAATTGGTAAGGGGTACATTGTACCCCTACCATTTCACGAAGAAAGTGTCAAAAAATGTAAATAAAAACACACACACCTTGGAAAAGTCCTTTATTAAAAAAAATAAAAATAATAAACGTCATTGGCCTGAGCGGGAAACTTCCTTCACTGTGTAAATTTTAATTACACAGTGAAGGAAGTTCCCCGCTCAGGCCAATGACGTAGGCGGGGTCGGGCATACCGAGGGGGCGGACCTGATGGGGAACTTCATTCGCTGTGTAATACATATATAGACCCGCCCCTTCTCATGTTCCGCATCTGGTCCGCTGAGCGGACCTGATGGGGAACTTTAGAAGGGGCGGGTCTATACATTTAAAACACAGCGGAGGAAGTTCCCCATCAGGTCCGCACAGGCACAACCAATGATGGACAGCGCTGGACATCGGGATCGCCGCGGGACACTGGATTTCATCGCTGGAATGTTTTTTTATTTTTTATTATTTTTTTATTTTTTAATAAAGGACTTTTTCAAGGTGTTTGTGTGTTTTTATTTACATTTTTTGACACTCTCTTCGTGAAATGGTAGGGGTACAATGTACCCCTTACCAATTCACATAGGGGGGGCCGGGATCTGGGGGTCCCCTTTGTTAAAGGGGTCTTCCAGATTCCGATAAGCCCACCGCCCGCAGACCCCCACAACCACCGGGCAAGGGTTGTGGGGATGAGGCCCTTGTCCCCATCAACATGGGGACATCCTCCCCATGTTGAGGGCATGTGGCCTGGTACGGTTCAGGAGGGAGGGGGGGCCGCTCTCTCGCCCCCCCCTCTTCCCCTGCGGCATTTTTTTTTAAATTTGGGGTGGAGTTCCCCTTAAAATCCATGCCAGATCTCAAGGGCCTGGTATGGATATTTAGTCGGAACCCCACGCCATTTTTTTTTTTTAATTTGCGGCGGGGTTCCCCTTAATATCCATTCCAGACCTAAAGGGCCTGGTAATTGAATTTGGGGGAACCCCCACACCTTTTTTATTTTTTTTTATCAATGACTTTTCTATGTATTGATAAAAGCCGACAATTCATTAATAGCCGCGAGTGAGTTTTAAATGACTTTTTTTCCTTCAAAAATGACACTTTGTGCAGGGACAGTTCTAAGCACGGGAAACATGCGCGACTTTACATGCATATCATACGCACCCCCCAGGTACGAAATTTAAAGGAATATTTCACTTTTATTTTTTCATTTTAAGCATTATTAAAATCACCGCTCCCGTAAAAAAGGTCTATTTTTTAAACCTTTTTTTGCATTGATACATGTCCCCTGGGGCAGGACCCGGGTCCCCAAACACTGTTTAGGACAATAAATTGCATATTAGCTTTTATAATTAGCACTTTAGATTTCGAACGTTCGAGTCCATTGTATTTAATAGGGTTCTAAAGTTCACACGAACATTCTGTCTGTTCGCAGGTTCTGGTGCGAACCGAACAGGGGGGTGTTCAGCTCATCCCTGTTCATCACATAAATAATTTCCATGAGGACTCTTTAGCGCGATTTTCTTCTTTTTCATTTCTATTTGTGTTTATCCCACTTTTATTGCTGCTATAAGGAGTTTTCTAATTTTAATTTTAATTTTATTTTATTTAATTTAAATTTTTACAGCAAGTGCGTTTTTTTTCCCTTTATCTCCACATAATAAACTGCCACTCAGCTAAAAAACAAACACAAAAAAAAAAACAGGATTTAGGTGGATTATTATAAATTGTGCCCCCTTTAATAACTCATTGTAGAGGGGCAAATCTATTGATAAGGAGCATAGGCTGCACAGGAAAAGGCACTTATATCAGCTCCCCAGTTTTAAATTTATTACTACTTGAGCAAAACCCTCCCTCAGCTCAGTTATTGCAGGCTGCCCAGGAACTCCGTTCAGAACCACTCCATCCTGCACCTGCACTAAGACAGGAAGACAGCAGGATGAAGATTTAGGGCATGGGATGGACAACACTCCCCGTGTACCACCTTCCCTTGCCTCCTCAGCCAATGCATATTTGAGGTTCTCTCATTAGTCCCTCCCTTATGACATCACCCATGACTCCTGACCTGCTAGTTCACTGTGGGCAGGCCAGAAGGACAATCTCCTATTAAAGGGGGAAGGTGACAACCCTCACAGCATGCTCCCTGCCCGGCCCATTTTCTGACTCTATGGGACTGGGCCCGGTCCAGGAGGGCCACCTGTACCCCCTTATTAGCGGCTATGATCATAGGGCAAGTGCTTGACTCATAAGACTAGACTTTGACACAATAATAAAAGGTAGTGGCATACTGTATATTGAACAGAGAACAGAGATGGCACTTATGCACCTCCACAAACTATCACATTAAACCATCTGGAGTGCACATTAAGAAACTGCTCATTATTTTCAGACTTTAGGGTAATGTTGGATGTCCATTTTCAGCACAGCATCTGACAATTAAAAAAACAACTTAAAATGATATATTAATATTTTAGCTATACAGTATGACCCCTATTCTGTCATCTGAATATGTGGTCAGTGTATTATACGACTGCATGCTTTGGGTGGTGTTTCCCTAAGTCTCTCACTAGTGTAATGTACATTACACTAAAATATTGCAGATATACTTCATTATTTTAGCCTTGCTTCACAGTTGGCAAAAAAAAAAATGTTTCTGCTTTTGTAATAGTTGTCGGTATTGTCCAGGTTTTAATATTTGTTATGAAATAAAAGTTTTATATTTTTAATATTGTAGAGCACAATTAGGTTAAGGTGACCAGATTTTTCAAATGAAATCCGGGGACATTTTTTTTTTTTACTAGTAATGGCGGCAATCAGCGACTCTTTGCCCGTCGCCGCCCGCCTCACAGCCTCTCAAGCCTTAAGCCCTGTACACACGATCGGATTTCCTATGAATTCTAATCCGATGGATTTTTCCATCGGAAATCCGATGAAGCTGACTTCCATCAGTCTTGCCTACACACCATCAGTCAAAAATCTGACCGTCCCAAACGCTGTGACGTAAAACACTCAGATGAGCCAAGAAAAATGAAGTTCAATGCTTCTGAGCATGCGTCGACTTGATTCTGAGCATGCGTGGGTTTTTTCTCCGATGGAGTTCCACACAGACGATCGGATTTTGCTATCGTTTTTTTTCCCATCGGATAAATTTAAAACATGTTCTATTTTTTCACACCGATGGAAAAAAGACCGATGGGGCCCATACACGATCGGTTCGTCTGATGAAAACAGTCCATCGGACTGTTTTCATCTATAAAACCGATCGTGTGTACACGGCTTAACTCTCCGGGCCCCGGATACTACTGGGTGGGGAGCGGAAGAAGATCACCCTGCCAGGGAAGGCAAGGAGACAGGTAGGTGGCTGGCTGGGACTTGAGCCAAGGCAGAAGAACATGCGAGTGGAGCTGAATGGGCACCTGAAACTGAAGAAATATTCACTCTGCTCCGCCGACCAGCACATGATTATCAGAAAGGGGCACAGATAATGAAAAAAAAATACACCCCCCTAAGCTAGTAGGAGCGGCGGGGTGTGTAATTCAGATATTTTTTTTTTTAATTCTGCACTGACTGTCTTTGAAATTGCCCCAGCCCCTGTTCAAATCCAATCCGGGGACAAAACCGGGGACAGACTTTGTCCGGGGACAGTGTCCTCAATACGGGGACTGTCCCCGGAAACCGGGGATGTCTGGTCACCCTAAATTAGGTAGCAGTATAATCTTAAGCTTTCTTTCTTTGTTCCCATGTATCAGCAATAAAAAGTTGACTGGGGATCCAGGCTTCCTGTACTCCAGGGTCACTGTGACAAAACATGAGGAGAAATCTCTCTAATGGAAAAAAGTAAAATAGATGTAAAAACCTGACAGGGTTTGCTATGCGATTGAAAACTATAAATAACACATGCATATAGTAGTTGATATTATAATCAGATGATTTAACAAGGCTCTGGATTAGTTTGCACAATGCTTTGAAAAGTTTCACTATGCCCCTTAATATCTTATCAAACTGATGACACTTCAGTAAAATGACATAATCTGCTATCAGTTTCCTTTTGTGTGTGTTGTAGGCTGGTGAGGGTGCCCGCCATTCTGTGTTAGGAGATGGCCCAAAGCTGCTTACACACTACTATGACGATGCCATGACAATGTATGAAGTATTCCAGAGGGGACTACACATATCAGGTAATATCACAGCTCATCTATTGAGGTTTGTTACACTGTACTGAGGAAAACAATGTCAAAATAGTACTGTAATCATATTAGTTTATTTTTTCAGTCTCCTGTTCCCCTTATATAGTATTTTGGCCTTTACAAATTGGTATAACTCTTTAAGTTTGTTACATGTTCTTATTCACATAGCAATTTAAAATATATTTAGAAAATTTGTAGCTTACCTTTTTAGATGTTCTGTTCTGGAAGCACTGTAACGTTATACTAGTTCTCTTTGTTTATGAGGAGGCTGGGCAGCTGTTTGCCATAATGGACCCTGGCTGTACTGTGTTGGCAGATCTTCATTATCTGTTCTAAACTAGATTTGAACACTGTCTAGTAAGTGGTTAAGGGTTTAGAAGGTGGGCTTCTTGCATTGTATGTTAATCAGCCCACTCTTATGCTGGGTACACAAGGGAAGTGAATGGCCGTTGCAAGGTTTGTTGTCTACTTAGGCGAAGGTGCATTTTGCACAACAGAGCCCGGTGAACATGGCGGGGGGGGGGGTCACGTGGGGGGGAAAGGTGGCATATTGCTGCGGTGGTGGAAGTGATATATGGCTTCGCAGCAGCTTGTGTCACTCCCAAATGAAAGCAGTCGGGTTTACTAAAGTACACACAATGCCGTCAATATATCGGAGTGTGTAAAAAAACACATCTACAGCACTTTAAAAGTCCAAATTGGGTTTGGATTTTACCACCCCCCATCCTGGAACTCTAAGGCAGTTGCTTTACCACTTCAGCGCCGGACTATTTTGCAGCTAAAGGACCAGGCCCCTTTTTGCGATTCGACACTGCATCATTTTAACTGACAATTGCGCGGCCGTGCGACGTGGCTCCCAAACAAAATTGGCATCCTTTTTTTCCCACAAATAGAGCCTTCTTTTGGTGGTATTTGATCACCTCTGCAGTTTAAATTTTTTGCGCTATAAACAAAAATAGAGCGTAAATTTTGAAAAAAATGCAATATTTTTTACTATTTGTTATAATAAATATCCCCAAAAAATATATAAAATTTTTTTTTTCCTCAGTGTAGGCCGATACGTATTCTTCTACATATTTTTAATTAAAAAAAATCGCAATAAGCGTTTATTGATTGGTTTGCGCAAAAGTTATAGCGTCTACAAAATAGGAGATAGTTTTACGGCATTTTTATTAATATTTTTTTTTTTACTAGTAATGGCGGCGGTCAGCGATTTTTATCATGACTGCGACATTATGGCGAACACATTGGACACTTTTGACACTATTTTGGGACCATTGTCATTTTTACAGCGATCAGTGCAATAAAAATGCACTGATTACTGTGAAAATGACACTGGCAGTGAAGGGGTTAACCTGTAGGGGGCGCTGAAGGGGTTAAGTGTGACCTAATGTGTGTTTCTTACTGTAGGGGGGCGTGGCTTGGCATGTGACGTCACTGATCGTTGTTCCCTATGACAGGGAACAGATGATCAGTGACAGGCTCACTAGGAAGCATGGGGGGAGGTTTGTTTACACTTACCACTCCCCGTTCTTCAGCTCTGTGACCCGATCGCGGGACACTGGCGGCGATCGGGTCCGCGGGTCCCGCGGTCAAGGAGCTCAGGACCGGGTCGCGAGCGCCGCCGCCGGCGCGCGCGACCCACGGCTGGGCTCTTAAAGGGCAACGTACCTGTACATGCATGTGCCCAGCTGTGCCATTCTGCCGACGTATATTAGTGTGAGGTGGTCCTTAAGTAGTTAAGCTGCCTTATGGTAGCGCCGGCCCTGACCCTAGAACAGGAAGAAACTTGCATTTGAGAGATGAAACAAAGGAAGAGAGAGATAGAAGGTGCATTCTTCTTATATTAAGACATATTGAAATAATTTTATTTTTAGAAAAAATTTGAGTTTGTTTTACAATCACAACACCAAATAGGAACATCTAATATTAGAAATAGTTCAACTGATTCTCTTTTCTATTTAGAAGCAATTCAAGCTAATGACCTTGTTGAGCTTCTCTATTTTGTTTACTTTACCAGCAGCACATACAGTCCCCTACATACAAACGTTTAAGTTGCAAACTTTCAAAGATGCAAATGTGTTCTCATACGCAATCATGTAAAGCTGGGTACACACACTTATTTTTTTTTCATTCAACCCAGCTGGCTTAATGAAAATAAAACTGACAGATCGCCGTACCAACCCAAGCACTGTGCCCTTGTGTCCTGACAGGGGGGCTCCTCCACCAGAACACACTGATCACACTGATTAGCACTTGCAGCTATTGTCTGCGAGCGCTGATCTTTGTTGGACTTACCAACAACCTAAACTTACGAACGTGTTCCTGGAACAGAACTTGTTCGTAAGTAGGGTACTTACTGTAGTTGATTTCAGAGAACAGTGACTTTTGTTATGTGTTTTTTTTTGTCCTATAGGCTTAATACTTACATTAAGGGTGGTGTAAATAAAGTACAATAAATACAATTATGACCACAGTACACCAATGTCTTCCCTTAAATATTTTTGTTTTAACACATAACATGAGATTTCAGTGACATTATACAGCCTGTGAGAAAAATAATTTAGGCCTGTTTGTTTTGATCTGTGTGAGCTGGGAGCGGCTCAGAGCAGCAGATGTGATTTACAGATAGCATCACTCCACAGTTACCTCCCTCTTGCTTCAAGAGGATTCTAGAAGAAGAGGAGGGGAAGTGGGGAAGAGCAGTCTGGGGTGTCCCAGGGAGCCCTGACAAATCCCCAATGAGGATTGGCAGGGGGCAGGTCTCCTTCAAATGTCCTGTGTCAGCCCATCTGGGGAGGAGTTGTCAGTTAGAAGAACTGAGGATGGAGTACTAGGCTGTTGGGGCCTTGAAGGGAGCTCCCCGGTCTGAGGAGGGGGTGACCTTGGGCCTGGGACTTGGGTGCAGGATGGATCCCTTCAAGAACTCACGGAGGATCTGAACAGGAGGCACAGAGAGGAGTCAGAGAGGACAGCGGAAGCTAGTACTTCCGGGCAAGTCTTCAGGAGGGAACTACCGGTTTTGCAGCCAGGAGGGCTGGTGAGTGACATGGGCAGTCAGGAGGGCTGGGGAGGCATGCCAGAGAGGACTGCCAGGAAACAGTCAGAGCTGGGTGTGGAGCCAGTGAGGATTGCAATGTCACGGGCAGTGAAGTTGGGCAGCTGCCGTCAGGAGGGCTGGCAGGGCCTAAAGAGGACTTACTGGGAGAAGTAGTCCATCATAGGACAGCTAGTGCTAAGGACTTCCTATATCTGATTCTTGCTACATTAAAGGCCTGCAAAAGGCAGTTGCTGAGGCCTGACTGAGTTAGGGTTGGGCCTAACCACATGCTAGATATGCCTGGAGGATGTGATGTGATGGGGAGAGAGAGAGAGAGAGAGAGAGCAACAGCCTGCAAGCAAGAAATGTGCTGGAGGAGACTGGAGTAAGCCAAGTGTATATACAGTAGTTGTCCCAACTGATTGATATACAATCAACCAATTGCTTGTTCTACTGGGCATCCCATATATTCCTATCCCTATACAAGTTCAAATCCCTAAATAAAAATACAAAACAATCACATGGACTGTTCTTTGACTCAAAAGTTACTGGGAAGTAAATGCCGGGCTGGGCAGAGTGACAGGTGGGCCACAACCTTCAGCAGCCCTTACAGGGTTACCGCTACATTTGTGACACAGCACTGCCTACTTACGCGCATAGTGAACGTGTGTCACAGAATGCTAGGAAGGAAATGACTAGGGATCTTCACAAAGTACGTTTACAAACTTCAAGATTGTTCAGATAAAAAGTATTAGGCTAGAAATAATTGAACAATGTGGAAATTAGATATCTAAGTTGGGAGGGCTAAGACTTTGTGCAGCAGGTACAGTATCAGCTTATTCTGTCAGCTACCTGCTGCTGCCATTAATGTTGGGATTTTTATATTTGTTAAACCACATGTTCACTTTAAATAAGATGATTGTTGTATGTGCTTAATTAATGAAAAATGTTTAGCTTCACTTGAGTTCTGTATTTGCTTAAGGAGAACATTTGCAAGCTTCAAGCTGCTTATCGAAGCAAATTAAATGAACATTCCCTACAGCTGATCTTTCCCAATTGACCTACATTTACTTTGTCCGTAAAAAGGAATTTTGATGAATTGGTATAAAGCGACCAACAAAAGCAGTATGCTCTCTCTGCACTTACTAGGAGAAACACAATGCTGCACAAGAGTTACATATAATAAAACATCTGTAGATGATAAATGAGTGTCTGAGGAAATACTTACTATATATAACCAATACAGACCCTAACCCAAGCACTGTTTCAACTTTAAAATGTTTAGAAAGCTTTTGCGGCATATCTAGTAATACAAAAAAAAAAACGTGGCAAGTGCAATTCATGATAATAGCCCAACATAATGTATAATTGTAATTTTTTGTTAAAGTTCAGTAAAATAAATTAATTGGCAGCATTGGTTCGCTGCAGGTTCAACATCATCACTGCTTTACTGAATACACCTTTAAATATAAGTACAAGTTTAATGCAGTTATCCTTGAGGACTCCTTTTCTAGAGGTCAAAATGTCCCTAATAGGATCTGCTTACCTAAACCACAGTGCTCCATTGATCTTCACCGTGTGGCAATTGCAGAATGGCCTTGAATTCAAATTAATGGAATCCTTGGGGGGAATGTTTGTGGTCACACTGGTCAGATGGGTATCTGTATTAAAGCCAAAATAAGGGTCTTAGAGGCTTATGAGGTACATTGATTGTCAATTTCTTACATGCCTCAAAGGAAAACTGAAAAGATACACTAAATGACTTAAACTGCTTTAATTTCAGCAGACTCCTGCTGGCTTGGCAGTGTATGGCCCAGCTGGCACTGCTCCATTCAACAAAAGTAAATTGTTCAATTGACTGTTGTTGAAGGAGCCTGTTGGAAAATTGACAGCTCAAAGTACCAGCTGTCAGAATAGGGATTTGTCCATCCATGCTGTTAGCATGGATGGAGGAAACTGATTTATTTTGCTCAGCCTGCAGGGTGAACAAAACAAATCTATATGTGTATGACCAGCTTAAGGCTGGGTTCACACTATTGTGAATTGTAATATGCATATCAGGAGATTGTGATTGTGCAGCTGTCTATTCTGACAGCTGCATCGCATTCGGACTCTCTATGGAGCCGGTTCACACATCTTCTCTGCCAATTGCACAGGAGTCCTATGCGTCTTCTGGTTAGTTTCAGTCCCGAATTCAGCCAAAAATTCGGACTGAAATTGGACCATAAACAGTGAACAGGGACCCCTTTTGTGAGCCACTCCATGCTGCATTGTGAACCCAGCCTGAAGGTCTGTGGAAACTTGAAAACCACACCTACCTACAATGCCTTGAAAAAGGATTCATACCCCTTGCATTTTTCCACATTTTGTCATGCTACAACCAAAAATGGATTCCATGCTGATCCTCTGAATTTCTCATCACTGGAGTCAAAAATGAACAATTTGATCCCGCTAACAGTTAGAAAAATGAGAGAATGTACAAATTTTGAATGAAATTCTACTAGTGTGTGGCCAGCTTAAGAGCCCATTCACACAGGGTCGGCACGACTTGTCCCGCAACTGTGCCGGGCGTTCTGAAGACGACTTCAAAGGTGACTTAAAAAATGACTTCTGTATTGAAGTCAATGGAAGTCGCCCTGAAGTCGTCTTGAAGTAGTACAGGAACCTTTTTCTAAGTCGGAGCGACTTCAGTCGCTCCTATTAGAACAAATCCATTGTACAGAACGGGACGCGACTTGCCAGGCGGCTGAGTCACCTGAACGAGTCGCCCCTGTGTGAATGGGGTCTTAAGAGTTGTGCCAAATGTTTATGCTGAGACTTTCTTTAAAATTGCTGTCTTCAAAGGCAGAGCCGATAACCCCGGCTGGCTTGGGTTGCTTTTCAATTAGATTCAACTTCCCCTAATTACACAGTCATTGGGAAAATGAATTCTCTGTAGAAATAGCTACAAGCAATGTTTAACAGAGTGGATCGCTCTTTTTCAGGTTTTTATGAGAGGAGAGAAGCATCCCTATTGAAGACTTTGCTGAACTAATACTGCATTAGTATTATTTCAGTAAGGGGAATTTACACGGTGCAGAAAATCAAATGTTTAACACTTGTCCAATGCTACTTGAATATCCACTATCTGGCTCGGTTCACACTGCAGCGTTGTCCGAGATCGCATGTGATTCGCACTGCACTGCAGTGCAAATCACATGCGATCTCTGTGCGATGCGATTTCAGCCATACAAATAGTGGCTGAATTTGCATCGCATTCGGACCAAACTCGCACAGGACCCTTTTCTTTTTCGTACATCACGGGACACAGAGCGACATAGTCATTACTAATGGGTTATATAGTTACCGTCAGGTGCTGGCACTGGCAACTTCCAAAACCGGAAGTACCCTCCCCTATATAAGCCCCTCCCATCCGGGAGCACCTCAGTTTTTTGCCAGTGTCTAAGGTGTTGGCCAAGAAGAAACATGTGTTTTTCACTGAGCTTGCGTACAGGTTCTTTTGGGCCTCAGTAAGCTATTCCGGATCCGACCAAAAAAGCTTCATAGCTAAACGGTCGGTACCCGGGCCTTGCAGAGAAGAGCAAGGTTCTGCCTGTAATGCTTCTCTTAGGAGAGCTGGACCCTGGGATCCAGAGCTCTGGTCATACCCACGACCAAGATGTTTTCTGTGCAGGGTGCTATACAGGTCCAGGGGAGTGGAATCCTTGGGAACCCGGTCCCTGAAGGTTTGATTACAATGCCTGCCGTGATAGGTGAAGTTTGGGCTTTTGTGGACCAAACAAAGTCCTGCGGCGGGGAACAGGTAAGTGGGGGCCCCCAGGAACTTGGTTCTATTGGGGGACCCCCAAGCCTAATTTGTCTTTCTGTCTGTTACCTAACGGTATTCCCGCTAATATCTGTGCATGCCTGTAACTACTAAAAAAATGTAATAATTTTTAATGGTGGTCAAGAAAAAAAAAAAAAAAAAAGGAATGTTTTTTTATATATGTTTAGTATATTAAACTGCGGTACCTGTGTTTGTCCACTAGAGGCCGCTGTGGAATGTTTTTCTTGTCATATGGACTAGTTTCTTCTCAGAGAACAAAGTCCAGGCAGCTGGTGAGTTCTCCTACAGGAAACTGTTTCCTCTGCCATGTTGCAGTGTTCGTCTATCCCCCGGCCTGCGGCAAAGGGGGCCCTGGCTCCTGTCCCTGGTTTCCATGTTTGAAAATTAGCGCCGAGGCGCACGTGGCCGCGTGCGTGCGCGTGCACGCGCCTCTATATATAGAGGTGGCCGGAAAAAGGGGCGGGGCCTGGGGGATGACGCTCTGTGCGCGCCGCAGCGCTTCTGCGCATGTGCGGGCGTCCCAGCAGGTTTTTAAAAAGCCACATTATTGCAGTAAGCTGGCTATGAAGTACAGAGACAGAGCTGGCAACATTTAAAGGCATACAGCAAGCGGTTGATACAGGCATCCCCTAGAAAGGCACATTAGTAGACACCAACTGTTATATAGCAGCAATTGTGCTAGACTATTCTCAGTAAAAGTGGTGTATTACGGCTGGAATACCTCAGCTTTAGGCTTAGGAATATGCCGTCCAGTAGCTCCGGAACTGAATCTTCCAGGAAGCGAAGGGGGTCTCATCGGGCTCTGAGGATCTTGGGCATACTCCTGCTGCACCAGTCTCCCCTGAAGTTCAGAGGTAAGTGACCGTAGAGACCCCGCAGGGGTACTTGGTACTGTGGCTGTCCTCAGTCACCTGCTCCTGTGTATGTAACAGAGGAGGTTTTTTCCTCAGCTCTGGGAGGATTAGAGAGAGATTGTCAAAATTTATCGCTGCCTCCCTGTCAGGGAAAGCACGCCCGATCTCCGTCTCCTCCTTCAGAGTGCCTGTTAGCAGAGCAACAGTCCCATACAGGGATCGACCTGCCTGAAGGGGATCAGGATAAGGTTGATTCTGTTATAGAGGAATCAACAGTGGGGGAACCTTTTCTCAGCATCTCAAGCTGAAAGATTATGGGTTCAATCTCTGACTAACATGGTCCGATCAGCATTTAAAAATGCACCTTGCGGAACCATCAACCACTACTGTATCCTCGTTGGGGTCGCTAGAAGCCCCCAGACTGTTTGTTCTTTTCCACTTCACCCTTTACTGAAAGGGCTCATTTACCAGGATTGGGAACGTCCTGAGAAAATATTTATTCCCCCAAGAGATTTCCGGTGGTCTATCCCATGGAGGATAAGTTCATCAAAAAAAAATAAAAAAAAATGGAAGGTCCCTACAGTGGACGCAGCCATCTCTTGTATGTATAAATCACTGACATGTCCAGTGGATAATGTCCAAATGTTCAAGAACCCAATAGATAAAAGATTGGAGTCCTTATGAAAATCTGCTTGGTGATACAACCAGCAGTAGCAGCTATTGGGGTCTGCTAAGCAGTGAAGGATCAGTTGAAACAGGTCTTGAGGGACTTGACAGATCAGCAGGCTTTGCCCTAGCTGATCTACCTAGAGCCTTAGGCTTTGCGGTTGACGCCATAGAGGATTCAGTCCATCAGGCCTCCCGCCTTACGCTGTCTATAGTACATATGCGTAGGCTCCTATGGCTCAGAAACTGGTCTGCTGAAGCTCCCTGTAAAGAATGGCTGGTTAGCGTCCCATTTCATGGTGAACGCTTATTCAGGGAAAACCTGGACAAATATATCCAGAAAATTTCCAGCGGTAAAAATACGCTCTTGCCGGTTAAAAGCAGAGTTAGAGGTCCCTCTTTAAGAGGCCTGCTTCTCCAGTCCCTGGGGCATCGGCTGTGTAACAGTTCCGACGGCCTCCTCGGTTAAATCCCGGGGGTAAAAAACAGGGACAGTAGCAGGGTAATGAGAAACCCTGGGTCAGGGGAGGTACAAAACCTCCCCCAAAGATAAATTCATTGAAGCCCCCACTCAGTCGGGTGGGGGGAGGACAGTTTGGAGTTAAAAGACTCCCCTCCTTCCCATTTTGAGGTCAAACGTGCCAAGGGATCCCCGGAAGAGAGAGTCCCTCCTGTTGGCACTAGAACAACTATTGCTCCAAGGAGTAATTATGGAGGTTCCCCTGGAAGAATGAGGGTTCGGGTTTTACTCAAACCTCTTTACAGTCCCGAAGCAAACGCGGACGGGAGGCCCATATTAATTCTAAAAAGGGCTATACAAATTCCTGTATATCAGGACTTTCCGATGGAGTCGATCCGATCGGTGGCCACTGCCCTACAAGGGGAGGATTGGTTAGCCACGATCGACATCAAAAATGCTTATTTGCACATTCCCATCTTTCCAGTCCACCAAAAATTTCTACGCTTTGCAGTAGAAGGGCGCCATTTTCAGTTCAGAGCCTTACCCTTCGGTTTGGCCACAGCACCAAGAGTGTTCACAAAAATTCTGGCCCTTTATTGGCCAATCTAAGAACACAAGGTGTAATGATAATGGCATATCTGGATGACTTGTTGCTGATAGACCACTCAGTGAAAAAACTAGACGTGGTCGTTCACAAGACGATCAAGTATCTGGAATCTCACGGTTGGATTATCAACCGAGACAAGTCAGCCCTAAAAACCAGTCAAAAGTCTGGAATACTTGGGGCTAAGGTTGGATTCAGGCCAGAGAAAAATATTCTTGCCTCGAGGAAAGGTGTTGTCTTTGAAAGATTTGATCCACTTAGTGGGTACAAAAAAGACAGCCGTCCATACGCCTGTATATGAGGCTGCTGGGAAAAATGGTGGCATCATTCGAAGCAGTACCCTACGGTCAATTCCATTCAAGGAATTTGCAAGGGGCCATACTGTCAGCCTGGAACAAAAAAAGTTCAGGCCCTAGACTTACAATGTCCTTGTCCCCTTCCGTTCGCAAGAGCCTCCGTTGGTGGTTGGTTCCCCAGAATCTGGAAAAAAGGAAATCCTTCAGTCCGGTTTCTTGGAAGGTGGTCACTACAGATGCCAGCCTTATAGGCTGGGGAGCAGTACTGGAGCAATAGTCTCTCCAGGGCAGATGGTCGGATGCAGAAAAGGCCCTGCCCATCAATCTCTTAGAGATACGAGCAGCCCGGTATGCCCTAGTAGCATGGACATCCAAACTCCAAGGGTCCCCTGTCAGATTTCAATCAGACAATGCCACAGCAGTGGCATATATCAATCATCAGGGGGGCACCAGGAGTCGTGCAGCCCAGAGGGAAGTAAATTACATCCTGAAATGGGCAGAAAAATATGTCCCAGCCATATCTGCGGTATTCATTCCAGGAGTGGAGAATTGGAAGGCGGACTTTCTAAGTCGCCAGCAATTAGGCCCAGAGGAAGGGTCCCTTCACCCCGAGGTTTTCTGGACAATATGTCAGCGGTGGGGAACATCGGATGTAGATCTTCTAGCATCCAGATTCAACGCAAAGGGGGACAGGGTTGTCTCTCGGACAAGGGATCCCCTAGCTTGCGGCTCGGATGCCCTAGTGTTCCCTTGGGATCAGTTCAAGCTGATATATGCATTCACACCGCCAATGGTTACCTCGATTACTCCGCAGAATCAGGGTAGAAAAGAAACCAGTGATTCCGGTGGCTCCAGCGTGGCCCCGAAGAGCGTGGTACGCGGAGATTGTAAAATTTCAGTGGGGAGTCCTTGGACTCTCCCACGTCGTCCGGCTTTCGCAAGGACCGATGTGCCACCCTTCCTTACCAGCCCTAGGTTTGACGGCCTGGCTATTGAAGCCCACATTCTAAAAAAGAGAGGGCTCTCTAATGCTGTGGTATCTACCATGATCAATGCCAGGAAGCCGGTATCCAGGCAGATCTACTATAGAATCTGGAAGGCGTACATCGCGTGGTGTGAGGCCAAGAAATGGCATCCACATAAGTACGTAATAGGTAGGATTCTGGACTTCCTACAGTGGGCTGTAGATAGGAAGCTTGCCTTGAGTACTATCAAGGGTCAGATTTCGGCCTTGTCAATATTTTTTCAAAGGCCCTTGGCTTCGCATTCACTAGTCAAAGCCTTTATACAAGGAGTGATGCGTATTAGTCCTCCGGTTAATATTCCCATATGTCCATGGGATCTAAACTTGGTTCTGTCGGTTCTACAGAAACAACCACTTGAACCATTACAGCATATTTCCTTGGTGCTTCTCACCAGGAAATTGATTTTTCTAGTAGCCATTTGTTCGGCTAAAAGAGTATCGGAATTAGCAGCTATGTCCTGTAGGGAGCCATATCTGGTTATCCATAAGGACAGAGTAGTGTTACGTCCTCATCCAGCCTTTCTTCCTAAGGTGGTATCGAGGTTTCATTTGAACCAAGATGTGGTTCTTCCTTCTTTTTTCCCCAAACCTACTTCGGTGGAGGAAAAGTTATTGCATTCTTTGGATGTAGTAAGAGCAGTTAAAGCTTATCTAAAAGCCACTGCTCAGATTCGCAGAACGGATACTTTGTTTATTCTGCCGGAAGGCCCCAGAAAGGGTCAGGCAGCGTCAAAATCTACTTTAGCCAAGTGGATTCGACAGGTCATTATGCAAGCTTATGGCTTGAGAAGGAGACCGCCTCCGTTCAAAGTTAGAGCGCACTCCACGAGAGCAGTTGGAACTTCATGGGCAGTGCATCATCAGGCCTCCCTGGCTCAAATCTGTAAGGCCGCAACGTGGTCTTCAGTTCACACGTTTACTAGGTTCTACCAGGTGGACGTTAGAAGTCAGGAGGATGTCGCCTTTGGGCGCAGTGTGTTGCAGGCCGCAAAAGATCCTCATGTCTGATAGCGCTCAGCTTATATATGGTGTATCCCCCCCCTCATTTGGCATTGCTTTAGGACATCCCATTAGTAATGACTATGTCGCTCTGTGTCCCGTGATGTACGAAAAAGAAAATAGGATTTTTATAACAGCTTACCTGTAAAATCCTTTTCTTGGAGTACATCACGGGACACAGAGCTCCCACCCCTCTTTTGGGGACACTTATTGCTTTGCTACAAAACTGAGGTGCTCCCGGATGGGAGGGGCTTATATAGGGGAGGGTACTTCCGGTTTTGGAAGTTGCCAGTGCCAGCACCTGACGGTAACTATATAACCCATTAGTAATGACTATGTCGCTCTGTGTCCCGTGATGTACTCCAAGAAAAGGATTTTACAGGTAAGCTGTTATAAAAATCCTATTTTTTTAGTCTGCAGCAGAATCGGATTGCATGGGTGTTCACACCCATGTGATTCGATTCCTGTCCAAGTTTGCAGAACGCACTGCAATATGTGAACTGATTTGGGGGTGTCATTAACTTTTAATTGACACTCCCAGCAGTTTGCATAGTGCAGTGTGAACTGCCGCCAGATTCGCAGGGTTCCCGCATCGCAGAAGTGTGAACCGGACCTTAATCAATATAATTGCTAGGCTGCAGTATTAGTTATTGGTTTCAAACAGTTTGCAAGTAGGGATGGTCCGAACACCCCCGGTTCGGTTCGCATGTTCTGAACAGGCGAACAGGCAAAATATTTGTGTGAACATGCGAACCCTATTAAAGTCTATGGGACACGAACATTAAAAAAACAAAATTGCTAATTTTAAAGGACTATCAGCAAGTTATTGCCCTAAAAAGTGTATGGGGACCTGGGTACTGCCCCAGGGGACATGTATCAATGCAAAAAAAAGTTTTTGAAACAACCGTTTTTTCAGGAGCAGTGATTTTAAGAATGCTTAAAGTGAAACAATAAAAATGAATTCCTTTAAATATCGTGCCTGCGGGGTCCCCTTAGACTGCCTGTGCGTTCTAACCACATTGCTTCTGCCCAGCGGTTTTTCTCCCAGCTAATGACATCACATCCAGCATGTTGGCCCTGTAGCCTGGCTGCATACTGGCATTATGCTTTGGCTCCATAGCGGGGTTTCCATTGTGTTCTGATCTTCTATCCGAGCCTCAGCCCCACCGCCACTCATTGTTGGAGCATTAGAAGCTGGCCCCTTCATTCCATCTCAGTACCAGCTTGTTACCACCTCCGGTCTTAGGCAAAATAAGCAGCACTATTTTGGATGTCATTACATGCAATAAGCTTATGGTGTACGGCTTAAACATAGCATGCACACTTGAGGATGCAGTGTGCTTTTTAAGTATATGGATATTTAATTGGTTTGACTGTTCGTTCTTACAATAAATAATAACATGGTTTTACAGCATATTGTGCTGTGACTTCATATTTATGCCCTGTGAGTAGGTGCTGCTGTGTTACACATTTCACAGAGCCTGCCTCCTGAACTACAGTGGAGTTTCAGGAGGTGGAGTCAATACAGCAGTCACTGCTTGGATGAGGCAAGGTACCATGGGATATGCAGTCCTTAGAGATCACAAGTAAACAGGAGGAGAAGCTACAAAGCATGCAGGAAAGCTAGGAAGTTGTGGAAAGAGATGGCTAGCAGACAGGCAGCACTCACAACATGAAAGCAGATTTTTCAAGTAAGCTTATATTTGATTGTCAAAAAAACTATTGTTTGTATTGCTATTACAATGCAGACATTACAAAATGGATGCTGTGACCATAGAATATATATATATTTTTTTATCAATGTTGGAATTAAATACAGTATATAGTTGTAATGATTGTAAAACACATTCTTTTATTTTTTATAGAAAATGAACCATGTTTAGGATCCAGGAAACCTAACCAGCCTTATGAGTGGCTGTCATACAAAGAGGTGAGAAAATGGTATTCCTTTATTATTTTGCTTTATAATATAATGTATTTAAAGAGTCAATCTGTAACTGAAAATCTATTTATACACTTAGGCCTCGTACACACGACCGAGTTTCTCGGCAAGAACCAGCAAGAAACTTGCTGGCAGAGATGTCTTGCCGAGAAACTCGTTCGTGTGTATGGTTTCTCGTCGAGAAAACCGACAAGTAACCTCGACGAGAAAATAGAGAACCTGCTCTCTATTTTCTCGTCGAGATTCTCGTCGGCATGTTTCTCGACGAGAAAAGTGAGTTTGTGTACACTTACCTGTCCTCCCGGAAGCCCGCGCATGTTCGAAATGAATTCGACGCATGCGCGGTAGCTTCCTAGGCATACGTAGGGTATACCAAGATGGCGGCGACGGCATCGAATGTGACGAGCGCATGCTCGTCGTAGTCGATGACGTCACCGCGTACACTCCTTTCAAAGAACCGCGGGTTCTTTGAATCGAGCGTCTGTACACTCGGCCGGGACAAGTTTCTTGTCCAAGGATCTCGTCGGAAAAAACGACGTGTTTTGTTCGACGAGAAACTCGGCCGTGTGTACGAGGCTATACAGATTTTTTTTTCTAACGCATTAGATTCCTCTATCCATGCTAAACAGCCTTCATGGAGAAACCTCCTATACTACATATCTATCTATCTATATATCTATCTATCTATTTATTTATTTTTTGTTATCCTGTTAAAACATTCAATTAGTTATTTACTGTATATACTCGAGTATAAGCCGACTCGAGTATAAGCCGAGGTACCTAATGTTGCCTCAAAAAACTGGGAAAACGTACTGACTCGAGTATAAGCCGAGGGTCATCCTTACTGTTCCTATCCTCACTGTTCTCCTATCCTCACTGTTCTCCTATCCTCACTGTTCTCCTATCCTCACTGTTCTCCTATCCTCACTGTTCTCCTATCCTCACTGTTCCCTAGCTCGCTATTTTACATTGTAAATAGTACCTGTAAAGAAGTTGCGGCTGCGGCGTCCATCATTCGAATTCCGCGGTCTCTTCCTGTTCCTTCCGTGATAGGCGATTCTCATCAGACACTCTCCGCCTATCACGATCATTCTCTCATCCTCAGTTTCCCAGCAGACGTCTGTGTTGGGTGTTCCGCCAATCACAGACGTCTGCTGGGAAACTGAGGATGAGAGAATGATCGTGATAGGTGGAGAGTGTCTGGTGAGAATCGCCTATCACGGAAGGAACAGGAAGAGACCGCGGAATTCGAACGATGGACACTGCAGCCGCAACGTCTTTACAGGTACTATTTTCAATGTAATTTTTTTTGCTGACTCGAGTATAAGCCGAGGGGGGGGGACTTTCAGCCCAAAAAAAGGGCTGAAAATCTCGGCTTATACTCGAGTATATACGGTAAATATTTAATTATTAACAGGCCCAGGTTAAATAGGGTTTATGAGCCTTCTGGAAAATTAGTGTACTACAGGCCCTGAAGATGCATTCCTGGGGTTATATATGTTCAGAGTGAGTCACTGGCTAGCTCTGTGTCTCCTAATATAAAAAATGGCACTGCTTGTCTGTAAATTTTAAACAAGGCTGCCTTGCATTTGCACGCACCGTTTTGGGGTGCTCGGACCTCATTATCATCACAAGTAGCAGTACACAGGTGAGTGATAGGGCCTCTAAGTAAGGAGGTCCCTGAAGAGGAGTTATCTGTTATGTGCATGTCTTCTGCTTGTCTCCTGATATTTTTGTATTAAAATTAGTGGATATAGGTGTGGTCCCCAACTCGACTTGCAGACATAAATGAGGCCCACATACTGTTTTGGGCTGTACACCATTGGAGTATAACCTTTACTGCATTAAAGACAATTATCCCCTAAAGAGGACGATAATGTTGCAAACTTTTATATTAAAGTGGAACTATAGACATAGTTAGTTTTGGATAGAACAAGGGAGGGTTATAACCACTGTCAGATTTTCTTTATCGTACACCACGGGACACAGAGCCTAAGTCATTACATAGTGGGTTGTATAGTTCACCTCAGGTGATTGGACACTGGCACAACCAATGAAGACAAGTTCCCCTCTATATAACCCCTGCCATGAGGGAAGTACCTCAGTTTTTTTTTCGCCCAGTGTCTAAGGTGAAGGACACGAGTAAGGATGTGCTAGAGGAGCTCTGTTGGAAGAAATCCCTCCGGGGTTAAGGAGCTACGCCACCGGGTCCATCCAAACCACTTATTAAATTACGCCAAATGGATGGTACCTGAGCCTCGCTGAAGACCGAGGCGGTGCCTGTAATGTCTCTCTTTTGAGGACTAAGCTCTGGGATCCAGCACTTTCGCTATTTAAACGTGCAAAAGTACTCTGGTAGAGTCTTTTACAAGGCCCAGGGAAAAGGTCTCCTTTAAGTAGGAACCCATACCCCTGAAGGTTGGCACAACGCTACCCGCCGTGATGGGTGAAGATTGGTACTGTCTTGCCTTCAGCAGTCCTGCGGCGTCGATAAGGTAAGTGGGAAAAGTCTAAGTTTTAAACACAACTTTTTTGAGTGGAGTGTCTTGCCTGTAAAGCACCACTGGGGGGAGTAAAGAGCCGGAGTTCCACTCACCATGTCAGGAACGAGAGCTCAGTGTCAGTTCGGCACACTTCCTCTGCTGTTAACTCTGCAAGGCAGAAGTTGTCTCTTCATGGTGCCAAATGTGGCAAGCCTGACCCGGTCACAGCGCCCCCCTCCCCCAGGGGAAGCTGGTCACAATGATGTCTGCCAGGATACAAGCTGACTCTCCCCTGAGCGCCGCCATTCCAATAGGCGCACGCTTTCTTTCTCAGGAGCACAAGGGGGCGTGGTCACGCGAGCGGGCATGTCGGATTGCGCGCCGCTCTACTGCGCATGCGCGAAACGGCAATTTAGAAATACAGCCTTAGACGCCTGACAGACCCACTGAAGAGACACAGCAGCTTGGGGCACGTGAGTTCTCTGGGTGGCTGGATTACAGGCACTATTGAAGGTACCTACTCGGCATTCAGACTGTGTGATTAGTTGCATACTTAATGTAGATTGCTAAACTAGCACAGTAATGTTTGCACTGTCTTGCACCTCTGCTTTGGCTTAGGAATATGTCTTCCCAGAAAAATAATTCAGGGACTAAGAAAGACAAAAAAGACACGCCGCCTAAAACAGGAGGCTCTAGCCGCTCTGGCTGGATATTATCCTCTTCTGAGGAATCAGATGCACCCATACAGGATGAGCCATTGCCATTATCAGGTATAGCAGCCTCTCCTGTTGTGCCAGCTCCTGCATATGTCACTGAAGACACTTTGGCAGCAGCTCTAGACAAATTGGAAGGCAGGATTGCTACTTTAATCGCTAAATCCACAAAAAAGGATAAAAAGCGAAGCAGGTCCCCTTCCGTTGCTCTAGATCCCTCTTCAGAAAAGTCTGACGAGGACGTTGAGGATGATGTGGTGCCCTTAGAGGATAAGGATGATGAGCAGTCGGATGGATCAGGGGGATCAGGGGAACCTTCTTCTGCCTCACCGACTCTAAAATTGCAGGTGCAATGTTATACTGAAGCAGTACGTTCCACATTCATGTTGCCCTCTGAGGGGTTAACTGAATCACCTGTCTCCTCCCTGGGTTTATTAAAATCCCCACAGACTGCATGCTCCTTTCCTGTTCATCCTTTGTTAGAGAACCTTATTTACGCAGATTGGCAACATCCAGATTTTTTTTTTTTTTTTTTTATTATTATCTTTTTTATTAATTTTCCAAAAACATATATAACACACATTACAATACATGAAACACATTTACAGTCTCAATATTTCCCATTACAAATAAAAAAAAAAAAGGGGGAAGAAAAGAGGTAGAGATGGGGAAATGGAGAGAGAGAGAGAAAAAAAAAAAAAAGGGGGGGGGAGGGAGTGGGGAGGATTTTAGAAGGGGGAGGATGGGGGAATACAGTCCCCCATACTCTCCCCCAAATATATTATGTGCTATCACTCTAGTGTTGATGTCTTCTAAAGTGGAATTAAATAATAAAGGGAGACAAAAAGTGGTTTCGAAAACTACTACGAACTAAAAAACAAGTGTTAAAATCAAAAAGTAGACAGTATAAAGGACTAGGGGATGAATTTATGAGTGACTGTACTGATAGAGTGACAAAACATGTATATAAAGAGAAAAGTGAGAGGTAAAGTTATCGTCACCTGTGCCAAAAAAAAAAAAAAGGGGAGGAAAAGAGATGGGGAAAAGGAGAGGGGGAAAGTGAGGGAGAGAAGAAAAAAAAAAAAAGGGGGGAGGGGGGGAGTGGGGATGATTTTAGAAAGGGGGGGGATGGGGGAATACGATCCCCCATACTCTCCCCCAGATATATTATGTGCTATCACTCTAGTGTTGATGTCTTTTAACGTAAAATTAATTAATAAAGAGTGAAAAAAAGTGATTTCAAAAACTACTACAAACTGAAAAACAAGTGTTACAATCTAAAAGTGGACTGTATAGAGGACTAAGGGATGAATTTACAAGTGACTACACTGATGAAGTGACAAAACATATATGTAGAGAGAAAAATAACAGGTAAAATTATCGTCACCTGTGCCCAAAAAAAAAAAAAAAAAAAAAGGGGGGAGGGGGGGAGTAGGGGAAGCCTCAGGGAAGAACAAATCTAATTCCCCTCTCTCACTCTCTCCGAGAAAAGGAAGAGAACTAAAATAGGGGTGTAAAAAAGGAAAGGAAAGGGAGGAAAGGGAAGGCCGGCATGCATGGTATCCAATAAAATGTTTGTCACATTACATTTTAGTCTCTTAAGGGATAAGCCAAAGAATAACCACAGGGAATCATCCTTAAGATATAGATAGCTTATTCAATAGATGTAAACAGGTCTCAGTGGGATTGTGCAAGTATCTCTCTATAGGTTGTGGTGTCCTTGAACTCCATCCACGGAGTCCAAGTTAAAGTGTGTCGTTGAAAAGTGTCCTTGTTACAATGAGTGATATCTTCCATGAGATGGACCTCTGAAATTTTTTGAAACCACTTTTTCACGGATGGAGTCTCAGGCTGACCCCAAAGGGTAGGTATAAGTGCTTTAGCCGTATTAAGCAGATGTGGAACTAAAGAACATTTGTATTTTCTGACAGGTTCCTTGGTAGCATGGAAAAGAATGGTCCATGCATCAGCAGGAAGATTAATATTGGATATTTGTTGGATAATTCGAATAATGCTAGACCAGAAGGGGCGGATGAGTGGGCACGACCACCATATATGACCGTGGGTTGCTCTGTTCCCACAATTCCTCCAACACAACGGGGAGTTGTCGGGGAGCATCTGATGAAGCTTTGATGGGGTGTAGTGCCATCTGGTTAGTAGTTTGTAATTGACCTCAGCCATCCTTGATGCAATTGAAGAGATATGAGTCAGCTGTAGGACTTTATCCTTTTGGCTGTCTGAGAGGCAGGATTCCAAGTCTGCCTCCCACTTAGCGAGAAAGGGAGGATAAGTATCACCTTGGAGCTTGATGAGTAATTTGTAGAATACCGAGATACAATGTTCAGGTGGGTCCGTTGAATTAAAAACTTCCTCAATACTGTTTAAGTCCTGTATCCCTCTAAGCGGCTGAGGCAGAGTTCTAAGGAAACCTTGCAATTGATTATATCTCCATTTATCAAGAAACATAATGGGCTTGAGGCCGAGAATTTCCTTAAGAGGCTTAAGCGCATTTGCTCGAAGAACATGATGTAGTAGAAGAGGTTCTTCTGGCAACCACGTCCTATAGCCAGGATCTAATAGGCCAGGTAAGAAATAATCGTGGTCCAAAAGCGGTAACAGAGGAGAAGCATATGACCACGAGAACTTCCCATGTAAGGCATCCCATACATCAAGGGTGGAAGTGGTTAAAGTGGAGGTACTTGGAGCAAGGTGTCTATGTAAGCGTGGCAACCAGGGTGTAGTTGCTAGGTCTGTGTTACTAAGAGCATGTTCCAAACTCACCCAAAGTTTGGAATTAGCAGCATATTTCCATTCGGATATTCTAGACAGAATCACAGCATTATAATAAGCCTTAAAATTTGGAAGGGCCAGTCCCCCAGCTTCCTTGGAGCAAAATAATACTTCCTTACATACTCTGGGGTGACTGTTCCTCCAAATAAAGCGGGAGACCATGGTCTGTAATAGGGAAAAAAATCCTATAGGCACACCCAATGGGATCATTTGAAAGAAAAAAAGAACTCTAGGCAGAATGTTCATTTTAATTATACTCACTTTACCCAACCATGAGTGTGTCAGCGTGTTCCACTTTTGTAGATCCCTTCTAATATTATTCAATAATGGGATGTAATTATATTTAAAGAGGGACTGAATGTGAGGCACAAGATTCACTCCCAGATATTTCATACTTCGTTGAACCCATCTAAAAGGGAAGAGGGGTTTTAAATTTTCCACCTCCCTTCCAGGTAGATTAATATTTAGAATTTCAGACTTAGATAGGTTAATTTTAAAGTTGGAGAGTGTCTGAAAAGTAGAAAACGCTGACATTAAATTAGGAAGCAAAATACGAGGCTGCTGGATAAAAAATAAAATATCGTCCGCATATGCCGCATATTTGTGCGTTTTATTACCTACTTGAATCCCATGTATATTTAAATTACATCTTATGGTTGCCAAAAAGGGTTCGAGGGTAAGGGCAAATTAAAAGGGAGAAAGAGGGCAGCCCTGTCTGGTCCCATTAAATAGTTGGAATGAGTCACTCAAAGTGCCATTTATGCAAATTTGTGCCGTGGGGTTAGAATAGAGGGAAGTAATGCGGTAAAACATCTTGGGTCCCAACCCAAAATGTCGCAGGGTCAGTTTTAAGTAATCCCAGTCCACCCTATCGAACGCTTTTTCAGCATCTGTAGATACGAATAGGGTGGACTGGGAAGACCTTTGAGCGTATTGTATAAGAGATATCGCCCGGAGAGAATTATCCTTGGCTTCTCTGTGTGGCATAAAGCCCGTCTGATCCGTAGAAACCCAACTAGGTATAAGAGGGAGTAGTCTGTTGGCCATTACCTTAGAATATAATTTGATATCAACATTTAATAGGGAAATTGGCCTATAGCTACTGCATTGAGTAGAGTCCTTATCTGCTTTAAGGATAACTGGAATATGGGCTGTAAGAGATTCCGGGCGTAGTCCCGAGGTCTGTGAGATTGAATTGGCATAAGCCGTAAGGCGGGGCAGAAGGATATCACTGAATGTTTTATAGTACCGGATAGTATAACCATCCGGTCCCGGGGCTTTACCTGTCGGTGAAGATTTCAGAGCCGCCTGAAATTCCTCAACCAAAAGTTCAGATTCACGTTCCCTGAGAGTCAAATTTGAAAGTTTGGGCAAATTTGCTTCTTTTAGATATGTAAGCATAAGGTTACGTCTCTCCTTCACAGTCAGAGACGGGGAGTCACACTGCACTTTGTACAAATCTGCATAATAGTCCCTGAAAGCTTTAGCAATGTGAGGAGTCGCATGGACTAAATTTCCGTTTGATAACTTTATTTTAGGAATAAACGATCTAGTCTGTTTTTCTTTGAGGGATCTTGCTAATTGTCTGCTAGGTTTGTCCCCCCACTCATAGAATTTTTGCGAATATCGTTGGAATTTCCGAGCTGTATCGAGGTTAAGAAGATTTTTTAATTCCTCTCGTTTCAATGTGAGAGCTTCTAGCTGGGATGTGTGCAAAGTGAGTTTATGTTGTTTATCAAGTTCTGTTATTTGGTGCAGGACCTGTTCAAGTTGTTGACCACGCTCTCTTTTTTTCCTTGCCCCAAGTTCTATGAATCGGCCTCTCATAGTTGCCTTGTGAGCTTCCCATACAATAGCAGGGGATGTCTCAGAAGGTTTATTGTCTTTAAAATATTGCGATATATGAGAGGCAAACACAGAAACTTCTGTTGGGTTAGAAAGAAGAGAATCATTGAGTCTCCAATTATTGGAGCGCTGAGTCAAAGTGGGCATAGTCATACTCATCGACACAGGTGCATGATCTGACAGTGTCGCAGTACCTATATTCGCCGATTGTAATAATGGGAGGTGATAATGGTCTAAAAAGATATTATCTATTCGGGAATAAGACTGATGAGTCTTCGAAAAATGGGAAAAATCTTTTTCTTTTGGATGTAAAATACGCCATACGTCTATCAATTGTCGGTCTATTAGTCTCTTTTTAACAAAGGACAGGCGCTTAAAAGAGATGTTAGAGCGACCGTGGGATGTATCCAAAACAGGATCTAGAGACATATTTATGTCTCCTGCCAGTATGATTAGACCCTCAGCAAATTGTGATAAATCAGTAAGAATTTGAGAAAAAAAGGTAGGTTGATTTTGGTTCGGGCAGTATATGTTTGCTAGAGTACATTGGGTAGTACCTAAAAAGCCCTTTAAAAAAAGAAAACGACCATGGTCATCCGCTTGCATATCTAAAAAATGGAAGGGTACACTACTACTAAAACCAATAGCCACCCCCTTAGCTTTATTCGTATCTGAAAGGCTATAATACCACTGAGGAAAATAAAGCAAGGTCAATTTGACCTGCGTAGTATGGGTTAAATGTGTTTCCTGAAGAAACACAATAGAAGAGGCAAGTTTCCGTAATTCACGGATAACCTGATGCCGTTTTGCCGCAGCATTTAAACCCCTAACATTATAAGAAGTAACTTTAAGTGTGGCCATTTATCACAGTAGAGCATAACCCT
The DNA here is from genome assembly GCA_029206835.1 of Rana muscosa. Classification (NCBI taxonomy): domain Eukaryota; kingdom Metazoa; phylum Chordata; class Amphibia; order Anura; family Ranidae; genus Rana; species Rana muscosa. Next base: position 937,456,916 of record CM055118.1, on the reverse strand, counting down.
TGAACCCTTAGCCATGCATGCCAGCCTTGATAGGGAAAATAAAACAAAAAAGAAACGGGTAAGTATTGAGAAAAACAAAAAGACAAATTTACATAAACAACAAAAACGTCCATCTGGACGCATGTGGGAAACCTTAATTTATCACGCAGATTTCTGCGGTGGTCCCTATGGGGGGAGAGAGCACGGGCAGCCGTCCAGAACTCCTGTAGGAGAACGGATAAGAAAACTCGAAAGCTACCCGCTCTCCACAACCCCAAAAGGAAAGAAGGGGAGGGGAACGTGTCGTATAAAAGACACATAGGAGCATTGTGCTCCACCCGCATTCAGCTTGCGTCAGATAATGTGCAGAGGAATACTTTTTGCTCCAACAGTAAACAATAAACCTTTTTATAACAAATATACTTTAGCGGCCAAGTCACATCTCATTAGATATAATAACTTACAGGCATACTCAACCAAAGAAAAAAAGGAAAGTACATAGGCATAATCACCCTTTACTCGTCTATGTTATTATACAGGACCTGTCGCTGAAGAGCGCCCTTTTTTAGTAGTAGGAGATTTTTGCCAATGGGAGTCCTGAATATGCGAAAACTTAGGGACCGGATCATGCCAGCCCGGGAGGTCCACTGAGGGCAGATTAAGGTCCTTTAAAAATTGTAACAATTCCTCTGGGAACCGGAGGGTGTGGGACCGACCATTTTTGGTAGCAATAAGGCACGCCGGGAAACCTCATCTATAGGTAATCTCCTTAGAACGTAAATGTTCCAAAAGTGGTTTAAGGGCTCTGCGGCGGTCTAAGGTTTCTTTAGATAAATCCTAAAAAATATTGAGAGTTGCTCCATCAAAGTCAATGTTGGGAATGCTCCTCAACTTGACCATAATGGCGTTCTTATCTGTGAAATAATGTAGACGGCATATTACGTCTCTGGGTTGCTCAGGAGCAACGGTACGAGACCTAAGGGCCCGATGAACCCGATCAAAGCGCAACGGATCAGTGGGTTCATTTCCCAACACTGAATTAAATATACCTCTAATCTGCGACTCCAAATCTTTATCTCCAGTCACTTCGGGCAGACCTCTGATTCGTAGGTTGTTTCTGCGATTTCTATTCTCGAGGTCCTCTAACTTATATAGTGAGGCACGTTGAGCAAGGGCTAGCTGTGTGACAGTCTTTTGTAGTTCTCTTATAGCTGTTTCATGAGTATCTTGTCTCTGCTCTGTGCCCTCCACCCTATCGAGAATATGCACCATATCTGTTCTTACTCCTGTTATTTCCTTTTTTATTGATTTTTCAAGTCCATGGAACATCCCGGCTAACTCTTTTCTGATGCCGCTCAGCAGACACGCCATATCTGAGCCTGTAGGAGACTCAGGTTCTTCCATGAGATCTGAGCAGTAAGATGATACAGGCGAACTTTCTCTTACAGAGGTTGCTAGTGAAGCGAGAGATGCGTTGCGTCTCGTGCGTCTAGCTTGACTGCTACATGCGCCAGGGCAGGTTCCACTGGCAACCAGGAATCGCTGTATGGAACTAGAGGTGGTTTGGTTAGTCGCCGTTCCTTTACTATGTGTCTTGGGAGTTGTAGAGCGGATTTTGTGTATCTTTGCTGGCATAGTTGGAGCTTCAGAACTGAATGCTAAGTGGAGCGCCCCTCAGTCTCATTCGCTTAACAACATGTGTACAGCGTAGCATGGAACATATGGTTATTCAGGCCCATGCTGAGCTTCATCTGCTGAATAGGGGTTGAGGTGGAGAGGACAGGGATGACTGGGCCCTTGCTGCTACTAGGCCAAGGGTGTAGCAAGCTGAGGCCCAGTGAGCGTGCCACTCCCTCCGAGCTGCTGCTATATGGCTCTGGGTGTCTGACTAGTGCCTTAGCAACCAAGTAGGGAAGATAATGATCCCAATGAGGCACTGAAACTGGGCCAGAGGGAGCTGTTCGGGGGGGGTGAGGTGGGATAAGGCTGGGGGTGCCCGGAGTAGCAAGATGGCCTCCGACTACCGAGGGTAGGCCCAAGCCGCGGTCTTTTCTGGGAGAGTAGGCCGACCTTAGGTGTTCCACTCAGATTAGGCCTACAGATTCCCCGCTCGGAGCCCCTCCGGTGCACCCGTGAATAGTCTCTCTAGGGGTGTCCCGTTATGGCTAGATAGGGCTGCCGCCCTGTTACTCACTGTGCTCCACAGGCTGGGAAGTCCGGGACGGCAGGCCGCAAGATGGCGTCAGGCGGCTGGATGGATGTAGCTAGCGGCCGGGATCCACAGGTGTTTGAACGATGTAGCGTTCGTCCCGTGCCCTCCGGAGCTGCGGCAGCTGGTAGGTTAGAACCGGGCAGTCGTTCCGGATCGCGGGATTAGAGAGCGGGGAGCCTCGGAGGGTCAGCAGGCCTCAAGATGGTGCCGTATCCCTGCAGCCCAGCGCGTATCGATCACTGTCTCCTGCTGATAATCGATCTACAGTATTTCTCTGTTGTTTAGTATTCAAGCTGACATACCTGCTTGTGCCTCTTTTCACTTTACAAACACTCCAAGTCTGCTTTACCTTGTCTACCCAGGTTTCCGTCTGGAGACAACTCTCACCTCGTCCCACATGCGGAATCCTGTGCCTTTTTAGATTAGCTTGTAAATACAAGCAACTGCAGGTAGTCGGCGTCTGGTCAAAGCTCCAGGGGGGGGGGATCAGGGGGGGAGGGTCGGGAGGGCCGATGGTATGGGTTTCCAGCCTTCAGCTATGCTCCAGCGCTCCGTTGTGTCCGTTCATCGGCTGTTATTGATAGGGAGGGGGGAGAGACAGGTAGCTTCATCTGTGACTTAGCAGCCTCTCACGCTGCATGAAGTCCACGGTCTTCCCCGAGCGCTCCTCACACACCTCCTTCGGCAGCACGATCAGCGTATCCGCTATTTAGGTGAATTAACATAGGCGTTTAAAATGTCAGGATGACGATCATCAGCAGCAGGTCACAGGGGGTTCTCAGCTCTGCGTAGAATGACAGGAGTGTCTCTGAAGATGGAGCGGCCGGCTTCCGGGGACAACGATCCTGTAGTATGTTAAGAGCGAGGCTAGGAGCGCACATGTGGTTAAGCTGCAGAGGGTGACGTCATCAAAAATGGACGTGTTTCGTGAGCGTGCGGACTTGCGGTGTCCTGGCAAGTCGCGCTCCTTTATCAACATGACATCGGCAACATCCAGATAAGCGTTTCTCTCCTCCTAGGAAATTTGATGTTCTTTATCCTATGGAGGAAAAGTTTACTAAAAAATGGAAGCTACTGGCGGTAGATGCAGCGATTTCTTGTGTAAATAAAAATCTAACTTGTCCAGTAGACAATGCTCAGGTGTTTAAAGATTTTTTTGAAAAGAAGTTAGAATCTTTGCTTAAGTCTTCCTTTGTTATGGCTGGCGCTGTGACGCAACCTGCTGTAGCGGCAGTTGGTATGTGTCAGGTCCTAAAGGAACAGGTGAAACAAGGGCTCAAGGATCTTCCTCCAGACCAGCTCAAGCTTCGGGAGAGCCTGCCTAAGGCCTTATGTTTTACGGTCAATGCCATTAGAGATTCTATCCAACAGGCATCCCGCCTCATGCTCCAACTGGTGCATATGCACAGAATCCTTTGGTTAAAGCATTGGTCAGTGGAAGCTCCATGTAAAAAGCTTTTAGCTAGTTTCCCCTTTCATGGGGAATGGCTCTTTGGGGATGATCTGGACAAATACATCCGGAGGATCTCAAGTGGTAAGACTACACTATTGCCAGAGAAAAATAAAAATAAATGCCCATGTTTTAAACGGTCCCTCTCTCTGGTTCCAGGGACCTCTGCCTCTAGGCAGTGGCAACGGCATTCTCAGTTAACCACAAAGCTTAAGACCCAGAATTAGACCCAGGGTCGCAAAGAGCCATGGGTACAAAGGACCGGTAAACAGAACCCTAAAGCTTCCTTATGAAGGGGCGCCCCCGCTCGGCCGAGTGGGGGGATGGCCGCTTGGCAAACAGAAATCCAGGACAAATGGGTAATTTCCATGGTATCCCTAGGATACAAAATAGAATTCCGGGAGATCCCACCCTATCGGTTCCTAAATTCAAATGTCTCCAAAGATCCATTAAAGAGAAAACCCTTCCTCCAAGCAGTGGATCACTTTCTGTTCCAGGGGGTAATCAAAGAGGTCCCCCTAAAAGAACAAGGCCCGGGGTTCTATTCAAATCTCTTTGTGGTCCCGAAGCCAAACGGAGATGTTAGACCCATTCTGGATCTAAAAACTCTGAATCAGCTTCTAAACATTCAGCATTTCCGAATGGAAACAATTCGATCAGTGGTTTCCACCCTACAAGGCGGAGAATTCTTGGTGTCAATAGACATCAAAGATGCATACTTGCACGTGCCTATTTATCCGGCTCACCAAGAGTTCCTAAGGTTCGCAGTGGAACACCGCCACTATCAGTTTGTGGCTCTACCTTTTGGCTTAGCTACGGCACCTCGGGTGTTTACAAAGGTTCTGGCCCCACTTCTAGCAAATCTAAGGACGCAGGGAATAACGGTGATGGCCTATCTGGACGATCTACTCTTGGTAGAACAGTCAGTCGCATGGTTAAATCACAGTGTACTCAATACGGTAAAATAACTAGAGTATTTAGGCTGGATTCTAAACTTCCACAAGTCCTCTCTCCAGCCTCTGAGAAGGGTGGAGTACTTGGGCATGGTCCTAGACACGACCCAAACCAAAGTATTCCTTCCAGAGCCAAAAGTCAAATCTCTGAAGAATTTGGTCCGCATGGTCAGGGCAAAGGGAAAACCATCAATTTGCATGAAGTTGTTGGGGAAGATGGTGGCCTCTTTCGAAACCATTCCATCAGTGGCGGCCCGTCCATAGGGGGCGCCCGGGCGCCACCCCCCCTCCTGTGGTCACCAAAAAACAAACAAAAAAAAACGGGCCCTTTAAGAGTTTTTTTTTTTTTTTAATGTCTTTTTTTCACACATGGCGGCGCGACCATAGTGGGCGCAGAAGCGCCGCTACCGCTCGCTTCTGCGCCCGGCCGTCACTCACCACAACAATACATAGGTTCATGCATTGCATGAACCTATGTATTGCTGCCGCCCACTATTCAGATGGCCGGCCCCTTGAGCGCCGGCCATCTGAATCACAGCGTCTGATTGGCCTTTAGAAGTGCCTATCAGAGCCAGCAGGCTCTGATAGGCTTCCCGACTACAGCCTGAGGGCTGTAATCGGCTTCTAAATATCTAATGAGAGGACGCACAGGGGTGCGTTCCCTGGCCAATCAGGTTCACCGGGTCTGGTTACCGGTAACCTGATTGGCTGAAGTGACATCGAGGGCGGGAGAAGACATCGAGGATGGAAGAAGGACGGCGCTGACTCGAGGAAGGTAAGTGCAGGGCTGGGGGGACAATCTGGCTGTATTATGAGGACAAACTGGCTGTATTATGAGGACAAACTGGCTGCATATGGGGGAGAAACTGGCTGCATTATGGGGGAGAAACTGGCTGCATTTTGGGGGAGAAACTGGCTGCATTATGGGGGAAAAACTGGCTGTATATTGGGGGAGAAACTGGCTGTATATTGGGGGAGAAACTGGCTGCATTATGGGGGAGAAACTGGCTGTATATTGGGGGAGAAACTGGCTGCATTATGGGGGAGAAACTGGCTGCATTATGGGGGAGAAACTGGCTGTATTTTGGGGGAGAAACTGGCTGCATATGGGGGAGAAACTGGCTACATTATGGGGGAGAAAATGGCTGCATATGGGGGAGAAACTGGCTGCATTATGGGGGAGAAACTGGCTGCATATGGGGGAGAAACTGGCTGCATTATGGGGGAGAAACTGACTGCATTATGGGGGAGAAACTGGCTGCATTATGGGGGAGAAACTGGCTGCATTATGGGGGAGAAACTGGCTGCATTAGGGGGAGAAACTGGCTGCATATGGGGGAGAAACTGGCTGCATTATGGGGGAGAAACTGGCTGCATTAGGGGGAGAAACTGGCTGCATATGGGGGAGAAACTGGCTGCATATGGGGGAGAAACTGGCTGTATTATGGGGGAGAAACTGGTTGCATTATGGGGGATTAACTGGCTGCATTATGGGGGAGAAACTGGCTGCATTATGGGGGAGAAACTAGCTGCATTATGGGGAGGAAACTGGCTGTATTATGGGGGAGAAGCTGGCTGCATTATGGGGGAGAAGCTGGCTGCATATGGGGGAGAAACTGGCTGCATATGGAGGAGAAACTGGCTGTATTATGGGGGAGAAACTGGCTGCATTATGGGGGAGAAACTGGCTGCATTATGGGGGAGAAACTGGCTGCATTATGGGGGAGAAACTGGCTGCATATGGGGGAGAAACTGGCTGCATATGGGGGAGAAACTGGCTGTATTATGGGGGATTAACTGGCTGCATATGGGGGAGAAACTGGCTGCATATGTGGGAGAAACTGGCTGTATTATGGGGGAGAAACTGGCTGCATATGGGGGAGAAACTGGCTGCATATGGGGGAGAAACTGGCTGCATATGGGGGAGAAACTGGCTGCATATGGGGGAGAAACTGGCTGCATTATGGGGGAGAAACTGGCTGCATATGGGGGAGAAACTGGCTGCATTATGGGGGAGAAACTGGCTGCATTATGGGGGAGAAACTGGCTGCATTATGGGGGAGAAACTGGCTGAATTATGGGGGAGAAACTGGCTGCATATGGGGGAGAAACTGGCTGTATTATGGGGGAGAAACTGGCTGCATTATGGGGGATTAACTGGCTGCATTATGGGGGATCAACTGGCTGCATTATGGGGGAGAAACTGGCTGCATTATGGGGGAGAAACTGGCTGTATTATGGGGGAGAAACTGGCTGCATATGGGGGAGAAACTGGCTGCATTATGGGGGAGAAACTGGCTGCATTATGGGGGAGAAACTGGCTGCATTATGGGGGAGAAGCTGGCTGCATTATGGGGGAGAAACTGGCTGCATATGGGGGAGAAACTGGCTGCATATGGGGGAGAAACTGGCTGTATTATGGGGGTGAAACTTGCTGCATATGGGGGAGAAACTGGCTGCATTATGGGGGAGAAACTGGCTGCATATGGGGGAGAAACTGGCTGCATATGGGGGAGAAACTGGCTGCATATGGGGGAGAAACTGGCTGTATTATGGGGGAGAAACTGGCTGCATATGGGGGAGAACTGGCTGCATATGGGGGAGAAACTGGCTGTATTATGGGGGAGAAACTGGCTGCATATGGGGGAGAAACTGGCTGCATATGGGGGAGAAACTGGCTGTATTATGGGGGAGAAACTGGCTGCATATGGGGGAGAAACTGGCTGCATATGGGGGAGAAACTGGCTGCATTATGGGGGAGAAACTGGCTGCATTATGGGGGAGAAACTGGCTGCATTATGGGGGAGAAACTGGCTGCATATGGGGGAGAAACTGGCTGCATTATGGGGGAGAAACTGGCTGCATTATGGGGGATTAACTGGCTGCATTATGGGGGATTAACTGGCTGCATTATGGGGGATTAACTGGCTGCATTATGGGGGAGAAACTGGCTGCATATGGGGGAGAAACTGGCTGTATTATGGGGGAGAAACTGGCTGCATATGGGGGAGAAACTGGCTGCATTATGGGGGAGAAACTGGCTGCATTATGGGGGAGAAACTGGCTGTATTATGGGGGAGAAACTGGCTGCATATGGGGGGGATACTGGCTGCATTTGGGGACAGTGGCTGCGTTTAATGGGCACAGTGGCGGCAATTGATGATTTTTTTTCAGTTTGTTTGCGCCCCCCCAAAAAATTTGAGCACCAGCCGCCACTGCATTCCATATGCCCAGTTTCATTCAAGGCTACTTCAGAACAGTATCCTGGCTGCCTGGAACAAAAAGATCCAGGCTCTAGATTGGCCGATGCGCCTGTCTTCAGAGGTGCGCCAAAGCCTCAGTTGGTGGTTAAGCACCAAGAATTTACGAGCAGGGAAATCCTTTCTTCCGGTTACTTGGAAGGTGGTGTCTACGGATGCCAGCCTGTTGGGCTGGGAGGCAATTCTGGAAGAGGCTTTAGCCCAAGGAACTTGGTCCAAGTCCGAAAGGGGCCTGCCCATCAACATTCTGGAGATTCGGGCAGTATATCTAGCCCTCAGAACCTGGACATACAGGTTACAGGGTTACCCGGTTCGGATTCAATCCGACAACGCTACTGCGGTGGCTTACATCAATCACCAGGGGGCACCCGGAGTCGGGATGCTCAGAGAGAGGTGAACAAGATTTTAGCATGGGCAGAAGCTCATATTCCTTGCCTCTCTACAATCTTCATACCAGGGGTAGAAAATTGGCAAGCGGATTACCTAAGCCGCCAGCAATTACTGCCAGGGGAATGGTCTCTCCACCCCGACATTTTTCAGGACCTATGCCAAAAATGGGGGACCCCGGATGTAGACCTGTTCGCTTCAAGGTTGAACAGGAAATTAGACAATTTTGTGTCGAGGACAAAAGATCCTCTATCTTACGGTACAGATGCACTAATGATTCCCTGGGATCAGTTTTCCCTGATCTATGCATTCCCTCCAGTTCCACTTTTGCAGAGACTTCTTTGCAAAATCAAGAAAGAGGGGATACCAGTTCTCCTGGTGGCCCCGAAATGGCCCAGAAGGTCCTGGTGCACCAAGATCATAAGGATAGCAGTGGGGGAGCCTTGGATTCTCCCACTTTGCCAAGACCTGCTATCACAAGGTTCAGTGTTCCATCCTTCTTTACGAAAGCTAAATTTGACGGTCTGGCTGTTGAAACCTTCATGCTGAAGAAACGTGGGCTCTCGGGTCCAGTTCTTTCTACTCTTATTAATGCTAGGAAGCCGGCCTCCAGAATAATTTATTATAGAGTCTGGAAGGCATATGTTTCCTGGTGTGAATCAAGAGGGTGGAACCCTCAAAAATACTGTATGTCATTGGTAGGATTCTGTCTTTCTGTCAATTAGGGGTAGATATGAGATTAGCCCTCTTTTTTCAGAGACCGTTGGCATCTCATTCCCTAGTCCGGGCATTTATTCAGGGAGTGTTGCGGGTAAATCCACCAGTCAAACCTCCCTTGTGCCCATGGGATTTGAATCTAGTTTTGTCAGGCTTGCAAAAGCAGCCCTTTGAACCTATTCATCATATTCCATTGATTCTCTTGAGTTGGAAATTGGCATCTTTGGTTGCCATCTCCTCTGCTAGGAGAGTATCCGAATTAGCAGCTCTTTCTTGTAAAGAACCTTATTTAGTTTGTCACAAAGACATCCTACTTTTCTTCCTAAAGTGGTCTCGCCGTTCCATTTAAATCAAGATATTGTTTTGCCTTACTTTTTTCCTGAACCGCAGTCAGCGGGGGAAAGATTATTGCACTCTCTAGATGTAGTGAGAGCAATGAAGGTTTATCTGCAAGCAACTGCTCAGATACGTAAAACAGATGTTTTGTTTATTCTGCCAGATGGCCCAAAAAAGGGCCAGGCAGCATCGAAATCGACCATTTCTAAATGTATTCTACAAGTGATTATTCAAACTTATGATTTAAGGAATAAAATTCCTCCTTTTCCTGTTAAGACACACTCGACCAGGGCAATAAGTGCCTCCTGGGCAGTGCATCATCAGGCTTCGATGGCTCAGATCTGTAAGGCTGCAACTTCTTCAGTCCATACATTTACCAAATTCTACCAAATAGATGTAAGAGGACATGAGGATGTAGTTTGCTGCAGGCAGCGGTTTAGGGCCTCTCGCCCGATGGCAGTCTGCTTGATCTGTGTCTCCCTCCCCTCATATTGAGCATTGCTCTGGGATGTCCCACTATGTAATGACTTAGGCTCTGTGTCCCACGGTGTACGATAAAGAAAATAGGATTTTTTTAACAGCTTACCTGTAAAATCCTTTTCTTGGAGTACACCACGGGACACAGAGGTTCCGCCCCTCTTCTGGGATACTTACTGCTTTGCTACAAAACTGAGGTACTTCCCTTATGGGAGTGGTTATATAGAGGAGAACTTGTTGGTTGTGCCAGTGTCCAATCACCTGAGGTGAACTATACAACCCACTATGTAATGGCTGTGTCCCGTGGTGTACTCCAAGAAAAGGATTTTACAGGTAAGCTGTTATAAAAATCCTATTTTTTTCGCCACCTGTGTACTATTGTGTAGATTTCCCTTAATGTTCTGTCCCATAGCTAAACATGATTTGAGAAGAAATATCTGCAAATTAAGGGAATTCCTTGGGGACCCAAAGTCACCAGAACTAATGTCCCCATTAAAAGGTTTCCTTCCCCTCTATTACTTTTCTAGGGACAATATAAAATGTGACATTTTCTTTTACTTTCACTTTCAATGATATTGGTAAACAGGACAAATAGAGAGGGTGAATCTCTTTAACCATTTACTTTGGCAGGGTGGCCGATCTGTGCCAGATCACGTAGCTAGTACGTGATCTGACACTTCCGGGACTGGGGCGTGCAGTAAGCACAACCTAGGCATACATTTAAGCCTTTGATCACCCTTGATGTTAACTTCTCCCCTGCCAGTGTCATTAGTACAGCGACCGTGCATATTTTTTAGCACTGATCACTGTACAGTGTCCAAAGTGTCAGTTAGGTGTCCGATTTGTCGCAATCCCGCTATAAGTCACTGATTGCCGCAATTACTAGTAAAAAATAAATAAATATCCCATCGTTTGTAGATGCTTTAACTTTTGAGCAAGCCAATCAACCAAACCAACCAAAAATATGTAGCAAAATACATATTGGCCTAAATTGATGAAGAAATTTGATTTTTTACATTTGTTTATTGGTTATGTTTTATAGCAGAAAGTAAAAAAAATATATATATATTTTTTAAATATCGGTCTTCTTTTGTTTATAGCACAAAAAATAAGAACCACAGAGGTGATCAAATATCACTGAAAAATAAAGCATTATTTGTTATATTGTTTGGGTACAGCGTTGCACAACCGCGCAATTGTCAGTTAAAGTAACACAGTGCGGTATCGCAAAAAAATTGCCTTGTCAGAAAGAGGGTAAAACCTTGTACAGCTGAAGTGGTTAATGGGGGCACAAACAGCAACAACATTTTTCAAGTGTTCTAGTCCCACTCCACTGTATCCAAAAAAAAAAAGTTTTTCCTTTAATTATATTTTAACTATGAGTACACTGCTACTGTGTTCAGCGGTTTGGGGGTTACATAATATTAGGAACACCTGAAGATTTTTTCCTGTTGTAGTTGTATCAATATAATTTTGCTACATCATTCTTTTCAATCAGAAACTGAAGAAAGGCATTGAAAAGAGCCATTTTCTTTGTATGCTTGCAATCTGCAGCCCTACTTTGTACATTTGCGGAATTGCAAAGCAATTTAGCAGATATATGAGCATTTACTTAAAGCATTTTTATGAGAATAAAGGTCTTTTTACTTTCTGTCACTGAAAAACACTGAGGCAGATATAAAAATAAGCACTGCAACACAAAAAAAATACATAGAAAGTGCTCACAATCTACAGAATGTACAGTAGCTCTAGGGGTAGGCAACCTTAGGTCTACCTCAGGCCTTACACAACAGCAGATCCGCACAGGGAGTCCTATTGCTTGCAGCGCAGTGTCCAAAGAGGCCGAGCCTAGCCTCGCCCTCTTCTTATATAGCCCCACCCATGAGTCTCTGCGGCGGCCCAATGCACCCTGGGTGCCAAACGGGATTCTGGGTAACGTAGTCCAGGGGCCATAAAGGAGACCCCGCTACAACTGTAATAGCCAATCAGAGGCTATCACAGTGGACAGGTGACCCGGAATTGGGAGTTCCTGGGTCCCAGTTGTTAGTACAGGACCCGGGGCTCCCACCATGTGTTGCACTCCCAGAAAGATATGCAGCCCAGTCCAGTGAGGCCACATATATGCATACTGCATACATAGACATCAATGGGACTACCTGCATGAGGGATGCATGGAACACCTATGCTTACCTGTGTGGGTAAACCTGGCCTTACACCGGTGAAGGAAGCCTTACTATTTTTTTAAATGTAATTATTGTTTATTGTGTTATAGTTAATGTTTTTGACTTTTTTTAGATGGCACAGCCTCATCCCCTTTCTTTGCAGCCTCAGCTGCACTGCAGATGAATGAATAGAAGCCTATGTACAGAGGCTCCTATTCATTTGCAAACAGAAGCATAGTAACCCCAGTTTACTATGTTTCGGTGAAGAATAAACACATGAGCAATCGGTACCAATTGCAACATCCAGAGCAGCCTGGGGTTGGTGGGGGCGGAAGGGGGGGGGATTTGAGGCAGGTGCACAGTCTGTTTGCTTGTAGGTAAAACAATTCTTACTGCCTTAGGCCAGAGGTGTAACTAGAACCTTCAGGGCCCTGGTGTAAGAAACCATGAAGGGCCCCCCTGACCCCTGGCTGGGGCCTTTCCCTCTGAGCCCAAGGCTCTTCCCATTGATCCCAGGGCCCTCTACTCCCATCATGGGACCATTTATTATGGTCCTGCAACAGGACCCTTTCACATGTTCTGCAGTGGGCCCTCTTCCTACCAACTTGGAGGAACAACAGGGCCCCGTCGCAAGTGTGACCTTTGTGACCCTGGTAGTTCCACCACTGGTGTCAATAATTTTGTTATTTTTGTTATTTTATTTTTTATTAATTTTTACTGTTTTATTCTTTATTTTTGTTATTTTATTTTAATACATTTTTACCATTATTTTATTCTATTTTATTTTTTATAAAAAAAAAAATTAGGAGCCTGTTGGGGGGCTTTGGTGAAATTTTAGGGGTCTAAACAGACCTCTAATGTCCTCAATCTCCATCTTTGCAGCCTCAACTGTACAGAATGAATGGACAGGAATAGCTTTGTACAGAAATTCCTGTTCATTCACAAACTGAAGCAAACAGTTTAGTATGCCTCAGTTATAAGTGTTATCGGTACCAATCACTGACTCTGTCTAGTCACGAAAGGAAGGGACCAGTAAATGACATACCGTATATACTTGAGTATAAGCGGACCCGAATATAAGCCGAGGCACCTAACTTTACCACAAAAACTCGAGTATAAGCCTGGGGTGAGAATGCAGCAGCTACTGTAAGCTAGTGAAAAGAGGGTCAACAATGCCCATATGCAGCCTCACTGTGCCCATTTGCCGCCTAACTGTGCCCATTTTCCGCCTCACTGTGCCCATTTTCCGCCTCACTGTGCCCATATCCAGCCTCACTGTGCCCATTTGCAGCCTCACTGTGCCCATTTTCAGCCTCACTGTGCCCATTTTCAGCCTCACTGTGCCCATGTAGCTTATCCGCCGTGTCAGTATTAATGAGGAGGGAAGGAAAGCCTTATTACGCTGCACATTGTCCCCTCTGATTCACAGCAGGGCTGTGTGTATAGGAAGTCCGCGCCATCCATGCTGTCTGCGCCGTCCACTGTAACAAAGCTCCGCCTCCTCCTCGTCACGGACGGACGAGGAGGAGGCGGGACGGCGCGGACTTCCTATACACACAGACCTGCTGTGAATCAGAGGGGACAATGTACAGCGTAATATGGCTTTCCTTCCCTCCTCATCAAGACTGACACGGCGGGAGAGGAGAACCTGACTCAAGTATAAGCCGAGGGGGGCTTTTTCAGCACAAAAAAATGTGCTGAAAAACTTGGCTTATACTCGAGTATATACGGTACATTATTTTCCAGACCCTTTTTCCTTTTTCCATCCTGATACATCCCCGCATTGCTGCGAGGGGCGAAGGGGGGGAAGCAAAACCTGGATAGGAGGGGCAGCATGGTGGCATATAGAGGAACTGATCTCCTCCATTTTCCTTCTGCCAAAACAGCGCTACTCCTGGATGCACGACAGTGTTATTTTCCCTGCAACTAAACGCTGCTAAAAGTCTATTTGTGCATGGTCACATAGACTAACATGCAGTGGAGTTTAGAGGCAGGAAAAAAACAGCTGACTCTCCTAGAAGCCGCTGCAAAAATGTCCAGTGTTTACAAGGCCTAAATATACTGATTAGGAGAAAAATATACAAACTATGTATGTTTTTTATTTTTCTACATTTACAGGAGAAAGAGAATACAGAGACAGGTTTTATAGAATGATCACTGTGATAGCCAATTACAGGTAACCACAATGATCATGTGATTGGGAGTCAGTCCTCCCGGTTCCCGAGGCTGTAGGACAGACAGGTGATGCTACTTTCAGGTGGTTTGCATATTCTGTGGGGCCAAAGTTGTGCTGGAATCACACCAAAGTAGTACAGGAACCGTTTCTAAAATCCTGTGCTAAGTTGCATTGATGCGAACAGGCACTATCGAAATTTTTTTTATTTCCATTGTTCTTTTTTCCAGAAAAATAAATCTGTATGATAGAAATATAAAAATGTGAAAATGTTGGCCTTTTATTAACTATGTTGAATGTGTTTTTCTGAATTCTCGATAGGTAACAACCAGAGCAGAGTGGTTAGGATCGGGATTACTATATCAGGGATGCAAGGCTTCAACGGATCAGTTCATTGGGGTTTTTGCCCAGAACCGCCCAGAGGTATTATAAAGCTTACTGCATGATATTGGTATATTATATTGTACTGTGGCCTGGAAAAGAGAAATATGTTTGTTTCTGCAGTGGATCATCTCTGAACTCGCCTGCTACACATACTCCATGGTGGTCGTTCCACTGTATGACACTCTGGGTCATGGTGCAATTCGGTATATTATTAACATGGGTAAGTGCATTATGTATAGATATTTAGTATATTACAGCTGATAATAATATTACTAAAATGATGTAGCACTTCTAAAGTCATAATTGTGCAGCATACATTAGCTATTTCTGAGGAATCCAGAGTACAAAGCTTTATCGTTCTGCTATTGATAAATATACATATTTTTTTTTATGGTAGTTCTACATAGAGAAAACCACCTTACAGCTAATTCCGAATTACCTACTGGTGAAAAGTGATTTTGAGCTATAGGTTCTTGCTCTTCACTGCTTTATTTCAATAGAAACCAGGAAATTTAAAAGCTGCTGAGATAAAATTGGAGAGAAAGACACATCATAGAAATTAGGGGGAAAGTTTTCCATGATTTTTACCTTGCAGTGTTGTAAGGATTACTACTGTGGGTTTTTGCCTCTTTCTTCTGTATATTCAGTAAAGAATGCAGTAACCCAGAGCAATCAAATATGAACTTAGGGGCCATTCATACAGCATAGAAAAGCATGTTATGCACATTGCTGAAGTGCAGTGCCGTTCATTTTAAATGGTACCCCAACACTCCTGCATTGCAGTGTAAAGCACAGTAATATTACAGTGTGTATTGGTGCACAATGTTGCATAAAATGATGCTTGTACTTTTTGTTCATTCTGTTCCTGCCTGGGGAGAATGGAACTTGACCCTTTTCTGCTGCAGTTTAATTTTTACTTATAGGTCTCCAATCCAACCCCCACCCTGTTACATAATCAGGTTGAATAAAGACATAAGTACATCTAGTTCAACCAATTAAAGAAAAAAAAAAAAAAAGATTAATAGAATAAATGAATGGAAAACCTCATTATACCGTATATACTCGAGTATAAGCCGAGTTTTTCAGCACATTTTTTTGTGCTGAAAATGCCCCCCTCGGCTTATACTCGAGTCACCTTTTTGCGCCTGATCTCCTGAATTTTGGGGACCCGGTACCAGCCGGCCGTAGGTCCCCTGGACCCCAAACTTAACACACATATAGCCCCACTCTTCCTCTACAAGTGTGCAAAGTTTTTTGCCCAGGGGACCTACGGCCGGGGAGCACCGATTTTTCAAAGCCAGGCACCCCTTCCTTAGACTCCTGTGTTAAATGGTAATTTCTCCGGTAACTTTGGGGACCCGGTACCGGCCGGCCGTAGGTCCCCTTGACCCGAAACTTGGCACACATGTAGCCCCCGTTCTCCTCTACAAGAGCGCAAAGTTTGCTGTCTGGGGAACCTACGGTCGGGGAGCACACCTTCCATATACTCCCATGTTAAACGTAAGTCTAGTCATGGACACAGTGAGGCATGGGCACAGTGAGGCATGGGCACAGTGAGGCATGGGCACAGTGAGGCATCAGCACAGTGAGGCATGGACACAGTGAGGCATGGGCACAGTAAGGCATGGGCACAGTGAGGCATGGGCACAGTGAGGCATGGACACAGTGAGGCATGGACACAGTGAGGCATGCACATGGACACAGTGAGGCACAGTGAGGCATGCACATGGACACAGTGAGGCAAAGTGAGGCATGCGCACAGTGAGGCAAAGTGAGGCACAGTGAGGCATGAGCACAGTGAGGCATGCACATGGACACAGTGAGGCAAAGTGAGGCATGCGCACAGTGAGGCAAAGTGAGGCACAGTGAGGCATGCAGATGGACACCCTAGGCTTATACTCGAGTCAATACGTTTTCCCTGTTTTTTGTGGTAAAATTAGGTGCCTCTGCTTATATTCGGGTCGGCTTATACTCGAGTATATAAGGTATATAAAATCCTATACCCAGAAATCAACCAGAGAAAGGCAAAAAGAAAGCCTATAAAGCATGATTCAATTTGCTCCATTGGGGAGTGAAATAAATTCCTTCCTTATCCCCAGAAGGCAATCAGATATTCTCTTGATCAACAATATTGAGTATTATTACCCATAAATGCTAGCATTTAGAAATACAGCCAGCCCTTTTTTTAAAACAATCTACTCAGCTGGCCAGAACTGTTCCACATTTTCACAGGTCTTACTGTGAAGAAGTATTTCCGTATTTGGAGGTTAAATCTCTTTTTCTTTAGACATGAAGAGTGCCCCCTTGTCCTCTATAATAACCTTAAAGGGAATAACTCAACACCATGTTCACTATATTGACCACTTATGTATTTATACATGTTGTTCATATCCCCTAAAACTCCTTTTTGCAAGAGAGAACGAATTCAAATGCCTTTTATCAGTTTGGTTGCCCTTCTCTGCACTTTCTCCAGTTTTTTTTATATCCTTTCTGTGTGGATAATCTCAGCCTCCAGTGATTGACAACTGGTCCCTCCTATTTACCTCAGCTTTCCACTTTCCTCACCTTAACGTTACACAGCCTTATAGATATAGGTGTGCACAGGGGTGTGCCTGGGCACCCCCTAAGTCACAACATGCTGTGCCGATTCCCCCTACTACCCAGGCTTCCCCCGTATTGAGCCCCCCCCAACGGCAGTGCTGCTGGTTTTTCTCCTCTCTTCTCCCCCCGGCTGCTGTGGGGGGATTTTTCAGGATGGAGAGCAGGGGAAAGGGCTAGTGAATATGTCATTCACCATCCCCTTCCTTTTCTAAATGAACACAGTGAACACACTCACTTACTGCATTCATTCACAACTGAAGCATAGTAAACTGTGTTTGCTATGCTTCAATATGTGAATGAACAGGAAGACGCTCAGCACAGAGAACTTCCCATTCATTCACTGTCCAGTGCAGCTGAGGCTGCAGAGAAAGGCATGCATGTTGGAACTTTGGGGTGTACAATGCAATAGGCTGCGCACACCTATGCTTATAGAGCTATTCAAGACTCCATTGTTAGCGGTATTCCACTATTCGCGGCTCCTTTTCCCTCTTTTTTTATGTGGCGCTTCCTGTGGATCCAGTATCCCTGAATACATCTTTTAAATGGATATGGAGTTATCTGAACCAGTGTCCCGGATTCTATAGAGGTCTTTTCGTGTGGCAAGAAGCATGCACATGTATTGTGGTGAAGTGGAGTTGGTTGATTTCACACTGAAGTATACTTACAAGCACAGCACGTTTTTATTGGACATTCACACTGATTTAAATTGTGGTAGAATTTATTTATGCAGTATAAATTTCAGTTCTTGTTGTTTGAAGTGCACTTTTGATATATACAGTATATTGCACTTATTTATTTACAGATTGAAGTTTTGGTTGAATTATTTATATTTTATGTCCCTTATAGCCCACCAATTTTAAACAAGTTTGGTTTGTCTAGTACGTGGATGGTTTGAATATTGCTGTTCCCATTTTGTCCCTTGCAAAATGC
The DNA here is from genome assembly GCA_029206835.1 of Rana muscosa. Lineage (NCBI taxonomy): Eukaryota > Metazoa > Chordata > Amphibia > Anura > Ranidae > Rana > Rana muscosa. The sequence continues at coordinate 937,438,895 of CM055118.1, read as the reverse complement.
AAAATGTTTTTTTTTTCTTTTAATGTGAACTGGTGTCCAAAACTGAATTGCATATTCCAGATGAAGTTTTACTAATGATTTGTACTGGGGTAAAATTATGTCTTTCTCTCTGGAGTCTATACCTCTTTTAATACAAGAAGACATTGCATTCCATTTTTAAGTCTATGATCTGCCTGTACACTCAGATCCTTCTCCACCATTGACTCCTCCAGCTGTTCTCCTTCTAGTTTGTATGATGCGTGCATGTTTGAGCCTTAACTTTACATTTATCAACATTAAACATCATTTAACACATAACTGCCAAATTAAACAGTGCATTGAGGTCTGCTTGAAAGTTAGAGACATCTTGTAAGGACGTTATGCCACTATATAGCATGATGTCTTTTGCAAACACAGAAATGGGACTTTTAATAATCATTATCATTTATAAATAGGTTAAAAGTAATGGTCCCAACACTGAACCTCAGGGTACACCACTAAAAACCTTAGACCATTCAGAGTATGATTTATTAACCACTACTCTCTGAATACGTATTTTAGCCAGTTTTCCTTGTCAAAATATTTTATTAAAGTTTAAATGTTGCAGTGTACAAATAGTCTTAAATACTTATATTTTAACAAGTGTCACTATACAGATGAGCTTATTTGAGAACATGTTATTATTCATCAGAAAGTTATTATTCACTATCTGAACATGTGATATAGTGATGATAATACTACATTTATAACATACTAGAACTTTATATGTTCCATATAAACATTCAACTTGTTCGTGATTTTATACAACCTGTTAGAGTAATGCTTAAATAATAAAAAATATGGATGTGTAACTCAGGAAGTATATTTTTATAAAACAATTGAAGCAAAATAAAGGAATGTGTGAGGCAAAATTTAATTTCGTTCTTAAAAAATAAGGAAAATAGGAAATGGAAATGAGAGAGAAATGAGGGAAGAAGAAGAAAAAAGAGAAGAGAAGTCCGCGTGGTCAGGTCCGGATCCACCGCTGCAACTGAAAAAATAATGTTTTGGGTTGTCTGTCACATCTACCATGGTAAAAGAACTGTGTTGTCAAAGGTTGATAACATGGTATAGTCAATCCAGGGCTGCCAAAGTTTTTCAAATTTGGGTATCGTGTCCGTTTCTATGGCAGTCATCTTAGCATGGGTCATAGCACTATTCATTCTTGCTAATATTTCGGTTATGCTTAGTTTAGGGGATTTCCAGGCCTTTGCTAAGGCTTGTTTTGCTGCAGTAAAGAATTGTACTAATAGTTTAAAATGCATGTGCGTTACATTTTCCGGTTTCAAGTTAAGTATTGCTGTTGCCGGGTCTAGAGGAATTGTCTTATCCAATATTTCAGAGGCAATTTTAAAGATTTTGTTCCAAAATTTTAGAGCAACTGGACACGACCACCAAATATGAAATTGTGTTCCTATCTCTGTGCACCCTCTAAAACAGTGTCCTGAATAATTTGTAACATACTTTGCTATCCTAGCTGGTACAAGGTACCAGCGTGTTAGTACTTTGTAATTAGCTTCGACCGCCAGTATGTTAGGAGAGGCGGCAGATTTTGCAGTTAACCATATCTGGTTCCATTCTATGTCATCTAAGTTTCTTTGTAAGTCTTCCTCCCATTTCAGAACATAATGTGGCTTACCTGCATCTGCTTGAGTCAATAGCTGAGAATACAGGGTGGATATTGCTCCCTTGATGTGCGGATCTTTTTTGCAAATTGTTTCAAAGTTTGTCAGTTGAGTTATTGGGGTTGAAGTGTTTTGTATTGGAGAGAAAAAATCTTTTATTTGGAGGTATCTAAATAGTTCTGATTGCGGCAAACCATAAGTTTCGCAAAGGGTCGGGAAGGGGATAAATGATGTTGAGTTTATAAATTTGTACTTATATATGACATCCCGAGAAGTCCATTCTCTAAAGGAATTAGGAAGGACCCATGCCGGGTAAAATGCAGGGTTTTTATAAAAGGAGAGTAGAGGGCTGTGTATGGATTGTAGTTGGTGTTTATTTTTATATCTATCCCATAAGGAGATAAAATGCTTCGTAATTGGGTTTTGTAAATTTTTGCGATATTTTGGAGGGATCCAAAGTAAATTTGAGACTGAAATTGGATCACACTCAGCCGCTTCTATGGATACCCATAGTCGGATTTCATTTTGAGCATGTAGTTTACTGAGACTGGCTATATGCGCTGCCCTATAGTGACATGCAAAGTTTGGACATCCTAGGCCCCCCTTTACTTTTGCCAGATAAAGTGTGCGTTGTTGTATTCTTGGTTTAGCTGAACCCCAAATAAATGATGATGATTTATTTTGTAAAATTCTTAGGTAGTATGCCGGTATCGGGATAGGCAGAACTCTAAACAAGTATAATATTTTTGGTAATATCGTCATTTTTACAGCATTGATTCTTCCTAACCACGATATCGGCATGTGGTCCCAAGAATTCATCAATTTTGTTATTTGTTTCAGAATCGGTGGGTAATTATAAGAGAATAAATCTGAGAGAGATGCTGTAAGTTTAATACCTAGATATGGAAGTGCCCCTTCTGCCCATGTGTAGGGGAGGCCCACTTTAGCGGCTGACAATTCAATGTTTGAGAGAGATATGTTTAGGGCAGAGCTTTTTTTGGGATTAATATATAAACCTGAGAATGTGGCAAAGTTGTTGAGAATTGGGATAAGATTAGGGCCCGATATTTGGGGGGATGATAGAAATAGGAGGATATTGTCTGCAAATAAGCAGATCTTATGTTGATAACCTCCTATTTCTATTCCTGTTATAGTGGGTTCTGATCTGATTATATGAGCAAGCGGTTCTATGAGAAGGGCGAATAATAAGGGTGAAAGTGGACAACCTTGTCTTGTACCTCTCTCTATATCAAAAGATTCAGACCTGTATCCTGCATATCTTACATACGCTCTCGGTTTATCATAAAGTGCCTTGATCCAGTTCATGAAGTTTGGGCCAAAGCCCCATTTTTGTAAAGTACCGTATATACTCGAGTATTTTTGTGCTGAAAATGCCCCCCTCGGCTTATACTCGAGTCACCTTTTTGCGCCTGATCTCCCGGAATTTGGGGAACCGGTTTCTTGTCCGGGGGACCTACGGCCGGGGAGCACCGATTTTTCAAAACCGGGCACCCCTTCCATAGACTCCCATGTTAAACGGTAATTTTTCTGGTGAATTTGGGGACCCGGTACTGGCTGGCCATAGGTCCTCTGGACTCCAATCTTGGCACACAAAGGAACCCCACTCTTCCTTTACAAGTTTGCAAAGTTTCTTGTTCAGGGGACCTACGGCCGGGGAGCACCGATTTTTCAAAGCCAGGCACCCCTTCCATAGACTCCCATGTTAAACTATAGTCTAGTCATGGACACAGTGAGGCATGGGCACAGTGAGGCAAAGTGAGGCACACCCTAGGCACATACTCGAGTCAATACGTTTTCCCAGTTTTTGTGGTAAAATTAGGTGCTTCGGCTTATATTCGGGTCGGCTTATACTCGAGTATATACGGTGTATATCATGTAAGGCCAGGATACTGAGTCAAAAGCCCTTCTAACATCGAGAGAGAGAAAACAGGCTGGTATGCCTCTTTTTTTCGCAATTTGTGCCAAGAGAACTGCTCTGCGAACATTATCTCCTGCTTGACGAGAGGGCATGAATCCTACTTGGTCACGATGCACGAGCGTACCTATTACTGTGTTTAAACGGGTTGCTATGATTTTCGCTAATAATTTTATGTCTATATTTAGCATGGAAATGGGACGGTAGTTACTGCTAAGCGTATCATCTGTTTGTGGTTTTGGGATCATACATATGATAGCCATCAGGGATTCTTGCCTAAATGTTTTATTGTTTAATAGATCATTGAATGCTTCTGCGAGTGCGGGAGAAAGAGTGTCCTTATATGTACGATAATACAGTGCTGAGTAGCCATCTGGGCCAGGCCTTTTGTTTATTTTTAATTCTTTAATAGCTGCATCTACTTCAGTACTTGTAACTGGTTTTTCTAGTATTGTTTTTTGGGTATCCGTCATTTGGGGAAGGTTGATTTTTGAGAAAAATGCATCAGCTGCAGTAGTGTTAAATATATTTGTCTCTTTGTATTGAGTTTTCAAATAGGTACAGAATTTTTGTACTATTTTTTGTGGATTGCTGGTGTAGATATTGCTAGCCAATTTGAGTTTGATAGGTTTGAAGGATTTGTTAAACGATTTTAATGCTTTTGCTAGATATATGTGCCGGGCTTATTAGATTTCATGTAGAATGCATGTTTGGTTTTGCGTAATAATTTATCTGCCGAATCAGTGAGAAAAAGGTCATATTCTATACGTGATTTCTCTAGACGTGATTTGGTTGTGGAGGTAGGATTATTTTGAAAGCTCATAAATGCTGTGTTAAATTCTTTTTCTAATTTTTGTGAGAGTGTTTTACGCTCTTGTTTCAGAATCCCTATTTGTTGTTGAAAAACCCCCCTTAGTACTGGTTTATGCGCTTCCCATAACGTGAGTGAGGAGATTTCAGGGCTAGTATTACTCTTTAGATAATTTTTTAATTCTTGTTCTATTAATATGCGGTAGGATGGATGCTTGAGTAGTATGTCTGGTAGGTACCAGATTGGGTCATGTGCTTTGGGCAGAATGGAGGCAATAGTGGTACATACCGCATCATGGTCTGACCAGGGGATGGGCATTATGGTTGAAGACATAATTTCTGGGACCATACCTATTGTTGTAAATATGTGATCTATTCGACTAAATGTTTGATGAGGATTGGAAAAGTATGTGTAATGTTTTTTAGTAGGATTGGATTCTCTCCAAGAGTCTACCATATTGTGTTTGGAAAGAAGCTGAGAGAGAGACCATTTGGATTGATGTTTCGCCGGGGTGTAAGGGGATCTGTCCAAAAATGGGAGGAGGACCTGATTAGAGTCTCCGCATACAAGAAGAATTCCTTTCTTATGTGTGTTTATTACTTGAAAAAGATGAGATAGGAAAGGAAGGGGTTGTGTGTTTGGTGCATAATATGAGACTACCGTTACAGCTGTGTCCATGATGCATCCTGTTAGAATTATGTAGCGGCCTTCAGGATCTTTTATTTCTGAATGCAATGTGAACGGAGTTGTATGGTGGAATGCGATAAGCGTACCTCGTTTTTTTGTGGTGGCTGAAGCCGTATATACTTGAGGGTAGGATTTACTAAAGAATTTGGGGGTTTGATTTGGTGTAAAGTGTGTTTCTTGTAAGCATACAATATGTGCTTTCTTAGTTTGGAATGACCGGAAGGCTTTTGTGCGTTTTTGTGGCACATTAATACTTTGGACATTTAATGAGAGTATGTTTAAAGGGGCCATGGTAGATGAAACAAAAAGCCATTCTTACCTGTTACTTTAGTGCAGTGGATTCCCGGGCCCTTCCATGCGGACAAGAAAGAAGATAAGGAAGAATAGGATCCAGTGCGATCAGTCTTAAGGAAGAAGTAAAAAACAAATACACAATTATTGTAAAGATATAGTGATATTTGAAGTTTACCCGTGATGGGGGGCGAAACCCCCCATCAGGGGTCAGGGGACTTTCGTTGAACTCCCATTTATTACTGTGGGAGTCCGAGGAAAGTCTGGTGGGGCACATGGGGTTTTCGCGCAATGGGGTGCCGCTCTAAAAGATGGGATGTACATCCTGTGGATGTATGCGTATTAGCCCTAATTGTGCTTATAAATGTTACTTAAAAATTTATAATTTAGCTTTCAGAGAGAGTGGGGAAAGAATAGTCACTAGGCGATGAGCCTAGGGGATTAACTTAAATGTATCAAATCTTGTCAACTCGAAAGGATACTATAGGATATTAATGAGAAACAAAGTCATGAGAACCAAACTGCTTAAGAACTGCATATATGATACTCATCTTTAAGTCATCTAATATTGTTAAAAGTAAGTTACTATGTTATTTAATGCACCGCAGAGACTAAAAGGTACAGTGTAGATAGCTCGTCCTTTATAGATGAAAGGGTCTGCTGCAAAAAAATTAACCATTAATTAACATATGTAAAGGTAAAAAAGAGCAAACTTCGTTAACAAAACTGTTGTATCCCTGTATTTCAGTATGAGTTTTAGTGGTTTAATAATAATATACGTCAGCTGAAAGAATGAAAATATAAAAATGTAAAAAATAAAAATGAAAAAATGGCCTTTCGAATTGGAGTAGGAGAGAAACCACTATTTTGTGCTTTGTGAGGGTTTTTCAAAGATCTCCTTTGTTGCAAATTACTTAGTGCAGATTGAAACAGGGATATTAAAGTCCAATATACAAAACCTTGTCACCCGTAGGTAACAAAATCACCTATTTCGGGAAAGTACAAAAAAAAATAAAAAATGAGTGGAATAATATAAGAATAAATAAATAACTGACAGTTATGTCACTGTGTTTCTATGTAAAATATCAGAGACAAAATAATATGCTTCTAATGAAAAGTAAAAAAAATAAAATAAATAAAATAAATAAATAAATAAATAAAAAATAAATAAATAATAGATAAAGCTGAAATAGAAAAAATAAGAATTTTAAAATAAGAAATATTAAAATATTAAAAAATAATAATAGTAAGAACCATAGGACCAAATATAAATATAAAAAGGAAAGAAAAAATTTCAGATAGGGATAGGAGAAGAAGCCACTGTAGTTTGTTTGGCGTGTATTTTGGATGTCTCCTAAGTTATTTGTCACGAAGACTGACTTGAAGCTGGGGTAAAGATTCCCTAAGTGCTTCTACTGAAGTATATTCAGCAGTAAATTCGTCCCATAAAATGTCTATCATTTCTTCAGTCCAAAGAATCTTCTTGGCCTTGGGGTGAGGATGTGAATCGTCCTCTTTTATGTGCCTGGATATCACCATTACTGTTCTCAGAATGGGTTGCTTTTTGTTTGAAAGAGGCTGGGGATGATCTTCTCCGTGAAGTACTTGGTGCAGAGCTCCCTTCTGTCAGATTGAGATCCTGGAGGGCTTGTTGTAGTTCATCTGATGTTCTACATGAAATTTTGGTACCCTGGTAGGTGAAACGTAGAGCGAAAGGGAAACCCCATTGGTATTTGATATTATGGCGTTGGAGTTCCAATAATTGCGGTTTCATTGCCCTTCTTTTGGAGATTGTTGATTGCGATAAATCTGCAAAGATCTGATATTCATGCCCTTGAAAAATTACGTTATTTTGTTCTCTTGTCCGATAGAAGTGGAATTTTGCTATGATATCGCGAGGTGGTCCTTCTGTTTTTTTGGGCATTAGAGCCCTGTGTACTCTGTCCATCTCCATTCTTTCTACCGGTATACCTGGTGCTAGTTCTTGGCACAGTGCTAATATTGTTGCTTGCAGGTCTATTATAGATTCTGGTATACCTCTGAAGCGTAGGTTAGCATGTCTTGCCTGATTCTCAAAATCTTCAAGTCTATTTTGAAGTATTATATTTTCCTCTTTCATGTTTTCTAATTCTGACAGGTGCTCTTGTGTGGTATTTTCTATTTCCTCCACTTTAATTTCTAGTGCAGATGTGCGGTGTCCCAGTTCTCTGATTTCCTTTGTTAAATTAGTGGTGATTTGTTCTGAGGTATGTTTCAGCGCTTTGTGAAGCATTTTTTCAAATTATTTTAAAATATTTGAGGGAGTAGTTGTTTCTTGTGACAATAGTTGTGGTAGAAAAGCCTCAGCTTCTGAATCTGAATCTCCTGAGAGAAAGTTTGTGTTTTTTTAGGTTTGCTTTTCTGCTTTGTGGTGAGTGTGTCTGAGGTGACTGGCGCTTTTTTCTGTGAGGTATTCCGCGCTTGTGAGCCGCTATTGGGGTTCATTTGCTGCGGGCTCCTCCAAATACCATTTTGTATTTAGTTTATCCCCCTCACCTCTCTGATAGTTGCTACAGCTTTTCTGTAAATTTCGTGATGGTAGGCGGTAGTTATCCAGCGGTTTTCCCCCTCACGGAGCGGAGCTCTAGTCAGGCATAACCGTCCCGCTAGCCTCCGCGCATGCGCTCCTTTTAGCCAGTTTTCTATCCATTTGCAAACTGATCTTTCCAAGCCTGTAGACTTTACAGGGGAAACTCGAAAAATTTGAATATTGTGCAAAAGTTTGCTAATGCAACTTAAAAGGTGAAACTAATACATGAGATATACTCATTACATGCAAAGCAAGATAGTTCAAGCTGTGATTTATCATAATTGTGACGATTATGGCTTACAGCTCATGAAAACCCCAAATCCACAATCTCAGAAAATTTGAATATTACATGCAATCAATAAAACAAGGATTGTACATAGAACAATATCGGACCTCTGAAAAGTATAAGCATGCATATGTACTCAGTACTTGGTTTGGGCCCCTTTTGCAGCAATTACTGCCTCAATGCTGTGTGGCATGGAAGCTATCAGCCTATGGCACTGCTGAGGTGTTATGGAAGACCAGGATGCTTCAATAGCGGCCTTCAGCTCTTCTGCATTGTTCGGTCTCATGTCTCTCATCTTTCTCTTGACAATGCCCCATAGATTCTCTATGGGGTTCAGGTCAGGTGAGTTTGCTGGCCAATCAAGTACAGTAATCCCACGGTCATTGAACCAGGTTTTGGTGTTTTTGGCAGTGTGGGCAGGTGCCAAGTCCTGCTGGAAAATGAAGTCAGCATCCCCATAGAGCTCATCTGCGGAAGGAAGCAAATTAACTTTTGCATGATATTCTAATTTTTCGAGTTTCACCTGTAACTTGAACTGTGCCAAATGCTTTTGCAAAATCCAAGTATACTATATCCACAGCTTCTCCTTTGTCTAAGATTTTATATACTTTCTCATAAAAAAAGAAATCCGATGTGTTAGGCAGCTTTGGTCTTTTGTAAATCCATGCTGTCTATTGCTTAAAATATTGTTTTCTAACAAAAAATCTTCAATGTGTTTTTTTATTAAAGGCTAAGTTCACCTTTTAGGAAAACATAATAAATGCAAACATTTTTGCAGGAAAAATATGTGCATCTATTATTTTTTTCCTATAGGAGCCTGCAAAGCATTCTACCCACAATCAGTGGATTGTGGGTGGAATGTCAGGTTCCTGCATGTTCTCTCTTCAACTTGCTTATGCCTATTTATGGGCTGTCAGTTACAAAGCTAGACAGCATGCTTGTATTCCATTGAGAAATACAAGTACATCTGCCGCAGTGGGGGATTGGACTTGTAGTTTCTTTCTTCACGGTTCCCTGTGAATATTAATTTATTCTGGCCATTGGAATAAATGATAGCTCCAGCTCTAAACGTGCCTAGTGTTTAGGAGTGTTTAGGCACGTTTAGGCGTGCTCAGTGTATTTTCTGCCCAAACACTTTTTTTTTCTTCAGCCTCTTAATGCTGCTCTTCTAATACATCTGTAAAAACCTATGTAAACATGGGCACATAGGCTAACATAGAGATGTGTTTAAAGGCTGAAAAAAATGACAATCTCTCAATTCCTGCATCCCTTAATGGACGAGAAGGAAAATAGGATTTTTTGGTACTTACTGTAATATATATTTCCTGGAGCCCATTGAGGGACATGGATCCCACCCCTCTGTGTTTATGATAATTTTTTATGGTACTACTTTACCACAAAACTGAAATAGTAGGGGTTATTCTGGGACGGCCCACAATTTTTTAGTTTGCCAGTGTCCTATCCTCCTGTAGCCAGCAGTATGATCCTGCAGTCTCTGAATCCCTATGTCCCTCAGTGGGCTTTAAGAAATATACAGGAAGTACAAAAATCCCATTTTGCCCTGATGTTTTTTACATTGTCAGTCTAGCCAGCCATTACAAATACACAAGGTTTGCCTTCTGATCAAAAAAAAATTCAAAGTTGGCTAACTGTACATATTTTGTCATTTTTTAAATATGGAGAATATTAAACATCTAACCAAATATTTTTTGGCAGCTGATATTTCCACAGTAATATGTGACAAAACAGAAAAGGCCAGGCTTCTCTTAGAACATGTTGAAAAAGGAGAGACCCCAGGACTAAAGTCTGTTGTGCTCATGGACCCTGTGGATCTTGAGTTAATAGAGAGAGGCAGAAAATGCTCTGTACGCATTCAGACCATGCGCGAACTGGAGGTAAGGTATCTGTAAATCGTTTTCCTGTATTCTAATGCTGTACTAGAACAAAAATATCTGTTTTGTCTTTATGTTTCTTAAGCATTAGATGTCTAGTATAGGCAGATCAATTATGTTTTTTAGCATTTTACACGTTCTCCAATACGTAAAGCTTTCTCCTTTCCTGTATTTTCTTGTCACATTTTAGTAAAATAGCAATACTCTTGCATAAAGAGGTATAGTTTTCTATGCAGTCTGTACATCATGTCAGATATCCCCAGTGATTAAGTAGACAACGAGGAAAAGTTTGTGAAATCTCAGCATGCTGTACTTTTCCCTGATGCTTCCCTGTAGTTCATTTCATGAGGGGCTTTTATGTGTAGCTGATCCATTCATGCATAGAGAAGAACAGTTCTATATGCAGTAACACTCTGCTCTGCATCTATTTCCCAACTCTCCTATGTGTTTGGCCACTGACGTGATAGAGAAGAAAAGTGGGTGACAAAAAACATGTGAATGAGCCTTGCTGCCAGACTGCGCAGAGTGTAAGGACATACAGGCTCCTATATGAAATAGTGCTCTGTAATGTTTCTGCCTCTTTTGCCTAATTTTTGCATAATAAATATGTAGCGGCCTCACCCTCTCTCTCTTCTTTAGCGGTTACTCTGGCTCCGGTCTAGGGGTACCTTGAAGGGGAGAGTGAGGTGCGCCACGGCCCATGTCCTCTAGATTACTGCATGTAGAGGTGAAGGCCAGCACCAGATTACCTTCGGGCTGTGTATACGCTCAGAGCCAAGTCTGTTCTGCTGATAACCCCCTTTGCTCCCAGTAATTGGAGTACCACACACTGAAAAGGTCCAACACTTATTTATTCCATAACGGCAAACAAATAGTCCTTTGCGAGCAGACAGTTTGAGACCCATAAAACAGTTCAGTATTGGTGGGGAGTAGGTCAAGGCACAATCCTCAAAGAAACTAAACCGTTGAGGTTTCACCAACGGTTGCTAAGCACAGTGGCTGTAAAACATACTTTTTTGGCTTCAGAGTCTCTTCCAGCGACTCTAATGAACAGGAACTGGAGTTACCTTCGCTACGTTGAAGACATCCCTCCAAGACAATTGCCAGAGGCCCCGCCGTCACCGGATTAATGCTGTACCGGGCTCTTCGGAAGGGTTACACTCCCCGGCCTCCTCACCTCAGATACGGGTCCCAACACCTTAGGGCCCCTCGGACTCCTCCACCCTCGCGGAAACCAGTCGAAGTTACTGGGCCCCAGGCCTTGGCCATAGTACCTCACCCCAGGCTTAAGGTGCCTGGGATGGACTCCATCTCGCGCTCCGGCCAGGTCAAGGGCACCTGGGCCCGGAACTCCGGAACACCAGCACCCAGGCTGAGGGTGCCTGGGTGCGGCCACGTCCTCCAATTCCGAACTCTGCACCTCCGCACGAACGAACCCCATGGTAAGGGCGTTCGCCCCTTTTATCCCCTCTCCGTTTGCGTCACAGCGGGTTCCCCGCCCCGCTGTACCAGCGCCAGGAAAGGACAAAAAGGGAGCAGTTTTGCGGTGCGGGTTCAACTCCGGCCCAGGGCGACAATGCCACCCGCAGGCCGCAGGGAACCTTGCACCACCAGAGTCCTCCAAGAACCACAAAAGGGATTCTCAGACTCCCTAACAATTAGTGCATCCGGGTTGAATAACCCAGATGCTCCCCCCCAAATTTAAATGCCCGCTACAAATACATTTGCCAATACATTTGTGACCTAAAATGAAAAATGTTGCCTTCCTTTTTTTTTTTTTGTCTAACATGCTATTGATTCAAATAAAAATAACAACTGTTTGCGCATTTATTTCAAAAAGTATATGTGGCTTTGTATAAAATGTATGTTGTAGTTTGTGAGCCAACTGATTAAGAGCCAGCTGTGCAAGCAATGAGCAGTTCCAAAGCAATAGAGCTCTTCCTCTTAAAATGTATAGCTCTGCCTGAAAGTATTAAAGCTGCAATAAAGGCATTTTGGTATCCAGACAATTGAGGCCTTTTGGATACCCTGGAAACCCATAGCCTTGGGTGAGATCAGTGGCTTCTTTATAAATGGCAAATACCCAATTAGGCAATAGCTATATGAGATGCGCCAAAATAGAAGCTAGTATGGCTTTCCCCCATGTGGCTGGGCAGATGTGGGAATGTACTGCTATGGCTTTGATAAAAAATTACTTGCAAGGTGCTAGCAAAATGAAAGCGGCTGACATCACTTAAACAAGGGAGAAGTGCTAATGGGAGAGAAGAGAGATGCAGCATCAGAAGGTAGAAGCTTGCTTTGGGTGCTCCTTGTATGAAATGTTTATATAAAAAGCAAAGGTTTTAAATGAATGGTAAAAAAAGAATAACATCAGTTTAGAAATGTAAAAATAAAGAGAAATAAAACGGACCAATTATAGATTTAACTGTTAAACAGCTACTGTACTCATCCAGCTGGAATTATCAGGAGTAGTGTATCATTTGGGGATATTAGGGAAAGTGCTCTAGAATTCCCATTTATCACTAGGCCAGACAATATCCCTGTCTTCACCTGAGAAAAACACTTAGCAGGAGCCGTGGTCATTCTGCAGATTTGTTAAAGTAAACTTATTCTATTTTTTTTTTTTTTTTTAGGAATGTGGGAAGCAAAACAGAAGAGCGCCATTTGTGAGTGAAGAGTTGGCCATTTTATTCATATACTGTAGTGCATATGATACAATATACTTGATTTGGTATAGCACATAGACAGATGATCTAAGAACGTTGTACTGTTTCTAGACACTGGAGAAATAATTAGAACCTCTATTTGTTTTTTATTGCTTGGATTGTAGTAGGGAAGGAGGATGGGTGCTGAACTACTAAGTATGCTCATGTTAGTGCTTTAATGGTTCACATGGGCCTGTAGGCAGCTGTCTGGTCCTAGGGAGACTGCAGAACAGTCTGTAATGAATCCAAAAAAAAGAATGGGGGGGGGGTGGAAGCGGCACTCCATTGGTATGTGTCCAGAATGTGGTTATGAGGAAATCAAAAACCCAGTCACAGAAAACCTGACTAATAACTAACAGAAATTGGGGAACCAACACTGTGATCAGGAACAAGGGAGAGCAGGTGAGCAGGTAAAAGGCAGCAGGATACAGAATACAGGGCAAGAGCAGGAACAGGATAATGGCTAGCAGTATTTGGCAGCTAGCAAAACACTGGAGTGAGAGGCACTTAGTAGGCGAGGACCTAAATACTCACCCAGCAGCCAGCATCGGGTGGAAGCTGATTATTGGGGTCTGCTGTTTGCTGGAAGACATCTGCTGGTGGACACTCCTCCCAAGCAACCACAGTGCCATCAGCAGGTGATCCAGGTCTTGGCAGTAGTTTTATTTATATTCAGTAAAACCATCCAACCAAGAGTCTCCTTTCCTCGGGATTGTAGTACAGTGGGCTAGAGCCTGGATTGGAATACTGAATCTGTATGATATAAAATGTTTTGAAATGCTCAAGTTTGGCAGCAGTTCTGGCTACTGAATTTTAGCTGGAACAGACATTTTTTTTATTATACAGACACAACATTTCATTCCAGACGTTTGGTCTGTGGGCTTCCCAATTCAATGCATTGCAACAACACAAAACGCACTCTGCCATTATGCAGCTCTCTGGAAATGCCGGGGGCCACACTTTAGGCCTTATATATTTTTCTAGTTGACCACCACTGCTCTTACTCATTGCACTCTAGCCCTGATGAAGGGAAAACCCTGAAGCCCCAAAAAATCTGGCTTTTTTAAAAATGAATTAAAAAAAAATACACTTGGGCATATACCAGTGAAGTGAACCTTTCATTCCACAGCCTTTCTTGCCTGTATTTTATTGGTGTTTGTGGCTCTATTAAAGCGGAGTTCCACCCAAAAATTGAACTTTCACTTTTCTCAACCCTCCCCCTCTCCCCCAGAACACAGCTGGGAACCAGTAGGATAGCGTAGCGCGGCTCGCGCATGCGCAGTAGGGAATTGGGCAGTGAAGCCGCAACGCTTCACTTCCCGATTCCCTCACCGAGGATGGCGGTGGGGGTAGCCGAGAGACGAGCGACTGCTCGCCTTCGGCTGCCGACATCACTGGACTCCAGGACAGGTAAGTGTCCATTTTTTAAAAGTCAGCAGCTGCAGTATTTGTAGCTGCTGACTTTTAAAAAAAACTCATTTCGGTGGACCTCCTCTTTAAGGAAATTTATTTCTGTGTGTTTACTGTGCCAGTTATCATCTGGACAGAAAATTAGGAAACAAATATATATGTTTTAGGGCTGTTACTGAAAGAGGAGTACAGGAAAGACTGCACAAAAGCAACAACTGATCTGGTGATAACCTTGGAAGGTGAGACCTCCCTTCCTTTTTTTTTGGTATATTGTGCCTCCAGAAAAGAAAGTGACCCAACGGAGATACAGCAAGCATTAAAAAATAGATCATTTTTTTAAACCTTTCCCAAACGCTACAAAACAAGTAAAAAGTGGATAGAATAAGGCAGCAGATAAGGTAGAAAATATAAATAATGTACACTATATGATTGACAATATAATGTATATCTGCATTACACTTTAGGAGCTTAGAATTAACCGAAGAGTATATGTTTTTACAAGTTTACATGTAAGATGTGATGTTGCCATAGCATTACCAGGTAGCAAACTCTTTGCCAGATATTTATAATAGGCGGCAAAGCATCTGTAACTATTCAAATGTGCTATTATTAGTAAGTCTGTAATCATTTACATTTTTGGTAGACAGTGGCACTTAGATCTTCTTATGTCTCTCTGTAACTCTAACTGAAAGATGTCTGCACTGGATTAAATGTCTACCTACCACAGCCATTATGAAATAATTTAAAGGATAATCAAACACAAGAACAAAAATGTTACAGGTTACCAGTCCTTAGATGTGGTGGTAGTATTCATTTTCTTTTTTTTAGGCTAAGAACTTTTTAGCAACACAGAAAATAGTACAGAAAATACCTGTTGATCTTGCCAGAAATGTAGCGAACTTATCACTTGCTCACCTAGAAACCTAAAATAATATAAAAAAATACAATTATTATTCTTCTGTAAATTACTCTAATTTCCCCCAGATCTATGTGATGGCAGTGGCAACCATTGCTCCTTCCATAGACAGGTTAGGAGAGGATAGAGAGGAGTGGAAGTAGTGACCCAGAGACAGGAATTATATTATTTGCTGGATTTCCAGGTAAAACAAAGGAAAAATAAAAGACTAATATGCAACCACCTCATCTAGAGTCTAGTAAGCTGCGATATAATAAATTGTGCTTGTTTTTAGGGTTTAGATATACTTTAGAAGCATTCCCATCTTCCCAATGGATTCTCCATATTGTAAAAGGATGGAAGAATCCAGTGGTACAAGTACTTAATGCTTGTAATGGCTGAGGGAGGCAAAGGGGGTTGGTTTACTTAAGGCAAATAGAATGTGCACTCTGCAAGGTCACTTCATTTACTAAGCCCTGTGGCAAATGCCCATGCAGAGTGCAACTGCACTTGTAAAGTGCACAGTCTGTTTGCCTTTAGTACATCAACCTGAAAATATCATGTCATTCTCACCAGTGCAACAGCATTTCTGTGATCAATGGCAGTGTTTAAAGTATCTGTGGAAATTTGCAATAAAGCATAACTAAAGTCAAAACTTGTTTTTAGTTTTGTATAGAGTGGAGAGGGATTAAAAAAACACCTGTTAAGATTTTATTGCTGTTTGTGTCCCCATTAGGGAGATTCGCACTCTCTGGCAGGGAATATAACCCTCCCTTACTCTATCGAAAATGAAAAGATTAGTATTGTCTTAAGTTCTACGCTAAGAAAGTATGTAATGTTGCAAACAGGAGAGAATAAAAAACAGTGCACGACCTGCACAGTGTAGTAAGCAAAATCATTGAAGTCTTTTAGTAAGTACAGCATAGTGACCTGGAGATAGAGCTCCATCTAATGCATAAATAGGAGGGAAAAAACAGTGCAAGACCTGCGTAGTGTAATAAGCAAAATCGAAGAAATTTATTAGAAAGGGCAAAGAATGCACTCACAAGGGTAAGTATGACAGATCGTGGAATGCTGCTTAAACATCCTCCATGATAAAGAAGCCAGCAACATTTATGGTGACAACTATGGCTCGTCCGAAAAGTATGGATGATCAGATGGTTGCAGAGCACCAGCACCACTGCTGGATTATAAGGATAGCAGGTACTTTAATATCTCTTTTTTTAATAAATGCCGGTTTTAATTATGGTCTATGGGGGGGGGGGGGAGTCCCCAATCTCCTGGCATGCGGGCAGTGGTATTATCAGCTCTTCCCTGCTGGTTCATTAGGAGTCTGTCCCTGGTCTGCCTACTACCATTGCGTGTCTATTTCAATCAATGTGGGTAGCCTTATAGTTAGGCTGAGGAAGAGAAGAGATACCTCGAAACGTGTCCTACTGTGCATGTCCGAGGTTGATGTCAGATAAGGGTGGGTCATCTGCTTTCGTTAGAGTTCCCAAGCGCTGCTAGCGCTCTGCTACCATCAGATCATCCATACTTTTGGCCTAGGCATGGTTCGTCCCCATTAGATGGTGGGAGCATCTTTATCGTGGAGGATATTTCAGCAGCATTCTATGATCTGTCATAGTTACACTTGTGAGTGCATTCTTTCCTTTTCTAATAAATTTCCATGATTTTGCTTGCTACACTATGCAGGTCTTGCACTGTTTTTTTATCTCCTGTTTATGCATTAGATGGAGCTCTCTCTCCAGGTCAGCCATCTGCATACCCTGCATAGTTAGTTTAGCTGTTCCTTACCTAGTGTTGGGCTACCTGCACACCTTGAGATCTTTGTTTGCTCTCAAGCTTTATTTAATTAATGTTTTTTTTCCACTGTTTTGTTCACTTTATGGCATGGTTGAGCAGATTTCATAGAGGGTAGATGAATGCTGCTAATCACCTGGTGTTTATTACAGAATCTAATTTTCTTTAGATATAGAAAAAGAAAATTTATTCATGCAGTGTAGTCATTAAAAGTCATCAAATGTACTGTATTTTTTACATAAAACTACCAAATATGCACCCAAATCTGTACTAATATCAGCCTCATTTTTTCCTGGCCAGTTTACTGTCCTTGTGGCTTTAAAGGAGCCACACTGTGGTCAGTGGGATTAGGAAACACCCTTGTGTCAGTAAGAGTACACATTGCCCACTTAATTTGTCTTAGTAGAAGAAAAAAATTGCCCTATTGTTGGTACCAGTGGGAGCAATGGTGTCCCATTGTTGGTATTTAAGGTAGGAATAGTGCCCCATCGTTGGTATCTATGGGAGGAATTGTGCCCCATTGTTGGTATCTATGGGAGGAATGGTGTCCTATCATTGATGTCTGTGGGAGAAATGGTGCCCCATCATTAGTGTCAGTGGGTGGCATAGATCCCCAAGGGCCAGGTAAAGGCAAGCAATTTGAACACCACTGCTCTAAACCAATCAGAGCATTGTTATGCCCCGTACACACGACCAGGTTTCCAGACAAGAAAACTGCCATTTCTTTATCGTACACCACGGGACACAGAGCTAGTCATTACATAATGGGTTAAGGGTCACCAGCGGTGATTGGACACTGGCACAACCAATGGAAGACAGTTCCCCTCCATATAACCCCTCCCATCAGGGAAGTACCTCAGTTTTTTCGCCAGTGTCGAAAGGTGTTGGACGCGTTAGGAGGTGCTAAAGGAAAGCTCTACCAAAGAGACCCTCTGGGGTTTAAAAGAGCTATGCTTTCGGATCCATCCAAGACGCCTACAAATGAGCTGAATCTGGATGGGATCCGGGCCTCATCCATGAGGCGTCGCCTGTAATGTCTCTCTTCGGAGGACTGGGCTCTAAGATCCAGCACTTTCGCTATTTCGCTATAAAGTCCTGGTAAGAGTCTTGTACAAGGCCCAGGGGAGAGGTATCCTTTAAATAGGAACCCATATCCCTGAAGGTTGGCACACATAGCCCACCGTGAAGGGTGAAGTTTGGTATCTGTCTGAAAACTTTCAGCAGAAAAACCTGCGGCGTGGATAAGGTGAGATTAGAAGGTCCATAACTAGGTTGGGACCTTTTTCAAAAAGTGGATGTCTTCTTTTTTTCCACCACTGGGGGGAGTAAAGAGCTGAATATACTCACCTCACTCTGTTCAGTGTCGGCTTCGGCGAAGTACACTGCTCGTCACCTCCGCTGCTGAGCTTGCTTGAGCACCCCGCTCCTCCTTCCGGTGGCCGATACAGACACCTGCAGATGCAGGTAAGTGGGGACAGGGGCTGATGAGAGTCCTCTCTCACTATGGCCACCACCATAGCGCTAAAGGCCGCGCGCGCGCGGGAGCGCGCTTTATCGGAGGGGGGGGGGGGGGCCGAGGCGTGCGCGGGCACGTGGCGCGCGCAGGCACAGAAACGGCGCCAAATTTAAAAGACTGTCAGTGTAAAAAGCACTGCAGCAGCAAGCAAGCTCGTTAGTTCTCTTGTTCCTGGCAGAGAAACACAGCAGCTATACAGGGACGTAAGACTCCATGTGGTTGGATTGGGTACTTCCTAGAAGACATCCATGTTATGCATAGTTATGTGTTAAAAGTTGCATACTTAATGTATTTGCTAAACTGAACACGGTAGTATATGCATTTAGGTACCTTGTATTTTGTCTAAACAGTAAGCCTTCCAGGGGAAGTAATGCGGACAAAAAGAGATAAAAGAGCACCGCCGCCTGAGACAGGGGGCTCTAGCTGTGCTGACTTGGTACCTTCCTCTCCTGTGTTGCCAAAAGCACCTGTACAGGATGAGCCATTACCTCTGTCAGGTATGGCGGCTTCCCCAGTGAAGCCTGGGCCTGCATATGTCACTGAGGACACTTTATCAGCTGCCCTAAATAATCTGGAGGAGAAAATTGCTACTTTAATCGCTAAATCCTCTAAAAAGGACAATAAGCGAAGCAGATCTCCTCCAGTATTGGACCTCCCTTCAGAAGTACCTGAGGAGGAGGAGGATGAGGAGGAGGCTACATCAGCAGAGGATGAGGAGTCAGACGGATCAGGGGTATCGGATGAGCCTTTTTCGGTATCCCAGATTTTAAAGTCACAGGTGCAATGCTATGCTGGAGCCGTGCGAGCTGCATTTAGGTTACCCTCTTTGGAGGTAACAGAATCACCTGTCTCCTCCCTAGGATCATTAAGATCCCTGCAAGGTGCATGCTCCTTCCCGGTTCATCCGTTACTAGAGGATCTATTGTACGCAGACTGGCAACATCCAGATAAGCGTTTTTCACCTCCAAAAAAGTTTAACATTCTTTATCCTATGGAGGAAAATTTTTTAAAGAAATGGAGCCTGCCTACGGTAGATGCGGCTATTTCGTGTGTAAATAAAAACCTGACATGTCCAGTGGATAATGTACAAGTGTTTAAAGATCCTTCTGAGAAGAAGTTGGAATCCTTACTGAAATCCTCCTTCCTTTTGGCCGGCTCAATTATCCAACCTGCAGTAGCAGCAGTCGGTATGTGTCAGGTCGTCAGCCAACAGGTAAAGCAGGGGCTGAAGGAGCTGCCTTCAGAGCAGGCTAAAAATTGGGAGAATTTGCCTAAAGCCTTATGCTTCACAGTGGATGCCATGAGAGATTCTATCATACAGGCATCACGCCTTACACTCCAGCTGGTACAGATGCGCAGAGTACTTTGGCTTAAGCATTGGTCAGCGGAAGCCCCATGCAAAAAGTTGTTGGCAAGTTTCCCGTTCCATGGCGAACGCCTTTTTGGGGAAGATTTAGAAAGATATATCCAAAAGATATCAAGTGGTAAAACGACACTTTTACCTGAGAGAAAGAAAAACAAGAGACCTTGTTTTAAACACACTCTCTCCCCAGCTCCCGGGAAATCTGACTCCAGCCAGTGGCGACGGCCTTTTCAGCCGCCCAAAAAAGCCAAAGAACAGGCTCAGAAGAACAAGAAGCCGTGGGGTTCAAGAGCTAATAAGCAAGCCCCCAAAACCTCTCATTGAAGGGGCGCCCCCGCTCGGCCGAGTGGGGGGAAGGCTTCGTCAGTTCTCAGCGACTTGGCGGACAGAAACCCAGGACAAATGGGTGGTATCCACAATATCCTCAGGGTACAGACTGGAATTTCGAGAGATCCCATCTTCTCAATTCCGAAGTTCAAGACTCTCCAAGGATCCACAAAAAAGAGGATCCTTCTTCAAAGGTTTGAATCACTTAATAGCTCAAGGTGTGGTTACAGAGGTACCCCAAAAGGAGCAAGGTTCAGGTTTTTACTCAAACCTCTTTGTGATTCCAAAACCGAACGGAGAAGTCAGACCCATCCTGGATCTAAAAAATCTAAACCAGTTTCTGAACGTTCGCCATTTTCGAATGGAAACGATTCGATCCGTGGTCGCTACTTTAAAAGGCGGAGAATTCATTGCGTCCATAGATATCAAAGACGCATATCTACACATACCAATCCTCCCCGCTCACCAAAGATTCCTAAGGTTTGCGGTAGAAGATCGCCACTTTCAATTTGTGGCCCTGCCATTTGGTGTAGCCACCGCGCCCAGAGTATTCACAAAGGTGCTAGCTCCTCTGTTAGCAAACCTAAGAACACGGGGCATTGCGGTAACAGCCTATCTAGACGATCTACTATTAATAGATCAGTCAAAGGAGGGATTGGATCACGCTGTAGACACTACAGTAGGATACCTGGAGCATTTAGGATGGATTATAAACTTACAAAAATCCTCTCTCCAGGCCCAAAGAAGGATAGTGTACCTGGGCATGATCATAGATACAGCCCAAAACAGGGTATACCTGCCAGAGCCAAAGATACAGTCTCTGAAAGACCTGATCCACAAGGTCAAAGCAAACAAGAGGCCGTCTATTCGCCTTTGCATGAGACTATTGGGAAAGATGGTAGCCTCCTTCGAGGCGGTCCCTTACGCCCAGTTTCATTCGAGACTACTTCAAGGCAATATTTTAGCCTCCTGGAACAGGAAGAGCCAAGCTCTGGATATACCCATGCGCCTGTCCTCACAAGTACGCCACAGCTTCAATTGGTGGCTAGAAGCCAGGAATTTACGGAAGGGAAAGTCCTTCCTCCCAGTGGCCTGGAAGGTGGTATCTACGGATGCCAGCCTATCGGGCTGGGGTGCAGTATTCGAGGAGGCTTCTACCCAGGGAACCTGGGCCAAGACTCAGGGGATCCTGCCCATCAATGTGCTAGAGATCCGGGCGGTATATCTAGCCCTCAAAACCTGGACATACAGGTTACAGGGCTACCCAGTTCGGGTTCAATCCGACAATGCTACGGCAGTAGCTTACATCAATCACCAAGGAGGCACCCACAGTCGGGCAGCCCAAAGAGAGGTGAACCGGATCTTGGCATGGGCAGAAGAGCATGTACCTTGCATCTCTGCAATCTTCATTCCAGGGATAGAAAACTGGCAAGCAGACTACCTGAGTCGTCAGCAGCTGCTACCAGGAGAGTGGTCTCTTCACCCAGAGATCTTTCAGGCCATATGTCTGAGATGGGGAAACCCAGATGTAGACCTGCTAGCTTCCAGGTTCAACAAGAAATTGGACAACGTGTCCAGAACGAGAGATCCTCTAGCCTACGGGACAGACGCTCTAATAACTCCATGGAATCAGTTCTCACTGATCTATGCATTCCCTCCGATCCCTCTTCTACAAAGACTGCTTCGCAGGATCAAGGAGGAGGGAATACCAGTAATCCTAGTGGCCCCAAACTGGCCCAGGAGGCCTTGGTATGCCGAGATCGTAAAAATGGCGATAGGAAGGCCCTGGAAGCTTCCACTTCAACACGACCTGTTGTCACAGGGTCCAGTATTCCACCCTTCCTTACAAAGGCTAAATTTGACGGCCTGGCTGCTGAGACCCACATTTTGAAAAAGAGAGGGGTCTCTGGCCTGGTTCTTTCTACGCTCATTAATGCTAGAAAGCCAGCCTCCAGACTCATCTATCATAGAGTCTGGAAAGCATACGTTTCCTGGTGTGAATCCAGAAGTTGGAATCCTCTGAAATATGAAATAAGTAGGATTCTTGCTTTTTGCCAGTTAGGAGTGGATATGAAATTAGCCCTTGGCACCATCAAAGGGCAAATATCGGCTCTATCAGTCTTCTTTCAGAGACCATTGGCATCTCACTCCCTAGTTCGGACATTCATTCAGGGGGTACTGAGGATAAATCCTCCAGTCAGGTCTCCCTTGTGTCCATGGTATTTGAATTTGGTATTGTCAGTGTTGCAAAAGCAACCTTTTGAACCTATTCGCCATATTCCTTTAATTATATTAAGTAGGAAATTGGCATTTCTGATTGCTATAGCTTCTGCTAGGAGAGTATCAGAGCTAGCAGCTCTTTCTTGTAAAGAGCCTTATCTAATTTGTCACAAGGACAAGATCGTACTACGACCCCATCCGGCTTTTCTGCCTAAGGTGGTGTCGGCTTTTCACTTGAATCAAGACATTGTTCTGCCTTCCTTTTTTCCAAACCCACGGACGGCGGGGGAAAAATTATTACACTCTCTAGATCTAGTGAGAGCGGTAAGGGTGTATCTGCAAGCAACCGCTCAGATACGTAAAACAGATGTTTTGTTTATTTTACCAGATGGTCCCAAGAAGGGCCAAGCGGTATCAAAATCCACCATTTCCAGGTGGATTAGACAAGTAATTGTTCAAGCTTATGGTTTAAAGAACAGGACTCCTCCTTTTCCTGTTAAGGCGCACTCTACCAGGGCGATAAGTGCTTCATGGGCAGTGCACCACCAGGCTTCGATGGCTCAGATCTGTAAGGCTGCAACTTGGTCCTCAGTCCATACATTTTCCAAATTCTATCAAATAGATGTGAAAGGACATGAGGATTCCGCCTTCGGGCGAAGTGTGCTGCAGGCAGCAGTATAGGGCTTCTGGTCCGCAAGCGGTCGGTTTGATCTGTGTCTCCCCCCCTTCATATGAGCATTGCTCTGGGACGTCCCATTATGTAATGACTAGCTCTGTGTCCCGTGGTGTACGATAAAGAAAATAGGATTTTTATAACAGCTTACCTGTAAAATCCTTTTCTTGGAGTACACCACGGGACACAGAGGTCCCACCCTTCTTATGGGAACCTTACTGCTTTGCTACAAAACTGAGGTACTTCCCTGATGGGAGGGGTTATATGGAGGGGAACTGTCTTCCATTGGTTGTGCCAGTGTCCAATCACCGCTGGTGACCCTTAACCCATTATGTAATGACTAGCTCTGTGTCCCGTGGTGTACTCCAAGAAAAGGATTTTACAGGTAAGCTGTTATAAAAATCCTATTTTTTTAGATTGGTCGGGAAAAACGGTCGTGTGTATGCTCCATACCAGTTTTCCCGACAAGAAAATTGCCCGCAAAAAATTTAGAACCTGCTCTATTTTTTCCGTCGTGTTTCCCGTCAGTCTTTTTCTCGTCGCGAAAACCGGTCGTGTGTATGCTTTTCCACGCGTATGCTCAGAATCAAGTATGAGACGGGAATGCTCGTTCTGGTAAAACTAGCGTTCGTAATGGAGATAGCACATTCGTCACGCTGTAACCGACTGAAAAGCACGAGTCTGAAAAGCGCGAATCGTCTCTCACCAAAGTTTTACTAACACGAGGTCAGCAAAAGCAGCCCAAAGGGTGGCGCCATTCGAATTGAACTTCCCCTTTATAGTGCCGTTGTACGTGTTGGATGTCACCGCTCCTTGGTCGAGCATTTTTTTAATGAACGTGTGTATGCAAGGCAGTCTTGAGAGGAATCACGTCTGGAAAAACTTCAGGTTTTGGCATGTCAGGAAAACCGGTCGTGTGTACGAGGCATAACAATGCATGGTACTGTCAGTCAATAGTTTGAAAATGCTGACAGTTGGAGGATGATGACCTCATTAGTGTGAGGTTTCTACTTCATTGCCAATCGCAGGCAGGGGGCAGGTTGGTGGCAAAAATGTATTGCCTATTTATGATAAAGTGAGATCGCCCATCTGGCTATGCTGTCTTGCCTGTTTCACAAAACTGTCTGAGCACAGTTATAAATACATTGGCAAGTATTTGATCATGTATATGAATTTTAGTTGTGTATATAGCTTTCTTACAGTTACGCTTTTACATCTTCTGGCTATATCTTGAGCTGATTTAATGATAATCTTTATTGTAATCCTTATTTACAGCCTCCTAAACCTGAAGATTTGTCTATTGTATGTTTTACTAGTGGTACTACAGGTAAGTGGCTACCAGTCCATGCACGGTTTTGACACAGAACTTGACTGTTTTGTTTGATGCAATTATGGTTTTTGTTTTAACAACATTCAAATATCTTCACTAATACTATAAATATTAACAAACAAGGGGTTTATTCCCAAATTAAAAAAGGTTATCCTGTGGTTTGGGTATGCCTTGTACTGTAACCACATTTTCCCAGAGTGGGAGCAATGCAAATACAAATGGCCTTCAACTAAGTATTTGTTAGAGAAACATAGGCAAATATATTTGAGATACATGTACTTTAACTGCTTTTATCAGAGAAATGTTCTTTCTTCTGTTTGTAGGCAATCCTAAAGGCGCTATGCTGACTCACGGCAATGTGGTGGCAGACTTTTCAGGATTTCTAAAAGTTACAGAGGTGAATACTTCATAGTGTGACGTAGGCAATATTTTAGCAAGCCTAAGCACAATACTTACTTGCTGGCGTGCTCATTTAAAACATGCTAAAGGCATTTGGTCAATCAATGATCACAGTTTTTACCTTTGTGTTATGTGGGACTCATGTTGTACACATGATATACATATTTGCAAAATATGCACTACTACTCTAAAGAACTGCTGATTTACTAGTATAACTTGTATGTTTTTTTTTTTTTTTTTTTTACTTAAATCCAGAATGTTCTTCAAATATAGCTGCTTTAAGGATTATGATGATAGTTTTTGATGATTTAGATCTATTAAGTGTCTTACTAGATTGACTAAAAACACAATATGTTTATCATTTCTACAGTGAAATAAAATTATTTATTGGTCAGCCATTTTGAATATACATTTATGGCCTAACTGAAGCCATGTCCAATGTATTATTAAAATGAGTTTGCCAGATTGGTACCCATATCTTAATCTGTACCTACTGTTCTAATAGGTGCAAAGCACAGATGTTTTGTAAGCATCCCTCTGTTTTGCACAAAGCATAGAAGACCTTGTACACTACGTAGAAATCAATGGAAAGTTTGTACTCTGTGCTCTGTGTGCAAACTGTATTGTTCAATGGAGGGTGTACAATGCATGCAAGGACCCAGGCAGCAAGATTTTGACAAACGGCTGTATGGAGCGACAAATTGAAGACCTGATATCTGGATCAGGGTGAGTATAAGACTAGGAAAGGGGCTTGGGGCCTTATAAAACATGTATAATCACACCAAAGGTAAAGCTACAACTTAAGTAAAATGCCTTGAATTCAGAGTCAGAAAAAATAGTGCTGGGTTCATTTTATTTCAGAGGACCTACTTGTTTTAGGTCACATCTAACCATATAAAATCATACTGCAAGATAAATTCACATACACATTCTGCACTGTAGGTATGTTCAGATGGTGACATACTATTAGGGATTAATTCCGTGCTGGGAAGCTTTCAAAGTATAGCAGCTGGATTATAGTTTTATAGCAGCTGTCAGTGAGTATCTAAAGAGTGGGAAAGTGGTCATTGGAGGATGAGATTGCATGTAAGTCTGTAGTAGAATGATAGGATTTGCTAATCCCCCTTCCCCAAACACTGATGACTACATGGGATCCAAGAGTTGTGTCCTCCATGACCTTTTGCAGCCTAGGACATTAAGGCTACTTTCACACTGAAGCGCTGGCGGTATAGCGGCGCTATTTTTAGCGCCGCTATACCGCCGTTTTTCCCGCTAGCGTCCGAAAAAGGGTTAAAGACGCCCGCTAAAACGCCTATTTGCGGTGTTTTGCGGGCGTTTTGGTGGCGCTACCCCATTGATTTCAATGGGCAAAGGCGCTATAGGAGCGGTATTTTTAGCGCTCCTACTGCGCCTCAAAGATGCGGCTTGCAGGAGTTTTTGGACCCTCCTGCAAGCGCACCGCTCCAGTGTGAAAGCCCTCGGGCTTTCACACTGGATAAAATGGAGCAGCTTTTTTGGGGCGCATTGCAGGCGCTATTTTTAGCGCAATAGTGCCTGCAAAGCGCCTCAGTTTGAAAGGGGCCTAAAACATTTTAGTTGTGCACAGCAGACACTCTATTACTATTGCCTATTTCCCTTAAACAACTCAGCTAATTGAACCACCACTCCTTCTATATGATAGCCCTTGACAGCAGAAAGGCTCCTGATGTTATAAGTGTTTCTATCCATAGAGAACTTCATAAAGCTATGAGCATCTCTGTTGACAAAGATTTCTATATCATGAAAGGAGAGGCCAGATTTCTGGGAGGACCCTAGTAAAGTAAAATGTAAGTGAGAAGGTGAGACTGTGTGGGTGGGCGGATTTTGAACCATTCCATGGGGAACAATGAACATGGAATCCTTTACAACAATAAATGCACTCCTACTATGAATCAACCCCTTTAAAGTACAGTATAACACACACATCATAACTTATATAATAACTTAATATCTAAATGAAAACTTTTATCTCAGTATCAAAAAGTTAATTACGTCCACATTGGTACTCTAATTATCTTTGCACACACCTGTGTATATAAAAAGACAAAAATTCTTTGAAAGGGTAACTCCACTTTTGTGGGGAAAAAAAATAGCAAACAAAGAAAAAATAATATAGCGCATATGATTGCGACACTAATCATTTTGTAATTGAATGTTATTAAAATTTACCTTTCCTTTTCAATCTTCAGCCAATGTAATTTTCTGAGAATACATTGCAATATGGCTACCTGGAGTTTTCTGTACACAGAGTGTGTACTGACCACTCCCAAGAAACATAATTTCCTGCTTGTGTGAATGGCTCACCAATTTTTCCAGAAGTCTGCCTAAGATAGTCAGATTTCAGGCATCCCTTGCAACAAATACTGTATTTATCGGCGTATAACACGCACAGGCGTATAACACGCACCCTAACTTTAAGAGGGAAGTTTCAGGAAAAAAACTTTCCACAGCCCCCTGTGTATAACACGCAGGCACAGTTTACCCTCTATTTTCAGGGTAAAAAAGTGAGTGTTATATGCCAATAAATACAGTATATCATTTTTTGAGAGATACTTTCAATAGGAACACATCTAAGGTGATGCAGGCCCAGCAGATTCCCTCATTAGTGCCCTGTAGCCCCACACCTGACAGTTAATTATCAAACCACTCCCATTAGACCTACTCAAAAGGCACAGAGAAACACACATGGATTTCTTCAGAATAACAAAAGGTAGGAATCTGCAACAAAGTTTGTTATAATCCTTGCAATGTAAATAGATCACCCAGAGGGGAATGTTTTTTCTCAACAAAAGTGGAGTTACGCTTTAAATATAATACATTATAATACTATTAGGTACTTTATAACTTCCTCTTCGTATGTACATACAGTAATACCATTTACAAGGCATTGCCCAGGGAAAAAACACAGGTTCATTTAACTTGTATTGTGTTTGGATAATTTTAAACTGGAACCAGCACAACTTAAAAAGGGCTACAAATAAGTGACAAAAATTTGGATGAAAATTATCACAATTATTTCTAAAACAATTAGGAACTCTTGTATGTGTAGTACTTGTGGTGAATTGTTTGGTTCATATAATTCATGCAGTACAGATGAGTGGTAAATTTTCTGTAGGATCAGTCACCATTTCATAGTACAAATGGATGTCTGTCTCCTTATCCTTTGTCATGGCCGTTTTAAGCTAGAGCTCCATAGCATATGTTTACTGTACGTGTATATAGATCCTCTTAGCACTGTCCATCATAACATCTAAAGCTCAACTCTAGCCAAACTGTTTTGTTTTTTTTTTGTTTGTTTTTTCGTTGTTTATGTCTTATAATCTCAGTGTCAGAGTTCCTTTAATTTCTGCTTCTGGTGACCCAGGGGGACTACAAAAGAAATAAAATCTCAACAGAGGTTCTAGGTCTTCCTCATCCAAAATTGAATGACAATTTTTGGCAGGCGTTGGGCTTTAACTTTTCCCTCTGATTAATATTACCCGTTTCATCCTTCTATAACATTAGTTTCTAATTCTTTCATTAGATTGCTAACAGGAAGATGATAGTCTTTGCATAAGATGATAAATTAATGGAAAGTTGGTCTGAAATTGTTTTATTTATTGGGCTTGCACATTTTCTGGTTCAAAGTGCTACAAGAAACATGTTGAGCATATACTGTACATATAATATTTTGACTAAAATTAGTCAGCTCAATTTAGCACAATTATTTTGAGGGCTAAAACCTTGAGACACACCAAACCTTTTGGCAGTATCTGGAATTGCCAATATGTCTGAATGTTGTCAGTCTGTGGTAGTGATTTTTTTGCAATATTTTCTGATAAAAAAAATCTTAAAAAAAGTAAATAAATTAAGAAATTATTAGTTTTTTACCTTGTAAAAACACTACGTTTTAAGTTAGGACTTATTAGTGTCTCAGCTGATTTGCAGAAGAGTTTTGCAGTGCATACAGAAAATGTATTGCGCTGTCAAGTACTTGTGAAGGTACACTTGGTTCTGGCATTTTCTGTATCTGTCACTCATACTGTGACACCACCCTACAATAAGAGCTAATGTTTTACAGATTTAAGATATCTGTTACAAAAACTGAAGAATTTTGTTAGATGCTGGAAATCCAATAAGAAAAATGGTAAAAGGCGTGTACAGTATAGGAATGATAGCTCCTACCTTGTAAATGTTTCTAAAAGCTTAGTGAAGGTTCTCACCACATCCCATGCCTTTGGTGGAATTTAGATGGTAATAACTGCACTTTAACATTTGAGTAAGGCATATTGCCTAACTTTTTGTTAAAGCCCCCCCCCCCCCCCCCTATTACAGATGTTTAATTCTACAAGGCTCTGCAGAGAAAATCTGGAATCACATCTGGACTCTGAGAAATGATAGTAGGTGTCTCTAAAGAGAAGTACAGAGTGGCAAAAAAATAGAAGTCACATTTAAAGCAAAATCTGGTCCCAGACCAATATGTGCATATTTACATACCGTATTTGCCGGCGTATAAGGCGGCTGGGCACATAAGACGACCCCCTAATATGCAGTTTAAAATGGTGGTTTAATGCTGTACTCACCGTATAAGACGACCCCCGTTGTACGACCCCCTTTAGTGCGGGAAAACCGTTCAAAAACTAAGAGACCGCAGCCCGCGGGGTGCTTTGTACAGCTGTATGTAATTCAGTATGTGCGCCGCTCAGCCAATCCCGGCAGGCAATGCACTCTGTTGATGACTACAGAGCCTGCTAAGCCTGCTCGGATTGGAGTAACAACCTCTGCCAATCCGAGCAGGCTACATTATTGAATTACATACAGCTTTACAGAGCACCCGGCGGGCTGATATCTATTGGGCAGCTGCTTCACCCGGCGTATAAGACGACCCCCGGTTTTTGGCTGTGTAATTCCGGTGTAAAAGGTCATCTTATAGGGCGGAAAATACGGTATTCTTAACCCCCTGGCGGTATTCCCGAGTCTGGCTCGGGGTTAAATTTCAGCACCAACAGCGGTAACTCCAAGCCAGACTCGGGATTGCATCGCAGTGATCCAGGCAGAGTTACTTACCTTCTCCCCTGGATCCTGTGATGCCTCCCCACTGTGTGATCGAGCCGTCTCCTCGCTCGATTCACACAGTGCCCGAGTGCCACCGAGCTCTGTTCCCTGCGACGTTACGACGCACGGGGACGGAGATCGGCGCCAAATTCAAAAAAGTTAAAACACAGTACACATACAGTATACTGTAATCTTACAGATTACAGTACTGTATACAAAAATTACACACCCCCTTTGTCCCTAGTGGTCTGCCCAGTGTCCTGCATGCACTTTTATATAATGCCTGGAATTTGGAGATTGTCCATAGCAACCAAAAAGTGTCCCTTTACGTCAAAAGTGGTTTTAGACCAGAATTGAGCGATAGCTATTTGTGGGGAAATTCGTCATCAAACACTGAAAAACACTTTTATTATTATTATATTATTATTTGTTATAATTATTTTATAGTTATTTATTATATTATAATTTATGTTTTTTTTTTTACTTTATCATACCCGGGATGTCTACTAGACTCTTGTTTGGACAGATTTAAGTGAGTTATTCCTAAGAATTACAGGCCTACAGTATAAAACGCCAAATATCCATGCAGAATAATGGTACCGCTTTCAGCACCTAAAATCTGACAGAATCATACCGCCAGGCAGGTTAATGTAAATAGTCTGGGCACAGGTACACTTTACGATGAAATTTATAAAAATAAATGTAAGAACTCCAGGCAGATATAAATTACACAAATGAATGCACCTCTGCATTTATGAACATATCATTAAATGTATATTTTTAAAGCAAGCTGTGTAAGAAAGTTGTGGATTTAAACTGGTATCAGCCTCTTGCCATCCCCTGTAGAGCAGAACTCAATCTGAGAGTGGGAGAAGCAGCATGGGAAGCCAGTCAGTTGTGCTGCAGTGCTCATGTCTGCTGCTTTTCCTGCAAGTGATGAACTTTAGCAAAGAAAAAAAAAACAAGGCTACTTTACAGACAGAGCTGTGCTATATGGCAGAGCTGTGTAAAACTAAATGGACAGAAATACAAACCCTTTGGCATGTGCAACATACTGTATGTATTTCATCTGTATATTTAAAGCTGAATTCCAGGTATGGCAATTTTTGCATAGCTACGTTGGTCCACCTTGGACCAGTATAAGTACGTATATGCCATACCTGTGGGATTTATGTGGGAGCTAGAAATCATTATAGTAGGCACCACTATTAGAGGGATCTCCACTAGCTTCCAGGTCCTGTGTCAAGTGGCTGTTCTGCTGCTTAGTGAACACAGGGGTTTGCACACTAGGCACTATTTAGAGAACACTTTGCATTGTATCATTGAATGCAAAGTGTTCTCTGATTGGACAAGATGGAGATTGTGATGTCACCACCAAGAATCTCCACCTCGTTCAGTTTGACAACACTTTGAGGTTGATTTTCTAAATTTGGAGAGTGCAAAATCTCGTGCAGCTGTGCATGGTAGCCAATCAGCTTATAACCTCAGCTTGTTTAACTTCTTGGCGGTATTCCTGAGTGTGGCTCGGGGTGAAATTTCAGTACCTTTATGGGTAACCCCGAGCCACACTGGATCCTGGAAGAGGTGATTACCTTGTCCCCACGATCCTGTGATGTACTCCCGCTGTGTCCGGTGGCTGGATCTTCTGGCCAATGCTCTGTGTGTTCCGGCTTCCCTTCCCTGCAAGCGTCGCGACGCAAAGGGGGGTGGAACTGGCTGAAAATTTCAAATGTATAAATCACAACACCCACAATACATTGTAATCTTATTGGATTACATTACTGTATCAAATCATTTGACCTCCGTTTGCACTCCAGTGCTTTGTCCAGTGTCCTTGCCTGCTGTTTTACAGTTCTTTCTGCCTGGAAACTGGAGAATGACTATAGCATCCAAAAAAGGGTGTCACTACATCAAAAGTGGTTTATGACCTGCTGGAAAACGGCGACAGCGATACAGAATCACTTGCAGAATTGAGCGATTCGTGGGGAAATTCGTCATCAGACACAGAAAGTGATTTCAGCGACGATCCTGCGACTGAGCTCAGTGGTGTGCAGACTTGGTGCTCTATTGACTGTGGTACGGATCACGCAGCGCTCCAAAATTCCCATATACTGGTATGAAAGTGGATGTTGAAGGTGACAACCCCTTGGCATACCTACAACTATTTTTGACCGATGAGGATATTAAAAAAAATAGTTATGGAGACATACCGGTACCAAGAGCAACAAGCTGCTACGCATTGGAAGTTTTCAAGATGTAGAAAGTGGAAACCAGTGACTAAAGATGACATTTGGAAATTTCTGGGCCTAATAATTCTTCAGGGAGTGGTG
The DNA here is from genome assembly GCA_029206835.1 of Rana muscosa. NCBI lineage: Eukaryota > Metazoa > Chordata > Amphibia > Anura > Ranidae > Rana > Rana muscosa. The sequence continues at coordinate 937,406,736 of CM055118.1, read as the reverse complement.
GGGAAACTCCTGCAGAAGTGGTATTGGACGACCAATAAATTACTTGCCACTCCATTCTTTGGCACAGTCATTTCAGAGTACAATTTTCCCTGATAATGAAGTATTTGCACTGTGAAAACAATGAAGAATTTGATGAAACTACTCATCCAGCACCAAAACTCAAGAAAATTTGGGAAGTATATCAAATGATTCAGAAGAATTTTAAAAACACAGCTATGTGCCAGATAGACATCAGCATAGATGAAAGTCTAATGGCCTACAAGGGAAGGCTTAGCTGCATACAATACATGGCATCAAAGAGACCACGATTTGGCGTAAAATCCTTCATGCTATGCGAATTGACAACTGGCTACATTTGGAATTCAGTCCTTTACAGTGGAAAAGGAACCAAATTCAACTCAAAATACAACAAATATGGAATGGCAACATCTTCTGCTCTTTCACTGATTTAGCTATTGTTAAATCAGGGCTATTGTGTAACTACAGACAACTTTTACACATCTCCTGAACTTTATGAGTTCCTTCTGCAGAACAAAACAGATGCCTATGGAACCGTTAGGGCTAACCAGCATGATATTGGAGAAGTGGTTGCCTGGCAGAAAGGCAAAATTATGGCACTGCAATGGCGTGACAAAAATGACGTGTGTCTAATGAGTACAATCCATAATACCTCCACTGTCATGGTACGCACAAAAGGTGGGAAAGACATTGTGAAGCCACAATTAGTGATAGACTACAACAACACCATGGGAGGTGTTGACAGAGCCGACCAAGCAATGACATTCTATCCAGCAAAGAGAAAACAAAAAAAGTACTACAAGAAGATCTTTAGGCATCTTCTTGAGCAATGCTTGTGTGGAATGCTTACATTCTGCTCAAAAAAGAGTGAGAAGCCTGTGTTTCATGCTGACTTTATTTGTAAAGTTGCCAAACTGATCTTTCTGAACCACCAAATACCAATGGCTGTGAATAGAGCTGGACGTCATGCTGCTGGCATTGTCAACCCAGGAAGCCTGACTGGTCATCACTTCATGGACTACATCCCACCAACTGAGAAAAAGTCAGCACCCACAAGAATCTGCCTGGTTTGTTGCTCAAAGCGAGATGACAGTGGAAAGAAAATCCGAAAGGAAACCAGGTTCCATTGTCTTGATTGTGACGTCGGACTTTGTGCAGTACCATGTTTCAAAATTTATCATACATGGGATGATTACTGAACCAATATGACTAGTAATATTGCACCCTTGTTCGGACACATTTCAGTGTTTTTGATTTGATTATATTATTGACTAAAATTTATTGAATAAAATGTAAATATTATTATATTATTGTTAGTTATTATTTATAGTTATTTATTATATTATAATTTATGATTTTGTGTTTCAAACTTTATCATACCCGGGACGTCTACTAGACTTTTGTTTGGACAGATTTAAGTGAGTTATTCCTAAGAATTACAGGCGTACAATATAAAATGCCAAATTTCAATGCAAAATAATTGTACCACTTTCAGCATCAAAAATCAGACATAATCATACCTCCAGGGAGGTTCATTAAACTTTGCCAAAAAAAAACTGGAAGCTGATCAGAATTTTCACTCTTCAGTTTTAGTAAATCAACCCCTTTACATTCATTGACAAAATGCAAAGTGTTGCCTTAATGGTGCTAATGCCAAGCCTCCTGTGCTCACAATGCAGCAGGGCAGCCTCTTGGCACAGGACCAGAAGTTAGTGGAGATCGCCATGGTAGTGGTGCCTACTACACTGATTTCCAGCTTTCAGAAGGATTGGGCAATTATAAAATATACATACTTTAATGGTCCAAGCTGGACCAATGTAACTTTGTGAAATTGCCATACCTAAAATTAGCTTTAACTATTTGACTGGAGTTCAGCTTTAATCATACTTTAGTAATTATTCTACTACATGGTTACTTCAAACAGGTTTATTTAATAAGTAAGCACTGCAATGATATTTCTAATAATTCCAAGCCTCTCTCAAAATGACAAAAGCACATCAGCGACAAGGCTGTTTGCTCCAGCCCGAAGCATTCTTTGGTGCTTTAGATGTTTGTTGCCCTGATGTTTGCTACTCCTGCTAACATTCTGTAGCCTCATTTACCTTGTGGTCTAACACTGTACTCTATATGCTGCTCTCTTCTACCCACCTTTTTTTCTTGACAAACCTTCCCCCTTTTTGCACCATTTTTCTTCTTTATTGTTTTATGACTTTCTTGTTGTCTTCCTGTCAGTGTTTCTCTCCTTTTCTGTCTCCCACGCCCTTCACCTGCAGAAAGTGATATTTCCGAAACAGGACGATGTGCTCATCTCCTTCTTGCCTCTGGCTCACATGTTTGAGAGAGTAATACAGGTAAGCCACTTGCCTGATCTGACTTGGCCTTGTTGGGCTGCCTGTGTTTTTTTTTTCTTTCCAGAGTCAGTGGTCCCCAACATCTGAGGATGTACACATTTCCTATTTGCCTTTAGCACACATGTTTGAGAGAATGGTGCAGGTAAGGTCTTTCCGTGAGTAAAAATAGTGACACTCTCCCCAAGAATCAAGCCGTGCCAAATGTAATAATCTGGGATAATTAGTAGAACAAAAATCAAAATAACATCTGAAATCATATACAAATTACTGGTAAAACAATCATTAGAATGGATTTTTAATACTAACACTCACTGGTGGTTTATAGAAGTTGATGTCTTGAATTCAGCTATCTTTTTTAAAACTACCAGTATATGACCTGGCAGAAATACACACAAATTAAGAATATTAGTTAGATCAGATATCAAAATGAGTTCAAATCACTTGTCATGTGGTTTAAAGCTATGATGATCAATGTTCTCTCATTTTAAATAGCAGACTTCCTTCACATTTGGGGTATCTCTTAAGAAGTAATTATCCCCCAAGCTTACAACAGTGAATCAGAGTGTTGAAGCACAGAATGAAAACATTCTGAAGACAGCCTTAGCATGTCCCTCTTCTTTAGGGCTTATAATTCTGGCAACCTGCCCAAAACTGTTTAGTGGAATTGGCATTTTTTTTTCCTTGTCAAAGTATTTTATTGGACATATATATTAGTCACATACAGATCATATGTAATACATGTTGTTGATATTTGTCCAATTATTACAAATATAGAAAAATAACAAATAATAGGGTCTACAGAATATATCCTAATGAAAATTATAAGGACTTAAATGAGATAGAAAGTAAATAAATCCTTGTACAAATATATTCAAGACTGTAGTTGAAAGAAATATTTAACATATTAATTATAAATTGATCTGTATCTTCGAAAAAAGTAATGTAGAGTAATACGGCATTTTTTTTTTAATCCATGAACAGATAATGTTATCAGGAGAGCAGGTTATACCTCTTATGTCACAGGTCCTGAAGCAAGGGGCATACTGAAACCTCCAAAATAGGTTGAGCAATTAAAAAGACAAACTTCAAACATCTTCTCTTCTCTTTACATTTGGTGCTTTTACACATAAGTTTCTTCAGAGCCACAAAGGTTGTCTACCAGTGAATACATACCTTGCTGGAGCACAGCCTTGGTTAAAACACTTGCAAAAGTAATTCAACTTCAACCATCATCAATTTCAATCTGATCTTGCACCACTGCAACCACTTCTATATAGCCCCCATTTTGGATTTTCCAGGTTTATTCAGAAAAAAAAGTTACAGTGCTCCTACTGGATTCATGGTTAAAATCCAGCAAGAGAGGTGTTACTGTATTGTTATAAGGAGAAAGAGAAAAATGTACACATTTACAGCAAACATAAAGATATGGATTTTCAGGAGAAAATTATAGCAAGTGCTTCCATTGCCAGTAGGGTTAGTTATATGTCTATATAGTCTTCGCAAGAGTTGCATAGCTTGCTCCTTTTAGGCGATATATGGCCACCCTTAAGCTACAATAACCTACCGCATCTCAGCATGTAACAGTAGTCCTGTGATATAAATAATAAAAAAAAACTTTAAAACTCAGACTTGTACCTTTTGTGTAAATGTTCATGCTACCGAGGAGAGTGGCAGTAAAATCATAAATCTGTGGGTGTCTTTTAGTTTAACCATTTACAGGTAGATTCAGATACACATCTGGCCATACTCGCTCACCATAATCAAGCCTGGTATTGTCAAACGTGGGTGTGACACAAGCACAGCCAAAGTTTGCCATACAAGAGAATAATAATGAATCTGTTGCATAGAAATTTAAAGGAGTTTTAAAGGCAGAATTTTTTTTATCTTAATGCATTCTATGCATTAAGACAAAAAACCTTCTGTGTGTAGCAGCCTCCCCAGCACCCCCTAAATACTTACCTGAACCTCATCTCTCTCCAGCGATGTCCACGAATGTCTTGGCCACCTGGGACTCTCCTCCTGATTGGCTGTGACACAGCGGCGGCTCCATTGGACCCCGCAGCTGTCAATCAAAGTCAGTTAGTCAATCAGGGGAGAGAGGGGGCGGGGCCGGGTTGGGGCTCCGTGTCTAAATGGACACAGGGAGCTGTGACTCGGCTCGGGTGCCCCCATAGCATGCTGATTGCTGTGGGGCCACTCGACAACAGGAAGGGGCCAGTATCAGCGACGAGGGACCAGAGAAGGGGAGGATCCAGGCTGCTCTGTTCAAAACCAACTGCACAGAGGAGGTAAGTATGACATGTTTTTTTTTTTTTTAAAACAAGACTTTACAATCACTTAAACAACTGGTTGGAAAATCTCTGTGTTAAATAAACAACTCTTCTCGTGAGTTGTTGTAAAAACTATTACTAGTGCACATTTAGGACCACATGCAATAAATAATTACTACTACATGCTACTTGTGTAACTCATACCATAGGGAGCCATTTGTTCTGCCTGTGCATCGATTTTAGTAGCATGATTGAGAAAAAAAAAGTAAACTCTAGTCAACGCTGCACTGCACAGTGATCACATGATTGTTTTTTTGTTTTGTTTTTATGTCCTTATATGGGCTACCATTAAGATTGTTCTGGCTGTTAGCTAATTTAGAGGTTTTAAAAATAAGGGAAAAATTCAGCTGATGTAGATGAGCAAAAAAGCTGTAAATCTAGATGTAAACTGCAGAAACTATTGAATGGAATTAATATGGAGCTATTTAAAGTGGTTGTAATGCTTAGTGACTGGCATCAGGTGATGCACAGAGATTAAAAAATCTTCCTACATAAGTTGTACCTGTCTGTCTACAGCCCTTTCTTCTCTACATGTATTTAAAGTCCAGAATTATAAAGCTAGTCTGAGAGTTCAGAAAAAAGAGCACAGAGAGCAGAAGTTACACTTTGCAGAGCTCAGTGGGGAGAGCTCTGAGAGCTGATTGGAGGGAAGGGATATACCCCCTTCACACAGCTCACTGGAACAGAGCTGAGTCCATCAATCAGCTGGAGCTCCCTTCCTTGTCACCTTTTGTTTCTTGGTGTCAGGAAAAATTGCCATAAGTGAATCACTGAGAGCAGAGGAACGAAGCAGCAGACAGAATTAACACTTTGTGCTCTGGACTGAGACAGGTACACAATATAGAGAGATATGCTTTGTTCATATTTCATGTCTGAAGTTTAAAAGCAATTTAAATACTTTTACTTAGGCAATCTGCACGGAGTATAGAAATAATATATGAAAGAACTGTTTCATTTAAAAAAGAGCAAGATCCAATACCATGTAAATTCAACATGTTCTTTTTCTTACCTTAACAGTCTGTGGTATACTGCCATGGTGGTCGCATTGGGTTCTTTCAAGGTGATATTCGTCTTTTATCCGATGACATGAAGACTTTGCGGCCAACAATCTTCCCAGTTGTTCCAAGATTATTAAACAGAATGTATGACAAGGTGGGTTATCGTGTGGGGATTAGTTTTTACTTAAACGTAGGTCATAGCCAAATGTAAAATATTTAGTAAATAATTATCTTTCAGTTACTTTGATGAGTTTGTTACGTTCACTTAAACTGCTGCTGAGCAGGATACATATATACATAGATAGGTTGGAAAAAGGCACATCCATCAAGTTTAAAAAAAAAAATAGGTAAAAACTGGGAATCGGTTAAAACATTCTTCCTGATTAGCAAATAATCCATCAGAATTGGTTGGTTCAACATTTTCACAGCTTTTACTGTAAAGAACTCTTTCAGCATGTGAATGTTCAGCTTCTTTTAATTCAGGCACTGGGGCTCGGGCGGCGTCGGCGGTAAAGCAGCGGCGCTTTACTGTAATTTTTGCGGAGGTATTCGGCCGCTAGCGGGGTTCTGTTAACCCCCGCTAGCGGCCGAAAAAGGGTTAAAACCACCCGCAAAGTGCCGCTGCAGCAGTGCTTTGCCGGCGGTACGGCCACGCTGCCCATTCATTTCAATGGGCAAGAGTGGTGGAGTAGCGGTGTATCACACCGATCCAAAGATGCTGCTTGCAGGACATTTTTAACGTCCTGCCAGCGCACCGCTCCAGTGTGAAAGCCCTTGGGCTTTCACACTGGAGTGAATGGAGCCGCTCTTTCAGGGTGCTTTGCAGGCGCTATTTTTAGCGTTATAGCGACTGCAAAGCGCCTCAGTGTAAAAGGGGTCTTAGGGGGGATAAAATCAGTTCAGTCCAGGCTTCTTATTAACTTAGTTGCCCTCATGCACTCTGCACTCTTTTTTTTTTTTACAACGTCCTTCTTGTGAACTGCTACCCAGAATTGAACTGCTTATTCAAGATGAGGTCTCATCAATACTTTGATAAATAAAACATAGAGAACAGGAATACTACAAACCTGTTGCAACATATGTATGCTGAACATTTTATTTGTATTTTTTGATTTGAGAATGCAGGTTACAAAAAGGATGGCTGCAACATTTGGCCGGCAAGGCAATGTAAAAGGTTGTTAGCACAGTTCAAGAATGAAATAAAATTGTAGGGCTCTGTAACAACTTTCCAAAAATAATTTCAGACTGTCTTCCCAGACAAGAAATATCCTACACAGCAGAGACTTTACATTCAGAACATAAATATTAATATAGACAGTAGTGACATTTATTCATGCATACATGAAATGGTAGCTTTTTTGCTTTGAAGAGGATGTCATTTTCCCCTTGCTTGAAGAAAATATTGTATCATACTTTGTAGCTGCCATTACAGTACACATAGCTAGCGATGCATACTTTTTGTTACAAATCTCAGCTGGAAAAACTAGCTTTGAGAATGCGATAACAACAACCTAGATACAACAATCTGAATGCTTTGTTATGTGGGGCAGGCGCTCATTTCCAGAGAAACTACTTTAGTGCCGGTCCACACTTGTGCGAGTTGATAACGAATGCGATGCGTTAAACAAAAACTATATTCGCATGTCATCCAAAAAGTAATTGTTTTCAATAACGGTCGTTCACATCTATGCGTTGCGATTCCTCTCCGAATGCGATGCGATTAAAGAAAGGGTCTTGTGACAGTTTACAGCGTTGCGTTGCGAATTTAGTCTCTATAGACATTAATGTAAATCGTTCTGGAAGCGCATTGTTTGGTTCAGATATGTGCGAATTCTTCACCTCCAGCTCCTCCTTCCAGTTCTTGTCAATACTCTCCCCACAAAAGAAAACAGGGAAGAGCACAGAAAGTTAACACCCATTTTTTTTCTTGCCTTTTCGATTGGCCTGAGCACAAATTGCATCTGTGCCTAATTTACATTCTAAGCGCATTAAATTCAAATTAATTCGCATTACAATCGCTCTGGTAATAACCAAACACGCAATGAAAAAATTCTCATCACAATTGCATCACACAAGTGTGAACCGGCACTAAAAGTCAAGGGGGATCTGCAGAGAAAAGCAAAACAGAGGTAAAAATATGTTTTGTTTTTTTAACATTGCTACTTTTCTCTTCCAACCAGCTTCTCTTATTCCATCTGCTGTGCTGATTGGACAATGAATGAGCAGAACAGCCATAGAACTACAGATTGCAGATCGATCAACTTGGGTACAACCAGCCTGTTGGCTTTTTGATGCGATTATTGCCAGTGGCTATAGCCACTGGCAATAATCACTGTGTGTTTTCCTGAACGGGAAGGCTCTCCCCCGGCTATAGCTGCTGGCAATAATCGCATGAAAAATCCGACAGGCTAGTTGTACCCAAGTTGATCGATTATCAACAATCAACCTGCCCATACATGGTTCTGATCTCGGCTGATCCCTGCTGAACCAGCCGAGATTGGAACTACAGTAGGTGCCGCCGATATTGTATTTCTATCGCACTCCCATCGCCGAGATTCTCGGCGACAGGAGTGCCGAAATCTCGGCAGCAGGGTGGCGACACGTGTCGTGCTCGCTGCAATAGCGAGGATACGCGACACTGTATTGAGCGGGGATCCGACGCGGATTCCCGCCAATACCAGGCACTGCGTTTGGTATGAATCCTGAGCGAGAACTCCACGCCAATTTTTAAAGAAAAAAACGGCGTGGGTTCCCCCTCCAGGAGCATACCAGGCCCTTGGGTCTGGTGTGGATTTGAAGGGGAACCCTACGCCGAAAAAACGGCGTGGGGGTCCCCCTCAAGATCCAAACCAGACCCTTATCCGAGCACGCAACCTGGCAAGCCGCAGGGGAAGAGGGGGGGACGAGAGCGGCCCCCCCTCCCTCCTGAACCGTACCAGGCCACATGCCCTCAACATGGGGGGTTTGGTGCTCTGGGGCAGGGGGGCGACCTGCGGCCCCCCCACCCCAGAGCACCCTGCCCCCATGTTGATGAGGACAGGGCCTCTTCCCAACAACCCTGGCCGTTGGTTGTCGGGGTCTGCGGGCGGGGGGCTTATCGGAATCTGGGAGCCCCCTTTAATAAGGGGGCCCCCAGATCCCAGCCCCCCCACCCTATGTGAATGAGTATGGGGTACATCGTACCCCTACCCATTCACCTGGTGGAAAAAAATGGCAATAAAAACACAACACAGTTTTAAAAAGTATTTTATTGCACCGCTCCGGAGGTCTTCTTCCGACTTCGGGGGTCTCCGGTGTCGTCGCCGCGCTCTCCGGTTCTTTCTTCTGCCGGGCCACCGCTATCTTCTTCCAGCTCTTTTGCTAGCGGGGCCCGGTCTTCTCCGTCGCCTTCTCCCCTCTTCTTCTCTCCGGTTCTTTCTTTCTTCCGCCGGGCCTCCGCTAACTTCTTTTTAGCTCTTTTGCTAGCGGAGGCCCGGTCTTCTCCGTCGTCTCTTCCGGCTCTCCGTTGTCCTTCTGCCGGCCCCTCCACTAACTTCTTGGTAGCTCTTTTGCTAGTGGAGGAGCCGGTCTTCCCATCGTCGCCGTCTGCGTCTTCTTCCCTCTTCTCCTCCTCGTCTCCTCCACATGGCCCCGGAGCATGTGACTGTGACGTCATGGGACCATGTGACTGTGACGTCATGAGAAGCCTATATTAATCTCTGCGGACCGAAGATTTATCATTACTGCGAGAGGAAGCGACGAGTCAACATCGAGGAGGAGAAGAGGGAAGAAGACGCCGACGGCGACGACGGGAAGACCGGCTCCTCCACTAGCAAAAGAGCTACCAAGAAGTTAGTGGAGGGGCCGGCAGAAGGACAACGGAGAGCCGGACGAGACGACGGAGAAGACCGGGCCTCCGCTAGCAAAAGAGCTAAAAAGAAGTTAGCGGAGGCCCGGCGGAAGAAAGAAAGAACCGGAGAGAAGAAGAGGGGAGAAGGCGACGGAGAAGACCGGGCCCCGCTAGCAAAAGAGCTAAAAAGAAGTTAGCGGAGGCCCGGCGGAAGAAAGAAAGAACCGGAGAGAAGAAGAGGGGAGAAGGCTACGGAGAAGACCGGGCCCCGCTAGCAAAAGAGCTGGAAGAAGATAGCGGTGGCCCGGCAGAAGAAAGAACCGGAGAGCGCGGCGACGACACCGGAGACCCCCGAAGTCGGAAGAAGACCTCCGGAGCGGTGCAATAAAATACTTTTAAAAACTGTGTTGTGTTTTTATTGCCATTTTTTTCCACCAGGTGAATGGGTAGGGGTACGATGTACCCCATACTCATTCACATAGGGTGGGGGGCCGGGATCTGGGGGCCCCTTTATTAAAGGGGGCTCCCGGATTCCGATAAGCCCCCCGCCCGCAGACCCCGACAACCAACGGCCAGGGTTGTCGGGAAGAGGCCCTGTTCTCATCAACATGGGGGCAGGGTGCTGTGGGGTGGGGGGGCCGCAGGTCGCCCCCTGCCCCAGAGCACCAAACCCCCCATGTTGAGGGCATGTGGCCTGGTACGGTTCAGGAGGGAGGGGGGGGCGCTCTCGTCCCCCCCTCTTCCCCTGCGGCCTGCCAGGTTGCGTGCTCGGATAAGGGTCTGGTTTGGATCTTGAGGGGGACCCCCACGCCGTTTTTTCGGCGTAGGGTTCCCCTTCAAATCCAGACCAGACCCAAGGGCCTGGTATGCTCCTGGAGGGGGAACCCACGCCGTTTTTTTCTTTAAAAATTGGCGTGGAGTTCCCGCTCAGGATTCATACCAAACGTAGTGCCTGGTATTAGCGGGAATCCGCGTCGGATCCCCGCCTATCGGCAATGCGTGTCGCTCATCGTGAAAGGAACATTTTTTCCTTTCCCGATGACGAGACAGCTCGGCGCTGGCTCTCGCGACGGAGCACATAGGGTGTCAATCTCGCCGCTAGAAGCGGCGAGATTGACACAATATCGGCGGCACCTACTGTATCTATGGCCGGCTTTATGAACATGTTATCATACACCCCCCCGCTGTGGCCATCTGTTGGCAGCTGTCCCCGTTCTCACAGGCCTTGCTGAGGCAGCGGGAGTCATTGGCTTCTGCCGCTGTCAGTCAGATTCTGGGCTGATGGAGTGGGGTTGGGGCCGAGAGCGCACTGTCTGTGTCTATGGATCCACTCATCGCAGTTTGGTAGTGGACCTGCAGGTATGACACAATAGAAAGCAGCTTCCTATGGTGACAAACTCAGAAGAAGAGGAGCCAGAAGCACCGGCAGGGGACTCAAAAACAGGAGGTTCTGTGCTGCTCTGTGCAATTTCATTGCACAGAGCCGGTAAGTTTAAATCTGTTTGTTACTTTAAAATGTTTAAAAAAAAATTATTTTATAAGCATATAATCTGGTATTAGCCTCTTGCAGTCCCTACACAGCAGGCCTGGAGTGTAAGAGCAAGAAGCAATACAAGGAGCCAATCAGTTCATGTGCTGACAAGAATCATGCTGATAGGAGAGAGCAGAGTGACAGGGAGATGTGATCATTACTGTGCCTCTTCTCTTTTCACTGTCCAGTCACAGGGTGGGTGGATCCAGAACAACCTGGACTCATAGGAAGTGGGTTAAATGAAACTGCCCATCAGACTAAGGACATATAATGGGAGAAAAAGTTTACTGTGAGGGAAATGGAATGAATGTGATTATTGCACCAATAGTGTTTTTTTTTTAAGTGTAATGCCGCGTACACACGGCCGTTTTTCTCGTCGAGAAAAAGAACATTTTTTCCTTTCAACGAGAAAAACGATCGTCTGTGGGCTTTATGTCGTTTTTCTCGACGAGAAAAACGGCATTAAAAATTACGAGAAAAATTAGAACATGTTCTAATTTTTCTCGTCGTTTTTGTCCGACATTTTTCCGCGGCAGTTTTCCCATAGGGAAACACTGCCGCGGAGCCCACAGACGGTCGTTTTTCTTGACAAGAGAAAAAACGACGTGAAAAACGACCGTGTGTGGGGAACAAGCCGTTCCCTCGTTTTTAATGACATTATTCACGGCGGTTAAAAAACTTAATAATGATCGTGTGTACGCGGCATAAGAGCATGCAATGATGATAAACTATACATTTTTGCTTGTCATTTTTTAATGGCGTTCATTTTGAAAGCCCACCTCCACCTTTAAAAATTAACCCTTGCAGTGAGCCCTCCTGAACTTCAAGGGTTAAGTGTTTAATATGTCTAGGGGTACAGGAATAGGGTGTAAATACCTACCCTTATTTCTCGCTCCAGCAGGGTCTCCTCAGTGATGACTGGTCCCCACAGCTTGGTCTGTAAGCTGCGACTGGCTCCAGTCGCACTCCAGACTTATCAGCATACAATACAAGGTTAATGTCCCTGTAAAGTAAATGAATGATGATGTTGAGGCTCTGCCAACATACTAGAGCTTCTAGCAAAGGAGGAGATTACCATAGCCAGCTTAAGCGGGGAGACAGGTAAGTGATAGAGCAGACTCTTCATCTCTCCCCCAGAATTGGTAAGCATTAAAATACTTGAAGTTGGGCTTTAGGCTGGGTTCACACTAAACACGTATGTGGCTGACAGCAGGGGTCTGGTGTGCCCCAGTTCTCCGTTTCAGGGATGAATCAGGCCCAAATTTTTGCCTGAATTCGGACCTGAAACTGAGCTAAAGACGCACAGGACCCTTGTGCAATTCGCTCTGCAGCCACCCTGGAGGTGTGTGAACCGGCTCCATTGAGAGTCAATCACAATCTCCTGTCATGCAAATTTGATGCGGGGAAACCCATATCCTATTCGCACTAGTGTGAACCCAGCCTTAAAAGGAAACTACTGCTTTTATAACACAGAAAGTATTTAGCCTTCTTCTTTACATGTAGCACACAGACCTTTTTCCTGCCTGGCTCACTTGCAAGTTAAGGCACACGTGCTATATGCCCGTACCCTCCTGTTTGAAGAGGTTAAGCGGTGTTCACAAATTTTGGGTCCTGCAGCAAGTTACCTTCTTCCGCTGGTTCTCATCCCCAGTGTATGGGGACAAGTCTATATTTCTCCCCCCAAGAAGGCCAATGTCCAGAAACACTTTAACTCCAACAGAGAGTTTATTTTCTATTGCTGCGTAGTAGACAGGGAAAGATGGATGAGAGAAAGAATAGGTGTGAGGGATTAGGTCCAAGCACAACTAGTAACTTTGTCACCACTCGATCCCGAGTGGGTTTAGCTCACCCGGATAGTCCTCTCTCACAGTCCTAGCAGCCAGAGTGATGCTCAAATAGTTCTGTCACCCTATCCCCTCCAGGGACGGGTTCAGGAAATCCTTTAACCTCTGTTGAATTTGGAGAACAGAACAATGCCAATGGGCACTCTACAGGGTTAGCTTTGTGAAGTAAAGAATCCTTCCCTCTGACAGGTCACCAGGCCTTTCCCGAGACAGTGATCTTCCATCACTCATCTCCTCTATGGGACCGATCCTCCCCTGGCTTCCCTTCGGTCAGAGCGGGTACCCTCACCTGGGTACCCTGGGACTCTTCTTTCGGGGGTAGGCCCTAGCCAAAGGTGCTGGGCCTACTAGTAGAGTTGCAGCCCCAGGCTAAAGGTGCCTGGGCCTGATCACACCCACACGTACCCCTGGCCATGAGGGCCACCGAAGGTGGGGTACGTGTCTCACTCCCGGACCAAGGGGTCCTCTCCTATCTCGAAAGATGGCGTCTGCCCCTTATGCACCCTCTCCCTGCATGCACATCAGGTTGACCACGCCCACTGTACCGCTGCCGAGAGAGGACACCCTAGGGCGTAGCAATGTCACCCATGGTTCAACTCTGACCTGATATGGCAGTGCCACCTACAGACCACAGGGAACCATACACCAGGCAGCATCACATAGGCAGAAGCAAATGCCTAACAATCAAAGCGGTCTGAGCCTGGCTACCAGCTCAGACCAACCCCTAAATTTAGGCGCATAGCACCCCCGAGAAGTAAAGGGGCGCTACATACATAATTACAATAAATCTTCAAGTCACACCTTACCTGTGCTCAGCATCTTTTGTCTGGGAGTTTTTCATCTGTATATTGCAATAAGGTTATCATAAATAAAAATGTACTATTAAAAAATATATTTATACAGTATGTGTGCAGAATAATCATCAGATAATCTGCTGTTCTTGTAAATGTCTAGAAATGTCTTTCATCTCACTCTGTTGCTAGATCTTTAGTCAAGCAGATACACCCATTAAGCGATGGATTCTTGAATTTGCATCTCGAAGGAAAGAAGCTGAAGTGAGGAGAGGGGTCATTCGAAACAACAGTATATGGGACAGACTGCTTTTCAATAAAGTGCAGGTAGGAAGGAGCAATTTATTACATAAATACACAAAATGTGCAAAATAAAGTATTGATTTGAGAGGCCTGGATGAGCAGTTTTGATAGTATGTTTGTATATCTAAATTTAAATTTAAATAAAAAATATATATATTATGCATTAAACTGTATGTACACGGGTGTATAAAAGCAACTGCTATCTACTCGGGATGTTTCTGCCTTGAGATGGTTTTGGTGTGTAATTATGCACATGTATCCGTGTTTGCAGTGTATGCCATTTAGAAGCGTTTGAGCGTGAACTCATTCTACTGGTCAAAATATTAATTTACTCTAGCCACTGGAATAAATGTAAGCATGTATGCGTGTTTTTGCACTTGCTCAAAAGCTCCTCTCCGAATGCGGATTTGGTGCATTTTTAATGCCTCTTAGGCTGGATTCACACCTATGCATTTTTAGTGCTTTTTGCATTTTGCAGATTTGAACTACAGAACGGGTTCCATAGGAAACCATGTTAAATGGACTGTAGGGCACAAAAAATGCATAGGTGTGAATCCGGCCTAAATGTTGCTCTTAAAGGGGTTGTAAAGGCACACATTTTATTACCTTAATGCATTCTATGCATTAAGGTGAAAAAACATCCGAGGATTAGCGGGCCCCCAGCCCCCCCCCCCCCCCCGTTTACTTACCTGACTCCTCGAAAGTCCCGCGCCGTGAACGCACTGGCTTCTCGGCTGGGCTTCTCGACTCATTCATTGGTTGATTGAAAGCAGTGCAGCCATTGGCTCGCGCTGCTGTCAATCACATCCAATGACGCGGCGCGCCGGGGGGTGGGGCCGAGTGATACAGTTTGCGGCTATGGCCGCCGGCTGTATCACGGGAGCGAGCCCGCAAGAACTAACCCCCATGGGAGAGAACTCGCATGAAGGGGGTTAGTTCTTGCGGGGAGGAGCCGAGACAGCCGCCGAGGGACCCCAGAAGACCAGGTTCGGAGCTGCACAGTGGAGGTACTGTAAGTATAACATGTTTGGTATTTAAAAAATATAAATAAATTACCTTTACAACCCCTTTAAAATACAGATCAAAATGCCTAATGTACATGGCCACATAGGCTAATATTGAACTGCATTTAAACGCAAAAAAAAGAAAGAAGAAAAAAAAAGCTTAATGCTTACAGATCCATGTTTGCTATCACCATTCCACTGCCCCCTTTGCCATCTTCTCCAGACCAGCGTTTTCTTACAATGGAAATTAGGTAGCCACTGATGATGTAAATCCTGTGCATGCATGCTGGAGCAGTTGCGGCTGGTGGGTTTTTTGTTTTGGGGGTGGCAAACAACTTAACCCCCCCCCCCCGCGTGTCAACTCAAAACCCCCACCCCTGCCTCTGTCTGACGGTAGGTCCACCGGCACTTACCCCATCTAGATGTCCAAGGAGCGGCGGGGATCGGGCATCCAAGGAGCATGGACCGGGCATCCATGCATCGGCTCTTCTTCTTCTCGCTTCCGCTGTCTCCTCCCCTCCTCCTAGGCGTCCAAAAGGGGCGCCTGTCCTTTTAGCCAATCGGGTGACGGGTAACAGACCCGCTACTCGATTGGCCGGGAAGAGGATCAGTGTTGCAACAGCGAATATTTATTCACTGTTGTAACACACTTGGGTGGGATCGGAGCGCACTCTCTGCGACCCGATCCCACTCTATTTAGAAGCCTATTAGAGCCTCTGGCTCTAATCAGGTGCTTTAAAAAAAACGGAATGGAAGAAGGTTATAGCTAGACACTGGATGAGGCCTACACCCCCTAGTTTTTCTGAATGGAAGGCAGATGTAAATGCCACTCTGCCCTACAAGAAAATCGTATATATTAATAGAGGCTGCCCGGATAAATATAATAAGGTTTGGGACAGATGGCTCACATCCTCCAACACATGTACGGACTGACCCTAGTTGGTGGAGTCCCTGATGTGTTTTAGGGTTGCCATTCGGTAAAGGCCGCATTTGGTGGTCACCTTTTGGGATGTCCCCCCTTCCTCGCTCTTGGCTACTTTGGGATGTGTGCCAGCTGTGCCCCTATTGTACCTGTTCATGCCAATGTGTGTATCTGATGTCTGTATTGGATCTTTGTTACTATTATTGCCGTGTACCCTGTATTGCTATATTTCATGTGTACAGTACTCAATAAAAACGTTTAATATAAAAAAAAAAAAAAAATGAATGGGGCCGGACACATGAATAGGGGGTGGCCGCAGCCGCTATGCATGAATCTATCCATTGCATATAGGGGGGTGGCAAGGAGAGAGGGGGCGGCGCCCGGGCAACCCTAATGGACGGGCCGCCCCTACGCTGGAGTTACCTTATCCTCGAACAAGGCTCCATTCTGGCTATTTTACTGACATTATATGCTCCACAGGCAGGGTACACAAAAAAAATAATAGGGGAAAGGAGAGGAAGTTTTTTTGACAGAAGAGACATACAAAGGCTCTTCCTTAAAACTCTATCCTGTAGCAATGTTTTTTAGACATAAGTTACACTTTAAAAGCAAGAAGTGTCAGCACAAACTGTATATTAGTTGCAGGTTGCCAACCATTTTTAAACAAGCACAAAAATAATTTTCAGCGAGTTAGGTACATTAAGGGTGTTTTCTAAAACAAAGATGGTTAACAAGAAAGACAAAAGTCATTGGTTGCTCACAGATACTTATAAATGTGTCCTAATCAACAACGTTATTGCTAAGTCCATACATAGTTGATGGCGGTTCTGTGAAAGGATATATTCCGGTAAATGAAAGTAATGTATATTTCTCTTTCGTCCATGGACGGACACAGCTCCTTTAGTCTTGACAAGTAGGTTATGTTCCGTCTATTAGTAGAGGACTAGGCAGACATGTTAGATATACAAAACCATGTAATTATACCAAAGCTGAACAGCCCCGCTCAGGGGGCGGTCCCTCTGGTCATAACCCCTCAACCTGCACTCAGCAGCTCAGTTTTTTTCTCCCTAGGGGCTCATTGGTCCTGGAGAACTTTTTTATTTTTTTTATTTTCAATTTTGGATCCTGAGATCTACTATCAAATGCCGGCTGGGTGACAGGCTGGATAATATAGATCCTTGTAGTCTCCCCGGTCTGGCCATCGAGCGTGAGCAGGCCTTTAGCTACGCGCTGGGTCGGCCATGACATACCCCGTTTGCTCCTGGGGTGGCCGGTGAGCTATATGCTCCGGGGCCCACATATGACCGGGCTACTGCTGTCCAGTCACAGTGGGCCGTGGCCGACAGCCACTCCGTACTGCTCGGTGATGGGTCTGTCAGGAATGCGTCCAGCAGTCCTCGCAGGGATGGGTAAGTAAGGTTCCTCCTGTCTTGGCAGGATGGAACAGCTGGGCATTCCTGGGGTGGTCGATTAGGGGGTCTCTAGTCCTCCCTTTCCTCTCTCCCCGTTCATACCTCTTCCCCATGCTTTGCTGGGCCTGCTGTGTACCTCACCGGGGTCCGCTCTAGTGTGGGTGGTCTGCCTTGTGGGGGCCTCCGCTCGGAGGCCCAGTGTTTTTGCGGCCTTTTATTTATATTTTTACCTCAGAAAGCCGCGCTGTTCCTAATGCTAATGCAGCTGTAGCCGTGCTGTTTTCTATAGCTAATACAGCGGTCGGCCATTTTCTTGTAGCTTGCGCTCTTTTTTCCTGAGGTAACCGGTGGCCATCTTTGTGGGGATTTTTACATTAGCTGGACCTCTAGCGCTGGTTTGTCATTCTGAACGGCGCGAACGGCAGATCACCTCAGAGACACCTTAGGCACAAACTGTTCAGAAGTTTAGAGCGGACGGCAGCGCTGAAGCAGTGCCTGGGTCAGGGCGGTGAGTCCTCTGGGAATACCCCTCGGTCTGGGCAGCTAGGAGGGTGGGCCTTTTCTTGTACCTTGACTTGTTCCCTGAGTGGCTGTCAAGTGTGTGGGTCAGCATGGCGTCAGAAGCTGTCGTTTCTTCCCCAGACATTCCGGTGGTAGCAACCGGTGCCAATGCACCTGCGGTACCTGTGGACGCTTTGTCAGCGGTCCTGGAATCATTTGTTGCCAGGGTGGAAGCGGTGTGCGGGCGCAAGGGGGGTAAAAAACGCCCCCTCCCCCCACCATCTTCTGGGGAAAGCTCTGACTCAGACTCGGGCCTGGCTGTGAAACAGGACCCCTGTTCTGAAGGGTCAGAGCATGCAGAACAGAATCATTCGGACAGTGAGGAAGACTCCGTGTCCGGGTCAGCGCAGGACAAGGCGCTTGTTGGAGCACTTATCACCGCAGTGCGGGAAACCCTCAAACTGGAGGATGCGGCTGGGACATCTGCTGAGGTGTCGGTCCCTTTTGGGTCCCACAAGCCGACCTGCACTACTAAGGTGTTTCCTTATGTAACTTATTTTGATAAGTTTATAGACAACAAATGGGAACGACCGCAGAGGACCTTTTCAGTCCCAAAATGCATGGCGGTCCGTTGCCCATTTTTTCAGAAGGCTCTCCTCAAAAGGGTATATCCCCCGGTTATGGTCCCCCGGTATCCCGGTTAAACAAAGTAACCACTATTCCGGTTGAGGGGACCCCTGCATTTAAGGACCCTGCGGATAGGAGGTCCGAGGCAGTGGCCCGGTCCATGTTTACCATGCTGGGATCTGCAATACGGCCAGTTTTGGCTGCGGCTCTGGTGTCACAGACACTTACAGAATGGGCTAAAATTTTGCACCAGGAGTTGGAAAGACAACAGGTTTCCCCGGTCTGCGTAGAAATGGCTGACCAGTTGGTGCATGGCCTCAAATATGTCTGCCATGCAGCCCTGGACACAGCTCCCCTGCTTTCTAGAGCCCCAATATCTGCTGTGGTACTGCGTCGCCTGATTGGCTAAAATGCTTGTCCGCGGACCAGACTTCCAAGAAGGCTCTGGCTGATTTGCCTTTCCGGGGTGGAAGGCTATTTGGAGCCTCGCTGGATGAAATTATTAAGGGTGTCACTGGGGGTAAGCGCACACTGCTCCCACAATCCAGAAAAGGCAAAGAAGCCACGCCGCAGGCCTGGGCCCTCCTTTTCCGCTCAGAAGTGTTTTTTTCATCAGTCTGGGCCCGCAGGTAAGCGTTCCCAGGCTGACAAGGGGCCAGGTGAGGGACAAAAGCGTCCCTGGGTTCGCAAGCCAAACAAGCCCACGAACAAATCTGCTACTGCATGAAGGTTTGCCCCCGCCCGACTCTCGGGTGGGGGGTCGCCTTCGCGAGTTTGCAGCTCGGTGGATCTCCCTGCTTTCCGACCAGTGGGTTTGCGAAGTGGTTTCATCAGGGTACAAGATAGAATTTTTTTCTTGTCCACTAAACAGATTTTTTCCCTCAAACCTTCATCTTCCTCCAGCTCGTCGGAACGCCCTGTTTGGGGCAGTGCAGGACCTGCTGAAGCACGGGGTGATAGTACCTGTGCCGCTGCCGGAAAGGTTTCAGGGATTTTACTCCAATCTGTTTGTAGTCCCAAAGAAGGACGGGGTCCGTCCAATCCTGGATCTCAAGGCCATCAACACCTTCGTAAAGGATTTAATCCGTTCGCTCTGTGGTCGCTGCACTCCATCCGGGGGATTTTCTAGCGTCCTTGGACATCAAGGACGCATACTTGCATGTCCCCATATGCATCAGGCATCAGAGATTTCTGCGTTTTGCAGTCGGGGACAATCACTACCAATTTGTGGCTCTCCCTTTTGGCCTGGCAGCGGCACCAAGGGTTTTCACCAAGGTGCTCGCCCCGATCTGGCCGCCTTGCTGAGACAGCGAGGTATCGCTATTGTGGGCTACCTGGATGACCTCCTTCTGAGAGCTGTCTCAGACTCAGAATTAGAGGAGGATGTAGTGATTTCCAGTCAAACCCTTCAAGAATTTGGTTGGGTACTGAACCTCCAGAAGTCGATGTTGGTGCCGACTCAGCGCCTGGAATACCTGGGCTTGATCCTGGACTCCTCGGAGGCAAAGGTTTTTCTCCCTTTAGAAAAATTGCAGGCTGTTCAAGTGGCGGTGAAGCTGTTGGCATCCCACAGGTGGTCATTGCTGCGCTTTTGCATGCGAGTCCTGGGTCTCATGGTGGCCTCCTTCGAGGCGGTTCCGTATGCTCAATTCCACACTCAAGTCTTGCAGAAGAAGACCCTGTCCAAGTGGGACAAGTCTCTGTTGTCCCTGGATTGTCAAATCCGGGTGAGCCAACTAGTCAGGACTTCCCTGGTCTGGTGGCTGACATCTCCGGCCCTTCAGTTCGGAAAGTCGTTCCTTCCCTTTCACTGGACGGTGATCACGACGGACGCCAGCCTGACCGGTTGTTTGGGGGGTCCAGTTGACACAAGGTCGCTGGACGCAGGAAGAATCCCGCCTGCCGATCAATGTGCTGGAACTTTGGGCGATCAGGCAGTGCCTCTCCACATGGTCACAGAGGCTACAGGGGCATCCAGTCAGGATCCAGTCGGACAACGCCACGGCGGTGGCATATGTCAACCATCAAGGAGGAACAAGTAGCTCGGCTGCAGCATCGGATCAGAAACTTGCCTTAAGGGGTCCGACATGTGGCTCCTCCGGTTCGACCACCACTACCTCCGTGGGATTTGAATCTGGTGCTCTCGGTACTTCAGAAACCTCCCTTTGAGAACATCAGAGAGATTCCTCTTTTGACACTCTCGCAGAAAGTTGCCTTTCTGGTGGCCATTACATCTGTCAGGAGGGTTTCTGAGTTGGCGACCTTGTCTTGCAAGTCCCCCTATTTGATCCTCCATAAGGATAAAGCGGTGCTATGCTCGCAGCCTTCCTTTCTTCCGAAGGTGGTTTCGGCTTTTCATCTGAATGAGGACATTGTACTTCCATCCTTGTGTCCTCGGCTGTCGCATACCAAAGAGGTTGCGTTACGTGGTACGTGCTCTGCGGGTGTATCTGTCTGCTACGGCTCCGTTTCAGAGGTCAGACTCACTGTGTCGGTGACTGGTCCAAAGATAGGCCTGACAGCTGCCGAAGCGGTAAAGTGCTACAGCAGCTGTCCGTTGTGTGAACTTCTTGTCTGTTCTGGTGTGGGCCTAATGCAGGGAATGCATTAAGGTAAAAAACTTTAATTTTAGAACCACTTTAAAGAAACCCATTGTAACAGCAATATGTAGTCTGTCATTGCTGTCCTCCTAGAAGACTGTCTCTGGTTTCATTATTTTTAAGTTAATAAATTGGAGGAGTATTTTAATCTAGGAGTGTGGGGGGAGAGTGAATTAGATTATAATGGGGCAGACAGGTCAGACAGGGGTCATCCCCTAGTGGTGCGTGGATTGGGGATAGATGGGGCTATGACAGATGATATGAAGGTTCCTATGTTACAATCAACTATTGGAAATGGTACTATTTGTACAAAAAAACTAATTAAAGTGTTTGTTCACCAATGCCAGAAGTCTGCCAATAGATGAGTTGGAAGCTCTAGTGCATGAGGAGAACTATTATCTAATTGGTATTGCTGAATCTTGGCTTCATTCTTCTCATGACTGGGCTATTAATATTCCTGGCTATGCTCTCTTTCGGAAAGACAGGGTAAAAAGGTGGGGTAGTGGGGTCTGTCTCTATGTGAGAAGCGATCTCAGTGAGTGTGAACAAGGACCTAGTTGATGGAGACTGTGATGAGTCTGAAGCATTATGGGTGGAACTGTACATGGATGTGCGTACTCCAAAGGTTGTCATTGGAGTTTGTTATAGACCTCCCAGTGTTAGTGAAGAGGTAGAGACTCAGCTCCTTGCACAGATGGAAAAGGCTGCAAGGGCTGGGACAGTGATAATAATGGGGGATTTTAACTACTCGAAAATTGACTGGAGTAATGGCACTGCTGGGACAGTTAAAGGGCAAAAATGTATAAACCTATTACAACACAATTTTATGGTCCAGTTTATTGAGGCCCCCTACTAGGAATGACTCTCTGCTGGACCTGGTAATCGCAAACCATGCAGAGCTTATTACCAATATTCATATAAAAGAGCATCTGTGTAGCAGTGACCATAACATGATTTCATTTAATGTTAGCTGTAAGCAACAAACACATACGGGTAAGATAAAAACACTTACCTTTAACCTCCCTGGCGGTATGATTCTTTCTGGAATTATGTACCAAAAGCGGTACAATTATTTTGCATGAAAATTTGGTGTTATGTATTATAGGCCTGCGATTCTTAGTAATTACTTACTTAAACCTGAGCAAACCAGAGTCTAGTAAACATCCCGGGTATGATAAATATGAAACACAAAATTATAAATTATAATATAATAAATAACTATAAATAATTATAAAAAATAGTAATCTAATTATAATAAAAATTATTCAATAATGTAATCAAATCAAAAACACTGAAATTTGCTCAGTTTCAGAATTGTCGCTGTCATTAGATTTAGTGTTTGATGGCGAATTTCCCCACAAATCGCTATCGCTCAATTCTGCGAGTGATTCTAATTTATTATCGCTGCTTTCTAGTTGGTCTAAAACCACTTTTGACATAAAGGGACACTTTTTAGTTGCTATGGACAATCCCCAGTTTACAGGCAGAAAGAACGATTTTTATTATATAAAACTGCATGCAGGGCACTGGGCAGACCACTAGGGACAAAGGGGGTGTGTAATTATTACATACAGTACTGTAATCAGTAAGATTACAGTATACTGTATGTATACTATGTGTTTACCTTTTTGAATTTGCCGCCCAGTTCCGCTCCCATGCGCCGCTGCGGCTCGCAGGGAACGGAACTAGGAAGTCAGATGGGGTCGAAAGTGCCGACACTCGCCGGAGATCTCGCTGGCGATCACAGCAGAGGACATCATCGCTGGATCGCCAGGAGAAGGTAGGGAAACTCCGCTGCGAGCTCTGCAATGTCTACCCCGAGCGTGACTCGGGGTTACCGATCCTAGCATGAAAAAACAACCCCGAGTCACGCTCGGGATTACCGCTAGGGAGGTTAAGAGAGCACATTTTACAAGGATGAGGGCTGCTCTCCAGCTTACTTAGACTGGGAGGGAATATTGGCATCGATGGACACAGAACAGAAATGGGAATTCGTCAAAGCGACTGTATGTAAACTAACTGCAAAGTATATTCCCATGGGCAATAAGTTTAAAAGGCTAAAAATAAAACCTATGTGGCTCACGGCCAAAGTTAAAATGGCTATAAATAATAAAAAAAGAGCTTTTAAAAAATATAAAAATAAAGGAACGCTATCATTGTTTAAATGTTACAAAGAATATAACAGAATATGTAAAAGGGAAATCAAGGACGCAAAAATTCAAAACAAACAACAGATTGCAAAAGATAGTAGGACAAACCCCAAAAAATTATTTAAATTTATTAATAGTAAAAAGGTCAGTTCTGAGCATGTAGGCCCTTTACAAAATAATCTAGAGTGGGTGACTGGGGACAAAGAGAAGGCAAATTTATTAACCACTTAAGGACTGCCTCATGCATCGGCGATATACGTCGGCAGAATGGCACGGCTGGGCACAAGCACATACAGGTACGTCCTCTTCTAGAAGCCCAGCCGTGGGTTGTGCGCCGCCGGCGGCAAGATCGCGTCCCTGTACTTAGCTCCGTGACTGCTCCCGTGGGACCCGCGGACCCGATCGCCGCCGGTGTCCCGCGATCGGGTCACAGAGCTGAAGAATGGGGAGAGGTAAGTGTAAACAAACCTCTCCCCGTGCTTCCTAGTATGAGTGTCACTGATCGTCTGTTCCCTGTCATAGGGAGTGACAATCAGTGACGTCACACGCCAAGCCACGCCCCCACACAGTAGTAATCACTCCCTAGGAAACACTTAACCCCTTCAGTGCCCCCTACAGGTTAACCCCTTCACTGCCAATGTTATTTTCACAGTAATCAGTGCATTTTTATAGCACTGTTCGCTGTAAAAATTACAATGGTGTCAAAAGTGTCCGATGTGTCCGCAATAATGTCGCAGTCATATGTAAAAAGAAACAAATCCGCGCAATAAACTATAATGTACTACTAAGCAGCTGAACACTAAGGGTCAAATAATCAAAATCCCTGAGTATAACATAAAAATAAATAGTGCAGCGCTTTAAAAGTCCATATATCAAAGATAGAAAAACAGCACAGTAAATCAGTATATAATCCCCGTGATCTTCATAGATGACACATGAACTCTTGATTGCATGCAGGTGGTAACAGACACACACACAGTGAGAGACCTCCACCAACAGATAAATTGGCCGCTCACCTTCCAACATGGACCCTTTAATTATAGAGGGTCACTGAAAAACTTTCCCTTACGGGTTAATCCAAAGCAGATGAAGATGTAAACTTCCCCAAAAGGATTAGGGTCATCAATTCCATATAACATCAGGATCATTCAAAAACTTCCAGGTATTAAGTTCATAGGGCAGTGTTTACATGTGGAAAATATAGAAGCAGACCATAGTGTTTCTCCGTAATAGAAAACAATTTAATGAAAAACGAAAGTAGTGCACTTACATTTAAAAGGCACTAAACCAGTGCCGAGGTACAACAGCGCGTCTGGTGAGACTGTGAATGAACTGCGGGTGACGTCACGAACTTCCCATCCGTACGCACGTTACGTCCCGGTAGGCGGGACTTCATCAGCGGATATGGGAAGAACGCCAGACACCCGCTCTTATAGCAACAAGGCGCCTGTGACTATGGAGACACGATGCAGCGTCACATGACGCCGATAGGGACGTCTGAATCACATGACATCAACCAGGAAGTGTCCCCGTGAGCCAGATATCCACACAAAGACTCCAAAGGCAACCAAAATACATGATAAAAACTTTAAAATAGAAAATATAAATATATATATATCTAAAATTCAACCAGTAAACCAGCCCAGTTGATTAATATAAAATATATGTATATTAATGCAGCAATCAACTCCTACAGTTACTGCCGATATGGAGAAAGAGGCTGCTTATACATTGGATAAAAAATAAATAAACAAATCTGGACTGCAGACCTGAATATAGACGTGACATCAACCACAGCCCACAACAATCTCACCAAACCAAAATAAACATACTAAAACAATAATACATTAATAAATCACATATAATAAATGAAAAAAAAAACATCTACGATCTAATTAACGGTCAGTTATAAAACAATTTATGTCAAATTCGACATTTAACCCGTCAGGGCAAAGAACTCGTGTTTCATGAATCCAATGGGATTCTCTTTTGCTCAGCTGACGGATAAAATTGCCACCTCGCCAATGTCTAGTGACTTTCTCTATGCCCCAGAATCTCAAACCCTTGGGATTTTGTTGGTGGAACTGTTTAAAATGCCTAGAGACATTATGGGTTTTGACCCCCTTTTTAATATTATTAACATGTTCTGCCACACGAACATGTAGAGGTCTCGAGGTTCGGCCTATATATTGGAGTCCGCAATCGCACTCCAGCATATAGACGACCCCCACCGTGGCGCACGTAATCAATTGTTTAATATTGTATTCTTTATTGGTGGCAGATGCCAAAAAAGACTTCCTTTTCTTAAGATTAACTTTGGAGGTCCTGCACGGGACACAACGGCCACATGCGTAAAATCCACCCAGGAATCTAAACATGCTGTTATCTGACGGTACAGGGGGGTTTAGGACACTAGGTGCCAATCGATCTCGCAAGGACGGGGCTTTCTTATAAATGAATTGGGGTTTCTCCGGTAGAACGGGACCAAGAATCTTATCTTGTTTTAAGATGGACCAATTTTTAGCAATAATTTTCTCGAACTTTTTATACTGGACATTGTAGTCCAATATCATTCGAAAATTGTGAGAATCCCCATCAGAAGTTTTACTTCGATCAGTCAATAATGTCTGTCTATCAATCATCTTAACTTGTTCTACCTCTCGGAGCAGAACCTGTTCATCATAACCCTTTTGCACAAATCTAGTGGTCAACACTCGTGATTGGTTTACAAAATCAGATACTTGTGTGCAATTCCGACGCAACCTAATATACTGTCCCCTGGGGATGTTGCACAACCAAGAACGGTGGTGACAACTCCCCAGGGGAATGTACGCATTGCGATCGGTGGGTTTAAAGTGATTGATCAACTTAAAATGATCACTTCCCTTGGTGATGGTAAGATCCAAATAATCAACCTTCTCATTATCTATGGTCCATGTGAGGATAATATTTTTGTTGTTGTCATTAAGATGACTAATGAAAAAATCCAAAGCGGATCTATCACCCTCCCACACCAGGATCAAATCATCAATATAACGAAAATAACAAACTAATTCAGGGGGACGACATGCGAACACTGCCCGTTCCTCCCAGTGGGCCATAAAAATATTGGCCACACTGGGAGCAAAACGGGCCCCCATCGCAACTCCCCTAGTTTGTAAGAAAAAATCCCCATCGTACCAAAAATAGTTCCGGGATAAACAAAAATCCAAACAACTCAAAAGGAACTCCTGATGTCTACCAGACAGCGTAGAGGTGGACAGAGCCCATTCCACAGCCGTCAGTGCATCCTGGTGTCCTATAATGGTGTACAGGGACCCCACGTCTGCTGTCACCAATATACTTTTTTCAGAACACCCCAGAGATTGGAGGATCTGGATAATATGTTTAGTGTCTTTAAGGAATGCTGGCGTTTTAACTACCAGGGGTTGTAAGAATGAATCAATGTATTGCCCTAATCGGGCTGACACTGAGTCAATCCCATTTACTATGGGCCTCCCTGGAGGGTTAACACTGTCTTTATGTAATTTCGGTAGAAAATAAATGATAGGAGTTCTGCAAAACAATGGATCCAGGTAAAGAGCCTCTTTTATGGTCAATATTCCCTGATCTTTACCATCCTCAATGATATGGTGTAACTCATCCTTAAAGGACAACATAGGGTCTGTATGAAGAACTCTATATGTATCCTCATCTGACAATAGGTTACTCATTTCCATTTTATAGTATTCTTTACTCAGGATGACTAACCCTCCTCCTTTGTCCGCTGGACGAATTACAATTTCTTTTCTTTTTTCCAAAGATCCCATACCCCGTTTAATATATTGTGGATCTAATACCTTTTTAATTTTCAATGACTCCAAATCCTTTACTACCATATTCTTGAAGACCTCCATATATTTGCTGTCAACATTAATGGGGTTGAATATTGATTTATTTCGTAAAGAAGAATGGTCACCCCTAACAAGTGGTGTAGCCCTACTAGTGTTGGATAAAAAATATTTTTTCATGTTCAAACTTCTAATATATTTTTGCAAACTTACGTAAGTTTGGAATTTGTTCAAATTTTTGGTTGGGGCAAATTTAAGCCCTCTATCCAGGACTTTGATTTCATCATCATTTAATGTTACCCCACTTAGATTATAAATTCCTGCTCCCGTTATGGTTTCGACCTTTTGTAATCGCCTACCCCCTCTCCTTCCTCTCTGCCTTTTCTTTTTCTTGGGGTACCTACATTGGGCGGTGGATACTGTGGCAATTGTCTCCACCATTCCCCTAGGTTGGGTCTGTGTACAGGGGGTCCAGTTTGGTATCCCCCACGTGACCCTAAAAAATCCCCCCTATCGTGGTCAGAGTGGTTAGCTAACGGTGCAAAACTATTTTGCGTAGGAAACCCCCTATTTTGGGGGTAATGGGGCCTCCCTCTATTGGATGGGTCAGCCCCATCTCCAAAATTACGAGAATCTCTCCATGGTTGGGATGCATTCTGATAATAAGATGATGTTGGATAATCATTTTCATAATGGGGGGTTGGTTGATAATTACCTTTACCTCTACCTCTTTTGTTCTTACCCCTTTTGGGGGGACCCCTATTAGGGTAATCATGAGGGGAAGAAAACCTCTCATGTGGGGGAGGTACATCATATTGATACACTGGTTGGTTTCTAGGTGTTGCCATTTTAGTGGCATTGAGAGTTTCGACTGGGGGATTGGCAGTGACATTACCACCACCTATGGGGGGAGCATTCTGCCATTTGAAAATGCTACCTCCAGTGAAATCATCCCAATCCCGTATAAACTTCTTCTTTTTCTTTGTTTGAATCTCAGCATCCCATTTCATAAGCTTATTTTTTAGCTCCCCTGAAAGTTTCAGAAATTCTTCACTTTCTTTATGGGGTTCTAAAAATGAAATGATCTCCCCAATCTGGGAGTCAAGGAGCTTTAATTTTCTTTGTTTCCGAGCCAAAAGAAATTCTTTAGAATTTATTAATTAAAGACACTAAACATATTATCCAGATCCTCCAATCTCTGGGGTGTTCTGAAAAAAGTATATTGGTGACAGCAGACGTGGGGTCCCTGTACACCATTATAGGACACCAGGATGCACTGACGGCTGTGGAATGGGCTCTGTCCACCTCTACGCTGTCTGGTAGACATCAGGAGTTCCTTTTGAGTTGTTTGGATTTTTGTTTATCCCGGAACTATTTTTGGTACGATGGGGATTTTTTCTTACAAACTAGGGGAGTTGCGATGGGGGCCCGTTTTGCTCCCAGTGTGGCCAATATTTTTATGGCCCACTGGGAGGAACGGGCAGTGTTCGCATGTCGTCCCCCTGAATTAGTTTGTTATTTTCGTTATATTGATGATTTGATCCTGGTGTGGGAGGGTGATAGATCCGCTTTGGATTTTTTCATTAGTCATCTTAATGACAACAACAAAAATACTATCCTCACATGGACCATAGATAATGAGAAGGTTGATTATTTGGATCTTACCATCACCAAGGGAAGTGATCATTTTAAGTTGATCAATCACTTTAAACCCACCGATCGCAATGCGTACATTCCCCTGGGGAGTTGTCACCACCGTTCTTGGTTGTGCAACATCCCCAGGGGACAGTATATTAGGTTGCGTCGGAATTGCACACAAGTATCTGATTTTGTAAACCAATCACGAGTGTTGACCACTAGATTTGTGCAAAAGGGTTATGATGAACAGGTTCTGCTCCGAGAGGTAGAACAAGTTAAGATGATTGATAGACAGACATTATTGACTGATCGAAGTAAAACTTCTGATGGGGATTCTCACAATTTTCGAATGATATTGGACTACAATGTCCAGTATAAAAAGTTCGAGAAAATTATTGCTAAAAATTGGTCCATCTTAAAACAAGATAAGATTCTTGGTCCCGTTCTACCGGAGAAACCCCAATTCATTTATAAGAAAGCCCCGTCCTTGCGAGATCGATTGGCACCTAGTGTCCTAAACCCCCCTGTACCGTCAGATAACAGCATGTTTAGATTCCTGGGTGGATTTTACGCATGTGGCCGTTGTGTCCCGTGCAGGACCTCCAAAGTTAATCTTAAGAAAAGGAAGTCTTTTTTGGCATCTGCCACCAATAAAGAATACAATATTAAACAATTGATTACGTGCGCCACGGTGGGGGTCGTCTATATGCTGGAGTGCGATTGCGGACTCCAATATATAGGCCGAACCTCGAGACCTCTACATGTTCGTGTGGCAGAACATGTTAATAATATTAAAAAGGGGGTCAAAACCCATAATGTCTCTAGGCATTTTAAACAGTTCCACCAACAAAATCCCAAGGGTTTGAGATTCTGGGGCATAGAGAAAGTCACTAGACATTGGCGAGGTGGCAATTTTATCCGTCAGCTGAGCAAAAGAGAATCCCATTGGATTCATGAAACACGAGTTCTTTGCCCTGACGGGTTAAATGTCGAATTTGACATAAATTGTTTTATAACTGACCGTTAATTAGATCGTAGATGTTTTTTTTCATTTATTATATGTGATTTATTAATGTATTATTGTTTTAGTATGTTTATTTTGGTTTGGTGAGATTGTTGTGGGCTGTGGTTGATGTCACGTCTATATTCAGGTCTGCAGTCCAGATTTGTTTATTTATTTTTTATCCAATGTATAAGCAGCCTCTTTCTCCATATCGGCAGTAACTGTAGGAGTTGATTGCTGCATTAATATACATATATTTTATATTAATCAACTGGGCTGGTTTACTGGTTGAATTTTAGATATATATATATTTATATTTTCTATTTTAAAGTTGTTATCATGTATTTTGGTTGCCTTTGGAGTCTTTGTGTGGATATCTGGCTCACGGGGACACTTCCTGGTTGATGTCATGTGATTCAGACGTCCCTATCGGCGTCATGTGACGCTGCATCGTGTCTCCATAGTCACAGGCGCCTTGTTGCTATAAGAGCGGGTGTCTGGCGTTCTTCCCATATCCGCTGATGAAGTCCCGCCTACCGGGACGTAACGTGCGTACGGATGGGAAGTTCGTGACGTCACCCGCAGTTCATTCACAGTCTCACCAGACGCGCTGTTGTACCTCGGCACTGGTTTAGTGCCTTTTAAATGTAAGTGCACTACTTTCGTTTTTCATTAAATTGTTTTCTATTACGGAGAAACACTATGGTCTGCTTCTATATTTTCCACATGTAAACACTGCCCTATGAACTTAATACCTGGAAGTTTTTGAATGATCCTGATGTTATATGGAATTGATGACCCTAATCCTTTTGGGGAAGTTTACATCTTCATCTGCTTTGGATTAACCCGTAAGGGAAAGTTTTTCAGTGACCCTCTATAATTAAAGGGTCCATGTTGGAAGGTGAGCGGCCAATTTATCTGTTGGTGGAGGTCTCTCACTGTGTGTGTGTCTGTTACCACCTGCATGCAATCAAGAGTTCATGTGTCATCTATGAAGATCACGGGGATTATATACTGATTTACTGTGCTGTTTTTCTATCTTTGATATATGGACTTTTAAAGCGCTGCACTATTTATTTTTATAATTTTAATGTCGCAGTCATGATAAAAATCGCTGATCGCCGCCATTACTAGTAAAAAAATAATTATTAATAAAAATGCCATAAAACTATCCCCTATTTTGTAGACGCTATAACTTTTGCGCAAACCAATCAATAAACGCTTATTGCAATTTTTTTTTTAACCAAAAATATGTAGAAGAATACGTATCAGCCTAAACTGAGGAAAAAAAATGTTTTTTTTATATATATTTTTGGGGGAGATTTATTATAGCAAAAAGTTAAAAATATATATATATTTTTTAAATTGTCGCTCTATTTTTGTTTATAGCGCAAAAAATAAAAACCGCAGAGGTGATCTAATACCACCAAAAGTAAGCTCTATTTGTGGGAAAAAAAGGATGTAAATTTTGTTTGGGAGCCACGTCGCACGACCGCGCAATTGTCAGTTAAAGCAATGCAGTGCTGAATCTCAAAAAGGGGCCTGGTCCTTTAGCTACAAAATGGTCCGGGGCTTAAGTGGTTAAATACTGTCTTCAGCTCTGTGTATACAAAGGAGCATGGGGGAGCTCAGGTCCGTAATGGGGGTGGTACTGACACAGCCCCAAATGATCCACAATGGCTCAAAAGGGATATGGTATTAAGAGATGTATGCACTCCAGGGAGAAAGAAAGATATATAATTTTGTCCCTGTACAAATCATTAGTAAGACCTCATCTGGAATATACAGTTCAGTTTTTGGCACCAGTTCTCCAAAAGAATATCGGGGGACTGGAGAAAGTGCAGAGAAGGGCACCCAAACTGATAAGAGGCATGGAGGACCCCAGCTATGAAGAAAGTTTAACTGAATCTATTCTCTCTTGAGAAGATGAGATTGAGGGAGGATATGATCAACATGTACAAATACATAAGTGGTCCATATTGTGAACTTGGTGTTGAGTCAAGGTCATCACAGAGGACTAGGGGGCACTCATTACGTCTAGAGGAAAAAAGATTTCATCTCCTAATACGGAAAGGTTTTTTCACATTAAGAGCTGTGAAAATGTGGAATAGACTCCCTCCAGAGCTGGTTCTGGCAAGCTAAGTCGATTGCTATAAGAAAGGCCTGGATTCTTTCCTAAATGTACATAATATATCTGGGTACTAACATTTATAGGTAAAGTTGATCCAGGGAAAATCTGAATGCCTCACGGGGAATCAGGAAGGAATTTTTTCCCCTGCTGTAGCAAATTGGAGCATGCTTTGCTGGGGTTTTTTGCCTTCAGCCTCGGACACATGACCGTTTTTCTCGGCAAGAAAACTGCTGGGAGAGCTTTTTGCCGAGAAAACCGTTTGTGTGTATAGTTTCTCGTCGGGAAAACTGCCGGGAATCTCGACGAGAAAAATAGAGAACCAGCTCTCTATTTTCTCGTCAGGATTCTCGTTGGCCTGTTTTCCGACGAGAAAACCGTGCGTGTGTACGAGGCTACATGCTTACCTGTCCCCAGGTAAGCCCACGCATGCTCGATGAGACTTCGACGCATGCGCGGTAGCTTACAAGGGTAGTGTAGGTTGAAGCAAGATGGCGGCGACGGCATCGAATGTGATGAGCGAATGCCCGTCGTAGTCGATGACGTCACAACGTTCTTCCCATTCAAAAGAACGGCGGTTCTTTTGAATGTGCTTGTGTACACAGGGCTTGGCAAGAAAAGCTTGCCAGGAATCCCGTCGAGAAAACCAACGTTTTTTATTAGACGGGAAAATTAGATGATATAAATAAGACATAAATACCTGTAAGGGTGCATTAACACAGGGTTTTTGTCAATGTACATTGGCTAGTGATGGAACCATTGACTTTCTCTGATCCTAGGACTACACAAGTCCTTTAGAATCAAAGGGCATGTCCTGCATTGCCAGTGCCACCCAGTAGTAGTTCAGTCACCATCAGAGGCGTAACTAGAACCTTCAGGGCCCCTGGTGCAAGGAACCATGAAGAGCCCCCTGACATCTGGTCCCGGGGCCCTTTCTAATGATCCTGGTGTCCTTTTCTCCCATCACAGGGCCCTTGATTATGGTCGTGCAGCAGGACCCCCTTCTGGCGTCTTTTACTCATTTGAACCAATCGGACCACCCATTGTTATGTATGGGGAGGCGGATGTAAACAGACGTGTCCATTTACACCTGCCTGCATCCGCTCCAATGAAAACAGATGGATGGAGATCCATTCCCCTTTCGTCTAGCGTATTGGATGACAGTCAGACCGGTTCATAGAGAACAGCAGTCTGTGTCTGTGTCCACTCTGCCCAAGTAGAGCAGACACAGACCTGTCATCCGCCTGCTCAGCGGGGATCAGCGGAGAGTTCCCCCACTGAGCAGGTGGATTTGCTTGGCAGAATCCGCCCATGTGAAAGGGCCCTAAGGGGGAGCTCTGTGGACTGTAATGTAAAGGGAAACTGATGTAAGAGGTGCTCTTGGAATCCTGATGCAAGGGGGTCTTTGCTCACCAAAGCCCCCACGTACATCAGAGTCCCCCTTTACATTACAGTCCA
The DNA here is from genome assembly GCA_029206835.1 of Rana muscosa. Classification (NCBI taxonomy): domain Eukaryota; kingdom Metazoa; phylum Chordata; class Amphibia; order Anura; family Ranidae; genus Rana; species Rana muscosa. Next base: position 937,373,468 of record CM055118.1, on the reverse strand, counting down.
CAGAGCTCTCCCTTACATAAGTGTGCTCAGAGGCTGGCGGGATAATAGAGGAAGGGGGAGGGGACACTTCCCTTACCATAGATGGAGGCTTGGGCCCTGGATTGGTCAGCAAACAAGGCCTACTAGCCTGTGCTATACATACACATAGGCTGGCAGAGCATGCTGGGGCTTGTAGTGCACCGCACTAGGGAAACCCCAGTGGACTGCTGTGTTGGTTGAGGGGCTCTGGGTCTGACAACCCACTCTCTTCAGTCCCCTCAATGACTGATCCACCTGTGTGCTGCTTTCTTTTCAATCACTGAGAAGTTTCATTAGGAAGCAAGGCGATTGGCTGACCTGGAGAGCTGTGGATCCTCTGTGGAGAGTTGCAGCATCCATAGTGCAAGGTAGCCTTTCCTCCACTATCTATCTGCAGGCTGCTGGAGTTTCTCTTTGCGAAGTACGGAGGAGCTACCGAAGATTGGAATGTGGGCGGGGCCACAGGCACACACACAAGGAGGAGAAGATTCTGCTCTCTGTATCTCTTTCCTCTCCTGTCCGACGTCCGTGCGAGGAGGGGGGTGGGCTGTCAGTGCGGGGTCCGAGCAGTGTGACAGAGAGTGTAATAGACACTCTCTGCTCATAACTGCATTCAGCAACCCTGAAGCCACATTACAGGCTTTTGGGCCCCCCCGCCCCACATGGGCAGAACTCCAGGGCCCAGTCGCAAGCGCGACTGTTGCGACCCTGGTAATTCCGCCACTGGTCACCATATAAGTCTTGATTCCTTTGTTAGGTTTAAGTGGTTTCCAATGAGTTCTGTGTGCCAGAATCAAGGCATGCAGGTGAAACCACCCATGTGAATGTATCTTACTCACAGAAGCTATCATTACTCCAATAGGTTATTGACACGAAATTCAATTTGCTGGATGATAAGCGGAGTTCATGCTGCACTGTACAAAATGTTCTGAAACCCATTATTCATTGTATGTGGTATTTTGGAAAACAATTTACCCTTTTTTTTTTTTTTAAACCACATCAGTACATGAGTATGAAAAGTCAGTCTTGATACTTTCAGATTAAAATTTGTCACTTAAGTCTTTTTTTTAAATCGTTTACCAGCACATTTTGTCCTTCAGTTCCATCACTCATTGATGTAATGAATAATTAAAGACCTATGCTGTAACACCAGTCACATTCCCTAGAAATGTGGATGGCTTATTAATGGAAATGTGTCATGAAAAATTTAGACTGTACTGTGCCTCAGAGGAGAAATGTTTTCCAGTTACCTAAGTATACTACTGTACCTGTATTATAACATAACATTACTGCTCTAAAGGTGAACAGATCAGCTACCATGCAGATCTCACTGAGTTATATACAATATCAGACAGGCCACTAAAGTATAAATCTGGTTGATCAGAAAAGAACAGGTTTTGTAAATTTGTGAACCCCAGCAATCTGCCATCTGGCCTTTCTTTTAAAAATTCTGATTATTTGAAGTATATGCAAACCCAGTCACTAAAATCCCATCAACTCTAAGCTTTGACGTGTTAAAACGTTAACCACTTAAGTCCCCAGACCTTCTTCTTCCTAAACCCCCTTGAGTTGTCTTGGTTCCTCACATTATATCTTTAGGGTTTTATAGTCTACCATAACATATTATACATCATTTATTGTGGACAGATAGGGCTTTCATTTAGTAGCAAATTTGAATAGATACATTTTTATTTCCTTGGTTTTTATTGGGAATATATAGTAAAAAAATTGAAAAAATGTTTCCCAACAAATTCTGCTGATTAAAATGATATCACGTTAGTGTGACTTTTTATGTAATGTACTTTAAAGGTTGCCATCAATAACCCCTAAATAAAGGAGATGAGTGCTAGAATTTTGTGTATAAAAGTTTACAAAGTTTATTCACAATCCAAAAATCTTTAAAATCAGTGTAAAAAATGTCACACATTCATAATGGATGTCAACTATATTTCCAGGTGGGGTAACAATGCTTTTAACCCATACAGGTTTATCCCAGAATTGTATGTAGCGCCCTCACCCGCTCTCTCCCTTCTTCTTCTCAGCTGGTTAACTCGTCTAGGGGGACCAGGGAGAGGGGTGAGGTGCTGCCACCAGCTCGCACCTCTTATGTGTGTAGAGGTTTGAGCTAAGATCTTTACCTTCGGGTCTGTGTCCCTGTCCAGAGATTCCACTTCAAATATGACAGGTAGATAGGTGAATGTAGAACACTTTGCTCCCAGAAAAGTAAGCCCACACCAGGTGACAGTACAACATCTATATTTATTTCCGCAGAGATAAATATGCCTCTTTGCAAGCAGACAGGTTGATACAAACACGAACTTGGTGGGGAGAGGGTTCAGGCACAATCCTTTCGGATCAGAGAAGCTGTAATGAGTTCACAACAACTTTTGGCCCACGGTCGCTGCCACCGACCGTGAGGTTGGTCCCTGCCACAGACCGGGTGAATGATGAGGCCTCTGCCACAGACCTTTGGATAGGCCTCTGCCACCGACCTGATGTAGTTGGGTCTCTGCAAAGACCATAGAACATGGACTACCTTCTAATGGCGACCCCTGTTAGGGAGATGATCCATCCGGACGGTCCCCAGAGGCCTGCACTGTCACCAGCCAATGCTGCGCTGGATCTTCAGGTCAGGTCACCTCCCTGGTTCTCCTCGCCCGAGACTCGGGTCCCCTCACTCGGTGGGCCCCTAGGTATCTTCTCCCATACGGGGCCCAGTCGAAGGTACTGGGCCCCAGGCCTCGGCTAGTACCTCACCCCAGGCTTAAGGTGCCTGGGATGGAACTCGAACTCCCTCGCACCCAGGCCGAGGACACCTGGGCGCGGACGAACAGAACAGCAGCCCCCAGGCTGAAGGTGCCTGGGGCTCGGACCTCGTGCAAAAGATGTCCGCCCCCTTTATACCCTCTCTCAGCAGGCACAGCGGGTTCCCCGCCCCGCCGTACTACTGCCGCAAGAGGACACAAAGGGCACGGCCCTACAATGATGGTTCGACCCCAGCCCAAGGCCACCCAGGGGCCGCAGGGAACTGAACACCATTATATCCTCCACGAACCAAAATGGCCATAGATCCCTAACAATTAGTGTATCTGGGCCATGCTACCGCCCAGATACTCCCCCTAAATGTTAACACCCGCTACATGTATATACAACATGTATAACTGCAACATTAGCGGCAGGTTTCCAACAAATTATACTGGGCCAGGTAGTATGGGGAATCCGGCTGTCAGTTGATCTCTACGCTTTTAGCCTAAAAATGGCTTCTTCAGGAGGTCCTACTTATTTTTTATGTTTATTGGATGTGGTGCCATGTTAACAGTTTGTGCTTCACACTCTGCTTTATGTAATGTACAGTAACAGAATGGTGAATGCATGTGTTTCTTTTAGGTAAAACGCTTTGCAGGTTCTTTTGTATAAAAAAATAATAAAATAATAAATTCAAATTTTTTTTCCTGCAAAAATATGTGCATTTATTATTTTTTTTAAAGGTGAACCTATCGATAGTTAGAACTCAAGTGGTTCTTATTTTAAAAGTAGTTATTAGTATTTTGAAATCTGTAGCTTTCAATAAAAAAAATATCTGGTGATCCTGCCATGACAGGCCTTATTAAGGCACTTTATATTATAGGGTGACAATGATGTTTTCCTGTCTCCCAGCTGTATTCCTGCATTATCACCCGTCACATGGACTTCTGATGGAGACTACAAGTGGGTGTTTCAATACACATTACACAGGCAAGGCCGACTGTTTTCAAATTGATAATGGCTGTGTTGAGACCCAAATAGCTTACATTTATGTACAGTGAGGGAAAAAAAGTATTTGATCCCCTGCCAGTGGCGGCTGGTGGTACTTTTTTGGGGGGGAGGATCAGTAGAGGATCAGTATTACAATAGCGAATATTCATTCGCTATTGTAACACACCTGGGTGGGCTCGTAGCGCAATGCTCTGCGCCTCGAGCCCACTCTATTTTGAAGTTTATTAGAGTCTCTGGCCCTAATCAGGTGCTTCAAAAAATACGCCCCCTGTTGGAATTCATGCATCCGGCATCCTGCATGGGGGCTGGACGCATGGATAGTAGGGGCGGTGCCCGGGCGCCCCTGATGAACTGCCCGCCACTGTCCCCTCCTGATTTTGTACGTTTGCCCACTGACAAAGAAATGATTACCGTATATACTCGAGTATAAGCCGAGATTTTCAGCACATTTTTTTGTGCTAAAAATGCCCCCCTTATACTTGAGTCACCTTTTTGTGCCTGATCTCCCGGACTTTGGGGACCCGGTACCGGCCGGCCGTAGGTCCCCTGGACCCCAACCTTGGCACACATGTAGCCCAACTCTTCGTATACAAGTGTGCAAAGGTTGTTGTCCGGAGGACCTATGGCCGGGGAGCACCGATTTTTCAAAGCCGGGCACCCCTTCCATAGACTCCCATGTTAAACTGTAATTTCTCCAGTGATTTTGGGGACCCGGAATTGGCCGGTCGTAGGTTCTCTGGACCCCTTCCATAGACTCACATGTTAAACGTCAGTCTAGTCATGGACACAGTGAGGCATGGGCACAGTGAGGCATGGGCACAGTGAGGCATGGGCACAGTGTGGCATGGACACAGTGTGGCATGGACACAGTGATGCATGGGTACAGTGAGGCATGCACATGGACACAGTGAGGCAAAGTGAGGCACAGTGAGGCATGCAGATGGACACCCTAGGCTTATACTCGAGTCGATACGTTTTCCCAGTTTTTGTGTGGTAAAATTAGGTGCCTCGCCTTATATTCGGGTCGGCTTATACTCGAATATATACGGTAGTCTATAATTTCAATCACTTTGTGGCCTACTACAAGAAACATCTGACCTCTGTGATTGCCAACAAGGGTTTTGCCACTAAGTACTAAGTCATGTTTTGCAAAGAGGTCAAATACTTATTTCACTCATTAACCACCTCAGAAGCGAACCTCTTTCTTTGGTGTTTACAAGTTAAAAAATGTTTTTTTTTGCTAGAAAATTACTTAGAACCCCCAAACATTATATATATTTTTTTCTAACACCCTAGAGAATAAAATGGCGGTCGTTGTAATACTTTTGTCACACTTTTTGCGCAGCGGTCTTACAAGCGCAGTTTTTTTGGAAACATTTTTTTTATTATAAGACAACAGTAAAGTTAACCCAATTTTTTTTTTAGATTGTGAAAGATGATGTTACACTGAGTAAATTGATACCCAACATGTCACGCTTCAAAGTTGCGCCTGCTCGTGGAATGGCGACAAACTTTTACCCTTAAAAATCTCGATAGGCAACATTTAAAAAAAATTCAGGTTGCATGTTTTGAGTTACAGAGGAGGTCTAGAGCTAAAATTATTGCTCTCGCTCTACCGACCGCGGCGATACCTCACATGTGTAGTTTGAACACCGCTTTCATATGCAGGCGCTACTCGCGCATGCGTTTTGCTTCTGCACGCGAGCTCGGCGGGACGGAGCGCGTTTAAAAAAATATATTGTAGAGGTGTGTTGCCACTAGTTACTAACATCAACACATATTCACCCTGCTTCCAGACATCCATATGTCACACTTGTAGACAATGAAAAGTCTTTTGCTTTGTTTTGTTGTTTTATTTGGGGGATTTAACTTGGTTTGGGGAAAAGGATATGGGATGCCCATAGAACAATTGGTATTTGCAATGCTGGAGCTGATCCGGCTTCACACTGGCAAATGGTTATTCATTATCTTCACAGAACAAAAAAATGGTGGACTCTAATCTTGACAGACTTTTCACTTTAGAACTTCTCCCACCTCTGCACTCTCCCTGCAGACTTCTACCTCCAGGACTCTTCATCTCCTGGGAAACACTTTCCTGTCACAGCATTAGACATCCTGTCCCACAATCTTGAACAGGCTAGGCCTCACTCTGAATAAGTCCTAAGGATAGTTTTATTTGATGATTAATGGCCCAGGGGCCTGCAGTACCCCTTCTTGATGGCCCTGAACATTTAGTTAGAAAGCATGTTTAGCAGTGGACTACTGATCCCAGCAAGCCCAACTTGCAAATCCTGAGCCCTCCGGCTGCAACGATTTGGCACAAAACCCCACAGTCTCTCCTCTAGCTCTGCACCCAGCTCCCCTGGCATGCCTTCTCCAGATCTCTATTGTGCTTCACTCACCAACTCCTGCCCTGAGTCCTTCTTGAAGGATTTACCCAGACCGTGCGGACCAACTGCTCCTCCAGCTCCTGTTCCAGGACACCTCTACATGACTGTGTAAGGAGAGGCTACCTCCCAGCTCCCAAGCTCCTCCACCGGATCCACACCCCCCCAGATGGGGATGTGTCACCTGCACGCAGTCTAGCACTCCATCCTTCAGTTCACCCAGCCGACATCTCCCCCCCCCCCCCCACCAGCAGGCTGACTGTGAGTATATGTAGGAGGCCCGCCCCCTGCCAATCCTAGTTTACCTGTACTGACAGAACCTACCAGACAGTACACCTTTAGCACCTACCTATGGTAGAGGGTGCTACATCATTTTTTTTTCTTACTTATTTTACCTTTTATTTAAAGTTTTTACACTGTTCTTTTTAAAAAAAACTGTCACTTTTATTCCTATTACAAGGAATGTAAACATCCCTTGTAATAGAAAAAAAAAGCATGACAGGACCGCTTAAATATGAGATCTGGGGTAAAAAAGACCTCAGATCTCATATTTACACTAAAATGCAATAAAAAAGAAAATAATAAATTAAATGTCATTTGGGAAAAAAATAAAACAGGTCCCTTTTAAGAGCTATGGGCGGAAGTGACGTTTTGACGTCGCTTCCGCCCTGTACTGATATGGAGACGAGTGGGGGCCATCTTCCACTCACTCGTCTCCATACCCAGCCAGGAGAAGGATCCGATCGCCTCCGCCACTACCGACGGCTCCAGTAAGCGGCGGAGGGCACCGGAGAGCGGCGAACGGCCCGCTCTTGAAGAGGATACCAGGGTTATGGCAGCTAGATGCTGCCATAACAACGATATTCCTCTTCAAAGTAGCGATGTAAAATGACGGCGGGTGGTCTGGAAGTGGTTAAAATGCAAATCAATTTATAACTTTTTTGAAATGCATTTTTCGGGATATTTTAGTTGTTGTTCTGTCTCTCACTGTTAAAATAAACCTACCATTAAAATGATAGACTGATAGTAGGCAGTCGGGCTAATATTGTTTTTTGTTTTTTTTTATACTTGTTTTTATTAGATTTTCAAATACACAGATACACAAAAAACAAAGAAAAAAACAAAAAAAAACAAAAACACAGACATTACTCAGGCGCATACAACATCCTCATAAAGCAGGTGAATATCATAAATTATAGCAATACAGGCAGGGCTTCACATTATGTAGTATAGCATGTGCGGATCAGCTAGGCCTCCAATCACAACTAAACTCAACCAGCCTCACATATCAGCCAGCAGTTTCGGTTCTGCCAACCATGCGTGCCATATCTTATCATATTTCAAAAAAACACCCCCTATTGGCATATGTGTCTTTATAGAGGGGAAGGCTGGTGTTCACCAAGCGTTTCCACTGTGACACTGACGGGGGGGTAGGCTTTTTCCAATGCATGGCAATATTTTTCCTAGCATAAAAGAGCAGAAGACTTACTAAAATACGCCCCGCAGAGGACGGGACGATAGGTTCAATGATTCCCAGGAGACACACCTCCATCTTCAATGGAATGGAGGCCGAGGCCACCTTATTGATTAGGTCTAATACCATGATCCAATATTGTTGGATCCCGGGGCACTGCCAGAATATGTGCGAGAAGTCGCCTGGGGAGGCGCCGCATCTCCAGCACTCCGACGAGTGTGCAGGGTCTATCTTGTTGAGCCTATGCGGGGTGAAATAAGCCCTATGTACAATTTTGTACTGTACCACCCTATCACGGATGGATACCAGGGATCTGAAAGGTAGGTCCCAGACATCGTCCCAATCATCTGAGTCTAGAGTAGGGATGTCCCGCAACGTGCTGGACCGCAGCCTGTCAAGGGGCGGGAGAGACACACGGAGCAAATATGAGTACAAATGTGACATGGGCTTTTCTGCACAGTCAGACCGCAGTGTTCTCTCCAGCTCCGACTGGGCCACGATACAGGAGGAGCGCGGGAATTGTGCTGCAAATGCATGGGACAGCTGACCGTATCTAAAGAGGTAATAATCAGGCAGATTGAAGTTGGATGAAAGGTCAGAAAAAGGAAGTAGGACATTATGTGCTACTATGTGTGATAGAGTTTTAACACCATATTTTGTCCACGCATAGGGGTCTGGGAGAGTGTAAAGATGTGACAAGCTGGGATTTAACCAGATTGGGGCATTAGGGGAAACTTCTTGTGGTTTACATTTTTCAATGGCCAGGCTGGCCTTCCACGCCCGCAGGGTGGTGAGCATGGACGGGGTCAACAAATAGGGAGCGCGGGGGCCCCGAAAAAGCAGAAATCGGAGGGCTTCCAGCGAGCCCACCACTGTGGCTTCAAGCACCGTGGATGAGTTCGTCTTGTCCGGCTGTAACCACCACGCCGCAGTTACCAGCTGTGCGGCGAGGAAGTATTTATAGCAGTCCGGAAAGGCCATGCCACCCTGCGTTCGTGGTCTCATCAGTGTCGTAAGCTTGTATCTAGGTGGTGACGGCCCCCAGATAAAGGCAGAAAAAATTTGGTTCAGTTTCTGAAAGAAGGACTTTGGGATCCATTGCGGGGATTGACGGAATAGGTATGTAAGCTTAGGGATAATTTTAATTTTTAGTAAGTTTATACGCCCCCAGACGGAGAGGGGTAGGTTGCTCCAAGATTTAAATCTGGATTGGGCCTCCAGGAGCACCGGGGTCAGGTTCAACGAGACATAGTCAGAAGTCCTGGTGGAGACACAAACTCCCAAATATTTAAATGACTCAACCCATCGAAGGGGAGTCCCGGGTAGAGAGGTGGAGGCAGCCTCGCTGTCGATCGGGAATAGAAGGGACTTGGACCAGTTAACCCTGAGCCCAGTGACCGTCGCAAAAGTGTCAAGGACTGATAAAGCCCCCTGCAGTGATGGGCCTGCATCATTGAGAAAAAGGAGCATGTCGTCTGCGTACAAGGCTACCCTCTCCTCCAGCTGACCTACACGGAGACCCTTGATGTGCGGCGAGGTGCGTAAGGCCTCAGCCACCGGCTCCATTGCTAGGGCGAATAAAGCCGGGGAGAGAGGGCAGCCCTGTCTGGTTCCTCTAAAAAGCCTGAATGGGACAGACAACCCCCCACCCAGACGCACCGAGGAGGTGGGACATTTATAAATTATCTGAAGCCAATTAATGAATACTAAGGGAAAGCCCATTCTACGCAGGGTTTCCCACAGGAAGGGCCATTCGACCGTGTCAAAGGCCTTTTCCACATCTAACGATGCCACCGCCCGGGACCCTTTGTTAATATGTTGGGTATGTATATTAGTGAAAAGGCGTTGCAGATTAACATCAGTGGAGCGCCTGGGCATAAAACCCGTTTGGTCCGGGTCTACCACCGAGGGCAACAAGGGATACAACCTAATGGCCAGAAGCTTAGTCAGAATCTTTAAATCTGTTTTCAGGAGCGCTATGGGTCTGTACGAGGCACACGAGGTGGGATCCTTAGGGGGCTTGTAAATCAACGTCAAATGGGCATGATACATAGAGGTGGGTAGGCTACCGCTAGACAAACAGTCAGTGTAGAGCTGTGCCAGTAGGGGGGCCAGTAGGTTCAGATGTGTTTTGTAAAAGTCTATCGGGAGCCCGTCCGGCCCAGGGGCCTTGCCAGGGGGAAAGGAACGGATGGCGTTTTGAACCTCTAGCGCTGTGAAAGGTTGGACCAAAGTCTCTCTTTCGCTGTCGGAGAGCCAGCCAAGCGCCAACGGGTCCAAGAGGGACCGCAGCATCTCTGGCTGGAAATCCGAGGGCAAGCCAGAGGAGTAGAGACTGGTATAAAAGTCATTAAAGGTCTGCAGAATGTCCGATGGGGAGGAGACCGATCCACCCCCCGGGACCTGTAAGGAGGACACCAAAGTGAGAGGCTGGTCGTGCTGGGCCATCATGGCCAGAAGACGGCCATTTCGATCACCCTGCTCAAATGCTCTCTGTCTGCTTTTGTATGTCTCAAGTCTCGTGACCTCTGCCAAATGTAACTGCAGGTCCCTCTGAGCCGCCATAAGCAGGTCAAAATGAGCTGGAGTGGGGTCCCTGCTATATATGTCAGTATGGTCTGTAACATTTTGTTCCAAACTCAGAGTTGCAGCTGAATGCTGCCTCTTTATACTCGCAATGGACGATATGTATTGACCCCTAGTATAAGCTTTGAAGGCATCCCAGGTAACATCCGGAGGGGAGGACCCGGCATTGTGGTCCCAGAACTCCATCAGTAAGGGGGGTAAACTCTCCGAGAGATCCGGATGGGAGACCCACTGAGCACCCAACCTCCAGAATGCAGCATTCCGGGAAGCCGGGGAGCGGAGAACCACTGCCAGGGGACTGTGATCGGACAGACCGCTCGGCAGATAGGCAGCCTCCAACACATCCGCTAACAGTGCGGGGTTGGAGAAAGCCAGATCTATCCGTGATGCGGTCTTGTACGATGCTGAATAACACGAGTACGTCCGTGTAGCAGGGTGCTTCCACCTCCAGATCTCCTCCAGACCCACCGCCTGAGCCCAGGCTGACAGGTCCAGACAGTGCCTCTTGGAAGGCGTGGGTCTATCTAGATCCGGTGACAGAGTGGCATTAAAGTCGCCCATCACCAGAACCTTACCCGGGCAAAATGGGGTTACCTTTTCTAGTACTGCATATAGTAGACCTGGCGAAAAGGGGGGAGGAATGTAGACATTGACAACAATATACCTTTGCGACCATAGTGTGAACACCAATATAACGTATTTACCCTGAGGGTCAGTGCGGACCTCTTCAATCACACAAGGAAAATTTTTGTGAATGAGTATCGATACACCTCTAGCATATGTGGAGTACGTGGCATGTACTGCCCTCTGAATCCATGGTTTTTTCAAAGTCAGGATTTTGCCGCCCATAAGGTGGGTTTCCTGGAGGAGTATAAGTTGGGGGGATTGGGACTTTAAGTACTGGAAAAGAAGGGCACGTTTGAACTTAGAATTAAGGCCCCTGACATTCCAAGAAAGGATGGTAAAAGAAGGAGGCGGGGCATCAGCCATTGGGCATGTATGGCATATAACAAAGCGGGCGAGCTACACTCACCCAAAAGGACCTTAAGGGCGGCAAAACCTCTGCTGCATTGCATAGAACATCGGCAGCACCTGAGCATTGTACAAAAACAAAACAGAAAAAAGAAAGTAAACCAAAAACAGACACATAAATCACCATTACACGTGAACTTCCCAGGCACCAAGTGCCTATCCTACTATGTCCCTTCCCTCCACTAAACATGTGGGGGGGCGGGAATAGTCTAGACCCCTAACAAAAAAACAAAAAACCTATAGATTAGGCGGTGTGAATGAGCCCCGAACTAGGGGCCCCACACAGCCGGAGCCAGCGAACTCACTCCTCTACTAGGCTGCGTCCCAGGGAGTGGTGATATGTGATACCAGCACTGGCCACCAGCTAAAGGGGAGGGGGGGAGAGCAGTCTCTAACTTGGTGAGGAAAGTAGCGTGTGTCCAGTTCAGAGCTCTGAGCAAACCGACTCCTGCATAGGAGAGAAAAAAAAACATAAACCAGGCAATGTTCCATAGTGCAGACATGTTCTGATCCATAAGAGCAGCGGAGGCCACGGAGATCAAACCCAGGGCTAGGGATCTTCCCCCCCGGAAATCACGGGCAGTAATCAATGGCAGTTCAGCAGCAGGGGGGGGGGGGAGGATAGCAACCATGACCCCCCGGGAACGAAGGGAGAGAGGAAAAAAAAAAAAAAAAAGGGGGAAACGAGAAGGCAAACGGTGCATCCCACCCCATGAATAAAACAAAAAAACAAAAAACAGGGGTACAGAACATGGGGGGGAACAGGAGGCAACTTGCGGAGTGTCAAATACTTGCTGCTAGGGGAGACATCTACCGGCCATCCAACCAGGACATCGCTGCCTCCGGATCCATGAAGAATCTTGTGCGGTCACCATCAATTACGCGAAGTTTGCTGGGATAAAGCAGGCTGAACTTGAGGCCCTTATCTCTCAGGCGCTTCCTAACCTCGGTGAAGCTGCGGCGGCGGTGTTGAACCTCTGGGGAGTAATCAGGAAAGAGCATGATGCGGGCACCATTATAGTCCAGGTCTCGTTTCTCCCTGGCAGCTGTCAGGATCCGATCTCTGTCCCTATAATTAAGTAGCCGGAGCAAGAAGGGTCTAGGAGGGTTACCAGGGAGCGGAGGGGTAGGGGGGACTCTGTGCGCTCTTTCCACCACAAATGTGGGAGGCATGGCAGGCAAATCTAGGAGCGAGATCAGGAAGGCCTCAGCAAACTCAGCAGGCCTCACGCCCTCCGCCTTCTCAGGGAGGCCCAGGACGCGGATATTATTCCTCCTGAGCCTATTCTCGGTATCAATGGACTTGTCTTGTAAGGCTTTGACCTGTAGCTGTAAGGCATGGAGTTCCCTGGAGTCCGCCCTGGTAGAATCCTCTAATTGGGAGATGCGGCCCTCTGCTTCAGTGAACCGGGCCCTAAATTTGTCCATGTCATGGCGGATCAGGCTGACATCCGCCACTAGGTGGTCTATTTTGACCATCACCGAGTCCCGACCTTCCCTGATCGCTGCAAGGAGCTCGGCATGAGAGGTGGCCTGGGATGGGGAATGATCGAGATGGGAAGGAGAGCTGGCTGACATGGTCAGATCCCGGGGCCTCGTGGGCAAGATGGCGGCCGCGGACCGGTCGGCTGGCGCCGAGGATGATCGGAGCTTACCCGGAGACAGCTGGGAGAGCCTCGGGGTGGTGGATGCCTTCTTCCGCCCCAGGGTGTCAGGTAAGTGGCTGCTGGAAGGAGGAATCTGCGCTGGAAAATAGTAAGGATTCGGGCAGGAGTGGAGCTCAGCGGTCACACGTCCTCTCCTGTTCACATCCCGGCCACGCCCCCCCGGGCTAATATTGTTGCATGTAGTGGGCAATGCCAATTAGTTATGGGGCTAAAGTGGGGCTAAAGTTATTATTAGTGGGGCTAAAGAACCTCGACATCTACACAGGATCACGATATCTCAGTGATCAGCAGCACTGCAGGCAGTTCAGTATTCAGCGACAAAGGACATGGCAGCCTGATACACCCTGTGTTTAGCTTGCAGCTTCACACAGTGTGGCCTGTGCCCCCATCCTTTCCTCACCGCTTCAACTACTGACACCAATCAACTCCCAACTGTACACACTCCCGTCTCTTTGCACAGCTGCTTTTTGCCTCCTTTTGGCAGTGCTGGGTTGCACTTACAGTGCTGCTCAGGAAGTGGGCAGATGCCTGCTCCCTCCACACAGCCACTGCTCACCTCCCATATTTCAGCCTAGCTTGCCACTGTACTGAACTTTCACAGTCACAGTACTGCTCAGCCAGAGGGAGGTAAGGTGTGTGGAGTCACCTGTGTCCTAGCAAAGGACCCAGGCATACATCAAAATATGGGACAAACGTCATCTCGTATAGAATTAATATGGGCATAGAAATCTGGAATAATCCCACATTATATGGGATGGGTGGCAACCCTATATACCCCCTTAAATGCTTCTTGCAAACGTTTGCATTAACCACTTAACGACCGCCCTCCGCCGATTTACGTCGGCAGAATGGCACGGACAGGCAGAATCACGTAGATCTACGTGATCGCCTTTGTGCAGTTGGGGGGTCCATCCGGACCCCCCTTCACTGCAGTGAGCGGCCGTTAAGTGTTCGGGAGCGATCAGGCATGAGGGGGGGGCCACTCGATTCCGCCCCCCCCTCGCGATCGCTCCCGGCCAATGAAAATGCTTCCTCCGCCATGTGATGTAAACAAGTCTGGAGGAAGTGATGTCATCTCCCTCGCCGCGGTCTTTTCGTTCCCGGCGCCGAGCAGAGAAGAAGCAGGTTAGTGCACCAACAGTCCACTGACACGTAGGTACACATAGGCACACAAATCACCCCCCAGTCACCCCCAGATCACCCCCCAGGTCACCCCAAAGCCCCCAATCACAGTGTCACTGATTGCAGTGATCATTTATTTTACTGATCACTGCATTTAGTGTCATCTGTGATTGTAAAAAGTTGCAGGGCAGTTAGGATTAGGCCCCTTTAGGTCCAGGGTAGCCCCCTAACCCCCCCTAATAAAGGTTTAACCCCTTGATCACCCCCCAGGTAACCCTTTCACCCCCTAACTTCAGCGTCACTAAGCGATTGTTTTTCCGATCGCTGTATTCGTGTCGCTGGTGTTTTAGATTATTAGTTATTTTTTTTTAGGTTCGCCGCAGGTTTTTATTAGTGTCAGGTACCCCCATATATTATTTTAACCCCCTGATTGCCCCTAGAGTTAACCCTTTCACCAGTGATCGCCGTATAAGCGTCACTGGTGTCACTGGTTAGCCAGTAAGTTATTTAGTTATTTAGGTTACCCGTCAGGTTTTTATATAGTGTCAGGTACCCCCATATTTAACCTAATAAAGGTTTTAACCCCCTGATTGCCCCTAGTTAACCCTTTCACCAGTGATCACCATATAAAGGTTACGGGTGACGCTGGTTGATTAGTTTGCTTTTTATAGCATCAGGGCACCCGCCGTATATAACCCAATAAAGGTTTAACCCCCCTGATCGCCCGGCGGGTGAGATCAATTAGGTTTTAGCGCCAGAGAGGGTCTGCGTCGCCCCAGGCAGTGTTAGGTTAGTGCCAGTAACGCTAACACCCACGCGCAAAGCATACACCCCCCTTAGTGGTATAGTATCTGATCAGATCTATACTAGCATCCCCAGCGGTTTAGGGTTCCCAAAAACGCAGTGTTAGCGGGATCAGCCCAGATACCTGCTAGCGCCTGCGTTTTAGCCCCTCCGCCCAGCCCAGCCCAGCCCACCCAAGTGCAGTATCGATCGATCACTGTCACTTACCAAACACAACACACATAACTGCAGCGTTCGCAGAGACAGGCCTGATCCATATCAACCAGTCCATAGCAAACGTCCATAGCAACCAGTCCATAGCAACCGTCCATAGCAACCATCCATAGCAACCAGTCTATAGCAACTGTCCATAGCAACCATCCATTGCAACCAGTCCATAGCAACCGTCCATAGCAACTGTCCATAGCAACTATCCATAGCATCCAGTCCATAGCAACTGTCCATGGCAACCAATCCATAGCAACCGTCCATAACAACCAATCCGTAGCAACCGTCCATAGCAACTGTCCATAGCAACCGTCCATAGCAACCAGTCCATAGCAACCATCAATATCAACCAGTCCAAGGTGAATGTTTTGAACGCTACCACCCAAAAGTGAAGTTTTAGCGTAGGGTACAGCATTTCACAGACAAGGACACACTTACACAGGGTCTCCCAAGATGCCATTACATTTTGAGAGACCCGAACCATTACAGTTGTAAAGTTACAAAAAAAAGTGTAAAAAAGAAAAAAAAAACGTAAAAAACAAAACACAAAAAAAATATAAAATAAAAAAACCAAAAATAGTTGTCGTTTTATTGTTCTCTCTCTCTCTATTTTCTCTCTATTGTTCTGCTCTTTTTTACTGTATTCTATTCTGCAATGTTTTATCATGCTTGCTTTTCAGGTATGTAATTTTTTGTTTTCAGGTGCGCCATTCAACTGCAGCGCGGAATTATTTATCTTGACAGCAACAGCGTTTGCTCCCACGATACATAAAGCCGTGACACCACAGTTAAAAAAAAGAGCATATATGCCGAAGCATGGGGGCAGCAGGGGCGGAGGAGCGATTTTGCTCCTAATGCCGCGTACATACGGTCGAAATTCCGACGGAGGCCTGCCCGTGGAAAATTCCGACCGTGTGTACGCGGCATAACTTTTTTGCGGGAGGATGCCCCCATGCTTCGGCATATATATATTTTAGGCACAGGTTGCGTTAAAACATTTTTTTATTTTTTACTAGGTTTTGTTTTGGTATTTGCTTTGCAGGTATGGCATGGTAAGGTCTTACTGTTGTACTGTAATGTTACTTTGTTTTAATGTTAACCACCATTTGCTTAGCAGGTACGCCATTCAGTTGCAGCGCGGATCTATTTATCTTGACAGCCGTGACTCCAACGCTGTAGGAGGTGATTTCACCACCACAGTTAAAAAAAAGAGCATATATGCCGAAGCATGGGGGCAGCAGGGGCGGAGGAGCGATTTTGCTCCTAATGCCGCGTATATACGGTCGAAATTCCAACGGAGGCTTGCCCGTGGAAAAGTTCGACCGTGTGTACGCGGCATAACCTTTTATGCCGCGTACATACGGTCGAAATTCCGACGAAGGCTTGACCGTGTGTACGCGGCATAACTTTTTTGCGGGAGGATGCCCCCATGCTTCGGCATATATGCCCATCATTAGAAGTGGGTGGATGAAGGGAGGTATTCTAATGGTGGGCATACCCACCAATCAATCTCTTTTTTTCGTTCAGCCAATAGGCTGTATGAAAAAAAAGATTACAATACATGTCCAACAAGGACCAGCAACGTACTGGTATGTTGCTGGACTTTGAATGTTTATACCAGAATGATGCCTGCGGGTTTAGGTATCATCTTGGTATCATTCTTTTCAGCCAGCAGCCGGCTTTCATGTAAAAGCAATTCTAGCAGATAATTAGCCTCTAGACTGCTTTTACAAGCAGTGGGAGGGAATGACCCCCCCCCCGGATATAAAAAGCGACATTGGGAAATTGGGAAAGCATTTTATCACACCGATCTTGGTGTGGTCAGATGCTTTGAGGGCAGAGGAAAGATCTAGGGTCTAACCCCCCAATTTTTTTCAAAAAAAGAGTACCTGTCACTACTTATTGCTATCATAGGGGATATTTACATTCCCTGAGATAACGATAAAAATGGTAAAAAAATAAAATATGGAAGGCACAGTTTAAAAATAAAATAAAAAAGCCAAATAAATAATAAAAAAAAAAAAAAAAAAAAAAAAAAAGCACCGCTGTCCCCCCCTGCTCTTGCGCAAAGGCGAACGCAAGCGTCGGTCTAGCGTCATATGTAAACAGCAATTGCATCATGCATGTGAGGTATCACCGTGAAGGTCAGATCGAGGGCAGTCATTTTAGCAGTAGACCTCCTCTGTAAATCTAACGTGGTAACCTGTAAAGGCTTTTAAATGCTTTTAAAAATGAATGTAGTTTGTCGCCGCTGCGCGTTTGTGCGCAATTTTAAAGCATGTCGTGTTTGGTATCCATGTACTCGGCCTATGATCATCTTTTTTATTTCATCAAACATTTGGGCAATATAGTGTTTTTTAGTGCATTAAAAATAAAAAAAGTGTGTTTTTCCCCCAAAAAATGCGTTTGAAAAATCGCTGCGCAAATACTGTGTGGAAAAAAAAATGCAACACCCACTATTTTAATCTGTAGGGCCTTTGCTTTAAAAAAATATATAATGTTTGGGGGTTCAACATAATTTTCTTGCAAAAAAAATTTTTTTTTCATGTAAACAAAAAGTGTCAGAAAGGGCTTTGTCTTCAAGTGGTTAGAAGAGTGGATGATGTGTGACATAAGCTTCCTAATGTTGTGCATAAAATGCCAGGACAGTTCAAAACCCCCCCAAATGACCCCATTTTGTAAAGTAGACACCTCAAGCTATTTGCTGAGAGGCATGTTGAGCCCATTGAATATTTTTTTTTTTGTCCCAAGTGATTGAATAATGACCAAAAAAAAAAAAAAATGTACAAAAAGTTGTCACTAAATTATATATTGCTCAAACATGCCATGGGCATATGTGGAATTACACCCCAAAATACATTCTGTTGCTTCTCCTGAGTACGGGGATACCACATGTGTGGGACTTTTTGGGAGCCTAGTCGCGTACGGGACCCCAAAAACCAAGCACCGCCTTCAGGATTTCTATGGGTGTAAATTTTTGATTTCACTCCTCACTGCCTATCACAGTTTCGGAGGCCATGGAATGCCCAGATGGCACAAAACCCCCCCAAATGACCCCATTTTGGAAAGTAGACACCCCAAGCTATTTGCTGAGAGGTATGTTGAGTATTTTGCAGATCTCGCTTTTTGTCACAAAGTTTTGAAAATGTAAAAAAAGAAAAAAAAAAAGAAAAAAAAATGTCTTTCTTAATTTTCAAAAACAAATGAGAGCTGTAAAATACTCACCATGCCTCTCAGCAAATAGCTTGGGGTGTCTACTTTCCAAAATGGGGTCATTTGTGGGGGTTTTGGGCTATTTTGACATTTTATGGCCTTCAAAACTGTGATAGGTAGTGAGGAGTGAAATCAAAAATTTATGCCCTTAGAAACCTTGAAGGCGGTGCTTGGTTTTGGGGTCCCGTACGCGGCTAGGCTCCCAAAAAGTCCCACACATGTGGTATCCCCGTACTCAGGAGAAGCAGCAGAATGTATTTTGGGGTGTAATTTCACATATAACCATGGCATGTGTGAGCAATATATCATTTAGTGACAACTTTTTGTACATTTTTTTTTTTTTTTCTTTTTGTCATTATTCAATCATTTGGGACAAAAAAAAAAAATATTCAATGGGCTCAACATGCCTCTCAGCAAATAGCTTGGGGTGTCTACTTTCCAAAATGGGGTCATTTGGGGGGGTTTTGTGCCATCTTGGCATTTTATGGCCTTCAAAACTGTGATAGGTAGTGAGGAGCGAAATCAAAAATTTATGCCCTTAGAAACCTTGAAGGCGGTGCTTGGTTTTTGGGGTCCCGTACGCGGCTAGGCTCCCAAAAAGTCCCACACATGTGGTATCCCCGTACTCAGGAGAAGCAGCAGAATGTATTTTGGGGTGTAATTTCACATATGCCCATGGCATGTGTGAGCAATATATCATTTAGTGACAACTTTGTGCAAAAAAAAAAAAGTTTGTCATATTCCCGCAACCTGTGGCAAAATATAAAATATTCCATGGACTCAACATGCCTCTCAGCAAATAGCTTGGGGTGTCTACTTTCCAAAATGGGGTCATTTGGGGGGGTTTTGTGCTATTTTGGCATTTTATGGCCTTCGAAACTGTGATAGGTAGTGAGGAGTGAAATCAAAAATTTGCGCCCTTAGAAATCCTGAAGGCGGTGCTTGGTTTCCGGGGTCCCGTACGTGGCTAGGCTCCTAAAAAGTCCCACACATGTGGTATCCCCGTACTCAGGAGAAGCAGCAGAATGTATTTTGGGGTGCAATTCCACATATAACCATGGCATGTGTGAGCAATATATCATTTAGTGACAACTTTTTGTAATTTTTTTTTTTTTTTTGTCATTATTCAATCACTTGGGACAAAAAAAAAAAATATTCAATGGGCTCAACATGCCTCTCAGCAATTTCCTTCGGGTGTCTACTTTCCAAAATGGGGTCATTTGGGGGGGTTTTGTACTGCCCTGCCATTTTAGCACCTCAAGAAATGAGATAGGCAGTCATAAATTTAAAGCTGTGTAAATTTCAGAAAATGTACCCTAGTTTGTAAACGCTATAACTTTTGCGCAAACCAATAAATATACGCTTATTGACATTTTTTTTACTAAAGACATGTGGCTGAATACATTTTGGCCTAAATGTATGACTAAAATTGAGTTTATTCGATTTTTCTTATAACAAAAAGTAGAAAATATCATTTTTTTTCAAAATTTTCGGTCTTTTTCTGTTTATATCGCAAAAAATAAAAATCGCAGAGGCAATCAAATACCATTAAAAGAAAGCTCTATTTGTGGGAAGAAAAGGACGGAAATTTCATTTGGGTACAACATTGCATGTCCGCACAATTTACAGTTAAAGCAGCGCAGTGCCGAATCCCAAAAACAGGCCTGGTCCTAATGGCCAGAAATGGTTCGGGGCTTAAGTGGTTAAAGGAGGAATTCTTAGTTTGCGTATATTGCAATACATGTTCAGGCTGGCCAGCTTTGTCAAAAGGATTCCTCTCTGTCCCTACTTTACAAAATGACAAAATACATATTAGCACTTTGCATTCACATTAGAGAAGCTCTGACTTATACTCTTGGTCCTGATCTATATTTATTGTGAACAACACATTTTTTGTTCACTAAACATTCATTCATTGATTCATTCATCTTGCTGTACCTGAATCGGCTTTTAATCTAGAAAGCACCCAGGTAGTACACTTTACTGTGTTTACTGGCAATATATTGTATATTCTTTTTTAATCATTAAATAATTTTATCGAAATTTCCATACAAATAACAGAAAAATTAAAGGCAGCTGGTTCTGGTATATAACAATCAGGTTTCAGGTATTTTTATTTTTTTTAATCATTAAATAATTTTTATTTAAATTTCCATACAAATAACAGAAAAATTAAAGGCAGCTGGTTCCGGTATATAACAATCAAGTATAATATACTGTATATTCTTGATAACTTTGTCTTATGCTGCGTACACACGGCCGTTTTTAATGTCATTGAAAAAAACGAAGTTTTTCTCGACGTGATTTTTCTTGTTTCCTCTCAAGCCTGCCTTGCCTACACACTATCGTGAAAAAAAATGCTTGAGCAAAGCACGGTGACGTAAAACACTTACGACGGCACTATAAAGGGGAAGTTCCATTCGAATGGCGCCACCCTTTGGGATGCTTTTGCTGATCCTCGTGTTAATAAAGTTTGGTGAGAGACGATTTGCGCTTTTCAGTCTTTGTGCTTTTCAGTCCGTTACAGCGTGACGAATGTGCTATCTTCATTACAAACGCTAGTTTTACCAGAACGAGCGCTCCCGTCTCATACTTAATTCTGAGCATGCGTGTTTTTTTCCCCTCGTAAAAGCATACACACTACAGTTTTTCACGACGTTAAAAAGAACGACGTGAAAAACGACGTGAAAAAATAGAGCAGGTTCTAATTTTTTTTAGGCCATTTTTCACGTCGTTAAAAACGCTCTGGAGCCTACACACGATCGTTTTTAATGACCAATTTAAAAAATGGCATTTTTAACGTCACGAAAAACGGTCGTGTGTATGCAGCATTAGTATTTGTCACTCCTCTTTCTGTTCCTCACAAGTTACATTTATTAAACTGGAAATCAATTAAGCCAGGTTCACCATGTCTGTTTTTGTCAATTTGTAGTGTGCTTTTTACATGCATTGTAGCATGCTGTTGGGAAACACAGTGCATTAAAAAAATGCACACAAAAATGGGCATGTCTTATTTTTCAAACCCCAGTGCAACATTTAGCAACATCGCTTCTTATGACACATTTGTTTTTTGTCCTTACAAAGCATAAATCAAAACAAAAGGTATGAACAGGGCTTTAAACCGAACAAATAATTTCCAAACATTTGCTCATCAAAGTGGTTAAAACTTCAGTGCTTTTTTTTTTACAGACATTGCTTAGGCCAGCATTGATTTGAATCATATTATTGTACCTTTATGTGTCTTTGTTTCTTTGTGTGCAGGCTAGCCTTGGGGGGCGTGTTAGAATGATTGTAACAGGAGCTGCACCCGCATCACCTACAGTATTAGGATTTCTACGAGCAGCCCTTGGATGTCAGGTACAAAAAATTTTTTGTATAACTTTTGTAAATGTATAAATAAATATATTTAAAAAAATGTTTTCTTTTATTTGCGGTCTAACACAGAAATTAAAGTGTTAGTAAAGTCTGCTTGGTAATTTTATAATATATATATATAATATATAATAAGGCTTACCTGTAGGTAAAATGAATATCTCGTAAACGTGCACCATTTTGGAGATATTTACTGTGCATGCAGCCAGCGACATCACTGGCGCATACGCTCTGAAGGTCTGGCATACCTTGCCAGAACTTCAGAGCTTTGTGCCAGGAACCAAGAGCTCCACACGTGTGCGTGGGAGTGACGTCATCGTGGCTCTGGCCAATCACACAGCCGGAGCACGCAAACCTGGAAGAAAAACTGGCGGGTGGAAAATGCAAGCCCTCTCAGCAGTGACAGCGCGCCGCGGGAGGGCTTCGTTCTAAGGTAAGTATTCCATAATGTGCTAGTATGTCGCACATACTAGCACATTATACAATTTTTTTTTTTAACCAGCCGCGGTTTACAACCGCTTTAAGTTACTGCATGCCTGCAGACACAGTTTAAATGATGCTTGAAACTGGTTTTCTGTTCTAAAATACTGAACAAGCAAAAAAAATAAAAATTTCTGTGCTGCAAATTTTTAAATTTGTTTGATGGTGGTTACCAGGAATAAACCAGATTGGGTGCATGGATTTATACTCTGATCTGTAGGTGCTGGCCACCTTCTCACTGTATATAAACAGAAAAAACTGCGCTTAGACAAAATAAAAACAAAGGCAGCAGCACTAGTGAGATACACACAATTAGAACAAATAAAAAAGAGGGAGCTGCGCCAATAAATTTAAAAATTCACATCAGTCCTTAGGATGACATAAAAATTTTGGTATATAACAGTCCTTGAGATGACATAAATTTTTTTGTGTATGCCATACAGAAATAAAAATCAATGTATCAGAAAAGACCATAAGCTATACAATAGTCCATATGCCTTGTATGGTGACACCACAGTGCTTGATACAAATGGAGTGCCCACCACCGTAAATCAAATGGCTGCTTCCCAGAAAGCATGCAAAGACGCGCATTCGACTATAACCCAGCCGCGGCCTTTAGCTTGCATGCAGAGTAGTGATAACAGGACACAGACCAGACACCCAGGACACTTCTCCAGCGTATGATACACTCATTGGCTGCAGCACAAGTTCCGTATTGCGTTTGGACCAACGTAAAAGGAAGGAGAGGGACCATAGGGTAATAACGTCTAAACTGGTTTAATGGTAGTAAAAGTAATGTACTTACAACAACATGAAGTTCTAAAAGCATAAAAGTTTGCCGGCCGGCAAGTACAGAGGCCCTTCCTCTACAAATGGCATGGTGACGTCACTGCGTGCCTTCCAGTCGCGTTTCGTCACATCTGTCGTTCTCAATGGGGATAGGGCAACGCATTGACTCATCACTACTTATAGAGCCAAGCCTCATTGTGAGATGCGAGGATCGGGTTAGGAGACGCCATATTGACTATGGACATAAATGTCAGTAACTGCTGGAAGAGCTGATTACGGCATGAATTCAATAAAATTTCTACATTAAAATAATTAAGCAAATTATATTAACAAAACAAGACCAATTAAAAAATATCAAACCGGTTGGCTTATTCATCCAATAAGCCAACCAGTTTGATATTTTTTAATTGGTCTGGTTTTGTTAATATAATTTGCTTACCGCTAATTCTTTTAATTCGGCCAAGGCAGACAGCACCGCCGGACCCCTAATAAATGCTAACATAATTGTTACACATTAGTGAACAATCCAGGTAGAATATATATTAAATGAGTAAACATCTACTAAAAATATAAAAATTAATTAATATATAAAAATGAATATTGGTGGATGACTAATGGTGTGCATATAATACAGTGCACATCCAAAAATATATAACGTGTTATATAGTGAATAACTAATAATGTGCATATATTATAGTGCACATCCAAAATTATACATTAAGTGCTAATTATTAATAATTGATAATTCATCAATCAATTAAAGGTGTACTAATAGTGAAATACACCACCTAAAATTATACCATGAATGCAAAAAACCTTTTGAGGTGAAAAATGAATAAATAATGTGATCAGTGCTAATTATATAATGTATTTTAGTGTGATATTCCCCATAATTATAATACTTAATTTAAATATATTTACAAAATGAAACATGATAAACCTATCCTGGCATCACACACCGAGTTTACAACATAGTTACATTATGAATTGTTAATAAAGGCATTAACGTCTGTATCTATATTTAACCCATAGGGGGCGTAGGTCTTGAGTCTATGGATCCAAGCCATCTCCATTTTGGAGATCTCCCTTACTAATAAACTTCACCTCCAGTGTGACTTAAATTTGTCAATACCCAGAAACAGGGTTCTGGACGGATCTCTATTGTGTTCCAAAAGATAGTGCTTAGACACAGAGTGGTTTTTGAACCCCATCTTTATGTTTGTTTGTGATGTGTTCATTGAGGCGGACTTATAAGGGGCGTTTGGTCCGCCCCACATATTGCAGGCCACACGGGCACTGCAGTATGTAGACCACCCCGGTGGTGGCATGCGTAATACAGGGCTTAATAGTAAACTGTCTCTGCGTAGCAGTAGACGTAAAGATGGTAGTCCGTCTCTGAGAACAGGAATTTAGGAAACACACCCTACACTTCCTACATTTGTAGAACCCAGTTTACTGGTCAAAAAAAAACCTACTCGTAACCGGTGGGTTGAGGACATTAGGGGGCCACCTGATTTCGCAGGGATGGTACCCCTCGGAAAATCACTCTCGGTCTCTCTGGTAGAACATTTTTCAAAATGGCATCATAAGTGGCAATGTGCCAATGTTTATCAATCAGTTTTTTTTTTTCTTTATTCTTTATTTTATTTTATCAAGATTTCAATTATGTTACATCAATACATTTCCATTGATCCAGCCAAGATAATAAACATACAAAAATAATACTGAGTACTAAGAGATTCTTGGCTCTTCTCCTTATACTCACATTTCTAAAATCTCGATTTCACCCTCCCCCCCCCCCCTTTCCCCTTTGTATCCCCCTCCCCCCTTCTACCTCTTATTTTCTACCATTTCTCTACTACTTTCTCAGATTTTCTACATAGCTCCATGTTTTCTTAAAATCTTTCCAACATTCCCACTTGTTTTAAATCCTTTTTTTTCCTCCTCTACGCCGTACTTCAGTCCCTCCATACTGTATGTTTCTTCCACGGAATCTACCCACTCCCATATAGATGCCCCTAGAAATCAAGTTCAGTTATTAAAAATCTCTAGGCAAGGTGCATACATTTGTGAAGTGATGCCTTCTTTCAAATGGCAACAGTAAGGTAGCATTGTCCCTGAGTATTTATTATCTCTCACAGAGATTATAGTACCACCATTACACCCCCCCCCCCCCCCCCGACAATGCATTTGCTTTTCTCTCCAGAAGAGCTAAATCACCTTTTTTTCTGGCATTATCTAAAGTAAGCATCTGTTTCCTGGACTTAATCTAGCCATGCATGGATTTTGAACCATATATGGCCACTGTGGTTGAAAAGAAGGCGATCTGCTGTGCTGATCTGTGTAATTCTGATGGTGGGGGAGTCTCCCTGATGTCAGAATACAAAGACACAGCAGGGAGAATTCCCTCATCCACTCAAATGTGTCCCATGTCAGCTGACTCATCTATGTCCAGCCTTACAGTAGATGCTGGCCTGAAGATGAGGAGATCATTTATATGGTGCCTGTACAGTTCTTGCTGTTTTCTCAAATGTCTGAAAGAGTATTAGCCCCTGCTGCAGGCAGCCTCCTTGTGACCTGCTTGCAATGTTGCAGTCTGATCACTGGAAGTGAAGAGACTGAGGAAATTCTTCCTCCTCCTGCAGCAGACAGATGACATAATTTTAGCCTAATTCAAGTAATTTGAATGGAGCTCATGGTTACCATTAAAAGACATAAGGTAGAGCATTTTTCAAAAAGTATGCTGTAGCCGCTTAAGGGAATATGTCGGGAATTAATCCATGCCAACTTGCAAAGCTCCTGAAAAGTCCACTTTAACTGAGTAAGCCATGTTACTTACTGACAAATTTACATGTTCCAGAATTGTATATCTGTACTACCTTCCTTACATCAACATGACTGTCACAATGTTTTTGTTAGGTATATGAAGGTTATGGGCAGACAGAATGTACAGCTGGTTGCACCTTTACCACCCCTGGGGACTGGACATCAGGTATGTGTGTCAACTACATATTTATCATATCTGCATGCAGTAATATTCTTATGTCGTCATCATGCTATGGGATACAGATATGCATCAAAAGAGCATAATCACTGAATAAAAATAACAGTATTTCCATACTTCTACACGTCACCAAGTCCCAAACAATTCATGATGGGATTCAATGAGATTGTTTAAGCCCATACATTTGATAATCATGCACCAGCAGACTACAGCTGAAAGGTGAACTCCAGTTTAAAATGCATCATTTGTAAACTGGGAATAGATATATGCTACTTCAATAGTACCTACAGTACCATGTCTGTGTTTTGTTCTTGCATGCATTGTTTGGCAAAAAAATATTTTATTGCACAAAAACAGATGCATCTGTTAACACCATGGCTGCTGGTAGCACTATGCCATTAGTATGTATTGGGGCAAAAGCTAGCCACTGCACAGAATGTTACTCATTCATGGCTATTTTATCTTGACTGGAATTCTTCTTGTAAACTGTATTTAAAATGAAAATTCAGCTTAAAAACTACAATGGCTGTTTTATATACCCTGGCTTGATGTGGCTTGACTTGGACCTGAAAACAGATATATTCACCCTTTACCAAGGAGAATACACCCCCAGATCTCCATTTCACACACTATGGGGTTAATTTGCTAAAATTGGAGAGTGCAAAATCTGGTGCAGCACTGTACAGAAACCAATCTGATTATTTTTTTATTTTTTTTTGTCAAAGCTTAATTAAACTATCTGAATTTAGAAGCAGATTGGCTACTATGCACAGCTGCACCAGACTTTACTATATAAATTCAATCCCTAACAAATCCAACCAGGTCTGCAAACTGGCAACTTAAGCCGGGCAGGGGAGCCCTCCACCAAACTCAACCAAAAAATCACCACAGCCAAAGAAAAATAGATATGGGCTTAACCTTCCCCCTAGTCTTCAGAATTATTATGTAGTATAAGTAATTTTGGTAACGGCACTCAATGAGTTAAACTGGGTCAAAATCCCATACAATACCTTTGTTTCACAAAATTAGAATTACAAATCTAGATATATACGATTTAAAAAGCTACCAATTACCAGATCACCACCCACTGGCTAGCTACCCATTACATTTTAACTACTCATTTGATACTTTGAGCAATCATTTACTCCACTTTCTATTATACTAGAATGAAATATTTTATGACCACAGATCTGTTATTTTGGGGTAAAAAATGTGAAGGGAATGGGTAGGTAGATGTGTGTGAATGATGGCTACCTTGTTTAAAATCGATTGTCCTTTCAATAGACATGCCATCATAGCACTGTGTTATGATGATAATCCATTTTGATTGATTAGCATTCTACAGATTACGTTTATACCAGTCCTAAAACTGGCCAATGTATCCAGTGAGCAAATATGATTTTTAATCATCGTCTGTAACTAATATGGTCACATTACCAATATACAATACTTAGCAATTTAGCTATATCACTGGATCCCTCATTTGGCCAGCATGTTCCCTTAATAAACATAGCAGTTCTTTGGTACAGTCCTTGCAAGGGTGAAGTGAATAGCAGATACAATATCATGGTAAATAATTGCCTGGTCAGCAAATGCTACAGCATCACATGCAAATTAGTATTTTCAGGTAAGGAGCAGCTGTATTTCCTTTTACTAGAGTCAAAAGATGAAAGCACGGGGAACTTTCCTGGTACAGAGATGCTTAACTAGGGTTGAGTTTGACAGGGGTATTTGCAGGAGCGTTGTAGAGTATAAAATACTACTACTAAAAAAAACTAATATAATACAATGTGTACCTGAATGTTGTTTACAGGGCACGTGGGAGCACCATTACCTTGCAACTTTATCAGATTAGTTGATGTGGAAGACATGAATTATTTTGCTTCTAAAGGTGAAGGAGAGGTATGTAAATATATTTTGTATGTGTGCCATTGTTTGTTGTCCTTGCCCAAAACTACACCTCCCTGATCAAAAGTATACCTTCTTCCCCCTCATTCCCTAGAAGTACACCTCCTTCCCCAGAAGTACATTCCCTTCCTAGAAGTTCCCCTGAAGAACCTTTTCTTTCTCCTGAAATACACCCCTTCTCTAAAAGTACCCCACCTTTCCCAGGAGTACCCCTACTAACCCCCAGAGTACACCTCCTTCCCCAGAAGCACACCTTCTTCCCCAGTTGTACTCCTACTTCCCAAGAAATGTACCTCCTTCCCACAAAGTATACCTTCATCCCCAGAAGTACCCCTCTTTCCCCAGAAATACTATTTCTTCCCCCAAATTACATCTCCTTTCCCAGAAATACATTTTCTTCCAGAGAAGTAACTTCCTTCGCTAGAGGTATCCCTTCTTTTCCAGAAATACCCCACCTTTCCCAGGATTTCCCCTCCTAACACCCATAGCACACCTCCTTCCCTAGATGTACACATTCTTGCTCACTTGTACCTCTATGTCCCAGAAATGCACCTAAGGCCCTTTTCACACTGGGGCGGGAGCAGCTATTCGGCCGCTAGCGGTGCGGTTCCCCCCCCCCCCACCAGTGGCCGCAAAAGGGTTAAAAACTGCTGATAAACTCCTCTGCAGAGGCGCATTGCTGGCGGTATAGCCGCGGTGTCCCATTGATTTCAATGGGCAGGAGCGGTGGAGGAGCGGTATACACACCGCTCCTTCACCGCTTCAAAGATGCGGCTAGCAGGACTTTTTTTCCTGTCCTGCTAGCGCACAGATCCAGTGTGAAAGCCCTCAGGCTTTTACAATGGAAATACAGCAGCTGCTGTTTAGGGTCGGTTTGCAGGCGCTATTTTTAGCGCAATAGCGCCTGCAAACCGCTCCAGTGTGAAAGTGGTCTAATTCCCACAAAAAATACCTTCATCCCCAGAAGTAGCCCTTCTTCCCAAGAAGTACACCTCCTTCCTCAGAAGAACCTTTTCTTTTCCAGAAATACCCCTGTTTACCTAGAGGCACACCTCCAGGCACCAACTTCTCAAGGAAAATGCATAAAATAATTTATTTTCAGTGATTGCGGGCTTATATTATCAAATTCATCACTTCATTGATATACCTAAATACATTGTCTGCTGTATGCCAAATTCCTGCATGGTCAGAATTTGGAATCCTTGGCCTGCAGAATCAAAGCTCCAGGTTAGTAGTTTATTTAGTAGTTACCAGTGGATTTTGCACTGTAGGGGATGCTGTGGTATACTCAGGGTAAGCAGTTACAGGAGAGAACAAATATCCCTGGGCAGGTAGTCCTCTTACCAGGCTTGATAATTCTGGCTGCCAGACTCAACATTATTTGAGTGTCTGAAATGTTTATCTTTCAGTGTACAGTAATTCTTTTTCATAGTGTGATTGAGCAACAGCTTGATCCTTCCTGAGACAAGTAGCACTTGCCTTCTATGCACAGGTCTTACAAAAGTCCCATACCTTTCCTTGGCATTCTCTGTAATTTTTGTCACAGATCTGCCAGGTGACAACATCAGTATTACAGCATTGCCGAATTGCAGTCATTACTTTTATAAAAAGACTGGTCCTAGTGCCAAAATTTGTTGAGACCTGATACTCGGTATACTTGAGTCCAAATTTTTCAAGTTTAATACAAACTTAGGCTTAAAGTGATATTAAAGTCATTTGTTTTTCATAAATCAGATACCAGTACCATAGCTTACATGCATTTACTGCCTGAGTGTGCAACGCTCTGAATGGCTGTTTGTTGTGGTTCCAAGTGGCATTGTGCTTGTAGGGGAGACTCCTATGGCAATCTATAGATCCTGGCAGCACAGGTGGCAGAAATATAGAGAGAGTGAGGCAGCACGGCCAGGGGACAGTTTCAGAAGCAAGCTCAGAGGAGAAAATGTAAAAAACACAGCAAATGTACAGTAAGTAGCAGCATGCACATTTTTGTAAATCCTTATATAAATACCTCGTAATAAACATAACTGAACTTATTATTTTCCTACTATATAGCTGCAATTGGGGTCTCTAATCCCACCACCATTCCTCCTCTTCTGGATAATGCTAATGTTGGCATGTAATTTCCTTCCACTAGCATCTGCATCTCCAACAGGGAACTACAGTTCCCATGATTCCTATCTGTATACCTTGTTTATGCATCAGTTCCAAAAGTGGTTTAAGGTGTCTCCTTCTCCTTAATGTTTCGTGCAAGAGATCTGCAAAGATCTGAAGATTTGTACTTTCATATTTTAATGGTGGCACTTCTCTCAATCTTCCCCATATTTGTGCCTTTCCTTCATAATTATGAAACCTGATTATTATGTCTCTTGGGATTTCTGTTGATATTCCTTGTGGTCTTCTGATCTGGTGCACTCTTTTTCGATTTTTAATGGTTCAGTGATTGCTCTTCGTAATAAAGGGTTAAATATTTTTTTCATTGTTTCTATTAAATCCTCTTCCTGCATCCCTTCTGGTAGGCCACGCATTCTCAAATTTTTCCTTCTATTTAGATTCTCCTGGTATTCTAATTTATACGCCATATTCCTTTGTTCAGCTTGTAGGCTTTTAATTTCCTCTTTTAATTCATTTATTGATTACGTATGCGTGTCCAGTCTTTTTTCTGTGTCTTCTACTTTTTCCAATATCTGGCCCAAATCTCCATGCAGCGTTGCCATATCAGTTTTTTAGAATAGTTTCCAATTTTGCAAACATTTCCAATTTTGTAGGCAGTTGGGCTTTCAGGCTTTGTTCTTCCATGCATCCAAGTTCGGTGTCACTTTCGGTCTCTGTCTCTATTCTCAAATGACTGGCTGTGGCTGTGCCCACCGATAGCCTATTTTGGTTATCTGTTTTGTTTCCCATCACTTGTTTCATATGGGTTCCCAGCTATTTTTCCATTGTTGCCTTGTCATTACTTCCGTCTTGCTACATATTTTTTTTTTTATTGTTCCTGGACTTGCACTTGTTTTAGGTGATTTTATTGTTCCGCTAACTTTGGCTGGTTTCCCCTTCATTTTTTTTGGACTTATTTTCTTTCCTCTTTCGCTGTTTTGTTATCACTTTTTCTCCAGCCACACACACTCTCCTCTTTCCCTTTCCTCTCTTTATCCTGTTTCTTTGTACTTGCCCCCCCTGCCTCCCTTTATGTGCACCTGTTCCTTTTAGTGCTTTATAGCCCCTTTCCGTCTCTCATCTGTTTACTTCACACACTTATTTTGTGCAGTTTAGACTTTGATATTCATTGTAATCATAAGCAGATTAATTTCTATACAGAGTTAGTTAGGGGTACTAAGAAAAGGTACCAGTCCACAAGTTGTAAATGCTTTCAGGGCGAGAAGTAAAAGGAGCTTGTTTACTCACTGCTCCTTGTTTTGGGAGGGATAGGCAGTGATTTTTCCCTTCTTCATAGACAATTCCCTTCTATTTTCAAGGTTTCAGGCTTTTCTTTTCCCCCTCTGGGATTTTTTTATAGTCCTTGTAGCACCCCAACACTCCAGAGCAAAGGGTCTTTTTAAGGGAAGAGGAGAAAAAGTAAAAGGAAATACAGGGGAGGAGAAAAAAAAAACGTTCACACGTTTTTAATGTGGCTGTCTGTTATCAGCTAGGCGTTTGATCCTCCCAACTGTGCTGGACTTCCTACACTTTGGGAACCACCACCAGCCTCCCTCTTGGTTTGTTACTCATGGCCGCCTGGTGCCTCTCCCGATGACGGCTTGCCTCCAGTGACTCAGATCGCTGCGGGGATCCACTGCAATACCGCTCCGTGAGCTCCACCAAGCTCCTCCGGAAGCTCCCGAAGGCTGCCGGACTCCACCGAACCTCCGGCCAGGCGTCCTTTCCACCTCTGAGTTCTGCTCTCCAACTATAGCCAGCGTAAAACGCTCTTGCGACCCGGCAGGTTCACTGTCATGTTTCCCATCCACTAGCACAGCACCAGGAGGCTCCACCAACACTCAGCCTCCCACCGTTGCACAAGCTAAACCAGACTTTTATCCCCCAACCTTCGGCTCGGCTCGGGAAACATAGCAAGGGTATGCAGGAATGGCGGGATGGGTTATCTATTTCATGAGCCGGATAGGATTTCACTGGAGAAATAAGCACGAGCTTACGACAGGCTCCTCCCCCTCGTTATTTTTCTCTTATAATGACCCTAAGAGAAAAGGCTTACAGCGGTTAGAGTAAAAAGTTGTGCCTTCTATCATGTTCAGTCTATTTTACATAACACACGCTCATCTGTCAATCAATAGCTGGGCATGTGCTGCTATTGCTGCTTCAGCAATGCTTTTAGTTGTCACGTATTATGTTTATAATGTTTTTATTGGTATGTGACCTAATATTTTTAAAGGCTTAAATATGTTTTATGAAGGGAGAGAGAAAATAAGAGAGGGAGAAAAAGAGAGCGATAGAATGGGAAAGGGAAAAAGAGATAAAGGAGAGGGAGCGAGCAAGAGAGAGAGGGGGAAGGAGAGAGACATGAGAAGAAGAAAGAGAGAGAGGAGAGGGAGAAAGAAAAAGAGAGAGCATGTCCCCTGTGATCCCAAAGCCCCTGATTATCCTGTGTCCGCGTGATCCCAAAGTTCCCTAATCATCCGGTGTCCACTATGACCCCTGAATCCCAATCATGCTGTGTCCCCTGTGACCCCTGATCATCCTGTGTCCAAACCCCAAATAATGCTGTGTTCCCTAATTTGAGTCCATTAAAAGCAGAAGGTGATTATAAAATAGTCCATCAGAGAGAAAGGGAAGATTGAATACACTCCAACACTGGGTAAGCTCTCCGTCACCACACCGCTTGTGTCACCCCCTCCAGGTAATACACTTACCAGATAATACTGGATAGTACGCTTATCTCTCAACAGATGCTGTCAGCGGAAAAAGTACTTGCCATCTAGATGTTGCTCATCGCAAGCAAAATAGAGAAAAAGTAAGCCTAGCGTAATCCAGTACAACTCATATTTATTGTTTAAAAGAGCGTCTCACGAAAACACACTTACAATACATAAATAAAACGAGGGCATGTAACAATATACTGAGACAATCGTGCTTTCCTGTCTAACCTCTCACTGCTCACGCAGTGATCCCGGGTAGGGAAGACGAGGGAAAGCCGACGTTTAGAGGATTGCTGCGTAGCGTCGCCCTGATCGGTTTCTGTCATTACTTTCTTCAGAAGGCATGTGGACTTTATTCAAATATATTGTCTCCATTTCTTGCTATTGTTTGCACTAGCGCTGCTAATGTTTGAGTATTAGTACTTTTGACATATTTTTGGACATATCTTGTATTATTATAGTAGCTGCTTACCTTTTCTATTAACAATCTTTTCCGTGTGCGCTGAGGGAGATATATTGAACTTGGTTTACTATTTCGCAGTTTTTGATATTTGTCTGTCCAATACCGATAGCAGCCATGGATGCGGTTAAATTCATCAGTAACCGATCAATCAATTTAGATTTCCTATTCACTATTGATACACCACCTGTGGATTATGTGGATCACAGCCAGTTACTAATAACACTGGGGTACACATTAGAGAAACAAATCCGCACCTGATGGGATATCTGCACCTTCGAGCAATATTTAAAAGATAACATCATTATGAGAAGCCTCAGGTGGGAAGAAACTCCACAAAATGGCCTAAATAATGAGGGATCTACCAATGAATGGCTCGATTTTTTCAATGGTGTGGGCTTTAAACTACAACAACTAGTGTTAAAAAGGAAAAAACAAACAATTAAATTACTGGAATTAAAAATAGCTGATTTACAAACCAAATTAGACCCTATTAAGGATACACCTCAAGCACTGAATTTCAATGCAGATATTAAGAAAAATTTAGAAAAAATTGATAAAGATACACAGAAAAATAAAATTAAGAAATATCATAGAGATATGTGCGACTTTAAGACAAATAGCATTTATTTGTGGCAATTAACTGCCAGTGACACAAAAGATGTGGATGAGAAGGTCAATCTGGCTCCACCACCAGTAAGAACAGCTCCAACTATTGAGGTCGAGATTGAACCCCAAACTCCATAGTGGACACACATCCCCCTACCCCATGCACAAAGGGGTAGAGGGGGTCAAAGATGTAAAAGAGGGAGAAAAAGTAAAAATAACAGAAATATAAATAATGTATCCTCACAACATCAATATGCACAGAATATTGTGAATCCCCAACAAAGATCATCTGTACAGAGACACCCCGATGATTATAGGGACCATTATATTCCTTATCCGATGAGAGAACAACATTGGGCCAATCCAGAGCTGAATTATCAACAGCAGCATAATAATTATTATAATAGCCCTAGGCCCAATCGACACCGGTACCCTGAAGATAGGGATTACCGAAGCCCATATTCGATACCAACCTCTAACAGATATGAAAAGTTGAATTATCTGAATGAGGTCACCCCCAAGCAAAGAAAGCCTTTTTTAGGGCGAGGGGTGCACAAAGAGGAATGAGGGGGAATCGAGCAATCAGCAGGCCCCCAGGAGACAGACCACACTCCAGAGAACAAGGATGGTGGAACCCTCCCCAAAGGGAACAACCACCCAATCCGCCTCTAATACAAAGACTCCTGGAAACAGAGGCTGTAGAGGGGGATTTAGAGTCAAAAAAAGAAGACGGGACAACAACTAGATGGAATATATAACTTGGCTAACATTCAACTCAACAAGAAAGAAGTAAATATTTTGAACGCTGGGCTTAAATGCGCAGCAAAAAAAAGCAATTAATAAATTCAATTATATTGAATAAAAAGGGAAAAAGGTATCTAATTCCAAGTTTCAGTCGGGTACCAACCATATACACATTACCAAAGGTGCACAAAGACCTCCAGAATCCACCTGCCAGACCGATAGTCAATAGCATTAATTCAGTATCATCTAGAGTAGGACAGTATCTAGATAACTTTTTACAAAATAGTGTTGTAGAAACAAAAGCATATCTGAAGGACACAAGACAATTTTTACAACTCCTGAATGATCTGAATATTCCAAATACTAAAGATGTGTTCTTAGTCACAGCCGACGTCACATCACTATATACAGTGATAAATCACGATGATGCTCTATTGTCCCTAAATTGGGCTCTAAGCAAGAGGGATGATTTACCATTCTCTCAAAAGAAGTTCTTAGAGATTGCCTTGGACTACTGCCTTAGTCACAATTACTTTTGGTATGCTGGCAAGTACTACGCGGAGATCAAAGGAGTAGCTATGGGCGCTAAGTTTCGCACCATCGATGGCAAATCTGTTTATGAGTGTCTGGGAAGATAAATCTATATACAGACAACAAAGGAAGGAGCTACTTTTTTTACAAAAGATATATAGATGATCTGTTCTTCATATGGGTAGGGGACGAATCTTCCCTAAAGTCCTTCATAATGGATCTTAATAATAATACGAATAACATCAAGCTTGAATGCAAATGGAGTCGTGAAACAATAAATTATCTGGACGTCACAGTATTGCTCACTAACCAACAGGTCACAACTAAGTTTTTTTTTAAACCAACTGATCTTAATAGTTACCTCTCAATACATAGTGGACAACACCCCACATGGCTGAGGAATATTCCGAAGGCTCAATTCACCAGAGTACGGAGTAACTGCACGCATGATAATGACTATTTAGAACAAGTGCAAGTCCTGAAAACACGATTTATAGAGAAAGGGTATAACAGAAACACTTTGGACAAAACGATACATGAGATACATAATGTATCCCAAAACAATTGTTTAACCGATAAACCGAAACATAATGACAATAAACATGAGTGGGGTTTTATTAGTGGGTATCATTCCCAGTATAAAGAAGTAGAAGCAATTTTTAAAAAATACTGGCCATTGTTACAACAGATAAAAAAATCTTAACCAAAGGAATTCCAGAGGATCCTGTTTTTATTTATAGAAAGGGACAATCATTTGGTGATAAGATTGTTAAAAAAATTCTGAATCCCCCTATTAAACCAACAATGTTTTGGGATAATCCTGTTTTTTTTCACCTGTTGCAGGTGTATATCATGCCAGCAAGTGCACACAAGATTACGTGGCATAACGGAATTTCAATCCACAGCCAATTCAAAAATGTTCAAAATCAAAGATTTTATTTTGTGCATGACCACTCATGTGGTATATGCACTTCAGTGCCCGTGCAATCTGATGTATATCGGACGCACCAAACGCACCTTAAAGGGGTTGTAAAGGTTCATTTTTTATTTTCTAAATATGTTCCTTTAAGCTAGTGCATTGTTGGTTCACTTACCTTTTCCTTAGATTTCCCTTCTAAATATTTTTTTTCTTTGTTTTCTTTGTCTGAATTTCTCACTTCCTGTTCCTCCTCAGTAAGCTGTTCAGTAAGCTGTTCTGGCTGACTCCACACCACTCGGCTGATGGTGTGAAGTTTAGTGAGGAGAAACAGGAAGTGAGAAATTCAGACAAAGAAAAAAAACATTTAGAAGGTAAATCAAAGGAAAAGGTAAATCAAAGGAAAAGGTAAGTGAACCAACAATGCACTAGCTTAAAGGAACCTATTTAGAAAATAAAAAACAAACCTTTACAACCCCTTTAAGTAATAGGGTGTCCGAACACATCAATAACATCAGAATCGGGTACAAAGATCATAGTGTCTCATTGCACTTTAAGATCAAACACAAAGGCGATCCGTCAGGTCTAAAGTTTTGGGGTGTGGAAAAACTGCACCCAGACTGGCGAGGATGCAATAAAGTCAGAGAATTATCCAAGTGCGAGACCAAATGGATATATTTAACTGACACATTAAGTCCTAAGGGTATGAATGTTGAGTTGGATTTGAATTGATTAATTAGTGATTTTTAATATTTTTAATATTCTTAATCCTCTTTTTTTAATACATTTTAGATATTTTTATGTGTTTTAAATATGTATTAATCAACTTTAATGAATCATAACCATCATATGCCTTTATGCTTTGAGTATGTGTCCTAAAGGGGAATACTACCCTTGAGGTAATTAACATTGTAAAGGATGTTACAATACACCAATATGTCACTAGTCACATGCAGTCGCATATAACACCATCATTAGTGAAGTATGCCTGAGAGGCGATATATATGTGGTTTATGGACTTTAAAACAGAGAAACTGTTCTTTCCTTGTGAGCGACTCCTTTGCACATGATTAACATGGCAAAGATGCGTTTAGCTGATCTTTGATTATCGCTCTGCTTATTTAGTAATAAGTCGTTTATTTTTAGGTGATTTAGTGGACCATTGTTTATAGTATCCCTATTTGCACAGATTAAGTGTGCCTTTCTATGGTCACTCATTGGAAGTATAGACACCATATACTGAATGATCAGATTGATCGGGCCATTTTTACACCGCTCTGATTGGTCTGTTCAGGTGGCTGCAGCTTTCTGCCTTTACAAGCAGTAAAATGCGCCCAGTAGTTAACATTAGGAAACCATGATGTAATTATGCAGTTAAATATATACTATTGCATGTATACATATTGGTTGATTGTGGCATCTGACTGACAGGTGATCTGTTTAGCTAATTGATTGAGACACACGCTGCTGCCGGAGGAATGACTCTTGGTGGGCGGTGTGTGTATTTAAAGTATAGTGCTGCACTGCGTAGCCACGCCTTCTGAAGAAAGTAATGACAGAAACCGGTCAGGGCGACGCTATGCAGCAATCCTCTAAACGTCGGCTTCCCCTCGTCTTCCCTACCCGGGAGCAGTGAGAGGTTAGACAGGAAAGAGTGATTGTCTCAGTATATTGTTACATGCCCTTGTTTCATTTATTGTATTGTAAGTGTTTTTTCGTGAGACGCTTTTAAACAATAAATATGAGTTGTACTGGATTACACTATGTATACTTTTTCTCTATTTTGCTTGTGATGAGCAACATCTAGATGGCAAGTACTTTGTCCGCTGACAGCATCTGTTGAGAGATAAGCGTACTTTCCAGTATTATCTGGCAAGTGTATTACCTGGAGGGGGTGACACAAGCGGTGTGGTGACGGAGATCTTACCCAGAGTTGGAGTGTATTCAATCTTCCCTGTTTCTCTGATGGACTATTTTATACTCACCTTCTGCTTTTAATGGACTCACACTAATGTGCAATATCTAAGTGGATTACCATTTTTATCTTCTTTACCAGTGGACTTTATTCAAATATATTGTCTCCATTTCTTGCTATTGTTTGCACTAGCACTGCTAATGTTTGAGTATTAGTACTTTTGACATATTTTTGGACATATGTTGTATTATTATAGTAGCTGCTTACTGTTTCTATTAACAATCTTTTCCGTGTGTGCTGAGGGAGATATATTGAACTTGGTTTACTATTTCTCAGTTTTTGATATTTAATGCTGTGTTCCCTGTAACTCCTGATCATCCTATGTCCACTCTGACCCCTGAATCCCAATCATCCTGTGATTCCTGTGCCCCTAGTTATCGTGTGTCACCTGTGACTCCTGAGTTCCCTGATTATTCTGTGACCCCTGATCATCCTATTACCCTTGTACCCCTACTCATCATGTGCCCCCTGTGACCCCCTGAGTCGCTGATCATCCTGTGACCCCCGAGCCTCTGATCATCCTCTGTCCCCTGTGATTCCTGAGTTCACTGATCACACTGTGTCCCCTGTAACCCCCACTTTCCCTAAATATCCTATGTCCACTGTGACCCCTGAATCACAATCATCCTGTGTCCCCCCCCGTGACCCCTGCTCATCCTGTGATCTCTGAGCCCCTAATCATCCTGTGTCCCCTATGTCTCCTGATTATCCTGTGTCCCCTGTGACCCCTGAATATCCTGTGACCCTAATACTCCTGGGTCCTCTGTGACCTCCAAGCCCCTAATCATGCTGTGATTTCCTGTGTTCTCTGATCATCCTGTGTCCCCTGTGATTCCTGAGTTCCTGTGTCCCCTGTGATCATCCTGTGTCTCCTGTAACGCCTGATCATCCTGTGACCCTAATCATCCTGTGACCCCCAAGCCACTAATCATCCTGTGTCCCTTGTGACCCCCAAGTTTCCTAATCATCCTGTGTCCCTGTAACCCCTGATCATCCTGTGCCCCTAATCATCTTGTTTGTACTGTGACCCCTGAGCCCCTGATCATCCTGTGACCCCCGTGACTCTCAAGTTTCCTAATCGTCCTGGGTCCACTGTAACCTCTGATTCCCAATAATCCTGTGTTCCCATGACCCCTGATCATCCTGTGACCCCTGTTCCCCTAATCATCCTGTGTCCACTGTGACCCCTGAGCCCCTGATCATAATGTGATTCCGTGAATCCTGATCATTCTTTGACCCTAATTATCCTGCGTCCACTGTGATCCCCAAGATCCCTAATCAACCTGTGCCCACTATGACCTCTAAATCCCAATCATCCATGTGTCCTCCATGCCCCCAAACCATCCTGTGACCCTTGTGCCTCTAATCATCTTTTGTCCCCTGTAAACCCCCGAACCCCTGATCATCCTGTGTCCCCTTTGGTTCCTGAGTTCCCTGATCTTCATGTGTCCCTCCTGACCTCTGAGGCACTAATCATCATGTGTCACCCTTTCACCTCTGTGAGTAATAGGCACTCTGAGGGGACACAGAGGAGTTTATTTACTAAAGGCAAATAGACTGTGCACTTTGCAAAGTGCAGTTGCACTCTGCAAGTACAGTTGCTCCAGGACTTAGTAAATGAGCAGAAGCTCTGCTGACTTCCATCATCCAATCACGTACAAGCAAAAAAGCTGTTTTTTTTTTATTTTCCTTGCATGTGATAGGGTATTCTTTGCAAAGTGAAGCTTTACGTAATTTACTAAGCTCTGGAGCAACTGCACTTGCAAAGTGCAACTGCACAGAGAATTTGTCTTTAGTAAATCAACCCCAGAATGTTTAGGGTGCTCTGGAGCCAAAGTCATCCTGTGTCTACTGTGACCTCTGAGCCCCTGATCATCCTGTGTCCCCTGTGACTCCCAAGTTCCCTAATCATCCTGTGTCCCCTGTAACCCCTGATCATCCTGTGACTCATATGCCTCTAATCATCTTGTGTCCCCTGTGAATCTGATGCCCCTGTTCAACTTGTGTCCCCTGCGACCCCCAAGTTCCTTAGTCATCCTGTGTCCCCTGATGATCCTGTGACCCCTGTGCCCCTAATCATCCTGTGTCCACAATGATCCCCAAGCCTGTGATCATTATGTGTCCCTGTGACCCCTGATCATCCTGTGACCTAATCGTCCTGTGTCCACTGTGTGACCCCCAAGTTCCCTAATCATCCTGTGTCCACTGTGACCTCTGAATTCCAATCATGCTGTGACCCCTGGTCATCCTGTGACCCTTGTGCCTCTAATCATCTTGTGTCCCCTTTGAATCCCGAGCCCCTAATCATCCTGTGTACCCTTTGGTTCCTGAGTTCTCTGATCTTTGTGTCCCCCGTGACCTCTGATGCACTAAATATCCTGTGTCACCCTTTCACCTCTGTGAGTACTAGACACTCTGAGGTGACACAGAATGTGGGGATTTTCTTTTACTTTCACTTTTTAATGATAATGATAAACAGGACAAATAAAGAGAGTAAATCTCCCTAACGGGGACACAAACAACAATAAGAACTATTCCCTCTTCATTCTGTCCAAAACTAAAGAAAACGTTTTGCCTTTAGATATACTTTAAAGCTGATATATTTTTTACTGAGCAAGGTAATTTCTTACAGTATGCGTTCACATCTCTTCATCCAACTGTTGGCTTTCTACTACAGCCATCTGCTCACTTACATATATACCAAAATATGCTGACTCCCCTTTCCAATCTCCTTTCCACCGTGTATTTTGGGCTCCTCTGCCCCTCCTGTGTGCTTGGACAGCCATGGGAGATGTCAACAGGTAGCATAGAGGGAGATCAGCAAACACCTGTTCTCGGATTGTCCTTCCAGTGGATAAATCCAGAGGTGACAAGCATTTTCTCTTTGACTTCCAGTTTCAGGGTTTTCATTCCTTAGCCCCTGTGGCTGGGTAGCAAGCAAATTAAACATGATCTGTTCTTGATTAGCTCCAGTCGAGTGAACAGGTGACAGGGGTCTAATGGGTCTAATAGACCCCTGATGCCTCCATAAAAAGAACAAGCCATATATGCTATTACATGTCACTTGTCATCACCCTTGTGATAGCAGTGAAGTGTAAAAAGCCCCCTGCCCCCATGTACAGTACATGCAAACATAATCGTACTTGTCAGGGTGCCTAATTTTTAGGCTGATGGATGTCAGGTCATGCAACAACTGCAACTTGTAAACCAATAAATGGAGAGATAGCATGCAGGTGGAAAATAGCAGCAAGTGACACTGAGCACACCAGGGTTTAAAATGTCTAAAACTCATCCAGAGTGGTATATACTTTTTTTATTCTTTTTTTTTTTGAGAGCCAATAACCTGTGTATCCAGTAGATGGTAGCATAGCCACATGGACTAAACAACATAGACATAAATAGTCTTGTGTGAATTTTTAAAATGGAAAAGGATTGACAAACATTCAAATGGCTGGAGTTTTGGGGAAGAAAAAATAAAAAACACACAAAGCACCACATAGGTTATATACTCCTATCATTCCACACACATTTGTCTTGTCTAAGAAAAAAGAAAAACACATATACATCTCCTATTCCCTCACCTCTTTTCCTCCTGTACCCCGTTAAGGGGTTGACTGTTCCCTTCCATTTATAAATATTCTATCATTCTTTTTGAGGACCGAAATTCTTCCCATTTTTGCCATATTCCTGGCATTTGATTTTTTACACATCCTTCTTCTCTTACCTGTTTTTCCATATATTGTATTTAGTTAATTTCACATATCCATTCTATTATAGTGGGGCTTTTTATTTCTCTCCATCTACGAGCTATTAATGTTCCTGGCTGCCGTTATCATATGATGAAGAATATCCATTTTAATAGCCTTTATTGAATCTGGCATTAACCACTTGTCCCCCGCCCACTGTCAATTGACGGCGGGCGGAGGATACTCTCGTTCTGGGAGGACGTCATATGACGTCCTCCCTTTAAAACGAGCTAGAAGGCGCGCGCTCGCCGCCAGCGGCGCGCGCGCACGCCCGCCGCGTTCACAAGGCCCCGGTGCGCGTGCCCGGCGGCCGCGATTGCCGCCGGGCACCCGCGATTGCCCGGGAAACGAGCAGGAAAGTGGATCTCTGTGTGTAAACACAGAGATCCACGTCCTGTGAGGGAGAGGAGGCTGATGGTGTGTCCCTTGTACATAGGGACAACCATCAGTCACCTCCCCCAGTCAGTCCCCTCCCCCCACAGTAAGAACACATTGAGGGAACATATTTAACCCCTTCCCGCCCCCTAGTGGTTAACCCCTTCCCTGCCAATCACATTTATACAGTAATCAATGCATTTTTATAGCAGGGATCGCTGTATAAACGTGAATGGTCCCAAAAAAGAGTCCGATGTGTCCGCCGCAATATCGCA
This sequence comes from Rana muscosa, assembly GCA_029206835.1. Lineage (NCBI taxonomy): Eukaryota > Metazoa > Chordata > Amphibia > Anura > Ranidae > Rana > Rana muscosa. The sequence goes on along the minus strand of CM055118.1, from coordinate 937,331,150 downwards.
GTCACAATAAAAAATCGCAGATCGCCGCCATTACTAATAAAAAAATAAAAAAATAAAAATGCTATAAATCTATCCCCTATTTTGTACACGCTATAACTTTTGCGCAAACCAATCAATACGCGCTTATTGCGATTTTTTTTTTTTACCAAAAATATGTAGAAGAATACGTATCGGCCTAAACTGAGGAAAATTTTATAAAAAAAAAAAAATGGGTATTTATTATAGCAAAAAGTAAAAAATAGTGTTTTTTTTCCAAACTGGACGCTCTTCTTTTGTTTATAGCACAAAAAAAAAAAAAAATGCAGAGGTGATCAAATACCACCAAAAGAAAGCTCTATTTGTGGGAAAAAAAGAACACAAATTTTGTTTGGGAGCCACGTCGCACGACCGCGCAATTGTCATTCAAAGTGTGACAGCGCTGAAAGCTGAAAAATGGCTTGGGCAGGAAGGGGGTTTTCGTGCACAGTAGGGAGGTGGTTAAAGACAATAGTGCAATATTTATACTCATCTCTGCTCCCGACACTTCCTGATAGATCTCGAATATCTTATTCCCGAAATTCCCCACTAGATGACATCTATACCAGATATGGTCCATAGTCCCCCTACCTACCATACATCTCCAACAGATCTCTGTATTTCCTTTTCTTTATTTTATTTAACCACTTGCTTACTGGGCACATAAACACCCCTCCTGCCCAGACCAATTTTCAGCTTTCAGTGCTCTCACACTTTGAATGACAATTACTCAGTCATGCAACACTGTACCCAAATAATTTTTTTGTCCTTTTTTTCATACAAATAGAGCTTTCTTTTGGTGGTATTTGATCACCTCTGGGTTTTTTATTTTTTGCGCTATAAATGAAAAAAGAGCGAAAATTTTGAAAAAAAACTAATTTCTCTTATCGTCCATGGACCGACGCAGCTCTCATACTGATTACATGTGGGTATATGTCCCTGCTCGCAGGAGAAGACCTAGGCAGAATGTTAGAGGTTAAAACATTCTAGAACAAGCCAGAGCTGTACAGCCCCGCCCAGGGGGGCGGTCCCTCCGGACATTACCCTTCCACCTGCAGCTAATCAGCCTCAGTTTTTTTCTGCCTAGCAGAAGGAGAAGACGTGGCTCTCAGGAGCCAGTCTCCTGGAAGATTTTACTTTTGATTTTTATTCCTTTGGGAATTTTATTATTTTATTTTTGAGACCTTCAATCAACTGTCGGCTGGGCAACAGGTTGGGTACACTGGTATCCTTGTAGTCTTCCCTGTCCGACCATCGAGCGTGCTGATCCTCGCCTTGCGTGCGTGAGACTCAGTTCACGACATACCCCATGGCTCCAGGGGTGGCGGGTTGCTTTCATGCTCCCGCGGTCCTCTCAAGATTGAACAGTACTTGACTGACTGTATCTCTCGCCATGGACCGGGCCGACAGCTACGCAGTACGACTCTGTGATAGGTCTGTCTGAAACAAGCCAGTGGGTCCCTGAAAGGGACGGGTAAGTAGTCTCTCCTACTGCAGGTGAGTACATGCTGGCTGTGTTTCTGTGTGTGGGGGTTTCTCCCTGTCCCCCCCCTGTTATGCTACTCTCTGCACCCTGTACTGGTGCTGTGCTGTAGGGTGCTTGGGGGTCAGTCTGGCCTGGTTGGGCGCTCATGTCTGCAGTTTTTTCTGGTGTGTGAGGTGATTATTGCGTGCGCCATTGGCGCTGTTTGAGGTGGTTATTGCGTGCGCCATTGGCGCGCATTAGAGCTTTGAATTTTGCGCTCGGCGGCCATCTTGGCGTTTAGTGGCACAGTTATAGCTGCGGACGGCGGCCATTTTCTTGTGGCCGCCGCGCATTTATTTCTGGCGGCGGCGCGAATCCCCTCACAATCTCCTCACAGACTGAGCTGTCCTTAAGGGTTGGTGGGTCCTCCCGGGTATCCCCTCCTCAGCGTAGCCAGTGGGTGGACTGTATATTCACTGTATAGTGTATAAGGTCTCAGAGGGTGGCGTTATGGAGTCTGATACACCTGCTCTCCACATTGCCTGGGGCAACTGGCAGTGCTGCACAGTTAAAAATGTTCATATGTTTCCTGCACCTGCGGTCCTTATGGACCAGTTGTCAGCCGTCCTGGAATCATTCCTGTCAGAATGGAAGCGGTGTGCGAGCAAAAGGAGCTATAAGCCCCCTCCCCCCACAAAAATCTTTAGTGAAGGAGTGCTCTGAGTCAGATATGGGCCTAGCTATTGGGCTCAGGACCCTACCTCTGAATATTTAATGTTTATGAACAGGACATTCCCTTGTGAGGAAGACTCCAGTTCTGTGTCAGTGAATGACAGGGCGCTTGTAAGTGATCTCATTGATGATGTGAGAATCACACTCAGGCTGAAATTGCTGTGACAAGCTTTTCTTTTACACAGTTTCCTCAGTTTTCCTCACACGCTGCCTCAAGAGCAGCATGGATGAGGGAGGACTTTATTCATTTATGTCTCTAATCCCTGTGAGCCTTGTGTGTGATACCTGAGGTAACATTTCCCGCCATTTCCTGGGGAATGGTTTGAGCTCTGACAGACACACGCGGTCTGAGGATCAGAGGTTACCTGTTACCTGCATGCTGCTTCAGCAGCACTGTCAAGCAGGTTGGAATGATACAGAGAAGATTATGTGCCTCTGCGCCATAATTTAAACTCATCCTATACCTCTACACTGCATACATTCACAGTGTATGTATGTGTTATTGGTCTCTGTGTCTGCGTGGCTGTCCCCACGTTCCAATGCTGTGTTTCAGTGCCATACATGATATAAACGTACAAAATATGTTTATGCACGACTCCAGATACATTCACAGTATATGTATGTATCATACTCTCTGGGCTGGCGGGGGCTCCGGTGTCCTCCCGCACTCTCATGGTATGTGCGCTTCGGCTCTCTGCACAGTATAGACATGTTCAATATGTTTATTGCACATATTATACATGTTTACAGTATGGGTATACTGTTTGCGTGGGGTTCCTCCGGGTACTCCGGTTTCCCCCCACGCTCCAATGGAAATGCACAGCATAAACATGTGCAATATTATGTTGATTCACATGCTATCATTCCTACACGGTATCTGTGTGCTGTCTGCGTGGAGTTCTTCCGAGTGGGCGCTTCGGCGCTATGCACAGTCTAAATTTGTGCGATTGGACCTACCCTGTATGTCTTTGCAGTCTGCGTGGGTTTCCGCCCACGCTACATGACATGCATGCCTTTGGTGCAATACACGAAGTAAACATACACATTATGTTTATACACTACACTAAATACATTCACAGTAGTTGTAGGTATTGCATTCTCTGAGTATGCGTGGGGTACTTCGGTTCCTCCCACGCGCCAACGGTGTGCGCGCCTTCGGTGCTATGCACACATGAGCTTGTGCAAAAGGTTTAGCACACACACTATAATACCTATACGGTATGCGTATGCAGTCTGCATGGGTTTCTGCCCATGCTACATGACATGCATGCCTTTGGTGCAATACACGGTGTAAACATACACATTATGTCTATACACTACACTAAATACATTTACAGTAGTTGTAGGTATTGCATTCTCTGAGTATGCGTGGGGTACTTCGGTTCCTCACACGCGCCAACGGTGTGCGCGCCTTCGGTGCTTTGCACACATGAGCTTGTGCAAAAGGTTTAGCACACACACTATAATACCTATACGGTATGCGTATGCAGTCTGCGTGGGTTTCTGCCCATGCTACATGACATGCATGCCTTTGGTGCAATACACGGTGTAAACATACACATTATGTCTATACACTACACTAAATACATTTACAGTAGCTGTAGGTATTGCATTCTCTGAGTATGCGTGGGGTACTTTGGTTCCTCCCACGCGCCAACAGTGTGCGCGCCTTCGGTGCTATGCACACATGGGCTTGTGCAAAATGTTTAGCACACATACTATAATACCATACACGGTATGCGTATGCAGTCTGCATGGGTTTCATCCGGGTGCTCAGGTTTCTCCCCTGCGTTCCAATGGTGTGCGCATTCTCAGCGCTATGCACAGTATAAACATGTGCAATTTGTTTATTCGCAGGCTAACATACCTACATGGTTGTGTACGCAATCTGTGTGGCTGGTTTACGTCCAGGCCCCGATGATGTGCACGCCTTCGTCGCTGGCACAGTATATACGCGTTTAATAGGTTTATCCACAAATACTAAACTACATATGCCGTATCTGGTGGTATTATGCTCTTTGTGGCTGGGTGGGTTTCCTCCCACACTCTCCATTTGTGCGTTTGACGCAATACAAAGTATAAACTATGTGTTTGCACAATCAGCACCTATCCATGGGTAGCTGCTGGATGGAGCATTGTCACAAGGATCCCTGGTTTCAGGGGTATCACTTTCCACCTGCTTTCAGTGGTGATCAGAGGCGCTGGCTTGGACTGTGTTCGCCAGGCTGGGGTTGGCGTTGCGCCCGTTAGTGGCTGCGTCTCTGGCTTTTTTTGTAGCTCAATGACTGGGCAAAAGCCTCTGCTTCATTCATCAGTCGTCTAGCAGGTGCACTACAACTGCTTTAGCCTTTAGGGTCTCTGTGCCCGGGGTGGGTTTGCGCCACCTGTGGAGGCTGAGGTACTAGTCCTCTGACCGGGTTTCTAGGGAAGTTCCGTCAAGTTGCCTTTATTGGCCAACATTTGAGGCACCCTGTACACTGGGGCCTCCCTTCTCCGATACATTGCGGAGTCTCTTTGGGATTTTCATACGTCTCGCTGCAAGACGGTCCTGTCGGCTGTGTGCATTGCAGGCGAAGGGTCCTTGCATCCGGAGGTGTTTCCACCTTCTTTACCGGAGGTGGGGCACCGGAAGTGGACCTTGTGGCCTCTCGACTCACTCGCAAGGTGGCAAGATCGTGGTCAGGTCCAGGGACTCCTGGGCGGATGTGTTAGACGCGTTGGAAGCCCCTGGGGGCAGTATCGCCTGATATATGCTTACCCTCTGCTACTGTTGTTGCCTCGCCGGCTTCGCAGAGCATACTTCATCCTGCTTTACAGTCCTTGGCTTTAATGGCATGGCTGTTTAAAGCCAGGTGCTAAAGGACCGAGTTCTCTCGTATTCGGTCATCTCTTCTATGTTGTTGACACAGGAATCTTCCTCCAGAAAGATATCTCACCGTACCTGGAAGGCTTACATCGCTATGTGCGAGGAACTTGAGTGGCATCCTCGGATGTTTTCCGTTCCCAGGATTTTGCTGTTCTTACAGCGTGGTGTGACCCAAAAGCTGGCCTTGCATACCTTTTTTTTGAGGGTCGGATTTCGGCCCGGACTGTCTTTTTCAACGACCGCTGCCGGGCCATTCCTTGATTAGCACCTTTTGGGCAGGGGGTTCGCCATGTGGTCCCCCCTGTCAAGCCTCCTCTCCCTACTTGGGATCTGATTTTGATGCATCTCGGTTCTACAAGAACATCCCTCTGAGAATATCAGAGAGATTCCTCTCTTGACCTTGTCCCGGAAGTTGGCCTTATTGGCCATTGCTTCGGTTAGACGGGTGTCTGAGTTGGCAGCCTTGTCTGGCAAGTCGCCTTACTTGGTCCTCCATAAGGATATGTTGGTGTTGCGCCCACGACCATCCTTCTTTTCTAAGGATGGTCTTGGCCTTTCACCTTAAGAAGGACATTGTTCTTCCTGTCAAGGTCACCTGTGGCCAGGTGACAGATGCACACCGTAGGGGGACAGGAGTGCACCGCAAGGTAGTGAACCCTATGGCTGACTGCTGCGGATAGGAAACTGGGTGGTTGTGGAAAGCGGGACCAGAGGAGCACAACCGGGATCCTAACGGAAGCTAGAGCCAAGATTCCCCAGGGCGCGGAGTCTAAGACCCAGCTGGTCTTCTCCAGGGCCTCTAGTGGTGAGGATGTTACGCTGCAGGCTGGGACCAGGTCGCGGCCCCTGGAGTTTCCTAGCTCACGCCCCGTAGGACAAGGGGAAAAGAGGGGAAGCAGCAGCACACGATAAGAGAGAACCGAATAACAAGCTGAAGGTCAGGGGCCACAAGCAGACAAGGATAACGAAGAGCGAGCCGAAGGTCAAGGGTCACGAGCAGACAGGGATAGTCGGGGACAAGCCAATAACGTAACAGAGAGACAGACGTAGCACACGGCAGGCAGGAACCCAAACACACAATGCCTAACAAACACGTTGATCAGCCAAGCAGGCTTGCAGTGCACAGGTTAATATAGTGTTCTGTGATAGGGCCTGGGGTGGAGTCTGGCTGGGAGGAGATTATAAAGGAAGCCAGGTGAAAGGGCTCAGGCCTCTAAGATGAACACATGGGAAGGAAGGTAAGCTGACAGACAAACACTACTGCATATCCATGACAGTACCCTCCCTCTAATGGGCCCTCCCCCGCCTGGACCCAGGCTTAAAGGGAAATCTCTGATGAAACCTTCTCAACAGATGAGGTGCAGCGACATTAGATGCAGCGATCCAAGACGCCTCCTCAGGACCAAAACCTCTCCAATGCACAAGGTACTGAAGAATGCCTCTGCAGAGCCGAGAATCCAGAACTTGTCTAACCTCGTACTTAAGATTATCCTCAGAGACCGAAAACGAGGTAGGGAGATGACAAGAAGATCTATTGAGGACCAAAGGCTCTCTAGGAATAAGCAAGGGCATGAGAGGATCAACAGGAATCTGAGGAGGGTCCCCTAGACCCTTAAAGGGGAACTGGTCATCTTGCACAGGACCATCAGACTGGGCAGATGTCAGTGGAACCCTGAAGTCAGGTTGGTTAGAAGGTGACATGTCGCCGGAGTCAAGCTGAATAGCTGAAGGACAAGCAGAATGTCCCGAACAAGAAAAAGTAGGAGGCTCACTGGGCATGGGCTGGACTGGCATAACTAGTACAGAGGCAGAGTGAATAGCTGAGTCAGGTGTAGCGACTACCTGAATCGCATCGCAAGACGTAGCGACTGCAGGACTTGTAGACAAGCTAGCCTGGCTGTGCGTCCAAGGGTGGTTAGGGACAGAGAAATATAAATGGTTATGCAACTTGGAATGAATGACCAGCTCAGATTCACAGGGGGCAACCTTGGGTAGGCAGGACGAGGAACAGGAGGGACCCCAAGCCAGGATCTGTCCAGTAGTCCTGTCCACATGAGGAGAATGGAGCTGTAACCATGGGAGACCCAAAATTATAGGCGTTGAGGCCTTGGGTAAGATAAGGAAGGATATCCACTCCTGGTGGAGTGTCCCTACCGACATCTTAACAGGGAGGGTCTGGAAGCGGATAGGTCCCCCTGGGAGAACAGTACCATCAATCGCCAAGACCACCAATGGCGTGGTGAGGGGCAAAAGAGTAAGTCTCATGGACGATGCGATTTCCCAGTCCATAAAATTACCAGCGGCTCCAGAATCCAGATATGCTGAGACCAAATGAGAAGAAGCACCAACATGAAGGAACACAGAAAGCAGAAGACGAGAAGGGGAAGGTGATATTTCTGGGTCCAATACTCCACTTTCCAGATGAAGTGGACCCGAACGTTTTTCTGGACAAAGAGAGCAAGTGTCACGAAAATGACCTTTGCCCCCACAGTAAAGACACAGACCAAGAGTTCTGCGCCTAGCACGTTCCTCGGGGGATAGCCTGGTCCGACCCAGCTGCATGGGTTCCTCAGCTGGTAGGAGATGCTCTACGGGTCGAAGAGAGGGGAGCTCAGGCTGACTAAGAACCAAGGAGTGCTGGCGTTGCTTTTCTAAGGTCCTCTCCTGAAAGCGAATATCGATCTGGTTACACAAGGAGATAACGCCGGCCAGATCAGTGGGGATGGTTCTTCCTGCTAATTCATCCTTCACTCTATCAGACAGGCCATGCAAAAAGGTTGCGACTAAGGCCTCATTGTTCCAGCTCAACTCAGCCGACAGTATGCGGAAATGAAGGGCATACTGTCCCACAGAAGCAGACTCTTGGCGGAGACGTAAAAGGGCGCTGGCCGCTGAAGAGACACGAGCCGGTTCTTCGAAGATATTCCGAAAAAGTTTCAAGAAGCCAGACAGGCTAGAAACCACTGGATCATTCAGTTCCCACAGAGGGGCTGCCCAGGCTAAAGCTTCACCAGAGAGGAGGGAAATGATATAGGCTACTTTAGCCCGATCAGACAGGAAGTTTTGGGGCTGGAGCTCAAAATGAATCGTGCATTGGCTAAGGAACCCCCTGCAAGCCTTGGAGTCCCCAGAGAAACGGGGCGGAGCTGGCAGTTGTAGTGAGTGTGTGGCTGCGACTGGTGCAATAGGTGCAGCCGCTGATTGTATTTGAGGTTGCGGATTCAGGGTTTCCAAGGAGGCCTGAAGCTGCTCGAAGCGAGAAGCCAGATCCTGGAGGAATCGCATCACCTGAGTCTGATTCGATTCCTGGGTTTCAAGTCTGCAAACTATGCCCTGCAATGGATCATCCGCGGGTAGCGGGATGTCAGCCGGGTTCATGGCTGATCAAACTGTCAAGGTCACCTGTGGCCAGGTGACAGATGCACACCGTAGGGGGACAGGAGTGCACCGCAAGGTAGTGAACCCTATGGCTGACTGCTGCGGATAGGAAACTGGGTGGTTGTGGAAAGCGGGACCAGAGGAGCACAACCGGGATCCTAACGGAAGCTAGAGCCAAGATTCCCCAGGGCGCAGAGTCTAAGACCCAGCTGGTCTTCTCCAGGGCCTCTAGTGGTGAGGATGTTACGCTGCAGGCTGGGACCAGGTCGCGGCCCCTGGAGTTTCCTAGCTCACGCCCCGTAGGACAAGGGGAAAAGAGGGGAAGCAGCAGCACACGATAAGAGAGAACCGAATAACAAGCTGAAGGTCAGGGGCCACAAGCAGACAAGGATAACGAAGAACGAGCCGAAGGTCAAGGGTCACGAGCAGACAGGGATAGTCGGGGACAAGCCAATAACGTAACAGAGAGACAGACGTAGCACACGGCAGGCAGGAACCCAAACACACAATGCCTAACAAACACGTTGATCAGCCAAGCAGGCTTGCAGTGCACAGGTTAATATAGTGTTCTGTGATAGGGCCTGGGGTGGAGTCTGGCTGGGAGGAGATTATAAAGGAAACCAGGTGAAAGGGCTCAGGCCTCTAAGATGAACACATGGGAAGGAAGGTAAGCTGACAGACAAACACTACTGCATATCCATGACACTTCCGTCCTTGTGTCCTCACCCATCGCTTCCCTGAGAGTTTGCGCTTCCTGCATTAAGATGGGTACAAGCCTTACGAGTGTACCTGTCTGCTACTGTTTCCATTCGGAAATCTGTGTCTGGTCCAAAACAGGGCCGAGCGGTGTCGTCTGCCACCGTCTTTAGGTGGATCAGGCAGACCGTCATACAGGCCTATGCCCTTAAGGGGCGGGCGCCTCCCTTTCCGGTTGCGGCGCATTCCACCAAGGCAATTGGTGCTTCCCGGGCCTTCCGACATCAAGCGTCGGTTGCACAAGTGTGCAAGGCAACGACCTGGTCGTCCGTTCATACCTTATCAAAGTTCTACAAGGTTGATGTGGCTGCATCTTCGGATGCTTCCTTCGGCCGCAAAGTGTTGCAGGCCGCTGTCTAATGTTGCAACTCCTCCGTTGAGGGGCTCTGCTGGTTTGGAGTGAAGTTTTGGTTGTTCCTTACTTTTTTTGCTCCCACCCTTTTCTTATACTGCTTTGGGACGTCCCACATGTAATCAGTATGAGAGCTGCGTCGGTCCATGGACGATAAGAGAAAATAGGATTTTTGTACTCACCGTAAAATCCGTTTCTCTGACGTCCATGGACCGACGCAGCACCCACCCTTCCTTTTAAGTTTGTACTGCTTTGTTACGAACTGAGGCTGATTAGCTGCAGGTGGAAGGGTTATGTCCGGAGGGACCGCCCTCCTGGGCGGGGCTGTTCAGCTCTGGCTTGTTCTAGAATGTTTTAACCTCTAACATTCTGCCTAGGTCTTCTCCTGCGAGCAGGGACATATACCCACATGTAATCAGTATGAGAGCTGCGTCGGTCCATGAACGTCAGAGAAACGGATTTTACGGTGAGTACAAAAATCCTATTTTTTCTTAGTTTCTGTGATAAAATTTGCTAATTATAAATTTTTGTTCATAAAATTTGGCCACAATTTATACTGCTACATATCTTTGATAAAAATAACCCAAAATTTGGGGAAATTATTTGGTCTGTGTGAAAGTTTTAGTGCAAATCATAAAAAAATTATCACATCTGATGTACTGGCGGCCTATCATTTCTTGAGACCCTAACAAGCCAGGAAAGTACAAATGCCCCCCAAATAACCCCTTTTTGGAAAGTAGACATTCCAAGGTATTTAGTAAGAGGCATGGTGAGTTATTTGAAGTTGTAATTTTTTCCCACGATTCTTTGCAAAGTTAAGATTTTTATTTTTTGTTTTTATTTTTTCTCAAAATTGTCATTGTAATAGCTTATTTCTCTCACATGGCATGTGCATACCACAAATGACACCCCAAAATACATTCTGCTACTCCTCCTGAGTATTACGATACCACATGTGTGGGACTTTTTTACTGCTTGGCCACATACAGAGGCCCAACATGCAGGGAGCACCATTAGGTGTTCTAGGAGCATAAATTACACATCTAACTAGTTGACTACCTATTACACTTTTGAAGGCTCTGGAGCACCAGGACAATGGAAACACCCACAAAATGACCCCATTTTGGAAAGCCAACACCCCAACGTATAATCTATGAGGCATAATGAGTCTTTTGAATGGTTCATTTTTTTCCAGAAGTTTTTGTAAAATGTGGAAAAAAAAGGAAAACGCATTTTGTTTACGCAAAGTTGTCCATTTATAAGATATTTCCAACACATAGCATGTACATAGCAAAAAATGACACCCCAAAATACATTCTGCTACTCCTCCTGAGTATAGCGATACCACATGTGTGAGACTTCTACACAGCCTGGCCACATACAGAGATCCAACATGCAAGGAACACCGTCAGGTCTTCCAGGGACACATAGCATGCACATACCAAGAATTACACCCCAAAATACATTATGCTGAGCAAAGGGTAAACAAAAGATTACCTGTGGTTTTAGTAGCGCAGTTCTACACAGCAGGATAGCACTGGTCCAGGAAGCAGGCAGGGACTTGGTCAGCAACGGCATACACAATTGTACAGGCAGCAGGCAGGGATACTGTCCATATACAGTCCAGGGTCAGTGCAGGCAGAGATATTGTCAGCAGTGCCAAAAATATTGGTCCTGGTAGTAGGCAGGTCCATGTGGTGTGGTTAGTTCATGCGACAGGCAGAGGCATGATGCCATAGGTCCTACAGGCAGTAGGCAGAAGTAGGACCTCGTTCAGGACAGAATGGGGACAGGGGTAGAGGCTTCTCCCACCCAAATCTCTTTGAAGCCTCCGAGTCTCCAGACCCTAATCTAGGATGAGAAAACAAAAAAAAATATTTTCTTCATCCAGAAAAACTTTTCTGGAGCCCCTCACATATGTGAGACCCCTGTGTTGAATCCCACTAGTCCAATAGCAGGGTACAAGATCAGTCCATGAGGCAGGCAAAAACATGGTCAAACAGTCCAAGGTCAGTTCCAGATCAGGCAGAGGTATTACAGAATCGTTAGGCAGAAGCATGGTCAAATAACAGTCCAGGGTCAGTTCCAGATCAGGCAGAGGTAGTACAGAATCGTTAGGCAGAAATGTGGTCGAATAATAAGCCAGGGTCAGTTCCAGATCAGGCAGAAGTAGTACAGAATCATTAGGCAGAAGCGTGGTCGAATAACAAGCCAGGGTCAGTTACAGAGCAGGCAGTGGCATAAGGGGTGTGAAGGTTTGTGAAGGCAGGAACTGAAGATTACGTTTAGCATACTTCACTAATAATTTAGTGAAGTATGTTAACGGCGAAAACAGTCTACTACACAGAGGCCTGGTTGGGAAGGGCATTGGGCACAATAATAAGCTGTGTCTCGTCTGACTCCTCCACTGGTACACACCTTACATTTTTTTTTACGTCATCGACCTGTTGCTGTGGGAGGGACTTTATCGGGAAAGTGACGTTCGGCGAGTCGACTTATAACATCAGATCGGATGTTTTGGGGTGGGCCGTTCGGGAATATAAGGGCAGTGATAAGGTCCTCCTGGTAGCCAAGCAAGCGTTTGGGGTTTTGGGTGGAGTTGCGGTATATGATGTACGAATTGGAGATGGCCAATTGAAAAAAAAAAATTGCAACTTTTTTGTACCAATGGTATGTCCGTCTTGTGGCAAGGTAGGGTTCGAGCATCTGGTCTTTGAAGTCGACTCCCCCCATAAACAAATTGTAGTCCTGGATGCATGTGGGCTTTTTGATGGGGCCATTCCTTCTGGGGATTTCCACGAAGGTATCGTTGTGGATGGAAGATAACATGTATACATCCCTTCTGTCCCTCCACTTCACTGTCAGAACCTCCTTGTTTCTCAGACTTGCCGATTCTCCTCTTCTCAGCTTCTTATTTACAAGACTCTGAGGAAAGCCCTTCCGATTCTTTCTGATGGTGCCACATGCTGGCGTCTGCTTCCGGTGAAGGTTATGGAACAGGGGAAGGGATGTGTAGAAGTTATCTACATATCTACATACAGATGGTAGCCTTTTTTCAGTAGGGGGTATATGAGGTCCCAAACAATTTTCCCACTTGATCCTAAGTAGTCTGGGCAATTAGGGGGATTCAGCTGGCTGTCCTTCCCCTCGTACACTAAGAAGGCATACGTGTACCCTGTGACTCGGTCACATAGCTTGTACACCTTCACACCATAGTGGGACCTTTTGCTGGGAACGAATTTTTTTATTTGAAGCCTGCCGCTAAATTTAATAAGGGACTCATCCACACATATGTGCTGGTCCGGGGTGTACAACTGGGGGAATTTTCCTGAAAAATAATTCAGTAAGGGCCGAATTTTGAAAAGCCTGTCAAAATTTGGGTGATTTTGGGGAAGGCACTGGTTGTTATCATTAAAATGTAGGAATCTCATTATCATGAAGTATCTGGTTCTGGGCATTACGTTGGAGAATATTGGCATATGGTAGATGGGGCGTTTTGACCAAAAGGAACGCAAAGTGTTTTTTGGGTTGAGTCCCATACAAAACGTGAGGCCTAAAAAAATCTTCAACTCCTCCACCGTTAGGTCTCTCCACTCGTAGGGACCGGAATAATATGATGTAGGATTGTTCAAAATAAATTGTTGGGCATATAGATTGCACTGGGTCACAATGTTGGATAGCATGTCCTCGGTAAAAATAAGATCAAAAAAATCGATTGGGGAAAAATTCTCTGTGTCCACCTGAACTGGCTGGGCAGTGAAAGGGGGAATGTTGGCTTCTCCTGAATTAGGAGGAAGCCACAAGGGGTTCTGAAGGGCATAGGGAAGGCTGGCATGGGTCCTTGGCCTTTCTTGCCGAGGCACTGCGGTGATGGTAGATGGCACTGAGGTACTGTAGGATGGCACTGCAGTGCTGGTGGATGGCACCGCAGTGCTGGTGAATGGCACTGCCTCTTTACCAGAACACCTTAGTTTGGTGGGCCGACTAGCTTCCTCCTCTGAGTCACTCAGTGTTTCACTACTGAGGACTGGCTCATAATTGACATCCGACTCAGAATCGGAATTGGAAAGGGAATCTGAAAGAGAGAGCTCCACGTTGCTCTCGTCGGGCGTGGAAAGGATTTGGTATGCCTCCTCGGCGGAAAATAATCTTTTTGAAATTTTTTGCTGCTGGTGGTGCGACTACACAGGTGTGTGCCAAGCCTTCACTGATGGGCACTGATGAGGCGGCACAGATGGGCACTGATGAAGCGGAACAGATGGGCACTGATGAGGTGGAACAGATGGGCAATGATGAGGTGGAACAGATGGGCAATGATGAGGCGGAACAGATGGGCACTGATTGGCGGCACAGATGGGCACTGATTGGCGGCACAGATGGGCACTGATTGGCGGCACAGATGGGCACTGATTGGTGGCACAGATGGGTACTGATGAGGCGGCACAGATGTGCACTGACTGATTGCACAGATGTGCACGGATTGCACAGGTGGGCACTGATTGGCACAAGTGGTCACTGATTGGCACTGAGGTGGCACAGGTAGGCACTGATGAGGTGGCACAGGTGGGTACTGATTGCACAGATCACTGACGTCACAGGTGGTCACATACTGGCACAGGTGGTCACAGACTGGCACAGGTGGTCACAGACTGGCACAGGTGGGCACTGTATAGCACTTGTGGGCACTGTCTAGGCACTTGTGGGCACTGTATAGGCACTTGTGGGCACTGTATGGGCACTTGTGGGCACTGTATGGGCACTTATGGACACTGTATGGACACTTATGGGTTTTGTATGGGCACTGTGTAAAACACTCACTTGCGGATACAAAGTAACAGATCGCTCTCCCTCCTCACACGCGTCTCTGTGTGAGGAGGGAGAGCCGGCAATGAGAGATGATCTCATATGTTTACATTTGAGATCATCTTTCATTGGCCGTACAGATCGCATAGTAAATGGCCACTCTGATTGGCCATTCACAGCGATCTGTTATTTGTTGTGTCCAAGGGACACAGGCAGGAAAGAATTTCCCCGCTGCGCGCACGGGAGCGCGTGCGGGGAACGAGGAAAGGGGAGGCCGTCTATTGACGGCCTCCCGGATTTTCAGGTCCGCGCTGAAGCCGTCATTCGGCTATAGCGCGGGCCTCAAGGGGTTAAGACTACTGGGCTCAAATACCATCTCATTGCTATTTTATAATTTCTCTCTTGATGTTTATATGCTATAGATGTTTTATGTATTATTGCAAATATTTTCTCCCATTCTTTCTCTGATATTGAGCCTCCTATTTCCTCTTCCCATTTTTTCATTCCTGTTAACTCTCTAAGAGATCCAGAAGGGAGTAATCATATATCTTAGATAGTTTTTTAGTTGTTTTTTTGTTCTTCTATTAATATTTGTTCAACTTTGGTTATTGGCCTAGTTATTAAAGATAGTTGTATTTTTGTCTCGATATAAGTGTTTAATTGATGGTATTGTAGCGATTTGTTTTTATATACCGGTCCTAGATCTTGCATTCTTGGTAATTTACCATCCACTAGGATCTGGGCCACCCTTGCGTTCTCCAATATATTCCATTTGAAATATTTTGTGGTTTCTAAAGCTGGTGGAAATTCTGGATTGGAGAACAATGGAGTCATAGGTCCGATCATAGTGGAGAGTTTTCCCTTTTTTAATATGGCATCTAATGTTTTTAGTGTAGCTCTTACAAAGATTGTTAGTTCTTTTTTACCTAGTCTTAAGTGGGGTTTAATCCAGGGAAGGAATTTAAGTTGTACTCCTATGATATCTTCTTGTAGATTAACCCATTGTTTGTTTTCCGTATTGTGATGCCAATCTATAATTCTAACCAATGATGCTGCTTGTAGGTATTTTGAAAAGTCAGGTAATGCTAGGCCTCCGTTTTTTTTAGTTCTAATTAGAATTTCTCTTTTTATTCGGGGCGTTTTTTGGGCCCAAATAAAGCTTCCTATTGCTTTTCTTAATTCCATAATTGTTTTTTTGGAAGGACTAGAAGTACTGTTTGAAAAATATATAATAATTTCGGCAATATATCCATTTTTATTATATTGATTCTTCCCATCCATGAGTATGTTATCTTTTCATATTTGTGTAATAGTTTAATTGCTTTTCGGATTGTCACAGTGTAATTCAAATCTTGTAATTGATTTAAATTACTAGGAATATATATTGAAAAGTAATTTTGAATAACCAAAATAGTAGCGCTACTATTTTGGCTATTCAAAATTACTTTTCATTTTATTTTATTTAAAGTAGCAGCTGGTAGGGTTACTTTGTCCGGAATTTTTTTCGGATGTCACTTCAAGGCGCAGTGGAGTGTATTGGGGAAAGAGGGCGGTTTGTTCCTTATTACACTGTTATTTTCATTTAGGAATATATATTGGATGGTTATATGTGCAAATTAACAAATATATTGGGGGCGCTGAGAAACTAATGAATAACTAACAATAAAATATATTAGTAAACATATTAATGAATTACACTATTTCCGCTCCATTTCTCTTTCTTGTGGTTTATACATCTTCATCCGAGCCTCCGGGAGGCAGGGATTTTCCATGCCTATATCTGACATCAATATCCATGTTAGCAAGTGGAACTTGCTAAAAGCGTATATGACTCCTTTTTAATTAAAAGAGTCAACAACATCTGGTAAGCCGCTTTATTTACCACGAGCACTATCGGGTGTTTCACACTAAATTGGTGAAGGTTATCACTTCAAGCAATATCTTTGATGGAATAAGCTTTTTGCACAAGGATTCATATATCGTTTTACTTATGGACTCTTATTTATTTCAACATTTGCACAATTTTGGGACATTCAGTTGTCATTATTGATATTGCACAGTGTATTATATACTATATTGCTGATATTTGTTTCAATCAATTTGGGACATCCAATTATCAATATTGGCATCACAATTTTTAAAGTTTTTTTGCACTCAGTGTCACATTAATTCATTGATTTGATTTTTATTTGATGGGTCATTATTGCTAATCCATTAAGGAGATTGCACATGTTATTGTGTTTATTGGTTGGATAGCCATAGAATGATCATTGTGACCCATTTTTTTCACTTTTGCTGGTGTGTATATTTAAACCATTATCAATCCATTAATATGTTTACTAATATATTTTATTGTTAGTTATTCATTAGTTTCTCAGCGCCCCCAATATATTTGTTAATTTGCACATATAACCATCCACTACATTATTTCAAAAGAACTACCATTTTTTTTGGAATCTTGGGGATAGCAGCTTACTTCCAATATATTATTTATAGTATATTTTCTATATATATATTATTTATATATATATCTTTTTAAGGCGCGAGATCACCAACACACATAGGAATATATATTCCCAGGTATTTAATTGCTTCTTGCTGCCATCTAAATGGAAAGTCTTTTTGTAGAAGTGTCCATATTTTTTCTGTTAGTGATACGTTTAACATCTCAGATTTATCATAGTTAACTTTAAAATTACTTAATTCTCCAAATCGTTTAAATTCTTTTATTAGATTGTTATAATAGGGTTGGTTACATATATTAGGTCATCTGCATATACCGCTGTTTTGTATTCTTTACCTTTAATATTTATTCCTTGAATATCCTTATTAGGGATGAGCTTTGAGTTCGAGTCGAACTGATGTTCGACTCGAACATTGCCTGTTCGCCGAACAGCGAACAATTTGGGGTGTTCGCGGCAAATTTGAACTCCACGTCATCTTTTTTAATTTGGGGTGGAGTTCCCCTTAAAATCCATACCAGATCTGAAGGGCCTGGTATGGATATTTGGGGGAACCCCACGCATTTTTAAAAAAAAATTGCGGCAGGGTTTCCCTTAATATCCATACCAGACCTGAAGGGCCTGGTAATTGAATTTGGGGGGACCCCCACGCTTTTTTTTTATTTTTTATCAATGACTTTTCTATGTATTGCCGGGAGCCGACAATTCATTATAGCCACGAGTGAGTTTTAAATGACTTTTTTTCCTTCAGAAATGACACTTTGTGCAGGGACAGTTCTAAGCAAGGGAAACAAGTGCGACTTTACAGGCATACTATACACACACCCTAGGTACGAAATTTAGGGTTGAATATATGTTTATTAGCAATATATACACATATAAATCCAATAAATTCGTATTTATAACAAAGTTTACACAGCATAAACAGTAAAGCATATGATTGGGGGGAAAACTTTGGGGAGGTAGGAAAGGGTAGGGGGTAGTAGAATCTTAGCTAAAAACAGAGTATAGGTCGCTCCCATGAGGGTGCTTATACAGTTGCTGTGCTAATTCACCCGGTTATCTATGGGCAAGGTTTGTCGAGCAGCGAACTGGACTGTCCCTGCGCAGTGTCATCTCTCAGCAGACACCGCCCAAGGTTCGTTTACTGTAATATTTCAAACCTTTCTGGTAAGTATTGACTATGTTGGTGAAAGATATTAGTCAAAAAATGGCGACCCAAAATGGCCACCCAAGGGGAGGAGGGGGGGGGGGAGGGTAGCTCAGTATACGACCGTTTTGGACAGACCGGTCTTGCACTCTTAGCCAATGTCTAGCGTACACTGCAATACTATACATTGTTTAGGAATCCAACCGAAGTGGAGTGGTGTCGCCATATTGACCACAAAGTGTTAAATTGATCATATCTATCATCCATTTTTCCTTGCATTTCTTCCATTAGCATGGTATCATTAAGGATATTTGCCCACCCCGATAGGGGGGGGCGGAGTCCTTCTTCCAATATAGAGATATATTATGTCTCGCTGCTGAGAGAATAAACCTTAAGAGGCATTGTTTTTGCGATTTGATGGACCCTGGGATAATAGATAGGAGAGCAATCGCGGGGGAGGGGGTTAGAGTGGTTTGGTACATATCATTGTAAGTCTTAAATACGTTGTCCCAGAAGGGGCGTACCTTGATGCAGTCCCACCACACGTGTATGTACGATCCCTGTCCTCCGAGACATCTCCAGCAGGTGTCCGTGGTAGCGGGGAACATTCTGTGTACCGAGGACGGGACTCTGTACCACCTGGAAAGTAACTTAAAGTTCTTCTCCTGTGTGAATCCTGATCTGGATGTTTGGTGCGTATGAATAAAAGACGTGTTCCACTGGGCAGGGGATATTTCTACTCCTAGGTCACGGGCCCATTTGTGGGTGTATGCAGGGAGGGTTTCACATTGATAAGATTGTATGTCTTTATATATGAGGGACAAAGTATGTCTGGGGGTCGGAGAGAGATTACACATTGATTCAAAATTAGTGAGTTGTCTATGAACCTGGCCTGAGAGGTGTAGAGATCTGCTGAGGTGGTTCAGTGAGAGTTTAGACAACCAGTCCACTTTAGTGTTAGTCGGGGGATCCGACGTGGGTCGGAAGTGACCTGTGGAGGGGTGGACGAATTGATTGGCTGTGGGCCATTGCTCTCGGTGGTATGTTCCTAAGTTCTCCCTGGACAGGGAGGTGAGAAGGGCTGCACTATCAAATAAGGGGGAGAGAGGGCCTGGGTCTGTGGTAAGTGCAAGTTTACTGGCTTTATCATACCATAGGGTCAGAGCTGCGTATGTCAGTGGGGATAACCCTGGAAGCGAGCGATATTTAGCATTATATCCCCACAGTAGGGCTCTCAGGTCGATTTGCGCCATGTCTTGTTCTATAATAATCGATGGTTTGAGCAGGGGTCTTGGAAACCATTCAAGGAGTCTAGAGAAGAGTGTGGAGTTGTGATATGTTTGGAATTCAGGGAGCCCTATGCCTCCCCTGTGTTTGGGGGCGCACAGTACTTTATGTTTAAGCCTGGGCGGGTGGTGTTGCCATATGAATTTGCTCACTAAGGTACGGAGGGAGAGAAAGAACGCTTTAGGAAGGAGAATCGGCAGCGTCTGAAATAAATAGAGTGTTTTAGGTAGGATGTCCATTTTTATTACGTTCATTCTCCCCCACCATGTCAGTTTGAGGTTATGCCAGGATTCTAAAGAGCGTCTAATCGTAGTTAGGAGAGGACTGTAGTTCAGGGAGTAAATGTCTTGTGCGTCTGTAGGGATCTCGGTGCCTAGGTATTTAACTGATTTTGCTTGCCATCTAAAGGGAAATCGCAGCTTGAGAGATTGAAGCTCCGGGGAGGATAGAGATATATTCAGGGCTTCCGTTTTAGTGATGTTTAATTTAAAGTTACTATATGTCCCAAATCTGTCTAGTTCAGTCAAGATGGCCGGGATGCGGTTTCGGGGTTGTGTGACATACAATAGTAAATCGTCGGCATAGAGCGACAATTTACGTGTGGCGGAGGGGGTAGGGATCCCATGTATGTTCTTGTTTTTGCGGATGTCGCGTGCCATTAGTGATGCTAAACGTTTCCGATGATTCCCCGTTAGCTGATACTTTAGCTGACGGACGCGAATATAGGGACATGATTTTGGAAATCATCTGTGGTCCTATGCCTATTTGTTGTAATGACGCGTGTAAAAAAGGCCAGCTGACTCTATCGAACGCTTTTTCAGCGTCACAAGCCAGTAAGCAGGTCGGAATGTTGTGCGATTTCGCATATGCAATAAGATGAAGTGTTTTTGTTGTGTTGTCCCTGGCTTCGCGTCCCGGTATAAATCCAACCTGATCACTGTGAATCAAGTCAGGTAGCAGGGGGGCTATACGAGTGGCTAAAATTTTAGAGTAAAGTTTCAGGTCAATGTTCAATAAGGAGATGGGACGGTAGTTACTGCATAGTGAGGGGTCTTTCCCCGGTTTGGGGATCACAACTATTTGGGCTTGTAGAAGTTGGGAAGAGAGGGGATGTGTATCGTCTACCTCATTGAAAGCTTTCATCATGATTGGGGCCAGCTGTTGAGCAAATTTTTTATAAAATTGGGGTGTGTATCCGTCTGGACCTGGACTCTTGCCATTTTTAAGGCCTTTGATTGCAGTTGTGAATTCAGATCCAGTCATAGGTAATTCTAGGGCTTCCGTGTCTGATTGTGATATCGTGGGTAAAGCTGTATTTTGCACATATCGTTGTAAGGCCAGTGTGGTTGAGGAGGGAGAGTGATGAGAAGATGGGAGATTGTAGAGTGTGGAATAGTATTCTCTGAACTCCGAGATGATTTCGGAGTTTTTCGATTTTTTCTGTTGTGATGGGGACATAATATGGTTGATGTTCTGTCTTTTTTGTCTCGGGTGTAAGATCCGTGCAAGGTGTTTCCCGCATTTGTTCACCTGAGCATAATGGACATGACGGCCTTTGTTACAGGCGATTAGTGCCCTGTCTGAGAAGATCTGTAAAAGGTCTCTACGGGCATTGGACAGTTCGGTCAGGGTCTTCGTGTCTAACGTGCGTTTGTGTTGAGCTTCGAGAACGGCTATTTGAGAGAAGAGGCGTTTTATATCAGCGGTACGTGCTTTTTTCAGTCTGGATCCATGTTTTATGAAGATCCCGCGTAGAACGCATTTAAGGGTTTCCCATTTATTTAGGTTAGAGGTCTCATCGTGAACATGGGTTTGTGTGAAGTCTGCAATTGTGTTAGACACATCCGCACAGCATACTGTGTCGTTAAGTAAGTTGTCATTGAGTCTCCAGGAGGAGCGACGGTTGGTGTATGGTAGTTTCCCTAGCGTCATATGTATCGGTGCATGGTCCGACCATAGTTTCAGGCCAATCTCGCAATTCGGGTCATAGTCTAAGAGAGTTTGTGAAAGAAGGAAATAGTCAATTCTACTGTATGATTTATGGGCTGGGGAGTAGTACGTGTAATCTCTCTCCGTAGGGTGTGTAAAACGCCAGACATCCACCAAGGACATGTCCTTTAGGGTGATACGCATGGCGTTTAGTGAGGATGGCGGCATGTGTGACTTACCAGTGGACGAGTCCATCCTCGGTACAAGTGGAGCGTTCAGGTCACCTGCCAGAATCAGGTTAGTTGTCCCAAAATTTTGTAGGCGGGTGGTCACGGAGGACAGGAATCGTTGTTGGTTCTGATTAGGGAGATAGACATTAGCAAGAGTTAGTACTGTTTGCGAATATTGCAATTTCAAGAATAAATATCTACCGTTCGGGTCAATGCAAGTGTCTAGTATTTCAGGGGTGAAGGAACTGTGAAACGCTATGGATACCCCTTTTGTTTTAGCTAGGGGGTTGGTGCTGTGGAACCATGTGGTAAAGTGTTTATCTGGAAGTGTTGGTATCTTGTCGGTTTTAAAGTGGGTTTCTTGAAGCAGTAGAATGTGAGACTTGGCTTTATGGAAATGGCGGAGAATCTGTCTGCGTTTTTCAGGGGTATTGAATTTTCTACAATTGAGAGAGGATATCTTGATGCCTAAGGGAGCTGTCATGGTATCAATGTTACAAGTGTGATATTGTGTGTTCTTTTTGCTCCAGGGCACCTGCTGCTAGACTGTATGACTTTTGCTGAGCTACGCCACCTAGATATGGGGAGGGAAGCGAGGTGGGGTGTCGAATGGGAGTAAGGAGGAGGAGGGGGGAAGGGGGAAAAAGATAAGAAAAATATTAGGGGGAAAGACGAAGAGGGAGGGGGGGAGGATAGATGGATGGAGAAAAAAGAAAGAGGGGAAGAAAAAGAAAAAAAAAAGAAAAGGTATAGGTTCTGACACAGGAAGGTAGGGTTTTGTGCTTGGTGTCGGGTACAGAAAAAAAAAAAAACTATGACGTTACTGGTGTTGTGTGTCCCGTGTCAGTGTATCAATTCACCTAGTGAATTGGTAAGTGCTGCAAAATTATAGGGAAGCTACTCCCTCTAGTGTCCAAAGTGTATAAGAAACGTCGGACACTACCTAGTAAACCTAGAGAAAAAAAAAAAGATTCACCACAGAGGCAATTAAGACTCTGTAAACCCTAACGTGGGGAACGTGTTTGGTCTTTGAACAGGAGCTCCGCTCCAACCTAAAAAATAGAAGTTGTCTAAATGAGTAAAATCAAGGTACACAGCAACAAAACGTAGAGCATTTAAACCTTAATATGACAACCGCATGTTTTCTTGATAACAGGGGGGTCTTTGGCAGTTTCTCTAGATATCTCTGATAATCATATCATCCCCACGTGATAGGTTAGACATGGTCATCAGGTATAAAGTCAGGGGAATCGTAGATCAGGTAAGGCATTTCAACAACAGTGGGAAACAACCAATATAAAAATGATCGGTCAGGAATCAAATAGAGAGATAAAATAATAAAAAAAAAAGAAAAACACACTGTTAGAGAAAGAGTCAGTAAGATTTCTGGATGCGGACCAGCTATTTCTATGTAGTTCCAGTGAACTTAGGTAGGGCCACCACCGGCCGGTGCGGGTAAAAGGTGATTATCCTGGAGGAGAAGAAGTGGCGTTGGATCTGGATCCTTTTTTCTTAAGATGTCTTCCCCATCCTGGTCTCCTGGGAAGGCCTGGAGTTGCTGGGTGCAGTGGCCAATCTGGGATTTTGATTTGGGGCAATTCAAATGTGCCTAAAAAATTGGGTAAATCTCAGAGGGTGCGGAAGGTCGCTGACTTGCCATTTTGGGAAGCGAACAGGTGGAAGGGAAATCCCCACCTGTATTTGATTTGCTGTGCATGCAGAGCGTCCGTAACTGGCTTCAGGGCTTTCCTCATGGTTAGCGTTTGCTTTGATAAATCAGTCAGAAGCATGACTGGGAAGGTATCAAACAAAATGGATTCCTGATTGCGTGCAGCTTGCATTATGTCGTTTCTGACGTTGAAAAAGTGTATGCGACATATTATGTCTCTGGGGTATGCAGGGTTGGGGTTGCGGGGCCCAAGGGATCTGTGGATCCTATCAATTTCCAGGGGATCATCAATGGGTTTATTCAGTATGTTGTTGAACATAGTAATGGCCGCTGCAGATAAATCTTTGTTTTCTACTGACTCAGGTACTCCGCGAATGCGGATATTGTTGCGGCGACTTCTGTTCTCTTGGTCGTCTAAGCCATAAAACAATTGCTGTATCTGAATTGTGTGTTGCTGCAATATGTCATCATGTTCTGTGATCCTGGACACATTCTCCTCCACAGCTATTTCAACATCCTCAAAACGCTGGCCAATATCATGGCGTAGATCAGTGATCTCTCTTTTGTAAGACCTCTCCAGCCTGCTGATGTAGGCCTCAATGTCCCCTTTAGTTGGAAGGGCTTTAATGTAACTTTCCATATCCCACTTCTGGCTATGTGTGTCTGGCGATGAGCCTCTCGAGTGGAGTGGTGCCATGTGAGCTGTTTGGTCTGAGCCCGGGGATCGTGGTGAGGAGGGGGACAGTGAAGGCTGTGAGGCCTGTACCTTAGAGGCAGCGTGGGCTGCCTGTGCTACCACCGCGCGGGTCGCCGCCATCTTGGAAGCCGGCGGGGCCTTGCTGCTCGATCCCTTCAGCGGGAAATAGTCGCCGATCTCGGCCGGTTTTTGCGGTCCCGCTGTGCGGGGAGTGTTACATCCACCCCTCCTGCTCATGTGGAGGGTGTCTGGCGCTGTTTGCGGTCGTGCTGTGTGCCTTTTGTGGACGCTGGAGCGGGAGCTGAGCTCTCACACGTCCTTCCTCTCCATGCGCCAAGCCACGCCCCTAGGTACGAAATTTAAAGGAATATTTCACTTTTATTGTTTCACTTTAAGCATTATTAAAATCACTGCTCCCGAAAAAACTTCAGTTTTTAAAACTTTTTTTTGCATTGATACATGTCCCCTGGGGCAGGACTCGGGTCCCCAAACACTTTTTTAGGACAATAACTTGCATATTAGCCTTTATAATTAGCACTTTTGATTTCGAACGTTCGAGTCCATTGTATTTAATAGGGTTCTAAAGTTCACGCGAACATTCTGGCTGTTCGCAGGTTCTGGTGCGAACCGAAGAGGGGGGTGTTCGGCTCATCCCTAATCCTTATTTTTTCTTATTGCTGTAATGAGATGTTCCATTACTATTGTACAGTATATAGTAGAGGAGATAAAGGACATCCCTGTCGACTGCCGTTTGATATTTCTATATACTCCGATAGCATTCCGTTTGTTCTTACTTTGGCCCTTGAGTTAGAATACAGTGCGATAATCCTTCCAAGCATTTTAGGGCCCATTCCTATCTGAATTAGTGTTTCTTCTAAGAACTGCCATCCCACCCTGTCAAACGCTTTCTCAGCGTCAATAGATAACAGACATGCTGGGATGGCAGCTCTCTGAGCATATTCCACCTGTGTACAGGTTTTTATGATGTTATCCCTAGTTTCTCGTCCATTCGTAAAGACAGTTTGATCTAAATTTATATGTCTAGGTAAAATAGGTGTTAATCTATTGGAGATAATTTTTGAGTACAGTCTTATATCTATCTTTGTCAGGGAAATTGGTCTGTAGTTATTACATAGTGTATGATCTTTCTCCGGTTTTGGGATTAATGTAATATGGGCTTCCATACTTTGTGGTGCGAAAATTCGTGTTTTGGATATGGAATTATATGTTTTTTTTAAGATAGGTGTAATTATATCTTGAAATGTCTTATAAAATCTGGGGGTATATAACCGTCCGGTCCTGGGCTTTTGCCCAGGACTAGGGATAGGCTATCTGTTCGAGTCGAACATAAGTTTGACTCGAACATTGCCTGTTTGCCGAACAGCGAACAATTTGGGGTGTTCGCGGCAAATTCGAAAAGCCGCGGAACACCCTTTAAAAGTCTATGGGAGAAATCAAAAGTGCTAATTTTAAAGGTTAATATGCAAGTTATTTTCATAAAAAGTGTTTGGGGACCTGGGTCCTGCCCCATGGGAGATGTATCAATGCAAAAAAAAGTTTTAAAAACTGCAATTTTTTCAGGAGCAGTGATTTTAATAATGCTTAAAGTGAAACAGTAAAAGTGAAATATTCCTTTAAATTTTGTACCTGGGGGGTGCCTATAGTGTGCCTGTAAAGTAGCGCATGTTTCCCATGCTTAGAATAGTCCCTGCACAAAATGACATTTCTAAAGGAAAAAAAGTAATTTAAAACTGATCGCGGCTATAATGAATTGTCGGGTCCCGGCAATACAGATAAAAGTCATAAAAAAAAACAGCATGGGTTTCCCCCTTAGTCCATTACCAGGCCCT
Organism: Rana muscosa; assembly: GCA_029206835.1. NCBI lineage: Eukaryota > Metazoa > Chordata > Amphibia > Anura > Ranidae > Rana > Rana muscosa. Next base: position 937,305,509 of record CM055118.1, on the reverse strand, counting down.
TTGGGTCTGGTATGAATATTAAGGAGAACCCCAAACCAAAAAAATAAAAGGGCGGGGTCCCCCCAAATTCCATATCAGGCCCTTCAGGTCTGGTATGGATATTAAGGGGAACCCTGCGCCATTTTTTTTTAAATGGCATGGGGTTCCCCCCAAAAATCCATACCTGACCCTTCAGGTCTGGTATGGATTTTAAGGGGAACCCCGCACCATAATAAAAAAAATGGCGTGGGGTTCCCCCCAAAAATCCATACCAGACCCTTAGCCGAGCATGAAACCTGGCAGGCCGCAGGAAAAGAGGGGGGGACGAGATAGTGCCCCCCCTGAACCGTGCGAGGCCACATGCCCTCAACTTGGGGAGGATGTCCCCATGTTAATGGGGACAAGGGCTTCATCCCCACAACCCTTGCACGCTTTTTTTTTAAGTTTTGGTTCGCGTTTCCCCTTAATAGTCATACCAGACCCAAGGGGCCTGGTAATGTACTAAGGGGGGAACCCATGCTGTTTTTTTTCAATGACTTATCTGTATTGCCGGGTAGGGATGGACGAACATCTCCCGGGACGGTTCGCGAACGCGATCGCGGTTAATGTTCGCGAACCGCGGGTTCGCGGCGGGCCCCATTCATTTCAATGGGAGGCGAACATTAAAAACCTCCAGGTCATATATGCAGCCACAAAAAAATTACTAGCTGTGCACACATAGTCCCACAACATGGACAATGACATAACAGAAGTATTAAGCAAATTTGTGATCGACAACGACAAGCATTCTTTTCCTATCTGAAATTTTTTGTCAATTCAGGAGCGCATGAAGGCCATGGAAGAGACGCAAGGGCAGGCTATGAAGGGGGTGTAGGAGATGATCCTGCTATTGGAAAAGTTGCCATAAATGTTTGTTTTTTTATAAGTTATATAAATCGTTTATACAGTTATAATGTTTATTTCGTTTTTTGTAATATTGCTCGGTTTTATTGTAATAGCTCGGCCTAAATCAGCCAGAACTGACAGCAGCCGGTAAATACATGTCAAATACATATAGGGTCCATTCTCACGTCTGTAAAATGAGTCCGCATCCGTTCCACAATTTAGCAGAATTGATTTTCAATTCCAGTCTGAAAAATTAGGCATTCACAGCCTGGATAAAGAAGTAAGTGTCGGCCAGTACAGGCCCCAAAAATTAGCCAACAGGCATTCATCTGACAGCAAAGAACTTTGTATTCTGTGGCTGGAGGTACATTAGGCATTCACAGGATAAATACGTTTCGGCACTACAGGCCCCAAAAATTAGGCATTCAACGGACATAAAATGCCTTTTATGCCGCTGTATTTACCCAAGAAGACAGGGACCATGAATAATTGTTATAGGTGGTGGTGGATATTTGTGGCCTGTCATGAGGAATTTGAATGAAACATGGTCTACTGGTCACATGTGTTGAATTCCTCAGAGATCCATGCCTCATTCATTTTTATAAATGTGAGGTAGTCAACACTGTCGTGAGCTAGGCGAGTGCGCTTATCGGTCACGATCCCCCCTGCTGCGCTGAACGTCCTTTCGGACTGGACACTGGACGAGGGGCAAGCCAACAGTTCCATTGCAAATTGTGCAAGCTCTGGCCAGAGGTCAAGCCTGCCCACCCAGTAGTCCAGGGGTTCATCACTTCTCAGAGCGTCCACATCGGCCGTTAATCCGATGTAGTCGAACACCTGTCGGTCTAGGCGTTCCCTGATGCTGGATCCGGACGAGACCTGGCGATGGGTCGGCTGAAAGAATGATCTCATATCAGAAGTGACCAAGACATCTTCAAACCGCCCTCTTCTTGCAGGCGCTGTTGGATTGGTATCCACAACTGTTCCTCTGGGAGTGGAAATTCCTCTGCCAGCGCACGCAAAAGCAGAATGCAGCATTTCTCGAAGCAAGGCCTGGAAGTGCTCCATTCTGACAGCCCTCTGTGATGGTGGTAACATTTCTGCCATTTTTTGTTTGTACCGGGGGTCCAAGTACGTTGCCACCCAGTAATGGTCCTTGCCCTTTATGCTTTTTATACGGGGGTCCCTCTTAAAACACTGGAGCATGAAGGCCCCCATTTGCACTAAACTGGAAGCAGTGTGGTGGCCTGGCTCCTGCTCGTCATCATCCAGGATAATGTCGTCCTCGATCTCCTCCCCCCCATCCACGAACAACAACAGCAGGGATCCCAGAAAGGTTTAAAGCATGCTCTTCTTGCTCCTCCTCATCCGCCCCGACACCATCCTCCTCTGACTCCTCTTCAGACTCCTGTTGTTGACTTGTCTCAGATAGAGTAGCCCCCCTGGGAATTCATCCAGCATTGCGACTTCCTCATCTTCCTGCTCCTCGACGGCTTGATCAATGACACGACGCAATGCACGCTCCATAAAGAAGGCATAAGGTACGATGTCACTGATGGCGCCATGGCTGCGACTGACCAGTTTGGTGATCTCATCAAATGGCCGCAAAAGTCTGCATGCGTCGCGCATGAGCAGCCACTGACGCGGTGAAAAAAAACCAAGATCCCCAGAACCTGTTCTGGCGCAGAGTTCGTACAGGTAGTGGTTAACTGCACGTTTCTGCTGGAGCAGCCTATCAAGCATATACAAGGTTGAGTTCCATCGCGTCGGGCAGTCACAAATAAGACGTCTGACCGGCAGATTGTGTCAACGCTGAATGTCAGCATGGCGAGCCATGGCCGTGTAAGTTCTTCTGAAATGGGCCGAGATTTTCCTTGCCTGCCGCAAGACGTCCTGGACCCCAGGGTATTTGACAACAAATGAAAAAGAGAAAAGACAAGGGCGCACCAGCCTGGTGTGATATCGATAGTGCGCCCCGTCACGGTCTCCTTGATCGGTCGAAGTGTGGTTTGGGTTCACATGCTGCAGCTTCCAAGGCACTGTTTGTACAATGCGAACTTTTGTACTAGTTTTGTGAGTGCCTTTCTATTGCTTTCATTTTAAATAAATTATCCTAAACGATATCACACCAGGCTGGTGCGCCCTTGTCTTTTCTCTTTTTCATTTGCTACTAGGACGCCCCTATCCACGAGGGGCAGCAAGGCCAGTGCTTTCGTTGTAGATCACTGAATGGTTGATGGTCATCTCGTGCGCAGGATTGTTTGTTGTTTTCTGCTACTTTAAAATATTTGACAACGAATCGCTGCACGACCAAGTTCAAGACGTGTGCCATGCATGGCACGTGTGTAATTTTGCCCTGTTTCAACGCGCTCAGCAGTTTGGCACCGTTGTCACACACCACTTTACCAACTGTCAAATTGAGCGGTGTTAGCCACTGATCTGCCTGTGAACGCAAAGCTAAAAGGAGTGCAGGGCCAGTGTGGCTCTTGGCTTCCAGGCACAACAGACGCAGCACAGCATGGCAACGTCTCACCTGGCATGTCGAATAGGTTCTGGGGATCTTGGGCGGCGCAGCGGAAGAAACGGTAGCAGCGGAAGAGGAGGAGTCAGCCGAGGAGGAGAGGGAGGATGGAGGAGGAGGAGTAGAAGAGGCAGGCCTGCATGCAATCCGTGGCGGTAAAACCAAATCTACACGGGTGCCACGGGTTACATGCTTGACGGTTGTCAGAAGGTTCACCCAGTGGGCAGTAAAAGTAATATACCTTCCCTGCCCGTGTTTGCTAGACCACGTGTCTGTGGTCAGATGTATCTTGGCACCGACACTGTGTGCCAGAGATACATTCACTTGCCGCTGAACATGGCCATATAGCTCTGGGATGCCCTTCTGGGAGAAATATTTCCTTCCTGGGACCTTCCATTGTGATGTTCCAATGGGCACAAATTTTCGAAAGGCCTCCGAGTCCACCAGTTTATATGGCAGTAGTTGGCGGGCTAGGAGTTCTGACAAGCCAGCGGTCAACCGTTGGGCAAGAGGGTTATCCGGCATCATCATTCTTTTACGCTTGAACATTTGGCTCACGGAAGCCTGCCTTTTTCCAGATAAACTTGGGGACGGGATGATGGAAGGTGGAGTGGAGGACAACTGTGAAGAGAGAGGAGAAGTAGTAGAAGAGGCTGGACGGTGAGAGCCTGGAGTTTGGCTTTGTGGGTTCTGACGGCGTTGCTCCCACTGGACTCGGTGATGGGAGTTCATGTGCCTTCTTAAGGCTGTCGTCCCTAGGTAAGTGTTGGGCTTACCGCGACTTATGCGTTGACTGCAAAGGCTGCAGATGGCAACACTATTGTCAGCAGCGGACACGTTAAAAAAAGCCCACACTGCGGAGCCATGTGCCGGCGTCCTGGGAGCGCCAGATGTGACCGTACATGGTTGATGGCTTACTCTGAGTCCTGATACATTAGCAGTCTGGTTTGTCCCTCCTGTGCAATGTAAGTTCCGCCTTCCTCTCCTCCCTATCTGCTGGTCCATCTCTCCCTCTGAACTCCCCTCCTGGTCCTCTCTTGTGGGCACCCACGTGACGTCCATAGACACATCATCATCTACGTCACCTTCCCCACCACTAACATTAGAGATCTCGGAGTAGGCAGCAACAGCGGGGACCAACATCCTTGGGTTGATCTGGGTACTGTCGTCAGACTGCTGAGTGGCGGTTGTTGCTACCTCCTCTTCCTGATCCAATGTCAAGAATGCCTGGGCATCGGAGAAGTCTTGTGATGGATCGGAAAAATAATTCCTGTGACTCAAGCGGAGGGTATATGGTGGCGGTGGTGTTGGTGGTAGTGTCTTTGGGGGTGCACACAGCAGAGAGTGAAGAGGGTGCAGATAGAGAGGATGAGGAGGGTGCAGAAGAGTAAGGCTGAGTGAGCCACTCAACCAAGTCTGGTGCGTCCTTTGAAGTAATCGAACGCACCTTCTGCAACTTCCCACTTTGGCTCCGGCCTGGTGCTCCTGCCCTACCCCTACCACCCCTGTGGAAGGGCCTGCCTCTTCCTCTGCCTGTCATCTTTTTAAATAACCCTGTGACAAAAGGCTGTAGAGAAGGGCAGTATATGTGGAAGAAGGTATATAACACCCCGCTTCAAACTGTCGTTTTCGGGGGCCACTGGTCTATCACAGCAGTTATAATACTTTTTTCTAATTGCGTTTGTCACTCTTTGTAGTATCGCTGCAGAACCTCTCAGCAGTCACAATGCTGCACAGTAGAAATGCACTATACTATTCTTCCTATATGTGAAAGTATTTTATGCGTGTAGTACACCCCTATTTACTGCACACAAAATAGTACACCTATACCAGTCCTTAAAAGAACTTTTGTGGAGCTTTATTGGTTAGCGATTTTAGTCGCTAGTCTGTGCCTGCGACACACAGCAGCAACTTCTCCCTAAACCCGAGAAAAGAGCTGCAGCAGAACCGCTCAGAAGCTGCACAGTAGAAATGCTGCACAGTTGAAATGCACTATATATTATATAGTATAGTATATAGTATATATTATATAGTATGTTTGAAAGTTTTTTATGCGTGTATTAGACCCCTATATACTGCACACCAAATAGTACACCTATACCAGTCCTTAAATGAACTTTTGTGGAGCTTTATTGGTTAGCGATTTTAGTCGCTAGTCTGTGCCTGCGACACGCAGCAGCAACTTCTCCCTAAACCCGAGAAAAGAGCTGCAGCAGAACCGCTCAGAAGCTGCACAGTAGAAATGCTGCACAGTTGAAATGCACTATATATTATATAGTATAGTATATATCATATAGTATGTTTGAAAGTTTTTTATGCGTGTATTAGATCCCTATATACTGCACACCAAATAGTACACCTATACCAGTCCTTAAATGAACTTTTGTGGAGCTTTATTGGTTAGCGATTTTAGTCGCTAGTCTGTGCCTGCGACACACAGCGGCAACTTCTACCTAAACCGAGAAAAGAGCTGCAGCAGAACCGCTCAGAAGCTGCACAGTAGAAATGCTGCACAGTTGAAATGCACGATATATTATATAGTATAGTATATAGTATATATTATATAGTATGTTTGAAAGTTTTTTATGCGTGTATTAGACCCCTATATACTGCACACCAAATAGTACACCTATACCTGTCCTTAAAATGAACTTTTGTGGAGCTTTATTGGTTAGCGATTTTAGTCGCTAGTCTGTGCCTGCGACACACAGCGGCAACTTCTACCTAAACCAAGAAAAGAGCTGCAGAACCGCTCAGAAGCTGCACAGTAGAAATGCACTATACTATTCTTCCTAGAGTATTTTATGCGTGTAGTACACCCCTATTTACTGCACACCAAATAGTACACCTATACCAGTTCTTAAAAGAACTTTTGTGGAGCTTTATTGGTTAGCGATTTTAGTCGCTAGTCTGTGCCTGCGACACACAGCAGCAACTTCTCCCTAAACCCGAGAAAAGAGCTGCAGCAGAACCGCTCAGAAGCTGCACAGTAGAAATGCTGCACAGTTGAAATGCACTATATATTATATAGTATAGTATATAGTATATATTATATAGTATGTTTGAAAGTTTTTTATGCGTGTATTAGACCCCTATATACTGCACACCAAATGGTACACCTATACCAGTCCTTAAATGAACTTTTGTGGAGCTTTATTGGTTAGCGATTTTAGTCGCTAGTCTGTGCCTTCGACACACAGCAGTAACTTCTACCCAAACCGAGAAAAGAGCTGCAGCAGAACCGCTCAGAAGCTGCACAGTAGAAATGCTGCACAGTTGAAATGCACTATATATTATATAGTATAGTATATAGTATATATTATATAGTATGTTTGAAAGTTTTTTATGCATGTATTAGACCCCTATATACTGCACACCAAATAGTACACCTATACCAGTCCTTAAAATAACTTTTGTGGAGCTTTATTGGTTAGCGATTTTAGTCGCTAGTCTGTGCCTGCGACACACAGCGGCAACTTCTCCCTAAACCCGAGAAAAGAGCTGCAGCAGAACCGCTCAGAAGCTGCACAGTAGAAATGCTGCACAGTTGAAATGCACTATATATTATATAGTATAGTATATATTATATAGTATGTTTGAAAGTTTTTTATGCGTGTATTAGACCCCTATATACTGCACACCAAATAGTACACCTATACCAGTCCGTAAATGAACTTTTGTGGAGCTTTATTGGTTAGCGATTTTAGTCGCTAGTCTGTGCCTGCGACACACAGCAGCAAATTCTCCCTAAACCCGAGAAAAGAGCTGCAGCAGAACCGCTCAGAAGCTGCACAGTAGAAATGCTGCACAGTTGAAATGCACTATATAGTATATAGTATATTATATAGTATATATTATATAGTATGTTTGGAAGTTTTTCATGCGTGTATTAGACCCCTATATACTGCACACCAAATGGTACACCTATACCAGTCCTTAAATGAACTTTTGTGGAGCTTTATTGGTTAGCGATTTTAGTCGCTAGTCTATGCCTGCGACACACAGCAGCAACTTCTACCTAAACCGAGAAAAGAGCTGCAGCAGAACCGCTCAGAAGCTGCACAGTAGAAATGCTGCACAGTTAAAATGCCCTATATATTATATAGTATATAGTATATATTATATAGTATGTTTGAAAGTTTTTTATGCGTGTATTAGACCCCTATATACTGCACACCAAATAGTACACCTATACCAGTCCTTAAATGAACTTTTGTGGAGCTTTATTGGTCAGCGATTTTAGTCGCTAGTCTGTGCCTGCGACACACAGCAGCAACTTCTCCCTAAACCCGAGAAAAGAGCTGCAGCAGAACCGCTCAGAAGCTGCACAGTAGAAATGCTGCACAGTTGAAATGCACTATATATTATATAGTATAGTATATAGTATATATTATATAGTATGTTTGAAAGTTTTTTATGCGTGTATTAGACCCCTATATACTGCACACCAAATAGTACACCTATACCAGTCCTTAAATGAACTTTTGTGGAGCTTTATTGGTTAGCGATTTTAGTCGCTAGTCTGTGCCTGCGACACACAGCAGTAACTTCTACCAAAACCGAGAAAAGAGCTGCAGCAGAACCGCTCAGAAGCTGCACAGTAGAAATGCTGCACAGTTGAAATGCACTATATATTATATAGTATAGTATATAGTATATATTATATAGTATGTTTGAAAGTTTTTTATGCATGTATTAGACCCCTATATACTGCACACCAAATAGTACACCTATACCAGTCCTAAAATAACTTTTGTGGAGCTTTATTGGTTAGCGATTTTAGTCGCTAGTCTGTGCCTGCGACACACAGCGGCAACTTCTCCCTAAACCCGAGAAAAGAGCTGCAGCAGAACCGCTCAGAAGCTGCACAGTAGAAATGCTGCACAGTTGAAATGCACTATATATTATATAGTATAGTATATATTATATAGTATGTTTGAAAGTTTTTTATGCGTGTATTAGACCCCTATATACTGCACACCAAATAGTACACCTATACCAGTCCGTAAATGAACTTTTGTGGAGCTTTATTGGTTAGCGATTTTAGTCGCTAGTCTGTGCCTGCGACACACAGCAGCAAATTCTCCCTAAACCCGAGAAAAGAGCTGCAGCAGAACCGCTCAGAAGCTGCACAGTAGAAATGCTGCACAGTTGAAATGCACTATATAGTATATAGTATATTTTATAGTATATATTATATAGTATGTTTGGAAGTTTTTCATGCGTGTATTAGACCCCTATATACTGCACACCAAATAGTACACCTATACCTGTCCTTAAAATTAACTTTTGTGGAGCTTTATTGGTTAGCGATTTTAGTCGCTAGTCTGTGCCTGTGACACACAGCAGCAACTTCTCCCTAAACCCGAGAAAAGAGCTGCAGCAGAACCGCTCAGAAGCTGCACAGTAGAAATGCTGCACAGTTGAAATGCACTATATATTATATAGTATAGTATATATTATATAGTATGTTTGAAAGTTTTTTATGCGTGTATTAGACCCCTATATCCTGCACACCAAATGGTACACCTATACCATTCCTTAAATGAACTTTTGTGGAGCTTTATTGGTTAGCGATTTTAGTCGATAGTCTATGCCTGCGACACACAGCAGCAACTTCTACCTAAACCGAGAAAAGAGCTGCAGCAGAACCGCTCAGAAGCTGCACAGTAGAAATGCTGCACAGTTGAAATGCACTATATATTATATAGTATAGTATATAGTATATTTTATATAGTATGTTTGAAAGTTTTTTATGCGTGTATTAGACCCCTATATACTGCACACCAAATAGTACACCTATACCAGTCCTTAAAAGAACTTTTGTGGAGCTTTATTGGTTAGCGATTTTAGTCGCTAGTCTGTGCCTACGACACACAGCAGCAACTTCTCCCTAAACTTGAGAAAAGAGCTGCAGCAGAACCGCTCAGAAGCTGCACAGTAGAAATGCTGCACAGTTGAAATGCACTATATATTATATAGTATAGTATATAGTATATATTATATAGTATGTTTGAAAGTTTTTTATGCGTGCATCAGACCCCTATATACTGCACACCAAATAGTACACCTATATCAGTCCTTAAAATGAACTTTTGTGGAGCTTTATTGGTTAGCGATTTTAGTCGCTAGTCTGTGCCTGCGACACACAGCGGCAACTTCTACCTAAACTGAGAAAAGAGCTGCAGAACCGCTCAGAAGCTGCACAGTAGAAATGCACTATACTATTCTTCCTATATGTGAAAGTATTTTATGCGTGTAGTACACCCCTATTTACTGCACACAAAATAGTACACCTATACCAGTCCTTAAAAGAACTTTTGTGGACTGTACACCTATACCAGTCTTTAGAAGGACTTTTGTTTTAGTAGAGTCTGTCCCTGCTAGTACACACACAGCAACCTTCCTACACTGACTAAAGACAGCTGCAGAACCGCTCAGCACTGCAGTCCCAATGCTGCACAATTGAAATGAACTAAAAGTGTATTACACCCCTATATACTGCACACGAAACAATTGTACACCTATACCAGTCCTTAAAAGGACTTTTGTGGACCTAATAGCTAGGATTACAGTCTGTCCCTGCTCCACACAGCAACCTGTCCCTACGCTGACAAATAACAGAATGTAAAATGGCAGCCAGATCAGGTCTATTTATAAGGTAAGGGGTATGTTCATCTGCTGAAATGTCTCAATTGGCTGTCCTGTACCACATGATGGATGTGTCATAGGTCAAAGTTCCACAATGTAAAAGAATATGGCGGCCGCGAACCGGCCGCGAATAGCGCCATATGTCCGCTGGTTTCGCGAACCGCGAATGCGCAAAACTCGCAGAGGAACTGACCGCGGGGCGAACCGCAAGGCCATCTCTATTGCCGGGACCCGACAATTCATTATAGCCGCAATCAGTTTTAAATGACTTTTTTTCCTTTAGAAATGTCCTTTTGTGCAGGGACTTTTCCAAGCACGGGAAACATGCGCTACTTTACAGGCATACTATAGACACCCTCCAGGTACGAAATTTAAAGGAATATTTCACTTTTATTGTTTCACTTTAAGCATTATTAAAATCACTGCTCCCAAAAAAACTGCAGTTTTTAAAACTTTTTTTTGCACTGATGCATGTCCCCTGGGGCAGGACTTGGGTCCCCCAACACTTTTTATGACAATAACTTGCATATTATCCTTTTTAAAATTAACACTTTTGATTTTTCATGTTCGTGTCCCATAGACTTTAACGGTGTTCGAACAAATTTTTTGCCTGTTCGCATGTTCTGCTGCGAAACCGAACCGGGGGGTGTTCGGCTCATCCCTACCCAGGACCAGTTCAGAGATAGCTTGTTGAATTTCTTCCAATGAGATTTATTTTTCTAGTTCTTCCATCGTTTCTCTAGTGTCACGTACCTGATGGTTGTGAGCCAGAATTGCAGAGGACGGCCTCCCTTACGGCTCCCACTCGTGGCCCCCTAGTAAGGTAACAGTAGGCACAGGATTAAGGAGTGGCACGGGTGCCTGGCAGGATCAACAGAGGTGAGGAAGTGGATCAGACACCTGGACACTTCCTTGCACGAACTGGGATACAGGAACTGGATCAGCTTAGCAGACTGGATCAGGAACAGCTCAGCAGACTGGATAAGCTTAGCAGACTGGATCAGCTTAGCAGACTGGATCAGGAGCAGCTCAGCAGACTGGATCAGCTTAGCAGACTGGATCAGGAACAGCTCAGCAGACTGGATCAGCTTAGCAGGCTGGATCAGCTTAGCAGACTGGATCAGGAGCAGCTCAGCAGACTGGATCAGCTTAGCAGACTGGATCAGGAGCAGCTCAGCAGACTGGATCAGCTTAGCAGACTGGATCAGGAACAGCTCAGCAGACTGGATCAGCTTAGCAGGCTGGATCAGCTTAGCAGACTGTATCGGAACCAGGAACAGATCAGACCAACACAGGGATAGTCAGACAGGCCAGGTCAAGTATCAGGCGGGCAGCAAAGGTACAGGGGTGCAGGCAAAGGGTAGTCACAAACAGGCCGATGTCAGATGCAGGCAGATAACTGGATGGTCAAAGGTAAGCCGGGTCTTAACACAGGTAACAGTCTCAGATCAGGTTTTAAGGCACACAACGCTGTAGAGCAGACAGCGGGGACTGTATGTGACAGGCAGGCTTAAATAGCCCGCCTGGCGTCAACAGAGGTGCGCATGTGCGGTTGCACCCGCGATCGGGAACCGAAGAGTCTGAGGAGCCTGTTTCTGGCAGGGTCTTCATGACATTGCCCCCCCCCCCCAAGGGGCAGCCTCCGGATGCCCATCCGGGCAAACTTCTCGGGGTGAGACCTTTTAAAGGACTGTACCAGACTCTCAGCGTGGATGTTCCCCTCGGGCTCCCACAAATTTTCTTCGGGTCCGTACCCCTTCCACTTAATCAAAAACTGGTTCTGGTTCCTTCTCCTCCTGAAGTCTAGGATAGCCCCCACTTTGAATTCCTCCTCCCCATCTATAATGACAGGATCAAGGGGAACAGTACTCTGATTTGGAAAAGGATTGGGGATAGAAGGTTTCAACAGTGACACATGGAATACAGGAGGAATCTTTAATGAATCAGGGAGTTCCAGTTCATAAGCCACTTCGTTGATTTTCCTCCTAACCGGAAATGGTCCTAAGAATTTGGGGCCCAGCTTTTTTGAAGGACATGCCATCCTCAAGTTCATTGTGAATAACCACACCAGGTCTCCAGGTGACAGTACTAATTCACCTTGTCTCTTCCTGTCAAAGGTTGTCTTGTTGTGTTCCTGAGTCCTGGTCATGGTTTCCTGGAAGAGTTGGTTGTTGGTAGAGAAGAAGTTTATTTTCTCCTGGACTGCTGGTACTGTACATTCGGGAAGGGAATTGGGCAGAAATGAAGGGTGGAAGCCACAGTTGGCGAAGAATGGAGTTTGCTTGGTAGCGGAGTGGATGGAGTTATTGTAGGCGAATTCGGCTAATGGAAGCAGGGAAATCCAGTAATTTTGTGCGAAAGAGGAAAAACAGCGTAGATACTGTTCGAGAGTTTGGTTCGTCCTCAGTTTGCCCATTGGTCTGGGGGTGATAGGCAGAGGAAAAGGACAGTTCAATATCCAGAGCCTTACAGAGGGACCTCCAGAATCGGGAGGTAAACTGTACCCCCCGATCTGAGACGATGTTGGCTGGTACACCATGGAGTCTGATGATTTCCTTAATGAATGCCTGTGCTGTTTCAGGGGCTGAGGGAGTGCCTTTCATTGGAATGAAATGTGCTATTTTTGACAGACGATCAACTACCACGAAAATAGTGGTATGATCTTCTGCCGGGTAGTAATTCAACGATAAAGTCTATGGATAAAATCCTCCATGGTCTCTCTGTGACAGGCAAGGACTTTAGTAGCCCCCAGGCCTTGGTTCTATGGGTTTTGTCTCTGATGCAATAGTGCAGGACTCTACAAACCTTTTACAATCTTCCTGTAACTGAGGCCACCAAAAGGTACGCTGTACCAAGACGGTGGTTTTGGTTATGCCGAAATGCCCGGCAAGCGCATGGTCAATGCAAAGTTCCAAGACAGATACTCGTAGGCTTTCAGGAATGTAGATCTTGTCCTCGTGCCACAACAACCCATCTCTGACCTGCAGTCCTGGTTCGGGAGAAGGTGTCTGCCCTGCGGAAGCTTATTTAATTCGGAAAAGCAGATTTTCCTGAAGCAGAAGAAAGTTACCAGGGGCAAGGATGGTATCCGGGGGAGAAATGTCTTTATACTTGTGAAACAGCCGGGACAGGGAATCAGGTTTAGTGTTTTTGGAGCCTGGGCAATACGTAACATGGAAGGAAAACCTGGAGAAAAAAAAAAGCCCACATGGCTTGTCGTGGCTTCAACCTCTTCGCAGACCTCAGATATTCCAGGTTTTTGTGGTCGGTGAATATCAGGATTGGATGGGCAGCTCCTTCCAGCAGGTATTGAAAGGTGATAGTAGCTGCGCTGTGAGGTGAAAAACAAGGAGCTGGAGTGAAAAACAGGGGAGGGGGAAGGGGGGGCAAGGTGGAACTCAAAAACTAAAAATTCTCTCTCCTGAATGGTGGTAAAAGAATAAAAGGTGAAAAGAATTACCACACACACTGTGGGTCTAGAAGGTGGCACTATATAGATAGCGCTGATGACTGGTGCACGTAAATTGTCTGATAATGATACTAATCCGCTTATTAAACAATAAATTGACTACACTGTGTGAATGATAGAACTGACAGTGAACAATATATAAAGGTGGCCTGAACATAAGAACAAACACAAAATTATGTAAAACAATCAAATACTGCGATAGCATCCAATAGACAACGTGATGAATGTAGCCAGTATAGCAAGCTGCTCTAAGTGAATGTCAAAAAAAGTCACATGTGCTGTTAATCCCTTCACCAGGTTAAGTAAAAACAAAGAACCAGGAGTGCTGGGGTGATCTTCAATCAAACTCTTCAGTGAGCCCACCTCAGTGCTTTCAAGCAGCTTACCTCACTGCTGTTAAAACAAACAGAATAGATGGGCCACAGGTGTAAAAGATGATGGTATTGCTAGCTGTATAATAGTCTCCTAATTGCTGCTGTAATATTGTTACTGGCAGGTATATTCCATGCATGAAAACATAAAAGCAGATAGAAAGTTCGTAGCGTAACCCGAGAAACCTCCGTAGCCCAGGGGCAAACGACACAGTGAAGCACTCACTTGTGCAAAGGGAGCGCGGACATCAATCCACGAGCGCCAAGCTCGTATGTCCTCTCAATGTGCTTGGTCCCTATCCACTCCGGTTTGCGGGTATTCAGCAGATTGTGTATAAAGCAAATGAAAAGGATCCACTCATAGTGTTAAGGGATCATTTAATGAAGGTAAAACAGTAAAAATATAAAACTCACATTTAGTAAGACGCAAACAGGGGAACATCCACGAGCGCCGTGCTCATACTCCTTCCATCAGATGGTGTGTGTACCTAGTGCTCCTATCCCGACGCGTGTCGTCACGTCACGTGACTTCATCAGGGTTTCCCCCAGACAGCGCAGGAGTTCTCTTTTATATATTTCCTTCCAGCAGGTAGTGCCATTCTTCCAGCGCAGATTTTATTGCCAACAACTCCCGATCCCCCACATCATAGTTCTTCTCCGCTGTTGATAGTTTACGTGAGAAGAAGGCTACTGGGTGAAGCTGGGCCTTGGTTCCTTGTCTTTGAGACAATATTGCCCCTACGGCAACCTCGGATGCGTCTACCTCAAGAACAAACGGCAGATCGGGAACCAAAGAGTCTGGGGCGCCTGTTTCTGGCAGGATCTTCATGACACCTAAAGAATGTATGTAAAGGTGTATCTTTTATATATTTACGAATCTCTTCCCCCTTCTTTTCCTTTTCTTTATTTTCTTGTTGTGTATTTATATTAAATAATTTAGAAAAGTATATGTGAAAGGTTTTGGATATTTCTGTTGGGTCGTAAGTCAAGTCCCCATTTGTTTTTAATATTTTTACTATCGAAGTCGTTGATTGTTGATTTTTTTAATGTTCTAGCTAGTGTTTTCCCTGTTTTATTTCCATATTGATACCACTGTATTCTATTTTTATCCCTCATCCGGAGGGACTCTTCGTCAAGCATGGATTGTAGCTCCATTCGTTTATCTTTTAAGACTCTGTTTGTGCTTATTTTCTAGGTTCATAATTTCCTTCATTAGATTTTTTCCATTCTTTTTCCTTTTTTTAATCTTGATCCATGCTTGACGAATAGTCCCCACAGCACACATTTCAGTGTTTCCCATTGTATGGGAATTGAGGTACCATCTCTTTCATGGATTAATAAAAATTCCCTCACTGCTTGCCGAATATCTTTTTCACATTCTTTTGCCGCGTACACACGACCATTTTTTTCGTCTGGAAAAATTACATTTTTTCTCTTTGACGAGAAAAACGACCGTGTGTGGGCTTTTGGTCATTTTTCCCGACGAGGAAAACGGCATTAATCACGACGAGAAAAATTAGAACATGCTCTAATTTTTCTCGTCGTGATTCACGGAATTTTTTTCCGCGGCAGTTTTCCCATAGAGAAACACTGCCGGGGAGCCTACACACAGTCGTTTTTCTCGACCAAGAGAAAAAATGACGGGAAAAACGGCCGTGTGTAGGGAAACAAGCCGTTCCTCGTTTTTCCCGTCGATTTTCTCGACGGTGTTTTCACTGTCGAGAAAATTGATCGTGTGTACGCGGCATTTGTTTTTAATAAAATTATCGTTCAATCTCCACATTCCCATTGTTGACCAGGAAAAATTTCCTATATCTGTTATAGGGGTCATCATCAGACCGAATTGATTAATAAAAAAAATAGTCTATTCTATGGTACGAGTCATGTATATTTGAATAATACGTATAGTTCTTTACCACCTGATGTTGTGCCCTCCATATGTCTCTCATTTGGTATTTTCCCAGTAGATATTTAAATTATTTTAATTGAGTATTTTTCCTATGAGATTGGGTATTAGTAGTGTCTAGTTTTGCGTCCATTATAAAATTAAAGTCTCCACCCATAATTATTGTTCCTTCCGCTTTCTCCATTGCGTCCCCCAAAGCTTTTATTCCATTCTTAATTTGTTCATAGTTTGGTAGGTAAAGATTAATAATTGTGAATTTTTTTCCATATAGCATGACCTTTGTAATTAAGGATTTGCCATCTTTGCCTTTCCAATTTTGCAATATTTGATGGTGTTTGTCTTTGTGGAACGCAATAGATACTCCTCTTGATTTGGAATATGGAAATGTATCATGAATCCATGTAACATAATTTCTATTGTTTATTTTTGGAGTGTGATCTGAACGAAAGTGTGTTTCTGGAAACAGAATGATTCCCATCTTTTGTTTATGAAACAGATTTAAGATTTGAGATCTTTTAGAAGGAGAATTAAGGCCTCTTGCATGAAAAGAACATAATTTTACCCCCCCCCCCATATTGAAAATATGGAGAGAGATGAAGAGAAAGAGGTAGGGAAGAAAAAAAAAAAAAGGAGAAAGTTTTACTCACTTATGCACTCACTCACCACTCATTCGCCTTCCACTCACCACAGTTCCACTCTCACACTCTCACTATTAAATCTATATTGACTTCAATCAAGTCTGTCTTAAGCCCCATACACACGGTCGGACTTCCATCTGACTTTTCCCTGGATTTTTGTCCGAACGGAGTTGGCCGGGCACACCCATAGCATGCATACACACCACAGGACTTTTCTGCAAACTTTCCCAAAACTTTTTGCAACATCACGTGGTTTTTCTGCTCTTTTCTGCTCTTTACCGCCACCCTTTGGTCAACTTCTGCTATTGTTGGTTGATTTTAACATTAGTTGTTTTGTCCATCGAACAAAAGTCCTATGGTTTTCTGTACACGCGGTCGGACTTTGCGCCATCGGACTTTTGTTGGCCAAAAGTTTGTCCGTTTGCAGACCCAACTTTTGTCCAATGAAAACAAAAAAAAAAAAAAAAGTTTGTCCGATGGAGCGTACACACGGTCGGATTGTTGGTCCAACTTGCTCAAAATGAAGTTTGTTGGCCAAAAGTTCGACCGTGTGTACACGGCTTTACTATAAATAAGTAAGGTCCGTATTGAGGGGGGGGGGGGGGGGGGACCGGGGCTGCTGTTTCTGATCTGCAACCCAGTCGGGTTCTACATGCTGCTATCTCTAATCCATTAAAATTTTATTGGACAATATTTTTATTATTTATTTCTTTATCTTTTCTTCTCTTATTCTACATCTAATTGCATTCTTATTTATTTATACTCTTTATTTATACTCTTCTCTTCCAAGACCATCAACTACAATCATATAGACTCATAGTAGTGTCTTTACCCTCCTTCTCTTCCAATGTTACAACAAATACTATAAAAAAACAGTGTAGTCAGGAGGGGGAGGGATTGGGGACCAGGAGAGGGGGGGGTCAGGAGCGGGGGTGTAACTTTCCTTCTTACTTTTAAAGATTATATGGTAAATGTAGAAAAGTCTCTTCCTATTCTATCGTCCACTGCCACCTAGTGTCAGAGATAGCACACAAGAGTTCTTTAAAGCATGGGCTGAAACAGATGACATCTTGATCCCGAAGTCCTTCAGCAACCCTATTCCTAACTGTCTAATTCCCCAAAGTCCAGTTAGCATAGTAAAGATGAGAAGGTAAACCAAAAAAAATCCTTCTCTCAGTTGAAAGTCGGCGTGGATATGCCGCCCGTAGCTCCAGTATAACTGGCACCCCTTGAACCGATCAGCCATGATAAACGAATAGTCCAGATTTCTAAATGGCTTTGGTACTTTTAACCACTTAAGCCCCGGACCATTTGGTAGCTAGAGGACCAGAGGTGAATTCAGAATTTTGCACTGCGCTGCTTTAACTGTAAATTGTGCGGACATGCAATGTTGTACCCAAACGAAATTTGCGTCCTTTTCTTCCCACAAATAGAGCTTTCTTTTAATGGTATTTGATTGCCTCTGCGATTTTTATTTTTTGCGATATAAACGGAAAAAAAAACGAAAATTTTGAAAAAAAATGATATTTTCTACTTTTTGTTATAAGAAAAATCGAATAAACTCAATTGTAGTCATACATTTAGGCCAAAATGTATTCAGCCACATGTTTTTAGTAAAAAAAATGTCAATAAGCGTATATTTATTGGTTTGCGCAAAAGTTATAGAGTTTACAAACTAGGGTACATTTTCTGAAATTTACACAGCTTTAAATTTATGACTGCCTATCTCATTTCTTGAGGTGCTAAAATGACAGGGCAGTACAAAACCCCCCCAAATGACCCCATTTTGGAAAGTAGACACCCCAAGGAAATTGCTGAGAGGCATGTTGAGCCCATTGAATTTTTTATTTTTTTGTCCCAAGTGATTGAATAATGACAAAAAAAAAAAAAAAAATTACAAAAAGTTGTCACTAAATGATATATTGCTCACACATGCCATGGTTATATATGGAATTTCACCCCAAAATACATTTTGCTGCTTCTCCTGAGTACGGGGATACCACATGTGTGGGACTTTTTGGGAGCCTAGCCGCGTACGGGACCCCGGAAACCAAGCACCGCCTTCAGGATTTCTAAGGGCGCAAATTTTTGATTTCACTCCTCACTACCTATCACAGTTTCGAAGGCCATAAAATGCCAAAATAGCACAAAACCCCCCCAAATGACCCCATTTTAGAAAGTAGACACCCCAAGGAAATTGCTGAGAGGCCTGTTGAGCCCATTGAATATATTTTTTTTTTGTCCCAAGTGATTGAATAATGACAAAAAAAAAAAACAAAAAAAAAAATTACAAAAAGTTGTCACTAAATGATATATTGCTCACACATGCCATGGTTATATGTGAAATTACACCCCAAAATACATTTTTCTGCTTCTTCTGAGTACGGGGATACCACATGTGTGGGACTTTTTAGGAGCCTAGCCGCGTACGGGACCCCGAAAACCAAGCACCGCCTTCAGGATTTCTAGGCACAAATTTTTGATTTCACTCCTCACTACCTATCACAGTTTCGAAGGCCATAAAATGCCAAAATCGCACAAACCCCCCCAAATGACCCCATTTTGGAATATAGACACCCCAAGCTATTTGCTGAGAGGAATGGCGAGTATTTTACAGCTCTCATTTGTTTTTGAAAATGAAGAAAGAAAATATATATATATATATATATTTTTTTTTTTTCAATTTTCAAAACTTTGTGACAAAAAGCGAGATCTGCAAAATACTCACAATACCTCTCAGCAAATAGCTTGGGGTGTCTACTTTCCAAAATGGGGTCATTTGGGGGGGTTTTGTGCTATCTGGGCATTCCATGGCCTCCGAAACTGTGATAGGCAGTGAGAAGTGAAATCAAAAATTTACACCCTTAGAAAGCCTGAAGGCGGTGCTTGGTTTTTGGGGTCCCGTACGTGGCTAGGCTCCCAAAAAGTCTCACACATGTGGTATCCCCGTACTCAGGAGAAGCAACAGAATGTATTTTGGGGTGTAATTCCACATATGCCCATGGCATGTTTGAGCAATATATCATTTAGTGACAACTTTGTGCAAAAAAAAAAAGAAAAATTGTCGTTTTTCCGCAACTTGTGTCAACATATAAAATATTCCATGGACTCGACATGCCTCTCAGTATATAGCTTGGGGTGTCTACTTTCCAAAATGGGGTCATTTGGGGGGGTTTTGAACTGTTCTGGCATTTTATACACAACATTAGGAAGCTTACATCCACTCTTCTAACCACTTGAAGGCAAAGCCCTTTTTGACACTTTTTGTTTACATGAAAACATTTTTTTTTTTTGCAAGAAAATTATGTTGAACCCCCAAACATTATATATATTTTTAAAGCAAAGGCCCTACAGATTAAAATGGTGGGTGTTGCATTTTTTTTTTCTACACAGTATTTGCGCAGCGATTTTTCAAACGCATTTTTTGGGTTAAAAAATACACTTTTTTAATTTTAATGCACTAAAACACACTATATTGCCCAAATGTTTGATGAAATAAAAAAGATGATCTTAGGCCGAGTACATAGATACCAAACACGACATGCTTTAAAATTTCGCACAAACGCGCATTGGCGACAAACTACATACATTTTTAAAAGCCTTTAAAAGCCTTTACAGGTTACCCCAGTAGATTTACAGAGGAGGTCTACTGCTAAAATGATTGCCCTCGATCTGACCTTCGCCGTGATACCTCACATGCATGGTGCAATTGCTGTTTACATATGACGCCAGACCGACGCTTGCGTTCGCCATTGGGCAAGAGCAGGGCAGGACAGGGGTGCTTTTTTTTTTTTCTTTTTTTTTTTATTATTAATTTTGCTTTTTTATTTTATTTTTAAATTGTTCCTTCCAAGTATTTTTTTTTTTTTTATCATTTTTATTGTTATCTCAGGGAATGTAAATATCCCCTATGATAGCAATAGGTAGTGACAGGTACTCTTTTTTTGAAAAAACTGGGGTCTTCTAGACCCTAGATTTTTCCTCTGCCCTCAAAGCATCTGACCACACCAAGATCGGTGTGATAAAATGCTTTCCCAATTTCCCAATGGCGCTTTTTATATCCGGGGGGGGGGCATTCCCTCCCACTGCTTGTAAAAGCAGTCCAGAGGCTAATTAGCCGCTAGGATTGCTTTTACATGAAAGCCGGCCGCAGGCTGAAAAGAATGATACCAAGATGATACCTAAACCCGCAGGCATCATTCTGGTATAAACATTCAAAGTCCAGCAACATACCAGTACGTTGCTGGTCCTTGTTGGACATGTATTGTAATCTTTTTATTTCATGCAGCCAGTTGGCTGAACGAAAAAAGAGATTGATCGGTGGGTATGCCAGAATACCGCCCTTCATCCACCCACTTCCAATGATGGGCATACACGCACCATTTATATATGCCGAAGCATGGGGGCATCCTCCCGCAAAAAAGTTATGCCGCACACACATGGTCGGACTTTTCCACGGGCAAGCCTCCGTCGGAATTTCGACCGTATGTACGCGGCATTAGGAGCAAAATCGCTCCTCCGCCCCTGCTGCCCCAATGCTTAGGCATATTTGCTTTTTTTTTTTAACTGTGGTGGTGAAATCACCTCCTACAGCACTGGAGTCGCAGGGATCAGGCCTGTCTCTGCGAACGCTGCAGTTATGTGTGTTTTTGTTTTGTAAGTGACAGTGATCGATCAATACTGCACTTAGGTGGCCTGGGCTGGACGGAGGGGCAAAACGCAGGTGCCAGCAGGTATCTGGGCTGATCCCGCTAACACTGCGTTTTTGGGAACCCTAAACTGCTGGGGACGCTAGTATAGATCTGATCAGATCAGATATTGATCTGTTCAGATACTATACCACTAAGGGGGGTGTATGCTTCACGCGTGGGTGTTAGCGTTACTGGCACTAACCTGACGCTGCCTGGGGTGTGACTCAGACCCTCTCTGACGCTAAAACCTAATTGATATCACCCGCCGGGCGATCAGGGGGTTAAACCTTTATTGGGTTATATACACGGCGGGTGCCCTGACACTATAAAAAGCAAACTAACTAACCAGCGTCACCCGTAACACTTATATGGTGATCACTGGTGAAAGGGTTAACTAGGGGCAATCAGGGGGTTAAAACCTTTATTAGATAATATATGGGGGTACCTGACGCTATAAAAACCTGCGGCGAACCTAAAAAAAATTACCAGCTACCGATCTGCATCACCGACACTAAGACAGCGTTTAGAAAAACAATTGCTTAGCGACAGTGGTGATAGGGGGTGACAGGGTTACCTGGGGGGCGATCAAGGGGGTTAAACCTTTATTAGATAATATATTGGGGTACCTGACGCTATAAAAACCTGCGGCGAACCTAAAAAAAATTACTGGCTACCGATCTGCATCACTGACGCTAAGACAGCGATCAGAAAAATGATCGCTAAGCGACAGTGGTGATAGGCGATGAAAGGGTTATCTGGGGGGTGATCAGGGGGTTAAACCTTTATTAGGGGGGGTTAGGGGGCTACACTGGACCTAAAACTAAACTTTGGTGACACTTTTACAGTCACAAATGTCACTGATTGCAGTGATCACTAAATAAATGGTCACTGCAATCAGTGACACTGTGACTGGGGGCTGGGGGGGTGATCTGGCGGGTGATCTGGGGGGCCTGGGGGGGCGATTTATGTCCCTATGTGTCCTGGTGTCAGTGTAGTGTTGTGTGCACTGACCTGATATCTTCTCTTGTACGGCGCTCGGTATATGTGAGCGCCGCACCAGAGATGACATCACTTCCTCCTGCTCCCTCTGTCTGACACAGACAGAGGGGGCATTTCCATTCGCCGGGAGCGATCGCGAGGGGGTGGCCAGAAACGAATGGCTGCCCCCTCATCCCGGAATGCTCCCGGACACTTAGCCACCACTCACTGTATAGGAGGGGGGTCCGATCGGACCCCCCAACTGTACAAAGGCAATCACGTATGCTCTACGTGATTGTGCCTGTCGGTGCCATTCTGCCGACGTATATATACAGTGAGCGGTCATTAAGTGGTTAAATAGTCCCAGATGGCCTCACTGCACCATTGTTCCCTATTAACCTCAATCTCTTGCATTGCCTTCTTCGGCACGTACGGGAACTCCAGGCCGTATTCCGTGGCTACCCTTTTCATTAGCACTCGTTGTAAACGGGTGAGTCTAGGCAATGTGCGTGAACTCCCCATCCCAGGCAACACACATGAATCCGGTGACTTATTCACCATAGACTTGGCAGGTTTAGGGAAAGTTCTCCTAGCAGCCAAAGTCACTTTAGCAATGTCCGGGGTTCCCTCCCTGGGTGTAGTTTCCCCGGAGTCCATAGCTGTCCACTTCGAACAGCTTTGTGTTGAGGTAACATCTCCCATGTTGTTCCACAACAATTCTCTAAGCATGGGATCAAACAAATAGTCATCCCTAGCATCTGACAAAGAGTCTAAGTCAGAGTCTGGCAACTCTCCTGCCAGCAAATAGTTAACCAAAGTCCCGGTCACTTTTCCCCCAGATTTCTTACGGTTCCCGACGTGGACTTCCCGGGAATATCATCGCTCACGGGGTCCAGTTCCGGTACACACTGGGGTAGGCCTCGACCGCGGCCGCGGGAAGCCTTCACGTACCCCACCTTCCGTTTCACGGGTGGGACGGGGACACATGCTGTGGATGTGGTATCCGCTGCGGTGTCCGCTGGTATTTCTGTGTTGGTAGCGACATCTTTCCCAGATTCACTTTCTGTAGCAGACGTGGTGCGTACAGGCTGAACTAAAGGGGCGAAGGTGACATCTTCCAACGTAGCGGTGCCTGTATCCCAGTCTATCCGATAGGCACGGGGCAACGCAGTGGGTTGTTCTACCTCAAACAAGTATTCCCCGCAGGATGGGCACCGGACAAATGGATGCAACTGCACGGCCAATCCCTCACATCCAGGGCACAGCATGCCCAGCGCCTCTACATCTCCGCTCGTGTACAGCACGAAGCATCCACGTGGCTTCAATCGGATCCCTGTATCTGTGAGCAAGGCACCGGATGGCATAGCACCCACAGCGGCGGGCATGGGGAACATTCTAGGCGAGGGGTAGGGAACCTCGGCTCTCCAGCTGTTTCGAAACTACAAGTCCCATGAGACATTGCAAGACCCTGACAATCACAGGCATGACTCCTAGAGGCAGAGGCATGATGGGATTTGTAGTTTCGAAACAGCTGGAGAGCCGAGGTTCCCTACCCCTGTTCTAGGCCCTGGCCTGGGTGGTGTCCATGAACATAGCGACATTCTGCTTTCCGATCCACTCACTTGATCTGCAGCTCCTGGTCTTTGGCGCCAAACACACTCACGTGTCTCACGCAGTTGGCGGGAACTCCTCCCCTTTAGGTTCTCTTTGCGTGTAGCTTGCGGGCTTTTCTTTCCTGGCTCCGCCCATGGCCTACGCAGTTAGCAAAGGGATCTGCACCTTTACCCCTCTGGTTTCAGTTCAAAGCACAGTCCAACACCTTCTTGTAGACTTTCAATAAAGCAAAAATCCTTTTTACAGTTGCGAGAGGTAACGGCAAATCCCGGACTCGAGACCCCACGTGTAGCACACCCCCGCAGGAGCTGCTGGTTTAGATTTGGGCCTTGCACGTTACCTCAGTATGCGTTGTCTAGGGGAAGAAAGTCTGTAAGAACTCCAATGTCCACACAAGATGTAAAACCTTCTGCTATTAGGTTTAATTTCCTTTTGCATGAAACTTGTGAAGAATAGTAGAAGGGTGAAGGAGAAAGGGGGTAGGTTCAGGTACGCAGTACAGATCACTGGGGAAAAACTTCTCAACTACAAAGTCATTCACCACTCCTCAAGTGGGTATTGCTCACCCGGATAGGCCCCTCTCACCTGGCCCAGCAGCCGTAATGATGCACGGACAATGATCAGGACCAGTCTCTGCCACAGACTGGCTGTGCACAAAATTGGATAATCCGGGATCCTCTGCCACAGGACTTGGCGCCCGAACTTCCAGCCAAACAGTCAGAGCCCTTAAGCCGACCCGGCAGCCTGCAAGGTGAACTTTAGCTACGGTGCATCCTCCAATAGAATTACCAGGCCCTCCTCAAGACACCAGCCTTCTGCTCGGTCTTTTCCAGGACAGGTCCTCCCCTGGTTTCCTCCATTGAGTGGCTTCCTCCCGCAGGATGGACAGCACAAGATCACCTTCAAAGTGTAGGCCCCAGTCAGCATAACTGGGCCTACTTGGTAGAGCTGCAGCCTCGGACCAACATGGTCCTGAGGCCAAAATCACACACACACATTCCTCATGCCAACAGGGCCACAAGGGGAAGGACCCCAAAAAATGGCGTCTGCCTATTAAGTACCCTTCCCCAGCATGCTCAGCGGGTAGACCACGCCCACTGAACTGTTCCCGGGGAAAGGCACCCAATGCACTTTGGCCTGTCAGTCTTCCACATTGGCCTGGGGTGGTAACGCCTCCTACAGGCAAACAGTGGGAAGTCTTCCAACACAGCCATAGCCGGAACAGAGGCTGATTTAGCATTCATTATTTACAGAGTCTGAGCTAACTACCAGCTCAGACACCCACTAAATTTAACATAGCGCCTGGTCATCAGGAGCAGGTGCTATATAAGTATATCCCAGTATCTATCGGCTGCATAAAAAAGTGACTGAATTGGTCTACTGTACTTGTTCAGAAAATTTTTATTTTACTAAACTCCAAGGGTAATACTGTCTTTTTTTTTTTTTTTTTAAAGATATTTTTATTGGGTTTTCGTAACATACAAACATATAAAGACAATATGAGAGGACCTAACCAGGCCCTTCACACACAACATATACAACTTGCTCCTATATCAGTCTATCAAAAGAAGATCTGCACATCCGTTTAAACAGTATAATAGAAAGACAAAGTACATCAAACATAATATACCTGCATGACAATCATAGCTGTTGAAATTGCATAGGAGTGTAGTTGTGGTACAAGTTACGCTGCTACCGGTTTACTCTTTCATGGAAGTATGGGAGAAAGGGTCAGGGGGCTAGCCAGCCACCTGCCCCAGATTTTATGAAATGTTTTCTTTCTCTTGCGGATCTCAAAGGTGAGTTTATAAAGTGGAAGGGCGTCGTTGACCAGTTTAAACCACAGTCCCACTGTTGGGGTTGCTGCTCCCCTCCAGGTCAGTAAAATTTATTTTTTAGCATAAAAGTAAAGGATGCAAAGTAATCGTTTGACCTGGGAGGGAACAGTGAGGTCACCAAAGACCCCCAGGAGGCAATTCTTGGGGTTGAATATGTTGGGAAGCCCCAGCGCCGAAGAGAGAAAGGAGTCTACACTCCTCCAAAAATCCTGCACTATGGGGCAACTCCAAAAACAATGGATGAAGTCAGCTGTATGTCCACATCCCCGAAAGCACTCAGCTGAGGACAAAATGCCCATTTTGTGCATCTTGGCTGGGGTGAGGTGCGATTGGTGGAAGATTTTTATTTGGATTATCCTGTCCCTGGAGGATATAACAGAAGTCTTGAAAGTGTCACAGAATTCGGACCAGTCCTCCTCTGTTATAGATATATCTAGGGAGTCCCATTTTCGTTGTGACGCCTTAAATCTAGGGTTGGAGCCCGCCGCCAAAGCTAAGTAATAAGTAGAGATAAGTTTTGTGCGGTCTGGGGATCGCAAGAGTTTTTCTAAGTCAGAAATCACAAGCGGGTTGTCTAGGGAACCAAACTGTGCTCGCACAGCATGTCTAAGCTGGTAGTAAATAAACAAGTAGGTATGTGGTAAGTCAAATTCATTTCTCATCTGTGCAAAAGATTTAAATCCTTGAGAGGAGTATATGTGACATAAATATTTTACACCTTTGTGGGTCAGGCAGGGAGTTAAATTCTGGTAGTGTAGGGTTAAACCAAAGTTGACTATTAGCGGAGACCGACCAGGAGCCAGGGGCATGTTTAAGTGTCACAGTTTTAAATAGGGATAGAGATGTACGTAAAATAGTCAGTCCAGGTCCCGGAGGCGTGCATCCACGATAGACAATGTTATGCAGTGTTTCGAATGATGAGACCATGGCACCTTCAGTGGTGGTACAGGCATTGTTCGAATCAGGGTATAGCCAATCATGAATATTAACCAGTTGAGATGCTTGATAGTAAAGGTAAAAATCAGGGAAAGCTAATCCTGCTAAGTGAGACGGAAGGCGTAGAGTTTCCAGTGCCACTCTAGGGGGCCTACGATTCCAAAGGAACGCTATCGAGTCAATACTCTTAAAAATTGTTTTCGGAATTTTGCAAGGGGAGTTAGCCACGACATACAATAGTTTGGGCAGATATATCATCTTCAGCATGTTGGCTCGCCCCATCAGGTCCAGGGGTAAGTCCTTCCATTGTTTAGTTTGGGTCTGCAGTTGAAGCAGTAGAGGGCCTAAATTATTGGTAATATATAGGGATAACGGCAATTGAACTATAACACCTAGATATCTAAAGGAGGTAGCTATTTGTAATCTAGAGTCCGAGTGAACCTGTGAAGCAGGAGTCTGATCTATGGGGAAGAGGGTAGATTTCTCCCAATTCACTCGGAATCCGGAGAAGTCTCCAAAGGTGGTTACTGTGGTTAACAAGCTAGTAAGTGAGTCCTGAGAGTCTGCTAAGTAAACCAATATATCATCTGCATAGAGAGAAATCCTTTCCTCTATCTCATTTATGGGCAATCCATGAAGGAGTGGGGAATTACGGATCCGAATAGCAAGGGGCTCCATGGTCAGGGCAAACAGAAGGGGTGACAAAGGGCAGCCCTGTCTGGTGCTTCTGGTAATCTTGAATGTGTCAGTAATCTGTGAATGAATGCGAATACGGGCGAGTGGCATGGTATAGAGGAGTCTGATCCAGGCTATCAGCCGTGGACCAAAGCCATACAACTGCAAGACCCGAAACAGGTATGGCCATTCCACACTGTCAAAGGCCTTGCAGGTGTCTAAGGATACTACAACCCGGGTCGGTGGACATTCATGTGGAAACGTCAAGTTGTGGAACAGTCTACGAATGTTCATCCTGGTCAATCGACCCGGTATGAAACCACACTGATCACTCCCCACTAGCTTTGCAATCACCCTGTTCAGACGGTTTGCCAGAGCTTTAGCCAGAATTTTGGTATCGACATTAATAAGAGATATCGGCCGATAAGAGTCACATTTTAACGGATCTTTTTGCGGTTTAAGAAGTAAGACAATAAGTGCCTCCCTCATTGAGGGGGGAAGTACCCCTTCCTTCAAGGCCGCATTTTACGTTTTGAGCAAAATAGGGCCAAGAAGGTGTTGAAATTGCTTATACCATTCCACTGGAAACCCGTCCAAACCTGGTGTCTTATGAGCCGGCATCTGTGAAATCACCAGTGAAAGTTCTTCCACAGACAGCGGCTCATCCAACTCTCCCCGGACCTGGTCTGTCAATCGGGGGAGCGACACTTGGCCCAAATAGTCATCTAGTTGTGTCTCCGAGTAGGTAGCTCTGGAAGTATAGAGGTCTTGATAAAAGGAGAGAAAGGCTTCTGCTATATCCTGAGGGACAGCATTAATCGTAGTCCCTGAGACTAATATCCTGGGGATAGAGATAGGGGCACAGTCGGAAAAATATGCGAGTAGGCGACCTGCTTTGTTGCCATGCTCAAAGGTCTTCTGCGTGACATAGAGTAGACGTTTTTTAGTGAGATCTAGCAAGCAAAGTTCGTATTCCCTGCGACTATGAAGCCACGGGGCTAACGTAGCCGCAGAGGGTCTTTCAGAGTATTCTGCCTCCGCCTTCATCAAAGTCTGTTCTAATTCCTCAGTACGTTGCAGATTATTTTTGTGCAAAATACCAGTAATAGACATAAAGGTACCTCTCAACACTGCCTTGGAAGCATCCCAGACAGTAGTGAGTCCAGTGGTACCCTGATTCAGCCGCCAGTATTCAGTCACACCTTTCTGGCACTCTGCCTGTACAATCTCATCCTCAAGCCAGTGCGAGTTCAATCTCCAGATCCGAGGGCCCGATTTTGGCAGGAGGAGGAGACTAACCAGCAAAGGAGCATGGTCTGAGATCCCTCTAGGCAGGTAAGCCATGGAATGAACCAGGGGGAGTACATCTGCCGGGGCAAATGCCATATCTATACGAGACATAGTATGGAAGGAGTCCGAATGACAGGAAAACTGTCTGTCATCCGGGTGCTTCCAACGCCATAGCTCGGTAAGGGCAAATACCTGGGTCCAGTCAACAAAGGAGGGGTAGGGCCTGCCCCCACCCTGCAAGCGGTCCACTGAAGGGTGGAGTACAGCATTGAAATCACCTACAAAGAGCAGGGGACCCGGGGATCGGGACAGTAACATGAGAGACAGATGGGAAAGAATTTCTGAGGAAAACGGTGGAGGAATATATATGTTCACCAGCGTAAGAATTGTGGAGGCTATATGGAGGGTGAGTATAACGAATCGTCCCGCAGGATCTGACTTCACAAGCAAAGTCTCAGCCGGGAGGGACTTCGCCAACAAAATCGAGACCGCACGGGAGAAGTTGGAATAAGAGGCATGATAGTGGGTAGCCAGCCAAGGCCGTTTAAGGGACTTAAGCTTAGAGCCAGTAAGGTGGGTCTCTTGGAGACAAATGATATGGGGTCTGTGCTTTTTTAGATAGGAAAACAGCAGGGACCGCTTGTGAGGTGAGTTCAACCCCCTAACATTCCATGAAATAAGTTTTAAAATGTCAGCCATGAGTAAGTGTAAGTAGTACAAGAACAATGCAAGGATAATCATACGATGCAGCATACCACAAATAACAATTACTATGATACTGTCTATAATAGGAGTGCAATAACAGCAAAGGGTAAGTTTTCCTGGGAGCAACTGTACCAACCAAACACCAAAGAGGCCAGCCATTCTCAGTAACTAAAACCTGTGAGAAGACCGCCAAAGTAAACATCCCACCCCCCTCCCCGCTCTACCAACCCAAACACAGTGAGCATTGGATCCCAAAACAAGAACATACCCCCCTCAGCAACAGTCTGGAGAGGAAGTAAAAAGCCCTGTGGCCTCGCCACCTACTGGTATGGGGGGAAGTAGCAGTTCCTTAAGGGCTCACAAATGTAGTGTAAACGTCCCTGTTGCAGAATCTGGAGAAATAAAAAAGGGAAAAAAATAATTAATCTTTTCCCCCCCTTTCCCTCCTTTTTTTTGAGAATAAAAGGCACAAACAGTAATAAGTGCAGGGGGCACAGTAGTAGTAATCTTCAAACAGTTCAAAGGGCAGTGTTGAGAGGAGCACCCATCAGGATCGTCAACAGTGCAAGAGCGACCTCCACAGGAAAAACGAAAGAAAATTAGGTCCAGCCTCTGACCAAGGGGAGAAAGTCACAGTAACAAGTTGATTCCCAGAGGACCATGCCCCTAGGGAGCAGATAGGAGAAATGAAGGGTCACCTGGAAACTCAAGATCTGTCACTTGAGGATTCAATTGTGGCGTTGTCTGGGTTGTTTCCCAAATCGTGAATCTAGCCAGGACATAGCTTCTTTAGGACAAGAGCAAAAGTGAGCTTTGCCATAGATGATCCACAGCTTAGCAGGGAACAACATAGCATAGGGAAGGCCTTCATTGCGGAGACGATCTTTCACTGCTGCAAAGGATATGCGCTGGCGCTGCACTTCAGCAGAGAAATCAGGATAGATGGAAATGTTATTACTGTTGAACTTGAGGGGACCTTTTTCTCTGGCCAGGCGTAGAATAGTAACCTTGTCCCGGAAATTAAGGAATTTTGCAATGAGAGATCTTGGGGGGGCCCCAGGCTGTGGGGCGGGCGGGGGGGTGCGGTGCGCCCGCTCAATTTAGAAGGTTTTGGAAAATTCTTCCACCCCGAGTACATTACGCAGCCATTTGTGCAAAAATCTTTCCGGCGGGAACCCTCTGATCGTTCCGGGAACCCCACAAATCTGAGGTTGTTCCTCCTGGAACGATTCTCCAAATCGTCCAACTTAGCTCTGAGGGCTCCCAGCTCATCTGTGGCTGTGCGTACAGTGGCAGATAAGGGATGCACAATGTCTTCCAGGGAGCTGACACGGCCCTCCACCTCCCCAGTTCTGTCCCTCAAGTTCTGAACATCCTGCTTCAGGAGGGAGAAATCAATATGGATGCTCTCTATTTGTATAGTGAGGGAAGTTTTAACATCTTTAATGGCCACCAGAATTTCAGCCAGGGTGGGCTCAGCAATGGAGGGGCTCGGGGATGCAGAGTCCTCTGAATAAGCCAGGGAATCTAAGGGTTCAGTGTGTACAGCCTGGGTGCGGAATAAAGCAGGGACAGAGCCACTCACCCCCTGATAGGAATCCTGTGCTGCAGATGGAGCTGTCTGCGGCGTGGCCTCGTGCACTGCTGGAGGATTGGCGCCTTCTTGTCTTCTAAACCGGGCCAGTTGTTACGCCACGGATTGGGGCGCGGGTGGTCCGTATTTATTCACCATCATGCCTGAATCTGGTGCCCGCTGTCCTTAGGAGCAAAACAGTGCCTTTAGATAGAAGATTGAGGGTAGGATGCCTGCAGGATGGATGTATGGAGCCGGAGCTATGAGATCAAGCAGCCGCTCTCATGGACTCCCAGCCACGCCCCCCTCGGTAATACTGTCTTTTATATAGAGCTCAATTGAGCAGGATTTAATGTTTTGTGAGGTAGCATAGCAAAAGTGTATTATATCATAAGTGTTTATGTGTACAATTGAATTTATCAAGTACCGTATTTATCGGTGTATAACACGCACCGGCGTATAACACGCACCCCAAGTTTAGGAGGGAATTTTAAGGAAAAAAACTTTTAGGAGGGAAATTCAAGGAAAAAAAACTTACATTTAAATGCAGCATGCAGCCTTGCCCAGTGTCCATCTGTCCATCTGCAGCCTTGCCCAGTGTCCATCTGTCCATCTGCAGCCTTGCCCAGTGTCCATCTGTCCATCTGCAGCCTTGCCCAGTGTCCATCTGTCCATCTGCAGCCTTGCCCAGTGTCCATCTGTCCATCTGCAGCCTTGCCCAGTGTCCATCTGTCCATCTGCAGCCTTGCCCAGTGCCTTTGCAATCTTGTCAGTCTCTGCGTTTTTTTAAATTTGGCGCCGATTTCTGTGGAGAGGAGCGAGCGGGGCCGAGTGTACTTCGGCTAGACTCGGCTCCTCTCGCAGTCCCGCCCATCTCCACTGACTGCGCCGCTGACGGAGAAAGCCGAGTGTACTTCGGCTAGACTCGGCTCTGCTCACAGTCAGGGGCAGGACTACGAGAGGAGCCGAGACTAGCCGAAGTACACTCGGCTTTCTCTATGTCAGCGGCGCAGTCAGAGATGGGCGGGACTGCGAGAGGAGCCGAGTAAAGCCGAGTGTACTTCGGCTTCGGCTCCGCTCGCTCTTTCGCTCGTTTCAGCAGGGGAATTCGGCAGAGTATCGGCGTATAACACGCACCCACGATTTCCCCCTGATTTTAAGGGGAAAAAAGTGCGTGTTATACGCCGTTAAATACGGTATGTTATATTGTCTACAACCTCCTCTTGTTTTAATATACTGTAATTAAAACCCAACTTCAAACACTTTTCTTTTTTAGAGAGAATACAGTGGGGAAGAATAAAAACCTCTCTGTGACAGTATATATGGAGTATGAAAGCGCTAAAATCAACCCACCAGTACATATATTGCACAATCAAAGGTGAATAAAACGGTGTAAAAATAACAGTAAAAAAGTGTGTCCAAATCAAGGTGATACAAATACTAAATAAAATATATATTAGTGCGTGCTTCCAAATACAGCCGATGGTTGCTGCTAAAAATCACAATGGAGTGAAAAACTAATCATGAGCAGATAGAGTGCTGCATCAATACACTTCACAATACAGCTATCCTAGCTGGTCATTAAGCTGGTTGTTACAAAGGTAAAGGTCCAGTGCTTTATCCCCACTTCAGAAATACTTCCAGTATTCACAGACATGCAAGAGAAGAAATATCCATATATATAAATATAAATCACTCGTCACTAGGCTCCTCCCCTACGTGTTACGTCACTGGTCATACCTTGGAAAAGTCACGTGACCAGTGACGTAACGCGTAGGGGAGGAGCCTAGTGATGAGCATCAAGGATCACTGAGGAGGAATCTCTGTATCTGATCGTAATAAGCACTGGTTTGAATCTGACGGCATGTGAGTGTTTTTTTTACACATTGTTAGTCCATCATCAGTCTCAGCATATTGCGCTATGGATATTTCTTCTCTTGCATGTCTGTGAATACTGGAAGTATTTCTGAAGTGGGGATAAAGCACCAGGCCTTTACCTTTGTAACAACCAGCTTAATGACCAGCTAGGATAGCTGTATTGTGAAGTGTATTGATGCAGCACTCTCTATCTACTACTGCTCATGATTAGTTTTTCACTCCATTGTGATTTTTAGCAGCAACCATCAGCTGTATTTGGAAGCACGCATTAATATATATTTTATTTAGTATTGGTATCACCTTGATTTGGACACACTTTTTTACAGTTATTTTTACACTGTTTTATTTACCTTTGATTGTGCAATATATGTATTTGGTGGGTTGATTTTAGCGCTTTCATACTCCATATATTATATCCAATCAGTGTCAGATAAACTTTTATTTGGAAGCAGCTTTATCATTTAGTTTTCCACTTATATTTTCACTTATTATATATTATCAGCGCTTTAGTCACTTTTTATTGTACGCTCTGTGACAATGATGCCATTGCCTTTATTTATTTTACTGGTGCTAAATTAATATGAGCATTGTCCCCTCCTTATATAGCTCAAAACCCGAGTTTGGTTTTAAAAGCCTCCAGATTTCCCTCATGACAATTTTATATCAAAGTACAAAATTCTTTAAAATTAACCCATCTATGCCTGATTATTTATTCCAATATCACTGTGTGATTCTTTCAGATATGTGTTAAAGGACCAAATGTATTTAAAGGGTATCTTAAAGACAAAGAAAAGACAGCAGAAGCATTAGATGACAGTGGCTGGCTGTACACTGGAGACATTGGAAAATGGCTTCCGGTATGTTAGCACTTTTCACCTTTAATGTCGAAATATCAGGGCTCCTAATATTAGTCTATGTGTTTAACCACTGTCTTTTTACCTACATAATAAAGAATGGAACTCTAAAGATCATAGACAGAAAAAAGCACATATTCAAGCTTGCACAAGGAGAATACATAGCACCAGAGAAGATTGAGAACATTTATATTCGCAGTGAACCCGTATCCCAAATATATGTTCATGGAGACAGCCTTCAGGTAAGATTTCTCTGTAATAAATATCCTTTGTACATAATTTAAATAGTTAATACAGTATAAAAAGATTATTGTGCATTATGCTCAATCTCTCTGCGATTTTGATCCAGGGACAGCAAAACAAAAACCCCAACTGCTACAGAGGCAATATTCTTAGGATCAAGATATTTTCATATTATCCTGTGATAATTATAACTATGGATATTGTTTGCTGTAAGAAATTAATCTTTTATTTTTAGAAATGTCATAACTGTTTTTTGCCATTTATAATGTATGTGATAAAGTATTCTACGGAATAACCGCTCCTACTGTCAACAACCCTTTTCTAAACTGATGGTAACATTTTCTGTCTTCTGTTAACAAGTAATTTTTCCTTGTCCCCTGTATAGTCCTTGGGATTAAATATTTCATGGCAAAACAAATACTGGCCTTCGATATATAGATATATACTTCCCAGATTAGCAGTGACCTTGGGCCCCACTCACATTTGCGTGTGTGGCCGACTCCGATTACCCTTAGGAGACTCAACAGTTTCCTGTGAATAGCTGTGGGCGAGAAGTCCATTCAAAGCAATGGGAGGCTTTTTGTCTATTCATACTAAACTCAGCTACCCCACTAAGTCTCCGACAGGTAAACGCAGTCAGCCCTACACCCAAGTGTTAGTGGGATCTTAGACTTTAATGACATTTTGTTTTAATGCACCTGGAATGTATTTAGCTAGTTTTAAACTGAGTTCAATAAGGCGTTAATAAATATGGGCGTGACATTATTAAAAAAAATAATTCAGCTGTAAGATAGTCGTGTTCCCACATGGTGGTGACTTGATCTACAGAACACCTCCTCTTTCACACAAAATAGGTAGGTCAAAGACAGCTTTTTTTTTACTTTCAAAGATTTTTATTTGTTTAAAAAAAAAAAAAGAAAACAGACAAACGAGAGATACGAAGTTCTTTCGAGGCATTCAAAGGGCCAACATTGCACATATAAAAAATAAACCGTAAACGTTTGTGTTGGCTAAGATGTCTGAGGCAAAACTAAATTATCCGTATTTAATCACTATTACTAGGAAACCTGAACCTGGGGTTCTGGGAGGCTCACCCGGCACCCCTAAGGGGAACACACTGTGCCCGGCAAACCAGTCCAGAGAACCCAGATTGAGGTTGTCGCCAAAGGTAGACTATGAAAACTAGTGAAAGTAGAATGAAATAGGTGCCTAGTCTCTATCCCCCGAGGAGAGGGCCCTGTGAACCAAGGACCTGGAGGCACTTAGTCTTATACAGTCATGTCAATTGTAGCACAATACACAGGGGAGAAAGAAGGGTGGGGATAGAGAAAAGAAAGAAAAAGAGGGGAGAGGGGAAAAAAGCCAATCAACAGGATATCCACTTTGTGTAGAGTAAAGAAGCGTGTTAGTTATGTTTGTACTCCAGGGATGAGTGAAATACCCATATGATGGGCCCAGGGTTCCCAGGTAGATTCGAACTGTACTTTTGAGTCCAGCAATATGCTGGTCAACTTCTCCTGAGACATAATCCATGATATTTTACGTTTGGCAGCCATAAAGGAGACCCTGGGCTGTTTCCAAGCCTTGACTATCGTAAGCTTGGCGCCTAGTAAAATGAAATGGATCAATTTGCGGCAAGGTTTGTGGGCCCTGGGGATAGTAGCGTTGAGGAGGGCTACGTCAGGTGTTCTTGGAACCTGGAGATCTGCCACTTTTTGGATCAGGTTGAACATCCTTTTCCAGAAGGGCCTAATTCTGGGACATTCCCACCAGATGTGGGCCATAGAGCCAACAATATTACATCCTCTGAAGCAGAGAGGGTTTGCAGAGGGATACATGTGGGCAAATTTAGCAGGGGTAAGGTACCATCTGGTCATGACTTTGAGGTTGGCTTCAATTAGGGAAACATGCCGTATCCCTTTATAGGCTCTAGAAAAGGATGCCTGCCATTTTTCCAGATCCCATTGTATTTGGAGATTGTTTTCCCAAGTGGTCATGAATGGAGCTTTACAAGCCTGCTGGGCCAGAGACTGATAAATTACAGAGATTCCACCCCTCTGTTCCATGGCCTGTCCGCACCAGAGCTCATAAGGTGTAAATCTGGGAGGGACAGGGTTCCCTTTTCAGATTTTGTTGAGGAAGTGTTGTATCTGGTGAAGCCTAAAGTGTTACGAGGTCAGGATCTCCAGTTGCCGCTCACAGATTTTTAAGGTTATTGGTCCGGAGGCAGTGAAAAAGTGTCCGATTCGATACAGCCCCTTGTCCAACCACCATTTAAAGGATTTGATGTCGAGGCCTGGGGTGAAGTCTGGGTTGTTGAAAATGTGGGCCAGGGGCCTGCAATGGGAGGTCAGGGACGTCTCGGTTTTCAGTTTGTCCCATAGGGTCAGGGATTGGGATAGGATAGGTGAGAATATGGGGGGGTCGCTCCCTAGGGGGAATCCACAGTAAGAAGTCCATGGTAAAGGTGGGTGCCGCCTGTCTCTCTATTTGTACCCAGTCTGGTATTTCAGTTTTGGAATAGACCGTGGAGAGTTGTGCTAGTCTTGCCACTTGAAAATGCCACAGTAGTCTTGGTAGACCTAGCCCCCCCCCGCGTCCTTAGCCGGAAAGGGTATTTCGAGGTAACCTATGTCCTGCCCCTCCCCAAATGAATTTGGTAACTTTCTTTTGAAAGGATTGCAGGTAGTCTTTCCTTATGTTAATTGGAATGGCTGTAAACAAATATAGCAATCTGTGAAGGAGAGTCATTTTAATGCAGTGAATCTTGCCTAGCCAGGATAGTTCCCCCCTAGCCCAACTTTTCAGGTCTGCCTCAAGCTTCTGGTATATGGGCAGATAGTTTGTCGAGTAAAGGTGTTCTATTTTAGCGGTGAGGTTGATCCCCAAGTATTCTATTGAGGCATTATTCCATCGAAACTCAAAGTCGCTCTGCAGCGACGCTACTATGTCTGGTTTTAGAGAAATGTTGAGGGCATGGGATTTAGCGTAATTTATTAGGAGGCCTGATGCTGCTGTGAAGTTTGCAGAGAATAGGGAGAGTCGTAATGGGGGAGGTCAAAAATAGTAACATGTCATCCGTGAAGAGACCACATTTGTGGGTCTGGGCTCCACAGGTGACGCCTTGGATGTTAGGGTTGGAGCGTATGGCTATCGCCAGTGTCTCAATAGCGATGGCGAAGATCAGGGGGCATCCCTGTCTGATGCCTCTAGCAATGCTGAACGGTGTCGAGTAGTGCCCTTGAAGGTGAATCAGAGCTTTCAGGGTGTAGTAAAGGGACCGCAAAATTTCCAAGAAGCGTTGACTGAACCCCTATTGTTCTATGAGTGCAAAAATGTAGGGCCATTCGACAGAGTCAAAAGCCTTGTGTAGGTCTAGTGAGAGAAGCATCCCTTCCTGCTTGGGGCCCCCGTCCCATCCTGATTGTAGGAGAGAGACCACATCAATGGCCCTCCTGATTTGGTCTGGCCCCTGTCTGCCCAGAATAAACCCAACCTGGCCTTTTTGGACGTATCTACTAATAAAGGACGCAAGGCGATTCACTAGTATTTTTGTCAGTATCTTGAGGTCATTATTTATCAGGGAAATGGGTCTAAAGTTTTCTACCTCCTCCGGGTTCTTGTTTGATTTGGGGATCGCCGTTATGTAGGCAGTATTGAGTTGAGGGTCTAGAGGAGATCCCTGGGCTTGTGCATTGAAAAATCTCGCCATATGAGGTGCTAAAGCCTTGTAGTATGGTACAGCAAGTCCGTCAGGGCCTGGGGCTGACGCCGGTCTGAGGTTCTTAATGACCTCCTTTATCTCCTCAACTGAGAAGCCCACCTCCATAATTTCTGTGTGTTCTGCTGTCAGGGTTGGTATCGGAAGGTCCCGGAGGAAGCTGGAAATCAAGCAACCTTTGACTGTGGAGGTCGAGCTGTAGAGTTTAGTGTAAAATGTCTGAAAGGCTCCAAGAATCTTATTGGGGTTTGGCTGATGGGGGCTGTCCAGCGACTCTAATTTTAGGTAGGGAGTGGGTGTGGAATCAAGGGGAGAGTTTGGAGGCCAACATAGATCCTATTTTATCTTTTTGGTGATAAAATTTGGCTCCACTCCAGCGGATGTGTTTCTCAGCTTTTGCTGTGAGAGCCAAATTAAGTTCTAGTCTGGCAGCATTTTCTTGTATTTGGCCTTCAGGACTGTAAACTTATGTTCAAGGTTTTTAATATCAATTAGCCTTTCTTTCTTGAGTTGGGTCGCTATACTGATTATTATTCCCCGAATTGAGGCTTTATGGGCTGCCCAAAGAACCTCGGGGGAGATATCCTCTACATTGTTTAGAATGAAATGTTCCTTTAGGGAGTTCTCTATTTCAGTGGATCTGATTGGGTCACTAAGGATGGATTCATTTAGTCGCCAGTGCATACCCGACGTCCTAGTTAGGGAGTTGAGCAGGGTGATGAGAACCATAGAATGGTCCGACCAGGCGTTGTCCACTATGGTCGCTGTACGGGTTGACGGGATAAGGCTGGGGGGCATGAGGATGGACTATTCTGGCATAGGTTTGGTGGGGGAGGAGTAGTGTGTGTAATCCCTTTTCGAGGGGTTCAATTCCCTCCAGATGTCGACCAGCCCATGGGCGTGGAGAGATCTGGCTATGTTTAGGCTCACCTTGGTGGGTCGTGTTAGTTAGGACTTAGGGGGTTTTGACTTGTCTAGCACTTGATCAAAGGCAACATTTGAGTCCCCACCGAAGATGACCTTGCCCACTACCAGAGGTAGGAGAGTTTTGAAGAGAGCTTGGAAGAATTTAGTTTGACCTTTATTGGGGGCGTAATAAGAGATTATAGAAAATATGGTGCCTTCAATAGATCCCTTGACCAGAATATATCTGCCCTCTGGGTCCCTGAAGTCTGAGATGTGGGTAAACGTGCTGTTCTTCGAGAACAGGATAGCCACCCCCTTCGTCTTGTTTTCTGCGTTCGCTAGATAGAATGTCGGGTAGTGGGGGGTGGAGGAATTTGGGGCTGTATCAAATCGGAAAATGCGTTTCTTGAAGCAAAACTATATCTATTTTCAGGGAGCGGTAGTTGTCAGCCCCTGAGTTCAGCCCCTGAGTGTTGTGTGTGGCAACCTTAAGATCCGTCCCAGTCGGGTTCGGATTAGTCATTGGGACAGAGGGGTGGAAAGCTGCTGAAGCGACCGTCACTTACCCATTGACATTTTCTCCTGAGTGGGCCAGGGAAGCTTGTGGGGTAGGTCACATTCCAGGTCCTGAATTCGAAGCAGCATATATCCCGCTGATTGGCTTAAGAAAGAGAAAAGGTTAGGAAGGGGGAAAAGAAGTGGAACAAACATAACATAATACAGCGTCTTCCAAGAAGACCTTTGACGTCTGGCAAGAAAGACTACTGCCAACTGCCAACCAGTAAGCATCGGTTACCTCTCTTAGGGGACCGATGACCTATTCCACAGGAGGGAAACTTCCGCTTCTATGGAATGGGTGGAGGCGCAAGGGTGTCACCCCTGACCCTTGCATCTAAGTAAACCTTAAATTCAAATTTACACAGCTTTAGTTAACAACTAGAACGAACAATAGAATTGTTAAAACAAAACAAAAGACCAAAAATTGGTTGAGCCATTTGGAGAGTACGTTACAGGGGCCTTCTCCGGGATCCCCCCTTCTCCAACACGAGGGAAGGGGAGAACCTTCTGGAATAGTGCGGAATGTTCCAGGTTTCCCCGGATGTCCATGTGAGGTCCCCGGTGTCCTTTTCCCCGAGGGGGTCTGAACCAGGGCGGACTGTATGGTGGAAGTCCATCAAGAAGGTGGTCGCGTCGGCCAGCGTGGACGCCACTATAAAAAAAATAGTGAGCCAAGGTCAAAAGGGCCTCTGGTGAATGATATACCATCTTTTGAAGAACATCTCCTTCCAGACTTGTAGGTGGCTATGTAGCAGGAACCTTAGAAAAACAGAAAAAGGATATCATAACGCTAACTTTGGGGGGAAGACATGTAAGAGTCAACCATTTGGTCCTAACGGTAAGGAGCCCGGAGCTCC
The DNA here is from genome assembly GCA_029206835.1 of Rana muscosa. Lineage (NCBI taxonomy): Eukaryota > Metazoa > Chordata > Amphibia > Anura > Ranidae > Rana > Rana muscosa. The sequence continues at coordinate 937,265,772 of CM055118.1, read as the reverse complement.
ATCAACAGAGGGGATTGTGGTCCCAGCATGGGGTGCCCTAGTGAGGGCGAAATGTGGAGAGGCTTGAGACAGCCGTCTTATGGGGATCTGCCATCCTTGGACTTCTTGGTTTTCCCTGTGTGCCACAGGGAGGAAGCTGGGCTCGCTGGAGAGGGTCGCTTGGCGGATCCCACCGATGCTGTGGAGAAATCCATGTGTGCCACCCATCAGTGCCCACCGGTCCCGCCTCATCAGTGCCACCTATTAGTGCCCATCAGTGCCGCATTATCCGTGCCTATGAGTGCAGCCTATCAGTGCCCATCAGTGCTGTCTCATCAGCGCACATGAGTGAAGGAGAAAAATTACAGTTTTTCTAAATTTTATAACAAACTGTGAAACAATTTTCGGTCTTTTTTCATTTTTTTTTGCAAAAAGTAAAAAACCCAGTAGTGATTGAATACCATCAAATGAAAGCTTTATTTATGGAGAAAAAATGATAAAAATTTCATTAGGGTATTGCACGACCGTGCAATTGTTATTCAAAGTGTGACAGCGCTGAAAGCTGAAAATTGGCCTGGGCAGGAAGGGGGTTTAAAGAGGAAGTAAACCCTGATGGGTTTTACTTCCTATTTTTCTCCCTGCAAAGCCTGCAAATTAAAAGCATAATGGGCTAGTATGCATCGTATATTAGCCCATTATGTGACACTTACCTGCAAAAGAATCCAGCGCTGTTCCCTGTGGAGGCTGCGTCCATCTTCTCGCCCCTCTTCCTTCCGGGCCGCGGACTCCGGCTCTGTGATTCGCTGGAGCCGCGTAACGTCACTCCCGCGCATGCGCGCGGGAACCACCTTTAACGGCACACGTTAGGGAAGAAACGGCACAGAGTTTTGTTTCTTCCCAGCGCATGCGCCGTTGACATTATCGGCGGACTACAAGTGAAATATCTCCTAAACGGCGCACGTTTAGGAGATATTTCCACTACCTATTGGTAAGCCTTATTCTAGGATTACCTATAGGTAGAAGTTATAAAATAGGGTTTACAACCACTTTAAGTGCCCAGTAAGCAAGTGGTAAAAACAATATTAAATATATTAATTAAATACTTAGTGGTAAAAGATTTTATACTTTATAAATAAATAACTAAATAAATAATAAGTGTTAATGTGTCTAATTCATATATCCAGCGGGTTTCATTCTGGAATACCATTTTTGTAAGATTCAATCCTCTCCAGTTGCCTGTGATTTCATCTATCCCATAAAATACTAATCCTCTTGTATCACAATTTTAAACATCTAAAAAATGCATCAAAACACTAAGCTTTTTTAAACCATTTTTTATATTGTTAATATCAGGAATCTTCAAACTACGGCTCTCCAGCTGTTGCGGAACTACACATCCCATGAGGCATTGTAAAACTCTGACATTCACAGACATGACTAGGCATGATGGGAATTGTAGTTCCAAGTACTGGAGGGCCGTAGTTTGAAGACCCCTGGTTTATATGGTCTCCTATTCTAGTCTCCTTGTTGTCATCCCGGCATACTGTAGCCCACATGGGCACTCTAATATATATGTCATGTGGGTGCTATCACAGGAAATGTTTTTTTGGTTTACTTTCACTTACGGTTTCTTGAGGTGAATATTGTTCTTTTCTTTCTTTATTATGAATAGTTTTACGTGGAATACATCTTGTACACCTATAAACACTTTTGATCCAAAAAGGTTAGGCTATTTTCACACTGAGGAGCTATAGCGCTAAAAATAGCGCCTGTAAAGCGCCTCTCCTCTCACTCCAGTGTGAAAGCCTGAGTGCTTTCACAATGAAGCGGTGCGCTGGCAGGACGCTAAAAAAAGTCCTGCAAGCAGTATCTTTGAGGCACTGTAGGAGTGGTGTATACATCATTTCTAAAGCACCTCTGCCCATTAAAATCAATGGGAAGCGACGCCGAAGCGCCAGCAAAAAAACAGTGTGGTGGTGAGATGGCAGGACGCTAAAAAAAGTCCTGCAAGCGGCATCTTTGAGGCGCTGTAGGAGCGGTGTATACACAGTTTAACCCTTTTTCGGCCGCTAGCGACCAAAAAGCGCTGCTAAAACAGTGATAAAGCGCCACTAAAAATGGCGGCGCTTTACTGCCGATTGCCTCAGTGTGAAAGTGCCCTTACTGTTTTTCTAGGTTTTTATGACATTGTTTTTATGACATTATGCACTATTTTTGTTCTTAGACCTGGTGCCCTTCTGTATATAAACTGGGATCTTTGCCTGGAGGAGGAGGTGCTCTGTAGATCCAGTGACCACCATTTGGCATCACAAGTATCTCAGGGCTAAATTTATGTTTATAATTTCATGGTTGAACTTTTTCTTTGATGGTGAACACTACACTGAAGTTTGGAGGAGATTCACTATATGTTTGTACACTATGGAGGAGATTTACTAAAACTGGAGCACTGATTCTGATGCAGCTGTGCATGGCAGCCAATCACTTTTTAATTTCAGCTCGTTCAATTAAGCTTTGACAATAAAACCTGGATCCTGACTGATTTCTATGCTGAGCTGCACCAGATTGTATATCTTGTATTCTCCAGTTTTAGTAACCTCTCACCCCCCCCCACCCCCATACAGTTTGTGCCTTGAACAGTATATGTTATTTTTTTTATTTTTTTCTGGACACTATATTTTTTAGGATATTTATTTGTGGCACACTTTGAAGAAACACACCATGTTTGTTTGGATAAATTGGTTTATTGCGAATAATACACATTAGTTGGTATTTTTGCACAGTATGATGCCGATTTATATATATTTTTGTTACTGGTCACTGATGACCCTTGTAAGCAGGGCCGGTACAAGGGGTGGGCGAGAGGGGGACGTGCCCTGGACATAATGTGGGAGGGGCGCCAGGTTGTGAGCAGGAAACTCTGTCCACAAAATCTGTCTGTGACACTATTGTATGCCCCGTGTTGCCTGCCCAAAAATAAACTGGATGCGCCCTTACTTGCTGCCTCTGCCTCATATCTGCAACAGCAAACACGCCCTTTACAGAAGAATTCCTTTGAGTTCCCCCCACCCCCCTTGGATTGGGGCTGTTACAGTTCCAGCGACAGTACATGTCGGCAGAGCAGGAAGAGAATCTTACCTTACAGCATCATTGGTTCCCGCCCAGCAGACAGCAAAGCGCTCCTCCAGGGCAGGGTGAAGATGTGTAAAGAACGGATGGCAGGCTGGATCCTCTTTTACTGTGAGTCCGACTGTTCTGCACTCCATACTGTGATGTAAACCTGCCCTGCAGGGCAGGTTTACTGAAAGTAAAATTCTTAAATAATTAAAAAAATTGTGTGACATTTCAGGTACTCCATAGATGTATTCCACATACATTATATCTTAATAAAAATCATTCTGTTTAATAAGATATAATGTGTATGGGGATTAAATCTATGTGGCACCTGAAATCTCCCACTAATTCCTAACCTATTATAGAATATAAGCATAAACAGCAAAGGATGTGATGATATCCCAGCCCAACTCCAAGAAAGTAAAGAAGTCCACTCTTGTAGTGTGGGGGAGGGGAAAGACGAGGGGAAAGAATAGCCTTTCTTATTTACCTGATTCTTTAACCTCTTGCTGACCAGCCGCCATCATTATACTGCGACAGGTCGCCTTTCCTGCACAAACCGCTGTAGGTGTATGTCGGTCTGTGCAGGGTCCCGCCGACTTGATGTACGCTGGCGACCAACGATTGCGATGTACAGAGGCAGAGCGAGAAATGTAAACAATGCAATTCCCTATTCTGCCTAGTGACATGTCAGAGATCTTCTGTTCCCAGTCATCGGGAACAGCAATCTCTGTCATGTCCTATGTAGCCCCTCCCCCCTACAGTTAGAACACACCCAGGGAACACAGTTAACCCCTTGATCGCTCTCTAGTGTTAACCCATTCTCTGCCAGTGACATTTATACAGTAATCAGTGGCTATTTTTAGCTCTGATCGCTGTTTAAAGGTCTCTGGTCCCAAAAAAGTGTCAAAAGTGTCCAAACTGTCTACTGCAATGTCGCAGTCCCACTAAAAATCGCTGATCACCGCCATTAATAGTAAAAAATAATTATAATCAAAATGCCATAAATCTATTCCCTATTTTGTAGACGCTATAACTTTTGCGGAAACCAATCAATATACGCTTATTGCGTATACCAAAAATATGTAGAAGAATACATATTGTCCTAAACTGATGAAGAAATGTTTTTTTTTAATTTGGGGATATTTTATTATAGCAGAAAATAAAAAATGTTTTTTTTTTTCAAAATTTTCTTTTTTTTGGGTTTAAAGCGCAAACAATAAAAACCGCAGAGGTGATCGAATGGCACTAAAATAATTTTCTATTTGTGGGAAAAAAAGGACATCAATTTTGTTGGGATACAGAGTCACATGACCGCAATTGTCAGCTAAAACAACGCAGTGCCGTATTGCAAAAAATGGTCTGGTCATTAATGGGGCAAATCGTTCCGGGGCTGAAGTGGTTAACCTGGCAAGGTCCAGTGCTTTCCCCCTCCCTAACACATAATTACATATAGAGGAAGATTAACCCTGTATGGTATGAAGTGGAAGCTGGAGTCAGTCTTAACTTACACAGGAGCTGCAGGGGGCCAGTAACAGAACTGCAGGGAGCCTGCTGAAGCAAGGGATAAGGTAAAGGGGCTGAATTTTGATCAGTGTGTAGTACTCTGTGTAAGGCCGGGTTCACACTGGTCCGACAAACGCTCCGACATTGGGAGCTCATGTCGCATGACGTGTGAAAATCAATGTTTCCCTATGGGAGCCGTCTTAACTGGTCCGACACATGTCAGACCGACTTTGAAAATGCTCCCTGTACTACTTTGGTCCGACTTTGATCCTACTTCAGCCCATTGACTATCATTGAAGTCGGATCAAAGTCGGACCGCCGTCTTGCATGATCCGACTTTGGCATGCGACTTGTGCTGTGCTGATCTTGAGGGGGAACTCCACGCCAAATAAAATAAAAAACGGCATGGGTTCCCCCTCCAAGAGCATACCAGGCCCTTGGGTCTGGTATGGATTTAAAGGGGAACCTCTACGCTGGAAAAACGTCGTGGGGGTCCCCCCAAATCCACACCAGACTCTTATCCGAGCATGCAGCCCGGCCGGTCAGGAAAGGGGGTGGGGATGAGCAAGCGTCCCCCCTCCTGAACCGTACCAGGCCGCATGCCCTCAACATGGGGGGGTGAGTGCTTTGGGGCAGGGGGTGCCCTGCGGCCCCCCACCCCAAAGCACCCTGTCCCCATGTTAATGAGGACAGGGCCTCTTCCCGACAACCCTGGCCGTTGGTTGTAGGGGTCTGCAGGCGGGAGGCTTAGCGGAATCCAGGAGCCCCCTTTAATAAGGGGGCCCCCCAGTTCCTGGCCCCCCACCCTATGTGAATGTGTATGGGGTACATCGTACCCCTACCCATTCACCTGGGGGAAAAGTGTCAACTTTGGCGCCCCCCTGCCCCAAAGCACTCACCCCCCCATGTTGAGGGCATGCGGCCTGGTACGGTTCAGGAAGGGGGGCGCTCGCTCGTCCCCACCCCTTTTCCTGACCGGCCAGGCTGCGTGCTCGGATAAGGGTCTGGTGTGGATTTGGGGGGGACCCCCACACCATTTTTTCGGCGTAGGGGTTCCCCTTTAAATCCATACCAGACCCAAGGGCCTGGTATGCTCTTGGAGGGGAACCCATGCCGTTTTTTTATTTAAAATTTGGCGTGGAGTTCCCCCTCAAGATTCATACCAAACACAGTGCCTGGTGTTGGTGGGGATCCAAGTCGGATCCCTGTTCATTGAAAGTCGGACGTATGTCGGCTTCAAGTCGCAGGGCAAAGTCGGATCCAAAGTAGGACGGCTGTCGTGTCGCACCAGTGTGAACCCGGCCTCAGGCAGAAGCTGATCGTTAGTTATATCCGCTTCTGCTGAAAGGGAATGCTGGAAATCCGTGTTCATTTAGTGGCTTGATTTTGTGCTGATCAGTGTATTCTGACAGGGGAGTCCCCACTGTCAGAATATAATGTCCCAGTGAGGGGGGATTCCTGCATCTACCCCACTTGTGTAGATAGAGGAATCTGTCAGCCAGTGGGCTGAGCAAAAAAAAATGCATATGTAACAGCTTAAATGCTAAGTTAATCTTTTAGAACATGGTACACCCATATTCAAGGTCTAACATGTTCTAGTTGTTACCCTCTCCTCCTCGGTACCCCCTTTCCCAGTGTGACAGCAGGAAAAGGTTTTTGCCCCCGCACCCATTGTCGGATTTTGAAAACAGCATGGCTGTTTAGGAATTCGCCCATAAAGCCGCATCATGCATTCGCAGGAATCTGTGAATGTAGAAACTACAAGTCCCATCTTCCACCATGGCAGACAGACTTGCAGTTTAAAGCGGGATTCCACCCGCAAATTTTTTTTTTTTTAAGGCAGCAGCTACTAACACTGTAGCTGCTGACTTTTAATAAGGACACTTACCTGTCCTACTCTCCCGCGCTGATGGCCCCCTGATGCCGATCCCTCGATCAGTGCAGGTCCCGCGCCGCCATCCACACTAAGGGAAATAGGCACGCTTTACTGCCCGTTTCCTACTGCGCATGCGCGAGTCTCGCGCCGACTTGTGAATGGGCGGCTGCTTTCTGGGATTACACACAGTTCCCATTCACTAGAAGAGGATGGGGAAGAAGACAGAACGCAGTTACGGAAGAGGCAGATTACGGACTTCCGCATAGCAACAGGTATTTCAGGTGAGTATAAAAAAAAAAAATTTCAATTTTTTTTTAGGATTTTTGGTGAAAAAACTTTTTTCTGGGTGGAACTCCACTTTCAATGAACTGCAGCACGCCCATAGTTCATTTACTCTGTCTACAGCTCTGACGTATAGGCAACAGAGCTGTAGGCAGTGTCTGCAGTAGCCTGCCATTGCACTCGTGATCTGCTGATGACCGGTGCAATACTTTGCAGGCTCCTTTTTTAAATTATAATAAATGCACAATTTTCACCTGTAAAAAACATGTAGATTTATTATTTTTTTAATTAAAGTTGAATTTAAACTTTAAGTATTTATACATTAAAGTGGTTGTAAACCCTTTTAATTTTTTTTTTTTAAACTAACCTGCAAGACAAAGGCATAATGAGCTAGTATGACTAGCATACTAGCTCATTATGCATCACTTACCTTAGATCGGGGCCCCCGAAGGCGTCCTCATCTCCCTCTCCAGCCGTAGCCTCCGCTGTGGCGATAGCCAGAAAGTTACTTCCGGGTATCGCCGCTCCAGCCAATCACAGCTGTGATTGGCCGGATCGGCGAAGACGTGACTAAGCGCATGCGCGCGGGAGCCGTCAAATCCGGCTAAGCCGGATTTATGAATGGGATTAACCCTATGAATGCGCCGTTGTCTACGGCGCGCATGCGCCGTAGACATCGGTGCATGTCATTTTTAGCAAATATCTCCTAAACCGTGTAGGTTTAGGACAGGGATATGTAATTAGCGGACCTCCAGCTGTTGCCAAACTACAAGTCCCATGAGGCATAGCGAGACTCTGACAGCATCAAGCATGACACCAAGAGGCAGAGGCATGATGGGACTTGTAGTTTGGCAACAGCTGGAGGTCCGCTAATTGCATATCCCTGGTTTAGGAGATATTTCTTGCACCTACAGGTAAACCTTAATCTAGGCTTACCTGTAGGTGCAAGTTGCAAAAGTGGGTTTACAACCACTTTAATGTGCTTCTAAAGACTAAAGATTTTTTTTACCTTGAATTCTGCATGCATGAATTCTCTACAGTAAGCTAAAAAACCTTCAGTATGCAGCTCCCCCCACCCTCCTAATACTTGCTTAAACTCAATCTGGATCCAGCAATGTGCACAAGAGTAGTGGCTCTTTAGTGGACTGCTTTGCACTGTGTTTGTTTTGCAGCACTGGGAGTTTGGTAGTAAGTCCAGCACCAAATTGTGTGCAAATGAACTATATGAATTTGACTAGAGTTGTTTGAATATTACTTGGGAGTTATTCACATTATGTTATAGTATTTTACATTTTTATTTACGGCATTGGAAGTCTGGGATTAACTTCCTCACAATTTTGTTTTCAGCACTAGTATTTTGGTTCCTCATTCATGTGATATATAATTCACTTGGTCATATTTGACATGAGTTAATGACACATACACTAAATTTGATTTAATTTATTGTGAGGGGGTTAACTCGGTAGCGGGTGTGTGTGACCCCCTGGTTGGGCTCCCCACACAAAAACAGGGCCAGCAGACGGAGGTTGTGGTTTTCAAAATCAAAAGGTGCGGTTTATTTCTCTATGTACAGTGACAAAAACACAGCAAAGCCAAAAAGAAACAAACAAAATAAATCCTGGTCAGTTTGACCTCTGACTAAACATGCAGGTTTCCTAAACTAACAACTGGGATCAGCCTGGTGCTGTCCTAGTCCCTAAGTCCCTGGTTTAGTAAAAGTCCAAACAAATAGCCACACAGGCTTTGCCTCACCGCACAGGGGTTCACTCTCCCTAGACAGTCCACACAAGTCTGGTTCCAGGCATGAGCTAACATCTAATGAAGCTGGGAGTTCTTATAGAGGCCTAAATGAGCTGACAAGGTTCAGCTGGTCTCCTCATCTCTGTCTGCACGACGCCCCACACTCTCCCTAGAGGTATGAGTCATCCATGAGCCCACTAGCCTCAGCTGGGCTTCATCAACTCCCTAGTTGTATAAGTCGGCATAAAGCCTGAATCTGGGAGAAATATATCTACCCCCCTGGATGCAACCAGGTGACTTTACCTTCCTGCTGTCACATACCCCCCCCTCTTGTTTTAACCTCGGGGTTGGAACACCAGCAATCAGGCATTCATGTACTCGAGACAAAGCATCCACATTCCCCATTTGAACGCCAGGGCGATGCTTTACTGTGAAGTTGAATTCCTGTAGGGCCAGGAACCACCTATTCACTCTTCTATTTGTCTCCTTGTTTTGAGCCATCCACTTTAACGGAGCGTGATCCGTAACCATGTCAAAGTGCCTACCTAGCAGATAGTACCGAAGGGAATCTAGAGCCCACTTCACCGCTAAACACTCCTTTTCAACCGTGGCGTAATTTACCTCATGGGACTTCAACTTCCTGCTGAGGTAAATGACTGGGTGCTCTTCCCCGTTCCAGACCTGGGACAATACTGCTCCTAACCCCACATCTGACGCATCACTTTGTACGACAAAGTCTTTAGAGAAGTCGGGTGAGTACAACACTGGCTGGCTACATAAGGCTTGTTTCAAGAATTGGAATGCTGCCTCAGCCTCGGGGGTCCATTTAATCATGACCGACCCTTTCCCTTTCGTCAGGTTGGTTAGGGGCACAGCCTTAGAAGCAAAGTGGGGAATGAAGCGCCGATAATAACCCGCGATTCCCAGAAAGGCCCGTACCTGCTTCTTGCTGTTGGGACGTGGCCAACTCTGGATGGCCTCGACTTTGTTGAGTTGGGGTTTTATCACTCCCCTGCCAATGGTGTACCCAAGATATTTGGCCTCCTCCTGCCCAATGGTACACTTCTTGGGGTTAGCCGTAAACCCCGCTTCCCGGATAGAGTCTAGGACTGCTTGCACTTTTGGCAGATGTGAGGCCCAATCTGTGCTATGGACAATTACGTCATCCAGGTAAGCCGCAGCATACTTCCGATGGGGCCTCAGTATCTGGTCCATTTTCCGCTGGAATGTGGCCGGCGCATTCTGTAACCCGAACGGCATTCTCTTATATTGGAACGCCCCGTCTGGGGTTACAAATGCGGTTTTCTCTTTGGCCGACTTGGCCAGGGGAATTTGCCAATACCCTTTTGTGAGGTCAAGAGTCGTCATGTATCGGGCTGTTCCCAGCCGGTCGATCAACTCATCTATACGTGGCATGGGGTAGGTGTCAAATTTTGTAACTTTGTTCAACTGACGAAAATCGTTACAAAATCGCCAGCTCCCATCCGGTTTAGGCACCAACACAATGGGACTAGACCAATCACTTTGGGACTCCTCTATCACCCCTAAGTTCAGCATTTTCTGTACTTCCTCCCGTATTGCCTCCCGTCGGGCCTCTGGGATCCGATAGGGTTTTAACTTCACCCTTTCACCGGGCGGGGTAATAATATCATGCTCTACCCCAGATGTTTGTCCCGGCAGCTCAGAGAACACCTCCTTGTTGCGAAGCACAAACTCCTTAACCTCCTGTTGTTGGGGTTGTGACAAGGTGGCTGCTATTCCAACCTCCGGAATCACGCAACCAGTTTGAGCTGGTGACCAAGTTTCTGCGACTAGGGACTCTCTATCCCTCCAGGCTTTCAACAGATTAACGTGATATATCTGTTCGGGCTTTCGCCTTCCTGGTTGTCTGACCTTGTAATTCACTTCGCTCACTTTTTCCATTATCTCGTAGGGGCCTTGCCATTTGGCAAGGAATTTACTTTCAACCGTAGGGACAAGTACCAATATCCTATCCCCCGGGGAAAAGGTACGGGTCTTTGCTCCACGGTTGTACACTCTCTGCTGTGCCAACTGCGCTTGGGCCAAATGTTCCTTCACGATGGGCATTACCTGTGCAATTCGATCTTGCATCAGGGCGACATGCTCAATCACACTCCTGTGGGGAGAACTCTCACTTTCCCAAGTTTCCTTGGCAATATCCAACAGCCCTCTTGGGTGTCTCCCATACAGTAACTCAAAGGGGGAGAATCCCGTAGAGGATTGGGGCACCTCCCTAATAGCAAACATCAAATAAGGAAGTAGACAGTCCCAATCCTTTCCATCTCTATCCACCACTTTCTTCAACATTTGTTTTAGGGTTTTGTTGAATCTTTCAACCAGCCCATCGGTTTGGGGGTGATACACAGATGTACGCAATTGCGTCACTTTGAGCAATTTACACAGCTCTTTCATAACCCGGGACATAAAGGGTGTACCTTGGTCCGTAAGCAGTTCTTTACAAATACCCACCCGGCTAAAAACAAGAGATAGCTCTTTGGCTATGGTTTTGGCCGAGGTATTTCTGAGAGGGATCGCTTCTGGATAACGGGTGGCATAGTCCATTATAACCAATATGTACTGGTGCCCCCTAGCGGACTTGATTATAGGACCTACCAAATCCATTGCGATTCTCTCAAACGGGACCTCAATGATGGGTAGAGGGACCAGCGGGCTACGGAAATGTGGCATCGGGGCCGACCTCTGACACACAGGGCAGGAGGAACAATAATTTTCTATGTCCTTCATCACCCCAGGCCAATAGAATCTCTGTAATACCCTCTCTCGGGTTTTCTCTGTCCCCAGATGACCTCCAAGAATGTGCCCATGGGCCAACTCCAACACCAACTTCCTGTAAGGTTTGGGCACCACAAGCTGCTCAACGGTTTCTTCTGCCCTTTTTGCCACCCGATACAGTAGGTCCTTCTCTACGCTGAAGTATGGGTAAGTGCAGGTATTATCTGGGTTCACTAACTCGCCATCTATTTCCACTACGTTTTCCCGTGCCTTTATTAGGGCGGGGTCTTTTAACTGTTCTGTGGCAAAATTTTCCCTGTGAACCTCCAGATCAGAAAACTCCACAGACGGTAGGTTTTCGTCTGAGGAGGTGGGCTCCTCTCCAGTTTCTTGAGTCTCCCCTGCCAATACTGACAAGGGAAATTCTGGAGAGTCCTCACCACTCTCAGAGGAGTTCTGGCTATCACATTCCTGGTACATAGGGGCACCAGTGGGGGGCTCAGGATCATCCCACAGTTCCCAGAACTTCGGAAAATCCCTTCCCACAATGGCATCATGCGGTAATTGAGATACTAACCCCACTGGATGAGAGAGGGTACCTTTGGGGGTCTCGAAACACACTGTAGTCACTGGATACTCTCGGGTGTCCCCATGCACACAAATAACAGCTACCTTGCTATTCCCAGAGACCTCTGTTTTAACTAATTCAGCCTTTATCAGGGTCACAAGGCTACCTGAATCCAGTAATACCACAACATTTCTACCATTAATACACATTTTGCATAAATGTTTCTCAGTTCCCCGAATGGCAGTGCATGCGACTGTCGCACACAGCGACTGACGTCTGTCCATCAGAAAGTCACATTGCATGGGTTCCTCCACAACCGGGCAATTTGCTGCAATATGTCCCGCTTGCCGGCAGCGGTAGCAAACGATCCTTCTTGCCGCCTCTTGAGCCGCTGATTTCCCAGGCTGTTCTCGCCAAACTTGGGGTAGAGCTCCCACCCTCTCACTCTCTCCACCCTTACCCCTTGGAATCCTCTTATCCGCCCCTGGGGATGGTCTGGTCTTAGGGTGGAAAGTCCGAGAGTCTCTGGAAGAGGCCGTCAGGTTCTCTGTAGCCAAGTATTTCTCTACACGATCCACAAGACCACCGGCCGTCTCTGGGTCTCCATGGCTTACCCACTTTTGGATGGCAGTAGGAAGAGCTCTCAAAAACCGATCCATTACAACACGTTCCACAATCTCTGGTGCGGACAAAGTCTCTGGCTGTAGCCACTTCCTGCTCAGGTGAATGAGATCATACATTTGAGACCTGGGGGGTTTTCCAAGCTGGAAAGTCCAGTTATGCACACGCTGAGCCCGGACAGCCAGGGTGACACCCAGCCTTGCCAATATTTCAGCTTTTAGCATCACATAGTCTTTTGCTTGGTCAGGCTCTAGGTCATAGTAAGCCTTCTGCGATTCACCAGTTAACAGAGGAGCCACCAGTCCAGCCCACTGCTCCTCAGGCCACTTTTCTCTTTCAGCAGTCCTTTCAAATGTGGTCAAAAATACCTCTGGATCATCCTCTCCAGTCATTTTTGTCAATAAACGACTCACCCCAAAGGACGCGGTATTAGTGGGACGGCTTTCCTCACTGGTCTGCGGACGTTGCTGCATTACTGCTTCCATTTGTTGTAGTCTCTGCTCTTGCTTCTGTAACAGGTCTATGAAGCGGGCCTCAGATTGCTGCTGGGCTTGTTGATGAGCTTGCTGCTGGGCTGCAAGGCTCCTTTGCAAACCTGCATTTGTCTGCTGTTGATTGGCATTTGCTAGAGCCAGCTGTTTCAGTATCTCCTCCATGCTGGCTTAAAAAAAACTGCCACTGGTTCTCCACCAACTGTGAGGGGGTTAACTCGGTAGCGGGTGTGTGTGACCCCCTGGTTGGGCTCCCCACACAAAAACAGGGCCAGCAGACGGAGGTTGTGGTTTTCAAAATCAAAAGGTGCGGTTTATTTCTCTATGTACAGTGACAAAAACACAGCAAAGCCAAAAAGAAACAAACAAAATAAATCCTGGTCAGTTTGACCTCTGACTAAACATGCAGGTTTCCTAAACTAACAACTGGGATCAGCCTGGTGCTGTCCTAGTCCCTAAGTCCCTGGTTTAGTAAAAGTCCAAACAAATAGCCACACAGGCTTTGCCTCACCGCACAGGGGTTCACTCTCCCTAGACAGTCCACACAGGTCTGGTTCCAGGCATGAGCTAACATCTAATGAAGCTGGGAGTTCTTATAGAGGCCTAAATGAGCTGACAAGGTTCAGCTGGTCTCCTCATCTCTGTCTGCACAACGCCCCACACTCTCCCTAGAGGTATGAGTCATCCATGAGCCCACTAGCCTCAGCTGGGCTTCATCAACTCCCTAGTTGTATAAGTCGGCATAAAGCCTGAATCTGGGAGAAATATATCTACCCCCCTGGATGCAACCAGGTGACTTTACCTTCCTGCTGTCACATTATATATTTATTGATGGCCCACATATAGGACTAAGCACCATGCTGATACAAAGAAAAATACACTAGCACATATGGGGAAACATACTGTATAGCATGGACAGCTCTGTCCACATAGTAAATATAGGGAAGAGATTTAAATTACAATTTTTAGCGCACAGGTTTCTCTGCTCTCTCCCTCCTCAGCTCAGAGACAGCAGTGGGAGCCATTGGCTTCTGCTGCTGTCAGTCACAACCAGTGAGGAGGGAGCAGGGGGCTGGGCCAAGCTGTGCTCTGTATGTCTATGGACACACAGAGTCAGCTCAGGTGTGAGCACTCACAAGTGTCCCCATAGCAAGCAGCTTACTATGGGGCACTCAGCAGGGGGTAGGGGCCAGGAGTACCAGTGGGGGACCCCAGAAGAGGGGGATCGGGGCTCCTCTGTGCAAAACTATTACACAGCAACAGAGCAGGTAAGTATAACATGTTTGTTATTTTTTTTTTTAAAGTCTGCCTTTAAATTAACTTTAATCCTCTAAATGAGTGGGATGCCCCACTGCCAGGGTGGATTTTTTTTTATTTTCCTAGAGTTAGGATTTAAACCTTTATTGTGAAAGAAAAAGTCAGAGAAGACACTTGGGTCAGACAGGCACATACATGGGTTGTTATGTATATACAGTGCCTTGAAAAAGTATTCATACACATTGAAATTTTCCACATTTTGTCATGTTACAACCAAAAACGTAAATGTGTTTAATTGGGATTTTATATGATAGACCAACACAAAGTGGCACATAATTGTGAAGTGGAAGGAAAATGATAAATGATTTTAATTTTTTTTTTACAAATAAATATCTGAAAAGTGTGGCGTATTCAGCCCCCTTTACTCTGATACTCCTACCTAAAATCTAGTGGGACCAATTGCCTTCAGAAGTCACCTAATTAGTAAATAGAGTCCCCCTGTGTGTAACTTAATCTCAGTATAAATACAGCTGTTCTGTGAAGCCCTCAGAGGTTTGTTAGAAAACCTTAGTGAACAAACAGCACCATAAAGGCCAAGGAACACACCAGACAGGTCAGGGATAACATTGTGGTGAAGTTTAAAGGGGTTGTAAAGGTACATGTTTTTTCACCTTAATGCATCCTATGCATTAAGGTGAAAAAACATCCAACAATACCGCCCCCCCCCGAGCCCCGGTTTTACTTACCTGGCCCCTCGAAAGTCCCGCGCTCGCTCCCGTCATCCTCCGAGTTCCTGAGCCCGGCCGTAGATTGGCTACACTGGATGGATTGAAAGCAGCGCAGCCATTGGCTGGCGCTGCTGTCAATCACATTTAATGACGCGGCGCGCCGGGGGCGGGGCCGAGTGATACAGTCGGCGGCTATGGCCGCCGCTGTATCACGGGAGCGCGCCCGCAGTAACTCCACACCATGCGAGCTCGCTCACATTATGGTGTGGAGTCCTTGCGGGGAGGAGCTGAAACAGCCGCCGAGGGACCCCAGAAGACCAGGATCAGGGCCACTGTGTGCAAAACAAGCTGCACAGTCGAGGTAAGTATAACATGTTTGTTATTTTATTTTTTTAAACGGGAACCTTTAGTGTTCCTTTAAAGCAGGGTTAGGTTCTAAAAAAATATCTCAAGCTTTGAACATCTCACAAAGTACTGTTCATCATCTGAAAATGAAAAGAGTATGGCACAACTGCAAACCTACCAAGACATGGATGTCCACCTAAACTGACAGGCTGGGCAAGGAGAGCATTAATCAGAGAAGCAGCCAAGAGGCCCATGATAACTCAGGAGGAGCTACGGAGATCAACAGCTCAGATAAGAGAATCTGTCCACAGGACAACTATTAGCCGTGCACTCCACAAATCTGGCCTTTATGGAAGAGTGGCAAGAAGAAAGCCATTGTTGAAAGAAAGCCATAAGAAGTCCTGTTTGCAGTTTGCAAGAAGGCATGTGGGGGACACGGCAAACATGTGGAAGAAGGTGCTCTCGTCAGATGAGACCAAAATGTAAGTTTTTGGCCTAAAAGCAAAACGCTATGTGTGGGGGAAAACTAATACTGCACATCACCCTGAACACAACATCATCAGCAGGGACAGGGAAGCTGGTCTGAGTTGATGGGAATATGGATACAGGGCAATCTTAGAAGAAAACCTGTTAGAGTCTGCAAAAGACTTGAGACTGGGGCAAATGTTCACCTTTGTCGTGGAAATATAGGTTGTATACAGAACATACAGCCTACATTTCCTGTGCTAAATAAGCACAGTTTGTCTCATTGCAAGAATGCTATCTTTAGCTAAGTTTCACTCACCACCATTCGTCCCAATCATCCCAAGAAAGCAGCACAACACAGCTATGTTCTCATCTCAGCATCCCAGCCTGACTGCCAAGCCGATGCCCCGTCAAAGGCTTTTATTAAACTCCAAAAGATCTCACAAACAGGAAGTGATGGCTGCAGCCGCCAATCACCTCCTCCATGGGAGGGGACATCACAGGATGTCGCCTCCACACAGGAAGTGAGGACACAGCAAATGCCCATACAAGGACAGGATAATAATACAATACATGCATAAAACAAACAAACCAATCACAGACATGTATACATTCAAATAGACTATCAGTGGCATGCACTGCTTCCAATGACAGGAACTATACGACAATTATGCCTCAATGGACCACAATTGTCGTATAGCTATGCTACTGTTCTTGTGGACACAGATCTGTCCGCTCTGAGTCATTTATTGCCAAGGTCAAGAAGTGGCCAGTCCCCTGACGAGGCATAAAACAACATCTCTAAATGGAGCAAACATCGCTGTTTCCATAGGAAGATTTTCCCGCCACCGATCTTCCACCAACGTCTGTATGTGCAAATATGCTCAATAGAAATAAAAACTACATGAGTATATATATTCCCACTTCCTTTAACCACGATCCGCTGAAAAATAAAAATTAGATCCCCAAAGATTCCCAGACCCTTAAAAGGACTCCCAACCTTCACTTAGCTACAGCTCTGGCTTCAACAGTTACATGAAGAACCCTATCCTTAACGGATGAGAATTGTTCAATCGTATCCCAAGCTCGAGCCCCCCCCCCACCTGGTACATCCAGGACACCATGCCCAGACCTGGTCGGAGTTGGTGAACAATTCCCTTCAAGCTGTCCCTGCCATTCTTATTTTTCGCGCCATCAGATCCCCGCGATCGGCCACGAGATAAGATGCTGGGACAGTTTCACCATCACGCATGAACCTCTTGCTTTGGGGGAATTACCTTTATAAGCTGCAGATCCACATAAACACCAAACTAAAGTTCAAACACACTTGTGGGCTGCCTAGGTATCCAAACCGACAAGAGGCAAAGCTACTAAAACTATAACCAATTTTACCCTCTAAAAATGCATCGTTAGATTCCATTGACAAGTGTCTGTTCGGAGTCTTCACCAGTTTGTCAAAACTCGTCATACCCATAATAACATCATAAATGGCATGTACCGCTGTCATCGCTGGATACTAAAACTCGGTGGAGACTCAGAACAGACCCAGCAATCGGTCCTGTTCGCTTTCTGAGCTAGTCAGGAAATACACTTTTTAAATAATAACTTGGGATGCTTTTCATCATTACCCTTGCTAAAATTTACTAAACAACAAAAATATAAATAAACAAAGATACTACTCAGTTCTTTGGTGTGGTTGAGCCGCTTCTTGCAGTGGCTGGCGTGGTCTCATCCCTCAAGCTTCTTTACAATGACCCAGTCACCTGGTTAGAAAGAATGTAAACCGGTTATTGTGTCAGGGTCCAGGAGGGACTCGTGAACCCTGTGGTAGACATTTTGAAGTTCATGTCACAGTGACTGCACCCACCCCATCAGCCGAGAATATAAGTGACAGCTAATGAGGAAAGTACGACTCTGGTTTTGACTGACCTCCAAACAACCCTCATATGACTGTAGCGGCCTCCTCACTCCCCTCTTTGCATCAGCTCGTCTTTCTCTTGTCTAGGGGTACCTTAGAGGGGAGAGAGCGGGGTCACCACGCCAAGCCTTCACCACAGATGTCTGTGTGGTGTAAGCAAAGTAATTTCTCTACCTTCGGGTCAGTGTTGTGCACCTGGAGTTACCTTGAACAATGTCCACCAGAAAAGAGCCCCACACCATTAAAGTCCAACACTCCTTTATTCTTCTCGAGTGAATAGCACAATCAGTTAGACTCCCTTAAAGAACAGAACAAACAAGGAGGTGTGGATGCGAGTAGGCCCAGACACAATGAACTCTCCACTTTCCTCCATGAAAGTGGGCTGAGGTCTCCGAGCGGGGGGGGGGGTTCTTCCAGGCGGTCTCCGATGGGAGGCTCACCTGTCACTGGCAATCTGCTGCACCCGGTCTTTAAGTGAGTATCCCCCCTCGGTCCATTACGCCTTCCGGATTCGGGTACCCAATCCCTGCGTTCCCTAGGACCTCCTTCCCTCGCGGAACTCAATGTTGGGCACTGAGCTCCAGACCTCCATCCGAGTACCTCACCCCAGGCTAAAGGTGCCTGGGATGGAACACGACCTCCGGACGTCCTCTAGGCCTAGGCCGCCTAGAGGACCGACACGAACCACCGCCCTCAGGCTGAAGGTGCCTGGGACTTGAACCCCGTGACAAAGATGGCCGGCCCCTTTATACCCTCTCCCAGCAAGCATGGCGGGCCCCCCGCCCCACCACACCGCTGCCGAGGGAGGACAAAAAGGAGGCACGGCACACAGCAATGGTTCAACCCCAGCCCAGGGCGACAGCGCCACCTGTTGGGCCGCAAGGAACTGCACACTGCTGGTGTCTCTGCCAGTTTTAAATAGAGAAAAAAGTGTATACCCGCTACACTCTCCCCCTGGTGGTTTGACACTGGTTCCCAGTGTCTGGAGCAAACTATGCCCTCATCGGCTGACATAGCCCAGTCCAGAAACCAACTATAAATTGTACAAAAATAAAACTTTTTTGAAAAAACTTGATCAACTGGAGCAATTGTGTCTGAGCCCTATATAAAAGGGAAGGGAAACAACAACATTTAACCATAACTTTTTGAATCACATATTCATATTATACTTTTCCCACCCATCCTGACTAAGACCCACCCCATACTCAGTGGTCTTGTTGGGATGCTCTCCTGCAGAGGGAAAAGAAAGAAAATTAACACACACAAATCCTGACACATGTATTCGTGTGAGAGAAAAGAAACTTCTCCGGGAAGAAATCCCTTTTCTCCAAAGAGTGAGTGTGTGAAAAGTGTTAACGGTGTGCAACACTGCCACCTGGTGACAGCATCACGGTAACTGCACTCGTGGAACTCTTTTTCTTCTTCTCTTGAGCCCTATCTACCCCAGAGTCCAGGATCTCTTGCTGGAAAGGGAAGAAAACACAGGAACAGTCCTTCATTCCTCTGGGTAACAAGGACAACGGGCCCCAGAAAGTTCAGCAGCAACAACAAGAACGGAGTCTTTTCTCTCCTACAGATAGAAGCGGGGATGTGGCAGAACAAGTGGCTTCAAGTGCTGGTCCATGGTCTCCAGATGATATTCTACATCTTCTCCTTCCTTGCGCCGGATCAGCACCTTGACTGCATGGATGTGCCGTCCCAACATCCACTCTGCCTTGCAGTCCTTAAAACGCTGAGAGGCCTTGGGAGAACACGCCAGGTACCTGCGGGCGTGTGGAATCTGAAGGTGAGTCCACACAAAGTCATTGTACCAGCGCTTTCGGCACACTTCCACCTCATAGAGCAGCTCCTTGGACAAGTATGGATACTCCCATCCGTACTCTGCAGCAACCTTCTGGCCAAATAGGCGTTGTAGTCTGGCCAAAGGAGGCATAGTAGCTCTGTCCCCTTCGCCAGGCAAAACTATTGAGTCCGGGTGGCGAGGGACCTTGATCACATCTGATCTGGGCATAGGTGCCCGCAACAGCAGTCTCTTTTCTCCGGTCTTCAGTGTAGGTGATACCGGGGATGTAGAGGCAGGCTGGGGACAGGACCCCTCTTCAGGCACTGGTGCCTCCACCCGGGGTGTACTATCCCCTGTAGACATGGGTGGATCCCTGGTTCTGCGGGATGAGGCGAGAGGTACTTTGTCCCAGCCCTTCTCTGCAAACAGTTCGTCAATAGCAACGTCGTCTCCCATATCCGAGAGCGACTCCAGGTCAGAGGTGTCACACTCCTCCGCGGGCAGGTACCCTGTAGTGGAGACTGAGTTTTCACCTCTTCCCACACACCAAATCTCTCCGCCTGGCTTACCTCGGCCTTTACTTGAAGTGGGACGTCCGGGACTCCTCCCGACGGATCCATCCGGGCCGGGCGTAAGCGGGCGAGATGGTCCACCACAACCGCTGGTCGGGGCTACCATACCGGTCTTTCTTCGGTGGTGGACGCTGCGAGACAGTGGTAACCGAGTCAGCATCCTCGGATTTCTCCCGTTGAGTTTTCACAACCTCCTCCGCGGTCGCTGCAGTGTGCGCAGGGATGGCTGTCAAAGCAGTGATTCCTCCTCTTTGAGTGGTGTTGTCTGCAGCACGGCCAGGGTAAATGGTTCTCGGCTTCTCAACCGCTGGATCCACTTCAAAAAGAAACTCCCCACAGGCCTTGCATCGCCCGAACGGCTTCAGTTGGCACACCAGTCCCGAACAGCCGGGACAAATCACACCCAGGGCCTCAACGTCCATGCATGAATACAGGGCGAATCGTCCCCTTGGCTTTAGCCGGATCCTCGTATCTGTTACCGGAGCAGATGCAGTCAGTGTCGTGGTAGAAGGGTGAACCGGAATCCACGATGTATGTCCGAACATGGTGACCTGTTGCTGATCCATCGCACACTGCAAGGTTTTTGCGCCAACGTCCCACGTGTAGTCCTTCACACGTATTGGACTCCTCCCCTTTGCTCCAGTTCGCAGGCTTTTCTTCTTTTTTCCTTCTGAGTCACGCCCACGAACTAAGCGGTGGGGGTGTGCCTGGTGGCGCAGTGCAAATAAAAGCCCCCACGTGTAGTCCTTCACACGGCTGAGCTCCCCCTTTTCCTCACTCTCTTCTGCGTGGGCCTTTCCCTTCATTGGGTCATGTCCACGACTTCGAGCAGGGATGCACTTCGGCCAATGAAGGCCTGCCTACTCGTAACTCCTCCGGGCAGACACGTTCAATTCCGTAGTACACGAACACTATACCGGACCCGAGCCCCCACGTGTAGCGGCCTCCTCACTCCCCTCTTTGCATCAGCTTGCCTTTCTCTTGTCTAGGGGTACCTTAGAGGGGAGAGAGCGGGGTCACCACGCCAAGCCTTCACCACAGATGTATGTGCGGTGTAAGCAAAGTTCTTTCTCTACCTTCGGGTCAGTGTTGTGCACCTGGAGTTACCTTGAACAATGTCCACCAGAAAAGAGCCCCACAGCATTAAAGTCCAACACTCCTTTATTTTTCTCGAGTGAATAGCACAATCAGTTAGACTCCCTTAAAGAACAGAACAAACAAGGAGGTGTGGATGTGAGTAGGCCCAGACACAATGAACTCTCCACTTTCCTCCATGAAAGTGGGCTGAGGTCTCCGAGCGGGGGGGGGGGTTTCCTTCCAGGCGGTCTCCGATGGGAGGCTCACCTGTCACTGGCAATCTGCTGCACCCGGTCTTCAAGTGAGTATCTCCCCTCGGTCCATTACGCCTTCCGGATTCGGGTACCCAATCCCTGGGTTCCCTAGGACCTCCTTCCCTCGCGGAACTCAATGTTGGGCACTGAGCTCCAGACCTCCATCCGAGTACCTCACCCCAGGCTAAAGGTGCCTGGGATGGAACACGACCTCCAGACGTCCTCTAGGCCTAGGCCGCCTAGAGGACCGACACGAACCACCGCCCTCAGGCTGAAGGTGCCTGGGACTCGAACCCCGTGACAAAGATGGCCGGCCCCTTTATACCCTCTCCCAGCAAGCACGGCGGGCCCCCCGCCCCACCACAACGCTGCTGAGGGAGAACAAAAAGGAGGCACGGCACACAGCAATGGTTCAACCCCAGCCCAGGGCGACAGCGCCACCTGCTGGGCCACAAGGAACTGCACATTGCTGGTGTCTCTGCCAGTTTTAAATAGAGAGAAAAGTGTATACCCGCTACATGACAATAACCCAGACATCGGGACTGTGGTCACTGCATAACCTGTGCGTGGCTTACAATACCTGGAACCATTGACAAAGGGTTCTTAGCATCTGGGATGGGAACCTACTTCACCAGACTGCTGCTTGCGGTTTCAAATTCTATCAAAGAAAGACAGTCTTGGCACAAACTTGGTTAGAATTACAGAGGTTAACATTACAGACTGAAGGAAGAAATGTGTGGTGCAGGAAAAAAGAAACAATGAAATAGCCCATGATACTTTTACCTCCTTAGACCCATATTTATCCATATGTACAGCTGTCTACATACACCTGTTCTCTGTGCACAAACTCCTTGGACCTGAAAAATACTTATAAACAAAATATTTACTCTATCCTTCATATTTAACCTGCAAAGAATGGTAAACAATAATGACATTCCTGTACATTGGTAAATTGTCAATGACATTCTTTCAAAACCGATTCAAACAAAACCCTCTGTAACCCTTAGGCCCCTTTCACACTGAGGCGTTGAAAAAACGCTCAAAAATTATAGGATTTTGTACCTCTATTTTACCGCGATTTTACCGCGATTTTACCGCGTTTTTACCACGATCGCGGTAAAAATAGCGCTAACGCGTATGCGTTTTTACTGCGATTTTACCGCGATTTTACTGCGTTCGCGGTAAAAACGCGGTAAAAACGCATAGGCGTTAGCGCTATTTTTTAACATAACTCTTATGCCTATGCGTTTTTACCGCGTTTTTACCGCGAATCCCATTCATTTCAATGGGGATAGGCGTTTTTACAGCGCTATTTTATGCGCCCTAAAGTTGCTCTAAAAAAGCTGTTTGCAGGATTTTTTTCAACGCCCAGCCAGCAAAACGCCTCAATGTGAAAGCCCTCAGAGATTTCACATTGAGAATGCGGGGGCAGGATTATGTCAGGCGTTATTACAGCGCTATTTTTACCGCAAAAACGCGGTAAAAACGCCTCAGTGTGAAAGGGGCCTTACTTTTCCCATTCCTACAAAAATACAACAGCCGCGATGCATCGGAGGATCGCCGCGGTAAGTTCGAACATATTCACGTTACTGCATACAAAAATTCAGATACAAATGTGGGGGAGATACTTCATACTTTCCAAAACCAAAAATTAAAAAACAAAAACAGCCAGAATTCTCTCTTCACTCTTTCAGCAATAGAAAAAAATACAATGGGACAAACATGAGAGCAGCTCGAGAACCTTGCATGGACCAGCCATACAAAGTTCAAACAAACGGGCATGAGAATTTAACCATAGTTCCTCCTCTGAGAATCACAAAAGCGTGTACTACACCTGCATCAACACTCATCATTACAGATTTCTGAAGCCGCAGCTGAACTACATCCATTCCAGAGGGATACCCAAAATAGTATCCTTGGACCACCTATGTTAATCTTTTCGGGGTTCAAAGGCCTTTGCCCCAAAACTAGGCTTCGTGCACCGTGTGACCGTCTGACTGTGGGAAGCCTCCATTCCTTCCCTTTGCACAGACCTCCTTGTGTCCATGGCGATTCGAATCGGCTTATCGTCTTAAACCTGCGTCGAGGTTAAACCGTTGCACCCATTTCGGAGAGCACCGCCCGGTGTCTTCTTATACGGTGGATTGAAGAACTACAACCACTATATCTGGTCCAGTCCCCCAACTAGAAACCCTAACCGAGGCGTCAACTCTATGGCTTGGTGTCCCAACACTTTTGGAACTACAGCAACAACCACAGATCAACCCCCGAATTAGGCCTCTACCCCTCACAGTGTATGCATACACAAGCATTTTCCGCTATACACCCATACACTGTGTCGCCAGACTAAACCACACAGAACACTTACACCCGTTTACCACCTGCGGAACAATGTGGCTTCTCTCTGTATTACAGTACAAAACTTCACAAAACTGGAAAAAAATATAAAACATCCTTTTTCAAACGCCAAAATGCTTTCCATTTTCCTTCCAAGCACAAATCTCATGGCTCACCTCTAAAACCCCAAGCTCCTCCCACCAACTTCCTGTTGATACATAAAATGCTGAAAAGAACCTCATGTTACATGCTCAGCTCTCAAAAAACCAAACTGGTTTATTTACATATCATTTGTACAGGAAGAGGGAGGGGGAGGGGGGAGCCTAGCCCCAATCGCCTTGTCTATCAAGACTCAAAAAAATCCATGGCTAAACATCATATATATTTCAACAATTTAAAAACCTTGGCAAGGGAAAGGATGGAATAAAACCCCCCTTTGCAAATGGGAGGGAATCGCCCCCCGACCCACACATCCCCTGGAAGTCAAACCACAAGTTGAGACTCAAATACAAAACTCCTGCAAAAAGATGGCTCTAGGAGTTTCGACCAAATCCCCACTCCTCCTTTACAGGCTATACAATACAAGCTTCAAAAAATGAATTGCCTTCTGGGAAACTCCCAAATATTTAAACATAAAAACAACACACACACTGTGTACAAAAACTCTGTTAGTCTTACAATCTATCAAATTCAGTGTAAAGTAGGGATTTCACTTAAAAACGAAATCCAATATAAAAACCGCCGCTCATATACTGCAAAGTCAGCTAACCCTGCAATAGCTTACATTCACTTAAATGAAAACAGAAAAATCCCCATCCTAACACCATCTGCATGGAGTTTGCATGTTCTCCCTGTGTCTGTGTTGGCTTCCTCCCACATTCCAAAGATATGCTGGTAGGTCAACCAGATTCCCTCTATAAATGGGCCCCAGCATGTGTCTGCAAGCGCGTCGGGACCCCTCGGGGTAAGACCGCGCTATATCAAGATACCACTCTACTCACCTCAAGAGGTGATGCTTACAAAAACAGTTTAAACCAGCGAATTCAACATTAAACAAAAACAGCCTCTCAGTATGTCACCCTGGTGTCTCACTACTCTCCCCAGCAGTGCACAGGTCAAACTGCAAACGCATAGAACTGAACAAAACTGCGCCAATCAACGAATGTTAATATAGCATCCAGGGGCTGTGTTTGCTAACCTGGAACTTCCCATCTCAAACTGTAAACGTCTCTCAAGATGGCTGACAAGCCAGGACACCAAAATGGTGGATGACCACCGCACACCTCATGGACAACAACAAAAATGGCGCCATTAACGCATGCAATTTTTCCCGCCAAAACCAGCACAAACATGGACAAGACCACATGGGTTCCCACACACAAAGGAAAACAAAAATGGTCTCCACCAGTTTCCAACACAGAAAAGACCGCACTAAATTTGCACCAAACATCAAAATCTGCCCCAAAGGCTGAGAAATTCCACCAGCAAAATAGCCGACGAATGCCACAGGGTATAGCACCCAAAGGAAAGGTGGCTGCACCTTCCCTTATAGTATACCCACAGGCCAAGGCGAAGCTGCGCCTCAAGATGGCAGACAAACCACATGGCCAACAACAAAAGCCAGGAATGGCGCCATTAATGCATGTACTTTTTCCCGCCAAAACCAGCATCTCCTCACTAGAAAATCAAAAATGTTTTTCTTCACAAGGACTGACTACACCATTGAAACTTTTCTAAATGATCATCAAAATCCACTGAAAAATTTGTGTCTTGAGTCAGCTACACTCCACAAGGCTCATGCCATCTCCACAAAGCCTCACACCTGCGACACCACATGACCACTAAAACATTTTAAAAACCCTTTGGCCACTAAACAGCACATTCAATAAATGTAAGTTACATGCACAACATTATTCAACACTTTTCTCTACCTAAAGTTCACACACACACAGTGGCATCAGCTTCCATAACAAGCCATCGCACAGACATACTATTGTCTGGCTTCTAGCAATGCCTGGCCACTTGGATATGCGGCGGGAACTTTCAACTCAAAAACCAAACCCTTTAGTTAAAATATTTTTACACTTATGGGGGCATGTGTCTTTGTCCCATACAAAGGCAAAAAATCACAATCTATCCATTTCTATTTTTCATAGAAATCACAAACGCTACACACATACAGTATATTGTTGCTTGTAACATCAGATCATCTCTCAGGGCAAACTCCTGCATGCTATTTACAGAGAGTCACCACCTTTCACCATTGTAACTGATGACCATGCTGCCTGCCCCTCCCCACTAAAGCACATGGCACACAGTGACCAGACTTTAACAATGCACAAAACAATCTAATCACATACAGTCTATATTTCTCATTTAGTTACACTCTTACAACATGCAGCTTCCCCACATAAACATCCAGGCACATACGATCGGATTCACAGACATACGATCTCTCTCCCAACAAAATCACACACACGCACGATCGGATTCACAGACAAACACACACACACACATACGATCGGATTCACAGACATACGCACACAAGCCCACATGATCGGATTCACAGACATACACACACACATCTCTCAGACACACACACACACACACACACATCCACACACATCTCTCATACTGCAAACTTACAGCATTATTTCAAAAAGACAAAAAATGTGTTCTTTTACAGAGCAGAGCCCCTACGCATCGGATCGTGCATCCATACTTCCCCCATCTCGACTCGATGCCCAAAGGGGCTCCATCTAGTCCCTTCAGAGCTGCCATTTTCTGTCGTGGAAATATAGGTTGTATACAGAGCATACAGCCTACATTTCCTGTGTTAAATAAGCACAGTTCGTCTCATTGCAATAATGCTATCTTTAGCTAAGTTTCACTCACCACCATTTGTCCCAATCATCCCAAGAAAGCAGCACCACACAGCTATGTTCTCATCTCAGCATCCCAGCCTGACTGCCAAGCCGACGCCCCATCAAAGGCTTTTATTAAACTCCAAAAGATCTCACAAACAGGAAGTGATGGCTGCAGCAGCCAATCACCTCCTCCATGGGAGGGGACATCACAGGATGTCCCCTCCACACAGGAAGTGAGGACACAGCAAATGCCCATACAATGACATCCCTTCCAACAGGGTTATTTAAATACATGGATACAATAATAATACAATACATGCATAAAACAAACGAACCAATCACAGACATGTATACATTCAAATAGACTATCAGTGGCATGCACTGCTTCCAATGACGGGAACTATACGACAATTATACCTCAATGGACCACAATTGTCGTATAGCTATGCTACTGTTCTTGTGGACACAGATCTGTCCGATCGGAGTCATTTAATGCCAACGTCAAGAATTGGCCAGTCCTCCCATCGCTGTTTCCATAGGAAGATTTTCCCACCACCGATCTTCCACCAACGTCTGTATGTGCAAATACGCTCAGATGAGCGCATTACAGCAAAACTGACATTGGGGGACATCTGACAACATACATTAATACATTTTTCCACAACACCTTCCAGCAGGACAACGACCCTAAACATACAACCAGAGCTACAATGAAATGGTTTAGATCAAAGAATATTCATGTGTTAGAATGGCCCAAGTCAAAGTCCAGACATAAATCTAATTGAGAATCTGTGGCAAGACTTGAAAATTGCGGTTCACAGATGCTCTTCTTCCAATCTGACAGAACTTGAGCTATTTTGCACAGAAGAATGGGCAAAAATGTCACTCTCTAGATGTGCAAAGCTGGTAAAGACATACCCAAAAAGACTTGCAGCTGTAATTTCAGCGAAAGGAGATTCTACAAAGTATTGACTCAGGAGGGCTGAATACAAATGCACACCACACTTTTCAGATATTTATTTGTAACACATTTTGAAAACTATTTATCATTTTCCTTCCACTTCACAATTATGTGCCACTTTGTGTTGGTCCATCACATGAAATCCCAATAAAATATATTTACGTTTTTGGTTGTAACATGACACATTTAGTGTTTGATGTATGTGTGCATATACAGTATATGTAGGTGTAAAATACCTTGTAGGAGTACTGCTGTGCACTAGGGTGTACAGTATGTACTCCTGGTCTCTGCACTCTGTAGTTTACCCGCTCTTAACTTCTGCACATTGTATATTACATACACCTTACCTCTGCACTCTGTATGTTTTCCTCTCCTGGCTCCTGTATGCTGTACATAATTTTTTCCCCTGATCTTTGTTCTTTGTAATTTATCCAATCCTGACCCCTGCACTCTATATGTTGTTATACTGATCAGGTTTGTGTAAGATAATTGGTCATGGGGGGTTGTGCAACTTGGCATGTTCACGCTGGATGACCTTGTCCATCGGTCTTTTTTCATCAGAAAAACCGATCGTGTGTACGCAGCATTAGGGGTTAAAGTCAGTTTGGTACCTAGCAGCTTTGCTTAAAAAAAGGGGTATAACCTCCACAACACACAGGATTATATAATTATTCATCACTTAGACACTGTTTGCTAAAGGGTTAACCTGTGCTAAGGCTTAAAAAAAGCAATGCAATTCATCTACCCACTCAGTAGAAGAACCAGGGACCAAACACTGAAGGATACAAGAGGTCATTGGGTGATTCAGCAATGTGCACTCCGACCATAAGCCCAGCCATAACCATTTATCTTTTTTATTATGTTAATAATTACCATTTTCTCTTCCGTTCATAGACGGACACAGCACCAGTCTTGACTTGTGGGGATTAGCCTTCTATTAGGAGATAGACTTGGCAGAAACAGCATTTTAGTGTTAAAACACATTAAAACTGTACAGTACCGCCCAGGGGGCGGTCCCTCTAGGTACAACCCCTCTCCCTGCATACAGCAGCTCAGTTTTTTTTTACCTAGCATAGGAGAAGGACATGGCTCCCTATGAGCCCATGGGTCCTGGAGTTTTTTTTCAGTTTTTTCAAATTTTTGGGATCCTGAGATCTACTATCAACTGCCGACTGGGTGACAGGCTGGATCCCAGATCCTTGTAGTCCCCCCAGTTTCGGCCATCGAGTGTGTGCCGACCTCTTAGCTATGCGCTGGGTCGTCCACGGCATGCCCCGTTGCTCCAGGGGTGGCCGGTGAGCTCATGCTCTGGGGCACACATATGACCGGACTTTATGTCTGTGTCACAGTGTGCCGGCCCGACAGCCATGCCATAACTGCGTGGACGTTGGGTCTGTCAGGAATGTGTTCAGCTAGTCCTCGCAGGATGGGTAAGTAGCAGTCCCCCTGCTCCGGCAGGGTGGTAAGGCTGGGCATTCCTGGGGAGTTCGATAGAGGGTTCCACCCTTCCTCCCCTCCTCCCTAGGCTCTGGGAAGCTAGGATGGCTGCGTATCACGGGTGTTTCACCTAGGGGGGGCTCCATCATATGGCTGGGGGCTGCACAGTGGGTCCGCTTTTCTGGGGGTGCTCTCCGCCTGTTATGCATGGGGGGATCTCCTTAGGGGGCCCCCTGGGTGTTCACTGTATTCTGTGTGTGTTTTTCTGACTGCACGTGGCCGGCGGCCATTTTGGTGGCGTCCGGCGCTGTTGTTTGTATCTGCGCTCGGCGGCCATTTTCTTGTAGTCCGCGCGCTCTGTTTGCAGAGCGGCGAGTCAGCGGCCATTCTGGAGGGTGTTTTTGCCTCTAGTGGTCAGTTTCTCGGTTCGAACAGCTCCAGCACACTTCTGAGGGACAGTGACTCGGGCAGAGCGCCTAGGAGGGATATTGCGAACGGCGGCTGTGCAGTACCTGGTCCGGGTGGTGAGACCTTTGGGGGGGCCCTCGTTGTTCTCTGCGGCAGCTAGGAGGGTGGTCCGTGTGTCTTGCCTTACGGTCCTAGTGGTGTCAGGCGAGTGGGTCAGCATGGCGTCGGAAGCAGACGCCTCTTCCCCAGATATACCTGAGTTGCCAACATGTGCCCCTGCACCTGTGGTATCTGTGGACGCTATGTCGGCAGTCCTGGAGGCTTTTGTTGCCAGGGTGGTCAAAAGGGGGGTAAAAAAACGCCCCCCCCCCCCACCGTCTTCCGGGGACAACTCTGACACGGAGTCAGGCCCAGCTACTGCTCCCGGCCCAGGCTCTGATGTCAGAGGATGCGGACCTCGACCGTGCGGACAGTGAGGATGACTATGAGCAGGGTCAGCGCATGATAGGGCGCTTGTAGGAGCACTTATCACCGCAGTGCGGGATACTCTAAAAATGGAGGATACGGCGGAGGCGACAGAGATGTCGGTTCCTTTTGGGTTCCGTAAGCCGACCCGCGCTGCTAAGGTGTTTCCTTGTGTACCTCATCTGGATAAGCTCTTGTACAAGGAATGGGATCGTCCGCAAAAGGATTTTTCGGCCCCAAAATGTTTAGCGGACCGTTACCCCTTTGAGGAGAATTTCCTGAAAAAATTGACTTCTCCGCCTACAGTGGACCCCCCGTGTCCAGACTGAACAAGGTAACCACGATTCCGGTGGAAGGGGCTCCTGCCATCAAGGACCCGAGGACAGGGGGGCTGAGGCTGTGGCCCGCTCCCTGTTCACTGTGGTGGGGTCAGCAGTGCGGCCTGTCGTGTCTCAGTCTGAATGGGCAAAAATGTTGCACCAGGGGTTACAAGACCATCACGTCCCCCTGGACTGTGGAACTGGCCGACCAGTTGGTACAGGGCCTTAAATTTGTCTGTGAGTCAGCCTTGGATACGATTCCTTTTCTCTCCAGAGCCTCGGTCTATGCAGTGGTGTTGCGCCACCTGGTCTGGCTAAAGTGTTGGTCCGCGGACCAATCTTCTACGAAGGCCCTGGTAGATTTACCTTTTAGGGTGAAAAACTTTTTGGAGCCTCTCTGGATGACATTATCAAAGATGCCACGGGAGGTAAGAGTACGCTACTCCCGCAATCCAGTAAGGCCCTCCTTTACAGCTCACAAGCGTTTTTTTCGTCCACCCGGAGCTGCAGGTAAGCGCTCCCATGCCGCTAAGGCACCTGCTGACGGGCAAAAGCGTCCCTGGTCTCGCAAGCCCAACAAGCCTGCGGACAAATCTGCGTCCGCATGAAGGTCTGCCCCCGCCCGACACTCGGGTGGGGGGCCGTCTTCGCGAATTCGCGGCTCGGTGGACGTCTCTACTCTCCGACCGGTGGGTTTGCGAAGTAGTTTCCTCAGGGGGGTACAAGATAGAGTTTGTCTCCTACCCACCAAACAGATTTTTTCTCTCCAACCTCCAGCTTCCTCCGAGTCGTCGGGAGGCCCTGTTTGGGGCAGTTCAGGATCTGCTGGTGCGTGGGGTGATTGTGCCTGTTCCATTACAGGAACGGTTTCAGGGGTTTTACTCAAATCTGTTTGTAGTCCCAAAGAAGGACGGGGTCCGTCCAATTCTGGATCTCAAGGCCCTCAATTACTTTGTGAAAGTGCAAAGGTTAAGGATGGAATCAGTTCGCTCTGTTGTCGCTGCTCTCCATCCGGTGGACTTTCTGGCGTCCTTGGACATCCCCATGTCCCCATATGCTCCAGGCATCAGAAATTTGTGCGCTTTGCGGTCGGGGAAGACCACTACCAATTTGTGGCTCTCCCCTTTGGCCTGGCATCAGCACCGAAGGTGTTCACCAAGGTGCTCGCCCCGATTCTGGCCTTGCTGAGACAGCGGGGAATCGTTATTATAAGCTACCTGACGATCTTCTTCTGAGAGCCTCTTCAAGCTCAGAATTAGAGGAAGATGTGTCTATAACCTGTCAGACCCTCCGAGAATTTGGTTGGGTGCTGAATATTCAGAATTCGGTGTTGGTACCATCTCAACACCTAGAATACCTGTGGTTGGTTCTGGACTCCTCAGAGGCGAGAGTTTTTCTCCCTGTGGAAAAGTTGCAGACTCTGCAGGCTGCGGTGCAGCGGTTGACGTCCCAAAAATGGTCGTTGCTCCGCTTTTGCATGCAAGTCCTGGGTCTCATGGCGGTACCATTTGCTCAATTCCACACTCGAGTGTTGCAGAGAGAAATTCTGTCCCATTGGGACAAACACCCATTGCAACTGGATTGTCAGATCCGGGTGGGCTACCTGGTCAGGACCTCCCTAGTTTGGTGGCTGACTTCCCTGACTATTCGGTCCGGGAAGTCATTCCTTCCCTTTCACTGGATGGTGATCATGACGGACGCCAGCCTTACCGGTTGGGGGGGAGTCTGGGGGGTTCAGTCGGCCCAAGGTCGCTGGACTCTGGAAGAATCCCGCCTGCCGATCAATGACCTGGAACTTCGGGCGATCAGGCTGTGCCTCTCCAAGTGGTCTCAGAGGCTACAAGGACGTCCAGTCAGGATCCAGTCGGACAACGCCATGGCAGTGGTGTACGTCAACCATCAGGAAGGAACAAGAAGCTCGGCCGGAATTCGCTCACATTCTGCATTGGGCAGAACGGAGTGTGCTGGCTCTATCGGCCGTGTACATTCGTAGCAAGCGGACTACCTAAGTCACCAGACGCTGGACCAAGGAGAATTGTCTCTACACCCGGAGGTGTTTCAGCTCCTGTGTCGGAAATGGGGCACGCCAGACGTGGATCTCCTGACGTCGCGACACAATAGGAAGGTATTGAGATTCGTGGCCAGATCAAAAGACCTGTGGGCGGACACGACAGATGCGTTGGTGGCGCCGTGGGGTCAGTATCGGCTAATTTATACCTTCCCTCCTCTAAAGCTTCTTCCACATGCGCTTCGCAGAGTGGAGGCCGACAATCCTAATTGCTCCAGATTGGCCTCGGCGTCCCTGGTACGCCGACCTAGTGCGTCTGGTGGCAGATGTTCCTAGGCGTCTGCCGTTGCAGGAGGACCTTCTGTCGCAAGGTCTCATACATCATCCTGCTTTACAGTCGCTGGCTTTAACGGCATGGCTATTGAAAGCCAGGTATTAAGGGACCGCGGCCTGTCGGATTCCGTGATCTCTACCATGATGAGAGCACAAAAAGATTTACCATCGTACATGGAAGGCCTACATCTCTATGTGTGAGGAGATGAAGTGGCATCCGCGAGCATATTTGGTTTCCAGGGTCCTGCTGTTTTTACAGCGTGGTGTGGACCAGAAACTTGCCTTAAGTACAATTAAGGGACAGATTTCAGCCTTGGCTGTCTTCTTTCAAAGACCCTTGGCAGCTCACTCTCTGGTGAGTACGTTTGTGCAGGGGGTTTCGACATGTGGCCCCTCCGGTACGTCCTCCACTTCCTCCGTGGGACTTGAATCTGGTCCTGTCCGTACTTCAAAGTTCGCCATATGAGAACATTAGGGAGATTCCCTTACTGACTCTCTGCCAGAAGGTGGCCTTTTTGGTGGCGATTACATCAGACGGGTCTCTGAACTGGCGGCCTTGTCATGCAAGGCTCCCTATTTGATCTTTCACAAGGATAAGGTGGTGCTGCGTTCGTAGCCGTCTTTTCTTCCTAAGGTAGTTTCGGCTTTCCACCTCAATGAGGACATTGTACTTCCGTCTTTGTGTCCTTGTCCGTCGCATCCCAAAGAGGCTGTGTTCCTTGGACGTTGTCCGAGCTCTACGGGTGTACCTGTTTGCTACTGCTCCGTTCCAGAGGTCGGACTCACTGTTTGTTTCGGTGGTTGGTCCTAAGAAGGGTCTGGCGGTCTCGTCGGCCACCATTTCTAGGTGGATCAGACAGTCGTGATTCAGGCCTATGCCCTGAAAGGGCGGGCGCCTCCCTTCCTGGTCACGGTGCATTCAACCAGAGCAATAGCTGCCTGCTGGGCTTTCTGACATCAAGCGTCTGTTTCCCAGGTGTGTAAGGCGGAGACCTGGTCGTCCATTCACACCTTCACAAAATTTTACAAGGTTGATGTAAGTGCATCTTCGGATGCTTGCTTCGGCCGCAAATTTTTGCAGGCGGCAGTTTAGAGTTGCAACTCCTCTGTTGAGGAGCTCTGGTTGTTTGGGGTGAAGTTGGTTTGAAGCTGTTTTTCCCACCCCTCATTTTTGACACTACTTGGGGACGTCCCACAAGTCGAGACTGGTGTCCGTCCATGAACGGAAGAGAAAATAGGATTTTTGTACTCACCGTAAAATCCTTTTCTCTGAGTTCATGGACGGACACAGCACCCACCCCTCCTTTTTTTGATGTTTGTACTGCTTTTTGACGAACTGAGCTACTGTATGCAGGGAGAGGGGTTGTACCTAGAGGGACCCCCCCTGGGCGGTACTGTACAGTTTTAATGTGTTTTAACACTAACATGCTGTTTCTGCCTAGTCTATTTCCTAATAGAAGGCTAATATCCACAAGTCAAGACTGGTGCTGTGTCCGTCCATGAACTCAGAGAAAAGTATTTTACGGTGAGTACAAAAATCCTATTTTTATCTTCAAAATCAACTTTCATATGTGCATTTTTCTATGATCATCTTTCTTTTGATTTGTAATTACAGGCATTTCTGGTTGGAATTGTTGTTCCTGATTCTGAAGTGATGCCAGGATGGGCAAAGAAGAAAAGTTTTGAAGGATCATTCGCAGAACTATGCAACAATTTGGTATGAAATAAATCTTGTATACTAACATTAAAAATGCATTATCTGCTCTGGAAAAAACTAAATCCATCTTTTGGGAGAGAAAAGATAGAAATATTTTTTTTTTCAAGGGAAAACATGTTAATTGTGCCACCAGAAGAATTAGAAAATCTGAGACCAACAAAGCATCTGCCCGAGAAGTGTTATCTCAGAGTAGTTGGTGTGGAGAGATACATTTTTTTTTTTTTTTTTACAAAAGAGTGTCCTTACCTACGATAACACCAAGTGTATGGGCTGGTGTACTTATTGCTGGAGGGATGAGGGTATACGGGACCTCAACCTTGCTAATAATAGCTTGCATGGCATTCACAATCCCATAAAATGCATCTCTCTTAAACTAGTGCCTAAGAGGAATGCCAGCAATGAGGTGCGATTTATGTGTATCTTGCCTGTCCGCAGTTATAGAACAAAAAGTTGCTGCCTCATCCCCTAACCTGGTAGATGGGCTTTTTGGATCCCTTGCAAGTTCAGCCAGAATAAAACTGACTCCAAAATATGTACTGTATCTTTAGATAAAAACACAACTTTCTTTATTGATGTGTTAATCTTAGTTTAACTCAAGACAATTCATAAATGTGTTTTCTTTCTTTTTCAATGCACTCTGGGCCCTCATTCTTAGCAAAAATCCCAGCCAGAGAAAAAAACTGTTCTTAACTTTATGGCACCTTTCACCTGGACCTGATCGTGAACTCCATGCAGCTCTATGGGCAGGCGGATGTAAACAGAAATTTGTCCATTTACATCTGCCTGCCTCTGAGTCTGTCGATGTCTGGGGAAAAAAACAGCAAAGGATTTCTTTCTTTTCTGCTTTTCAGACCGAAACATCATGGATCGGATCGGAGGTAGCCTGATGTAAAAAGTTTATTTAAATCCAGGCCCCTAATAAAGCCATCAATGGTCCACTACAGTCCACTCTCTCAATGCAGACACAAACTGAATGGGCATGGATGTCACAAAACTGACATCTGTCCTCTTTCAGCTCTAGTTCAGCAGGGAATCTGCTCATGGATCCTCTGCTAAATGAAGCAGCACTGTGTGAAAGGACTCTAAAGCCTATTCCATATTCTATGGTTGAACTTCCTTTTTTTCCTATGAAAAGCTGTTACATGAGCAATAACAAACTTTTCTCAAAATACTGTATGCTCAAAAAATACACATTTCACATAATAGGGCAGGGCCATCTTTTCCATTGGGCACGCTGGGCAGTTGCCCA
Organism: Rana muscosa; assembly: GCA_029206835.1. Lineage (NCBI taxonomy): Eukaryota > Metazoa > Chordata > Amphibia > Anura > Ranidae > Rana > Rana muscosa. The sequence continues at coordinate 937,230,343 of CM055118.1, read as the reverse complement.
GGGGCCACACTTGCCTTGGGGGCCCCACCGGCTGCCCAGCGACTCCAGTAAAAAATGGTGGGAAGCGGCGGGTCAGAACTGTGCATGCGCAGTTTGCGGAAATCGCTGAGAAGATCCGATCCTCCACGAGTGCTGCCTCTGTCTGTCCGCCAATGATGACGTTAGCCACACCCGCCAGACTTAAAAAAAAAAAAAACAGGAGGAGCTGAGGGTGAATGGACATAGTAGAGTTGTCAGAGCAGACAGCACAGCAGGCTTGAAGCAGAGTACGGCGGAGTCGGACCCCTGTCGGCAGTGCCGGTTTTCGTGAGCCTGTAACCTGCCCAGCCACCAGCCAGTACAGACACAGAGTGCCCTGGTCGGTGTCGTACGGTGAGTGGCTTTCTGGCTGACTGTGCAGCTTGCACAAAGAGATCGGGGGGTGTTCTGTTACTCTGATGTAAGTGGGAACTCTGATGTAAAGAGAAAGCAGTGGACTCTGATATAAGGTGGTCTCTGGTCACCAGAGCCCCCCCTTACATCAGTGTTTCCCCTTACATCATGATCTGCAGCGTTCCTCTTTACATAAGAGTTCCCTTTCACTGTAAGGGGGAATCATGCAGACTCTGATGTAAGAGGAATCTCTGTGCTGGCTGGGTTATAGTAACCTAACCTTCATGTCAATGAAGAAATGTTTTTTTTTTACTTTTGTTTAACTTAAACACATTGCTAATAGCACGATCTATATGTTTACAGTTTAAATACTGACATTTGCACTGTTTGGCACTGAAAACTGTAATTTTAGGTACCCTTTTGCAGTGGCAGTAAAAAATGTGGTTCTGCCAGTAAATGTCATGATTTTTGTCAGTAAAAAATTCTCATGCGTGATTGTGTAGACAGGGCCCCAGTGCACCGTATTGCCCGGGGGCCTATAATGCTCTTAAGATGACACTGTAAAGGGGTTAAGATCTTAAAGGAATAGAGACTTTACACTCTACAAAGTGAATCATCACTCTGCAATGGGCATGTTCACAATAATTTAAAAAAAAAGCATGATTTTTTGCAAGCACATGATTGGTTGATTGACGTAAACATATCTTCACTTTATTTACAATACTCAATGAACAGTCACTATGCAAGGGGATAATCTTACACTCCTTTAGTCATTCAGTCTCAAAGAGTTTATTAAAAAAAAAACAGATACAAATTCTCCAGGTACAGGAAATGTGGGTCAGAATATGTATATGATGAACTAAAAAATGATCATTCAACTGTTGGGATTGAAAGTTAGAATATGTTTCTCTTTAATATCTTTAAGGAACTCAAGAAAGCAATAATGGCTGATATGGTGAGACTAGGAAAAGAGAGTGGGCTTCATTCTTTTGAACAGGTAAGAAAACATATGCAGATGTGCCTTCATAAAGTAAGTTTTCGCAGAATAATACATACTGTAGTTTAGGTGATAGCAAATATTGCTAGTATTTGTCAGTCATTGGTTTTAAACATTTGAATTTAGGTTTTTGCCCATTTTTGGGTGTACTTTGCTCAGTTAATTACTTTATTTTAAAACACAGTTTGCGAAGCTTGTTTTGTGGCTAATCTATCATTTAGCATTTTTTCTAAAATGCTTTCTCTGCGTTCTCTGTGGGGTTTTTTTTGTAGTCAATATAAAAAAAAGAGGAATGAACTGTATTCATAAAAAAAAAATGGAAACGCCTCATTCTAGGTGACATATAGGGATGCCATTTTGTGGAATGCCAAAAATGCGTAAACATAGGATACTATTGGTTATTAAAAGTCAGAATTATCAGTAAATCCTAGATTATAAGGATTCAGGGATATTGGAAACGTCAACACGTTATATGAAAATCCAAAATATTCCTTTAAAAAACAAGCTTTGCCCTGCCCCCTCCCACCCCTCATCTAGAAAGGTAATAAGAGCAGATTTCCCTATTGAAGAGTTCACCAAAATCAGTCAAATGGTGGCAAAAGTTCTAATCTTTTTCACGCCACAAAAAAAACATTGCTGTTGTGCCCACTGGAGAGATTCATCGTAACTTCCTGTTCTGTTTGCAACCCATCAAATACACAGGAAGTGATAGGACTTCAGAGGCAGCCATTAAAACCATTTCACCATTCTAAAAAAAAAAAATAACCTTTTCAGCTAGAGTTATACTTATACTTAAGCCCCGGACTATGTAGCTGGCCAAAGACCAGGCTACTTTTTGCGATTCGGCACTGCGACAATTGCGCGGTCGTGCGGCGTGGCTCCCAAACAAAACTTACCTCCTTTTTTTCCCCACAAATAACACTTTCTTTTGGTGATATTTGATCACCTCTGCGGTTTTACTTTACTTTTTGGTATAATAAATATCCCCAAAAAATATATAAAAAATATATTTTTTTCCTCAGTTTAGGCTGATATGTATTCTACATATTTTTGGTAAAAAAAAAATTGCAATAAGCTTTTATTGATTGGTTTGCACACAAGTTATAGCGTCTACAAAATAGGGGATAGTTTTATGGCATTTTCAATAATATTTTTTTTCTACTAGTAATGGCGGCGATCAGCAATTTTTATCGTGACTGTGACATTATGGCGGACACATCGGACACTTTTGACACCATTTTGGGACCATTGTCATTTTTACAGCGATCAGTGCTATAAAAATGCACTGATTACTGTACAAATGACACTGGTCCTGAAGGGGTTAACCCAGTGTTTCTCAACTCCAGTCCTCAAGGCGCCCCAACAGGTCATGTTTTCAGGATTTCCCTTGGATGAAACGGCTGTGGTAATTACTAAGGCAGTGAAACTGATCAAATCACCTGTGAAAATAATGGAAAGCCTGAAAACATGACCTGTTGGGGCGCCTTGAGGACTGGAGTTGAGAAACACTGGGTTAACCTGTAGGGGGCGCTGAAGGGGTTAAGTGTGTCCTAGGGAGTGATTCTAACTGTTAGGGGGCGTGGCTACGAGTGACACGTCACTGATCGCTGCTCCCGATGAGAGGGAGCATTCGATCAGTGACCTGTCACTAGGAAGAACGGGGAGATGTTGTTTTTACACTGACATCTCCCCGTTCTTCAGCTCCGGGCACGGACACGGAGCTCGCGGCAGGGTCGCCAGCGCGCTGGCGGCGGCGCGCGCGACCACACGACGGCAAATTAAAGGGGACGTACCTGTACGCCCATTTGCCTGTCCGTGCCATTCTGTCAACGTAAATCTGCATGCGGCAGTCCTTAAGCAGTTAAGAGTTGCTATAGACCATCCACCCCCTGCACCCCTGTCATTAAGACAAACTAAGCTGTCTTCCACAGTCCCTCCCTGGATTAGTCCATTCCCACCCACGATCATACCATTACTGCCAGCTTGTTCACTGCATGCATTTTACATAATTTACTGCTTATAGTTCAGCTCCTTTTCTTCCCTGTCTGTAATTGACCTTATAGTAGTAGTTCCCGATGCCAAACAATAAATTTTTAATTCAGAGATGATCGTTTGCAAACATTTTGTGTGAACATTCCTCTTGAAAACCCATTCCCTGTTTTACTGCTATGATTCTAGTTGCTGTGCCATGAAAAGACAGCTTAATTTTTAGTGATGATGAATATCCTGTGCAGAAAAAAAGTGCCCGACATTTCCAGCTACTACTGCACATATACAACCTGGCCCATTCATTTCATACATTCCTGGAGGACATAGGGCCACAGTAAGTATGGACCAGCCATAGGAAGGAATGGGCTGAGTGAGAGCAGTGGGAGCTGAACATGGCCACATGGCCAGGGCTTTTTTCTGCAAAGGCTGAACAGATTAGGACAGGGCAGCACAGTAAAGAACTTCAAAGTAGGGCTGAATGTAAATCTTTAGGTAGGGTTCTGCTGCTCAGGTTGTTGGGACACAATGACAACTTCTTTAAAAGAGATGTTGTCGTTTTATTGCTATTTTTTCTTCTCTTTTCTATACAAACCAACAGTGCTTATCAGTGTTTCATACCAATACTAATTTCTTATTATTGTTGTATATTTTATAATAGGTGAAAGCTATTCACATCCACAAAGAGATGTTCAACGTACAGAATGGATTATTGACACCAACACTGAAGGCGAAGAGACCGGAACTCCGAGACTTCTTCAAAGAGGAGATAGCAGAGCTTTATGCCACGGTGTCTGTGTGACACTCTGTGAACAATATGTCTTATCATGCACATAAACTACAGAAATATGTGAATACTTTCTTTTTTTTTGTTTTTGAATTTTAGCCTTTGCAGTTATTTTAAAAGTGCTTGGAGTGCAAGAAAACGATGAATGACAATATTATTTTAAAGTATTGCTAGCATGACGGTGTTTATACTGTACAGCAATGGACTGAAGACTAATATGTATAATACAATATGCCAACATGGCTTTAGTAAGAACACTTTTTTTTTAAGAAGCAAACTGAAGTCAAATACAATAATTTCAGGATCAGTGCACAAATCGTAAGAAAAAACATTGATGGTTTTCTGGATTGCGAGGACTTTTGTGTCCTTTTTATAGAACATTGCAAATACTGCAAGCTGTGTAAACTAAAGATTTACAGAGATTAATAGTTTTCAATAAAATAACTATAACAACTGTTTGTTTGTAAGAGCATTATTGCTTATTAAATGGTTTAATTAGCACAAAATACATATATAAACTATATTATGAATTAGTTGAAACAAATATACAAGCTTTAACATATAACATATAAGCTTTAACAATAAAATTTTTGGGGCTATGTGTGTTACCATGCTCACATTTGTGCATTGATGATGTTGTGTTAAGGTAGCCCGTTTACTCTGACAGGACCCTTAAAGGGGAAGTGGGACCAAAGAGCTTTTTGCCCTACTTCTTCTATGGGTCATAGGAGTGCACCTAGTTTTGCACTCCTGTGACCCGTATTCAGCTAAAGCCCACCGTTGGCTGACGTCACTCAGCCAGACTCTGAAGGGATCCAAGCTTTAAAGCGGCTGTATACCCGCTGACTTTTTTTTTTTTTTACACCTGTAAAGGAAAAGGCATAATGAGCTAGTATGCACAGCATACTAGCTCATTATGAAATACTTACCTTAGAACGAGGCATCGGTGTCCCTCCCGGTCCACGCCGAGGCATTTGACATTATGCCTCGGCGTGTCTTCCGGGTATCGCGGCTCCAGCGCTGTGAGTGGCTGGAGCCGCGATTCGTCACTCCCGCGCATGCGCGCGGGACACTTCTTTCCGGCAAGGTCCGGCGTCCGCCAGGCCTTCAGCTGAGAATCCCCTGTGCGCATGCGCCGCTGCAGTCAGCGGCGCAGTGCAAGGGGAATATCTCTTAAACCGTAAAGGTTTAGGAGATATTTCTTTTACCTACAGGTAAGCCTTAGTATAGGCTTACCTGTAGGTAAAAGTAAAAAAAAATACTATACAACCGCTTTAATGTTGAGAGCCTGAGCCAGCTACTCCCCCCCTGCACAGCCCAACACTCTAGTGAGCGCTGGAGGGGCAGAGCGGAGAGTGGCGAATGACAGTTACCAGCGCTCTGCTTAGTGAAGACTGAGAACTGAGTGATCAGTCGCCTTTGATTGCTCAGTTCCCGGTCTTAGAGGTGGGGGACAGAGGCAGCTTCGGAGCGATACTGCATCCACCTTGATGAGTGTGATTTTTTTTAAATCCTGCACTTCTATTTACCCTCCCTATTGGTATTCCCGAGTTTGGCTCTGGCTGAATTTTCACTACCAAAAGCGGTAACCCCGAGCCACACTCGAGATTGCATTGCAGGATCCAGGCAAAGTTACTTATCTTGTCCCAAGGATCCTGCAATGTCCTCCCGCTGTGTGTGAGGGCTGTGTCCTCCGCCCGATGTACTGTGTGCCGGGCTCCATTCCCTTCAAGTGTTGCGACACATGGGGGCGGAGCCCAGCGGAAAAAAAAAATGCAAAAAACATAACACAGTAATCTGTAAAATTACATTACTGTATCAAATCATTTCACATCCCTTTTGTCCCTAATGCTTTGTCCAGTGCCCTGCATGCAGTTTTATATTATATATACTGTTCTTTCTGCCTGGAGACTTGAGAACGTCCGTGGCATCCAAAAAGTGTCCCTTTACATCAAAAGCGTTTTTTGACCAGCTAGAAAACAGCGATACTAAATAAGAATCGCTTGCAGAATTGAGCGATAGTGATTCATGGGGAAATTTGTCATCAGACACTGAAAGTGACGAAAGCGACAATTCTGCGAGGTTAATGAGTCTTGACACACAAAACTACATACCTGCACTTTTAGGGCATGGCAGTACATCACAACACACTGGTAGTGCACTGTGGCAGTTTTTTGGTTGTTTTCACTGTACACAGTATGTGCATTGGAGTGCTATTCATAATAAATAGCAACAGCACAGCGCACACATATTGTACATAAATGTGCATTGACGTTATGTGGCTTTTACCATACTTTAATACAAGCAAGCGCATACTGTAGATGAGAACTTTAAATGGGATTATGTATTCTAACTTTAGAATTCTACATTTGAAAATTGAGGGGCCTTCTGGGATCTTCAAGTAAATTAAATCCATACATTATTGTATTGCGTTTTAAGTTTTATTTCGGTCCTGGAAAGATTTTATTTTACTGTAAATTGCATGGCAGTTTAGCAAGGCAAGAAGCTGTGCAGCAACCTATAGCAACCACAAATTACCAGAAACATGATCTTCAGTTTAACGGAGAATTCATCCTAAAACAGAAAATTGCAGGCAAATTGTTTTTCAACTATAGGAACTAAAATAGAAAATAAGACTTCACGTTTGTTATGTAATAACATGACCCAGAACCCCCAAGACTGCTAGCAGAGACTCTCTGACCCTTCCTCCTAAGCCCACATGTTCCCCACCACCACCACAGCCTCCTTCCTGTAGTATGGGGAGGACTTAGAGCATGTGCCAGATAGCAGTGGGGTAAGAGGTGGTCCTGGAACAGGAAGCTATATTGGAAAAAATGGCAGCAGAGAGGAGAGATGATTGAAAACTTGAAACACACTTGTTTGTGGCTGTTTCTAGCCAGCATATTTTAACCACTTAACGACCGCTCACTGTATATGTACGTCGGCAGAATGGCACCGACAGGCACAATCACGTACAGTGTACGTGATCGCCTTTGTACAGTTGGGGGGTCCGATCGGACCCCCCTCCTATACAGTGAGCGTCCGTTTATCGTTGGGGAGCGATCCGAGATGAGGGGACGGCCATTCGATTCCGGTCACCCCCTCGCGATCGCTCCCGGCGAATGAAAATGCTCCCTCTGCCCGTGTAATGTAAACACAGGCAGAGGAAGCAGGAGGAAGTGATGTCATCTCTCCTCGCGGCGGTCTTTTCGTCCGCAGCGCCGAGGAGAGAAGAAGCAGGTTAGTGCACCAACAGTCCACTGACACGTAGGTACACATAGGCACATATTTCACCCCCAGATCACCCCCCAGGTCACCCCCCAGCCCCCAATCACAGTGTCACTGATTGCAGTGATCATATATTTTACTGATCACTGCATTTAGTCTCATCTGTGACAGTAAAAAGTTGCAGGGCAGTTAGGTTTAGGCCCCTTTAGGTCCAGGGTAGCCCCCTAACCCCCCCTAATAAAGGTTTAACCCCTTGATCGCCCCCCAGGTAACCCTTTCACCCCCTAACGCCAGCGTCACTAAGCGATCGTATTTTCGATCGCTGTATTTAGTGCCGGAGGTGCCCTAGATAGCCAGTTATTTATTTTTAGTTTCGCCGCAGGTTTTTATAGCGTCAGGTACCCCCATATATTATTTTAACCCCCTGATTGCCCCTAGAGTTAACCCTTTCACCAGTGATCAGCGTATAAGCGTCACTGGTGACACTGGTTACCCAGTTAGTTATTTAGGTAACCCGACAGGTTTTTATATAGCGTCGGGTACCCCCATATTTAACCTAATAAAGGTTTTAACCCCCTGATTGCCCCTAGTTAACCCTTTCACCAGTGATCACCATATAAAGGTTACGGGTGACGCTGGTTGGTTAGTTTGCTTTTTATAGCATCAGGGCACCCGCCGTATATAACCCAATAAAGGTTTAACCCCCTGATCGCCCGGCGGGTGAGATCAATTAGGTTTTAGCGCCAGAGAGGGTCTGCGTCGCCCCAAGCAGCGTTAGGTTAGTGCCAGTAACGCTAACACCCACGCGCAAAGCATACACCTCCCTTAGTGGTATAGTATCTGAACAGATCAATATCTGATCTGATCAGATCTATACTAGCGTCCCCAGCGGTTTAGGGTTCCCAAAAACACAGTGTTAGCGGGATCAGCCCAGATACCTGCTAGCACCTGCGTTTAGCCCCTCCGCCCAGCACAGCCCAGCCCAGCCCACCCAAGTGCAGTATCGATCGATCACTGTCACTTACCAAACACAAAACACATAACTGCAGCGTTCACAGAGACAGTCCTGATCCCTGCGATCGCTAACAGTTTTTTTTGTAGCGTTTGATATATTTGCTGACGACAGTCAGGTGCTTTTTTTCCTGTGAATCTTACTAGTGTACCCCTAAATTTAGAGCCCAAAATGGCAAGTCGAAGGTACACTAGTAAAGAGGCCTACGAGATTCTGAGCATGACAGATAGTGAAGAGGAGGTCACGCATCTGTCAGATTCAGGCTCAGAATATCTTCCCGTAGAAGACAGTGAAGTCAGCGGTTCCATGTCAGATAGCTCTGACAACGAAGTTGAGGTCCCTGCTAAGGTCAGGCGTACCCGATCCCGATCTTCTGAGGTTGTTGAGGAGCAAGAACCGCAGGGCTCTCGTATCATGGAGCAGAGTAGTACTAGCGCCGCTATTCCTTCTGGTAAATTGGCAAGCACCAGCGGCCTAGTACAGCCTGGGCGTACATCCAGCACTGCAGTATCACGTGGTGACGTGGCGAGTCCCATAAGTGCAGTTCGAGGTGGCAAGCATAAGTAGTGTCCCGCTGCCACCAATAAGAAGACAAAGGCAGGCCCGTCGTACCTATAGTGCCCTTCCTGCAGAATTCGCCTATCCTGATTGGGTCCCCACCACTTCTGCAGAACCCGTACTTCCCCCATTCACTGCCCAACCCGGTATTCAGGTGGAAACAGCTGATTTTATGCCAATTGATTATTATTCGCTGTTTTTCACGGAAGATCTCTATAGATCTATTGTGGACCAGAGTAATTTATATGCTGGTCAATTCATCGCCGCTAATCCCCAGTTGCCTTCCATTGCCAAAGATAGGAAACCAATTACGGTTTCCGAATTTAAGACCTTTCTGGGCCTTTCCCTCAACATGGGCACACATAAATTCCCGTCATTGCGTGCTTATTGGTCCACGCACCCAATTGACCACATGCCCGTGTTCTCTGCCTCCATGCCAAGGAAACGATACGAGCAGATTTTGCGGTTCATGCACTTCAACGACAATGAACTTTGTCGTCCACGTGGGGACCCTGAATACGACCGGCTCTATAAAATTCGGCCCCTCATAAACCACTTCAACTAACGTTTTGCAGCCTTGTTTATTCCCGATCAAGTTGTCTGCGTTGATGAGTCCCTGATTAAATTTTCTGGCCGCTTGGCTTTCAAGCAGTACCTTCCCAGCAAGCGTGCCAAATACGGGGTCAAGCTCTATAAGTTCTGTGACAGGGCAACAGGCTATGTATGGAGCTTTATGGTTTATGAGGGAAAAGATAGTCAGGTTGAGCCGGTCAACTGCCCGGATTACATAGGGAGCGCTGGCAAGATAGTGTGGAACTTGGTGTCACCCTTATTCGGAAAGGGGTACCACTTGTATGTGGACAATTATTACACGAGCGTGCCACTGTTTAGTCACTTGTTTGATCATCAGATTGGAGCACGTGGCACCGTGCGACCTAATCGCCGGGGCTTTCCCCAGCGGCTTGTAGATGCCCGTCTTAGGCTGGGGGAGAGAGCCTGCGTAAAGTGTAATAATTTGCTCGCTATGAAGTGGAGGGACAATAAGAATGTTTTCCTTCTTACCTCCCTTCATGAAGACACGACAGTCCAAATTCCTACGGCGACTGGTGTTGTGGAGAAACCCCTCTGTGTCCACGAATATAACAAAAATATGGGAGGGGTGGACCTCAACGACCAGTTGTTGGCGCCGTATCTAATTGACCGTAAGGCGAGACGCTGGTACAAAAAAGTGTCTCTATCCTTATTCCAATTGGCTTTGCTGAACGCTCATGTGCTATACAGAGCTTCAGGCGGGACTTTATCTCTTCTAAAATTCCAGAATGAGATAGTCACAGAACTCCTGTATCCAGGCGGTTCTGCACCTCACCATCCCCAACCAAATGCAGTAAGCCGGCTGCATGAGAGGCATTATACGTATGTCCTCCCGAGTACCCCTACCCAACGAGCCCCCCAAAAAAGATGTTGTGTCTGTAGCAAGCGCGGATTTAGGCGTGACACCCGTCATTATTGTCCACTCTGTCCTGACAAGCCTGGTCTTTGCCTTGGTGAATGTTTTGAACGCTACCACTCAAAAGTGAAGTTTTAGCATAGGGTACAGCATTTCACAGACTAGGACACACTTACACAGGGTCTCCCAAGATGCCATTACATTTTGAGAGACCCGAACCATTACAGTTGTTAAAGTTACAAAAAAAAAGTGTAAAAAATAAAATAAAAAAACGTAAAAAAAACAAAACACAAAAAAAATATAAAATAAAAAAAACAAAAATAGTTGTCGTTTTATTGTTCTCTCTCTCTCTCTCTATTTTCTCTCTATTGTTCTGCTCTTTTTTACTGTATTCTATTCTGCAATGTTTTATCATGCTTGCTTTTCAGGTATGTAATTTTTTGTTTTCAGGTGCGCCATTCAACTGCAGCGCGGAATTATTTATCTTGACAGCAACAGCGTTTGCTCCCACGATATATAAAGCCGTGACTCCAGTGCTGTAGGAGGTGCTTTCACCACCACAGTTAAAAAAAAAAGAGCATATATGCCGAAGCATGGGGGCAGCAGGGGCGGAGGAGCGATTTTGCTCCTAATGCCGCGTACATACGGTCGAAATTCCGACGGAGGCTTGCCCGTGGAAAAGTCCGACCGTGTGTACGCGGCATAACTTTTTTGTGGGAGGATGCCCCCATGCTTCGGCATATATGCCCATCATTAGAAGTGGGTGGATGAAGGGAGGTATTCTAATGGTGGGCATACCCACCGATCAATCTCTTTTTTTCGTTCAGCCAACAGGCTGCATGAAAAAAAAGATTACAATACATGTCCAACAAGGACCAGCAACGTACTGGTATGTTGCTGGACTTTGAATGTTTATACCAGAATGATGCCTGTGGGTTTAGGTATCATCTTGGTATCATTCTTTTCTGCCAGTGGCTGGATTTCACATAAAAGCAATTCTAGCAGATAATTAGCCTCTGGACTGCTTTTACAAGCAGTGGGAGGGAATGCCCCCCCCGGATATAAACAGCGCCATTGGGAAATCGGGAAAGCATTTTATCACACCGATCTTGGTGTGGTCAGATGCTTTGAGGGCAGAGGAAAGATCTAGGGTCTAACCCCCCAATTTTTTTCAAAAAAAGAGTACCTGTCACTACTTATTGCTATCATAGGGGATATTTACATTCCCTGAGATAACAATAAAAATGGTAAAAAAAAAAATATGGAAGGAACAGTTTAAAAATAAAATAAAAAAGCAAAATAAATAATAAAAAAAAAAAACACCGCTGTCCCCCCCTGCTCTTGCGCAAAGGCGAACGCAAGCGTCGGTCTAGCGTCATATGTAAACAGCAATTGCATCATGCATGTGAGGTATCACCGCGAAGGTCAGATCAAGGGCAGTAATTTTAGCAGTAGACCTCCTCTGTACATCTAACGTGGTAACCTGTAAAGGCTTTTAAATGCTTTTAAAAATGAATGTAGTTTGTCGCCGCTGCGCGTTTGTGCGCAATTTTAAAGCATGTCGTGTTTGGTATCCATGTACTCGGCCTAACATCATCTTTTTTATTTCATCAAACATTTGGGCAATATAGTGTTTTTTAGTGCATTAAAAATAAAAAAAGTGTGTTTTTCCCCCAAAAAATGCGTTTGAAAAATCGCTGCGCAAATACTGTGTGGAAAAAAAAATGCAACACCCACTATTTTAATCTGTAGGGCCTTTGCTTTAAAAATATATATAATGTTTGGGGGTTCAACATAATTTTCTTGCAAAAAATTTTTTTTTTTCCATTTAAACAAAAAGTGTCAGAAAGGGCTTTGTCTTTAAGTGGTTAGAAGAGTGGATGATGTGTGACATAAGCTTCCTAATGTTGTGCATAAAATGCCAGGACAGTTCTAAACCCACCCAAATGACCCCATTTTGGAAAGTAGACACCTCAAGCTATTTGCTGAGAGGCATGTTGAGCCCATTGAATATTTTTTATTTTTGTCCCAAGTGATTGAATAATGACAAAAAGAAAAAGAAAAAAATGTACAAAAAGTTGTCACTAAATTACCGGTGCATATTGCTCAAACATGCCATGGTTATATGTGGAATTGCACCCCAAAATACATTCTGTTGCTTCTCCTGAGTACGAGGATACCACATGTGTGAGACATTTTGGGAGCCTGGCCGCGTACAGGACCCCGAAAACCAAGCACCACCTTCAGGATTTCTATGGGTGTAAATTTTTGATTTCACTTCTCACTGCCTATCACAGTTTCGGAGGCCATGGAATGCCCAGATGGCACAAAACCCCCCCCCCCAAATGACCCCATTTTGGAAAGTAGACACCCCAAGCTATTTGCTGAGAGGTATGTTAAGTATTTTGCAGATCTCGCTTTTTGTCACCAAGTTTTGAAAATTGAAAAAAAAAATGTCTTTCTTCATTTTCAAAAACAAATGAGAGCTGTAAAATACTCACCATGCCTCTCAGTAAATAGCTTGGGGTGTCTACTTTCCAAAATGGGGTCATTTGTGGGGGTTTTGGGCTATCTTGGCATTTTATGGCCTTCAAAACTGTGATAGGTAGTGAGGAGTGAAATCAAAAATTTGTGCCCTTAGAAATCCTGAAGGCGGTGCTTGGTTTTCGGGGGCCCGTACGCGGCTAGGCTCTCAAAAAGTCCCACACATGTGGTATCCCCGTACTCAGGAGAAGCAGCCAAATGTATTTTGGGGTGCAATTCCGCATATAACCATGGCATGTTTGAGCAATATATCATTTAGTGACAACTTTTTGTACATTTTTTTTTTCTTTTTGTCATTATTCAATCACTTGGGACAAAAAAAAAATATTCAATGGGCTCAACATGCCTCTCAGCAATCTCCTTGGGGTGTCTACTTTCCAAAATGGGGTAATTTTGGGGGATTTTGTGCTATCTTGGCATTTTATGGCCTTCAAAACTGTGATAGGTAGTGAGGAGTGAAATCAAAAATTTATGCCTTTAGAAACCTTGAAGGCGGTGCTTGGGTTTGGGGTCCCGTACGCGGCTAGGCTCCCAAAAAGTCCCACACATGTGGTATCCCCGTACTCAGGAGAAGCAGCAGAATGTATTTTGGGGTGTAATTTCACATATGCCCATGGCATGTGTGAGCAATATATCATTTAGTGACAACTTTGTGCAAAAAAAAAAAAGTTTGTCATATTCCCGCAACTTGTGTCAAAATATAAAATAATCCATGAACCCAACATGCCTCTCAGTAAATAGCTTGGGGTGTCTACTTTCCAAAATGGGGTAATTTGGGGGGTTTTGTGCTATTTTGGCATTTTATGGCCTTCAAAACTGTGATCGGTAGTTAGGAGTGAAATCAAAAATTTACGCCCTTAGAAATCCTGAAGGCGGTGCTTGGTTTTTGGGGCCCCGTTCGCGGCTAGGCTCCCAAAAAGTCCCACACATGTGGTATCCCCGTACTCAGGAAAAGCAACAGAATGTATTTTGGGGTGAAATTCTACATATAACCATGGCATGTGTGAGCAATATATAATTTAGTGACAACTTTTTGTACATTTTTTTTTCTTTTTGTCATTATTCAATCATTTGGGACAAAAAAAAAAATATTCAATTGGCTCAACATGCCTCTCAGCAAATAGCTTGGGGTGTCTACTTTCCAAAATTGGGTCATTTGGGGGGGGGGTTTGTGCCATCTTAGCATTTTATGGCCTTCAAAACTGTGATAGGTAGTGAGGAGTGAAATCAAAAATTTATGCCCTTAGAAACCTTGAAGGCGGTGCTTGGTTTTTGGGGTCCCGTACGCGACTAGGCTCCCAAAAAGTCCCACACATGTGGTATCCCCGTACTCAGGAGAAGCAGCAAAATGTATTTTGGGGTGTAATTTCACATATGCCCATGGCATGTGTGAGCAATATATCATTTAGTGACAACTTTTTGCAAAAAAAAAAAAGTTTGTCATATTCCCGCAACTTGTGGCAAAATATAAAATATTCCATGGACTGAACATGCCTCTCAGTAAATAGCTTGGGGTGTCTACTTTCCAAAATGGGGTCATTTGGGGGGGTTTTGTGCTATTTTGGCATTTTATGGCCTTCAAAACTGTGATCGGTAGTGAGGAGTGAAATCAAAAATTTGCGCCCTAAGAAATCCTGAAGGCGGTGCTTGGTTTTCGGGGGCCCGTACGCGGCTAGGCTCCCAAAAAGTCCCACACATGTGGTATCCCCGTACTCAGGAGAAGCAGCAAAATGTATTTTGGGGTGCAATTCCACATATAACCATGGCATGTGTGAGCAATATATCATTTAGTGACAACTTTTTGTAATTTTTATTATTTTTTTTTGTCATTATTCAATCACTTGAGACAAAAAAAAAATATTCAATGGGCTCAACATGCCTCTCAGCAATTTCCTTGGGATGTCTACTTTCCAAAATGGGGTCATTTGGGGGGGTTTTGTACTGCCCTGCCATTTTAGCACCTCAAGAAATGAGATAGGCAGTCATAAATTTAAAGCTGTGTAAATTCCAGAAAATGTACCCTAGTTTGTAAACGCTATAACTTTTGCGCAAACCAATAAATATACGCTTATTGACATTTTTTTTACTAAAGACATGTGGCTGAATACTTTTTGGCCTAAATGTATGACTAAAATTGAGTTTATTCGATTTTTCTTATAACAAAAAGTAGAAAATATCATTTTTTTTCAAAAAAAATTACGTTTATATCGCAAAAAAGAAAAATCGCAGAGGCAATCAAATACCATTAAAAGAAAGCTCTATTTGTGGGAAGAAAAGGACGCAAATTTCGTTTGGGTACAACATTGCATGTCCGCACAATTTACAGTTAAAGCAGCGCAGTGCAAAATTCTGAAATCACCTCTGGTCCTTTAGCTACCAAATGGTCCGGGGCTTAAGTGGTTAATATTGTAGGATGTTTATCGGTCAGTCATGTGAAAAAAGCTCCTACTGCTCTGCTTTCTGTTAGCTGTGGATGAGAAGACTTTCTCTTGTGATATGTTTAAAGCCCATAAATATGGCAATTTAAGGTAGTAATATGAGGAGATGAGAGCCAGCACGGGGATTTGTGTGTGTAAACACACAAATCCCTGTTCTGTCAGGGGAGAGGAGACATATTGTTTGTTTCTAGTAAGTAGGAACAGCGATATGTCTCCTCCCCCAGTCAGTCATATCCCCATACAATTTGAAAAACGAATTAGGGAACACATTTAACCCCTTGATCGCCCCCTAGTGTTAACCCCTTCCCTACCAGTGACATTTACACAGTAATCAGTGCATTTTTATAGCACTGATCGCTGTATAAATGTCTAAGGTCCCAAAAATGTGTCAAAAGTGTCCGACCTGTCTGCTGCAATGTTGCAGTACTGCTGATCACCATTACTAGTAAAAAAAAATAATAAAAATGCCATAAATCTTTCCCAAAGTTTGTACGGTAGATGCTATAACTTTTGCACAAACCAATCAATATACGCTTAGTGCGATTTTTTTTACCAAAAATATGTGGAATAATATATATTGGCCTAAACTGATGAAGAAATTTGTTTTTTAAAAACATTTTTGGGGGATATTTTTTATAGCAAAAAGTAAAAAAATATTGTTTAATTGACACTCTTTTTATGTTTATAGCGCAAAAAGTAAAAACTGCAGAGGTAATCGAATACCACCAAAAGAAAGCTCTGTTTGTGGGGGAAAAAAGGACGCAAATTTTGTTTGGGTACAGCATAGCGTGATCACGCAATTGTCAGTTAAAGCGACGCAGTGCCAAATTGTAAAAAGTGCTCTGGTCAGGATGGGGGTAAAATCTTCCGGGGTTGAAGCGGTTAAAGTCTTTGGGATACGAATAAGAAAAATCAAAAGTGCTAATTTTAAAGGCTTATATGCAAGTTATTGCCATAAAAAGTGTATGTTGACCCGGGTACTGCCCTACGGGACATGTATCAATGCAAACAAAGTTTTTAAAACAAACGTTTTTTTCAGGAGCAGTGATTTTTACAATGCTTAAAGTGAAACAATAAAAATAAAAGATTCCTTTAAATATCGTGCCTGGGAATCCCCTTAGTCTGCCTGTAAAGTGGCACATCTGTGCGATATGTAGAACAGTGCCCCAGCAAAATTACATTTATAAAGGAAAAAATTTCATCTAAACGCGCTCGCGGCTGAAATGTATTGCCGGGTCCTGGCAATATAAATAATAAATCAAGGAAAATAACAGCGTGGGGGTCCCCCCCAAAATCCATACCAGACCCTTGATTGCAAGAGTGCCGTACTGTAATTGAATGATACATAATGGTACCTTTGTCCCAACAATATAGAGAAAAGATGTATAGGGAGGAGGCTAAAGTGGACTTTAATGGTACCATATGAGAACTGAAAATATCAGTCTTTAAGTAAAACTAATAGTTTTATTACAAAATATATTCCATAAAATACAGAATGTATTAAATATAGCAAGGATAATCAAACAACATGGCTCTATAGTCACAGAGGTGTGACATTTAGGACAATGATACCATCTGTATATTGATTGCTCTACATGTTTCGCAGATGTAGTTTTACTGATTCTTCAGGAGCTTTATTGCACATATATACAAGGTTAAATATATAGACCGATTATCATTTTATAACTATAAATTAAAAGAAAAGAGAAGCATAAATTAATAAATCAATATACATATCAAGTCAGACAGTAAATATCAGACATTGAATATAGAATACAGGTATATTTTGTCTGCTGTGGAAACCCTCTAAAATTGATCATCTTACCAAAGATGCAGTCATGCAAGCGGCCCAAGGGAGAATGGCCTGTCCCGGAGGGCACGGGAGCCCCACACACAGAGAAAATGGCACCAATCAAGGGTCTAATCAAAAAATATAATTACTTTACAAGCATGTGTCAAGCACAGTGGTTGATATGTTGGAAAATAAATAAAGATAGTTCAACACACTAATATTGTTAGCTAAATCTAAAAACTGGATAAACTGTGGTTCAGTAGATTTCTGTAAGTTATTATAGAGCCTAAAATTAGATCTGGACACACAAATAAGATCTACCACTCCTTCTTATACCTCATGTAGAGATCTACAACCCAGCAATAGAATACAGTATATAGAATATATATGTTCATATAAACAGACTGGATTCAATATGTCTCACCTTGAAGACTAGACGCACAAAAAGCAAAGATAGTGGGCTGTCAGATAGAGAAATGTTGATAGGCATCTACCAGCACTTCTATAAGCATAAGGTCTCCTGGAGTCAAAAATAGAATAATCATAAAAAGGGGGTGGATCCATCAAAGAAGCCTTAATTATATAAAGAAACACATGGTGCCATGGAGTTCAGGTCAAAGTTGTAAACCTACCTGGGCACAAGGAGAGTTGTCGTATGGGTGGCAGCAGAGAGGCTGTACTATCCAGCCTCTTTATTTTTGTGTTAATGTGTGTGAGGGCTCCAGCCCGGTGACGCCACACATTCTATTTTTGACTCCAGGGAACCTATTGCTTATAGAAGTGCTGGTAGATGCTTATCTACATTTATCTATCTGGCAGCCCACTATCTTTGCTTTTTGTGCTTCTAGTCTTCAAGGGGAGACATATTGAATCCAGTCTGTGTATATGAACATATACAGTTGTGCTCATAAGTTTACATACCCTGGCAGACTTTATGATTTCTTGCCCATTTTTCAGAGAATATGAATAATAACACAACAACTTTTCTTTCACTCATGGTTAGTGTTTCGCTGAAGCCATTTATTATCAATCAACTGTGTTTACTCTTTTTAAATCATAATGACAACAGAAACTACCCAAATGACCCTGATCAAAAGTTTACATACCCCAGTTCTAAATACTGTGTATTGCCCCCTTTAACATTAATGACAGCTTGAAGGCTTTTGTGGTATTTGTGGAGGAGGCTCTTTATCTTCTCAGATGGTAAAGCTGCTCATTCCTCTTGGCAAAAAGCCTCCAGTTACTGTAAATTCTTGGGCTGTCTTGCATGAAATGCACGTTTGAGATCGCCCCAGAGTGGCTCAATGATATTGAGGTCAGGAGACTGAGATGGCTACTCCAGAACCTTCACATTATTCTGCTGTAGCCAATGACAGGTTGACTTGACCTTGTGTTTTGGATCATTGTCATGTTGGAATGTCCAAGTATGTACTATGCGCAGCTTCCTGGCTGATGAATGCAAATGTTCCTCCCTTTTTTGATAACACACTGCATTCATCTTGCCATCAATTTTGACCAACTTTCCTGTGCCTTTGTGGTTCACACATCCCCAAACATCAGCGTTCCACCTCCGTGTTTCACAGTAGGAATGGTGTACCTTTCATCATAGGCCTTGTTGACTCCTCTCCAAATGTAGCGTTTATGGTTGTGGCCAAAAAGCAAAATTTTGGTCTTATCACTCCAAATGACTTTTTGCCAGAAGGTTTGAGGCTTGTCTCTGTACTGTTTGGCGTATTGTAAGCGGGATACTTTGTAGCATTTGCATAGTAATGGCTTTCTTCTGGTGACTCGACAATGCAGCCCATCTTTCTTCAAGTGCCTCTTTATTGTGTATATTAAAACAGCCACAAAACATGTTTTCAGAGTCCTGTATTTCCCCTGAAGTTATTTGTGGGTTTTTCTTTGCATCCCGAACAATTTTCCTGGCAGTTGTGGCTGAAATTTTAGTTGGTCTATGTGACTGTGGTTTGGATTCAACAGAACCCCTCATTTTCCACTTCTTGATTAGAGTTTGAACACTGCTAATTGGCATTCTCAATTCCTTGGATATCTTTTTATATCCCTTTCCTGTTTTATACAGTTCAACCACCTTTTCCAGCATATCCTTTGACAATTCTTTTGCTTTCCCCATGACTCAGAATCCAGAAACGTCAGTACAGCACTGGATTAAAGATGCAAGGGTCTGCCAGTTGTCCAGAAACTCCTTGACCTTTTATATACACACACTAATTACAAACAAACAGATTACAGGTGAGGATGGTTACCTTTACTAGCCATTCAAATCCCTTTTATGTCTACTTGTGTGCATGTTATCAGGCCAAAATCACCAGGGTATGTAAACTTTTGATCAGGGACATTTGGGTAGTTTCCCAACAAGGGAAGGGTGCTTTGGTGTCCAAGAGCCTCTTCCCGACAACCCTGGCCATTGGTTGTTGGGGTCTGCTGGGGGGGGGGCTTTTCGGAATCTGGAAGCCCCCTTTACCAAGTACCCCTACCCATTCACATAGGGGGCCGGGATCTGGGGACCCCCTTGTTAAAGGGTGCTTCCAGATTTTGATAAGTTCCCTACCCGCAGACCCCGACAACCAATGGCCAGGGTTGTCGGGAAGAGGCTCTTGTCCCCATCAACATGGGGACAAGGTGCTTTGCGGGGCACCCCAAAGCACCCTCCCCCTGTTGAGGGCAAGCGGCCTTGGTATGGTTCAGGAGGGGGGAGCTTGCCTCCTTTCCTGGCCTGCCAGGCTGCTTGTTTGGATAAGGGCTTGGTATGGATTCTGGGGGAGACCCCATGACAATTTTTTTTTTTATTTGGCATGGAGTTCCACTTAAAATCTATGCCAGACTCCAAGGGCCTGGTATGGATATTGGGGGGGACCCCATGCAGTTGTTTTTGTAAAATTTTGGTGTGGAGTTCCCCTTAAAATCTATACCAGACCCAAAGGGCCTGGTATGGATTTGGGGGGAATCCCATGCCGTTTTATTTCTTAATTTAAACATAAGGTTCCCCGTAACTACTTCAATACACTGTATTATATACTCTGCACTGTACTATATACCCTGGACTATATATATATATATATATATATATATATATATATATATATATATTGTACAGGACGCCAAGGTTGGGTCCTGGACGGGTGCTATATAGCACCAATATTTGGGTTATGGTCCCTTTAATGAGTAGTAATGGTGCTCAGGAGGTCGCCCAGAATTGGTGAGGAGTTCCGGGCAAAATAAATAGCCCAGAGAGGACTGGCTCGCAGTCCTCTTTGTATTAATAGAGAGGTATTTGGGGCCCGGAATTTCGGAGGCTCTAAAGTGACATTCGGGTGGGATAGAGCCTCCACTCCTGACCACTGAGAGTCAGCACACAGGGGGTTAAGGGCTTCCAGGAAAACAGCTCATATAACAGGAAGTGATGCTAGAGGTGTGAGAGAGGAGTATGAGGATTGCACCTGAGATGAGCTGTGTGTCTGCTAGGAGCTGGTAAAGTTCAGCAAGAGCCCTGGAAGTTCCCCTACGAACTGTATGTGCCTTTTTCTTTGATTTATACTTGTGCTGAAGACAAGCCGGACTTTGTTTTGATATTTTTCTGTGTGCTGAATCAAGCTTGTTTCTTTTGGTTTGTTCATGAATAAAAGCCTTTCTGCTCAAAGTACAACGGTTTATGCACTTAGTCCCGTGGAGCTATAACCCCCCAAAGTTTACAATATATATATATATATATATATATATATACTAAACTGCCTGCACGCTTTATACTGGCTTTTAAAGATTACAAATGCACCAATTTAGAAATTGGATGAAAGGTTTAGCACTGGGAAACACTTTATGAAAGATAAAAAATGCATTTTTTATACAACTATATGGATTAGACCAAAATGAGGGACAAATGAGGAGGGAAGAGGGACAGAGGGACATTGTTCCAAATCAGGGACAGTTGGGAGCTATGCGCTGTGTGGGTCTGTTTCCCATTTTTATTGAGCATTGCACTGTTTACATTCTAATCCTAGGGCACAGAGAACCAGATCAACATAAACTCCTGCCAGTAAACAGCACAGCAATCCAGGGATGCTGCCTGGGCTCCAGCTGCAAAAAGTACCTGACACAGATGGCATTAACCCTTCTCATCCCGCTAAGACTGTTGTGAGTTCCCCCCTGAGGGCATATATAGCACTGCACATAGCAAAGCTTTTAGGTCAGGGGTCCCAACCAACTTCCAATCATTTAACAACTCAGAAGGCTAGTCCCTCCCCAAAACAGGCCCTGGTTCTCTCAGTCATGACCCTGGATTTGCAATGTTCCACTGTGTACTTGTTGCATAGTGGCCTGTGGTAACCTAGTCGCAGATGATCATTACTCCTTCCTGATCCACAGCGGTCTGGAGTTCCCCTGTGGGTCTCACTGTATACTTTTTGTACAGTGGCATATGTTGACCTAGTCACACTCTGGCATTATTCCCTCCTCCTATGCAGTGGCCTTTAGTTTCCTTTTTGAGTTATGTCGGTAAAGCAGCCTATGGTGATTTTGTCATATATTAATCTTCCTGCACTCCAGTGGTTTGTACAGGTTGTTGGTAATGTCTCACTGTTTTTCTGTTTGTACAGAAACCCATGATGACCTTTTCACACGCAGCCATTAAGCCTTACTGCAATGCACTTGCAGTGATCTGTCAGTAAACCTTGTTAGTAAGGTTTCACTGTTTATTGTTTGTTCGGAAGCCTAGGGTGATGCCAATTGAACCCCCTGTTTAGCAACGGTTTGTGGGTAATGTCTCACTGTATATTTTTATGGTAGCCTGCGGTGATCTTGTCACGCATTGCCGTTACCCCTGTGGCTCCACAGTGGTTTGTAAAATTTACCCTTTGGAGCTTTCTGTTACAGCAAGTGACAAATCCATCCAACACCACAAACATATACAAGCAATGGTGAGCACACATGAAAACAAAAACCTAGTGAAAAACAACAACTAACAATCTAACTAACTGTCTAAACTACTGTTTATACATTAAATGGAGTAGAGACAGGTAAGATTGGGTCAGGTGGGAGGTGTAAGGGATAGCAGTTGAGACAGGTCAGGAAGGGGGCCAGAACTGGGATCAGGTACAAGGAGAGTAAGCAGAGGCAGCAGGATCATAGTAACAGGTTCAAGAAGTAAGGACAAGATGAAAGGGTTCAAGGCAAAAGGGTCAGGATGGCAAGGTTCAAGAAAAACGTAATCAGGAAAAACTTGGTCAGGTCAAACAAGGGACAGGAGCAGGTGATCTAGAAGTCTGCGAGTATCCCTTGTGGTTTATTCTCACTTGTATACCATTAGTACAGCCGCTTACTGTAACCTAATCACACAAGACTGTGACTCCTGTGTCTCTGCAGTTGGTCTGAGAGTGACTCAGGTGGTTCTGTCTTACTATTGTACTGTTCGCACTGTGGCCTGGGGGGCATTCATCATGAATGGCCTTTAACTTCACCTGCTTTATGGTTGGTCCATTGGGACCCCTTACTGGTAATGTACCAGTAAGGGTACATCACCAAAAGGAACACTGTTGGTGGCCTCTGGTGACCTAGTCACAATGTCCATAGGCCCTCCTGCTTTGTAGTGGGCCCATGAGTGCCTATTGTGGGTACAGTTTCACTTAATACTGTTTTCTTGTTTGTCGGCCTAGGCTGCGTCAGCCACAAATGGCATTCATCTCTTCCTGTTTGGCAATTGGTCGATAAAGCTACCCTTCCTCACTACAGGTGTGGTGGCCTATGGCCACCTAGACAGTCAGATGTCTACAGTATGTATGTATATATATCTTTATATATACAGTATATGTATATATATTTATATTTACTGATGGCTATCTCTGTTTGCACTTCATGATCCAACTCTGATTGCGTGCATTACAATCAGTCTGTCTCTCCCTATCGTCCAGAATCTATATGAGTAGGTGTACCCCAAACATTCTGAGGCATTGGTATGTGGGGAGGTTCAGTCTATGGGAGTATAGCCTAGTACACACAGACCAAATGCCAGGCGACATCAGCCAGTTCAATAAAAAATGGCCAACATTCGGCCCTTGTGTATGACAGCCGGTATGAGCTAGCTTCTGTCAGACGAACATGCTGGGAATCTAGCAGCCGATCGGCTCCCGATTAGCGCTCTCAGCCAATGGCTGATGGCTCCCTCTAAGTGCTTAGAACCTCTGTTGCAGGTAGAGTGTCACAAGCTCTGGCCCTCCGAGTCTCAGGCTCGGACTTGAGCTTTGTTTAATTGTCTCAAAAAAACAGTGGCACTTTTAAACCTCCCATTCTCAAATGCTTGCCGACTGCCAACAGTACATTTACTGCTGGTGGGTGGCTCCCCCAGGCACTGCGACGTACAAGCATATTCACAGTCGAGAAAGGGGAGCTTCCTCCATTGTCAATGAGCTGAATATTTGTAAACACTAGTAGTATTTACACTTGTGATGGTTCTTATTGGTTCACAGCAATCACAAGGTACAGAGCCATTCTGATTGGCTCTGATATAAAGTATTCATATTGGCACCATAGTTACATTTTAGTTTAAAATTTATAATTTTATTAATATTTTTTAAATGTTTGTGCTACTTTTTTTTTTTTTTTTTAACAAGCACTGTAACTAAAATATATAAACAAAAAAATCCTGCACACCTAGATACAAATCAAGCGAAAAGTGGACTAAGCCACTCTCAACTGATGTGAAAATAAATGTGCTGTTACAAATTAAAAAATAGGATAGATAGATAGATAGATAGATAGATAGATAGATAGATAGATAGATAGATAGACTGTATATACTGTATGAAACTCAATAAACATCTGCAAATTACATAATTGTGTGAGTCTAATACAGTCTCTGCAAGTGAAAAGTAAAAAAAAAACAATCACAGAAGTAAAAAAGTGCAGAAGATATGAGATCCAGTGGAGTGTATGAAGCTCAGCCCTAGGAAGATCAAGCAGAGGGTGTGCTAGGCTAGGGATGAGCTTCGAGTTCGAGTCGAACTCATGTTCCAATCGAACATTGCCTGTTCGCCCGTTTGCCGAACAGTGAACAATTTGGGGTGTTCGCGGCAAATTCAAAAAGCCACGGAACACCCTGTAAAAGTCTATGGGAGAAATCTAAAGTGCTAATTTTAAAGGCTTATATGCAAGTTATTGTCATAAAAAGTGTCCTGCCCCAGGGGACATGTATCAATGCAAAAAAAGTTTTAAAAAAGACAGTTTTTTCGGGAGCAGTGATTTGAATAATGCTTAAAGTGAAACAATAAAAGTGAAATATTCCTTTAAATTTTGTACCTAGGGAGTGTGTAGAGTATGCCTGTAAAGCAGCGCTTGTTTCCCGTGCTTAGAACTGTCCCTGCACAAAGTGTCATTCTGAAGTAAAAAAAGTCATTTAAAAGCACTCACGGCTATAATGAATTGTCGGCTCCCGGGAACCCTGCGTCAAATAAATAAAAAAATGACGTGGGGTTTCCCCCCCCCCCAAATATCCATACTAGACCCTTCAGGTCTGGTATGGATTTTAATGGGAACTCCATGCCAAATAAAAAAAAAATGGTGTGGAGTTCCCCCCAAAAATCCATACCAGACCCTTTATCCTAGCACGCAACCTGGCAGGCCGCAGGAAAAGAGGGGGGGATGAGAGAGCGCCCCCCCTCCTGAACCGTACCAGGCCACATGCCCTCAACATGGGGAGGATGCTTTGGGGGTCTCTCAAAGCACCATGTCCCCATGTTGATGGGGACAAGGGCCTCATCCCCACAACCCTTGCCCGGTGGCTGTGGGGGTCTGCGGGCGGGGGGCTTATCGGAATATTTTTAATAAAGAACTCTTCCCAACAGTGTGTGTGTTTTTTTTTACATTTTTTTTACACTTTCTTTGTGAAATGGTAGGGGTACAATATACCCCTTACCAATTCACATGGGGGGCGGGATATGGGGGTCCCCTTTGTTAAAGGGGTCTTCCAGATTCCGATAAGCCCCCCACCCGCAGACCCCCACAACCACCGTGCAAAATTGTAATTACACGCCCCTGTTAAACAGGGGCTGAAAAATTGGGCCTTAGCCACTGGTGCTGGTGCCACGACACTGCAACCTCTCCCAGATACTCTAGTTGGAGTGCAGGAATGAGCCCTGCTGCAAAGCATTGCATAAAAAATTGTAATAACACGCCCCTGTTAAACAGGGGCTGAAAAATTGGGCCTTAGCCACTGGTGGCGGCACCCAGAAACAAAAATGTTCTTCCAAGCTATCATCATCAATCGGATCATTGAGGAGGAGGAGGATAGTCAGTCAACATAACAGGACAGTCTCTCAGCATCAGCATCAGTCTTGAAGGGATGTGACATTTGAAAATAAATTAGTCTGTTATATCAGCTTCAGGTGTTTGGTAGCTGGTGGTGATCCAAGACTGGTTCATCTTTATGAAGGTCAGTCGATCAACAGAGTCGGTGGACAGGCGCACCCTGTGATCCGTGACAAATCCTCCAGCAGCACTGAATGTGCGTTCTGAAAGAACGCTGGATGCAGGACAGGCCAGTAGCTCAATTGCATACTGTGCAAGCTCTGGCCAGTGATCCATCCTCAAGACCCAGTAAGCCAGAGGATTTTCGGTGGGGAAGGTGTCCAAGTCTGACCTTGCCCCTAGGTATTCCTGCACCATGTATATCAGACGCTGGCGATGGTTGCTGGAACCGATCATACCTTGGGGCTGCGGACTAAAGAATTGTCTGAACGCATCGGTCAGACGGCCACCTTCCCCACCGCTCCTTCTTTGACTGACCGAAGCCTCA
The DNA here is from genome assembly GCA_029206835.1 of Rana muscosa. Taxonomy (NCBI): domain Eukaryota; kingdom Metazoa; phylum Chordata; class Amphibia; order Anura; family Ranidae; genus Rana; species Rana muscosa. The sequence goes on along the minus strand of CM055118.1, from coordinate 937,204,382 downwards.
GCAACTCGTTGTCCAGGACCAGGAGTTTGTAACCTCCCAGTCTCTGGGAACGTGTTGCACAGACCTTTCTGCAAGGCCTCCCGGAGTTGTCTCATCCTCTGCTCCCTCTGCGATGGTAAGATAAGGTCCGCAACCTTACCCTTGTACCGTGGATCAAGGAGAGTGGCCAGCCAGTAATGGTCCCTCTCCTTGATCCGAAGAATACGAGGATCCTTCCGCAGACTTTGCAGGATCAGGGAGGCCATGCAGCATAGGTTAGCTGAGGCATTCGGTCCGGAGTCCTCTGGGTCACTAAGGACGACATGATCCGCAGCCACCTCCTCCCAGCCACGTACAAGTCCACGGGTTTGTTGGGGCTGTAATTCATCCCTAAAAGACTGCTGCTGTTGATGCTGAGTTCCATGCTCCACCTCCATGCTGACACAATCCTCCTCCTCCTCCTCCTCCTCCTCGTCCTCTTCCTGTGTGATGGGTGGGACAGAAAAAACACTGTCTGGGTAAAGGGGGCCTTGAGAGGCAAGGAAGTCCTCCTCTTCCTGCCTCTGTTCTGCCTCAAGTGCCCTGTCCATTATTCCATGCAGCGTATGCTCCAACAGGTGGACAAGAGGTACAGTGTCACTGATGCATGCACTGTCACTGCTCACCGTCCTCGTGGCCTCCTCAAATGGTGCCAGGACAGTGCATGCATCCCTGATCATGCCCCACTGGCGTGGTGAAACAAAACCAAGCTCCCCTGACCCTGTCCTGGTGCCATAGTCGCACAGGTACTCATTGATGGCCCTCTGCTGCGTGTGCAGCTGCTGCAGCATGGCTAACGTTGAGGTCCACCTGGTGGGCATGTCACATATAAGGCAGTTCTTGGGCAGGTTCAACTCCTTTTGCAGCTCAGCCAGCCGAGCACTGGCATTATATGATCTGCGGAAATGCACACAGACTTTCCTGACCTGCCTCAGGACATCCTGTAAGCCCGGGTACCTGCCCAAGAACCGCTGCACCACCAGGTTAAGGACGTGAGCCACACAGGGCACATGGGTCAGTTGTCCCTGTCGGAGGGCGGAGAGGAGGTTGGTGCCATTGTCGCAAACCACCATTCCTAGCTTAAGCTGGCGTGGCGTCAACCACCTCTCGGCCTGCCCCTGCAGAGCTGACAGAACCTCTGCCCCAGTGTGGCTCCTGTCCCCCAAACACACCAGCGCAAGCACGGCGTGGCATCTTTTTGCCTGCGTACTTGCGTAGCCCCTTGAACGCCTACGGAGCACCGCTGGTTCCGAGGACAAAGCACAGGAAGAGGCCATGGAGGAAGAAGAAGAGGAGGGGGTGGAGGAGAGAGGTGTGTCACAACCAGTAGTAGCATTTGGAGGCGTGGCGGCAGAACAACCTCCAACACTACTGCACCTTGTCCTGCATCCTTCCCAGCTGCCAAGAGAGTGACCCAATGGGCCGTGAAAGAAAGGTAACATCCCTGTCCATGCCTGCTGGACCATGAGTCAGCGGTAATATGCACCTTACCGCTGACCGACCTGTCCAGCGAGGCATGGACATTGCCTTCCACATTCCGGTAGAGAGCCGGAATCGCCTTCCGTGAGAAAAAGTGGCGTTTGGGAACCTGCCACTAAGGAACCGCACATTGCACAAACTCACGGAAGGGGGCCGAGTCTACCAACTGATAAGGCAGCAGTTGAAGTGCTAGCAATTTAGCCAAGATAGCATTCAACCGCTGGGCATGTGGATGGCTGGGAGTGAACTTCTTTCGACCTTCCAGCAGCTGGGGCAGGGAAATGTGTACTGCTAGCAGAGTGCCCGCAAGTACTTGGCTGTGACACACCTAATTCTACACCTTCATTCCTCTCAGTGCAGGTTTCAGAGAGGACTGAAGGTACAGTGGGGTTGGAGATCCCAGCTGATGAGGAGCAAGGAGAGGTCCGCTTTGTTCTTTGGTGTGGGTCTTTAAGGTACGCTTGCCAACGAGCTGCATGGCAGGTCAACATATGTCTGGTCAAGCATGTGGCAGGGTTGCCAACTTTCAGTAAATATACAAACAGTTTGTAAAATCCGTACTTTTTGCATCTGTCCATGAATGTCCATTATAGACATGTAGGCTGCATGTCCGTAACTGACATTCATGGATAGATGCAACAATTATGGATTTTACAAACTGTTTGTAAATTTACTGAAAGTTGGCAATCCTGGCATGTGGTGCCCAAGTGGCTGATGTTTTGGCCACGCGAGATACGCTTGAGACATTGTTGCAAACAGCAGCGGTGCGATCTGATGCACTTGACTCCAAAAAGGCCCACACCAAAGAACTTTTGGAATAACGGGCAAAGGCAACGCCCTGCACAGGCGGAGCTCTGCGGTGTGATTCAGTCGGTGTGCTGCCCTTACACTGGCCCCCGGAGGGCATCCTACCTCGTTGGAGATGTGCCTCCTCATCATCCTCCTCCTCCTCCTCTCTCCTATCAGGCACCCACGTGGAGTCAGTGACCTCATCATCCCCTCCCTCCTCATCACTGGAGCCAATCTGGCAGTATGCTGCAGCTGCTGGAACATGACTGCCAGATTGCTGTCCTTCTTGAGCATCCCCTCTCTCTGCTCTCATGCTACTGCCTTCCTCTAGCTGGGTATCATCTTCAGACCCTTCGAAACGCTGGGCATCCTCCTGGAGCATGTACCCAACACTGTGCTCAAACAGTACGGGGGACTCCTCAGGAGGACACGGTGGGTCTAGGGAAGGAGTGACTGATGATGACATTGATATGATGGAAGAGGACGCTTTGGCAGCTGCTTTGCCAGTACCCTGAGCCTGGGTGAGAGAGGATGAGGAGGATGAGGAGGGCTTGGTCATCCACTCTACCAAGTCTTCGGCATGATGCGGCTCAACACGTCCAGCTGCCGAAAATAAGGACAAGCGTGTCCCATGGCCACGTGCTGATGACGATGCACCGCATCCACGACCAGCACTGTTGTCTCTAGACACAGAGCCTGCTTGCCCTCTTTTATTGGCTCGTGGCTGTCTGCCTCTCCTTGTTGGCCTTCCAGACATAGTAATGGCCTGCAGGGAGATGGGAAAACCAGCAATTGGGTAGTGTATATTGTGCTGGAGGCACACAACACCCACTAACTCCAGCAGATGCCTTTATTAGAGAACAACAATGATGGGTATATACAGGTGTATACTGTACTAGGGCACACAACACCCACTAACTCCAGCAGATGCCTTTATTAGAGAACAGCAATGACGGGTATATACAGGTGTATACTGTACTAGGGCACACAACACCCACTAACTCCAGCAGATGCCTTTATTAGAGAACAGCAATGATGGGTATATACAGGTGTATACTGTACTAGGGCACACAACACCCACTAACTCCAGCAGATGCCTTTATTAGAGAACAGCAATGACGGGTATATACAGGTGTATACTGTACTAGGGCACACAACACCCACTAACTCCTGAAAATGCCTGTATTAGAGAACAGCAATGTTGGGTATATACAGGTGTATACTGTGCTAGGGCACACAACACCCACTAACTCCTGCAGATGCCTGTATTAGAGAACAGCAATGACGGGTATATACAGGTGTATACTGTGCTGGGGCACACAACACCCACTAACTGCTGCAAATGCCTGAGAAAAGAACACACTGTCCCTGCCTGCCTATCTAGCTTAGAGAACAGCAATGACGGGTATATACAGGTGTATACTGTGCTGGGGCACACAACACCCACTAACTGCTGCAGATGCCTGAGAAAAGAACACACTGTTCCTGCCTGCCTATCTAGCTTAGAGAACAGCAATGAACAGCAACTCCTGCAGATGCCTGAGAAAAGAACACACTGTCCCTGCCTGCCTATCTAGCTTAGAGAACAGCAATGAACAGCAACTCCTGCTGATGGCTGAGAAAAGAACACACTGTCCCTGCCTGCCTATCTAGCTTAGAGAACAGCAATGAACAGCAACTCCTGCAGATGCCTGAGAAAAGAACGCACTGTCCCTGCCTGCCTATCTATCTTAACCCCTTCCATACCGGGCCATTGGAAAATGACGCCGGCAGGAACCCTCTCTCCCTCCGGGTGGACGTCATATGACGTCCTCTGCTTTGAGGGGGGATATCTGAATGATGCCTGCAGCTAGAGGCATCATTCAGATATCCTTGTTTAGAGCCGGCGATCCTGCGCACCATAAGAATGATCATAGTGGCGGTTCCGCCGCTTGATCGTTCTTATAGGCGGCGGGAGGGGACATCACCCCCTCCCGCCGCCATCTGGTGCTTCTCCGGGCTCTCCCGTGCGATCGGGGACCCGGAGAGAATCGTCGGCGCCGATGGTGGGTCACGTGACGAGCATAGAGATGACTGGTGACCAGATGGTCGCCAGTCATCTCTATGATCGTCGGAGGCCCGGGCGCGATGTGATGATGTCACACCCGGGTCCTCAAATGTAAACAAAGCCGCCATTGCGGCTGTAAGTATGAGATCAGTGAATTTTTTTTCACGATCTCATGCTTTCCAGCCTGGAGGAGAGATGTGGGGTCTTATTGACCCCGCATCTCTCCATAAAGAGGACCTGTCACACACATTCCTATTACAAGGGATGTTTACATTCCTTGTAATAGGAATAAAAGTGATCAAAAAAAAAAAAGTGATAAAAAAAAAGTAAAAATAAAAAAAATAAGTAAAAAAAATAAATATATATATTTTTTAAAACGCCCGTCCCCAATAGCTCGCGCTTAGAAGCGAACACACGCGTAAGTCCCGCCCGCATATGTAAACGCAGTTCAAACCACATATGTGAGGTATCGCCACGTGCGTTAGAGCGCGTGCAACAATTCTAGCACTAGACCTCCTCTGTAACTCTAACCTGGTAACCTGTAAACATTTTCAAAGTGTCGCCTATGGAGATTTTTAAGTGCCGAAGTTTGGCGCCATTCCATGAGTGTGCGCAATTTTAAAGCGTGACATGTTAGGTATCTTTTTACTCGGCGTAACATAAGCTTTCATATTTTACAAAAAAATTGGGCTAACTTTACTGTTTTGTTATTTTTTAATTCATGAAACCATTTTTTTCCCCCAAAAAAAGGCGTTTGAAAAATTATTGCGCAAATACCGTGCAAGATAAAAAGTTGCAACGACCGTCATTTTATTCCCTAGGGTGTCTGCTAAAAAAAAACATATATAATGTTTGGGGGTTCTGAGTAATTTTCTAGCAAAAGAATGATGATTTGTACATGTAGGAGAGAAGTGCCAGAATAGGCCCGGTATGGAAGTGGTATAAAAAGCCCTGTATGGAAGTGGTTAAAGAACAGCAATGAACAGCAACTCCTGCAGATGCCTGAGAAACGAACACAACGTAGAACACACTGTCCCTGCCTATGTAGCTCTTTCCCTGCACGCCGGTGATGTAAAAAAAGTCTCGACCTATGCAGGGTCTCGACCGCGTCACTTCCGTGGCAGCTACGTCAAAAACACAGCTGATGGCGGGCTTGACTGCGCGTGCGCGGCTTCACCGCACCTATACCGCGCATGCGCAGACGCTCGGTTTAGTCAGTGAAAATTCTAGACTCGAGCGGGCGGGCGGAGGCGTTGCGAATTGCTTAACATCGTCGCCAGCACCGCCTCCAGACCCGCCCCCAACACGCCCGTAGCTTGTATATCATTGGGACCGAGGTCGAGAGAAAATATAGAGCTGCACCGCCTCCAGCCCCGCCCCCGCCCCTAGCCTGCTCTACTGAAGGGGGGCGGGCCCCCGTGCATAGCACTGAGTCCAAGTACAGTACTGTGCATTGTTCTGCCATCAAATATGCTGCCTCACTGCACCCAGCAAACGCAACCACTGCACCCAGCAAACGCAACCACTGTGCCCGTCATACGCAGCCACTGCACCCAGCAAACGCAACCACTGTGCCCGTCATACGCAGCCACTGCACCCAGCAAACGCAACCACTGCACCCAGCAAACGCAACCACTGCACCCAGCAAACGCAAACACTGTGCCCAGCAAACGCAACCACTGTGCCCGTCATACGCAGCCACTGTGCCCAGCAAACGCAACCACTGTGCCCGTCATACGCAGCCACTGTGCCCAGCAAACGCAACCACTGTGCCCGTCATACGCAGCCACTGCACCCAGCAAACGCAACCACTGTGCCCGTCATACGCAACCACTGTGCCCAGCAAACGCAACCACTGTGCCCGTCATACGCAACCACTGTGCCCGTCATACGCAGCCACTGTGCCCAGCAAACGCAACCACTGTGCCCGTCATACGCAACCACTGTGCCCAGCAAACGCAAACAGTGTGCCCGTCATACGCAACCACTGTGCCCAGCAAACGCAACCACTGTGCCCGTCATACGCAGCCACTGCACCCAGCAAACGCAACCACTGTGCCCATCATACGCAGCCACTGCACCCAGCAAACGCAAACACTGTGCCCGTCATACGCAACCACTGTGCCCATCATACGCTGCCACTGCACCCAGCAAACGCAACCACTGTGCCCAGCAAACGCAACCACTGTGCCCGTCATACGCAGCCACTGCACCCAGCAAACGCAACCACTGTGCCCGTCATACGCAGCCACTGCACCCAGCAAACGCAACCACTGTGCCCGTCATACGCAACCACTGCGCCCAGCAAACGCAACCACTGTGCCCGTCATACGCAACCACTGTGCCCAGCAAACGCAACCACTGTGCCCGTCATACGCAACCACTGTGCCCATCAAACGCAACCACTGTGCCCGTCATACGCAGCCACTGTGCCCAGCAAATGCAACCACTGTGCCCGTCATACGCAGCCACTGTGCCCAGCAAACGCAACCACTGTGCCCGTCATACGCAACCACTGTGCCCAGAAAACGCAGCCACTGTGCCCGTCATACGCAGCCACTGTGCCCAGCAAACGCAACCACTGTGCCCGTCATACGCAACCACTGTGCCCGTCATACGCAGCCACTGTGCCCAGCATACGCAACCACTTTGCCCATCATACGCAACCACTGTGCCCGTCATACGCAACCACTGTGCCCGTCATACGCAACCACTGTGCCCAGCAAACGCAACCACTGTGCCCGTCATACGCAGCCACTGCGCCCAGCAAACGCAACCACTGTGCCCAGCAAACGCAACCACTGTGCCCAGCAAACGCAGCCACTGTGCCCGTCATACGCAGCCACTGTGCCCAGCAAACGCAACCACTGTGCCGTCATACGCAGCCACTGTGCCCGTCAAACGCAGCCACTGTGCCCATCAATTGCTGTCAGATTGTCAAGCCGTAACTGTGCTCCCTGGGGATAAGCTGATCGCCCATCCGTGCTGCTGGAGGGAGCCCAGACCACCATAAATGAGGGACCTGCAGACTTGGTCATGGTAAGTGAGACCATCCCATATCCCACTCCATATTCCCCGAGGATAGGGACCTCCACCTCCCCCCCAAGACAGAGACCCCCTTCTCCCCCCTGAGGACAGAGACCCCCTTCTCCCCCCTGAGGACAGAGACCCCCTTCTCCCCCCTGAGGACAGAGACCCCCTTCTCCCCCCTGAGGACAGGGACTCCCTTCTCTCCTGGGGACAGGGACTCCCTTCTCTCCTGGGGACAGGGACTCCCTTCTCTCCTGGGGACAGGGACTCCCTTCTCTCCTGGGGACAGGGACTCCCTTCTCCTCTGGGGACAGGGACTCCCTTCTCCTCTGGGGACAGGGACTCCCTTCTCTCCTGGGGACAGGGACTCCCCTCTCTCCTGGGGACAGGGACCCCCTAAAGACAGAGACCCCTTCTCCCCCCTGAGGACAGGGAAACCTTCTCCCCCTGAGGACAGGGAAACCTTCTCCCCCCTGAGGACAGGGACCCCCTTCTCACTCTGGGGCAGGGATCCTATCTCACCTGGGGGCAGGAACTCCATCTCACCTGAGGGCAGGAACTCCATCTCCCCTGGCAACGGGGACTTCATCTCACCTAGGGACCCCATCTTTCCTAGGGATCAGGACCCCACCTCCCCTAAGAACAGGAACCTGATCACCCTGTGTGTGCCAAACTCACTGCCCTGCCTGCCATGTGTCCTGTGTGAGGGCCCTTCTGTGACAGCTCTTATCAGGACTTCATCCCACTGTGTAATCCCCCTACATGACTGACCCCTCTGTGTGCACCCCTTACATGGGGAACCCCTCTGTTTGCTACCCCTAAATGTCTGCATACTCTGACCACCACCTGTACCATTTCCACATCCTCTGACTGCCTCCTGTATCCTGTCCACCATCCTCTGACCACCTCCTCTATCCTGTGCACATGTTCTGACCACCTATTGACTGCAGCCTCTAACCTAGGGTGACCAGACATCCCCGGTTTCCGGGGACAGTCCCCGGATTGAGGACACTGTCCCCGGACCAAGTCTGTCCCCGGTTTTGTCCCCGGATTGCATTTGAACAGGTGCTGGTTCAATTTCAAAGACAGTCAGTGCAGAATTAAAAAATAAATTATCTGAATTACACCCCCCTGCTCCGCCGCTCCTACTACCTTAGGGGGGTCTATTTCTTTCCATTATCTGTGCCCCTTTCTGATGATCATGTGTTGGTCGGAGAGGAGGGAATATTTCTTCAGTTTCGGGTGCATGCCCATTCAGCTTCGCTCGCATGTTCTTCTGCCTTGGCTCAAGTCTCGGCCAGCTGCCTGCCTGCTTATCTCCTTGCCTTCCCTGGTGGAGTGATCTTCCTCTGCTCCCCACCCAGTAGTAGCCGGGGCCCGAAGAGTAAGACTTGACAGGCTGTGAGGCTGTGAGGCGGGCGGCGATGGGCAGAGAGTCGCTGATTGCCGCCATTACTAGTAAAAAGAAAAAAAAAAATTCCCCGGATTTCATTTTAAAAATCTGGTCACCTTACTCTAACCACCTCCTGTATCCTGTCCGCAGCCTCTAACCTGTCTGCAATCTCTGACTATCTCTTGTCTTTTATTGTGTCTGCAGTCTCTTAGGGAGAGTCTGGAGAGGAATCAAGAGTGAGAGCGTTGCCGGGATTGGGATTACGGGAGGAGTCAGACGTGTATGGACTGTGGAGAACAGACTATAGAATAAAACCAGAGCCACCAACCAGGAGCCATCTAACTGAGACCTGCACGCTGCACCGGAGAGGAGGTCAGTGACAGCGCCATCAGGTCAGTCTGAGGGGGGGGGGGTCACTGATGTAAGGGGGGAGTGAATGCAATTATGTAAGGGGGCACTGATATAAAGGTTTTCCCTTATATCAGTAACACCCCCCCCCCCTTACCTTAGTGTATTCACTCTGCGGAAGGTGGTCTCTGGTCACCAGAGTCCCCCTCCCCCCACATCACATTTTCCGTCATTCCCCTTTACATCAGAGTCGGCAGGATTCCCCCTTACAGTGCAAGGGAACTCAGATGTAAAGGAAAATGCTGCAGAGCATAATCTAAGGAAAAACTCTGATGTAAGGGGTGCTCTGGTCACCAGAGACCACCTTATATCAGAGTCCACTGCATTCCCATTTACATCAGAGTTCCCACTTACATCAGGGTCTGCAGCATTGCCCTTTACATCAGTGTTCCCCTTTACATCAGGGTTCGCAGAGTTCCCCCTGTAAGATTAGAAGGGATGGAGGCCCGAAGACATGTCCAGAGAACACAGAGGATACATGGGATAGATTAGAAGGGATGGAGGCCCGGAGACATGTCCAGAGTACACAGAGGATACATGGGATAGATTAGAAAGGATGGAGGCCCGGAGACATGTCCAGAGTACACAGAGGATACATGGGATAGATTAGAAGGGATGGAGGCCCGGAGACATGTCCAGAGTACACAGAGGATACATGGGATAGATTAGAAAGGATGGAGGCCCGGAGACATGTCCAGAGTACACAGAGGATACATGGGATAGATTAGAAGGGATGGAGGCCCGGAGACATGTCCAGAGTTCACAGAGGATACATGGGATAGATTAGAAGGGATGGAGGCCCGGAGACATGTCCAGAGTACACAGAGGATACATGGGATAGATTAGAAAGGATGGAGGCCCGGAGACATGTCCAGAGTACACAGAGGATACATGGGATAGATTAGAAGGGATGGAGGCCCGGAGACATGTCCAGAGTTCACAGAGGATACATGGGATAGATTAGAAGGGATGGAGGCCCGGAGACATGTCCAGAGTACACAGAGGATACATGGGATAGATTAGAAGGGATGGAGGCCCGGAGACATGTCCAGAGAACACAGAGAATACATGGGATAGATTAGAAGGGATGGATGTCCAGGGAAAACAGAGGAGGCCTCCATCCCTTCTAATCTATCCCATGTATCCTCTGTGTTCTCTGGACATGTCTCTGGGCCTCCATCCCTTCTAATCTATCCCATGTATCCTCTGTGTACTCTGGACATGTCTCCGGGCCTCCATCCCTTCTAATCTATCCCATGTATCCTCTGTGTACTCTGGACATGTCTCTGAGCCTCCATCCCTTCTAATCTATCCCATGTATCCTCTGTGTTCTCTGGACATGTCTCCGGGCCTCCATCCCTTCTAATCTTACAGGGGGAACTCTGCCAACCCTGATGTAAAGGGGAACACTGATGTAAAGGGCAATGCTGCAGACCCTGATGTAAGTGGGAACTCTGATGTAAATAGGAATGCAGTGGACTCTGATATAAGGTGGTCTCTGGTGACCAGAGCACCCCTTACATCAGAGTTCCTCCTTAGATTAAGCTCTGCAGCATTTTCCTTTACATCTGAGTTCCCTTGCACTGTAAGGGGGAAGCCTGCCGACTCTGATGTAAAGGGGAATGCCGGGAAATGTGATGTGCGGGGGGGGGGGGGGGGACTCTGGTGACCAGAGACCACCTTCCGCAGAGTGAATACACTAAGGTAAGGGGGGGGTGTTACTGATATAAGGGAAAACCTTTATATCAGTGCCCCCTTACATAATTGCATTCACTCCCCCCTTACAGCAGTGACCCCCCCCCTCAGACTGGCCTGACGGCGCTGTCACTGACCTCCTCTCCGGTGCAGCGTGCAGGTCTCAGTTAGATGGCTCCTGGTTGGTGGCTCTGGTTTTATTCTATAGTCTGTTCTCCACAGTCCATACACGTCTGACTCCTCCCGTAATCCCAATCCCGGCGACGCTCTCACTCTTGATTCCTCTCCAGACTCTCCCTAAGAGACTGCAGACACAATAAAAGACAAGAGATAGTCAGAGATTGCAGACAGGTTAGAGGCTGCGGACAGGATACAGGAGGTGGTTAGAACATGTGTACAGGATATAGGAGGCAGTCAGAGGATGTGGAAATGGTACAGGTTGTGGTCAGAGTATGCAGACATGTAGGGGTAGCAAACAGAGGGGTTCCCCGTGTAAGGGGTGCACACAGAGGGATCAGTCATGTAGGGGGATCACAAAGTGGGATGAAGTTCTGATAAGAGCTGTCACAGGAGGGCCCTCACACAGGACACATGGCAGGCAGGGCAGTGAGGTTGGCACACACAGGGTGATCAGGTCCCTGTTCTTAGGGGGGGATGGGGTCCCGATCCCCAGGGAAGATGGGGGTCCCTGTCCCCAGGAGAGAAGGTAGTCCCTGTCCCCATGAGAGAAGGGAGTCCCTGTTCTCAGGGGGGAGAAGGTTTTCATGTCCTGGGGGGGGGGGTCCCTGTTCTCAGAGGGGGAGAGGGTCCCTGTCCTCAGAGGGGGTCCCTGTCCTCGGGGGGGGGGGGGGTCCCTGTCCTCAGGCAAGATGGAGTGGGATATGGGATGATCTCACTCACCATGACCAAGTTTGCAGGTCCCTCGTCTATGGTGGTCTGGGCTCCCTCCAGCAGCACGAATGCGCGAGCAGTATATCCCGAAGGAGCACAGCTACGGCTTAACATCACACTTTTCAAAAGATCAAAGAGTACGCAGTGGCGGTGCTTCCATAAGGGGAGCATGGGTGCCGCCCCCTCTCTCCTGGTACCACTCTATCACCATAGATAGAATCATGCATTGCATGAATCTATCTATGGTCACTGCTGACACCCCCTATTCAGGTGTCCGGCCCCTTTTCGGGCGCCGGGCACCTGAATTACATCGGCGGGGGTGTTTTTTGGAAGCACCTGATTAGAGCCATAGGCTCTAATAGGCGCCCAAAAAGGTGAACAGCGGGCGCCATGCTGGGCGTTCTCTGTTCACTCAGCGTTGTGTTAGCAAAGCAAAGGAATTTGCTTTCCTAACACTAATCCGCCTCTTAGCCAATCAGGTGCTCGAGTCTGTTACCGGTCCCCTGATTGGCTGAAACGTCAGGCGCTGTGATTGGATGCCTGAGAGAGGACGGAAGAGGACGTGCAGGACACCGCCGCTGACCCGCTGCGAGACAGGTAAGTGCCGGGCAGCATTTGATGGGGCACATTAGTGGTAATTGATGGGCACACTGGCAGCATTTGATGGGGCACAGTAGCGGCAATTGATGGGGCACACTGACAGCAATTGATGGGTACAGTAGCTGCGTTTGATGGCACAGTGGCGTCAATAGTGGGTGCGTTTGATGGGCACAGTGGCTGGGTTTGATGGGCACAGTGGCAGCGGTTGATAGGCACAGTGGCTGCGTTTGATGGGTGCAGTGGCTGCGTTTGCTGGGCACAGTGGTTGCGTTTGCTGGGCGCAGTGGTTGCATTTGCTGGGTGCAGTGGTTGCGTTTGCTGGGCGCAGTGGCTGCGTATGACGGGCACAGTGGTTGCGTTTGACGGGCACAGTGGTTGCGTTTGCTGGGCACAGTGGCTGCGTATGACGGGCACAGTGTTTGCATTTGCTGGGTGCAGTGGCTGCGTATGACGGGCACAGTGGTTGCGTTTGCTGGGCACAGTGGTTGCGTTTGCTGGGCACAGTGGTTGCGTTTGCTGGGTGCAGTGGCTGCGTATGACGGGCACAGTGGTTGCGTTTGCTGGGCACAGTGGTTGCGTATGACGGGCACAGTGTTTGCGTTTGCTGGGCACAGTGGTTGCGTATGACGGGCACAGTGGTTGCGTATGACGGGCACAGCGTTTGCGTTTGCTGGGCACAGTGGTTGCGTTTGCTGGGCACAGTGGTTGCGTTTGCTGGGCACAGTGGCTGCGTATGACGGGCACAGTGGTTGCGTTTGCTGGGCACAGTGGCTGCGTATGACGGGCACAGTGGTTGCGTTTGCTGGGCACAGTGGCTGCGTATGACGGGCACAGTGGTTGCGTTTGCTGGGCACAGTGGTTGCGTTTGCTGGGCACAGTGTTTGCGTTTGCTGGGCACAGTGTTTGCGTTTGTTGGGTGCAGTGGCTGCGTATGACGGGCACAGTGGTTGCGTTTGCTGGGTGCAGTGGTTGCGTTTGCTGGGTGCAGTGGTTGTGTATGACGGGCACAGTGGTTGCGTTTGCTGGGCACAGTGTTTGCGTTTGCTGGGCACAGTGTTTGCGTTTGCTGGGTGCAGTGGCTGCGTATGACGGGCACAGTGGTTGCGTTTGCTGGGTGCAGTGGCTGCGTATGACGGGCACAGTGGTTGCGTTTGCTGGGTGCAGTGGTTGTGTTTGACGGGCACAGTGGTTGCGTTTGACGGGCACAGTGGTTGCGTTTGCTGGGTGCAGTGGCTGCGTATGACGGGCACAGTGGTTGCGTTTGCTGGGTGCAGTGGCTGCGTATGACGGGCACAGTGGTTGCGTTTGCTGGGTGCAGTGGCTGCGTATGACGGGCACAGTGGTTGCGTTTGCTGGGTGCAGTGGTTGCGTTTGCTGGGCGCAGTGGTTGCATTTGCTGGGTGCAGTGGTTGCGTTTGCTGGGCGCAGTGGCTGCGTATGACGGGCACAGTGGTTGCGTTTGACGGGCACAGTGGTTGCGTTTGCTGGGCACAGTGGCTGCGTATGACGGGCACAGTGTTTGCATTTGCTGGGTGCAGTGACTGCGTATGACGGGCACAGTGGTTGCGTTTGCTGGGCACAGTGGTTGCGTTTGCTGGGTGCAGTGGTTGCGTTTGCTGGGCACAGTGGCTGCGTATGACGGGCACAGTGGTTGCGTTTGCTGGGCACAGTGGTTGCGTATGATGGGCACAGTGTTTGCGTTTGCTGGGCACAGTGGTTGCGTATGACGGGCACAGTGGTTGCGTATGACGGGCACAGCGTTTGCATTTGCTGGGCACAGTGGTTGCGTTTGCTGGGCACAGTGGTTGCGTTTGCTGGGCACAGTGGCTGCGTATGACGGGCACAGTGGTTGCGTTTGCTGGGCACAGTGGCTGCGTATGACGGGCACAGTGGTTGCGTTTGCTGGGCACAGTGGCTGCGTATGATGGGCACAGTGGTTGCGTTTGCTGGGCACAGTGGTTGTGTATGACGGGCACAGTGGTTGCGTTTGCTGGGCACAGTGTTTGCGTTTGCTGGGCACAGTGTTTGCGTTTGCTGGGTGCAGTGGCTGCGTATGACGGGCACAGTGGTTGCGTTTGCTGGGTGCAGTGGTTGCGTTTGCTGGGTGCAGTGGTTGTGTATGACGGGCACAGTGTTTGCGTTTGCTGGGCACAGTGTTTGCGTTTGCTGGGCACAGTGTTTGCGTTTGCTGGGTGCAGTGGCTGCGTATGACGGGCACAGTGGTTGCGTTTGCTGGGTGCAGTGGCTGCGTATGACGGGCACAGTGGTTGCGTTTGCTGGGTGCAGTGGTTGCGTTTGACGGGCACAGTGGTTGCGTTTGACGGGCACAGTGGTTGCGTTTGACGGGCACAGTGGCTGCGTATGACGGGCACAGTGGTTGCGTTTGCTGGGTGCAGTGGCTGCGTATGACGGGCACAGTGGTTGCGTTTGCTGGGTGCAGTGGCTGCGTATGACGGGCACAGTGGTTGCGTTTGCTGGGTGCAGTGGTTGCGTTTGCTGGGTGCAGTGTGGCAGCATATTTGATGACAGAACAATGCACAGTACTGTACTTGGACTCAGTGCTATGCACGGGGGCCCGCCCCCCTTCAGTAGAGCAGGCTAGGGGCGGGGGCGGGGCTGGAGGCGGTGCAGCTCTATATTTTCTCTCGACCTCGGTCCCAATGATATACAAGCTAGGGGCGTGTTGGGGGCGGGTCTGGAGGCGGTGCTGGCGACGATGTTAAGCAATTCGCAACGCCTCCGCCCGCCCGCTCGAGTCTAGAATTTTCACGGACTAAACCGAGCGTCTGCGCATGCGCGGTATAGGTGCGGTGAAGCCGCGCACGCGCAGTCAAGCCCGCCATCAGCTGTGTTTTTGACGTAGCTGCACCGGAAGTGACGCGGTCGAGACCCTGCATAGGTCGAGACTTTTTTTACATCACCGGAACACACTGCACAAGGCCGCCGTGCTGGCAGCCTTTTATAGTGTGGGGCGTGTACTAAACCCCCCTGAGCTATGATTGGCCACAGGCATCCAGGTTTCACGGTGGGGACGGTGTGTTCAGGGTGATGTGCAGTGTTATTTTTTCGCCACACATAGCGTTTTACTTTTAGGCCAAAAAGTTCAATTTTGGTCTCATCTGACCAGAGCACCTTCTTCCACATGCTTGCTGTGTTCCCCACATGGCTTCTCGCAAACTGAAAAATACTTCTTATGGCTTTCTTTCAACAATGACTTTTTTCTTGACACTCTTCCATAAAGGCGAGATTTGTGGAGTGCACGAATAATAGTTGTGCTGTGCACATATTCTCCCACCTGAGCTGTGGATCTCTGCAGCTCCTCCAGAGTTATCATGGGACTCTTGGCTGCTTCTCTGATTAATGCTCTCCTTGCTTGGCCTGTCAGTTTGGTGGACAGCCATGTCTTAGTAGGGTTGCAGTTGTGCCATACTCTTTCCATTTTTGGATGATGGGTTGAACAGTGCTACGTGAGATGTTCAAAGCTTGGGATATTTTTAACCCTATTTTTAACCCTGCTTTAAACTTCTCCACAATGTTATCCCTGACCTGTCTCTTGTGTTCCTTCGCCTTCATGATGCTGTTTGTTCACTAAGGTTCTCTAACAAACCTCTGAGGGCTTCACAGAACAGCTGTATTTATACTGAGATTAAAGGGTTTGTTAAGGTACATGTTTTTTCACCTTAATGCATCCTATGCATTAAGGTGAAAAAACATCTGACAATACCTGGCCCCTCGAATGTCCCGCGCTCGTCCCTGTCATCATCCTCGGTTCTCAGCCTGGCCGCCGATTGGCTACACTGGATGGATTGAAAGCAGCGCAGCCATTGGCTGGGGCTGCTGTCAATCACATCCAATGACGCGGCTATGGCCGCCGCTGTATCACGGGAGCGCGCCAATAACTCCACACCATGTGAGCTCGCTCGCATGAAGGTGTGGAGTCCTTGCGGGGAGGAGCCGAGACAGCTGCCAAGGGACCCCAGAAGACCAGGATCGGGGCTGCACAGTGGAGGTAAGTATAAACTGTTTGTTATTTTTTTGCAAAAAAAAGGGAAGCTTTAGTGTCCCTTTAAATTACAGACAGGTGGACTCTATTTACTAATTAGGTGACTTCTGAAGGCAATTGGTCCCACTAGATTTTAGTTGGTGTTTTAGAGTAAAGGGGGCTGAATACAAATGCACACTTTTCACATATTTATTTGTAAAACATTTTGAAAACCATTTATCATTTTCCTTCCACTTCACAATTATGGTGTTGGTCTATCACATAAATCCCAATAACATACATTTACGTTTTTGGATGTAACATGACAAAATGTGGAAAATGTCAAGGGGTATGAATACTTTTTAAAGGCACTGTGTATATATATATATATATATATATATATATATATATTTTTTTATTATTATTTTTTTTTCCTTCTTTTTTCCCTTCTTTTTTTGGTTACTTTGTTGTGTATATACAGTATCAAACAAAAGTGAGTACACCCCTCACATTTTTGTAAATTTTTTTATTATAACTTTTCATGTGACAACACTGAAGAAATTACACTTTGCTACAATCTAAAGTAGTGACTGTACAGCTTGTATAACAGTATAAATTAGCTGTCCCCTCAAAATAATGCAACACACAGTCATTAATGTCTAAACCGCTGGCAACAGAAGATAGTACACCCCTAAGTGAAAATGTCCAATTTGGGCCCAAAGTGTCAATATTTTGTGTGGCCACCAATATTTTCCAGCACTGCCTTAACCCTCTTGGGCATGGAGTTCACCAGAGCTTCACAGGTTGCCACTGGAGTCCTCTTCCACTCCTCCATAATGACATCACGGAGCTGGTGGATGTTAGAAACCTTGTGCTCCTCCACCTTCTGTTTGAGGATGCCCCACAGATGCTCAATAGGGTTTAGGTCTGGAGACATGCTTAGCCAGTCCATCACCTTTACCCTCAGCTTCTTTAGCAAGGCAGTGGAGGTGTGTTTGTGGTCGTTATGTTGGAATTCTGCCCTGCGGCCCAGTCTTCGAAGAGAGTATGTCACAGTACATGTGGGCATTCCTGGTTCCCTCAATAAACTGTACCTCCCCAGTGCCAGCACCAGTCTTGCAGCCCCAGACCATGACACTCCCCCCACTATGCTTGACTGTAGGCAAGACACACTTGTCTTTGTTCTCCTCACATGGTTGCTGCCACATACGCTTGACACCATCTGCACCAAATAACTTTATCTTGGTCTCATCAGACCACAGGACATGGTTCCAGTAATCCATGTCCTTACTCTGCTTGTCTTCAGCAAACTGTTTGTGGGCTTTCTTGTGCATCATCTTTAGAAGAGGCTTCCTTCTGGGCAGGGGAGGGCTGGCAGCCTTAGGCCTGGGGGGCAAGTCCAGTCAAGTGGCCCTTTGAACCACCGAATAAGCTCACCATCCCCAGTGCCCATCAGCGCAGCCTCACCAGTGCCCATCAGCGCAGTCTGTTCAGTGCATGGGGATTAGAGAGGAGAGCAGCCGGATTACACAGAGCGGAGATCTCCCACTTGCCCAGCGTGGCCACTCCCATGATGGAAGTCATCAGTGTGCTGTCTATCATAAGAGCCAGTCCAGGAGGCGCGACTTTGTATGACAGTGGCCGCCAGGTAAGTGGGAGATCCCCACTCTGTGAAATCTGGTGGCGCTCCCCCTCCGAGGCAGCCCAATGGGCACAGACCCTGGGCGCCCTCCCACTGCCCCATCTCGCGGTGCACCCGCTCCCAATTGGCCAGACTTGGTCCAGGGACAGTGTCCTCAGTGCGGGGATGTCTGGTCACCCTAGGCTAGTGGCCAGCAGGACCCACAGGTCAGTGGCCAGCAGGACCCACAGGTCAGTGGCCAGCTCCCAGCAGGACCCACACATGTGGGTCCTGCTGGGAGCTGCCTGTGCACCTGGGGGTCCTGCTGGCCATGGCCAGCTCCCAGCAGGACCCACATTGTTGAGGGCGATTTTTAGGTTACTGGGTGGGCACTTGCCTGGGGCAGGGTAAATAGGGTGTATGGGGGGGGTAGATGGGATGTGGGGTTCAGCTGCGGGTGTCAGGGTCTCTCACCTCAGTGATGGCAGCTGCCCTTGCCAGTACCAGCTCAGCAGGTCCTTGCATGGCCTCCTCCGATCCTGGGGGTGTGAAGTGATGCTCCTGTCCTGGGGTCAAGTAAACTTGCAGCCCAAGCCAGTCATGTGGGTCCCAACTCCCTGGCGCGCCTTGCTGCCCAGGGGTAGACTGACAACACCCAGGGCCCCCAGACCAAATAAAGCAAGGGCCCCCTGTCAGGCTACAACAGAGTCTAATGGGACCCCCTCTTTGTGCCATGACTCTAACCCCTGCCCCAACCTCTCACAAAGTAGAAATACAATTTTAGCACTACTCTTACCTTAACTATGGGTGCTGTAGCTGTGGCTGGCTCCCGCATCCTCTGAGGCTGGTTCCTGTGGGTGGCTAGCTGGCACCTGTTGGTGGCTGGCCGGCACCCTGCTGTGGCTGGCTGGATCCCTGGTGTGGGTGGGTAACCGTGGGTGGCTGGCTGGCTGGCATCCTGCTGTGGATAGTCACCGTGGCTGGTTTGCTTCTGTGGGTGGCTGGCTGGCTCCCTGCTGTGGGTGGGTCACCATGGCTGGCTGGCTCCTGTGGGTGGTTGGCTGGTTTCCTGGTGTGGGTGGGTCACCGTGGGTGGCTGGCTGGCACCCTGCTGTGGATGAGTCACCATGGGTGGCTGGCACCCTGGCCCTGCTCTGGGTGGCTGGCTTCTGTGGGTGGCTGCCTGGCACCCTGCTGTTGGTGGCTGGCCTGGCTCTCTGCCGTGGGTCAGTGGGTGGGTCGGTGGCTGGCTGGCTGGCACGGTGCAGCATGCTGTGGGTGACTGGCCTGGCTCCTTTCTGTGGGTCAGTGGCTGGCTTGCACGGTGCACCTTGCTGTGGGTGGCTGGCCTGGCTCCCTGCTGTGGGTCAGTGGGTGGCTTGCACTGTGCACCCTGCTGTGGGTGACTGGCCTGGCTCCCTGCTGTGGGTCAGTGGGTGGGTGGGTGGCTGGCTGGCACAGTGCACTCTGCTGTTGGTGGCTGGCCTGGCTCCCTGCTGTGGGTCAGTGGCTGGCTTGTACGGTGCACCCTACTGTGGGTGGGTGGCTGGCCTGGCTCCCTGCTGTGGGTCAGTGGGTGGGTGGCTGGCTGGCTGGCACAGTGCACCCTGCTGCAGGTGGCTGGCCTGGCTCCCTGCTGTGGCTGACAGAGAGGGGGTGGGCTGACAGAGGGGGGAGTGAGCTGACAGAGGGGGGGTGGACTGACAGAGGGGAGCTGATAGAGGAGGGGTGGGCTGAGAGGGGGGGTGGGCTGACAGAGCAGGGCTGACGGGGGTGGGCTGACAGAGGAGGGAGTGAGCTGACAGAGGAGGGGTGGGCTGACAGATAGGAGCTAAAAGAGGAGGGGTGGGCTGACAGAGGGGGGTGGGCTGAGAGAGCAGGGCTGACGGGGTGGGCTGAGATGGGGGGTGGGCTGACAGAGGAGGGGTGGGTTGACAGAGGGGAGGCTAGGGGAGGGGCGCTGACAGAGAGGGGGGTAGATGAGACTTAGAGACCTCAGAAACACGCAGAGAGGCAGGACTCCAGCAAGTGGTAACGACCAGCCCCGCTTGGCCGCATCCACACGTGACCAGCTCCGCCGATCCATTTGCAGGGCGCGCACAACACAAATGCCCTGTGATTGGCCAAACAGGGTCATGTGCGGCCGCACGCTGTGGAATTCTGGGACTTGTAGTCATGATGCGAGGGTCGCATCATGACTTATGATGCGAGTCTCGGATCATGACTGCAAGTCCCAAAATTCCACAGCGTGCGGCCGCACATGACCCTGTTCGGCCAATCACAGGGCGTTTGTGTAGCCTGCCGCCTACAAGTCCCAGAATGCCACAGCATGCGGCCGTGCATCTGGCCGACTTCATAAAAAAAATATATGCTAGGCTGAGTATGCTGGCTGGGGAGGGGGGTGCTGGGCTGAGTATGCTGGCTGGGGAGGGGGTGCTGGGCTGAGTATGCTGGCTGGGGAGGGGGGTGCTGGGCTGAGTATGCTGGCTGGGGAGGGGGGTGCTGGGCTGAGTATGCTGGCTGGGGAGGGGGGTGCTGGGCTGAGTATGCTGGCTGGGGAGGGGGTGCTGGGCTGAGTATGCTGGCTGGGGGGGGGGTTGGGGTGCTGGCTGAGTATGCTGGCTGTGGCTGGCCGAGGGGGGGGGGGTGCTGGGCTGAGTATGCTGGCCGGGGGGGGTTGGGGTGCTGGCTGAGTATGCTGGCTGGGGAGGGGGTGCTGGGCTGAGTATGCTGGCCGTGGGAGGGGGGGGTTGGGGTGCTGGCTGAGTATGCTGGCTGGGGAGGGGGGTGCTGGGCTGAGTATGCTGGCCGGGGGGGGTTGGGGTGCTGGCTGAGTATGCTGGCTGGGGAGGGGGGTGCTGGGCTGAGTATGCTGGCTGTGGCTGGCCGAGGAGGGGGGGTGCTGGGCTGAGTATGCTGACTGGGGAGGGGGGTGCTGGGCTGAGTATGCTGGCTGGGGAGGGGGGTGCTGGGCTGAGTATGCTGGCTGTGGCTGGCCGAGGGGGGGGGGCTGGCTGAGTGTGGCTGGCCGAGGGCGGGGGGGGCTGGCTGAGTGTGGCTGGCCGAGGGGGGGGGGGGTGCTGGGCTGAGTATGCTGACTGGGGAGGGGGGTGCTGGGCTAAGTATGCTGGCTGGGGAGGGGGGTGCTGGGCTGAGTATGCTGGCTGTGGCTGGCCGAGGGGGGGGGCTGGCTGAGTGTGGCTGGCCGAGGGCGGGGGGGCTGGCTGAGTGTGGCTGGCCGAGGGGGGGGCTGGCTGAGTGTGGCTGGCCGAGGGGGGGAGGCTGGCGGGGGGTCATCATTCACACTTACTTTAGCCTTGCACCGTGATAAGATCACGTCTCTCCTCTGCAGCCAGTCCCAAGCCAACCCACGAGTGTGACGCTCTTGACGCCGCTCGTACCCCCTGACCCTCCCCTGACGTTCCACATGACCTGCCTGGCTGCCTCTGAGACTCGTGGGAGTTGTAGTTTGCTGCGCTGATAGGTTCATTACCTATACAGCGCGGCCGAACTACAACTCCCACAATGCAGTGCGTGTGCAGAAGGCAGCAGCCAGCCAGCCAATCGGCGGCCGCCGCGGCCGACTTTTGAAAAAAAAACAAAACAGACAGCTAGCGCTGCGGACCGCGGCCGTTTTAAAAGATAATGGAAGCGGCCCGGGGGGAAATCTCCACCTTGCCACCCGCCCCAGCTCGCGCCTGCTTCTGGGACGACAGCCATGCAGACCAATTTGATGCAGTGTGCGGCGTATGGTCTGAGCACTGACAGGCTGACCCCCACCCCTTCAACCTCTACAGCAATGCTGGCAGCACTCATACGTCTATTTCACAAAGACAACCCCTGTATATGACTCTGAGGACGTGTGTTGAGTTATTTTGAAGGGACAGTACATTTAACCTGTTATACAAGCTGTACACTCACTAATTTACATTGTAGCAAAGTGTAATTTCCTCAGTGTTGTCACATGAAAAGATATAAAAAAAATGTTTACAAAAATGTGAGGGGTGTACTCACTTTTGTGAGATACTGTATATATAATTTTTGTATTTATTACATACAACCAATTTTTTGTTTGCAAAATAGCTTTTTTCATTTTTGTATAATTTCTGTGTTTGTAACTCGTGGACAACATGCCACATCTCCTTTCCTTGGTTAGCTGCGGTTCCATCCGCATCTACCTTTGGTTCAGGACACTTGTCCGTAAGTATTTTTGTGATCCCCGTTTCCGGTGTCACGTCCTGTGCCGCCGGAAATGTGGATCACGTCTCACGTGCTGGCATCACTGCGCTTACACCATGCAAACACTGTGGATTCTTGTCACGACTGAATGTGACGTTTCACGCCCACCGGAAATGGCGCACCATCACGTGGGGTGTGATGAAGGAAGGCTATGGCGGCTGGAACGCATGCCATCCGTGGCTAATGACAGGACACTTTCCTGCAAATCTGAATCCACATGGAGGCTTGGCTGTCTCAGCTGTTAATGCTCAGACAGCTATTGGAGCCAATTAGTACTAATTTAGCACATATAAACTGGATGAGATCTGCCATTTTCTCAGTGGATGCTCACCCGGTTTCTTGTGGAGGATGGTCACTATTTACTAGGAGAACCTTATTTCGGGTAAGTCATGGAGTCATAGGTGGATTTTTATACTCAGCACCTTTTTTAAGATACCTGGTTCTATTTGGGCTACATTTTAATAGGTACTTCCTGTTTTCTTTCCGGGGGGTGGTCTTTGTTTATACAGGTCCTTTTACCAAACCAAGATCTCTTTGTTGGTCAACCATATTCCTATACTCCTGTTTGAATAAACCCGGTTAGTGAATCCAGACTATTGGACCTACGATGTTCACTCTACCCTTCTCCATAAAATTCTGGGCCTCATGTTTCTGGTCTTGTTAGTCCTGTGTGGATCACTGAGTAAGTAATTTCTTTAATGGATTCATCTATACATTTTGATTTATCTCTTCCCACCTATCCTGGGCTTTGTGCCGCATATGGGTGCATGGTTATACATGAGATGTTGATCTAATTTTTATATACTAGGCTGCCTTCCTTTGAAAAGCCTCTTGATTCCTGCATGTTTTGGAGCTGGAATTGTTGTCCACATATGATTCTTCCACCTATATTGTGTAAGATATACTCACATTTTCAATGTGTGATGTATATGTTTGAAAATAATTTTTGTAAAATGTGTTTCTGATTGACATTTGTCTTTCCGTGTTGTCAATGTACTCCTCAACAAAAGAATCCCCAAAGAAGACTGTTATAGTTGAAACATGTAGGGGTATTGTTGTGTCGCAGTATTACTTTTTTTGAGGAATGCCATCATATGTTATTGTCTAATCTTGACATGCATGATCTACCCCAATGTTTCTCAACTCCAGTCCTCAAGGCGCCCCAACAGGATTTCCCCCAGATGAAACGGCTGTGATAATTACTACGGCAGTGAAACTGATCAAGTCACCTGTGCAAAATGATGGAAAGCCTGAAAACATGACCTGTTGGTGCGCCTTGAGGACTGGAGTTGAGAAACACTGATCTACCCTCTTGTTTGTATCATGTTTTAACTTTACATGGATTTTAAACATTTGTACTAATACAATTCCTAAAATTAATACTACTGTCTCCATTCCTAAGTGTCATTTGGTGCCTTCAAATTACCGTCCTACTTCCTCCTTTTTGCTCCAATATGGGATGTGGCACCTCCTTGACACTAGGATATCCTAGGCCCCTCTGATAGAAAATTTCTTTCCATAGGGAAAAACAGGTGGGAGAAAACTTAGACCAACAGCAAAAATGGTAAGAAAAACAAGCATGTTTGTAAGGTGAAAGCTGATGCCTACGATAATTAACCCTTGAGTTCAGGGAAAGGAATGTTGGTAAAAGTATGTCTAAACTAAGGACCAAACAATGAACTGAATACCCATAACGTAAAAACAACAAGGTGTGCCAGACTAAGTGCAATAAGTATAAAAAAGGACTTTATTAAATCATCAGCCAATTGGCTACTCACATAATGTCTGTGAGAAACAGGCATATAAGTCCAAAGGATATCTGTGGTCACTAGGGGAATTCGGGACTGTATCCAGAGAGGTGTCCCAGCGGGCTGCAGCAATGTGACAGCAAGGAGGTGGAGAGAGCCAGCCTGGTTCCTGCTTACGGACCTACGGCCGGGGAGCACCGATTTTTCGAAGCCGGGCATCCCTTCTATAGACTCCCATGTTAAGACATATAGCGGGAGTTCTTGGAATCGCATAGGTGAATACCTGTGTAATCACCTCTAATACCTCAGTCCAATAGCGGAATAGTTTGGGGCATTTCCAAAACATATGCATGAGGTCTCCATGATCCCTCATGCACTTGGGACACAGTGGGGAGTCTCTGAGTCCCCAGTCATGTAGCCTGGCTGGAGTTCTGTATACCCTGTGCAGCAAGTATAAGTGAGATAGCTTCTGAGAGGGAGACACCGATACCATCAGACAGGTCTTCCACGTTTCCCCATCAATAGGCCCTATATCTTCCTCCCATTTCTCTCTACATGGTAAACTAGATGGATCTTGAAGTGCATTGAGCAAAATGTGGTAGCCTCTTGAGATCATCCCCTTCTTTTCTCCTTCCATGAAGATCCCCTGAATTATGGCGTGGTCGGTTAGTCTAAGCAGTCCTTGTCTAGATTGTACCTGTAGTGCGTGTCGCAGCTGCAGGTACTTAAAAAAATTAGAGCAGGGTATACCAAATTCAGCCTGGATTTCTAAAAAGGATTTTAGGACCCTGTCATTGTATAGTTGTGCTAAGTATCTGATCCCTGCTGCTTCCCACTGCCCGAATCCTGTAAGTTTGTACAGTTCTCTATAGTGGAGATTATGCCAGATGGGGGTGAGCGATAAGAATCCCTTAATTCCCAATAATCTTTTAACAGAGCTCCATAGGGTTTTTAGTAGGAGCAATGAGGGGGTCCCACTCAATAAGTGTGCATGACCAGCCTCCAAGCCAGACAACGCCGGGGCCTCGTCTGACGAGGTGGCCAGAAGTCTGCGAATAGGGTCCGACGTGTTTACCAGTCCCCAACCTCCCAGCTGCTGTAATTGAGCTGCTAAAAAATAGGCCCTGGCATGGGGAACCGCCAATCCCCCCTCGTCTTTATTATATTGTAGAGTAGATAATCTAATCCTCGCCGTTTTCTTGCGCCAAATCAGTTCTCTAAATTGGGAGTCGATCCTATCAAACCAATAGCGTGGAATCCACACCGGGGAATTATGGCTTATGTATAATAATTGAGGTGCCCACACCATTTTTATGAGGTTCACCCTCCCAACTACCGATAAGGGTAGTTTACACCAGGCACTGCACTTGGTCCGAAATTTAGCAAGTAACGGGACGAGATTGAGAGGAATGTACTGAGAGACGTCTGGGGACACCTGTATCCACAGATAGCGGAAGGACGACACTATTTGTATCATCGATGCGCACTCCGGGAGGGGTGCAATTAGGGGGTCTAATGGCATTAGCACCGACTTATTCCAATTAATGGAGAAGCCAGATAATGCACCAAAGGACTTAATGCGCTGCATAAGCGCAGACAAGGAGCCCTGCGTGTCGCCCAGATATAGAAGGGTATCGTCTGCGTACAGGGAGATAACGTCTATCCCCGTGGCACGCTTGAATCCCACGATCGTATTGTCCCCCCTAACTCTTGCAGCAAGAGGTTCCATTGCCAGGGCAAACTGCAGGGGGGAAAGTGGACACCCCTGTCTAGTCCCTCGAAACAATGGGAGTGGGTCAGATATATCCCCATTAACCCTGACTCTAGCCGAAGGATTAGCATACAACAGTTTAACCCAATTAATGAAGTTGGCACCTAACCCTGCATGTTCTAGCACTTTCCACAGATAAGGCCACTCGACACTGTCGAAGGCCTTGGCTGCGTCCAGCGAGAAAATGGCTCTATTACCAGTGTTTTCCACCGGCAGCTGTAAGTTTAGGAAAAGTCGCCTTATATTTTGGGCAGTGGACCTGGTAGGTATGAATCCCGACTGGTCCTCATGTACCAGTTTGTGAACCACCTTTGACAATCTCGTCGCCAACACCCGCGCCAATAACTTGACGTCGGTCGTAAGCAACGAGATAGGTCTATATGAGTCAGGCTGCGATGCGTCCTTACCGGGTTTCAGTAGAACTATTATAACAGCTTCATTCATTGAATTAGGAAGTACACCCTCTCTAAGCGCTTCATTATAGACCTTTACAAGTACAGGTAGCAGTGTAGCCGCATAACGCTTGTATACCTCGGACGGAATGCCATCTGCCCCCAGAGACTTGTTATTTTGAGTCTGTTCTAATGCAGTGGCCAATTCATCCTCCGATAAGGGGGCATCCAGCAGGTCTAGTCCGAAGCAGACAAGCGAGGCAACTCGCACTCCCCCAAAAATCCCAATATGTCTCCCTCCGTGGGTTGTACCTTTGAGGTATATAGATCAGCATAAAAAGACCTGAAAATTTGCATTACCATAGAGGTCTGGGTGTGGGTTACCCCCTGAGAGTCAGAAAGAATTGGAACCAATGAGGTAGACCTCTGCGTTTTCGCCAGTAGGGCAAGCATGTGGCCAGTTGATTCCCCTTCCTCAAAGTGTGATTGCTGTAGGAAAAAACATTTATTTTCAGCAAGCTGAAGAGCTAGCTGAGTAGACATTGCTTGTGCCCCCAACCAAACTCTCTTCGTGGCTGCAGTAGGGTTAGAGACGTATGCCTCCTCCGAGTCTCTCAGAGTTTGACACACCTCTCCTTCCCAGGCCTTCGTGTCCGTTTTTATCTTATTAATAGTGGTAATAAATTGACCTCGCAAAAAAGCTTTAGCCGTATCCCAGACAACCCCCAACCTGGCAGAACCCATATTCTCCTGCAAGAACCACTGCAGGTTCTCTCTAATTGGGTCTGGACTCGGAAACAGAGAGAGCCAGAACGGGTTCAGTTTCCAACTCGTAGGCTTTGCGGCAACAGACAGCTTTAACGTAACCCAGAAGGAGGAGTGGTCAGATACATGTCTGTCTCCATAGCCAGCGTCAATGACCAACCGTAATAAGAGGGCATTGCCTAATCCCATATCAATTCTAGACAGACTCCCGCTCGCTGTTGAGCAGCAGGAGTACTGTCTAACTTGAGGGTGACTCACTCGCCACACGTCCGTCAGCCCAAGCTCCACAAGCAGTCCGGCAAAGGATGTGGATCCATCCCTTCGGGTGGAAACATTGGCTGGGACTGGTATTTTGTCTAGATTATGGTCAATATAAGTATTAAAGTCTCCCACTGCCAGCAGCGGAACATCCGGAAACCGAACCATAAACTGTGCCAGACACCGGAGGACCTCGGCTGAGTAAGGAGGTGGGATATACATACCCACCACAACACATAAAACGTGTGATATTTTACTTAATAAGAACACATATCTTCCCCCCCGGGTCAATGAGCTGTTGTATACATTGGAACTGAACATCTTGTCGGATCAGGATGCTCACCCCCTGGCATAGGTAGAGTAAGTAGAGTGAAATTGTGATACATATATCCGGGGGCTAAAGCTGGGGGTACTATCTGAGGGGAAATGCGTCTCCTGTAAACATACAATACCCGCTCCAGCTGCCCTGAGATGTCTCAGGACCGCCAAGCGTTTCACAGGGCTGCCCAATCCCCGAACGTTCCAGGACATTATTTTCACATTAGCCGACATAGAAACATAGCATAAAGCAACGGAGGGTTCCACTGGGACCCCCTGTAGGATATCTATAATCATAAAAGGTAGGACTAACTGCAGAAAGAAAAGCAACAGAAGATGTCCAATGGTGGCGTGGTCCGAGATACTGTCATGATGGGCAATCTCACCTGCAAGCTGGCGACGCGGCGGCGCGCGCGGGTACGCGCCTGCGCAATAGTGTCGAATCGTCGTTAGCGCGTTCGCACCGGCGCAATAGCGGCGAGTCGGTGTTAGCGCGTGCGCGCATGCGTGGTAACGGCGCGCGTCAGTGCGCGCGGGAGCACGCAGTGACACTTCCTGGCGCCAATCTGGGGCTATTTAAAGGGGCTTGTGCTGGGGCTCCTTGCTGTCTGGTCTACAGCGTTTCCTAGACCCATCTGCTATCTGCTATTACCCTACCGATCTGTTCCTGTGACCCGGCTTGTTCCTGACGCTTCTTGCCTTCTGCCTGCCCGCTGACCCCCGGCTTGTTGACCTTGCTTCCGCCTGCTCCTTCTGCTACCTGCTGCCTGCCCGTTGCCAACCCGGACTGTTTAACGACTCTGCCTCTGCCTCTTGCACTGCACCTGATCCGCCAGCCAGTGGATTACCCGGCCTGTTTGAACCTGCCAGTGCCCGGTACTACAAGACACCTCCCCTCTGTCTGCCGTTTGTCTCCTCGGTTCCCTGTGTGCCAAGCCTGCCTGCCGTCCAGCTTCCCTGCTGCCGCTGAAACCTGCACAGAGCTTCCTAAGGTCCAGCTCCACCTCTGCACCAGTGTTCCTGACAGGCACTTGTGCGACTCCGCACTCCCGAGCTCCCTGTTCCCACCATCAGGGGTTCCGGAGTAGGAGGTGCAAAAGAGGCCGCTCCCTGCATCCCAGGCTCATCACCAGGTACGTGACAGTACCAGACAGCCATGTCCGAGCCTGCGCAGGGAGCGAACCCAATGGAGGAACTTTGCCGACACCTGGATGGGCTAACCCAGGCCGTCAGAAGCCTGCAAGAGGGTTATACCCGACTGGAGGGCCGAGTCCAGGCCCTATCCTCCTCAGCTTCCTCCTCCACTGGGACTTCCACTTCTCCCTCGGTGGTCATGATGCCGCCTGAACCAAAGGTACCCACGCCTGAGCGATTCTCAGGGGAGCGGAGCAAATACAGAGCCTTTCGGAATGCCTGCGAGCTCTTCTTTGCCTTGCAACCACGGACCTTTTCACTGGAATCCACCAAAGTGGGGTTCGTTATTTCCCTCCTGTCTGGTGAGCCTCGAGCCTGGGCTCACCGCCTCTTGGAGCATAAAGACGTTTCACTTAATACCTTGGACACTTTCTTTCAAACCATGTCACAGCTTTACGAGGATCCGCACCAGACCGCCACTGCCGAAGCAACCCTGCATGCCCTTCAGCAAGGCCGCAGACCCGCCGAGGATTATGTTTCTGAATTCAGGAGATGGAGCTCAGACACTAATTGGAATGATGCTGCTCTTTGTTATCAATTCCGTTTGGGACTCTCTGAACCACTCAAAGATGAACTGGCACGTGTGGGTGTGCCCGGAACTTTGGATGCTCTAATCAACCTGACCATCCAGATTGACCGCCGCCTACGAGAACGTAGGACTGAACGAGCCACCGGGCCATCTCGCCCGGTCTGGATGTTGCCCCGGGTACCCAGCTCTGCCAACTCAGCTCCTCCATTCCCAGCTATAGCCTCCTCTGGCAACCCAGAACCCATGCAGCTGGGACTTCTCCGTCCCTCTCTCACCCCTGAGGAACGTCAACGCAGGCGAACCCTTAACCTGTGTCTGTACTGCGGAGAACCCGGACATTATGTACGGACCTGCCCGGTGAAGACCCGTAAGTGCCTCTCCATGTCGTCTGTGCATTTACCCGTTATACCCAGTAATTCTGCTCACCTGGCGATTCCCATTCTTTTGCAGCTCCCAGGAGGGAATATTCAAGTCAGCGCTATCATTGACTCCGGGGCCTGCAGTTGCTTTCTGGACTTAGCTTTTGCCACCACACATCACATTCCTTTGCGCCCTAGAGCTAAAGGGCTTTCTGTATACCTCGCTGATGGGTCGACCCTTAAATCCGGACCAGTCACACAGGAGACCCTACCGCTGGCCACAACCATTGCCAGTACTCATCAGGAGTTACTATGCCTAGATGTCATCAAGTCTCCTCTGTTCCCCATCATCCTGGGCATGCCCTGGTTACAGGCCCATAACCCGCAAATTAATTGGACATCAGGAGAAGTCAGTTTCTGTTCCCCCTACTGCCGTCAACATTGTCTGCAGGAAGTTTTGAGTACCCCTTCTCCCTTGCTTTGCATGGACTCTGATGCTGAGGCCCGCCAGTCAGTTCCTGAAGCATACCACAGCTTCCTGGACGTTTTTAGCAAGAAAGGGGCTGAGACTCTTCCTCCACACAGGCGTTATGACTGTCCGATTGAGCTTCTCCCCGGGGCTGAAATCCCCTTTGGCAGGATTTTTCCCCTGACGGAACTTGAACTCAAGACCCTCAAGACCTATGTTGATGACAATCTCATGAAAGGATTCATCCGTCCTTCTACGTCACCGGCAGGGGCAGGGATCTTCTTTGTTGAGAAAAAGGACCATTCCCTCCGGCCTTGTGTGGATTACAGAGAGCTCAACAAAGTGACGATAAAGAACAGATACCCCCTTCCTTTAGTGCCTGAATTGTTTCAAAGACTGGGATCTGCAGTCATTTTCACAAAACTGGACCTCCGTGGGGCCTATAACCTGGTGCGGATCCGAAGCGGGGATGAGTGGAAAACTGCCTTTCGGACTCGCTTCGGGCACTTCGAATACTTAGTCATGCCCTTCGGACTCTGCAATGCCCCGGCTACGTTCCAGCATTTTGTGAACGATATTTTCAGAGACTACCTTGACCTTTTTGTTATTGCTTACCTGGACGACATCCTCATCTTTTCCCCCTCCTTGGAGAAACACCGGGAACACGTTCGGAATGTGCTCGCACGGCTTCGAATGCACAGGTTATACGCAAAACCAGAAAAATGCGAATTCGAACGCCAAAGCATCCAATTTCTTGGACTTGTCATCTCGGTGGAGGGTATCACGATGGACTCCCAGAAAGTGGCTGCAATTCTTGACTGGCCGGTGCCCGTAGATAGGAAAGGCATACATCGCTTCATCGGATTCGCAAACTTTTATAGGAAGTTCATCAGGGGGTTTTCGTCCATTATCACCCCATTAACCAACCTAACCAAACAGACTGTCCGGTTCCAGTGGTCTTCAGAAGCCCAAACGGCCTTTGAGACCCTTAAGGAATTATTTACCTCTGCATCCGTTCTGAGGCACCCTGATGCGGCTCTCCATACATACTGGAGGTGGACGCCTCGGAAACCGCAGTTGGGGCGGTTCTCTCCCAAAGACAGGGGCCCAAGGCTCTCTTACATCCGGTTGCCTTTTTCTCCCGTAAGCTGTCAGATTCGGAGAAGAACTATGATGTGGGAGACCGGGAATTACTGGCAATCAAAGCCGCCCTGGAGGAATGGCGGTATCTCCTGGAAGGAGCAGCGCATCCGATCCTGGTCTATACGGACCACAAGAATCTGGAGTATCTGAGAGTGGCAAAGAGACTGAAACCCCGGCAGGCCAGGTGGGCACTTTTCTTCACACGTTTCTCTTTTCATATAACGTATAGACCAGGATCGAAGAATACTAAACCTGATGCTCTCTCACGAATGTTCTGTGACCCTGAAACACCTGCCCCTCCGGATACCATCCTGTCACCTGGAAACTTCCTCTTGCTTCAAGAGGACCTGCTATCTCGGATCAAGCAAGCATCCAGGGGGATCTCTCCCTCACCTGGGACAGAGGTACAGCTCAAGGATGGACTTTTATGGTACAAGGACAAAATCTTTGTACCAGAGGGCGTGCGAGTCGCGGTCCTTAGTTCCTGTCACGATAACAAACTGGCTGGGCACTTCGGGGTACTCAAGACCTCCGAACTGCTACAACGCATGTTCTGGTGGCCGCAACTATCAAAGGACTGTAGGAGCTACGTGGAGTCTTGCAGCACATGTATCAGAAACAAGGGAAGTAAGTCCAGAGCCTGGGGTCTGTTGAAACCATTGCCCGTACCCGAGAGGCCATGGAAGATGATCTCCATGGACTTCATCGTAGAACTTCCCCCCTCGGAGCTTTTCACCACTATCTTCGTGGTCGTGGATAGACTATCAAAGATGGCGCACTTCTTGCCCATGAGGGGTACGCCTTCCGCTCCTGAGACAGCTAAAATTTTTGTCAAGGAAATCATAAGGCTCCATGGCATCCCTGCAAACATCGTGTCGGATCGAGGGGTGCAATTCACCTCCAGGTTCTGGAAGGCCCTGTGTGAAGCTCTTGGGATTAACTTGTCCTTCTCGTCTGCCTATCATCCACAATCAAATGGCCAGACTGAACGGACGAATCAGACACTTGAGCAATACCTACGCTGCTTTTCTTCGTTCTCGCAGGAAGATTGGGTACCTCTGCTGCCGCTTGCCGAATTTGCATACAATAATTCGGTCCACTCCGCCACGAAGCAATCCCCGTTCTATGCTAACTACGGCTTTCATCCCTCATTCTTGTCCAACTGTATCCCGGAGTCTGCTGTACCTGCTGTCCAGGAGACATTGGATTTTTTCAGAGCAAACAATGAGTTATTACGAGACACGATGACTAGGACACAAGAATATAATAAAGAAGTGTTCGACAAAAAGAGAAGAGGAGAACTCAATCTGGAACCCGGGGATCAGGTGTGGTTATCTACACTGAACCTTAGACTTGCCTGTCCCTCAAAGAAATTGGGTCCCAAGTTTGTGGGTCCTTTTCCCGTCAGGAGACGGATTAACAGTGTGGCCTATGAACTGGAGCTACCAGAATCATCCCGGATCCACCCGGTTTTCCATGTTGCCTTACTCAAGCCTACTGTTCCTGATCCCTTCTCGGGACGTGACACCGGCCCTCCTGAACCAATCTTGGTTGACGGTGAAGAGGAGTTTGAGGTGGAATCCATCATGGATTGTAGAAAAAGGCGCAACCAAGTCCAATTTCTTGTAAAATGGAAGGGATATGGCCCTGAGGAGAACTCATGGGAACCTGAGTGCAACATCCATGCCAAAAGATTGGTTCAGTCCTTCAAAGACTCCCATCCAGTTAAGATGGCCCAGTTGGGCATCCAGAGGCTGCCCATTGGAGGGGGGCAATGTCATGATGGGCAATCTCACCTGCAAGCTGGCGACGCGGCGGCGCGCGCGGGTACGCGCCTGCGCAATAGTGTCGAATCGTCGTTAGCGCGTTCGCGCCGGCGCAATAGCGGCGAGTCGGTGTTAGCGCGTATGCGCATGCGTGGTAACGGCGCGCGGCGCGCGGCAGTGCGCGCGGGAGCACGCAGTGACACTTCCTGGCGCCAATCTGGGGCTATTTAAAGGGGCTTGTGCTGGGGCTCCTTGCTGTCTGGTCTACAGCGTTTCCTAGACCCATCTGCTATCTGCTATTACCCTACCGATCTGTTCCTGTGACCCGGCTTGTTCCTGACGCTTCTTGCCTTCTGCCTGCCCGCTGACCCCCGGCTTGTTGACCTTGCTTCCGCCTGCTCCTTCTGCTACCTGCTGCCTGCCCGTTGCCAACCCAGACTGTTTAACGACTCTGCCTCTGCCTCTTGCACTGCACCTGATCCGCCAGCCAGTGGATTACCCGGCCTGTTTGAACCTGCCAGTGCCCGGTACTACAAGACATCTCCCCGCTGTCTGCCGTTTGTCTCCTCGGTTCCCTGTGTGCCAAGCCTGCCTGCCGTCCAGCTTCCCTGCTGCCGCTGAAACCTGCACAGAGCTTCCTAAGGTCCAGCTCCACCTCTGCACCAGTGTTCCTGACAGGCACTTGTGCGACTCCGCACTCCCGAGCTCCCTGTTCCCACCATCAGGGGTTCCGGAGTAGGAGGTGCAAAAGAGGCCGCTCCCTGCATCCCAGGCTCATCACCAGGTACGTGACAGATACCTTATACCTTCTGACATTGTCCATTTAGACAAGGGGCTGAGTTCACACAGCCGGGGGCTCCGTGTAGAAATCGAGAATAGTGCAAAGTCTAGTGAGGAGAGGGAGAGAGCAACATAGTCAAAAAAATAATGATAGAAAAAAAACATCTACAGTAAACATAAACTTGAAGCCAACTGGGCTCCCAGCCACTGGGGCCGAAGTGCAAAGAACCCCCAAACATTTGCTTTGGGGGGGGGGATAGCAGAGGAAACTCCCGCAGAAATAGTTTCTGGATGGTATGAGGTGTTTCACATTTGCAGTCAGCATGTAGTGAACAGTGATACAGAGGTCTCTGTATCCTCCATCTTCCGCCTTTTTTATAAAAGGCTCCTCCTGATGGTAGCAGCTTATTCTCCTTGGGCAGGACGTTGTTGTCTGGCAGCTCTAAGTGCTCTGTCCTCACGGTCCAGCCATTGCATGGCTGCGGACGGACGGTCAAAGAAGTGGGCTTCTCCCAGGGGCGTTACTCGGAGCCGGGCAGGATATAGCATGGCATATTGTAGGTTGTGGTCCCTGAGTCTTTTCTTAACATCAATAAAGGTAGCCCTCCTCTTTTGCAGCTCAGCAGAGAAATCAGGAAATAGAGAGATTTTGGAGTTATCAATCACCATTTTTCCAGCTGAGGTCCTGGCTTTGGACAGAATAGCATCCCTGTCTCTATAATTAAGGAGTTTGAAAACAAAGGCCCGGGGGTGATTACCGGGGGGCAGAGGGCGGGATGGTACCCTGTGTGCCCTCTCCACAGCAAAGAGGGGTGAGAAAGCGTCTCTACCAAACGTGGATATAAGCCATTGCTCAATAAAGTCCACCGGGTTTTTTCCCTCGGCACGTTCAGGGATGCCCAGGGCACGAACATTATTCCTATAATTATGTGTCAAGTCCCTTTGCATGGGGGGTAAATCATCCTCCACTGTACTCAGTCTGCCCTCAATCGCTGCGGTTCCCTCTCTCAATTTTTGCATGTGTAGCGGCCACCCCCTCACCCCGTCTCATCCAGAAAGTTTCAACAGCAACAAGATAGGAGCTCACTCCTCCTATAAGTAGAACCTTGGATCCGGCAGAAACAGAGGCTTCAGGTGCCCGTCAAACACTTCCACTGAGTACTCGACATCCTCTCCTTCTTTCCTACAGATGAGCACCTTATCAGCATGAATATGGCGCCCAAGTCTCCAATCAGCTCTGCAGTCCTTGAACTTCTTAGACACAGGCGGCGAACATGACAGGTATCACCTGGCATGGGGTACTTTAAGCTTTTCCCATACAAACTCGTCATACCACCTTGGTCGCAGGACCTCAACTTCATACAATAAGTCCCGGGGCAAGTAGGGGTACTCCCACCCATATTCACGGGCGACTCTCTGGGAGAAAAGTCTCTGCAATCTGGCTAGAGGCGGCATCACATCTCACTCACCTTCTCCTGGCTGTACGATGGCCTCCGGGTGCCGAGGTACCTTCACCATCTCAGGTTGCTTGGTCTTTGGTGCCCGCAACGAAGCACGCTGCGTCCTCACCATCAAAGCGGATGATGTAGTTGAGTGAGGAAAGTTGGTCGAAGGCTTAAATTTCCTCTGAAACTCCGGGGTCTGCGCCCGGAGCGTATTATCTTCTATGGACAGCGGGCGTCTGTCCCAGCCCTTCCGTTGAAACAGCTCGTCTATTTCCCCGTCATCCCCACAGTCTGACAACGACTCTAAGTCGGAGGTGTCATACATCTCGGCGGGAAGGTAGTCTCTAGTAGACGGAAGGCTACCCTCCCTTTCGGGCTCCACCGGCTGTGAACTCCCGACACCTCCAACCAACACCGCAGTCCCAGCCCCTAGCTCACCTGGACCTACTGAAGAACTGGGATGTCCGGGACTCTCTTCTCTACCGGCGCCATCCAGGCCAGGCAAGCGGCGGGGTGAAGCTCGACCACGACCACAGGAGGCCTGCACCAGGCCTATCTTCCTCTTCGGGGGTGGTAGCAGGGAGTCTGTGGTGACCGAAGCAGTGTCTTTGGATTTTTCTCTCTCAATCTCTGGTTGGGCAGTCACTTCGCCCTGGTCAGCGCGTATGGGGACCTCCGCAGAGGCCTGGATCTCTCCCTCCGGAGTGGCGGTTCCTGTGATGCAGTTGAGGCGTAGGGCCCGGGGCCTTTCCGTGTATGGTTCAACCTCAAAAAGGAACTCCTTGCAGGCCTCACATCGCCCGAATGGCTTTAGTTGGACCACCAGTCCCGAGCATCCGGGACAGATCACACCGAGAGCCTCCGTGCTCTGCATGAATACAGAGCCAACTGTCCTCGGGGCCTAATGCCCCGTACACACGATCGTTTTTACTGTCATTTTTTAAACCGACGTTTTTCTCCTCGTTTTTTTTCATGTTTCCTCTCAAGCCTGCCTTGCGTACACACCATCATTTAAAAAAACGATCAAGCAAAGCGCAGTGACGTTCAACACGTACGACGGCACTATAAAGGGGAAGTTCCGTTCGAATGGCGCTACCCTTCATGTTAGTAAAGTTTGTTGAGCGACGATTCGCGCTTTTCAGTCCGTTACTGTGTAATGAATGTGCTATCTCCATTACGAACGCTAGTTTTACCAGAACGAGCGCTCCCGTCTCATACTTGATTCTGAGCATGCGCGTTTTTTTCAATTCGTGAAAGCATACACACTATCGTTTTTCACGTCGTTAAAAAAAACGACATGAAAAACGACGTGAAAAAAGAGAGCATGTCCGGAATTTTTAATGGCCGTTTTTCACGTCGTTAAAAATGCTCTGGAGCCTACACACGATCATTTTTAATGGCCATTTTTTAAAATGGCATTTTTAACGGCATGAAAAACGATCGTGTGTATGGGGCATTAGTCTTATCCCCGTGTCTGTCAGGGGAGCAGCAAATGCAGTCATCTTCGTGGGGTAATGTCCACAACTCCGAGCAGGGATGCACTCTGGCCAATCACATGGCCGACCCGCTCGGAACTCCTCCGGGCAGCAAAGCTCAAACACAGACGCTCTCAGTTCCATCGCCAAGACACACGATATCCCGGACGAGCCCCCACGTGTAGCGGCCACCCCCTCACCCCGTCCTCTTTAGCCCAGGGGTATGTCACGCGACAGGGGTGAGGATGCGCTACGGCCCATGTCCTCCTCACTACTTGCGGGCGAGGTGAAGGCCAATACCTAATGTTTCCTCGGGCCGGTGTCCTGAACATATACCGAGTCTGTCGTGCAGAAACCTCCCTTTGCTCCCATTAACAGAGTCCATACACCGATCACAGTCCAACGGTTAGATTTATTTTGTATCTTCAGTTACAAGGCAATGCGATGGCATGATACGGTGGAATGAGCAGGTCGAGGCACTATACTGATCTGGGTCCCTACACCCGCTATACTATGACCAAGGGTTGTAGGGGTCTCGACATGAATACCTCCGTTGCGCTGCGGGCCTCTATCAGGGGAAGATGTCCTCCAAGGGAGTTACTGTAGGCCCATCCGTCACCGGGTTGACACTACACCGGGTCTTCGAACGAGTGGCCTCCCCAGCCTCCTCACCTCAGATGCGGGTCCCCTCGCAAGGGGCGCCCTGGAGCAACTCCACCCTCGCGGGACCCAGTCGGAGTCACCGGGTCCCAGGCCTCCTCAATCGTACCTCACCCCAGGCTGAAGGTGCCTGGGATGGACTCCATCTTCGTCCCGGCCAGGCCTAGGGCGCCTGGGCCGGAACCTTGAACCGCCCGCACCCAGGCTGAAGGTGCCTGGGTGCGTGAAGAGATGATCCCCCAAAAAGACCTCGTGGCGAGGGCGTCTCCCCCTTTTATCTCCTCCCGTCGACACCACGGCGGGTTCCCCGCCCCGGCCGTACCATCTCCAGGAAGGGACA
The DNA here is from genome assembly GCA_029206835.1 of Rana muscosa. Taxonomy (NCBI): domain Eukaryota; kingdom Metazoa; phylum Chordata; class Amphibia; order Anura; family Ranidae; genus Rana; species Rana muscosa. The sequence continues at coordinate 937,166,778 of CM055118.1, read as the reverse complement.
AAGAAGGGTAGCACTGCGGTAGTGATTCTACCCCGAGCCAGTAGGTACACTGACACCTACTGGTCGAGGAGAATATTACACCACCCAATCCTCCACGAATAAGAAAAAGGGGTCTGAACCCTAACATAATTACACACTTGGGTCACACTACTCCCCAAGTGTACCCCACTAAATTGAGGACCCCGCTACACATGTCATGGCGCACATATGATATTTAAGCTTTTACCCCTTTAATATCGTCAGAAAGAGCAGTGATAGATACATTGCAGGATGTTATTGCTGTAAGGATGTCTCTCAACGTGGGTTCTGCAGTATCTGAGCCTGGGGATGCACTCTGAGGCCTACTGGCCAGGGCTGTGGGAGTACTCACTGTGGGCCACTCAGGTGACGATTCGTCCGCATCTTCCAAGGGGACCGTGTCATCCGTCTCCAGTGCATCCCCAGAAGTGTCCTCACAGGCAGGGGAATTAACAAGGTCATCCCTGTAGGATTTTACACCAAACAAGCGCTTCTGTGCAGCCTCCAGGTGTTGTTGCCTTGCTGCACGCTGCTGGCCGGCGCCATCTTGGATCTGCTCTTCAGCCTGGGCCTTCCCTGTATTTGTTCGCTGAGACATGGTTCCGAGTGCTGCGGGTGGTATCACCAGGATCCGTATGTCACACCGATGTCGGTGGTGTGATTTGCAGCGATATTGTGCTTCAGGATCAGGCAGGAGAAGGATAAATGCACGGATGGCTGGCGGAGCTGGAGGTGCACACGTCCTTCTACATCTGCTGCTAGGCCACGCCCCTCCCCCCCATTTTTAATATGACATTTTATTGATAATACTGCACTTAGAGTGGCGCTTTTGTGCTTCTCTCCACAGCTCTTTCGGGATTTGCTTCACTTCTTCACTGGGCTGCCTTCTAGGTGTTTTAGGACGGACTGAAAGGACTTTTTATAGACTTATGTGAATTCTTTTTATTATCACCTTTTAATTATTTTCCCTTATTCTCAATAGTTTTTACATTGTCTTTGTTACCAGCGCCAACTTCCTCCTATTTGTATACTCGAGTATATACAATTCACTTAATAGGTTTGGAACAGCAGCTGCCATCTATTGTGTTTTATGAAATTTTTTATTTTGGCGTGGGTGTATTGATGCACACAATTTTTTTATGCTGTTTCTAAAAATAATTTGTGCTGATCACACCAATGTTCTGTAGCTCTGGATTTTTTTTTTTGCGATCCCAAACATTTGCCAAGGGTTCCTTCAAGGTAAAACGGTGAAGAAAGGCTGCTCTATGTGGACTTTTCTAAATAAGGGACAAGAAGACTATATAAAAAAAAAGATATAATATAATAAAAAACAAACAAAAAAACACAATAATAAAAAATGAAATACATAATAAATAATCCATATCACACATGTCTATGTGTAGAAGAGGGTACATACATATCTATTTGTGTATGCCAGCTTCAAGACCAACAGATTTTTCTAAACATTATATACAGTAAATATATACAGGGCAGATAACTAATACTTGTGTAGATGACTTCTGATCATAGAATGGTGCTGATCTCAAGATTCTCCTGGTGATATAGCCTATGGAATCTCTTTGTCATCGAGAGTTGGAAGAAGACGGACTCTATGGCAAAAACTTTTAAGTTCTTTGTGGTTTTTTGATCTTTCATAAGGAAATGTTGATGATCACTATGATCTAAACTCTTAAGCCCCGTACACACGATCGGTTTAACTGATGAAAACCGTCCGATGGATGGTTTTCATCAAACAAACCGATCGTGTATGGTACCCATCGGTCTTTTTTCCATCGGATGGAAAAAATAGAACTTGTTTTAAAATTTTCCGATGAATCAAGAACCGATGGTAATTTGCAATCGTCTATGGGCAAGTCCATCGGTTAAAAAACCCACGCATGCTCAGAATCAAGTCGACGCATGCTCAGAAGCATTAAACTTCATTTTTCTCGGCTCATCGGAGTGTTTTACGTCACCACTTTTGGAACGGTCGGTTTTTTGACTGATGGTGTGTGGCCAAGACTGATGAAAAACAGTTTCATCGGATTTCCGATGGTCAAATCCATCGGACGAAAATCCATAGGTTATCCGATCGTGTGTACAGGGCTTTATTCTCTACCAATCTCCTATATTCCCTAAATTGTGTGTAAGTTCCTTATCGTGTGGCTGACATATTTTAGACCACATGGACAAGTTAAAAAGTAAATTATATATTCACCTGAACAGTAGAGAAATTATTGGAATTTATATTCTTTTCCATTATTATCAGTAAAAGTTGGTTGACCGTGTTGAATAAAGTTACAGGTTAAGCATTTTTGTTTTTTACATTGAAAATAAAGCTAATATCGTGTTTGGTTTCTGATTTGGCATTGTTATCTTGTTTAATGCAATTTTGATCTTGATATTTGGAGCTCTTCTGGAAATTGCCTTCAGCCTGGATGGCAATATAGGACCCATTGTGGGGTCTTATAGCAAAATATATCAGTGTTTCCCCATGACATTTTGATTTGAACAGTATCTGGAATTAAATTGAGAGATACATTTAATGCCATAGTAAGTCCCATTACATGTTTCATTGCTTGTGCGTAAAATGGGTTCTAGACGTGTGGTAGGCCTACCGAATTGGCTCCCTGGTTTATTTTTCTTCCACTTGGGATGATGGCAACTGTTTTAACCACTTGCCGACTGTGCTATAGCCGAATGATGGCTACAGTGCGAACAGCTAGTTCTGGGACACCGTCATATGGGCCTTTCTAACCCTCTTGTATTGAATTGTATTGTTGCTGTATTGTCTTCTTTTCTATTGTAAAGCACTGCGCAAACTGTTGGCGCTATATAAATCCTGTATAATAATAATATGACGGCATGGGCGGCCTGCTCTGCTGATCACAGATTAAGGTAAAGAGCCAATCAGCGGCTCTTTACTGCGTGATCAGCCGTGTCCAATTACAGCTACTCACAGATCGAAACAGAAGCCAGTTATCGGCTGTCCTTTCCTCATGCTGAGGAAATGCTGACAGCATGAGGAGAGGAGAAGAGAGCCGATAACCGGCTTCTCTAAAAGGGGCCATTTACATTGATAATCAGGGCACTGATTATCAGTGTCCTGATTATCAGTGCAGTCCCAACAGTGCCCACCAGTGCTGCAAAACTGTGCCCATCAGTGCTGCCAAACTGTGCCCACCAGTGCTGCCAATCAGTGCCCATTAGTGCTGAAAATCAGTGCATCCTCATCAGTGTCACCTATCAGTGTCGCTGGCCAGTGCCCATCAGTGCCGCTTACCAGTGCCCATCACTGCCATCTATCAGTGCAGCCTCATCAGTGCCTCCTCATAAGTGTCGTCTCATCAGTGCCGCCTATCAGTGCTGCCTATTAGTGCCCATCAGTGCCACCTATCAGTGCAGCCTCATCAGTGCCACTTCATCAGTGCCCATCAGTGCACATCAGTGAAGGCGAAAAATTACTTGTTTGCAAAATTTTATGACAAACGATGAAAACAATTTTTTTTTTCAAAACGTCCGGTCTTTATTTGTTTAATTAGAAAAAAATTAAAAACCCAGTGGTGATTAAATACCACCAAAAGAAAGCTCTATTTGTGTGATAAAAATTATAAACATTTGGGTTGGGTACAGTGTTTGCATGACCGCGCAAATGTCATTCAAAGTGCTGAAAGCTGAAAATTGACCTGGGCTGCAGGGGATATAAGAATATATGGTATAGACTCAAAGGATTGTGAGTGCAATTGCCATCATCCCAATGTAAAATTTAAAGCATATCCTCATTGAGTGGGATTTTTAGGGCAATCAAAACATGATATTGTTTATAAAATCATTTATTGAAAAAAAATTATAGAAAAAAAGACATTGTACAATCTTTACATAAACTTGATTCATATAGCACATATTAGAAATGGTATACAGTTGTGCTCAAAAGTTTGCATACCCTGGAAGAAATTGTGACATTTTGGCATTTATATTGAAAATATCACTAATCATGCATCAAGGATAGTGATCACATGAAGCCATTTATTATCACATTGTTTTTTGGATCCTTTTAAAATCATAATGATAACAGAAATCACCCAAATGGCTTTGGTGAGAAGTTTATATATCCTGGAATGTTTGGCCTTGGTACAGACACAGAAGGTGGCACACACAGGTTAAAATTGATATTAAAGGTTAATTTTCCACATTTGTGGCTTTTTAAATCGCAATTAGTGTCTTTGTATAAATAGTCAATAAGTTTGTTAGCTCTCACATGGATGCATTAAGCAGGCTAGATACTAAGCCATGGGGAGCAGAAAATAACAGTCAAAAGACCTGCTTAACAAGGTAATGAAACTTTACAAAGATGGAAAAGGATATAAAAAGATATCCAAAGCCTTGAATATGCCAGTCATAACTGTTCAATCATTTATTAAGAAGTGGAAAATTTGGAGATCTCTTGATACCAAGCCAAGGTCAGGCAGATCAAGAAAGATCTCAGCCACAACTGTCTCAGGAGAAATACAGGATGCTCTGGAAAAAGATGGTGTGGTTGTTTTTAAGGGGCACATTACGATGATACTTGAACAAAAAAGAGCTGCATGGTCAAGTTGACAGAAAGAAGCCTGTACTGTACAAGTTCCACAAAAAAGCCTGATTACAATATGCCAAATAACACCTTGACATGACTCATTTGGCTTTTTTGTGGCATTGGCACAGTAAAGGCTTCCCTTTGGCAGCTCAACCATGCAGCTCTTTTTTGTTCAAGTATCATTGAATTGTGCTCCTTAAAAACAACCACACCATCTTTTTGGAGAGCAGCCTGTATTTCTCCTGAGGTTACCTGTGGGTTTTTCTTTGTATCCTGGCCAATTCCTCCGCCAGTTGTGGCTGCAATCTTTCTTGGTCTACCTGACTTTGGTTTGGTTTCAAAAAAGCTTAGAATTTTCCACTTCTTAATACGGGATTAAACAGTACTGACTGGCAAATTTAAGGCTTTGGATATCTTTTTATATATTTTTCCATCTTTATAAATTACTTTGTTACGCAGGTCTTTTGACTGTTCTTTTCTACCTCCTCATGGCTCAATGTCTAGCCTGCTTAGGGCATCCAAGTGAGAGCTAACAAACTCATTGACTATTTATACACAGACACTAATTGTGATTTAAAAAGCCACAAATGTGAGAAATTAACCTTTAACCACTTGACAACTGGGCACTTAAACCCCCTTAATAACCAGACCAATTTTCAACTTTTGGTGCTCTCACATTTTGAATGACAATTACTCAGTCATACAACACTGTACCCATATGACATTTTTGGCCTTTTTTTCACACAAATAGAGCTTTCTTTTGGTGGTATTTAATCACCGTTGGGTTTTTCATTTTTTGCGCCATAAAAGAAAAAACACAGAAAATTCTGTAAATTTTTTTAATTTTCTTTGTTTCTGTTCTAAAATTTAGCAAATTAGTAATTTTTCTTCATACATTTTGGCCAAAATTTATACTGCTACATATCTTTGGTAAAAATAAGTACAAATTGGTGTATATTATTTGGTCTTTGTGAAAGTTATAGAGTCCACAAGCTATGGTGCCAATATCTGAAAATTGATCACACCTGAAGTACTGACGGCCTATCTCATTTCTTGAGACCCTAACATGCCAGAAAAGTACAAATACCCCCCAAATGACCCCTTTTTGGAAAGAAGACATTCAAAGGTATTTAGAAAGAGGCACGGTGAGGTTTTTGAAATTGTAATTCTTTGCAAAATCAAGATTTTTTTTTTTTTTTCTTTTCACAAAATTGTCATATTAGCAGGTTATTTCTCACACACAGCATATGCATACCACAAATTACACCCCAAAACACATTCTGCTATTACTCCCGAGTATGGCGATACCACATGTGTGAGACTTTTACACAGCCTGGCCACATACAGAGGCCCAACATGCAGGGTGCACCTTCAGGCGTTCTGGAGCACCCAGGCCAATTCTGACATTTCTCTCCATGAAAAAATCATAATTTATTTGCTAGAAAATTACATAGAACCCCAAAACATTATATATGTTTTTTTTAGCAAATACCCTAGAGAATACAATGGTGGTTGTTGAAACTTTTTATCTCACACAGTATTTGCGCAGCAAATTTTCGAACGCGTTTTTTGGGGGAAAAAAATGGTTTGTGCTTTAAAAAAAAAAAACAGTAAAGTTAGCCCAATGTTTTTGCATAATGTGAAAGATTAAGTTCCGCCGAGTAAATAGATACCTAACATGTCACCCTTCAAAATTGCACACGCTCGTGGAATGGCGCCAAACTTCGCTACTTAAAAATCCCCATAGGCGACCCTTTAAATATTTTTACTGGTTACATGGTTTTAGTTACAGAGGAGGTCTAGGGCCAAAATGATTGCTCTCGCTCTAACGTTCACAGCGATACCTCACAAGTGTGGTTTGAACACCGTTTTCATATGTGGGCGGGACTTACGTATGCGTTCGCTTCTGTATGCGAGCACATGGGGACAGGGGCCCTTTAAAAAAAAAAAAAAATGATTGTTCATTTTACTTTATTTATTTTAGTTTGACATGTTTTTCCCCAAAAATTAATTTTTTGATCACTTTTAATTCTCTTACAAGGAATGTAAACACTCTTTGTAATAGGAATATGGCATGACAGGTCCTCTTTACAGTGAGATATGAGGTCAATAAGACCCCACATCTCACCTCTAGGCTGGGAAGCCTGAAAAAAAAAAAAAAGAAACGATCCTGGCTTTGATCATAGCGGTGAGTTGGTAGAAGCACGGGAGGGCGGCGGGAGGGGGGGAAATCCCATCTCGCCTCCCGTAAGAACGATCAAGCGGAGGAACAGCCTCTATGATCATTCTTATGGTGTAGGGAATCGCCGGCTGAAAAAGCTAATATCTGAATGATGCCTGTAGCTGCAGGCATCATTCAGATATCCCTGCACAAAGTCAAGGATGTCACATGACGGCTGGCGGCCATGAAGTGGTTAAAACGCTTTTTGTTTTTTTAACACAAAGTTGTCCAATTATACAATATTTCATATTTCTAACACTGCATGTACATACCAAAAATGACACCCCAAAATAGATTCTCCTACTCCTCCTGAGTACGGCGATACCACATGTGTGAGACTTCCACAGCCTGGCCACATACAGAGGCCGAGTACAGCCGAGTACGGCTGAGCATGGCTGAGCATGTCAGAGTATGGCAGAGCATGGCCGAGTATGGCCAGGCATGGCCGAGCATGGCTGGGTATTGCAGGGTATTGCAGGCTATTGCAGAGTATTGCAGGGTATTGCAGAGTACTGCAGGGTATTGCAGCATATTGCGGGGTATTTCAGAGTATTGCAGGGTATTGCAGAGTATTGCAGAGTATTGCAGGGTATTGCAGGGTATTGCAGACTATTGCAGGGTATTGCAGAGTATTGCAGGTTATTGCAGGTTATTGCAGGGTATTGCAGGGTATGGCAGGGATGGCTGAGCATGGATGGATGGGATCTCTCCCCTCTCACACTGTACCGATCGTTACAGAGAGGGGAGAGAGGTTTGTTTACAAGTGATTGCTCCGTCATTTGACGGAGCGATCATGTGGTAAACGGCCGCTATCAGCGACCATTTACCATGATCCATGATGCGCCGGGTCCTCTGGACCCAGCGGTCACAGACACTCCGGTGTGCGTGCCCCAGGGGGCGCACGGGAGCGCGATTCTGGGAGGACGTTATATAACGTCCTCCCAGAATTAAAGAAACCACCCTGTAGCCGTTATTCAGCTATGGGCCGGTTATTAAGTGGTTAATTGCCATTTTAACCTGTGTGTGCAACCTTCTGTGTCTGTACCAAGGCCAAACATTCCAGGGTATGTAAACTTTTTATCAGGGCCATTTGGGTGATTTCTGTTATCATTGTGATTTTAAAAGGAGTCAAAAAACTATGTGATAATAAATGGCTTCATGTGATCACTATCCTTAAATAAAAGACAGTTTTTTGGCATGATTAGTCATATTTTCAATATAAATGCCCAAATTTAGACATTTCTGCTAGGGTATGCAAACTTTTGATCACAACTATACAAAGTGGTATTCCCCCTCTCTGTAGGAGCTGATGTTCCACCCTGTGGGTAGTAGGGTTGCCACCTCATCCCTTTTAATCCAGGACACACATTAATTACACTGTTCTGTGGCTCATTATGGTGGTAATTAAACTCACTTAGTGCCTTATCTGCAATAAATTAGCCTCCGAATCTGTGTAATTAATATGTGTCCTGCATTAAATGGATGATGTGGCAACCCTAGTGGGTAGTGGATGGATGAGCCCAAAGGGGGTATTTAGCAAAAAATAAAAAACCCAGTGGTGATTAAATACCACCAAAAGAAAGCTCTATTTGTGTGAAAAAAATGATAAAACTTTTGTTTGGGTACAGTGTTGCATGACCGCACAACTGTCATTCAAAGTGTGACAGTGCTGAAAGCTGAAAATTGACCTGGGCAGGAAGGGGGTATAAGTGCCCAGTAGGCAAGTGGTTAACCACTTAAGCCCCGGACCATTTGGTAGCTAGAGGACCAGAGGTGAATTCAGAATTTTGCACTGCGCTGCTTTAACTGGAAATTGTACGGACATGCAATGTTGTACCCAAACGAAATTTGCGTCCTTTTCTTCCCACAAATAGAGCTTTCTTTTAATAGTATTTGATTGCCTCTGCGATTTTTATTTTTTGCGATATAAACGGAAAAAGACCGAAAATTTTGAAAAAAAATGATATTTTCTACTTTTTGTTATAAGAAAAATCGAATAAACTCAATTGTAGTCATACATTCAGGCCAAAATGTATTCAGCCACATGTTTTTAGTAAAAAAAATGTCAATAAGCGTATATTTATTGGTTTGCGCAAAAGTTATAGAGTTTACAAACTAGGGTACATTTTCTGAAATTTACACAGCTTTAAATTTATGACTGCCTATCTCATTTCTTGAGGTGCTAAAATGACAGGGCAGTACAAAACCCCCCCAAATGACCCCATTTTGGAAAGTAGACACCCCAAGGAAATTGCTGAGAGGCCTGTTGAGCCCATTGAATTTTTTATTTTTTTGTCCCAAGTGATTGAATAATGACTAAAAAAAAAAAAAAAAAAAAAAATTACAAAAAGTTGTCACTAAATGATATATTGCTCACACATGCCATGGTTATATGTGGAATTTCACCCCAAAATACATTTTGCTGCTTCTCCTGAGTACGGGGATACCACATGTGTGGGACTTTTTGGGAGCCTAGCCGCGTACGGGACCCCGGAAACCAAGCACCGCCTTCAGGATTTCTAAGGGCGCAAATTTTTGATTTCACTCCTCACTACCTATCACAGTTTCGAAGGCCATAAAATGCCAAAATAGCACAAAACCCCCCCAAATGACCCCATTTTAGAAAGTAGACACCCCAAGGAAATTGCTGAGAGGCCTGGTGAGCCCATTGAATATATTTTTTTTTGTCCCAAGTGATTGAATAATGACAAAAAAAAAAAAAAAATTACAAAAAGTTGTCACTAAATGATATATTGCTCACACATGCCATGGTTATATGTGGAATTACACCCCAAAATACATTTTTCTGCTTCTCCTGAGTACGGGGATACCATATGTGTGGGACTTTTTAGGAGCCTAGCCGCGTACGGGACCCCGAAAACCAAGCACCGCCTTCAGGATTTCTAGGCACAAATTTTTGATTTCACTCCTCACTACCTATCACAGTTTCGAAGGCCATAAAATACCAAAATCGCACAAAACCCCCCCAAATGACCCCATTTTGGAATATAGACACCCCAAGCTATTTGCTGAGAGGAATGGCGAGTATTTTACAGCTCTCATTTGTTTTTGAAAATGAAGAAAGAAAATATATATATATATTTTTTTTTTTCAATTTTCAAAACTTTGTGACAAAAAGCGAGATCTGCAAAATACTCACAATACCTCTCAGCAAATAGCTTGGGGTGTCTACTTTCCAAAATGGGGTCATTTGGGGGGGTTTTGTGCTATCTGGGCATTCCATGGCCTCCGAAACTGTGATAGGCAGTGAGAAGTGAAATCAAAAATTTACACCCTTAGAAAGCCTGAAGGCGGTGCTTGGTTTTTGGGGTCCCGTACGTGGCTAGGCTCCCAAAAAGTCTCACACATGTGGTATCCCCGTACTCAGGAGAAGCAACAGAATGTATTTTGGGGTGTAATTCCACATATGCCCATGGCATGTTTGAGCAATATATCATTTAGTGACAACTTTGTGCAAAAAAAAAAAAATTAAAAAAAAATTGTCGTTTTTCCGCAACTTGTGTCAACATATAAAATATTCCATGGACTCGACATGCCTCTCAGTATATAGCTTGGGGTGTCTACTTTCCAAAATGGGGTCATTTGGGGGGGTTTTGAACTGTTCTGGCATTTTATACACAACATTAGGAAGCTTACATCCACTCTTCTAACCACTTGAAGACAAAGCCCTTTTTGACACTTTTTGTTTACATGAAAACATTTTTTTTTTTGCAAGAAAATTATGTTGAACCCCCAAACATTATATATATTTTTAAAGCAAAGGCCCTACAGATTAAAATGGTGGGTGTTGCATTTTTTTTCCTACACAGTATTTGCGCAGCGATTTTTCAAACGCATTTTTTGGGTTAAAAAATACACTTTTTTTAATTTTAATGCACTAAAACACACTATATTGCCCAAATGTTTGATGAAATAAAAAAGATGATCTTAGGCCGAGTACATAGATACCAAACACGACATGCTTTAAAATTTCGCACAAACGCGCATTGGCGACAAACTACATACATTTTTAAAAGCCTTTAAAAGCCTTTACAGGTTACCCCAGTAGATTTACAGAGGAGGTCTACTGCTAAAATGATTGCCCTCGATCTGACCTTCGCGGTGATACCTCACATGCATGGTGCAATTGCTGTTTACATATGACGCCAGACCGACGCTTGCGTTCGCCATTGGGCAAGAGCAGGGCAGGACAGGGGTGCTTTTATTTTTTTCTTTTTTTTTTTATTATTAATTTTGCTTTTTTATTTTATTTTTAAATTGTTCCTTCCAAGTATTTTTTTTTTTTTATCATTTTTATTGTTATCTCAGGGAATGTAAATATCCCCTATGATAGCAATAGGTAGTGACAGGTACTCTTTTTTTGAAAAAACTGGGGTCTTCTAGACCCTAGATTTTTCCTCTGCCCTCAAAGCATCTGACCACACCAAGATCGGTGTGATAAAATGCTTTCCCAATTTCCCAATGGCGCTTTTTATATCCGGGGGGGCATTCCCTCCCACTGCTTGTAAAAGCAGTCCAGAGGCTAATTAGCCGCTAGGATTGCTTTTACATGAAAGCCGGCCGCAGGCTGAAAAGAATGATACCAAGATGATACCTAAACCCGCAGGCATCATTCTGGTATAAACATTCAAAGTCCAGCAACATACCAGTACATTGCTGGTCCTTGTTGGACATGTATTGTAATCTTTTTATTTCATGCAGCCAGTTGGCTGAACGAAAAAAGAGATTGATCGGTGGGTATGCCCACCATTAGAATACCGCCCTTCATCCACCCACTTCCAATGATGGGCATACACGCACCATTTATATATGCCGAAGCATGGGGGCATCCTCCCGCAAAAAAGTTATGCCGCACACACATGGTCGGACTTTTCCACGGGCAAGCCTCCGTCGGAATTTCGACCGTATGTACGCGGCATTAGGAGCAAAATCGCTCCTCCGCCCCTGCTGCCCCAATGCTTCGGCATATTTGCTTTTTTTTTTTAACTGTGGTGGTGAAATCACCTCCTACAGCACTGGAGTCGCAGGGATCAGGCCTGTCTCTGCGAACGCTGCAGTTATGTGTGTTTTTGTTTTGTAAGTGACAGTGATCGATCGATACTGCACTTGGGTGGCCTGGGCTGGACGGAGGGGCAAAACGCAGGTGCCAGCAGGTATCTGGGCTGATCCCGCTAACACTGCGTTTTTGGGAACCCTAAACTGCTGGGGACGCTAGTATAGATCAGATCAGATATTGATCTGTTCAGATACTATACCACTAAGGGGGGTGTATGCTTCACGCGTGGGTGTTAGCGTTACTGGCACTAACCTGACGCTGCCTGGGGTGTGACGCAGACCCTCTCTGACGCTAAAACCTAATTGATATCACCCGCCGGGCGATCAGGGGGTTAAACCTTTATTGGGTTATATACACGGCGGGTGCCCTGACACTATAAAAAGCAAACTAACTAACCAGCGTCACCCGTAACACTTATATGGTGATCACTGGTGAAAGGGTTAACTAGGGGCAATCAGGGGGTTAAAACCTTTATTAGATAATATATGGGGGTACCTGACGCTATAAAAACCTGCGGCGAACCTAAAAAAAATTACCAGCTACCGATCTGCATCACCGACACTAAGACAGCGTTTAGAAAAACGATTGCTTAGCGACAGTGGTGATGGGGGTGAAAGGGTTACCTGGGGGGGCGATCAAGGGGGTTAAACCTTTATTAGATAATATATTGGGGTACCTGATGCTATAAAAACCTGCGGCGAACCTAAAAAAAATTACCGGCTACCGATCTGCATCACAGACACTAAGACAGCGTTTAGAAAAACGATCGCTTAGTGACAGTGGTGATAGGGGGTGAAAGGGTTACCTGGGGGGCGATCAAGGGGGTTAAACCTTTATTAGATAATATATTGGGGTACCTGACGCTATAAAAACCTGCGGCGAACCTAAAAAAAATTACTGGCTGCCGATCGGCATCACTGACGCTAAGACAGCGATCAGAAAAATGATCGCTAAGCGACAGTGGTGATAGGCGGTGAAAGGGTTATCTGGGGGGTGATCAGGGGGTTAAACCTTTATTAGGGGGGTTAGGGGGCTACACTGGACCTAAGACTAAACTTTGGTGACACTTTTACAGTCACAAATGTCACTGATTGCAGTGATCACTAAATAAATGGTCACTGCAATCAGTGACACTGTGACTGGGGGCTGGGGGGGTGATCTGGGGGGTGATCTGGGGTGTCTGGGGGGCTGGGGGGGGCGATTTATGTCCCTATGTGTCCTGGTGTCAGTGTAGTGTTGTGTGCACTGACCTGATATCTTCTCTTGTACGGCGCTCGGTATATGTGAGCGCCGCACCAGAGATGACATCACTTCCTCCTGCTCCCTCTGTCTGACACAGACAGAGGGGGCATTTCTATTCGCCGGGAGCGATCGCGAGGGGGTGGCCAGAAACGAATGGCTGCCCCCTCATCCCGGAACGCTCCCGGACACTTAGCCACCGCTCACTGTACAGAAGGGGGGTCCGATTGGACCCCCCAACTATACAAAGGCAATCACGTACACTCTACGTGATTGTGCCTGTCGGTGCCATTCTGCCGACGTATATATACAGTGAGCGGTCGTTAAGTGGTTAATCGATGCATGAGTTCCCTTCTGTAGGCTTTTTTCGTAATCCGATTTTATTTGTAATTTTTTACTTTAAATAATTTTTATTGCATTTTAATTAAACAACAGAATTGTAGAAAACATCCATTATAGTTGTATGACAATCAGTTATAACAGCAAAAAAAAGCCTTTGCAGGCAGGAGACTAAACTGCAGACGGGAGACTAAACTGCATCAATTCAGTATCTATGGTCACACCCAAGAACGCTAAACAAGAAGTAGGACCGATTTCTCCTCAGCAGGAGGCACACCAAAAAACAGACAAGTAATGTGAACTTCAGTAAACAAGTATAAACATTCCATGGAATCAGCCGTACCTATAAAAAGAAAATTATCCAAGTAATGCAATAGGCTCGAGGAGCTCGTTTTTTGGCTGACTACCCATTCCAGAAAGGAAAAAAACATTTCTATGTATTGACAAGCTAATGAACATCTCATAGGGAGACACTTGTCAAAGTTAAAACGACCCTAATGCCCCGTACACACGATTGGAAATTCCGTCAAGAAAACCGTGGATTTTTTCTGACCGAATGTTGGCTCAAACTTGTGTTGCATACACACGGTCAAACAAATCTTGTCTAAAATTCCGACCATCAAGAACGCGGTGACGTACAAGACGTATGACGAGCCGAGATCAATGAAGTTCAATAGGCAGTTTGGCTCTTCATGCGTGTTTTTTTGCACGTCGGAATTGCATACAGACGAGTGAAATTTTCCGTCGGAAAAATAGAGAACCTTCCCTAAATCTTTTGCTGGCGGAAAATCTGCCAGAAAATGTTGGATGGAGCCTACACACGGTCGAAATATCCGACCAAAAGCTCACATCCAACTTTTTTTGACGGAAAATCCTATCGTGTGTAGAGGGCATTAGAACAAAAACCCAAGGAGTTAAAGGCATCCGGGTGGAACGGTAAAAGCCTAAATGCCGATTTAATGTCAGCTTTGGCTAAGAAGGCAGGGTGACCAACTGCACGGATCTTTACTAAGGCATCATCAAATGATGCATAAGTTACAGAGTGAAGAATAGGATCTATGTCGTCGTTCAATAAAAAAATCTTTAGAGTAAGACAGATGGTGTATCAAACTAAATGAATTTGGCTCCTTCTTAGGTATAATGCCTAAAGGAGAAACCCGGCAATATGTAAAAGGCGGCAATTGAAAAAGGATCAGCAACTCCACCTTCCTTAATTTTAATAAAAATTGTATCCATTAACAATATTCTCATGATGACAAACCGATGTCAGGTTAGGGTAAACAATGCAGCCAGGACCGCAAAATGACAGCCAAAGGAAATCATCATGAGAACCATTAAACAACAGAGTTGCTATCTGTAACAGCACCCCAAGTATGAAAGGGGTTAACGCCGTTTAGGATATTCTCTCTCTGAACACACATCAGCTACCGACACTCCACAGTCAGGCGACCGAGACCCATAGGAATAATTCTTCCAGAAATACGAGACAAACGCTCTGTATGAGGTTTCCAACTGGTCTGACAATCTTTATTGAAAAACTACAAGTTTTATACACCAAGAGAGGAGGTTCTTACATGGGACAGTAAGCAGCTAAATTAATTATTTCCAGCACAGTTAATTGAATAGAAGACAACCACAAATATTTTTTTGGATTAATAAAATAAATTTATTTATTTTATTGGCCACGGCTTATTTATTGGTTTACCATTCAAAATTAATCTTATTAAACCAATCCATAAATAATTTCTTATCAGAATTCACCAATAACTTTTTTATCATAAATATTAATATAAACTGAACAACTCAGCCATTATAGCTCAAGTTGTATAACAAGCATCACTTTAATCATAAATTGTCCCCCTCTTCATTAGAAAAGGTGACCCGAACCACATAAATATTTAGCCGCGACAGTCCAGGGAGGGTGGGAGGGGAGCTCCACCGCTGATGACCTCCTGAGGTGACTGGCAGTTTGCCTCAAGCGGAACCTCCTTTATATAGGGGTCCCCTCAGGCTTCTAGAAACTTCCTTGACTGGTTTCAAGGGTCCCCCTCCTCACTGTTTCAATGCACCCTGACCTACTTTTCAGGGAGCCTTGACCTACTTTCAAGGGGGAGCCTTGAAACTTCTTTAGCTGCCACTGTCCCATTAGAAAAGGGGGCCGGGGGAACTTGAAACCCCCTATCCCTTTTCCCTCACATTCTCCTCATTTTCCTCTGACAATACACCTTTGACCAGACCTAATTTACATGGGCTAATTAACTACAGCTGATGACTCAGACACATGACCTTTAGGCTAGCCTTACTGTCTCCTAAACTACAGTACACATTTATCAAAAGGACTTCTTCACACAATACAGGGTCGATTATCACAATGAAAGATCCTCAGAAGCCATCCTAGATTCATTTACATCACAACAGGCAGGTGGGCTGGAGTTGGTGACATTAGCATCTAACAGTATGTGTCCCAACATTATGAAGGAGTCACTTTTTCAGTTAACCTGTTGAGTTCATAATCAAACAGTAAATAGTTCTTTACAGATATCCTGGGGAATATTGTGGAAAAATATCACTGTCCCATTTTAAAGCAATCCAAGACATATTCTTAATGTCCATTATTTTCTTGCTCACCCTGTGCCCAAAGTGACCCCTGTCACACATCTCCCCTTTCGGCAGGAGACTAACACAGGAGGAGACCCCAGACGGGTTGACTCCGAAGTTAGTCCATAGTTCCATTCCTCTAATGCCTGGACAACCCATCAGCATTGCCATTTTGCTTACCGGGTCAGTAGCTGATGGTGAAGTTGTAAGGTTGCAGGGCGAATAATGGAATTCAGTTCTGGAACAGTCACTTGCTTTGCTCTCTCAATGGCTCCCAAAACTTGTTGCTGATGCTCTTGGGAGAGGTAAGGCAAAACCTGGGCGCAAATCCCATTTAACCTTTTGACAATTTCAGCCTGTTGTGCATTTCAATGTTCAAGCCATGGGACATCTCATAATACATGACGTAGTGTCGTTGCATCTCCCATTTCTCCTTGGCCAACTTGTCACATTCCAATTCTAGACTGTGATATTTTGCCTGATCTAAGGTACATGTCGGGGGAGATAGTTTTATCCAGTTCTCAGCCGCAAGCGGGCCGGTTCCAGCAGCATGGGTCTGGGCACAGGTAGTCACTGAGTTGGCTTCAGCGGGGCCCATCGGGGCGTAAGCAGAAACAAGGGGGGCCAAATCATTCCCCAGTAGTACATCCGCTGGCAAATCCTTCATCACCCCCACATTCACGTGTCCCAAACCAACCCCCCAATCCAGGTGAACACGGGCAACGAGTAGCCGGAAGACGGTGCCTCCCGCTACTCTTACGGCTACAGTGTCTCTGGTATGTTGGCTCTCTGGGATGAGGTTCTTCTGTAGTAGGGTCATGGTGGTGCCAGTATCATGTAGGCCATTGGCTACCTTTCCATTGACCCAGACAGTCTGCCTGTGTTGCTGCCGGTTGTCCCGGTTAGCTGCTTGTATTGGATGAGCCTCGTGCAGGACGCCCCAATGTTCTTCCTTCTCAACGCAGTGGGCCGCAGGCATGGATGTGCGTGGGTTCCCCCCTGCTGGCTGTCTCCACAACTGGGACTGCCTGGCTGGATTCAATGGACAGTCTGTTTTTTTGTGCCCTAGCTGTTTACATCCGAAACACCTGATGGGTTGTGAGTAGTCCTGGGAGTTGAACCTGGGCTGCTGAGGATAAGTGGCCGCTGGAGGTGGTGCTGAAGTTGGGTTAGAGGCTGGTAAACTGGGCCGAGATAGTGGATAGCGCTCACTTTTGCCTGACCTTCGAGGGGCCAAATATTCATCGGCCAAAGTAGCCGCTTGCTGTACAGTCCGTGGTCGCTTATCTCGCACCCAATCCCGTAATACCGGAGGGGTGTGGTTAAAGAACTGTTCTAAGAATACTAGCTGGGTGATGTCCTCTATGGTATGACCGTGGCTTCCCTGGAACCAGCCCTTAAGGTTTCGCTGCAGACGATGTGCCCACTCCACGTATGTTATGTTGGTTTGTTTCCGGGATTCTCGAAACTTAATTCGGCTGGCTTCAGGTGTAATGGCAAATCGGGCTAGCAGAGCTTCTTTTCATAGTCTTTAGCGTCCTCATCCTCCAGGGCCCGGTACGCATCCGCCGCTCTGCCAGTTAAATTACTCGCCAGTAAGGCGACCCAATCTTGGGGCAATACTTCATATATCTGGCATAGTCTCTCAAGGTCCTGCAGGAACGCTTCAATTTCCTCCGCTCCTTCCTTAAATAGTTTGAACGCCCGAAAGGGCAACTTACGGAAAGGCGCTGCATCTTTAGGTGTTGTCTCCGATTGCCGTATTTCCGCCATTCTCCGCTCATGTTGCCGCTCTAGTTCTCTCTCTTGTCACTCATCCTGCAGCTGGATGTCTCTAATGGCATTCTGTATGGCGGTCTCTGATGGGTTAGCACCATATAATGCCAACCGCTGTCGAACTCGTTGCTGAAACAAGTCTTCAACTGACCGGGGTCCTGTATCACCATCCCTCTGATCCATCTCGGCTAGCTCACTGATCAGGGTGGCCTTGTTCTTAGTCCCACCGGTCCCTCCATGGCTCTCAAGTAAGTTTTTCAGCGTGGCTTTCCTGCAGGCTGCATAGCTGGTCATTCACTGTGGTGGTTTGGAGTGTCCCAGTAACTGGAGAGAAAATCCCACTGCTGCCAACCAATATAACGGCACCCCAAGTATGAAAGGGGTTAGCGCCGTTTAGGATATTCTCTCTCCGAACACACATCAGCTACCGACACTCCACAGTCAGGCGACCGAGACCCATAGGAATAATTCTTCCAGAAATATGAGACAAATGCTCTGTATGAGGTTTCCAACTGGTCTGACAATCTTTATTGAAAAACTACAAGTTTTATACACCAAGAGAGGAGGTTCTTACATTCTCCTCATTTTCCTCTGACAATACACCTTTGACCAGACCTAATTAACTACAGCTGATGACTCAGACACATGACCTTTAGGCTAGCCTTACTGTCTCCTAAACTACAGTACACATTTATCAAAAGGACTTCTTCACACAATACAGGGTCAATTATCACAATGAAAGATCCTCAGAAGCCATCCTAGATTCATTTACATCACAACAGGCAGGTGGGCTGGAGTTGGTGACATTAGCATCTAACAGTATGTGTCCCAACATTATGAAGGAGTCACTTTTTCAGTTAACCTGTTGAGTTCATAATCAAACAGTAAATAGTTCTTTACAGATATCCTGGGGAATATTGTGGAAAAATATCACTGTCCCATTTTAAAGCAATCCAAGACATATTCTTAATGTCCATTATTTTCTTGCTCACCCTGTGCCCAAAGTGACCCCTGTCACACTATCCATCTGTTTGGCCGTATTTGAAGCCAGGGCAACATGTTTAGCAGATTCACTGGTGTGTCCACTTTTAAGAAAAAGATCTTTCTGTGGTTGATTTGAAATAGCTGTTAATTTCTTGAAACAGCAGAATGCTGAATGAGCATTGTAGTAATAAGCACATTCATGCTTAGGCCCCATGTACACGGGACGCTGTTAAACACGCGTTCAGAGACATTTGGACACTTTTTTCAACTGCCCCTGAACTCATTCAATGTTATCCTATGTGACCATGTACACTGTCTCGTTTATTGCCGTTTTTAGGCAGTTGCGTTTAACAGCGTTTCTTTGAAAGCAAAAAAATGGGTTCAGACGCAGAAGATTTCTACGTTTCAGACGCAAAAAGCGACTAAACGCGGCTAAACGTGGTAACCCGGGTTTAGCAGCATTTAGTTTATAGGTGTTTTTCGTTTTTGGCCATTTAAAAAATATATATATTTTTTTTAAACGCTTCTAAACGCAAACCCGGCAAAACGCTGCTAAACGCGCCATGTAAACGTGGAAAAACAGACGTTTTAAACATGGGTTACTATCTGTCAAGTTTAATTATTTAGGAGCAGTTGTAAAAACGTCCCGTGTACATGGAGACTTATACTTACAGCTGTGGGGCCATTTGCATTGACCCTCATTGAAACTGAAGCATACTCAACATCAGAATACCCTATTATCAACAGCAGGCGCCTCTGGAATTTGTTTTTGTGGGATTAGTAATCTGAGCCAAAGGCCGACATCCTTAGTATCCATTTCAAGGATTTATGTATGGATAGTTTTTGTCAAAATACCTCATCGTAATGAAACCAAGAGGGGCCATTAAAATTTTTGCAACATTCTGAATAATTTTCCCCTAGAACACTGGCATACAGTGGGGATCGAAAGTTTGGGCACCCCAGGTAAAAATGTGTATTAATGTGAATAACGAAGCCAAGGAAAGATGGAAAAACCTCCAAATGGCATCAAATTACAGATTAGACATTCTTATAATATGTCAAAAAAAGTTAGATTTTATTTCCATCATTTACACTTTCAAAATTACAGAAAACAAAAAAATGTCGTCTGCAAAAGTTTGGGCACCCTGCAGAGTTAATATCTTGTACTGCCCCCTTTGGCAAGTATCACAGCTTGTAAACGCTTTTTGTAGCCAGCCAAGAGTCTTTCAATTCTTGTTTGAGGTATCTTTGCCCATTCTTCCTTACAAAAGTCTTCCAGTTCTTTGAGATTTCTGGGCTGTCACGCACTGCTCTTTTAAGGTCTATCCATAGGTTTTCAATAATGTTGAGGTCAGGAGGTTGTGAAGGCCATGGCAAAACCTTCAGTTTACGCCTCTTGATGTAATTCCCCGTGGATTTTGAGGTGTGTTTAGGATCATTATCCATTTGTAGAAGCCATCCTCCCTTTAACTTCAGCTTTTTCACAGATGGCATCAAGTTACCATCCAAAATTTGCTGAAATTTTATTGAATCCATTTTTCCTTCTACTCGTGAAATGTTCCCTGTGCCACTGGCTGCAATACAACCCCAAAGCATGATTGATCCACCCCCATGCTTAACAGTTGGACAGAGGTTCTTTTCATTAAATTCTGTGCCCTTTCTTCTCCAAACGTACCTTTGCTCATTCCGGCTAAAAAGTTCTATTTTTACCTCATCGGTCCACAGAACTTGTTTCCAAAATGCCTCAGGCTTGTCTATATGTTCATTTGCAAAGTTCAAACGCTGATTTTTGTGGTGAGGACGTAGAAGAGGTTTTCTTCTGATGACTCTTCCATGAAGACCATATTTGTACAAGTATCTCTTTATAGTGGAATAGTGTACCACAACTCCAGTGTCTGCCAGATCTTTCTGGAGGGATCGTTCAGTCAAACCTGGGTTTTGAATTGCTTTTCTCACAATCCTGCGAGCTGTTCTGTCTGATATTTTTCTTGGTCTTCCAGATCTTGCTTTAACTTCCACTGTTCCTGATGACTGCCATTTCTTAATTACATTCCGAACAGAGGATATTGACATCTGAAAACGCTTTGCTATCTTCTTATAGCCTTCTCCAGCTTTGTGAGCGTCAACTATTTTCAATTTCAGTTTTCTAGACAACTGCTTAGAAGAACCCATGGTGCTGATTGTTGGGGCAAGGTCAGATGAGTCTGGCCATTTAAAACCTTTGAGATTGACATCACCTGGTCTTCCCAGATGATGATTGAGAACAATCCATGACACTGGCAGGTCTCAGCTTTGCAAAGGGGGCAGTGCATGCTATAAATTCTGCAGGGTGCCCAAACTTTTGCAGACGCCATTTTTTTGTTTTCTGTAATTTTGAAAGTGTAAATGATGGAAATAAAATCTAACTTTTTTTGACATATTATAAGAATGTCTAATCTGTAATTTGATGCCATTTGGAGATTTTTCCATCTTTCCTTGGCTTTGTTATGCACATTAATACACATTTTTACCTGGGGTGCCCAAACTTTCGATCCCCACTGTAGATGCAAAATGCCTGGAGCCAGTTTTTAAAAGTACGAGGAACAGATTTAGCCCTTTCTTCAAATTTTTTTATCCGTATCCTCTTTATCAAATCAATTTTTTCTCGTAGATGGTATTAAAGATAAAAGATCAATATATGCGCCATTCCATATTTTATCCTTGATTGAGTTGTTCAAATGTAAACCTAGAGGGGAAAGTTCACATGCCATAACTTCCTTAAAACAAATTCTGGGACGGGGGAAGGTAAAAAAATGGGTAATAAATGATGAACTGGAATAGTAGAAAAAGAAGGAGGTGTAGAACATGGACCAGTAATTGCGTCAAGCCAAACACCAGCCACATTTGCATCTGCAGAAGACGTAGGTGATGATTTGTGACCCAAAGCATGCTAGGTGAAGTATAGCATTATCACCCAACTCACCTGAATTAGGAGATTGAGCAACCGAGCTGGGCCAGGTACTTCAGGCCAGTCAGACATAGGAATAGTGACAGGTGGAGCAATGGAGTCACCAACAGCGACATCAGCATTCACCTTCATTGAAACACCTGGATTCATTGTTGTCAGAAAATCATTAGAGTTTGTAGCCATAAACAAAACTGGATACACATTGTCTACTGTAGCAATAGGGTAAGTCTCTCTAGAAGTTGGTATACTTTTAGGCATGAATGTCTTTCCAACATTGACATTCTGATGCTAGGACCGGGATTCGATCCTGCGACACTTCTTAACAGGCCGTTTAGTTGTAATAGCCAGCAGGACTGCGCATGTTTCATCAAAGCTCGGCTCAGCTAGCAGTATAGCTGATTTACGGCTGGAGGAAGGCAGGTCAGTAGAAGGAGAAATGATGCCTTGTGCTGACCTGGAAGAGGAAGGATCGGCATCCACTTGACCTGGAAGAGGAAGGATCAGCATCCACTTGACCCGGGCCAAATGGAGGAGGAAACACAGAACTAAAAGAAGCAGGTACTTGAGTAACCGGAGGGTGTGAGTGGACTGACAGCTGCTGGGGAGCCGAATTGGGCAGCTCAGCAGAAGGAATGGCCAGGCAGCGATTCAGCCATTCCTCTCCCCCGGCGGCACTGGCTCTTTCAGGCACACTACACAGTAAATTCTCTATTAGGGATGATAACAGTTCTGTTCTTCCTGATGTTCAGCAACCAAAAACATGCAGTTTCTTTTGTTTTGCAGGTACTGCACAAGCAACACCGTTATTCTACAACATGTGACCTTCAAAACAGCTAATTATAGGTAAGTATGTAAATTACTCTTAACTGTCAAACTTTATTTAATTTTTAAGGTTCTGCAACTGTCCCATAGGTGGGCTTGGATGGGCAATTCTAAAATAAAATAAAATAAAAAAACAATAGAACAGGACATTTAGCGGTGCAGTACATGAATGATATTTGGTCATACATTTATGAATGGTCTATAGAAGAAAACAATATATTCTGAATAGCTTATGAAGACCTACAGAAAGAGGGGATACATATACTGTATTCCATCCATTAAGACCATATAGCATCAAATTTTACACATGCAATTCGTTAGATAATAGGTATGTTTTTCATCGGCGATACATTTATTAAGCTCTGTAATCCAATCAGAAAGAGTAGGTGGGCGAGAAGAGGTCCATTTTAAGGCAATCATCCTATGGGCTACAAAGATAACAATATTGATCAGGTGGGTAAGCTCAAGATCAAGAAAGACCAAGGAGATGGGGTGACAAACAGAAGGAAAAGATAAAACAAATACATTATTGTTACAATATTGTACAAAGGGGCCAATAGAATCGCAAAGTCCATCCCATATGATTAGGACGTCATCGATATTGCAACCATAAAAAAAATATTTTAGATTTGAAGGGATTATTAAACCAGATATGTGCGTCTTCCCAGTGCCCCATGTTAAGATTAGTATAGCTTGGAGCAAACTTAGCGCCCATAGCGGTGCCACTAATCTGCAAATAAAACTGTGCAAGAAGTAGTTGCGTTCCAATGTAAACTTTTTTTTTTTTAAAGATATTTTATTAGGTTTAAGACAAACCAACAAACAGAAAGAAACATACAAAAAAAAACAACAATACCACCAGACAACCTGGTCATAAACATTAGGCAATACACTCAAACATAGAAAAAGAAACTGACATCAGTGCAAAATATAAATGAGGGACAATGGTAAAGGCTCAGGTATAATACCGGGATATATCAAAAGCGGAGGTCCAGACATTAGAGATCCCTGAGGCACGGCCCATCAATGGTCAAGCAAGAGTAGTACAATCAGTGCTGGGAGAGGGTTAGCGGACTAGCCAACCATCTACCCCAAATTTTGTGGAAGGTTTTGTTCCATTTCCGGAGTTAAAAAGTAATTTTATACAGTGGGATAGCGTCATTAATACGTTTTAACCAGAGGGATTTCAGAGAGGTCTGTGCGCCCTTCCAGGACAGTAAAATAGCTTTTTTAACATAGAAGAAGTGTATACGAAGCAGCCTCTTGGCATGTGATGATAGGTGTAATTCGCCAAAAATGCCTAGGCAGTTCTTGGAGTGGATTATGTTTGGGAGGCCTAGCGCCAATGAGATGAAAGCACCCACTTCTTCCCAGAAGTCCCGGACTACCGGATATGACCAGAAACAGTGTAAGAAATCGGCCTCTTGGCCACAGCCGCGGAAACAGGCAGCTGAGGGCAGGAGACCCATCTTGTGTAACCTAGCCGGTGTGAGGTGGGTTTGATGAAAATTTTTGACCTGTATGATGCGGTCCCGGGAAGCAATAACAGAGGTTTTATATGTATCACTGAATTCTGACCAGTCCTCGTCTACCAGGGAGATGTCCAGAGAGGTCCATTTTATCTGAGCTTTGTGAAACCTGGGGTTAAAGTCAGTCATTAGGGCTGCATAATAGGTGGAGACAAGTTTAGTGGGATCTGGCTGTCTGAGCAGTTTTTCCAACGGGGGCAGGTCAGTGGGATCATGCAGGGAGCCAAACTGGGCACGAATAGCGTGCCTGAGCTGATAGTAATAAAATAGGTATGATCTTGGTAGATCGAAGTCTAAACATAGCTGAGGAAAAGATTTAAAGCCCTGAGTAGTGATGAGCCGAACACCCCCGGGTTCGGTTCGCACCAGAACCCGCGAACGGACCGAAAGTTCGTACGAACATTAGAACCCTATTAAATACAATGGATGCGAACGTTCGAATTCTAAAGTGCTAATTATAACGACTATTATGCATGTTATTGTCCTAAAAAGGGTTTGGGAACCCGGGTTCTGCACCAGGGGACATGTATCAATGCAAAAAGAAGTTTTAAAAACGGTCGTTTTTCGGGAGCAGTCATTTTAATGATGCATAAAGTGAAAAAAAAAAGTCAAATATTCCTTTAAATATCGTACCTGGGGGGTGTCTAAAGTATGCCTGTGAAGTGCCACGTGTTTCCCGTGTTTAGAACTGTCCCTGCACAAAATGACACTTCTAAAGGAAAAAAAAGCCATTTAAAACTGCTTGCGGCTTTAATGTAATGTCTGGTCCCGGTAATATGGATGAAAATCTTTAAGAAAAATGGCATAGCTACCCCATGACCCCCCCCCCCCCCCCATACCCCAGCCCATTACCAGCCCCTTTGGGTCTTGTATGGATATTAAGGGGAACCCCGCACATAAAATAAAAAAGGCCCTATATACTCTGAACAGCCGTATACAGGCGGTGCATACAAGACAGGGACTGTAGGTTTGTTCTTATGTAGAATCTGTTTGTAATTTTGAACAGGTACATTGTTTAAGTGTAGCTCCAGCCCAAAAATCTATTTTTAAACTTTTTGGAAAACATAGGTAAGGGTTATCACCCCTGTAACATTTGTTTTGCTGTCTGTGCCCCTGTTCAGAACATTTCACCTCACTTTCCGTCCCAATGACAACTGTTTTTGAAATGTGGTGTTTTTCTTGAAACAAGGATTGGTGATAAAGCATCAGTACAGAGGAGACACCTTTCTCCCATATTAATTCTTACAGGAGAGAATTTTCCTTCCTAGGGGTAGATTTCCTCTCACTTCCTGTTGTCTTCTTGCGTTTGCAAGTAGGAGTCGTTTGTAAGTTGGATGTTTGAAAGTAGGGACCTGCCGTATATACTCTGCAGAAATAGGCCCCTTAGTTGTTGGTGTTGGCACAACACTGTAAGCACTCACAGTTACTCTTGGTTGGTGCTGGAACGCCCTGCTGTCAACTATTATATCAGGAATTGTAATTACATATAATTGTTGAACAGTGGTAGTAAAAATTGGGCCTTTGATGGTGGTGCTGGTGCCACAACACTGTAAGCCCTGACAGTTACTCTTGGTGGGTGCAGCAATGGGCCCTGCTGTGAATTATTAGATCAAGAATTGTAATTGCATGCCCCTGTTGAACAGGGGCTGAAAAATTGGGCCTTTCGTGGTGGTGGTGGTGGTGGTGGTGTTGCCACAACACTGTAAGCCCTCAGAGTTACTCTTGGTGGGTGCAGGAATGGGCCCTGCTGTGAATTATTAGATCAAGAATTGTAATTACATGCCCCTTTTGAACAGGGGCTGAAAAATTGGGCCTTTCGTGGTGGTGGTGGTGGTGGCGTTGCCACAACACTGTAAGCCCTCAGAGTTACTCTTGGTGGGTGCAGCAATGGGCCCTGCTGTGAATTATTAGATCAAGAATTGTAATTACATGCCCCTGTTGAACAGGGGCTGAAAAATTGGGCCTTAGGCACTGGTGGCACAACACTGCAACCCCTCACAGATACTGTACTTGGAGCACAGCAATGAGCCCTGTTGCAAAGTATTGCTTCAAAAATTGTAATTACACGCCCCTGTTAAACAGGGGCTGAAAAATTGGGCCTTAGGCACTGGTGGCACAACACTGCAACCCCTCACAGATACTGTACTTGGAGCACAGCAATGAGCCCTGTTGCAAAGTATTGCTTCAAAAATTGTAATTACACGCCCCTGTTAAACAGGGGCTGAAAAATTGGGCGTTAGGCACTGGTGGCGGCACCCATAAACAAAAATGATCTTCCAAGCTATCATCATCAATCGTATCATTGAGGACTCGGAGGAGGAGGATAGCCAGTCAACATAACAGCACAGGCACTCAGCATCAGCATCAGTCTTGAAGGGATGTGACATGTTAAAATCAATTAGTCTGTTATATCAGCATCAGGTGTGTGGTAGCTGGTGGTGATCCAAGACTGGTTCATCTTGATGAAAGTCAGTCGATCAACCGAGTCGGTGGACAGGCGCACCCTGTGATCCGTGACAAATCCTCCAGCAGCACTGAATGTGCGTTCCGAAAGAACGCTGGATGCAGGACAGGCCAGTAGCTCAATTGCATACTGTGCAAGCTCTGGCCAGTGATCCATCCTCAAGACCCAGTAAGCCAGAGGATTTTCGGTGGGGAAGGTGTCCAAGTCTGACCTTGCCCCTAGATATTCCTGCACCATGTTTATCAGACGCTGGCGATGGTTGCTGGAACCGATCATACTTTGGGGCTGCGGACTAAAGAATTGTCTGAATGCATCGGTCAGACGGCCACCTTCCCCACCGCTCCTTCTTTGACTGGCCGAAGCCTCAGCAACTCGTTGTCCAGGACCAGGAGTTTGTAACCTCCCAGTCTCTGGGAACGCGTTGCACAGACCTTTCTGCAAGGCCTCCCGGAGTTGTCTCATCCTCTGCTCCCTCTGCGACGGTAACATAAGGTCCGCAACCTTACCCTTGTACCGTGGATCAAGGAGAGTGGCCAGCCAGTAATGGTCCCTCTCCTTGATCCGAAGAATACGAGGATCCTTCCGCAGACTTTGCAGGATCAGGGAGGCCATGCAGCGTAGGTTAGCTGAGGCATTCGGTCCGGAGTCCTCTGGGTCACTAAGGACGACATGATCCGCAGCCACCTCCTCCCAGCCACGTACAAGTCCACTGGTTTCTTGGGACTGTAAATCATCCCTAAAAGACTGCTGCTGATGATGCTGAGTGCCAGCCTCCACCTCCATGCTGACACAATCCTCCTCCTCCTCCTCCTCCTCTTCCTGTGCGATGGGTGGGACAGAAGGAACACTGTCTGGGTAAAGGGGGCCTTGAGAGGCAAGGAAGTCCTCCTCTTCCTGCCTCTGTTCTGCCTCAAGTGCCCTGTCCATTATTCCATGCAGCGTGTGCTCCAACAGGTGGACAAGAGGTACAGTGTCACTGATGCATGCACTGTCACTGCTCACCATCCTCGTGGCCTCCTCAAATGGTGCCAGGACAGTGCATGCATCCCTGATCATGCCCCACTGGCGTGGAGAAAAAAAACCAAGCTCCCCTGACCCTGTCCTGGTGCCGTAGTCGCACAGGTACTCATTGATGGCCCTCTGCTGCGTGTGCAGCCGCTGCAGCATGGCCAACGTTGAGTTCCACCTGGTGGGCATGTCACATATAAGGCGGTTCTTGGGCAGGTTCAACTCCTTTTGCAGCTCAGCCAGGCGAGCACTGGCATTATAAGATCTGCGGAAATGCACACAGACTTTCCTGGCCTGCCTTAGGACATCCTGTAAGCCCGGGTACCTGCCCAAGAACCGCTGCACCACCAGGTTAAGGACGTGAGCCACACAGGGCACATGGGTCAGTTGTCCCTGTTGGAGGGCGGAGAGGAGGTTGGTGCCATTGTCGCAAACCACCATTCCTGGCTTAAGCTGGCGTGGCGTCAACCACCTCTCGGCCTGGCCCTGCAGAGCAGACAGGACCTCTGCCCCAGTGTGGCTTCTGTCCCCCAAACACACCAGCGCAAGCACGGCATGGCATCTTTTTGCCTGCGTACTTGCGTAGCCCCTTGAATGGCTACGGAGCACCGCTGGTTCAGAGGACAAAGCACAGGAAGAGGCCATGGAGGAAGAAGAGGAGGGGGTGGAGGAGAGAGGTGTGTCACAACCAGTAGTAGCATTTTGGAGGCGTGGCGGTGGAACAACCTCCAACACTACTGCACCTTGTCCTGCATCCTTCCCAGCTGCCAAAAGAGTGACCCAATGGGCCGTGAAAGAAAGGTAACGTCCCTGTCCATGCCTGCTGGACCATGAGTCAGCGGTAATATGCACCTTACCGCTGACCGCCCTGTCCAGCGAGGCCAAGACATTGCCTTCCAGATGCCGGTAGAGAGCCGGAATAGCCTTCCGTGAGAAAAAGTGGCGTTTGGGAACCTGCCACTGAGGAACCGCACATTGCACAAACTCACGGAAGGGGGCCGAGTCTACCAACTGAAAAGGCAGCAGTTGAAGCGCTAGCAATTTAGCCAAGCTAGCATTCAACCGCTGGGCATGTGGATGGCTGGGAGTGAACTTCTTTCGACGGTCCAGCAGCTGGGGCAGGGAAATTTGCCTGCTAGAATCGGACGTCGGTGTACTGCTAGCAGAGTGGCCGCAAGTACTTGGCTGTGACACACCTAATTCTACACCTTCATTCCTCTCAGTGCATGTTTCAGAGAGGACTGAAGTTATAGTGGGGTTGGAGATCCCAGCTGATGCGGTGCAAGGAGAGGTCCGCTTTGTTCTTTGGTGTGGGTCTTTGAGGTAGACTTGCCAACGAGCTGCATGGCAGGTCAACATATGTCTGGTCAGGCATGTGGTACCCAAGCGGCTGATGTTTTGGCCACGCGATATACGCTTGAGACATATGTTGCAAACAGCAGCTGTGCGATCTGATGCACTAGCCTCAAAAAAGGCCCACACCAAAGAACTTTTTGAATGACGGGCAGAGGCAGCGCCCTGCACAGGCGGAGCTCTGCGGTGTGATTC
Organism: Rana muscosa; assembly: GCA_029206835.1. NCBI lineage: Eukaryota > Metazoa > Chordata > Amphibia > Anura > Ranidae > Rana > Rana muscosa. The sequence continues at coordinate 937,137,632 of CM055118.1, read as the reverse complement.
CGTCGGTGTACTGCCCTTACGCTGGCCACCAAAGGGCATCCTGCCTCGTTGGAGATGTGCCTCCTCCTCCTCCTCCTCCTCCTCCTCCTCTCTCCTATTAGGCACCCACGTGGAGTCAGTGACCTCATCATCCCCTCCCTCCTCATCACTGGAGCCAATCTGGCAGTATGCTGCAGCTGCTGGAACATGACTGCCAGATTGGTGTCCTTCTTGAGCATCCCCTCTGTCTGCTCTCACGCTACTGCCTTCCTCTAGCTGGGTTTCATCATCAGACCCTTCGAAACGCTGGGCATCCTCCTGGAGTATGTACCCAACACTGTGCTCAAACAGTTCGGGGGACTCCTCAGGAGGAGGACATGGTGGGTCTAGGGAAGGAGTGACTGATGATGAGTCTGACATTGATACCAGGGAAGAGGACGCTTTGGCAGCTGCTTTGCCAGTACCCTGAGCCTGGATGAGAGAGGATGAGGAGGAGGAGGAGGGCTTGGTCATCCACTCTACCAAGTCTTCGGCATGATGTGGCTCAACATGTCCAGCTGCCGAAAAGAAGGACAAGCGTGTCCCATGGCCATGTGCTGATGACAATGCACCGCGTCCACGACCAGCACTGTTTCCCCCAGACACAGAGCCTGCTTGCCCTCTTTTATTGCCTCCTGACTGTCTGCCTCTCCTTGTTTGCCTTCCAGACATTCTAATGGATGGCCTGCAGGGAGATGGGAAAAAAGCAATAAGGGCTACCTTCAGGTGTCCTTCTCTGTCCCTTTACTTAAGGATTTCTAAATATGGTTGAGGATGATTGCTTTCGCACAGAATAGCACAATGATAATTTCCCTGACTGTCCAAAAAACAAGGATTTCAAAGATGGTTGATGAGGAATGCTTTAGCACAGTATAGCACAATGAGAATTTCCCTCACTGTCCTTCCCTGTCCCTACAAACAAGGTTTAGCACAGTAAAACACACTGACACTCTCCCTACCTATAGTTTTCTGTCCCTATAAAAAATGTTTTTTTTTAAATGGTTGATGATGAATGCTTTAGCACAGTATAGCACAATGAGAATTTCCCTCACTGTCCTTCCCTGTCCCTACAAACAAGGTTTAGCACAGTAAAACACACTGACACTCTCCCTACCTATAGTTTTCTGTCCCTATAAATTTTTTTTTTTAAAGATGGTTGATGATGAATGCTTTAGCACAGTATAGCACAATGAGAATTTCCCTCACTGTCCTTCCCTGTCCCTACAAACAAGGTTTAGCACAGTAAAACACACTGACACTCTCCCTACCTATAGTTTTCTGTCCCTATAAAAAATGTTTTTTTAAAGATGGTTGATGAGGAATGCTTTAGCACAGTATAGCACAATGAGAATTTCCCTCACTGTCCTTCCCTGTCCCTACAAACAAGGTTTAGCACAGTAAAACACACTGACACTCTCCCTACCTATAGTTTTCTGTCCCTATAAATTTTTTTTTTTTAAACATGGTTGATGAGGAATGCTTTAGCACAGTATAGCACAATGAGAATTTCCCTCACTGGCCTTCCCTGTCCCTACAAACAAGGTTTAGCACAGTAAAACACACTGACACTCTCCCTACCTATAGTTTTCTGTCCCTATAAAAATTTTTTTTTAAAGATGGTTGATGATGAATGCTTTAGCACAGTATAGCACAATGAGAATTTCCCTCACTGTCCTTCCCTGTCTCTACAAACAAGGTTTAGCACAGTAAAACACACTGACACTCTCCCTACCTATAGTTTTCTGTCCCTATAATTTTTTTTTTTTAAAGATGGTTGATGATGAATGCTTTAGCACAGTATAGCACAATGAGAATTTCCCTCACTGTCCTTCCCTGTCCCTACAAACAAGGTTTAGCACAGTAAAACACACTGACACTCTCCCTACCTATAGTTTTCTGTCCCTATAAATTTTTTTTTTTAAAGATGGTTGATGATGAATGCTTTAGCACAGTATAGCACAATGAGAATTTCCCTCACTGTCCTTCCCTGTCCCTACAAACAAGGTTTAGCACATGTGACAGCAGGAAGGTAAAGTCACCTGGTTGCATCCAGGGGGGTAGATATATTTCTCCCAGATTCAGGCTTTATGCTGACTTATACAACTAGGGTGGAGAGTTGTATAAGCCCAGCTGAGGCTAGAAGGCTCATGGATGACTCATACCTCTAGGGAGAGTGTGGGGCGTCGTACAGACAGGGAGTTGATGAGGCCAGCTGAAGCTTGTCAGCTCATTTAGGCCTCTATAAGAACTCCCAGATTCATTAGGTGTTAGCTCATGCCTGGAACCAGACCTGTGTGGACTGTCTAGGGAGAGTGAACCCCTGTGCGGTGAGAAAAAGCCTGTGTGGCTATTTGCTTGGACATTTAAAACCAGGGACTTAGGGACTAGGACAGCACTAGGCTGATCCCAGTTGTTAGTTAGGAAACCTGTATGTTTAGTCAGAGGTCAAGTTGACCAGGATTTATTTTGTTTATGTTTCTTTTTGCTTTGCTGTGTTTTTTTGTCACTGTAAATAGAGAAATAAACCGCACCTTTTTGATCTTGAAAACCACAACCTCCGTCTGCTGGGCCTGTTTTTGTGTGGGGAGCCCATCCAGGGGATCACACACACCCGCTGCCGAGTGAACCCCCCCACAGTTGGTGGAGAACCAGTGGCAGTTTTTTTTTTAAGCCAGCATGGAGGAGATACTGAAACAGCTGGCTCTAGCAAATGCCAATCAACAGCAGACAAATGCAGGTTTGCAAAAGAGCCTTGCAGCTCAACAACAGAGCTTCGCAGCCCAGCAGCAAGCTCATCAACAGAGCCTTGCAGCCCAGCAGCAAGCTCACCAACAGAGTCTGGAAGCTCAGCAACAAGCCCAGCAGCAATCTGAGGCCCGCTTCATAGACCTGTTACAGAAGCAAGAGCAGAGACTACAACAAATGGAAGCAGTAATGCAGCAACGTCCGCAGACCAGTGAGGAAAGCCGTCCCACTAATACCGCGTCCTTTGGGGTGAGTCGTTTATTGACAAAAATGACTGGAGAGGATGATCCAGAGGTATTTTTGACCACATTTGAAAGGACTGCTGAAAGAGAAAAGTGGCCTGAGGAGCAGTGGGCTGGACTGGTGGCTCCTCTGTTAACTGGTGAATCGCAGAAGGCTTACTATGACCTAGAGCCTGACCAAGCAAAAGACTATGTGATGCTAAAAGCTGAGATATTGGCAAGGCTGGGTGTCACCCAGGCTGTCCGGGCTCAGCGTGTGCATAACTGGACTTTCCAGCTTGGAAAACCCCCCAGGTCTCAAATGTATGATCTCATTCACCTGAGCAGAAAGTGGCTACAGCCAGAGACTTTGTCCGCACCAAAGATTGTGGAACGTGTTGTAATGGATCGGTTTTTGAGAGCTCTTCCTACTGCCATCCAAAAGTGGGTAAGCCATGGAGACCCAGAGACGGCCGATGGTCTTGTGGATCGTGTGGAGAAATACTTGGCTACAGAGAACCTGACGGCCTCTTCCAGAGACACTCGGACTTTCCACCCTAAGACCAGACCATCCCCAGGGGCGGATAAGAGGATTCCAAGGGGTGAGGGTGGAGAGAGTGAGAGGGTGGGAGCTCTACCCCAAGTTTGGCGAGAACAGCCGGGGAAATCAGCGGCTCAAGAGGCGGCAAGAAGGATCGTTTGCTACCGCTGCCGGCAAGCGGGACATATTGCAGCCAATTGCCCGGTTGTGGAGGAACCCATGCAGTGTGACTTTCTGACGGGCAGACGTCAGTCGCTGTGTGCGACAGTCGCATGCACTGCCATTCGAGGAACTGAGAAACATTTATGCAAAATGTGTGTTAATGGTAGAAATGTTGTGGTATTGCTGGATTCAGGTAGCCTTGTGACCCTGATAAAGGCTGAGTTAGTTAAAACAGAGGTCTCTGGGAATAGCAAGGTAGCTGTTATTTGTGTGCATGGGGACACCCGAGAGTATCCAGTGACTACAGTGTGTTTCGAGACCCCCAAAGGTACCCTCTCTCATCCAGTGGGCTTAGTATCTCAGTTACCGTATGACGCCATTGTGGGAAGGGATTTTCCGAAGTTCTGGGAACTGTGGGATGATCCTGAGCCCCCCACTGGTGCCCCTATGTACCAGGAATGTGATAGCCAGAACTCCCCTGAGAGTGGTGAGGACTCTCCGGAATTTCCCTTATCAGTATTGGCAGGGGAGACTCAAGAAACTGGAGAGGAGCCCACCTCCTCAGACGAAAACCTACCGTCTGTGGAGTTTTCTGATCTTGAGGTTCACAGGGAAAACTTTGCCACAGAACAGTTGAAAGACCCCGCCCTAATAAAGGCACGCGAAAACGTAGTGAAAATAGATGGCGAGTTAGTGAACCCAGATAATACCTGCACTTACCCATACTTCAGCGTAGAGAAGGACCTACTGTATCGGGTGGCAAAAAGGGCAGAAGAAACCGTTGAGCAGCTTGTGGTGCCCAAACCTTACAGGAAGTTGGTGTTGGAGTTGGCCCATGGGCACATTCTTGGAGGTCATCTGGGGACAGAGAAAACCCGAGAGAGGGTATTACAGAGATTCTATTGGCCGGGGGTGATGAAGGACATAGAAAATTATTGTTCCTCCTGCCCTGTGTGTCAGAGGTCGGCCCCGATGCCACATTTCCGTAGCCCGCTGGTCCCTCTACCCATCATTGAGGTCCCGTTTGAGAGGATCGCCATGGATTTGGTAGGTCCTATAATCAAGTCCGCTAGGGGGCACCAGTACATATTAGTTATAATGGACTATGCCACCCGTTATCCAGAAGCGATCCCTCTCCGAAATACCTCGGCCAAAACCATAGCCAAAGAGCTATCTCTTGTGTTTAGCCGGGTGGGTATTTGTAAAGAACTGCTTACGGACCAAGGTACACCCTTTATGTCCCGGGTTATGAAGGAGCTGTGTAAATTGTTCAAAGTGACGCAATTACGTACATCTGTGTATCACCCCCAAACCGATGGGCTGGTTGAAAGATTCAACAAAACCCTAAAACAAATGTTGAAGAAAGTGGTGGATAGAGATGGAAAGGATTGGGACTGTCTACTTCCTTATCTGATGTTTGCTATTAGGGAGGTGCCCCAATCCTCTACGGGATTCTCCCCCTTTGAGTTACTGTATGGGAGACACCCAAGAGGGCTGTTGGATATTGCCAAGGAAACTTGGGAAAGTGAGAGTTCTCCCCACAGGAGTGTGATTGAGCATGTCGCCCTGATGCAAGACCGAATTGCACAGGTAATACCCATCGTGAAGGAACATTTGGCCCAAGCGCAGTTAGCACAGCAGAGAGTGTACAACCGTGGAGCCAAGACCCGTACCTTTTCCCCGGGGGATAGGATACTGGTACTTGTCCCTACGGTTGAAAGTAAATTCCTTGCCAAATGGCAAGGCCCCTACGAGATAATGGAAAAAGTGAGTGAAGTGAATTACAAGGTCAGACAACCAGGAAGGCGAAAGCCCGAACAGATCTATCACGTTAATCTGTTGAAAGCCTGGAGGGATAGAGAGTCCCTAGTCGCAGACACTTGGTCACCAGCTCAAACTGGTTGCGTGATTCCTGAGGTTGGAATAGCAGCCACCTTGTCACAACCCCAACAACAGGAGGTTAAGGAGTTTGTGCTTCGCAACAAGGAGGTATTCTCTGAGCTGCCGGGACAAACATTTGGGGTAGAGCATGACATCATTACCCCGCCCGGTGAAAGGGTGAAGTTAAAACCCTATCGGATCCCAGAGGCCCGACGGGAGGCAATACGGGAGGAAGTACAGAAAATGCTGAACTTAGGGGTGATAGAGGAGTCCCAAAGTGATTGGTCTAGTCCCATTGTGTTGGTGCCTAAACCGGATGGGAGCTGGCGATTTTGTAACGATTTTCGTCAGTTGAACAAAGTTACAAAATTTGACACCTACCCCATGCCACGTATAGATGAGTTGATCGACCGGCTGGGAACAGCCCGATACATGACGACTCTTGACCTCACAAAAGGGTATTGGCAAATCCCCCTGGCCAAATTGGCCAAAGAGAAAACCGCATTTGTAACCCCAGACGGGGCGTTCCAATATAAAAGAATGCCGTTCGGGTTACAGAATGCGCCGGCCACATTCCAGCGGAAAATGGACCAGATGCTGAGGCCCCATCGGAAGTATGCTGCGGCTTACCTGGATGACGTAATTGTCCATAGCACAGATTGGGCCTCACATCTGCCAAAAGTGCAAGCAGTCCTGGACTCTGTTCGGGAAGCGGGGTTTACGGCTAACCCCAAGAAGTGTACCATTGGGCAGGAGGAGGCCAAATATCTTGGGTACACCATTGGGAGGGGAGTAATAAAACCCCAACTCAACAAAGTCGAGGCCATCCAGAGTTGGCCACGTCCCAACAGCAAGAAGCAGGTACGAGCCTTTCTGGGAATCGCTGGGTATTATCGGCGATTCATTCCCCACTTTGCTTCTAAGGCTGTGCCCCTAACCAACCTAACGAAGGGGAAAGGGTCGGTCATGATTAAATGGACCCCCGAGGCTGAGGCAGCATTCCAATTCTTGAAACAAGCCTTATGTAGCCAGCCAGTGTTGTACTCACCCGACTTCTCTAAAGACTTTGTCGTACAAAGTGATGCGTCAGATGTGGGGTTAGGAGCAGTATTGTCCCAGGTCTGGAACGGGGAAGAGCACCCAGTCATTTACCTCAGCAGGAAGTTGAAGTCCCATGAGGTAAATTACGCCACCGTTGAAAAGGAGTGTTTAGCGGTGAAGTGGGCTCTAGATTCCCTTCGGTACTACCTGCTAGGTAGGCACTTTGACATGGTTACGGATCACGCTCCGTTAAAGTGGATGGCTCAAAACAAGGAAACAAATAGAAGAGTGAATAGGTGGTTCCTGGCCCTCCAGGAATTCAACTTCACAGTAAAGCATCGCCCTGGCGTTCAAATGGGGAATGTGGATGCTTTGTCTCGAGTACATGAATGCCTGATTGCTGGTGTTCCAACCCCGAGGTTAAAACAAGAGGGGGGGGTATGTGACAGCAGGAAGGTAAAGTCACCTGGTTGCATCCAGGGGGGTAGATATATTTCTCCCAGATTCAGGCTTTATGCTGACTTATACAACTAGGGTGGAGAGTTGTATAAGCCCAGCTGAGGCTAGAAGGCTCATGGATGACTCATACCTCTAGGGAGAGTGTGGGGCGTCGTACAGACAGGGAGTTGATGAGGCCAGCTGAAGCTTGTCAGCTCATTTAGGCCTCTATAAGAACTCCCAGATTCATTAGGTGTTAGCTCATGCCTGGAACCAGACCTGTGTGGACTGTCTAGGGAGAGTGAACCCCTGTGCGGTGAGAAAAAGCCTGTGTGGCTATTTGCTTGGACATTTAAAACCAGGGACTTAGGGACTAGGACAGCACTAGGCTGATCCCAGTTGTTAGTTAGGAAACCTGTATGTTTAGTCAGAGGTCAAGTTGACCAGGATTTATTTTGTTTATATGTTTCTTTTGGCTTTGCTGTGTTTTGTCACTGTAAATAGAAAATAAACCGCACCTTTTTTTTTGATTTTGAAAACCACAACCTCCGTTTGCTGGGCCTGTTTTTGTGTGGGGAGCCCATCCCGGGGGTCACACACACCCGCTGCCGAGCTAACCCCCTCACACACAGTAAAACACACTGACACTCTCCCTACCTATAGTTTTCTGTCCCTATAAAAAATGTTTTTTTAAAGATGGTTGATGATGAATGCTTTAGCACAGTATAGCACAATGAGAATTTCCCTCACTGTCCTTCCCTGTCCCTACAAACAAGGTTTAGCACAGTAAAACACACTGACACTCTCCCTACCTATAGTTTTCTGTCCCTATCAATTTTTTTTTTTTTAAAGATGGTTGATGAGGAATGCTTTAGCACAGTATAGCACAATGAGAATTTCCCTCACTGGCCTTCCCTGTCCCTACAAACAAGGTTTAGCACAGTAAAACACACTGACACTCTACCTACCTATAGTTTTCTGTCCCTATAATTTTTTTTTTTTTAAAGATGGTTGATGATGAATGCTTTAGCACAGTATAGCACAATGAAAATTTCCCTCACTGTCCTTCCCTGTCCCTACAAACAATGTTTAGCACAGTAAAACACACTGACACTCTCCCTACCTATAGTTTTCTGTCCCTATAATTTTTTTTTTTTAAAGATGGTTGATGATGAATGCTTTAGCACAGTATAGCACAATGAGAATTTCCCTCACTGTCCTTCCCTGTCCCTACAAACAAGGTTTAGCACAGTAAAACACACTGACACTCTCCCTACCTATAGTTTTCTGTCCCTATAAAAAATGTTTTTTTAAAGATGGTTGATGAGGAATGCTTTAGCACAGTATAGCACAATGAGAATTTCCCTCACTGTCCTTCCCTGTCCCTACAAACAAGGTTTAGCACAGTAAAACACACTGACACTCTCCCTACCTATAGTTTTCTGTCCCTATAAAAATTTTTTTTTTTAAAGATGGTTGATGAGGAATGCTTTAGCACAGTATAGCACAATGAGAATTTCCCTCACTGGCCTTCCCTGTCCCTACAAACAAGGTTTAGCACAGTAAAACACACTGACACTCTCCCTACCTATAGTTTTCTGTCCCTATAAAAAATTTTTTTTTAAAGATGGTTGATGATGAATGCTTTAGCACAGTATAGCACAATGAGAATTTCCCTCACTGTCCTTCCCTGTCCCTACAAACGAGGTTTAGCACAGTAAAACACACTGACACTCTCCCTACCTATAGTTTTCTGTCCCTATAAAAAATGTTTTTTTAAAGATGGTTGATGAGGAATGCTTTAGCACAGTATAGCACAATGAGAATTTCCCTCACTGTCCTTCCCTGTCCCTACAAACAAGGTTTAGCACAGTAAAACACACTGACACTCTCCCTACCTATAGTTTTCTGTCCCTATAAAAAATTTTTTTTTTAAAGATGGTTGATGAGGAATGCTTTAGAACAGTATAGCACAATGAGAATTTCCCTCACTGGCCTTCCCTGTCCCTACAAACAAGGTTTAGCACAGTAAAACACACTGACACTCTCCCTACCTATAGTTTTCTGTCCCTATAATTTTTTTTTTTTAAAGATGGTTGATGATGAATGCTTTAGCACAGTATAGCACAATGAGAATTTCCCTCACTGTCCTTCCCTGTCCATACAAACAAGGTTTAGCACAGTAAAACACACTGACACTCTCCCTACCTATAGTTTTCTGTCCCTATAAAAAATGTTTTTTTAAAGATGGTTGATGATGAATGCTTTAGCACAGTATAGCACAATGAGAATTTCCCTCACTGTCCTTCCCTGTCCCTACAAACAAGGTTTAGCACAGTAAAACACACTGACACTCTCCCTACCTATAGTTTTCTGTCCCTATAAAAAAATTTTTTTTAAAAATGGTTGATGAGGAATGCTTTAGCACAGTATAGCACAATGAGAATTTCCCTCACTGTCCTTCCCTGTCCCTACAAACAAGGTTTAGCACAGTAAAACACACTGACACTCTCCCTACCTATAGTTTTCTGTCCCTATAAAAAATGTTTTTTTAAAGATGGTTGATGATGAATGCTTTAGCACAGTATAGCACAATGAGAATTTCCCTCACTGTCCTTCCCTGTCCCTACAAACAAGGTTTAGCACAGTAAAACACACTGACACTCTCCCTACCTATAGTTTTCTGTCCCTATAAAAAAAATTTTTTTTAAAGATGGTTGATGAGGAATGCTTTAGCACAGTATAGCACAATGAGAATTTCCCTCACTGGCCTTCCCTGTCCCTACAAACAAGGTTTAGCACAGTAAAACACACTGACACTCTCCCTACCTATAGTTTTCTGTCCCTATAATTTTTTTTTTTTAAAGATGGTTGATGATGAATGCTTTAGCACAGTATAGCACAATGAGAATTTCCCTCACTGTCCTTCCCTGTCCCTACAAACAAGGTTTAGCACAGTAAAACACACTGACACTCTCCCTACCTATAGTTTTCTGTCCCTATAAAAATTTTTTTTTAAAGATGGTTGATGATGAATGCTTTAGCACAGTATAGCACAATGAGAATTTCCCTCACTGTCCTTCCCTGTCCCTACAAACAAGGTTTAGCACAGTAAAACAGACTGACACTCTCCCTACCTATCCTTCTCTTTCCCTAAACTAAAGGAATCCAGGTTAAGCAAGAAAAAAAAATGTCACTGTCCCTGCCTATGCTTCTCTTTCCCTGCTCCGGAACACACTACACTAGGCCGCCGTGCTGGCGGCCTTTTATAGTGTGGGGCGTGTACTAAACACCCTCAGCAATAATTGGCCACAGGCATCCTGCCTGTGGCCAATCATTGCTCTCCTCGCTGCCGGCACTGTGATTGGCCAAGCATGCGGGGTCACAGTGCATGCTTGGCCAATCACAGCGCCTGGATGACACTGCGATGGCGTAGTGCATTGTGGGCCGCGAATTAGGCGCGAACGGCCCAAATCGTTCGTTGTTCGGCGAACGATCGAACAGCCGATGTTCGAGTCGAACGTATGTTCGACTCGAACACCGAGCTCATCCCTAGCCCTGAGCATTGCACAGATGGCATAAATATTTAACCCCCATGGAGTACCAGCGATTGGGATCGGGAAGGGAGTATAGTTCCTGCAGATTAGGGTTAAACCACAGGGGTTGTTGGGAGATTTCAGCCAGGTGTGCCTGGATACTTTTGTGACAACATAACGGAAAGAGGAAAGGGAAGTGGCAAGTAGGGAGGTTCCGGGGCGATCAGGGACCTGGCCTCTGTAGATAATATTATGTAGGGTTTCCAGGGAAGATGCGATGGCTCCTTCCGTGGAGGTCCAGGCATTGTCCGGAACCGGGCACAGCCAATCGTGGATGTGCACCTACTGGGATGCCAAATAATATAGAAAGAAGTTGGGAAATGCCAGGCCTGCCAAGTGTGCTGGCAACCGTAGTGTTTCAAGTACTACCTTGGGGGAGCCAACCTTCCACAGGAAAGTAGTACATATTGAATCTATGCGTTTAAAAACAGATTTAGGTATTTTGCAAGGGGAATTGGCAAGGATATAGAGTAATTTCGGTAGGTAGATCATTTTGAGGACGTTGGCCCTCCCCATAAGATCCAGAGGCAGATCCATCCACTGCTTGGTCTGCTCCTGAAGGCGGACCAATAGAGGATCTAAGTTATTGGCGACATATGATAAAGGGGTTTGCACCAGAACCCCAAGGTTCCTAAAGGAGGATACCACTTGAAACTTGGAATCCGGGTGAATCAGGGGAGGCTCAGCCACATCTAGGAGGAAAAGACTAGACTTATCTCAATTCACCCGGAAGCCAGAATAGTCTCCAAAGGTATTAATCTCCACCAACAGGGCCTGAAGTCATTAGTATCAGCCAGATACACCAATGTGTCATCCGCATTAAGTGAAATGCGCTCCTCTATATTAGCAATTGGGAGTCCTTTAATCGAGGGGGGTCGTGTGCCCCTAGTAATCGGAAAGGGGTCAGTGATAGAGGAATTGACCCGCACCCAAGCTACCGGGGAGGTATAAAGGAGTTTTATCCATGCTTCAACACGGGGGCCAAAGCCATACATCTGTAACACCCGAAACAGATATGGCCATTCCACACTGTCGAACGCCTTGCAAGTGTCCAAAGACACAATAGCACGAGTGGGAGGACAGTCATGTGGATATTGCAGGTTGTGAAACAGCCTGCGGATATTCATTCTGGTGGACCTGCCGGGGATAAAGCCCCCTTGGTCACTATTGACCAAGGACGTAACTACAGTGTTCAAACGGTTTGCTAATATTTTGGCCAGAATCTTAACATCCACCTTAATAAGAGAAATTGGACGGTAAGATTCACATTTAAGTGGGTCCTTAGAGCTTTGTTATAGGTTCGCAAAAGAAAGGGGCACAAAAGGTCTTTAAATTGTGAATACCATTCAGTCGGGAAACCGTCTAGGCCCGGAGTCTTATGTGCAGGCATTTGTGAAATGGCTGCAGCAATTTCCTCAACCGAGATAGGTGCATCCAGCACATCACGCCCCTCCATTGACAAGGAGGGGCGTGAAGGAGAGATATGTCAGCCAAGTAGTCATTCAATTGGGAGTCATCGTAGTCAACCCTAGAGGTATACAGGTCTTTGTAAAAGCATAAAAAGGAGTCTAGGATATCCCTTGGGTTGTCACTGATGGAGCCTTGAGCAGTAAGGATACGTGGGATGGAAATGGGAGAATAGTCAGGTCTAGTCAGATATGCCAAGAGACGTCCGGCTTTATTACCATGTTCAAACGATTTTTGTGTGGCATGCGTTTTTGCGTGAGATCTAACAGACGGAGTTCATACTCCCTACGGCTCTGTAACCATGCCTCCCTCGTGTCGGAGGCAGGGTTAGAGGCATAAGCAGACTCAGCACGTACCATAACAGTCTCAAATTCTTCTGTAAGCATACGGTTATTTTTGCGCGAGACCCCTGTGATAGACATGAAAGTGCCCTTCAGAGTTGTCTTAAACGCGTCCCATTCAGTGGAAGGGTCTACTTTTACCAGATTATCCCTCCAATAGTTTGTGATGCCTGTCCTGCATTCTCCCTGCACTATCTCGTCCTCTAACCAGTAGGAGTTCAGGCGCCAAATGGCAGGCCCCGAACCTGGGAGGAGGAGGAAATCCACAGAGGGAGGGGCATGATCAGAAACTCCTCTAGGCAGCTATGTAACGGCAGAGACAACAGGGAGGGTCTCAGCAGGAGCAAACGTCATATCCAGTCTGGACATGGTGTGGAAAGAATCCGAGTGGCAGGAAAAGTGGCGTACATCCAGATGTTTCCATCGCCACACCTCTGTAAGGCCATGAACCTGTGCCCAGTCTAGAAAAGAGGCAAAGGGTCTACCTCCACCACCCAGGCGATCCATAGTTGGATCTATTATAGCATTAAAGTCCCCCACATAAAGTAAGGGGCCTGGGGGTCTAGTCAGCAGCTGAAGTGACAGTCTAGAGAGTACCTCCACCGAAAATGGGGGGCACATAAATGTTCACCAGGGTAAAGGTCACAGTAGGAATTTGCAAAGTAAGAACAATAAACCGCCCGTCCGGGTCAGTTTTAACTTGAACCGTCTCAGCCGGGGGAGATTTGGCTAGAAGGATGGAAACCCCCCTGGAGTAATTAGTATGAGTGGCATGATAGGAGTTAGACAACCACGGGCGTTTTAGGGCCCTTGTTTTAGAGCCTGTAAGGTGAGTCTCTTGGAGGCAGATGATGTGAGGGCAACAGTTTTTTAATACTGAAAAGACCAGAGATCTCTTCTGGGGCGCATTCAGACCTCTAGTATTCCAGGAGACTATCCTTAGGGGCTTTGCCGTTGTAAAACATACAGTAGTAAATAAGCACAAAGCAACATGCATACAAGAACATAAATGACCAGACAGGCCACGCCACCTGAAGCACATACATGCACATGAGTAAAAAAAGTGCGTGGATCCGCCATCAGGACATCATGAGCCAGCAATGAAATAATAAAAAACATTAATAGTCCGCCATAGGCAGCAACCTGAGAAAAAATATAGGAGTCAAAAAGTGCAAAAAGGAACATAGAAAAAAAAAGAGGAAAAAACACCAACAAAGTCCCACAAAGTCCAGATAAAATCCCTTGCCCCCCTCCCTGCTCGGCCAACCCCAACATAGCGAGCCTTGGATCCCTGAACTGTAAAACAAAAACCCCCCTCCTTAAACTGAGGGAGAGCTGTACCGTAGCCTCGCCACTAACTGGTACGGGGGGTGTAGTGGAGTCCAGAGTGACTCCCGAGCAGCATTGTAGGGGTGAAAAGCATCACAGTCCAACAGCGGATGCAGTAGATTGCAGAGTAAACAACCGGCAGAAGTTGTAGGGGGGATAGGCCTGTTAATAAGGAGGAAGTTCAGTCTATTAGGATTAAAGATGGCAGGGTAATAGTTCTCAGGCCTATTGAAGAGAGGCGTACCAAACCTTCATGAAAATCCGGATCAGACAGTGCAGTCAAGGTAAACGAGTTCTCCAAAATGGAAGGATGGACATATCCATAATCAGTTCAAGACAAACATAGAGGAGAATGCAGGGGCCTAGGACCACAGATATTAGGCAGCCCTGTGCCTAGGAAGAACTCTGTATCGATCATTGAGCCAGGCCATAGCCTCCTTGGGGTTGTTGTAGAAGTGCGCTTTACCCTCATAAATGATGCGCAGCTTGGCGGGAAAAAGCATGGCGTAGGAGAGGCCCTCCGTACGCAGGCGGACCTTCACTGCCACAAAGGAGGTGCGTTGTCGCTGGACATCTGTTGAAAAATCGGGGTACACTGAGATGGTGTTGCCATTGTATTTAAGTGGACCCTTCTCCCGGGCCAGGCGCAGAATAGCAACTTTGTATTGGAAGTTGAGGATCCTTGCTATAATGGATCGTGGGGGTGCTCCAGAAGGTGGGGGACGCGGAGGGGTGCAGTGGGCACACTCAATGACATGTGAAAAGGATGGTGCGTCAGTCCCAAAAATGTCTCTCAGCCAATTATATAGGAATTTTTCTGGGTGGGAGCCCTCCGCCCTTTCAGGGAAACCAACGAAGCAGGGGTTGTTCCTCCTCTAACGATTTTCCAAATCGTCGATTTTGGCACGAAGGGCCGCCATTTGCCCCGTATGATCCCTCACCGTGATAGCTAAGGGGTGAACAACATCCTCAAGGGAGCTGATACGTTCTTCAGCCTCCCCAGCTCTGTCCCTTAAATTTTGCACATCTTGCTTCAGGAGAGAAAAGTCCATGCGGACTGATGCAATCTGTGCAGTGAGAGAGGGCTTCCAGTCCTGTATAGCATGCATGATGGAGGCCAGGGTGGGCTCAGCAGGAGGGGAATCAGGGCCTGAGCCATCCTCACTGTCTATGGGGGAGTCCTGAGACTGCAGGGGGTCTGGCTGTGCACCGTGGGGAGCAGGGGCAGATTCACTCACCAGAGCCTGTGATTTCTTGTGAGGAGTGGAGATGGGTGGATGCAACAGCGTGCCATGCTGCTCTGCCTGTGTCCTGGAGCCATCTTGCAATCTGAATCGGGCCACCGTGGATGCTGGCGCGGGTGGCCCGTATTTCACAATGGATGCCAGCCTGGAATGTTCCCACTACCGTGGGGAGTATTTAGAAGTTGGTCTGGTGCAAATCAGACTTAGGATGTCTGAAGGATGCCACTCGGAAGAGAGCTGAAGTCTCACACGTGTGCTCCCTCTGCCATCCGGACACCTTCCAATGTAAACTTAGTGACATTAACAATTAACTGTGCTTGTTAGTAGTTGACATTGTGTCAAATGATATGTAGGGGGCTGTTACGCCAACTCCATGAGGAATGTAGGTGTACAAAGAGCTTACATCCAATAATAACCAGGATTAACTGGTTTCCAAAGAAATTTGTAAAGGGAATGTCTAATAGATACATGGAGTCTCATGTACATGGAAAGGAAGAATGATCGGACATTTATAGACAGGATATTTATAGACAGGCCACTGATGAGACTAGCCATACTAACTATACAGTGGAACCTTGGATTACGAGCATAATCCGTTCCAGGAGAATTCTCGTAATCCAAAGCCTATCAAAGCCTGTTTCCCCATAGAAGTCAATGGAAACGAAAATAATTAGTTCCGCATTGACTTCAATGGCATGCAATACCGCATGTGGCCAGAGGTGGGGGGGCGCCGGAGAGCCTATGGAACACTCAGAATGGCCCGGGGACAGCTCGGCTGACCTCGGAAACCCTTGGTAAGGCTCAGGAAACACCCAAGAACGGAGTATTTCTGAGTATTTTCAAATGGCTCAGAACGGCTCTGATCAGTTCCGCTCGGCTCCGGCGCCCCCGCACCTCAGGCCAAATGCGGTACTGCAGGCCCCATTAGCTTGAATTCTGCTTGTTTTGCGAGACAGCACTAGCAAACCGAGTCCGAATTTTTAAAAAACAGGTGCTCGTCTTTCAAAATGCTCGCTAACCGCGTTACTCGTAAACCGGGGTTCCACTGTAATGGGTCTTCCATTTGGAATGTCCAAATGATTGTGAATTTTAGGGAGATGGTAAAAATATGGTGTATTGTAGTGGGTCCCAAGTAAAAACTCCCCCTCTTTATTAGTTATAAAACCGGTCTCTTAGGCTACTTTCACACTGGGGCGCCTGGCCGTTAGCGCTAAAGCGCAGCTCAACTTTTCGTAACGTCCCGCAAGCGCACCATACCAGTGTGAAAAGACACACTGCAATGAATGGGAGGCCATTTTCAGGCGCTTTGCAGAGGTTATTTCTAGCGCTAAAGCACCTGAAAACCACCCAGTGTGAAAGGGGTCTAAAGGATAATTTTTATTTTAAATAAAAAAGATATTATACTTGCATGCGCTGTGCAATGGTATTGCAATGTGCGGGCCCTTACCTCTTGTTCTGGAGATTCTCCCCTCCTTTTCCCTACGCATGGCCCCTCAGCAAACCGGCTGCTGTGGGAGCACCCATGTGGGTGCACTCCCAAGCTAGACTGTGTGCAATTTTATCAGATAAAAATAAGTTTTCACAACATGAAAGCCTCCATTATGGTCCCAACAGAATATGCTACATGAAATTATAGGTACTGTAAGTTATCATTATTATAACACAAGATATCAACATGTGCTGGACTCTAAACACATTAATGCTATTCATGAAATACCACTAAATGATTCTATTGGAAAATATGGCGACAACTTTATGTGTTGTATAAAAATGTAATTACTATTGCTAACATAAAACTCACGTGATCGAAAATACTATCTTTTTGTATACCTCATGCATAATAATTAAGTTGAGTATAGTCATTACAAGCATGTTACGCCTTCACATGTGCACACCATCTACTGCTGCCAGAATAGGGTTTTGGGGGGGGGGGGGCAAGGAGCATTGAAATGAGTATACCTTACGTATACAATGCCATTTAAGAAGATCCAATAAATTAAAGGATAAGTTCACCTTTGGGAATATGTTACATGTTCCACCCTTTTTTAGGGTGGACATGTAACATATGTTCTCACTGCTGCAGCCACTCCCCGCTCTCCCTGTGACAGCAGTATGGGGAGAAGTTCTCCGTACTAGCTGTCACTTTTTGAAAACAGCGCGGGGGCTCTGTCCACACGGCTGTGTCATTCATCTACAGAGTTCTGTGACTGAATAAACTTTGCAGCTGTCGGGTTGTAGTTCTAAATGAACTACCACAGTGCTGTTGAGCGCTGTGGTAGTTCATTGAGTCATCCTGTCAGTGTCAAACTGCCTGGCCGTTCGATGTATGGACAGCCAGCTGACACTGGCAGTCTGCAGATCGTTGGTGCAATGTTTCTAGGCTCCTAAAAAAAAGTATTTTTTTATTTATTTTTTAAAGTGAACTTATCCTTTAAACACTGGTAATGGTAATGGAATGCATATGTACTGTACAATAGATTCATATTTTATATTTGGTAAAATTAATGCACAGTAGATCAGTTCCACTGAATTTGAAGGAAGCTCACCTTCTCATCGTCAAGTAATGTAATGTATGAAAATAAAGGTGGCAGTTTTATTAGGTAAGTTAGTGCAAGAGCTAAGATGAGCATACAATGTGCAGTAATAGCAACCCTACAACCCATGCCAAATCTTTACATTTATTTTTCAGCAGAGATAGATTCGTGGAAGGTTATTTCAAGTTGACTATTATGAATAAAAATAACTTTATTTGTATATCATAACTGGTTATTAATATAAAATGAATATGAAAGGATGGACTTTGTAGGCACGTACATAAAAAATATAACAATTTTATTTCACATGATATGACATATGTATTTTAACAGTTGCATCTAATTAAAGAATACAAAATGGAAACATAATATATGATAAAAGAAAGGTCACGTGGTTGATCCCAAGGAGAGTTGCTCAATATATGGAGACTTGTTGCAATGGTGTCTATGAAATAGATGCCCACGCTTGTTCAAGAGTGTCTCCTGGGTCTAAATCCACGGAATCCTTGGCTGGGGTTAAAATGTTTAGCTCAACATGTTTTGCGATATTGACAAAAATCGCTTCCTCGGGAGCTTCTAAATAGTACAGAGAAATATAACATCAATAAATTGATAGAATACATCAGTATATATTATAACATGATAAGCGAGTTAAAAAATTCTCTAAACATGTGAAATGCTCACCAAATACTTGGTGCAGATAGAGGGGAGATTCAGGGGGAGCCACCCAGACCACAATGGTAGACAACAAGCAAACCCCCACCCCACTAGGTGGAATTGGGGCGGATGACCGGCAACACAAACCCCAACTGAGTAGCCCAGATATCCAAATGGAGAAATATGGGGGTGTACCGGGTAGCTAGGGAGAAAAAAAAGGAAAAATATATAGATTGAATTGCTGCACAAGGTTGATATGTTTAGGAGTAACCTATATACAACATGGCAGGTGGTATGTATCTATACTTACATTTGAAAAAAACTGTTACAGGGAGAAGGGGAGCTGCGGGAACATGATACCAGACTACCAACCTGAACGTTTGCGGGTCACTGTATTGAAAGAAATATGGGACATAATGCCTAGAATTACCAAAATGATATTGCCGGCAACTACAAATGTACCAAATTGCAAAAAAGGGATAATGGTAAGATAACAGGGGCATGTATATATAGCTAAAAGCCACATACCTTAATGTCATGAAGTATTGACAAGTGGATATGCTAGTTTTTTAAGCCCATACACAGATTAGCTGTGAGTTTGTAACAGGCTTGCACAGATTGAAGCTGTCACTAAGAAATGATTAAAGAACACTAATTACTATAATGATAATATTAATTTATAATCTAATACTGGCAGAAAGGGCGAATACCATGTATATGTACCTGGTAGTGAAACTTGCAAGGCATACCATAGGAGATAGTTAACATCTATATTTGATGATAAAAGCTAGCAAAAATCCAAGCAAAACGAAGCGATCTAATGAAAGGAAAGGAAACAAAGTGTATCATCAATCCCAAGATGTAAACAGCAAGTGATACTTGCTATACATCAATACTAAAGGGGATGATGTCTGACTTGATAAAGGTTGGCATCCGGCATGATTTTCCTGGCTAATCCCGAATCCTGCTGTAAACGCGAGATGGTGCTGGTGGCTCCTCTCCCCGATAGCATCTGAGGAATGGAGTCCACCGTCTCGCTGTAATGTACACCCCGCGCGCGTGTACGTCAGAGCGTCCGACGTCACGCGAGCCGGCCAGAGTGCACCGCGCATGCGCACGTCAGCGCATGCGTGCCTTGGCCGTGGGGCCAATAGGGCACTGAGGGCGGAAGCACTACAAGAGACGCTTGGTGTTGCAGCGTCTCTGTATGTGCCAATGACATGTCGGCAAGGCTGAACCAATCCAAGAGGAGCCTGGGCGGGCCCGACCGTCGACATGTATCGCGTTGGGTGGCCACATATTGCTCCATTGGTCGGGCTAAACATATAGGTCCGTGGGCAAGTCTGGATGCTTAGGTGTATACCACAGTGGAATAGGGGTCAATACCACTGAGTACGCCCATTCATAAAATGCATGTTTAATAGACATGCCGTAACGACACTGACATTAGTCAGTTTACACTTGGAGATATATTCATGCCGTGGGGCCAACATGGTGCCCAGAATGGGCATTCACATTGAGTCCCACGGCATATAGCATTTAATCAAAAACATTTTGTTACAATAAAACACAAAAGAAACACAAGAAAAGGTATATACAGTCAAGCCAGTCAAAATCATCAATGCTGGTTTATACAAGACATAAAGCAGAAAGTTATCCCTACGTGAAATATGAATGAAAAAGGAAACGTAATATGTCTAACTGATATATAATATGTATACAGCTCACACTTTATTGTAATAGTTACCCAACTTCAAAAATAAATCCGAAGCACTTAACACAGTCAGCCAAAAGATCTTTAAATATAGAGATTAGTGCTTGTAACACCCATGAGTTGATGTTAACAAACCTATATACATTAAATGAGTCATAGGTATGTAGTGGCACCCCATTTACCCGCTTCTCCCTCTCTCTCTTTTTGCGGCTGGCTGACTCGTCTAGGGATACCAGGGAGAAGAATGGGGGGGGGGGGACGCACCACCAGCTCGTGCCCTCTGATGTGTGTTATGCAGAGGTGTGAGCTAAACCTTTTACCTTCGGGTCTGTGTTCATGTCCGGAGCCTCAGCTTCTCTTGTGGAGGATTATTGCCACTGTTGCAGACAGGGCACTTAGCTTCCAGTAACTTGAGTTCCACACCAAATAAAGTCCAACACTTATTTATTCTGTTTGAGCAATAAATAGTCCTAGAAGAGTAGACTGGTTGAACTTGAAGAACAGACAGGTGTGGGAAGGAGAAGGTCCAGGCACAATCAAAGAATTAAAGTTCTCTCCTGTTCCGTATAGCGCAAACAGGCTTGGCGCACAGTCGCTGCCACCGACTGTGAATTTGGTTTCTGCCACAAACCTTAGTAAAAGTAGAGGCCTCTGCCACAGACCTTGATGATAGGTCTCTGCCACCGACCTGGTTCAGTTGGATCCCCGCCACTGACCATAAGAACATAGAATACCTCCATTAGGATAAATGGCCCCTATCAGGGAAAGACATCCATCCGGACAGTCTCCAGAGGCCCACACCGTCACCGGCATTATGCTGTACCAGCTCTTCGGGAGGGTCACATCTCTGGTCCCTTACTCCCTGGATTCGGGCACCCAATTCCGGGGGCACCATAGGAATACTTCATCCCTCGCGGGACCCAGTGGAAGGTACTGGGCCCCAGGCCTTCTTGCAAAGTACCTCATCCCAGGCTTAAGGTGCCTGGGATGGAACTCGACTCCACGTGCCCAGGCCAAGGGCACCTGAACACGGACGAACGGACAGCAGCCCCCAGGCTGAAGGTGCCTGGGGCTCAGACCTCGTGCACAAGATGTCCGCTCCCTTTATACCCTCTCCCAACAGGCACAGCGGGTTCCCCGCCCCGCCGTACTACTGCCGCGAGAGGACAAAAAGGGCACGGCCCTACAATGGTGGTTCAACCCCAGCCCAAGGCGACAGCGCCACCCTGGGGCCGCAGGGAACTGGACACCATTGATAACTTCCACGATCCAAAACAGCCATAAAACCCTAGTAATTAGTGCATCTGGGCCATACTACCGCCCAGACACTTCCCCTAAATATTGATACCCGCTACAGGTATATAATATGATTATAACCTACGTGATAATGAATTGTTTAGAGGGCATGGGGCTGTCATATTGGTCCCTCATAAGAAGGGCCGATATGACAGCACCTCATTAATTCCTGGTGGTTTAGTTGCCTCCAACCACTCGATCCAAAATGTTTCTTTTTGCAAGATGCGTTTATCCCAGTTTCCACCCCGTGGGTCTTGGGGTACTACCTCTAGGATAATAAACTTGACCACTGAAGTGTCAAATTTGTGGTATAGACCCAGGTGGCGGCTAACTGGTGTAAGCATCAAAGAATATTGAGAATAATAAAGATGATCATAGATGCGTTTCTTAAAGGGGCGGAAGGTTTTACCAACATAAAACGCTCCACACCTGCATGTCATGAGGTATACTACTCCTTCCGTATTACAAGTAGCATGAAAGTGAGGTCGGAAGGTTTTCCCGTTTGGTAAATTAAAGCGTGATCCTGTTTGAACCCATGGGCAATACGTGCAATGGCCAGTATTAGATTCTAAATTAATATTATCATTATAGTAATTAGTGTTCTTTAATCATTTCTTAGTGACAGTTTCAATCTGTGCAAGCCTGTTACAAACTCACAGCTAATCTGTGTATGGGCTTAAAAATCTAGCATATCCACTTGTCCATACTTCATGACATTAAGGTATGTGGCTTTTAGCTATATATACATGCCCCTGTTATCTTACCATTATCCCTTTTTTGCAATTTGGTAGTTGCCGGCAATATCATTTTGGTAATTCTAGGCATTATGTCCCATATTTCTTTCAATACAGTGACCCGCAAACGTTCGGGTTTGTAGTCTGGTATCCTGTTCCCGCAGCTCCCCTTCTCCCTGTAACAGTTTTTTTATAAACGTAAGTATAGATACTGACCCCCTGCCATGTTGTATATAGGTTACTCCTAATCATATCAACCTTGTGCAGCAATTCAATCTATATATTTTTCCTTTTTTCTCCCTAGCTACCCGGTACACCCCCATATTTCTCCATTTTTGGATATCTGGGCTACTCAGTTGGGGTTTGTGTTGCCGGTCATCCGCCCCAATTCCACCAAGTGGGGTGGGGGTTTGCTTGTTGTCTACCATTGTGGTCTGGGTGGCTCCCCCAGAATCTCCCCTCTATCTGCACCAAGTACTTGATGAGCATTTCACATGTTTAGAGATTTTTTTAACTCGCTTATCATGTTATAATATATACTGATGTATTCTATCATTTTATTGAGGTTATATTTCTCTGTACTATTTAGAAGCTCCCGAGGAAGCGATTTTTGTCAATATCGTGAAACATGTCGAGCTAAACATTTTAACCCCAGCCAAGGATTCCATGGATTTAGACCCAGGAGACAATCTTGAACAAGCGTGGGCATCTATTTCATAGACACCATTGCAACAAGTCTCCATATATTGAGCAACTCTCCTTGGGATCACCACATGACCTTTCTTTTATCATATATTATGTTTCCATTTTTGTATTTTTTAATTAGATGCAACTGTTAAAATACATATGTCATATCATGTGAAATAAAATTGTTATATTTTTTACGTACGTGCCTACAAAGTCCATCCTTTCATATTCATTTTATATCAATATCCAATAGGACGTGGCACTATCGTTAATTGGGGTGTTTGATTACCACCCAAGGGCAATCGTAATCAATTTATTTCATAACTGGTTATTACCCTATGCAGATATGTTCCCAAAAACAGAATGTTATACAAAAGCTGAGGAAGCCCTGTCAGTTAACATTGTCCCCTCCCCTGTGGCCAAATAGGCAAAAACATTTATTGATGGAGATGGGAATATCACATTTGGCCCAAAATGGCAACATTTTGTCCTAAGGCCCCTTTCACACTGGGGCGGGAGGTGCGCTGGCGGTATAGTGCTGCTATTTTTAGCGGCGCTATACCGTTCGAATTGCGGCGGTATTCGGCCGCTAGCGGTGTGGTTTTAACCCCCACTAGCGGCCGAAAAAGGGTTAATACCGCCGGAAATGCGCCTCTGCAGAGGCACATTGCCGGCTGTATAGCCACGGTTTCCCATTGTTTTCTATGTGAAGGAGAGGTAAAGAAGCGGTAAACACACCGCTCCTCTCACCGCTCCAAAGATATTGCTAGCAGGACTTGTGGATCAATCCTGCTAGTGCACCGCTCCAGTGTGAAAGCCCTCGGGCTTTCACACTGGAGAAACAGCAGCCGCTGTTTAGGGTCGGTTTGCAGACGCTATTTTTAGCACAATAGCGCCTGCAAACCGCCCCAGTGTGAAAGGGGTCTAACTGTGTGTATGACCATATCTATGGACTGGTAAGTCTACCCTGTAACAGATTTGGCAATTACTAAGGGGGCCTACACATTATATGATAATCGGAGGGAAAATTCTGTATTCAGAACAATTATAGGATTTTTATATAGTGTGTGTACACAAATTTCAAGAGTTAATTCTGATGTATCAAAAGAAAATTACCAAAGGAGCAAACTGCAAAAATGTTCACATTACTGAACAGAACTTACAATTTTCGTGTAATGTGGACTGGTTTGGAACAATAAAACATCACATATAAAATATTGCGCATGATCGCAAAAAAAAGTTACAACCCAGAAGAACATGCAGTCGAAGAGTCAGTGCCTGGGAGTGTACACATGCAGTGGCTGCGATGCTTTGCTTCTCAGTCGATGTAGGAATTTCACTCCCTGCCGAATGTGGACTGGAAATGAATAAATAGGAGGCACTCTGAGGCACAGACACAGTTTTCTATGCTTCAGTTATGAATGCACACGTGAGTGATCAGTACCGATCACGTATTGTGTTCATTCAGGAAACGAAGGGGCTGAGAAATATGATATATTTACCACCCGTCCCCTCCTGGAACAATCCCCCTATGTGCCATGCAGAGAGAAGGAGAAGTGGGCACCACCAGGGGAGGGGGGATACAGGGGGGCCCAGAGAGCAGGGGGAAGGGGATTGGGGATCAGGGGGGTAACAGATGCTGAAACTGATACTGATACTCCTGTGGCTCCCCCTGCCCAGCGCAGCTGGCGGGCAGGAGAAGTGGAGAAGTCAGCAGGATTGGTTTGAGCAATAAGGCAGTATAGCTGCTCCCCTATTGAAATGATCAAGCCCAGGCCTACTACAGGAGGGTCAGCTGTAGTCCCTTTTTGGGAGCCCTACATATTTACATATATATATATATATATATATATATATATATATATTGTGAGGGGGTTAGCTCGGCAGCGGGTGTGTGTGACCCCCGGGATGGGCTCCCCACACAAAAACAGGCCCAGCAAACGGAGGTTGTGGTTTTCAAAATCAAAAAGGTGCGGTTTATTTTCTATTTACAGTGACAAAACACAGCAAAGCAAAAGAAACATAAATAAAATAAATCCTGGTCAACTTGACCTCTGAGTAAACATACAGGTTTCCTAACTAACAACTGGGATCAGCCTAGTGCTGTCCTAGTCCCTAAGTCCCTGGTTTTAAATGTCCAAGCAAATAGCCACACAGGCTTTTTCTCACCGCACAGGGGTTCACTCTCCCTAGACAGTCCACACAGGTCTGGTTCCAGGCATGAGCTAACATCTAATGAAGCTGGGAGTTCTTATAGAGGCCTAAATGAGCTGACAAGCTTCAGCTGGTCTCATCAACTCCCTGTCTGTACGACGCCCCACACTCTCCCTAGAGGTATGAGTCATCCATGAGCCCACTAGCCTTAGCTGGGCTTATACAACTCTCCACCTAGTTGTATAAGTCGGCGTAAAGCCTGAATCTGGGCGAAATATATCTACCCCCCTGGATGCAACCAGGTGACTTTACCTTCCTGCTGTCACAATATATATACATATATATATACACACTATATTGTCAAAAGTATTGGAATGCCTGCCTTTACACGCACATGAACTTTAATGGCATCCAAGTCTTAGTCTGTAGGGTTCAATATTGAGTTGGCCCACCCTTTGCAGCTATAACAGCTTCAACTCTTGTGGCAAGGCTGTCCACTAGGGAAGAGCTTCGTGTTCGAGTCGAACACACGTTCGACTCGAACATCGTCTGTTCGCTCGTTCGACGAAGATCGAACCTTATGGGCCGTTCGCGCCAAATTCGAGTGGCACGTCACAGCCCATAATTCACTGCGGCATCACAGTGCATTGCTAACTGATGATTGGCCAAGCATGCACTATTACCCCGCATGCTTGGCCAATCATAGGGCCGTCTGTACAGAGAGCCGTAATTGGCCAAAGACAGGGTGGCTTTGGCCAATCATGGCTCAGAGGAGTAGGTACACGCCCCACACTATATAAGGCCGCCTGGAAGTCGGCCTTATGTAGCATGTTGGCGTTTGTGAAAGAGAGAGTTACAGAGAGAGAGACAGTGTCATTTATATTGAGTTAGATATTGCAGGCAGGCGAGTCAGTTAGCTGCTGTTACAGTGTGTAGAGGATATATATGTATAGTGTCCTCACCCCTCTTGCCCCTTCTCATTCACGGCTTGTCTGTCTCGTCTAGGGGTTAACACTGGGGGGGAGGGATGAGGTACACCACGGCCCATGTCCTCTCAGGTGTAGAGGTGAAGGCCAGAACTATCGGGCTTTGTGTATGTGTCCCAGAGTCAAATCCTCTCCTCGGATTAACTCCCCCTTTGCTCCTAGTAACCAGAGTTCCACACACTGAATAGGTCCAACTCGTATATATTCTTCTCAATAAATAGTCAAACAGCACAGACAGGTTGAGACCCATGTAACACTTCAGTATTTGTGGGGAGTAGGCCAAGGCACAATTCGTCTAGATAAAGCTAACCACTGTAGTATCACCAGTGGCGAATAGTCACTACCACTGACTATATGAAGTAGAACATTAATTACCTTCGCTAGCACAGCCCCTGTCAGGGGAAGGTAATCCGTCCTAGGGAGTCACCGGAGGCCTCTCTGTCACCAGCTATGCTGCGCCGGACTCTCCAGAGAAGTTCCGCTCACCAGTCTTCTCGACCTCAGACACGGGCACCCAAGGAGTTAGGGCCCCCTCGGATTCCTCCGCCCTCGCGGAACTCAGTCGAAGGTACTGAGCTCCAGGCTTCCGCCATAGTACCTCACCCCAGGCTAAAGGTGCCTGACATGGACTCCATCTCTCGCTCCAGCCAGGTCAAGGGCACCTGGGCCCGGAACTCCGGAACGCCAGCACCCAAGCTGAAGGTGCCTGGGTGCGGCTGCATCCTCCGACTCTGAACCCAAGGTCAGGGCGTCTGCCCCTTTTATCCCCTCGCCCCTCACATCACTGCAGGTTCCCCGCCCCGCTGCACCAGCGCCGGGAAAGGACAAAAAGGAAGCAGTCTTGCGGTGAGTGTTCAACCTCGGCCCATGGCGACAACGACACCTGCAGGCCACAGGGAACCCCACACCACCAGAGTCCTCCAAGAACCACAAAAGGTCTCAGATTCCCTGACAATCAATGCATCTGGGTTACACTACCACCCAGATGCTTCCACAAAATTCAAACACCCGCTACATATGCATCCTAGGTGTTGTGTATATATTTATACACTGTATTTAGTTTAGCTAGATCCGTTCCTGTTATTCTCTATACTGTGACAGGCAGGCAGGTGATTGTGCTAGCTGCAGACAGTCAGTGTTTCACTTAGTGTACTACTGTGTGCTTTGCATAGCGATCACCTAAAGCTCACCTGGATACAGTTATTCTCTATACTGTGATAGGCAGGCCGGTGATTGTGCTAGCTGCAGACAGTCAGTGTTTCACTTAGTGTACTACTGTGTGCTTTGCATAGCGATCACCTAAAGCTCACCTGGATACAGTTATTCTCTATACTGTGACAGGCAGACAATCAGTGTTTCACTTCAAGACTGCCTATGCTGATGCAGAGTGACTATCCTGTTATGCTGAGTGACTATCCTCTTCCTCCTCAATAATCATGCTGATAGCTTGAAAGAACATTTTTGGTTCTGGGCACCGCCACCAGTGGCTAATGCCCCATACACACGATCGTTTTTCATGCCGTTAAAAATGCCATTTTAAAAAATGGCCATTAAAAATGATCGTGTGTAGGCTCCAGAGCATTTTTAACGACGTGAAAAACGGCCATTAAAAATTCCGGACATGCTCTCTTTTTTCACGTCGTTTTTCATGTCGTTTTTTTTTAAGACGTGAAAAACGATAGTGTGTATGCTTTCACGACGTGAAAAAAAACGAGCATGCTCAGAATCAAGTATGAGACGGGAGCGCTCGTTCTGGTAAAACTAGCGTTCGTAATGGAGATAGCACATTCATTACACAGTAACGGACTGAAAAGCGCGAATCGTCGCTCAACAAACTTTACTAACATGAAGGGTGGCGCCATTCGAACGGAACTTCCCCTTTATAGTGCCGTCGTACGTGTTGAACGTCACTGCGCTTTGCTTGATCGTTTTTTTTAATGATGGTGTGTACGCAAGGCAGGCTTGAGAGGAAACATGAAAAAAAAACGAGGAGAAAAACGTCGGTTTAAAAAATGACAGTAAAAACGATCGTGTGTACGGGGCATAAGGCCCAATTTTTCAGCCGGCGTGTATTTACAATTTTTGATGCAATGCTTTGCAGCAGGGCTCATTGCTGTGCTCCAACTATAGTATCTGTGAGGGGTTGCAGTGTTGTGGCACCAGCACCAGTGCCTAAGGCCCAATTTTTCAGCCCCTGTTTAACAGGGGCATGTAATTAAAATTTTTGATGCAATACTTTGCAACAGGGCTCATTGCTGCGCTCCAAGTACAGTATCTGTGAGGGGTTGCAGTGTTGTGGCACTAGAACCAGTGCCTAAGGCCCAATTTTTCTGCCCCTGTTCAATAGGGGCATGTAATTACAATTCTTGATCTAATATTTCACAGCTGGGCTCATTCCTGTGCCCACCAAGAGTAACTGTAAGGACTTACAGTCTTGTGGCACCAGCACCACCGCCACCACCAAAGGCCCAATTTTTCTGCCCCTGTTCAACAGGGGCATGCAATTACAATTCTTGATCTAATAATTCATGCGCCCACCAAGAGTAACTGTGAGGGCTTACAGTGTTGTGGCACCAGCACCACCACCAAAGGCCCAATTTTTCCTACCACTGTTCAACAATGGCATGTAATTACAATTCCTGATATAATAGTTGACAGCAGGGCGTTCCAGCGCCCACCAAGAGTAACTGTGAGGGCTTACAGTGTTGTGGCAACACCAACACCTAAGGGGCAAATTTCTGCAGAGTATATACGGCAGGCCCCTACTTTCAAACATCCAACTTACAAATGACTCCTACTTGCAAACGGAAGGAGACAACAGGAAGTGAAAGGAAATCTACCCCTAGGAAGGGAAATTCTCTCCTGTAATGCCGCGTACACGCGATCGTGATTCACGGCGGTGAAAACACCGCCGTGAATCACGACAGGAAAAACAAGGGAACAGCTTGTTCCCCCACACACGGCCGTTTTTCCCGTCATTTTTTCTCTTGGCGAGAAAAACGACCGTGTGTAGGCTCTGCGGCAGTGTTTCCCTATGGGAAAACTGCCGCGGAAAAAAATGTGACAGGAATCACAACGAGAAAAATTAGAGCATGTTCTAATTTTTCTCGTCGTGATTAATGCCGTTTTTCCCGTTGGGAAAAATGACAAAAAGCACACAGACGATCGTTTTTCTCATCAAAAGGAGAAAAAAAATAATTTTTCCCGACGGGAAAAATGATCGTGTGTACGCGGCATAAGAGTTAATATGGGAAAAAGGTGTCTCCTCTCCACTGATGCTTTATCACCAATCCTTGTTTCAATAAAAAAAACTAATTTGGGGTAGCCATGCCATTTTTCTCAATGATTTTCACCCATATTGCCTGGGACCAGACATTACATTAAAGCCGCAAGCAGTTTTAAATGGCTTTTTTTCCTTTAGAAATGTCATTTTGTGCAGGGACAGTTCTAAACACGGGAAACACGTGCCACTTCACAGGCATACTTTAGACACCCCCCAGGCATGATATATAAAGGAATATTTCACTTTTTTTTTCACTTTATGCATCATTAAAATCACTGCTCCCGAAAAAAATACCCTTTTCAATAATTATTTTTGCATTGATACATGTCCCCTGGGGCAGGACTCGGGTCCCCAAACCCTTTTTCGGACAATAACATGCATATTAGCTGTTATAATTAGCACTTTAGATTTCGAACGTTTGCGTCCATTGTATTTAATACGGTTCTAAAGTTTGCGCGAACTTTCAGTCCGTTCGAAGGTTCTGATGCGAACCGAACGGGGGGGGGTGTTCGGCTCATCCCTACTGTCCACAAGGTTTAGGAATGTGTCTATGGGAATGCTTGACCATTCTTCATGATTGGCCAAAGCTGGACCATTCAGAGAACACTTCCTTTTTTACATCTATTTTTATATCTATGTATTCAGGAGCAAAAAGAAATCAAAAATGAAACAAAAACTTTTTCTATTTAGACCAGTGTAAATTTTAAAAACATTGTCTTACTGTAATTATTATTATTATACAGGATTTAAATAACACCAACAGTTACAACACAATTTAATTCAAGAGAAATCAGAGGGCCCTGCTGGTTACATTTCATTCTATAAATTGTCTTGTTTAAAATTACACTGAAATAATGTTTCTGGTACAAAGCATGCGAATGTGAAAGGCTTTTTTTTAAATTCGGTGTAAATCTTTTATGCAGCACTAAGGAACAATAAACAAGCAAATGAAAATGAAATAGATAGGCAGATAAGTGTAAAATTATCCACTGCAATCTGCAAGTGTCATTTTAAATTGGAACAGCTGCATTTTGACAACCGCTTCTGCTATGTATAAGCTAGCAATTCCCAGCTGTCATTTTTACAGCCAGTAATTGATGGTGTAGCACACGGACCTTTTTCTTGCCTGGCTCACTTGCAAGTCAAGGCACACCGTGCTATATGCCCGTACCCTCCTGTTTGAAGAGGTTAAGCGGTGTTCACTAATTTTGGGTCCCACAGCGAGTTACCTTCTTCCACTGGTTCTCTTCCCCAGATTATGGGGTCAAGTCTTTATTTCTTCCCCCAAAGAAGCCAATGTCCAGAAACACTTTAACTCCAACAGAGACTTTATTTTCTATTTGCTGCGTAGTAGATAGAGACAGATGGATGAAAGAAGGAATAAGTGTCAGGGATTAGATCCAGGCACAACTAGTAACCTCTTCGCCACTCGATCCCGAGTGGGTTTAGCTCACCCGGATAGTCCTCTCTCACAGTCCTAGCAGCCGGTGTGGAGCTCGAACTGTTCTGTCACCCTATCCCCTCCAGGGACGGGTGTAGGAGATCCTCTAACCTCTGTAGACTTTAAGAACAGGATAATGCCAATGGGCACTCTACAGGTTAGCTTTCCTGAATAAAGAATCCTTCCCTCTGACAGGTCACCAGGCCTCTCCCGAGACAGCAATCTTCCATTACTCATCTCCTCAGTGGGACCGATCCTCCCCTGGCTTCCTCGCGGTCAGAGCGCGTACCCTCACCCGGGCACCCTGGGACTCCAATGGGCAAACTGTAGACCCAGTTAAAGGTACTGGGCCAACCTGGAACGTTGCAGCCTTGGGCCTTGCACCTTGCACCCCCGAGGGGCACACCCCTCGGCTCCTCCACTCCAACTCTCCTCCAAGACTCTCTGACTCCAACCACCCCTAATAATATGGTGTCTGCCCCTTATATACCCCCTCCCGGCATGCACAGCGGACCGACCACGCCCACTGTACCGCTCCCGAGAGAGGACACCCTAAGGCGTAGCAATGCCACCCATGGCTCAACCCTGACCTTATATGGCAGCGCCACCTACAGGCCACAGGGAACCATACACCAGGCAGCATCACATAGGCAGAAGCAAATACCTAGCAATCAAAGTGATCTGAGCCTGGCTACCAGCTCAGACCAACCCCTAAATTTAGGCACATAACACCCCTAAAAAGTAAAGGGTCGCTACATACACCCCCTCCTAAAATAGACACTGTCCCCAGTGTCTGCAATAAATGCACAACCCCTCAAGCCTGAGCAAGCGTGAATTTAATCCAGAAAAATTATGTACAATTTGTTGAGTTGTTGTGCCTGAACCAACATAAGGAAAAGGGGACAAGAGAAAAGAAATAGAGAAGGAAAATATAGAGAACAAAAACACAAACATTGACATCCAGTCTCAATGTCACATTTTCATATCACACTGTACATATTCCACCCCCTCCTAAATAACTACTCCACCCATTCCCTGGCACAATTGCTTGTAGTTCACCTGCAGAGTGAGAAAAAAAACGACACAACACACAAAATCAAACATCCTAACCTCTAGAAACAGAAGCAAACCATTCCCCCTAGAAGGAATGACCGGTTTCTGTAGCATAATTTCCTGCAGATCACCACCACCTAGTGGCAGCACACATTACTACACTGGCCTTGGTGCGCATAGGCACGTATCAGTACACAAGGACACCCCCTTGATCATGATGGCTTCCTGCTTTGGCCCTGACTAAATCTACCCAGTGTTCAGTTCTTTTCTTGAGAAGGGGAAAAAAAAACGTTCTCCTCTGCGGGACTAAAAAGGGAGAAAACACAAACAGTCCTCCGATTCCTCACAGAGTAAATTCCCTCTTGATCAGAGAGTCAGATCAGCAGTTCAAGGCAAGTTCCCTGAAGTGGAAATAATAAAAAAAGAGATAGTACTTGGGATCAGGGAGAACAAGGGTTTTCCACTGCTTGTCCAATGTTTCTATGTAGTAAACAGCATTGTCTCTGTCCATGCTGCAGATGACTACACGGTCCGCGTGAATGTGCCGACCATAAGTCCAGTCCTTGCGACAGCCTTTATAACGATCAGCCATTACAGCAGAACACTTTAAATATCGGTAGCCTCTTGGTACTTTCACATGGTCCCATACAAAGTCAGCGTACCAACGTTCACGAGAGGCCTCAATCTCGTAAAGAAGTTTTTTAGGAACATAGGGATATTCCCAACCATAGTCAGCGACGACCTTTTTGTGTAGGAGCCGTTGCAACCGTGCTAGAGCTGGCATGGTGGCTCGATCTCCTGCTCCTGGGAAGACAATGGCATTCGGAGACCTTCTCACTGGTGCAGGCTCCAGCGGCGGTAAAGGTGACCGCAATGGTGCCCGGACATCTGCAACAGCAGGCACAGAAGACGCCGGAGCTGGCAAAGCGGGCGTAGGATCAGTCTCCTCCCTTGCAGTAGAGACTTCCACTCGGGGTGTAGTTTCCCCAGAGTCCATTAATGAAACTCCACCTAAACTGTGGGGTGAAGTTGCCAGGATTCTATCCCAACCCATTTTTTTCAAATACTTCATCCACATCCCGATCATCTCCCACATCTGAAGATGAGTCTGTAACGGCACCCCAAGTATGAAAGGGGTTAATGCCGTTTAGGATATTCCCTCTCTGGACACACATCCACTGCCGATCCTCCACAGTCAGGCAACCGCTTCCCATAGGATTAATCCTTCCAAACATACGAGACAAACACTCTGTATGAAGTTTCCAACTGGACTGATTTTATTACAAGCACAAGGTAACATATTTCTCTTCAAAACCCTTCCCTCCCATCCTTGGGGAACAGGGCGGGTTAAACTGTCCAATGACAATGGTCGTACAGGTCAGGTGTGTTCAAACTTCTCTTTCAGTAAACAGTCTTAGCAGGAGGGGTGATTCCCCCCCCCTCCTCACAGAAAGACACTTAAACATCCCATAATAGGCAGCCAGACGGTCTACCAAGCTCCAATCCACATCACCACAGTAGCAGACTTAATTACCACAAGCCACAATAGACAATAGAATGCAATCACACCCCATCACAGCAAATATTACACAACAGCCCACACACAATATAGACCCAATATATACCATGTATATACAGCATTGAATATGACTATCCCAGATCATGGTGGGGTTCTCATTCCCCCTGTGCCCCAAGTGACCCCTGTCACACATCTCCCTTTTCGGCAAGAGACTAACACAGGAGGAGACCCCAGACGGGTTGACTCCGAGGTTAGTCCATAGTTCCATTCCTCTAATGCCTGGACAACCCATCAGCATTGCCATTTTGCTTACCGGGTCAGTAGCTGATGGTGCATTTGTAAGGTTGCAGGACGAATAATGGAATTCAGTTCTGGAACAGTAACTTGCTTTGCTCTCTCAATGGCTCCCAAAACTTGTTGCCGGTGCTCTTGGGAAAGGTAAGGCAAAACCTGGGCGCAAATCCCATTTAACCTTTTGACAATTTCAGCCTGTTTGTGCATTTCAATGTTCAAGCCATGGGACATCTCATAATACATGACGTAGTGTTGCATCTCTGATTTCTCACTGGCCAACTTGTCACATTCCAATTTTAGACTGTTATATTGTGCCTGATCTAAGGTACATGTCGGGGAAGGTAATCTTACCCCGTTCTCAGCCGCAATCAGGCCGGTTGCAGCAGCATGGGTCTGGGCACAGGTAGTCACTGGGTTGGCTTCAGCGGGGCCCATCGGGGCGTAAGCAGAAACGAGGGGGGCCAAATCATTCCCCAGTAGTACATCCGCGGGCAAGTCCTTCATCACCCCCACATTCACGTGTCCCGAACCAACCCCCCAATCTAGGTGAACACGGGCAACGGGTAGCCGGAAGATGGTACCTCCCGCTACTCTTACGGCTACAGTGTCTCCGGTATGTTGGCTCTCTGGGATGAGGTTCTTCTGTAGTAGGGTCATGGTGGCACCAGAATCACGTAGGCCATTGGCTACCTTTCCATTGACCCAGACAGTCTGCCTGTGTTGCTGCCGGTTGTCCCGGTTAGCTGCTTGTATGGGATCAGCCTCGTGCAAGATGCCCCAATGTTCTTCCTCCTCAACGCAGTGGGCCGCAGGCATGGATGTGCATGGGTTACCCCCTGCTGACTGTCTCCACGACTGGGACTGCCTGGCTGAATTCAATGGACAGTCTGGCTTTTTGTGCCCTAGCTGTTTACATCCGAAACACCTGATGGGTTGTGCGTAGTCCTGGGAGTTGAACCTGGGCTGCTGAGGATAAGTGGCCGCTGGGGTTGGTGCTGAAGTTGGGTTAGAGGCTGATAAACTGGGCCGAGATAGTGGATAGCGCTCGCTTCCGCCTGACCTTCGAGAGTCCAGATATTCATCGGCCAAAGTAGCCGCTTGCTGTACAGTCCGTGGTCGCTTATCTCACACCCAATCCCGTAGTACCGGAGGGGTGTGGTTAAAGAACTGTTCTAAGAGTACTAGCTGGGTGATGTCCTCTATGGTATGAGCGTGGCTTCCCTGGAACCAGCCCTTAAGGTTTCGCTGCAGACGATGTTCCCACTCCACGTATGTTATGTGGGTTTGTTTCCGGGATTCTCGAAACGTAATACGGCTGGCTTCGAGTGTAATGGCAAATCGGGCTAGCAGAGCTTCTTTTACCCGGTCATAGTCTTTAGCGTCCTCATCCTCCAGGGCCCGATACGCATCCGCCGATCTGCCCGTTAAATTACTTGCCAGTAAGGCGACCCAATCTTGGGGCAGAACTTCATGTACCTGGCATAGTCTCTCAAAGTCCTGCAGGAACGCTTCAATTTACTCCTCTCCTTCCTTAAATAGTTTGAATGCCCGAAAGGGCAACTTACGGACAGGCGCTGCATCTTTAGGCGTTGTCTCCGATTGCCGTATTTCCGCCATTCTCCGCTCATGTTGCCGCTCTAGTTCTCTCTCTTGTCGCTCC
The DNA here is from genome assembly GCA_029206835.1 of Rana muscosa. NCBI lineage: Eukaryota > Metazoa > Chordata > Amphibia > Anura > Ranidae > Rana > Rana muscosa. The sequence goes on along the minus strand of CM055118.1, from coordinate 937,102,596 downwards.
AGTTCTCTCTCTTGTCGCTCATCCTGCAGCTGGATGTCTTTAATGGCTTCCTGTATGGCGGTCTCTGATGGGTTAGCACCATATAATGCCAACCGCTGTCGAACTCGTTGCTGAAACAAGTCTTCAACTGACCGGGGTCCTGCATCACCATCCCTCTGATCCATCTCGGCTAGCTCCCTGATCAAGGTGGCCTTGTTCTTTGTCCCACCGGTCCCTCCATGGCTCTCAAGTAAGTCTTTCAGCGTGGCTTTCCTGCAGGCTGCATAGCTGGTCATTCACTGTGGTGGTTTGGAGTGTCCCAGTAACTGGAGGGAAAATCCCACCGCTGCCAACCAATGTAACGGCACACCAAGTATGAAAGGGGTTAACACCGTTTAGGATATTCCCTCTCTGGACACACATCCACTGCCGATCCTCCACAGTCAGGCGACCGCTTCCCATAGGATTAATCCTTCCAAACATACGAGACAAACACTCTGTATGAAGTTTCCAACTGGACTGACTTTATTACAAGCACAAGGTAACATATTTCTCTTCAAAACCCTTCCCTCCCATCCTTGGGGAACAGGGCGGGTTAAACTGTCCAATGACAATGGTCATACAGGTCAGGTGTGTTCAAACTTCTCTTTCAGTAAACAGTCTTAGCAGGAGGGGTGATTCCCCCCCCTCCTCACAGAAAGACACTTAAACATCCCATAATAGGCAGCCAGACGGTCTACCAAGCTCCAATCCACATCACCACAGTAGAAGACTTGATTACCACAAGCCACAATAGACAATAGAATGCAATCACACCCCATCACAGCAAATATTACACAACAGCCCACACACAATATACACCCAATATATACCATGTATATACAGCATTGAATATGACTATCCCAGATCATGGTGGGGTTCTCATTCCCCCTGTGCCCCAAGTGACCCCTGTCACAGAGTCCAACTCAGAAGTGTTGTACTCCTCCGCCGGTAGATAACTGGCGGTGGAGGCAGACACAACGTCCCTGAAAATGGAGGGTCTTTGCGGGCTGGTTGTCCACACATCCCCTGTAGTTTGGGGTGTGGGCTTCCCTTCTCTCTCCAACAAAGTCAATGTCCCTTTTCTCCCAGCCTCCTTACCTTCCCCCGATGCAGATCTCCTGGAGGTCCCTCCGGCTTGAAGATCCGGCTCAGACAGGCGCTGGGGTAGGCTTCGAACACGGCTGCGGAAGGCCTTTACGTATCCCACCTTCCGCTTGGTGGGTGGGAGAGAGTTCTCTGTTGTAACAGAGACAGCATCCGCGATGACCTCCGTTGCAAGCTCCGCAATGGTCTGAACTCCATCCTCCACATCCGTAGCAGTCGGAGCGTGTACGCGTGGGCCTGGCCGTGGGAGTACTGGTTTCCTCTTCAAGAGTAGCGACAGCTGTAAGGCAGTTGACCCGGTAACCCTTTGGTTTCTCAGTCGGCTGGTCCACTTCAAAAAGAAACTCTCCACACATAGCACACCTTCCAAAAGGCCGAAGCTGCAGCGCCAATCCTTGGCACCTAGGACAGAGCATGCCCAGGGCCTCCGCATCCCTGCACGTATAAAGAGCGAAGCGGCCCCTAGGCTTGAGCCGAATCCCTGTATCCATCAGGGGGGCAGCGAAAAAAACAATGTTCATGGCTGTGGTAGGTGGGAACATCCGTGGTCCCGGTGAAACAGAATTCCATGGGGCGACAGACATGTTGCTTCTTCACTAGTTCAGCTCGTACTGTTCCTTTGGCGCCAACTGCCACATGCAACACAAGTTGGCGGGGCTCCTCTGTTGTGGAATTTCAGGCTGCTGTTTACAGAGCACACAGCCTATAATTCCTGTGCTATCTAAGCACACATCAGTTTGCATCTTTTTGAAGTAATGCTATCTTTAAGTTTGCTAAACTCACCGTTCATTCGTCCCATCATTCATCCAAGAAAGGCAGCACCACAAAAGCTTATCTTCTTATCAGGCCATTCCAGCAAAGACTCTTCAGCCGACGCCTAATCATAGGCTTTTATTAAACTCAAAAGATCTCACACAGGAGGTGATTGGCTGCAGCAACCAATCCCCTCCCCCATGGGCGGGAACCTCACAGGATGTTCCCTCCTCACAGGAAAATGACAATACTTGGACATTCCTTCCAACAGGAGATGTCATACATGAATACAATAAACGTAGGATGGCTAAAGTTACCGTTGATAGGAATTCTTATTCTGCGCCATTCCATAGAATAACGCATATTAAGATTATACTATTATTGAATGGGGGAGGGAGGCTATCTGCAGACGCATGCTACGAATTCCAACCAATGTTGATCAGACATAGCAGAGACAAGAGCGCCCATCCGCCTATAACCAATGATGTCATTGCAGAGCGAGCATATCCCCTCCTTAACGATCGTCCATGCTAATGCACAGAGGGCCCCCGTTGGTGGACATATCCGCCCCCTGCAAACATCACACTCCAACCTCAAGACGTTTTCCCCTATCAGACGGGATTCAACCAGCCTCAGACTACCCCAATCAGCTCTTTTAGAGCGGGTTGCGGAAGTACTAACACTGGGTGACACTATGACAATATGTCAGGGAAATTCCCCGTCTTTTGTCACCAATCTGCGCTCAGTGCGCATGCGCGGCAAAACGGCGCATCGGCGCATGCGCGTGCGTGGCGGGACAGCGCTTCGGCGTGCTCGGGTGCGCGCACCGGCGCAACGACGAATGCGCGTGCGCAATAGCTCGCCAATGGGTCTACAGGCGGGCCTATTTAAACAGACGCAGTAACACTATCTGGTTGCTGGTTTGTCAGCTTTACTGTGTTTCTTGTGCCTGAAAGAAGTTAAAGTTCTCCTGCTGTGACCCGGACCGGATTTGACTACGCTTCTGCTTCTCCTGAACCTGACCCCTTGGCTTGCTAAACGGACTTCTACCTCTCTCCTAGTGCTTGACCCTCGGCCTGTGACCCGGATCTGCTGCCTGTCTCCAGCCCTCTACCTTCTGCCTGTACCCTGGACTTCTTGCCTAACCTGACTATACTGGTGCTTCCTGCTAAACCCCTAAACGGACTTGTGCCTTGCTACTGGTTGCTGTTTGACCCTGTCTACCCTTGGTGTTTGACTCCTGGCCTGTTCTTCAGACTCATCCCTGCTAGATTCTTCAGCAAGACACCTCTACCTGCGGGTGGCCAGTGCTCCCTAGTGCTGTCCTCTCCCTGTCTCACCTCCAGGGGGCGGAGTGCGCTTGGGTGCAAGGGTGAACCACTCTCGGCATCTCGGCCTCGGTAAGTACGTAGCCTGACAGTACAAACCAGCCAGATGTCTGAGGCCGACAGAGTGCGTTCCCCATTTGACACCCTCTGCCAGCAGGTCTCCACCCTAACAGACACTGTCCAAAGACTCCAAGAGGGATATACCCAGATTGATGGCCGTCTTCAACAGCTCACCGGTCTCCTAGGGCCAGGCCCCACAGCTGCCACCTCTGCCAACACCGCCACCAACTCCCAAGTACCTACGAGTTCTACAGTAGTGATGGCCACCCCTGAACCCAGGGTCCCTATTCCGGAACGTTTTTCGGGTGTCCGCAAAAAATACCGGGCCTTTAAAAACGCCTGCTCCCTCTACCTTGCCCTCCAACCAAGGACCTTCTCTTCGGAAGCAGTAAAGGTGGGGTTTATCATCTCTCTCTTAACGGATGACCCTCAAGCCTGGGCCCATGGCCTGATGGAGCAACAAAGCCCCATATTGGACTCAGTAGAGACATTTTTTGAACATATGGCTCAATTATACGATGATCCCCAGCGATCAGCCACGGCCGAGTCCGTCCTCCATAACCTAACTCAGGGGAGAAGGCCGGTGGAAGACTATACGTCGGAATTTAGGAAATGGTCCGCCGACACCAAATGGAATGAGGCGGCCCTCAGATACCAGTACCGCCAGGGACTATCTGAGACTCTCAAGGACGAGCTGGCCAGGATCGAAACCCCCACTACCTTGGAGAACCTGATCCAATCCGCCATACAACTCGATAGGCGTCTTCGTGAACGACGGGCAGAGCGATTTCAATCTCCTCGTCCCAACTGGCCTCCATCCAGGACTGTACCTCACTACCCACCAACCTCTGCGCCTGCAGTCACACCTCTTCCTGAGCCAGAACCCATGCAGCTCGGGTTGGTTCGGGCTCCCCTGACTCCTGAGGAAAAACAGCGAAGGCGCCAGGCCAATCTGTGCCTATATTGCGGGGGTGCCGGCCACTTCCTCCTCAACTGCCCCGTAAGACCTAGTAAGTCTATCTCTAAAGACACTTTAAACTATCAACTCTTTGACAACCCTCAGTCTTATGTCATTCTCTTTGTGTCTCTACAGCTGCCGGAAGGGGCAATCCGCCTCCCGGCAATTATTGATTCTGGAGCCTGCAGCTGCTTCCTGGACTCTGCCTTAGCCTCAAGATTCCATGTCCCCACTCAACCTAAGGACCACTGCCTTCAGATCCACCTGGCGGATGGGTCCTTGCCCCGTTCAGGGCTGATCACGCAGGAAACCAAACCTATCCTTGCCATCTCTGACTCGGGTCATCAAGAACTTCTCCGGTTAGACCTCATACCTTCCCCGATGTTCCCCATCATCCTGGGTCTTCCCTGGCTACAGGCACACGAGCCCCTCATAAATTGGGTGAAGAAAGAGGTTAGCTTCACCTCCTCCTATTGTTCCCAGAACTGTCTTGCCTCTGCCTCTACGGTCTGCGCTTCCATGATTGCCAAGCCGGACAACCTACAGCATGTTCCTTCCATCTATCTAGAATTCCGGGACGTGTTCGATAAGCAGCAAGCCGACCATCTACCACCGCATCGGCCCTATGATTGCCCTATCGATCTCTTGCCGGGCTCCAAAATTCCGTTCGGACGTATCTTTCCATTGTCCGAAACCGAGTTGAAAGCCCTCAAGGCTTATATTGATGAAAACCTCCAGAAGAGATTTATTCGCCCTTCCTGCTCTCCAGCCGGTGCAGGAATCTTCTTTGTGGAAAAGAAAGACGGGTCCTTAAGACCCTGTATCGATTACCGGGACCTAAACAAGATAACCATTAAGAACAGGTACCCACTACCCCTTATTCCGGAGCTATTTCAGCGCTTCCGATCTGCTCGGGTCTTTTCCAAACTGGATCTACGGGGGGCCTACAATCTTATCAGAATCAGGGCCGGAGACGAGTGGAAAACCGCCTTCAGATCTCGTTTCGGACACTTTGAGTATTCGGTCATGCCGTTCGGTCTTTGTAATGCTCCAGCCACCTTCCAACACCTAGTCAACGACATTTTCAGACAGCACCTTGATGACTTCTTAGTAGTGTACCTGGACGATATCCTCATCTTTTCCACCAACATCGAACTCCACCGGGCTCATGTCATGAAGGTCCTCACCATCCTTCGGAAGCACAAACTCTACCTCAAAGCTGAGAAATGCGAGTTCGAAAAGACCACCGTACAGTTCCTCGGCTTTATCATTTCCATCGATGGGGTCGCAATGGACCCGCAGAAGGTGAAGGCCATTCAGGACTGGCCAGCCCCAACCGACAAGAAGGGGGTACAGCGGTTTATAGGCTTCGCCAACTTCTATAGGAGATTCATCGTGGGCTTTTCCTCCATTGTGGCCCCAATAACCCAACTTACCCGGCAAAATAACCGTTTTCACTGATCTCCAGAAGCTCAGGAGGCCTTCTCTCGCCTCAAGGATGTCTTCACTTCAGCACCAGTACTTCAGCACCCGGATCCTCTACTGCCGTTCACCCTGGAAGTGGACGCCTCTGAGACAGCCATCGGAGCCATCCTCTCTCAAAGACGAGGCCCCAAGGCTCTCCTGTATCCAGTAGCCTTTGCCTCTAAAAAGTTGACTCCCCCGGAGCGAAACTATGATGTAGGGGACCGGGAATTACTGGCCATAAAATTCGCACTGGAGGAATGGCGATACCTTCTGGAGGGGGCAGTACACCCCATCATGATCTTCACAGATCATAAAAATCTAGAGTACTTAAGAACAGCTCAACGTCTACGCCCCAGGCAGGCCCGTTGGGCACTTTTCTTCACCCGGTTCAACTTTCACATTTCCTATAGACCCGGCTCCAAGAATGGGAAGGCGGATGCGCTATCCAGGATGTTTCCGGAAACCCCTCAGTCGGCCCAACCGGGCACCATTCTGTCAGCTCAGAACTTTCTGTTGATTCCCCGGGCCGATCTACTCACCTCTATTAAAATCGCTTCCGGGCTCTGCTCTGATCCGGTTACTACCTCCCTGGAGAAGCGGGACGGCCTATTCTGGTCCCAGGACAAGATTTTCGTCCCTCTGGAAACAAGACCGCTGGTCTTGAGGACCTTCCACGATCTCAAACTGGCAGGTCACTTCGGAGCACGTAAATCGTCGGAACTTGTCTCCCGCTCCTTCTGGTGGCCAGGCTGGAGGCAAGATTGTAAGTCTTATGTCGCTTCCTGCACTCAGTGTCAGCGTAACAAGGGGCCAAACACCAAGAGTTGGGGCCTGCTCAAACCCTTACCCATTCCTGAGCGCCCTTGGGCGGACGTGTCCATGGACTTTATCGTGGACTTGCCTTCCTCCGGAGGGTTTACCACGATTCTGGTCGTTGTGGACCGCCTCTCAAAAATGGCTCACTTTTTACCGATGATTGGGACACCTTCAGCCATGGATACCGCTCAAATCTTTTTTAAGGAGATAACCAGGCTTCATGGAATACCAAAGAGTATCACCTCCGACAGAGGGGTCCAGTTCACTTCAAAATTCTGGAAGGAACTCTGCAAGTCACTAGAAGTCAAAACCTGCCTCTCGTCAGCGTACCACCCCCAAAGCAATGGCCAGACGGAAAGAACCAATCAGACCCTGGAGCAATACCTCCGTTGTTTCTGCTCTGCTTCCCAGGATGACTGGGCATCTCTACTTCCTTACGCAGAGTTTGCCTATAACAATTCAATGCATTCTGCTACCAATCAAACCCCCTTTTGGGCCAATTACGGTTTTCATCCCTCCTTTCTCCCTGAAAACATCCCCGAGAGCCCTGTTCCCGCGGTCCAGGACCGAGTGGCTTCTGTCCAGGCGAATTTCCAAAGACTCCAGGAGATGATGCGGAATGCCCAAGGATCCTACAAGAAATTTTATGACCGGGGAAGGAAGGAAAACCCGGCGTTCAGAGTCGGGGAAAAAGTTTGGCTTTCCGCCGCCAACCTCAGATTGCCTATTCCCTCTCGAAAGCTCGGCCCTAGATTTATCGGGCCCTTCAAGATCAAACGAGCTATTAATCCTGTGGCTTTTGAACTAGCATTACCTGATTCCTATAGGATTCACCCAGTGTTCCACTCATCTTTATTAAAACCCGTCATTCCCAACGCCTTTCCTGGAAGAGATGAACCTCCTCCACCACCAGTTGAAGTAGATGGGGAAAAAGAATTTGAGATGGAATCCATCCTGGGCTGTAGGAAAAAAGGCAGACAGTTACAATACTTGGTTAAATGGAAGGGGTACCCCCCGGAGGACAACTCCTGGGAACCATCCAGGAACTTGCATGCTCCTCGTCTAATACGAGCCTTTCACCAAGAACATCCGGAATTAATGGCCAGTCTGGGCGTCCGGAGTCCGCCCCTCGGGGGGGGGCACTGTCAGGGAAATTCCCCGTCTGTTGTCACCAATCTGCGCTCAGTGCGCATGCGCGGCAAAACGGCGCATCGGCGCATGCGCGTGCGTGGCGGGACAGCGCTTCGGCGTGCTCGGGCGCGCGCACCGGCGCAACGACGAATGCGCGTGCGCAATAGCTCGCCAATGGGTCTACAGGCGGGCCTATTTAAACAGACACAGTAACACTATCTGGTTGCTGGTTTGTCAGCTTTACTGTGTTTCTTGTGCCTGAAAGAAGTTAAAGTTCTCCTGCTGTGACCCGGACCGGATTTGACTACGCTTCTGCTTCTCCTGAACCTGACCCCTTGGCTTGCTAAACGGACTTCTACCTCTCTCCTAGTGCTTGACCCTCGGCCTGTGACCCGGATCTGCTGCCTGTCTCCAGCCCTCTACCTTCTGCCTGTACCCTGGACTCCTTGCCTAACCTGACTATACTGGTGCTTCCTGCTAAACCCCTAAACGGACTTGTGCCTTGCTACTGGTTGCTGTTTGACCCTGTCTACCCTTGGTGTTTGACTCCTGGCCTGTTCTTCAGACTCATCCCTGCTAGATTCTTCAGCAAGACACCTCTACCTGCTGGTGGCCAGTGCTCCCTAGTGCTGTCCTCTCCCTGTCTCACCTCCAGGGGGCGGAGTGCGCTTGGGTGCAAGGGTGAACCACTCTCGGCATCTCGGCCTCGGTAAGTACGTAGCCTGACACAATACTTATTAAATACATTTCCATAAAAATCTCCACAACAGTCCTCCCTTTTTTGTCATATGCACCCCATGTGTCCATCGATGAGAGTTGATATGCTTCTTACACCTGGAAATGAATCAGTTCTTAGTCCATAAAAAGGAAAACACGGCTTGACATGTAGACTCTACTCTTCAGGGGCATGACTTATAAAGGAGGACACGACATGGTGAGCTGTAGTAATCGCCGATCCGTCTGTGATTCTCTGTCTTGTATGTGGGTCCGGCTTCGGGGCGTCTCATCAAGGAAACTCTGGTCACGCGTCAAATCAGGCAACAGGAGCCTCTCGTCACGACATAGAAAGAATAGAAATAAAAACGACATGAGTATATATATTCCCACTTCCTTTAACCACGATCCGCTGTAAAATAAAAATTAGATCCCCAAAGATTCCCAGACCCTTAAAAAGGACTCCCAACCTTCACTTAGCTACAGCTCTGGCTTCAACAATTACATGAAGAACCCTATCCTTAACGGATGAGAATTGTTCAATTGTATCCCAAGCCCGAGCCACCCCCACCTTGTACATGCAGGACCCCATGCCCAGACCTGGTCGGGATTGGTGAACAAATCCCTTCTAGCTGTCCCTGCCATTCTTAATTTCCTGCGCCATCAGATCCTCGCGATCGGCCGCGACCTAAAATGTTGGGACAGCTTCACCATCGCGCATGAACCTCTTGCTTTGGGGGAATTACCTTTATAAGCTGCAGATCCACATAAACACCAAACTAAAGTTCAAACACACTTGTGGGCTGCCTAGATACCCAAACCGACAGACAGAGCCATTAAAACTAAAAACAATTTTACCCTCTAAAAATACATCGTTAGGTTCCATTGACGAGTGTCTGTTTGGAGTCTTCACTAGTTTGTCAAAAACTCCTCATACCCATAATAACATCATAAATGGCATGTACCTCTGTCATCGCTGGGGACTACAACTCCTCATACCCATAATAACATCATAAATGACATGTACCGCTGTCATCGCTGGTGACTAAAACTCCTCATACCCATAATAACATCATAAATGTCATGTACCTCTGTCATCGCTGGGGACTAAAACTCCTCATACCCATAATAACATCATAAATGTCATGTACCGCTGTCATCGCTGGGGACTAAAACTCGGTGAAGACTCAGAACAGACCTTCGGTCATGTTCGCTTTCTGAGCTAGTCAGGACATACACTTTAAATAATAACTTGGGATGCTTTTCACCGTTACCCTCGCTAAAATTTACTAAACAACAAAAATATAAATAAACAAAGATACTCCTCATTCTTTGGTGTGGTTGAGCCGCTTCTTGCAGTGGCTGGCGTGGTCTCATCCCTCAAGCTTCTTTACAACGACCCAGTCACCTGGTTGGAAAGAATGTAAACTGATTATTAAGTCAGGGTCCGGGAGGGAATCGTGAACCCTGTGGTGGACATTTTGAAGTTCATTTCACAACGATCGCACCCACCCCATCAGCCGAGAATATAAGTGACAGCTAATGAGGAGAGTACGACCCTGATTTTGATTGACCTCCAAACAACCCTCATATGACAATAACCCAGACATCGGGACTGTGGTCACTGCATAACCTGTGCGTGGCTTACAATACCTGGAGCCATTGATAAAAGGTTCTTAGCCTCTGGGATGGGAACCTACTTCACCAGACTGCTGCTTGCCGATTCAAATTCTATTAAAGAAAGACAGTCTTGGCACAAACTTGGTTAGAATTACAGAGGTTATTATTAGTTTGACAAAAAAAAAACTGTCACTCTTACATTTATCATTCTCCCCCCTTTTCTTCCTCATTACAGACTGAAGGAAGAAATGCGTGGTGCAGGAAAAAAGAAACAATGAAATAACCTATGATACTTTTACCGCCTTAGACTCATATTTATCCATATGTACCGCTGTCTACATACACCTGTTCTCTGTGTACAAACTCCTTGGACCTGAAAAATACTTATAAGCAAAATCATTACTCTATCCTTCATATTTAACCTGCAAAGAATGGAAAACAATAATGACATTCCTGTACATTGGTAAATTGTCAATGACATTCTTTCAAAACCGATTCAAACAAAACCCTCCGTAACCCTTACTTTTCCCGTTCCTACAAAAATACAACAGCCGCGACGCATCGAAGGATCGCCGCGGTAAGTTCGAACATATTCACGTTACTACATATAAACACTCAGATACAAACGTGGGGGAGATACTTCAAAGTTTCCAAAACCAAAAATGAAAAAAAAACAAAAACAGCCAGAATTCTCCCTTCACTCTTTCAGCAATAGGAAAAAAATACAATGGGACAACCATGAGAGCAGCTCGAGAACCTTCATGGACCAGCCATACAAGGTTCAAACAAACGGGCATGAGCCACCGTTCCTCATCATTACAGATTTCTGAAGCCGCAGCTCAACTACATCCATTCCAGAGGGATACCCAAAATAGTATCCTTGGACCACCTATGTTAATCTTTTTGGGGTTCAAAGGCCTTTGCCCCAAAACTAGGCTTTGTGCACTGTGTGACCGTCTGACTATGGGAAGCCTCCATTCCTTCCCTTTGCACAGACCTCCTTGTGTCCATGGCGATACAAATCGGCTTATCGTCTTAAACCTGCGTCCAGGTTAAACCGTTGCACCCATTTTCGGAGAGCACCGCCCGGTGTCTTCTTATACGGTGGATTGAAGAACTACAACCACTATATGGTCAAGTCCTCCAAATAGAAACCCTAACCGAGGCGTCAACTTTATGGCTTGTTGTCCCAACACTTTTGGAACTACAGCAACAACCACAGATCAACCCCCGAATTAGGCCTCTACCCCTCACAGTGCATGCATACACAAGCATTTTCCGCTATACACCCATACACTGCGTTGTCAGACTAAACCTCACAGAACACTTACGCCAGTTTACCACCTGCAGAACAATGTGGCTTCTCTCTCTGTATCTAGATGATAAAATAATGGTGATACCCCCTGTTTGCTCTCTACCCAAAACTGTATTACAGTACAAAACTTCACAAAACTGGAACAAAATATAAAAGACTTTTAAACGCCAAAATGCTTTCCATTTTCCTTCCAAGCACAAATCTCATTCAGACAACCCCAAGCTCCTCCCACCAACTTTCTGCTGATATATAAATGCTGAAAAGAAACTTCCGGTTATGCTCAGCTACTTAAAAAACCAAACTGGTTTAATTACATATCAATTGTTCAGGAAGAGGGAGGGGGAGGGGAGGCGTTAGCTTTGTCTATCAAGACTCCAAAAAAATCCATGGCTACACATTATATATTTCAACCATTTAAAACCTTGTCAAGGAAATTATGGAATAAACCCCCCTTTGCAAATGGGAGGGAATCCCCCCTGACCCACACTTCCTGGAAGTCAAACCATAAGTTGGGACCCAAAATACAAACTCCTGCCAAGAGATGGCTATACAGTACAAGTTCCAAAAAAAATGAATTGCTCTCTGGGAAACTCGCAAATATTTAAACATAAAAACACATCATTGTACAAAAACTCTGTTAGTCTTACAATCTATCAAAATTCAGTGTAAAGTGAAGTTTTTCTTAAAACCAAAATCCAATGCAAAAAAACCCGCCGCGCATATACTGCAAAGTCAGCTGACCCTGCAATAGCTTACATTCACTTAAATGAAAACAGAGAAATCCCCAACCTAACATCATGTGCATGGAGTTTGCATGTCCTCCCTGTCTCTGCGTTGGCCTCCTCCCACACTCCAACTGCTGGTAGGCCAGCCAGATCCCATCCATAAATAGGCCCCAGCATGTGCGTGTGTCCGCAAGCACGTTGTGGCCCCTCGGGGTAAAACCGCGCTATTTCAAGATACCACTCAACTCAAAAGGCGATGCTTAGAAAAACAATTTAAACCAGCAAATTCATTAAACAAAAACCAGTCTCTCAGTATGTCCCCCTGGTGTCTCACTACTCTTCCCAGCAGTGCACAGGTCAAACTGTAAACGCATAAAACTTAAGAAAACTGCGCCGATCAACAAATGCCAATACAGCATATTCAGGAGCCGTGTTTGCTAAACTGGAACTTCCTATCTCAAACTGTAAACGTCTCTCAAAATGGCCGACAAGCCAGGACTACAAAATGGTGGATGACCCACCACAGCACCTCATGGACAACAAGAATTGCGCCATTGACGCATGCAATTTTTCCCGCCAAAACCAGCATCTCTTTAAAAGAAAATCAAAAATGTTTTTCTCCACAAAGACTGACTACACCATTGAAACTTTTCTAAATTATCATCAAAATCCACTGAAAAAGGTGTCAGCTACACTCTACAAGGACCACATGTACACTTACAAACTTAGCCTCCCTTTTGCCAACTAAACAGCACATTCAATAAATGTGAGTTACATGACAATATTAAAAACATATTCATTTCTCTAAGTTCATATACTCTGAGATATTCACCACTTTTCTCTACCTAAAGTTCACACACAGTGGCCTCAGCTTCCATAACAAGCCATTGCAGAGACATACTATGTCTGCCTTCTAGCAATGCCTGGCCACTTGGATATGCGGCGGGAACTTTCAACTCAAAAACCAAACACTTTACTTAAAATATTTTTACACTTATGGGGACATGTGTCTTTGTCCCCTATAAAGGCAAAAATCACAATTTATCCATTTCTATTTTTCATAGAAATCACAAACACCACACACATACAGTATATTGTTGCTTGTAACATTTGCTTAGAGTGTCTTTCCCTCAGGGCACAGCCCCTGCAACACAAAACAGTGGGCAAGCCCTTCCCCCATTCAAGCACATGGCAGCCAAACAAACAATCTACTTACAAACTTCTCAGTGCACTAAATACCACAGCTATACCTTCATTTCATACACAATATACAGTTTATATTTCTCGCTTAGTTACACTCTTACAGCCCACAGTTTCCATCAGATCATCTCTCAGGGCCCTCCCACTACAAAACTCCTGCATGCTATTTACAGAAAGTCACCAACTTTTACCATTGTAACTGAGATGCTTCCTGCCCCTCCCCCACTAAACCTCATGGCTCAAGGACCAGAACAATGCAGCAGCCATTGCTGGCAGCCAACTGCTCAATACATCGCACAAACAATCTAATCACACAGGCACATGCAGGCATACCCACACACAATCAAATTCACAGGCATACGATCCATGACAAAATCACACACACACATGCACACGCTGCAAACTTGAAGCATTATTTCAAAAAGACAAAAATGTTCTTTTAAAGAGTAGAGCCCCCCACATCGGAACGTAGATCCACACTTCCCCCCATCTCGATCCGATGTCCAAAGGGACTCCATCTATTCCCAAAATCCTGGCCCGCCATTACTGTTGTGGAATTTCAGGCTGCTGTTTACAGAGCACACAGCCTATAATTCCTGTGCTATCTAAGCACACATCAGTTTGCATCTTTTTGAAGTAATGCTATCTTTAAGTTTGCTAAAGATCCACTCACCGTTCATTCGTCCCATCATTCATCCAAGAAAGGCAGCACCACAAAAGCTTATCTTCTTATCAGGCCATTCCAGCAAAGACTCTTCAGCCGACGCCTAATCATAGGCTTTTATTAAACTCAAAAGATCTCACACAGGAGGTGATTGGCTGCAGCAACCAATCCCCTCCCCCATGGGCGGGAACCTCACAGGATGTTCCCTCCTCACAGGAAAATGACAATACTTGGACATTCCTTCCAACAGGAGATGTCATACATGAATACAATAAACGTAGGATGGCTAGAGTTACCGTTGATAGGAATTCTTCTTCTGCGCCATTCCATAGAATAACGCATATTAAGATTATACTATTATTGCATGGGGGAGGGAGGCTATCTGCAGACGCACGCTACGAATTCCAACCAATGTTGATCAGACATAGCAGAGACAAGAGCGCCCATCCGCCTATAACCAATGATGTCATTGCAGAGCGAGCATATCCCCTCCTTAACGATCGTCCATGCTAATGCACAGAGGGCCCCCGTTGGTGGACATATCCGCCCCCTGCAAACATCACACTCCAACCTCAAGACGTTTTCCCCTATCAAACGGGATTCAACCAGCCTCAGACTACCCCAATCAGCTCTTTTAGAGCGGGTTGTGGAAGTACTAACACTGGGTGACACTATGACAATACATATTAAATACATCTCCATAAAAATCTCCACAACACTCCCCCTTTTCTTCTCTTTCTGCATGTAGCTCGCGGGCTTTTCTATACTTCAGACATGCCCACAAACTACGCAGCTAGGAAATCCAGCATAGGTCTTGGCCTGTACCTCCATTTCTCTTACAAGTGACGCAGTTCACTTTTTCCCGAAATGGCCAGCCTCCACAGAATCACACCGGGGAAGTCCAGCTTCAGGGGTAGCTGCAAAGTATATAATCCCGGACTCGAGCCCCCACGTGTAGCACACGGACCTTTTCTCGCCTGGCTCACTTGCAAGTCAAGGCACACCGTGTTATATGCTCGTACCCTCCTGTTTGAAGAGGTTAAGTGGTGTTCACTAATTTTGGGTCCTGCAGCGAGTTACCTTCTTCCACTGGTTCTACTCCCCAGATTATGGGGTCAAGTCTTTATTTCTTCCCCCAAAGAAGCCAATGTCCAGAAACACTTTAACTCCAACAGAGAGTTTATTTTCTATTTGCTGCATAGTAGATAGAGACAGATGGATGAAAGAAGGAATAAGTGTGAGGGATTAGATCCAGGCACAACTAGCAAGCTCTTTGGCACTCGATCCCGAGTGGGTTTAGCTCACCCGGGTGTGGAGCTCGAACTGTTCTGCCACCCTATCCCCTCCAGGGACGGGTGTAGGAGATCCTCTAACCTCTGTAGACTTTAAGAACAGGATAATGCCAATGGACACTCTACAGGTTAGCTTTCCGGAATAAAGAATCCTTCCCTCTGACAGATCACCAGGCCTCTCCCGAGACAGCAATCTTCTATTACTCATCTCCTCAGTGGGACCGATCCTCCCCTGGCTTCCTCACGGTCAGAGCGGGTACCCTCCCCAGGGCACCCTAGGACTCCAATGGGCGAACTGTAGACCCAGTTAAAGGTACTGTGCCTAACTGGAACGTTGCAGCCTCGGGCCAAAGGTGCCCGAGACCTTTCGGGCAGTTTTTGCACCCCGAGGGGCACACACCTCTCGGCCCCTCTACTCCAACTCTCCTCCACAACTCTCCACTCCTAATAATATGGCGTCTGCCCCTTATATACCCCCTCCCAGCATGCACAGCAGGCCGACTTCGCACACTGTACTGCTGCCGAAAGAGGACACCCTAAGGCGTAGCAATGCCACCCATGGCTCAACCCTGACCTGATATGGCAGCGCCACCTACAGGCCACAGGGAACCATACACCAGGCAGCATCACATAGGCAGAAGCAAATACCTAGCAATCAAAGTGATCCGAGCCTGGCTACCAGCTCAGGCCAACCCCTAAATTTAGGCACATAACACCCCTAAAAAGTAAAGGGCCTCTACAATGGTAATAATCATCACTGAAAGGGGAGAAGATCATGACATAGGAGATACATCCTAGAAACGTTGTTGAAGTTTTAAATACATTTAAAATCCTCAAGTGGTTAAAGTATTAGAAAAAATAGTGGATGCAAGGAGGATGAGGTCGCAAAAAAAGCTAGAGTTTGCAGTACACCAGTAATAAGCCACTAATAAGCCAGCACGGCTGGGACAGTCTCTTGTCAGCCACTGGAAGCATTACAGAAGATGTGTAAACTGTTCCTCTACATTAGGACCTACAGGACGCTGAATTATATGTCATCATGTCAATAGTGGAAGAACCAGACTCATAGCAATATTCTGTAATACAATGTATGAATCATCTCTGCAAAAATGAAACGTCTCTAAGATAAAAGGATACCCCTAGGAGGCCAAGAGTCCAGCTATCCAGCCTGAGTAGATTGGGCACATCGTGGAGCTGGGTGGTAGGCATATACAGGTATTGTATTTTCACTTGGCAAAAAAGGGATTTTTATAACAGCTTACCTGTAAAATCCTTTTCTTGGAGTACATCACGGGACACAGAGCGACTTAGTCATTACTAATGGGTTATATAGATTACCTTCAGGTGTTGGCACTGGCCAATTCCAAACCGGAAGTACCCTCCCCTATATAAGCCCCTCCCACCCGGGAGCACCTCAGTTTTGTAGCCAAGCAATAAGTGTCCCAAAAAGAGGGGTGGGAGCTCTGTGTCCCGTGATGTACTCCAAGAAAAGGATTTTACAGGTAAGCTGTTATAAAAATCCCTTTTTCTTTTTCGTACATCACGGGACACAGAGCGACTTAGTCATTACTAATGGGACGTCCCAAAGCAATGCCAAATGAGGGGAGGGATACATAAGCTGGGCGCCATCAGGCATGAGGATCTTTTGCGGCCTGCAACACACTGCGCCCAAAGGCGACATCCTCCTGACTTCTAACGTCTACCTGGTAGAATCTAGTAAACGTGTGTACCGAAGACCATGTTGCGGCCTTACATACTTGAGCCAGGGAGGCCTGGTGATGCACTGCCCATGAAGTTCCAACTGCTCTTGTGGAGTGCGCCCTAACTTTGAACGGAGGCGGTCTCCTTTTCAAGCCATAGGCTTGTATTATGACCTGTCGAATCCACTTGGCTAAAGTAGATTTTTGATGCTGCCTGACCCTTTCTGGGGCCTTCCGGCAGAACAAACAAAGTATCCGTTCTACGAATCTGAGCAGTGGCTTTAAGATAAGCTTTAACTGCTCTTACTACATCCAAAGAATGCAATAACTTTTCCTCTACCAAACTAGGTTTGGGGAAAAAGGAAGGAAGAACCACATCTTGGTTCAAATGGAACCTCGATACCACCTTAGGAAGAAGGCTGGATGAGGACGTAATACTACTCTGTCCTTATGGATAACCAGATATGGCTCCCTACAGGACAAGGCGGCTAATTCCGATACTCTTTTAGCCGAACAAATGGCTACTAAGAAAATCAATTTCCTGGTGAAAAGAACCAAGAAAATGTGCCGCAATGGTTCAAATGGTTGTTTCTGTAGAACCGACAGAACCAGGTTTAAGTCCCATGGACATATGGGAATACTAACCGGAGGGCTAATACGCATCACTCCTTGTATGAAAGCTTTGATTAATGAATGCAAAGCCAAGGGCCTTTGAAAAAAAAAAATATTGACAAGGCCGTCTGACCCTTGATAGTACTCAAGGCAAGCTTCCTATGTACAGCCCACTGTAGGAAGTCCAGAATCCTACCTATTACGTACTTACGTGGATGCCATTTCCTGGCCTCACCCCACGTGATGTACGCCTTCTAGATCCTATAATAGATCTGCCTGGATACCGGCTTCCTGGCATTGATCATGGTAGATACCACAGGATTAGAGAGCCCTCTCTTTTTTAGAATGTGGGCTTCTATAGCCAGGCCGTCAACCTAGGGCTGGTAAGGAAGGGTAGTATATCGGTCCTTGCGAAAGCAGGTCCGGACGATGTGGGAGGGTCCAAGGACTTCCCACTGACATTTTTACAATCTCCGCGTACCATGCCCTTCGGGGCCACGCTGGAGCCACCAGAATCACTGGTTTCTTTTCTCCACTGATTCTGCGGATTAATCGCGGTGGGAATGCATATATCAGCTTGAACTGATCCCAAGGGAACACTAGGGCATCCGAACCGCAAGCTAGGGGATCCTTTGTGCGAGACACAAATCTGTCCACCTTTGCGTTGAATCTGGATGCTAGCAGATCTACATCCGGTGTTCCCCACCGCTGGCATATTGCCTGGAAAACCTTGGGGTGAAGAGACCATTCCCCCGGGCATAATTGCTGGCGACTTAAAAAAGTCCGCTCTCCAATTTTCCACTCCTGGGATGAAAACCGCGGATATGGCTGTGACATACCTTTCTGCCCATTCCAGGATGCATTTCGCTCCCCTCTGGGCTGCACGACTCCTGGTGCCACCCTGGAGATTGATATATGCCACTGCTGTGGCATTGTCTGATTGAATTCTGACAGGTGACCCTTGGAGTTTGGATGTCCATGCTACTAGGGCATACCGGGCTGCTCGTATCTCTAAGAGATTGGTGGGCAGGGCCTTCTCTGCTTCTGACCACTTGCCCTGGAGAGACCATTGCTCCAGTACTGCCCCCCAGCCTATGAGGCTGGCAACTGTAGTGACCACCTTCCAAGAAACCGGACTGAAGGGTTTCCCTTCCCAGATTCTGGGGCACCAACCACCAATGGAGGCTCTTGCGAACGGAAGGGGACAGGGACATTGGTAAGTCTAAAGCCTGAACTTTTTTGTTCCAGGCTGACAGTATGGCCCTCTGCAAGTTCCTTGAATGGAATTGACCGTAGGGTACCGCTCCGAATGAAGCCACCATTTTTCCCAGCAGCCTTATACACAGGCGTATGGATGGTTTTTCTTTTTTTTTTTTTTTTTTTTTTGTACCCACTAAGTGGGTCAAATCTTTCAAAGACGACACCTTCTCTGGAGGTAAGAAAATCTTTCTCTGATTTGAATCCAGTCTTAGCCCCCAAGTATTCCAGGCTTTTGACTGGTTTTAGGGCTGACTTGTCTCGGTTGATAATGCAACCGTGAGATTCCAGATACTTGATTATCTTGTGAACGACCACTTCTAGTTTTTTCACTGAGTGGTCTATCAGCAACAAGTCGTCTAGATATGCCATTATCGTTACACCTTGTGTTCCTAGTTTGGCCAATCGTAGGGCCAGAATTTTTGTGAACACTCGTGGTGCCGTGGCCAGACCGAAAGGTAAGGCTCTGAACTGAAAATGGCGCCCTTCTACTGCAAGGCGTAGAAATTTCTGGTGGGCCGGACAGATGGGAATATGCAAATAAGCATCCCTTATGTCGATCGAGGCTAACCATTCCTGCCCTTGTAGGGCGGTGGCCACCGATCGGATCGACTCCATCCGAAAAAAGTCCTGATATGTAGGAACTTGTTTAGCCCTTTTATATTCAATATGGGCCTCATGTCCCCATTTGGTTTGGGGACTGTGACAAGGTTCGAGAAAAACCCGAACCCGTTTTCTTTCAAGGGAACCTTCATGATTACCCTTGGGGCAATAGTTGCTCTAGTGCCAGAAGGAGGGATCCACTCTTCTGGGGATCGCTTGGCACGTTTGACCTTATAAAATGGGCAGGAGGAATGTCTTTTAACTCCAGCCTGTATCCCAGACTTACTGCGGGGATCACCCATCTCTGATGGTGTCCCGCCAGGTCTCTGTGAACAACTGAAGTCTTCCCCTCACCCGATTGAGTGGGGGCAACGCTTCATGCCTTGGGGGGAGGTTTTGTACCTCTCTTGACCCAGGGTTTCTTGATACCCTGTGATTGTCCCTGATTTCTGCCCCCTGGATTTGACCGCGGAGGCCGTCGGAACTGTTTCACAGCCGATGTGCCAGGGACTGGAGAAGTAGGCCTCTTAAAAGAAGGACTTCTACCCTTGTTCTTAACCGGTAAGAGTGAACTTTTACCGGCAGAAATTTTCTGGATATATTTGTCCAGATCTTCTCCAAATAAGCGTTCTCCATGAAATGGGAAGCTAACCAGCAGTTTTACAGGGAGCTTCAGCAGACCAGTTTTTGAGCCACAGAAGCCTACGCATATGTACTATAGACAGCGTAAAGCGGGAGGCCTGTTGGATTGTATCCTTTATGGCGTCCACCGCAAAACACAAGGCTCTAGGCAGGTCAGCTAGGGCAAGAGCCTGCTGATCTGGTAAGTCCCTTAAGACTTGCTTCAACTGATCTTTCACTGCTTGGCAGACTCCAATCGCTGCTACCGCAAGTTGTGTCACCATGCTTGCTGTAGAGAAAGCAGATTTTAGTAAAGACTCCAATTTTTTATCTATTGGGTCTTTGACATTGGAACATTATCTACTGGACATGTCAGTGATTTGTTAACAGAAGAGATGGCTGCGTCCACTGTAGGGACCCTCCATTTTTTTATGAACTTATCCTCCATGGGATAGATCACCGGAAATCTCTTGGGGGGAGCAAATATTTTATCAGGATGCTCCCAATCCTGGTAAATAAGCCCTTCTAATAAAGGGTGGATTGGGAAGGAACAGACAGCCTGGGGAGCTTTTAGCGACCCCAGCGAGGAAAACCGTAGTGGATGGTGGTTCCGCCAGAGGCATTTTAAATGCTGATCGGACCATATTAGTCAGAGACTGAACCCATAATCTTTCAGCCTGAGATGCTGAGAAAGGTTCTTCCACTGTTGATTCCTCCATAACTGAATCAACCTCATCCTGATCCCCTTCAGGTAGGTCGATCTCTGGGACTGTTCCTCCACTAACAGGCACTCTGAAGGAGGAGACGGAGATCGGACGCGCTTTTCCTGAGACAGGGAAGCAGCGATCAATACTGTTAATCTCTCTTCCAATCCTCCCAGAGTTGAGGATAAAACCTCCTCTGTTATATATACAGGAGCAGGTGGACTGGGGACAGCCGCAGCACCAGGCACTCCTGCGGGGTTTCTACGGCTACTGACCTCTGAATTCTCAGGGGAGATTGGTGCAGTACAAGCATGCCCAATATCCTCAGAGCCCGATGGAGACCCCTTTGGCTTCCTGGAAGATCTATTTCCGGAGCGTCTGGACGACATATCCTTTAAGCACAAAGCTGAGGTATTCCCGTCGTCATACACCAATTTTGCTGGTAATAATCTAACACAGGTGCTGCTATATACCAGCTGGTGTCCACTAAAGTGCCTTTCTATGGGGATGCCTGCATCAACCGCCTCTGTGTGCCACTGTTTGTTGCTAGCTCTGTTTGCATCCAGCTGACACTTGTACTGTGTCTTTTAACTATGCTGGGACGCCCGCACATGCGCAGAAGCGCCGCGGCGCGCATCGAGCGTCATCCACCCGCCCCGCCCCTTTTTTTCATAGGAGGCGCGTGCACGCGCCCGCGCGCGCGCCCGTTCGCCATTGGCGCCCTTTTCGAAATCAAACAGGGGACTAGGAGCCAGGGCCCTTTTTGCCGGAGGGCCTGTGCGGTGGATGAGCGCAGCAACAGGGCAGAGGAAGTGGATTCCCACAGAGAAACTTACCAGCTGCCTGGATCTTTTGACTTGAGAAAACCAAAGATCCACATGACAAGAAAAAATGGACTACAGCGGCCTCTAGTGGTTTAACACAGGTACCGCGGTCCCCTTTTTTTTTTTTTTTTTTTCTTGACTACTATTAAAATTTTACATTTTCAGTAGTTACAGGCAAACACAGATATTTAGCGGGAATACCGTTAGGTAACAGACAGAAAGACAAATTAGGCTTGGGGGTCCCCCAATAGAACCAAGTTCCTGGGGGCCCCCACTTACCTGATCCCCGCCGCAGGACTTTGTTTGGTGTACAGAAGTCCAAACTTCACCTATCACGGCAGGCATTGTAATTAAACCTTCAGGGACCGGGTTCCCAAGGATTCCACTCCCCTGGACCTGTATAGCACCCTGCACAGACAACATCTTGGTCGTGGGTATGACCAGAGCTCTGGATCCCAGGGTCCAGCCCTCCTAAGAGAAGCATTACAGGCAAAACCTTGCTCTTCTGCTGCAAGGCCCGGGTACCGACCGTTTAGCTATGAAGCTTTTTTGGTGGGATCCGGAACAGCTTACTAAGGCCCAAAAGAACCTGTACGCAAGCCCAGTGAAAACACATGTTACTCTTTGGCCAACACCTTAGACACTGGCAAAAAACTGAGGTGCTCCCGGGTGGGAGGGGCTTATATAGGGGAGGGTACTTCCGGTTTGGAATTGGCCAGTGCCAACACCTGAAGGTAATCTATATAACCCATTAGTAATGACTAAGTCGCTCTGTGTCCCGTGATGTACGAAAAAGAAAACATTGTATTATATGAATGCAGAGCACAGCCCCTGTGTATTACTTCCTGTAACTGTCTCTCACGTAATTCAGTTATCAAAGGAAATACATCTGCTGTTGAGCTATTTGTTTTATAGCGAGGGTAGTAAAAAATCATGTGATTTATTTTTCTTATCAGTGCATGCTCAGATGGGCAGATCCTGGTTTGTAAACATTATTTGTAGTCACATGATTGTCTAGAAGCAGGTGAAGCATTTACAGAAATATGTACATAGAGAGCCAATATACTGTATACCTCCTGAAGACAAAGCATGCATACCAAACAATACTCTACATTG
This sequence comes from Rana muscosa, assembly GCA_029206835.1. Classification (NCBI taxonomy): domain Eukaryota; kingdom Metazoa; phylum Chordata; class Amphibia; order Anura; family Ranidae; genus Rana; species Rana muscosa. The sequence goes on along the minus strand of CM055118.1, from coordinate 937,079,991 downwards.
TTTACTAATCTGATGTGCGTATGTATTGACATGGTTACAGTTCATAACCTTTAAAAGAGGGTGTAAATGCTGGTTAAAAAAAAAGTCAAATGTACCTTCAGGCCATTAGTGAAGCCCAGTGACAGGAATTTTATCCTCAGTTCCTCCAAAGTAGATTGGAAATTTTGAAAGCACTTGGGTTTACTCATCAGCATGTGGAATTAGCACTGGGGTCTGTGGTGAGTAAAGTCCTGATAGGCAGCTAACGCAAAAACTAGGATGTCCGCCTGACCTTACATGTATTTAGGGGTGCAGTAAACCCGTTCAAAATTGCACTGGATTTGCGATCTTATGCAGGTGTCAATGTATTCCTGATCTGATTGCAGTGCGTCTTTAAAAGTAGTGTAGGCTCTACTTCTTTTGCAACCCAGTGCAATTTCAGCTCATTCAATGCAATGGGCTGAAAATTGCACCACATTAAATTGCACAGGAATTACACACGGACAGTAAAACACCCTTAAAGTGGTTCTAAAGCCTGGACATTGTTTACCTTAAAGGGGTTGTAAAGGTTTGTTTTTTATTTTCTAAATAGGTTCCTTTAAGCTAGTGCATTGTTGGTTCACTTACCTTTTCCTTAGATTTCCCTTCTAAATTTTTTTTTCTTTGTTTTCTTTGTCTGATTTTCTCACTTCCTGTTCCTCCTCAGTAAGCTGTTCAGTAAGCTGTTCTGGCTGACTCCACACCACTCGGATGATGGTGTGAAGTTTAGTGAGGAGAAACAGGAAGTGAGAAATTCAGACAAAGAAAAAAAACATTTAGAAGGTAAATCAAAGGAAAAGGTAAGTGAACCAACAATGCACTAGCTTAAAGGAACCTATTTAGAAAATAAAAAATGAACCTTTACAACCCCTTTAACCTCCCTGGCGGTATGATTCTGTCTGGAATTATGTACCAAAAGCGGTACAATTATTTTGCATGGAAATTTGGTGTTATGTATTGTAGGCCTGCAATTCTTAGTGTAGCAAGTATGTACTTTTCAGAATGGTTAATTCGGGTGAAGACATCAGTGATGTCTAGTTCCCTGCGGCCCAGCAGGTGGCGCTGTCGCTTTGGGCCGGGGTTGAACCATCACTGCAGTGCCGTACCCTTTGTGATCTCTCACAGCAGTTGTACGGCGGAGCGGGGAACCCGCTGGGCTTGCTGGGAGAGGGTATACAGGGGGCGGACATCTTCGCCACGAGGTCCGAGCCCCAGGCACCTTCAGCCTGAGGGCTGCTGTCCGCGGTCGGTGTCCAGGCGGCCTAGGCCTGGACACGTGGAGTTCGGGAGTCACCCCAGACACCCTCAGTCTGGGGTGAGGTACATCACTTCAGGCCTGGGGCCCAGCTTCTTCCACTGGGTCCCGCCCGGGAGGAATCGTCCTAAGGTGCCCACAGTATTGGGTACCTGAATCCAGGCGTAACGGACCGTGCAGGTGACCTTCCCGTAGATCTGCTGCAGCATATTGCCAGTGTCGGGAGTGCACAAGAGCTGGAGATCGGTGGACAAGTGGAGAAAAAGAGGAGGCGATCCTATTGTAGCGGGGTATTGCTTTTAGGCCTCAGAGACTACCGTACCCAGAATGCCACGGGACACCCAAGGTGCATTGCCCCGTGCAAGGACTGCTGGGGTGGGCTATTTATCTGGGGGGCGGGACTGAGTTCGGCCTCTTTGGACACCGCCCGGCCAGCAAGTGGAACTGTTGTTCGAGTCTGCTGTGTGACAAGGCCTGAAGCCAGGACTTTTCTCCAAAGAGCCCTTTCATTTCACAGAGGAGCCTGCGGGACGCCATCCGACTGCTGCTGTACTGTTGCCAGGAGGACCGAAGACCTGGGTGTCGGGGAATCTGTGTACCGAGACACAGCAATGGAAGATACGGACACGGACTGGTCCGGTAGGGTGAGAGAGAGCACCTGCTCAGAGACAAACACAGGATCTCCTAGGTCAGATAACTGTTGTTCAGAATTAACTTTAGTGCTTGTAGTCATACACCGGAGGGACAGCGCCTTGAGTATCTAGGAGTCTCTAAAGCCTCGTACACACGACCGAGTTTCTCGGCAAGAACCAGCAAGAAACTTGCTGGCAGAGCTTTCTTGCCGAGTAAATCGGTCGTGTGTACGCGGCTATCATGTTTCTCGTCAAGAAAACCGACAAGAATCTCGACGAGAAAAATAGAGAACCTGCTCTCTTTTTTCTCGTCGAGATTCTTGTCAGCAGGTTTCTCGACGAGAAAAGTGTGTGTGTGTACACTTACCTGTCCTCCGGGAAGCCCGCGCATGCTCGAAATGACTTTGACGCATGCGCGGTAGCTTCCTAGGCATAGGTAGGGTGTAGCAAGATGGCGGCGACGGCATCGAATGTGACGAGCGCACGCTCGTCGTAGTCGATTACGTCACCGTGTTCGCTCCATTCAAGAAGGAGCGTGTGTACACTCGGCCGGGACAAGTTTCTTGTCCAAGAATCTCGTCAAGAAAAACAACGTGTTTTTTCTTGACGAGATTCTCGGCCGTGTGTACGAGGCTTGAGACTTATCCTGTGTTCACCAAGTTCAAGACCCTTTTTCTCTTTGTGGATTATAACTTGTTTCTTCAAAAGTGCACCACCGTTTGCTAGCGAAGATTTTCCTCTGCAGAACTTCTACATAATACAGTCAGGCCTGACTTAGTAGCGTAGACATTTCTGGGCACCATTTTTACCCACGAGGTAGAATAGCTGCAGCGGGGACCGTTAGTTTCTTTTGTTATATCTGTCTGTTTGCAAAAGTACCCCTTTTCATTGCAGGGCTCTGCATGTGTTCATGTATACTTTTTCTATGCTTAACCAACACTCTCAGTAAAAGTGCCAGGGTTAAGTACACTTGTGTTTGTGTAATTTACTGTGCAGAAGAGATGGTTATTGATAGCCATACCCTATTGCTGTGTTTATTGCAGGATTGTGTCTCCGAGAGTTACAGGTTACACAATCCTGCCATCCCCTACTGACTGTGCCAGGAGAGGTTAGAGCCAATTGCTGGGGTTTTACAGCAGTGCATTACAGGGCCCAAACAAATAATTTCAGCGGCTCTCTTAGCTGGGGGTATCGCTACATGTGGGGGCTCGAGTCCGGGATTCCTGTATACTGCATGCTGCAACCAGAGCCTGCCAGAGACATCGGCATGGACCCGCTAGTAGTGACACAGTGGTGCGCAACAGTTGGCGCCAACCCAACCATGGCGGTAGCTATTCAGCTCCCGGGAGAAAACTGGCCGGAAGAGGAGGTAAAGGCGGCTCATGTTGTCACTGTCTCCGAGCCAAAAGGCATGGGTGATGGACTTAAAGCCAGATCCAGAGACCTCGTTTACATACTGTGAGATGGGGGTTGTTTAGCTCAAGTGGTAGATGCGTTTTCCCAGCGACTCAAGCCAGTCAGGAACTATATTTAAGGGCATGGTAGCCCATTTTTATTAAAAAAGGCAAAATAAAAGTCCAAACAAAGGTTTCCCACGCAGGGGTTCTTCTCCATCAAATACACATAACAGAAAATGCTAGCCCACCTGGCTCTCTGTAGCAGTACTCCTGCACTTTCCTGGTCACCCAGACCACCGGACTCCTCAAAGTAGACGGCTTCCCTTTAGTGTCCACAGCTCTGCCTCTTGCAGTCACCAATGTTCTGGCTGTCACCTACAGCCTCTCTGACTCCTGAAGACCTCCTGTCTCTTGGTGTGGAGCCGTCTCCAACTGGGAGCCATGAGGTCATCCCATACATTCATTATAAGGGCTGTGCTCACCTGAGCACACACCCTGCTGGTAATCAGCAAAGTCTGGACACAGGGTTGGAGATCCCATCCCTCCCAAGACACTGTGGAATCTCCAAACTACAAAGCCCCTTTCCAGAATACCAAAACCTGGAGAAAGCTGCGAAAGCAGTCTTCTCCAGTCCACATCTACACTCTGTAGTCTTGCACCTTGCAAATGTGCAGACCCTGTGTCCAGCAAACTGTCCATTTTACCGTGACAGTAGCTCCTACTGTCACAATACGCATTAGTGGAATGTAGAAATGGAATACCAGAGGACTTTAGAGGTCAGAACATACAGGCCATAGATAACCAGATATACCAATTGGCGCATACAGAAGCAGTGAACCTTTGCAATCTCCCTTGCCATCACCTCCGCCATCCTCTCCACTATTATTCCCTAAAGCAGAGAAGCCAAAGGAGAAGATAGCCTCAGGGACACCCCTGGCCGCTATAGGGCCTGAACTGTTGAATGCTCTGGGAGATTTTGTCACGAAGTGCCAGAAAAGTAACACGGTACACGTGGAAGCCGGGTACCGGAAGCTCAGGATTTTCTCGGGGAAACAACCTGTCCCCCCGGTGGGAGGAAGACTTTGACACTTGGATTGAGCAAGCAATGCAGGCTCTGGAAGGATTGGAAGTACCAGAGGGCCAGAAGAAGCAGCGCATAAGTGAGAGTTTGAAAGGCGCTGCTGCTGAAGCTGTAAAGAATCTTAGGTTCAGCAATTCCGCTTGTACTGCTTATGATTATCTGACTATGTTACAGGAAGAATTTGGCCAGTTGGAAAAGGCGGCTGAACTAGTATATCAATTTGAACATACCCTTCAACAGCCGGGAGAAAGATTGTCTGAATATGTCAGAAGGTTAAACAAGATGCTCTGCCAAATTGTCCTTAAAAAGGGGATGCTGCCACAAGTCATAGATGCGACCAGGATGAAGCAGATCCTTAGGGGAGCATTGCGTTCGGATCCAGTTTGGCTCCACCTGAAGACCTCTGAAGGAGTCATGTCTCTGAGTTACCCAGACCTTGTGCGGATCATAAGGGACGAAGAAGCTCTATTGAAGGACCAACAGGCGGTTGAAAAAGCCACCCCTCCCCCCTCAGTGAGAGTCAGATCCACCATAGCCTCTGAACGGGACTCGGAAGTGGAGATTTTAAAGTCTCAGATGACCCAAGTGCTGGATCTTTTGACCTCCCTAATGGCTAAGAACTCAGGAGTCCTAAAAAAAGAGGAAGTCAGGAAGAAACCGCACCAGAGTGCCTCAACGCCAGTCTCTCCGCGGGACAGGGGAGAGGCTATTTGTTTCAACTGTGGGGGAGTTGGCCACTTTGGGCGAGTGTGTCCCAGCCCAAGGAAGACCCGGGGCACCTATCACCAGCTGGCGGAAAACTCCAGAGGGCCCCGGTGAAGGAGTCAGCCGGGAGCCCATTATTTTCAGCAAGCTCCACTAAAATCCTCAAGCAAGAAGAGTCGAGGGAGAAGGAAAACAATGCCCCTCCCAAAATGCTAAATACCACCCGCCAAGAGTTAAAATTTCAAGACCTGCAAGGAGTCAATGCATACCAGGCCCGACAGGGATTAAGATCCAGAAAAAGGTGGAAGAAGAAGAAAACACCTAAGGGAAAACCCACAAGTCCAAAGAAAGAAGCCTCCCCGAGGGGGTTTCCAGCCAAATTGGTGGGACCCTCCCCTGTGGTTCCCATTCAAGTGGAGGGAGATTACACGAGTGCCATCCTGGACACAGGGGCCCAAGTCACTCTCCTGTACCGTGACTTTTACCAAAAGCACCTGAGTCACTTGCCCTTACAGAAATTGGAAGATCTGGAAATATGGGGGATTGGCACCCAAAGCTTCCCCTACGAAGGCTATGTCTCAATCCGACTAACCTTCGACCCCTCGATAGCAGGAAAGACAGAGCTTTTGACACCCTGGCAGTAGTCTGCCCTCGCCCACCAGGGGCCAACAAGAGTTCGCTGATAATAGGGACCAATACTCACCTGGTCAGGAGATTACTGGCTACCCTAGCACAGGAACAGGGTAATTCAAAGGCCAGGATCCACCCAATGTCGCAGTTAGCCTACCAACGATTGGTCCTGGAACAGAAGGCCCCAGAAGAGGGGGTAGAGAAAGTCTGGAGATTGGAGAAGGAGGAGAGAGTGTTACAGCCTGGTGAAATGACCTGTCTGAAGGCTACTGTGAAGCTCACATGGGAGCAGCCTGGCCCCTTCGTGATTCTGGAACCGGACCCACTAGATACCCACCCAGGATTGGAAGTCATCCCTGAGGTAGTCCCGCTGAGGGCTCTGAAGAAGGCCAATGGCCGGATACCAGTGAACATCAGGAACATTACTGACTCGCCTGTGAAGATTCCGGCCCGGATGCTGTTGGGCCAAGTAAACCCTGCTACCCCAGTGGCTCTGTCTGATCTGGAGAAGACGGAAGGCGGGGCACCCATGATGGAGAAGCTCTGCCTGGAGAACACGACCCTACCACCGGTATGGAAGGAGAGAGCCAGGGCCCAGCTGACTAGGTGGAGGAAGATTTTTTCCAGAGATGAATTTGATGTAGGGTGTGCGAGGAGTGCCACCCACAAGATCCGTCTGCAAGAAGACAAACCTTTCCGGGAAAGGGTCCGGCGGGTCCCACTGGCCGACCTGGAGGACTTACGGGAGCAACTGGCAGAGCTTAAGAGAACTGGAGTTATCCGAGAGTCCAGAAGCCCATATGCCTCCCCTATTGTAGTAGTCAGGAAGAAGAACGGGTCACTGAAGCTCTGTATAGACTACAGGACTCTCAATAGGAGGACCATACCTGACCAATGCACCACCCCCAGGATAGAGGATGCTCTGCAGAGTCTGTCTGGAGCCAAGTGGTTCAGTGTCATGGACCTGAAGAGTGGGTATTACCAGATCCCAATGCATCCAGAAGATAGAGAAAAGACAGCATTCATCACCCCAGTGGGATTCTATGAATTTAACCGGATGCCTCAAGGATTGTCGGGGGCTCCTGCCACTTTCTAGCGACTAATGGAGAAGACAGTGGGGGACATGAACCTCATCAAAGTCCTAGTGTACCTAGATGACATCATTGTCTTTGGGAACTCTCTGGAGGAACACGAGGAAAGACTGGAGAAAGTCCTGAAGAGACTTGGTGATGAGGGACTTAACCTCTCCATGGAGAAGTGCCAGTTCTACCAATCCTCAGTCCACTACCTGGTACACATAGTGTCTGAAGAAGGAGTATCTACAGACCCTGACAAACTGGAGGCAGTCACCTCCTGGCCCCGACCGACTACAGTGACGGAGCTCAGATCCTTCCTGGGGTTCTGCTCCTATTATCACATGTTTGTGGAGGGATTTGCAAGAATTGCCAAACCTCTGAATGAGTTGCTGAAGACAGAAGGAGAGGAGGATGACACTGGCCCCAGGAAGCCAGGGGAATCAGTGGAAGATCAGTGGAAAGGAAAAACGTACCGCTCAAAAGCTTAAGAATTCACCAAATAGCTGCTTCCGCCCGGTCACTCACACAGGTGCTGGCTCTGCACTGATGCATGGGAGAAAAAGAAACCCTGGACTGCCGCACTCTGTATAGACAGTTATTTATTCCAAAATTTCAGGTAAAAAATCCAAATTCAAAATAAATCCATAAATCCAAAACAACAAATGCAGATAGTGTGCATGCAGAAGATCAGTGGACTGAGAAGTGTGAAGAGGCCTTCACAATGTTGAAGAAAAGTCTGACCACCGCCCCCGGCTTGGCCTATGCAGACACCAAGAAGCCATACGAATTGCACGTGGATGCCAGTCATGATGGTCTGGGAGGCGTGCTGTATCAGAAGTATACAGGACAACTGAGACCAGTTGCCTATGTGAGTAGGAGTTTAACCCCAGCGGAAAAGAATTACCCCACCCACAAGTTGGAATTCTTGGCCCTAAAGTGGGCGGTTGTAGACAAACTCAAAGACTACCTGTATGGAGCTGACTTTGTAGTGAAAACAGACAATAACCCACTCACTTACCTCTTTAGCACAGCCAAGCTGGATGCCACTGGCCACCGTTGGTTGGCAGCCCTTTCTGGGTTCAACTTTAGCTTAAAGTATAGGCCTGGGGCTGGAAACCGAGATGCTGATGCCCTGTCCAGACGGTCTCATGCTCCCACTTGTAGGACAGAAGACTGGACCCAGGTGACCCCGGATGGGGTGCGGGCCTTCTGTCAGGAAGCACAGCTTCAAGCTAGTGGAGGATCCCGGGCAGAAGAAATTGGAGTTTCGGTGGTAGGAGTGCCCAAGTACTATTGTGATGTGACCCAGATTGGTGAAGATGACTTGCCGAAACTGTCCAAAAAGGATATAAGATGTGACCAGTTAGAAGACCCTTTGGGAAGGTTGGCCTTGGAAGCCCTGGAAGATCCGGATCTGGACAGGCTCTTGCATGATTCCTCCAAGGAGGCCCGTTTAATACGCAAGGAATGGGACAGGTTGCGGGTGCATCAAGGGGTGGTCTACCGAAGGGGCCCCTCTGATGACCTGGAAGACAAGTGGCAACTGTTCTTGATGGAAAAACATCGAAAGACTGTCTTAGTTGCCCTACACGACAATCATGGCCACCTAGGGGCAAAAAGAACTTTCTAGCTCATAAGGAGTAGATTCTACTGGCCCTGCATGCGAGCTGAAGTAGAGGAGTACTGTCACTCATGTGCTCGCTGTATACAGAGAAAGACACTGCCCCATCAAGCTGCCCCAATGGGCCATCTGCAAAGCCAAGGGCCCTTGGACTTGGTATGCATTGACTTCCTTTGTCTGGAACCTGACTTGAGTGGACATGGAAATGTTCTGGTGATAACCGACCATTTCATCCGTTATGCCCAGGCCTTTCCAACTAAAGACCAGAAGGCCTCCACCTTAGCCAAGGTACTTATGGAGAAGTACTTCGTGCATTACGGGTTACGTCAACGCCTTCACTCGGATCAAGGGAGGGACTTCGAAAGTCGAATGATCCGGAAGTTACTGGACTCTTTGGGCATAAAGAAGACTCGCACCACCCCTTATCACCCTCAAGGTGATGCCCAACCGGAAAGGTTCAACAGGACTTTGTTAAACATGTTGGGGACTCTGAATAGTGAGGAAAAGCAGCATTGGGGCAAGCACATAGCTGCTATAGTGCATGCCTACAACAGCACGACCAGTGATGCCACAGGATATTCCCCGTATAGACTGATGTTTGGCAGGGAAGCAAGACTACCCGTAGACTTGGCCTTTGGCACCTCAATGGACCACACATCAGCTGCCTCACACAAGGGGTACGTGGACAGATTGCGGAAAAGCTTGAAGTTGGCTTATGAGAAGGCCCAATTGACTTCTGACCAGAGAGGAGCCTGTAAGAAGCGGAACTTCGACCTTAGGGTCCGGATCCAGGATCTGCAACCAGGAGACAGAGTGTTGCTGCGAAACCTAGGGGTCCCAGGAAAGCACAAGCTGGCAGACAGATGGAAGTCAGAGCCCTATGTGATCTGTAGGAAACTGCCTGGCTTACCAGTGTATCAGTTGAAGCCTGAAGGAAGAGCAGGGCCTCTGAAGACCTGGCACAGGAACCATCTGCTACCCCTTTCTGAGGCAGTCAGGATACTTTCTGCTCCGGATTCCCCCGAGCTACCTTCAACTCCCCGCACTCCAAGACCAAATACCAGGTCTCAAGCAACTCAGTCAAGGGAGGAGGAAATTACAGATCAAAGTGAAGATGAGGAGCTGGAGCTCAGTTGGCTATGGCCGTCTCAAGCACCTGAATCCCTGATGGTGGATCCCACACCCTCTGAATTCCTCCTAAGTGACACATTGAACGCTGAAGCTGCTGAGTTCATTCCATCCAGTACCCAGACTGAAGAATGGGAAGATGATTTGGAGTCAGTCCCAGCTGTGGACCCAGGGAACTCACTGTACCTTTCTGCACCAGAGTTGGATGCCCTTGAAGCCACAAGTCCTCTGACACCTACCCCAATGGAGGCACCCATAGTGCCAGATGTTGTGACCCCCAGAGAACAAAGAGTGAAGAGAATTATTCGCCCTCCCAGGAAGTTGACTTACACTCAAATGGGAGAATGCTCTGAGTACACTGTGATAACTGCAAGAAGGACAATAGAGAAACCTGGCCCCTCCACTGTGCATTTGGTGGAGGGAAACCCCAGCTCACTCTCTGGCACAGTTAGGCAGGTCACTCCCACTAGTATGACCTGTGGGCAGGAAAATCTCAATCACCGAGCTGGGTGGGAGGTTCCCCTGCCCAGTTCTTTTGCTACTATAAATTGCATCAATTGTACTTTATGTTGATTTTATCTTTGGGGACCAAAGATTTTAAGTGGGGGGAGTGTGTAGCGGGGTATTGCTTTTAGGCCTCAGAGACTACCGTACTCAGAATGCCACGGGACACCCAAGGACTGCTGGGGTGGGCTATTTAACTGGGGGGCGGGACTGAGTTTGGCCTCTTTGGACACCGCCCGGCCAGCAAGTGGAACTGTTGTTCGAGTCTGCTGTGTGACAAGGCCTGAAGCCGGGACTTTTCTCCAAAGAGCCCTTCCGTTTCACCGAGGAGCCTGCGGGACGTCGTCCGACTGCTGCTGTACTGTTGCCAGGAGGACCGAAGAATCGGGTGTCGGGGAATCTGTGTACCGAGACACAGCAACGGAAGATACGGACACGGACTGGTCCGGTTGGGTGAGAGAGCACCTGCTCAGAGACAAACACAGGATCTGCTAGGTCAGATAACTGTTGTTCAGAATTAACTTTAGTGCTTGTAGTCATACACCGGAGGGACAGCGCCTTGAGTATCTAGGAGTCTCTAAGACTTATCCTGTGTTCACCAAGTTCAAGACCCTTTTTCTCTTTGTGGATTATAACTTGTTTCTTCAAAAGTGCACCACCGTTTGCTAGCGAAGATTTTCCTCTGCAGAACTTCTACATAATACAGTCAGGCCTGACTTAGTAAAGTAGACATTTCTGGGCGCCATTTTTACCCACGAGGTAGAATAGCTGCAGCGGGGACCGTTAGTTTCTTTTGTTATATCTGTCTGTTTGCAAAAGTACCCCTTTTCATTGCAGGGCTCTGCATGTGTTCATGTATACTTTTTCTATGCTTAAACAACACTCTCAGTAAAAGTGCCAGGGTTAAGTACACTTGTGTTTGTGTAATTTACTGTGCAGAAGAGACGGGTATTGATAGCCATACCCTATTGCTGTGTTTATTGTGTCTCCGAGAGTTACAGGTTACACAATCCTGCCATCCCCTACTGACTGTGCCAGGAGAGGTTAGAGCCAATTGCTGGGGGTTGACAGCAGTGCATTACAGGGCCCAAACAAATCATTTCAGCAGCTCTCTTAGCTGGGAGTATCGCTACACTGTCTTTGGTGACAAGGCATATTTCATTCCACATTGTGGTGAGTGCATCCCCAAAAGGGGACTTCTCTGCTTTCAATGCGATGCATCACGGATGAAGTTTGACCTATATTATTGCACTAAGATAAAGAACTATTTTTCTCCACCTATTGGCCACTTTATGTACACAAGGATACATAAGGAAGCTTATCATTTTATCCGATAAGAGTGCTGCTACAATATTTCATGGACATTTATATGGTTTCCCATTTTAGTGTTTTACAGTATTTGTTTAATTTTTATTGTTTACGATTTTTATTGTCTTTACATTATTTATGATTAGCCTTTGGATGTTTCTCTTGGAATATTATTCCACACACTATCCATGCAATTTTTCAGCAGCCACTCATTGTGATTAGGGTTTCCATCCTACTCTCACACATACATTCAATATTCTATCGCTCTAGGTAACCATCAATTGCTCTAATCCTAAGCGCTGAGCGGTGCTTATGCAGGAAGGGCCATTTTTAAGCATCCTTTTACAAATAAATAACTATAAATAATTATAACAAATAGTAATGTAATTATAATAAAAAATATTCAATAATATAATCAAATCAAAAACACTGAAATTTGCTCAGTTGCAGAATTGTCACTGTCATTAGATTTAGTGTTTGATGACGAATTTCCCCACAAAACGCTATCACATAATTCTGCGAGTGATTCTAATTTATTATCGCAGTTTTTTAGCTGGTCTAAAACCACTTTTGACATAAAGGGACACTTTTTGGTTGCTATGGACAATCTCCAGTTTCCAGGCAGAAAGTTTTTATAATATAAAAGTGCATGCAGGACACTGGACAGACCACTAGGGGCAAAGGGGGTGTGTTATTATTTGATACAGTACTGTAATCAGTAAGATTACAGTATACTGTATCTATACTGGGTTTTTAATTTTTTTCATTTGGCACCAAACTCCGCCCCCGTGCGCCGCAAGGTCACAGGGAACGGAGCTTGGCACTCAGCAGTGTGGATCGAGCGAGGAGACAGCTCACACACACTGCGGGGAGACATCGCAGGATCCAGGGACAAGGTAAGTAACTTCCCTGTATCCTGCAATGCAATCCCGAGTCTGGCTCGGGGTTTCCGCTCTTAGCATGAAAAACTCACCCCGAGCCATACTCAGGATTACCGCCAAGGGGGTTAATGAATTCCCAGTGTTTGCATCGCCCCCTCAACCCCCTTTACACTTAGATCTTGATCCAGCGCAGTGCCCGTCTGCTCCCACTATTGTCAATCAAATCCTGTGAGTAGAGAACGGAGGGAGGAGGATGGGCTTAGCCACACTGTGTGTGTCAATCTATGCACACGGAACCGGCTCTGGATCGAGCACACAGACATGCCACCATAGGAAGCAGCTTGCTTTGGTTGCACAGAAGAGGAGGAGCCAAGAGCGCCAGTGGGGGACCCCAGAAGAGGAGGTTTGGGGCAGCTCTGTGCAAAGCCATTGCACAGAGCAAGTAAATATAACATGTTTGTTATTTTCATTTAAAAGAAAAATACTTTTACACAAGAACTAGTGGGAAGGGAATGGAATAGCGGCAGCAAACATTCCACTCTGCTACACAGTGCTTGTCTCTGTATGCCAACTTACAGTTTGTCTTAACTATCTCCATATTTGTTATCTACCAACTGGATTTAATTATTTTTGAATTTGGTGAAGCCATAGTCATAGCTAGGAAGCCATAGTGGCACCATTAATAACTACCTGAATCTGCTGCAAGTTTCGGTAAAGCTACTGAAACTGGCAGCCAGGTTTTTTGAATCTGGCACTGGAAATTTTAAAGAGATGTATCATGAGAAAATTGATACTAATGTTTTATTAAATCCCCCTGATAATTTTGCATGCCTGTACTATTTTTAACTTGCAAATTTAGGGCCGAGCAACTCAACATCTCTAAGGGGCTGGCTCCCCCTGTAGCTGGGCCAGCGAGATGTCTCTCCCATCATTAAGTGATTGCATTTCAGCAGCATTTGGTCCAGCAACATCTCACTGCATCTAAGATACCATAGGGACAAATAGGTGGCCTTTTTAGTGACCACGCCAGTAGCGATTTGTCTCTGTCCCCCCCATCTGATATACCGGTAAGAGCCCATTCACACAGGGGCGTCCTTGGATCCGACTCCAAATCGCCCCAGGTCGCCCCTAGTCGCCTCAGGTCACGCTGGCTGAAGAAATCAATGTAAGTTAATGGAGCCGTCCTTATGCACACTACTGCAGTCGCTCCGACTTCAAAAAAGGTCCCTGTACTACTTCAATCCGACTCCTAGGCGACCTGTAACCATTCATTTCAATGGGAGTCGCCTCTCACTGTCTTAATAGGAGCAACTCTCCAGGAAGAAAACATACCTCTCCCTCCCCCCTCCCTCCCACAGAGCTGATTCTTGTTTGATTGGCCACTGGAATGTCTCCTGTCCTGCAGGCAACTTGTAAGTAGCTCCAGGTCACGCTGTGATTCATTCTCAAGTCGTGTCTGAGTTGCCTCATAAAATCGCGCTGGAAGTCGTTGTAACGGCACCCCAAATACGAAGGGGTTAACGCCGTTTCCTCTGTCCCCTCTCCTGGACACACATCCACTCGCTACCAATCTTCCACAGCCAAACGATCCCTTCCCATAGGAACCAATCCCTCTGGAAGAAACGAGACGCACTCTGTATTCTTCTGGGGTAGAATGACTTCTTTATTGAGAAAACATTGAAACTTTATACACAATTCAATACACATTAGTTAACATGAACAAGGGTCCAGCTCCACCCACACCTTACAAGACTAGACGCATTATTTTGACGTCTATTAGGAGACAACAGGCTTCACACAATAGATCCTAAAGATCCCCAATACACATCTTATCACAAAGTGTTTGGCAGACGGTCTGTCAGGAGACAACAAGTTCTATCCCTTTACATCTTAAATCCCTTTGTATTGTAAATCCCAGTCTGCCTTTACAATACACACAAGTATAGTGTTAATTACCTCTATTCAAACCAGACCTTCCCCAGTCACAATGAACAATAGAATGCAAAACACCTTAATTCCTCACAGCAATGATTACACAAAGGCAGGGCTGTGGGTGATGATATTAGCATCTAAGAGTATGTGTCCAAACATCATGAAGGCGTTACTTTTCAATTAACCTGTTGAGGTCATAATCAAACAGTAAAAGTTCTTTGCAGCTATCCTGGGGAATATGGTGGATAAATATTACAGACCCATTTTAGGTAGCCCAAGATATATTTCTTAATGCCCATTATTTCCTGGCTCACCCTGTGTCCAAAGTGACCCTCCTGTCACACATCTCCCCTTTCGGCAGGAGACTAACAGAGGAGGCGACCCCAGACGGGTTGACTCCGAAGTTAGTCCGTAGGTCCATTCCTCTAATGCCGGTATCCACACAGTACCCCAAATAAATTGCTCCAAACAGAGCACTACTTACCCAGCCAACCTCTGCCTCTCTCAGAGAATATACCCGCCGCTGGGGAGAGGCCTGGACTGGCCCTTCTCCCTGGAGTCCTTTCAGCCGCTGGAGAGAAGACCGGGTGACTGGGCTCAGTCCGTCATGCTGTTGGGGATCTGGGTCGACTGCCCGGCATCCCTGGGGTATACCAGTGGAGACTAAAATCCCATCCACTTGTGGTAGGTGAAAATCCCCCAGTGCTTGCAAAGCAAGGCTGACATCCTCCTGTCCCAGTGTCACACCATTTTCTGGGGTTGTGTCAGTGAGGACCGAAGTCCCATCCAGTACCACAGGAACTCCCTCTTCTGTTAGTTGAGAGCAGAGGCCCACGGCACTCTGCTCTGTTGCCAGCTCTTGTGCTGGGTTGCTGTGAGTGGAGACCGCAGTCCCATCCACGATATCCGCTCAAGTGGCAGTTGTGTGCAGCGGCCAGTAGCATTCTGCCCTGCTGCCAGCACTTCTGCTGGGGACTCCACACCATCTGCTCTGGCTACCCGTTGGGGAGGGAACATGGCTGCTTCTCCTCCCTGCATCTCTGAAATCCACTCGGAAAGAGAAACCATCGCCTTCTCACCTCGGGCCTCCAAAACTTCCACGGGTGTAGAGCAGGGGTTTGTAGTACTCTGTCCTGCTGCCAGTACTTGGGCAGGCGATGCATAATCCCTAACATCCTCCGAACAGTCCCTTAAGTCCATACCTTCTGTAATCTGTGGCTGAGGAGATGAGTCAACTGCCCTAGCTCCCTGAAACTCCATATCATCCACTTCGGCTTTAGGGAGGGCAATCTTCAGCTTTTCCACTGCCGATTCTTCAGCCAGGATTTCAGAGTTGTCAACTGGTATTTCCTGATAGTCCCAGGCAAAGGAAGCCCCACCCTGCTGCTGAGCGGAGTCTAGCAGCTGTTTGTAGGCGATCTCCAGCTCCCATTCCTGAATGGCCAGAAACTCCAAATCTTCCTGTGCCCAGTGCCCTTCCGAGACATTCAGTCTTTGTTCTCTGTGCTCCATTATTTCCTCCAAACGCCACTCCTGATCACTCCCAAAGTCAGGATCACTGGACAGCCTCCAATACAACAATCCCAGGCCATCATAGTCAAAGCCTTCCGTGGGGCTGTCATCCGCTGACCATGGGCACTCTTGGGCTACATACCACCGGAGGGCTCTGTAGCTCTCGTCCAACCGCATCTCTGCCCGGATCAGCCTGCTTAACTCAGCTGTCCACTCCTGCTTCGGTTGTTCTCCCAATAACAGCATTCGTACTTCATGCTGCGACCAATACCTTACATGGATGGAGGGGAGAACTTTTCCCTGGTGTTGCTGCTCGAGAGCTAGCACTTTCTTCCAGAGTTTGCAGCGGATTGAATCAGACCATCCCAGCAGGACCTCCTCTAATACTGGTCCTCTATGCTGTATCTGCATCTCTCGCAACCTCCTTCTGAATTCCTTTTCCATGTCGGCTGGTATCTGTATCTCTCCTTTCAGTTGGTGCTGCTTCTTTAGGTGTTGTCTCCGATTGCTATATTTCCGCCATTCTCTGCTCATGTTGCCGCTCATCCTGCCGCTTGATGTCTCTAATGGCTTCCTGTATGGCGGTCTCTGATGGGTTAGCACCATATAATGCCAACCGCTGTCGCACTCGTTGCTGAAACAAATCTTCAACTGACCAGGGTCCTGCATCACCCTCCTTCGGCTGCATAGCTGGTCATTCACTGTGGTGGTTTGGAGTGTCCCAGGAACTGGAGGGAAAATCCCGCTGCTGCCAACCAATGTAACGGCACCCCAAATACGAAGGGGTTAACGCCGTTTCCTCTGTCCCCTCTCCTGGACACACATCCACTCGCTACCAATCTTCCACAGCCAAACGATCCCTTCCCATAGGAACCAATCCCTCTGGAAGAAACGAGACGCACTCTGTATTCTTCTGGGGTAGAATGACTTCTTTATTGAGAAAACATTGAAACTTTATACACAATTCAATACACATTAGTTAACATGAACAAGGGTCCAGCTCCACCCACACCTTACAAGACTCAACGCATTATTTTGACGTCTGTTAGGAGACAACAGGCTTCACACAATAGATCCTAAAGATCCCCAATACACATCTTATCACAAAGTGTTTGGCAGACGGTTTGTCAGGAGACAACAAGTTCTAATCCCTTTACATCTTAAATCCCTTTGTATTGTAAATCCCAGTCTGCCTTTACAATACACACAAGTATAGTGTTAATTACCTCTATTCACACCAGACCTTCCCCAGTCACAATGAACAATAGAATGCAAAACACCTTAATTCCTCACAGCAATGATTACACAAAGGCAGGGCTGTGGGTGATGATATTAGCATCTAAGAGTATGTGTCCAAACATCATGAAGGCGTCACTTTTCAATTAACCTGTTGAGGTCATAATCAAACAGTAAAAGTTCTTTGCAGCTATCCTGGGGAATATGGTGGATAAATATTACAGGCCCATTTTAGGTAGCCCAAGATATATTTCTTAATGCCCATTATTTCCTGGCTCACCCTGTGTCCAAAGTGACCCTCCTGTCACACATCTCCCCTTTCGGCAGGAGACTAACAGAGGAGGCGACCCCAGACGGGTTGACTCCGAAGTTAGTCCGTAGGTCCATTCCTCTAATGCCGGTATCCACACAGTACCCCAAATAAATTGCTCCAAACAGAGCACTACTTACCCAGCCAACCTCTGCCTCTCTCAGAGAATATACCCGCCGCTGGGGAGAGGCCTGGACTGGCCCTTCTCCCTGGAGTCCTTTCAGCCGCTGGAGAGAAGACCGGGTGACTGGGCTCAGTCCGTCATGCTGTTGGGGATCTGGGTCGACTGCCCGGCATCCCTGGGGTATACCAGTGGAGACTGAAATCCCATCCACTTGTGGTAGGTGAAAATCCCCCAGTGCTTGCAAAGCAAGGCTGACATCCTCCTGTCCCAGTGTCACACCATTTTCTGGGGTTGTGTCAGTGAGGACCGAAGTCCCATCCAGTACCACAGGAACTCCCTCTTCTGTTAGTTGAGAGCAGAGGCCCACGGCACTCTGCTCTGTTGCCAGCTCTTGTGCTGGGTTGCTGTGAGTGGAGACCGCAGTCCCATCCACCGATATCCGCTCAAGTGGCAGTTGTGTGCAGCGGCCAGTAGCATTCTGCCCTGCTGCCAGCACTTCTGCTGGGGACTCCACACCATCTGCTCTGGCTACCTGTTGGGGAGGGAACATGGCTGCTTCTCCTCCCTGCATCTCTGAAATCCACTCAGAAAGAGAAACCATCGCCTTCAAAACTGCCACGGGTGTAGAGCAGGGGTTTGTAGTACTCTGTCCTGCTGCCAGTACTTGGGCAGGCGATGCATAATCCCTAACATCCTCCGAACAGTCCCTTAAGTCCATACCTTCTGTAATCTGTGGCTGAGGAGATGAGTCAACTACCCTAGCTCCCTGAAACTCCATATCATCCACTTCGGCTTTAGGGAGGGCAATCTTCAGCTTTTCCACTGCCGATTCTTCAGCCAGGATTTCAGAGTTGTCAACTGGTATTTCCTGATAGTCCCAGGCAAAGGGAGCCCCACCCTGCTGCTGAGCGGAGTCTAGCAGCTGTTTGTAGGCGATCTCCAGCTCCCATTCCTGAACGGCCAGAAACTCCAAATCTTCCTGTGCCCAGTGCCCTTCCGAGACATTCAGTCTTTGTTCTCTGTGCTCCATTATTTCCTCCAAACGCCACTCCTGATCACTCCCAAAGTCAGGATCACTGGACAGCCTCCAATACAATAATCCCAGGCCATCATAGTCAAAGCCTTCCGTGGGGCTGTCATCCGCTGACCATGGGCACTCTTGGGCTACATACCACCGGAGGGCTCTGTAGCTCTCGTCCAACCGCATCTCTGCCCGGATCAGCCTGCTTAACTCAGCTGTCCACTCCTGCTTCGGTTGTTCTCCCAATAACAGCATTCGTACTTCATGCTGCGACCAATACCTTACATGGATGGAGGGGAGAACTTTTCCCTGGTGTTGCTGCTCGAGAGCTAGCACTTTCTTCCAGAGTTTGCAGCGGATTGAATCAGACCATCCCAGCAGGACCTCCTCTGATACTGGTCCTCTATGCTGTATCTGCATCTCTCGCAACCTCCTTCTGAATTCCTTTTCCATGTCGGCTGGTATCTGTATCTCTCCTCTCCTTTCAGTTGGTGCTGCTTCTTTAGGTGTTGTCTCCGATTGCTGTATTTCTGCCATTCTCTGCTCATGTTGCCACTCATCCTGCCGCTCGATGTCCCTAATGGCTTCCTGTATGGCGGTCTCTGATGGGTTAGCACCATATAATGCCAACCGCTGTCGCACTCGTTGCTGAAACAAATCTTCAACTGACCAGGGTCCTGCATCACCCTCCTTCGGCTGCATAGCTGGTCATTCACTGTGGTGGTTTGGAGTGTCCCAGGAACTGGAGGGAAAATCCCGCTGCTGCCAACCAATGTAACGGCACCCCAAATACGAAGGGGTTAACGCCGTTTCCTCTGTCCCCTCTCCTGGACACACATCCACTCGCTACCAATCTTCCACAGCCAAACGATCCCTTCCCATAGGAACCAATCCCTCTGGAAGAAACGAGACGCACTCTGTATTCTTCTGGGGTAGAATGACTTCTTTATTGAGAAAACATTGAAACTTTATACACAATTCAATACACATTAGTTAACATGAACAAGGGTCCAGCTCCACCCACACCTTACAAGACTCAACGCATTATTTTGACGTCTGTTAGGAGACAACAGGCTTCACACAATAGATCCTAAAGATCCCCAATACACATCTTATCACAAAGTGTTTGGCAGACGGTCTGTCAGGAGACAACAAGTTCTAATCCCTTTACATCTTAAATCCCTTTGTATTGTAAATCCCAGTCTGCCTTTACAATACACACAAGTATAGTGTTAATTACCTCTATTCACACCAGACCTTCCCCAGTCACAATGAACAATAGAATGCAAAACACCTTAATTCCTCACAGCAATGATTACACAAAGGCAGGGCTGTGGGTGATGATATTAGCATCTAAGAGTATGTGTCCAAACATCATGAAGGCGTCACTTTTCAATTAACCTGTTGAGGTCATAATCAAACAGTAAAAGTTCTTTGCAGCTATCCTGGGGAATATGGTGGATAAATATTACAGACCCATTTTAGGTAGCCCAAGATATATTTCTTAATGCCCATTATTTCCTGGCTCACCCTGTGTCCAAAGTGACCCTCCTGTCACAGTCGTGTTGCCCCTGTGTGAATGGGCTCTAAGGCCCCTTTCACACTGGGGCGGGCAGGAGCGGTGGCGGTATAGCAGCGCGATTTGCAGCGCTGCTATACCGTCGTTCTTACCGGAGCGGTCCTACTAGCGCACCGCTTCAGTGTGAAAGCCTTCGGGCTTTCACGTTGAAGGCTACAGGGCAGGAATTTTTCTTGCGGTATAATAGCGCTATTATTAGCGCTAAACCGCATGAAAAACGCCCCAGTGTGAAAGGGGCCTAAGTGTACGAGTGTTGGCATAAAAAATAATAAAAGTTCTGCTTTTACACTTAGACTTTGTAGAATGTAATCTTGCAAGGATAATATGGATAGTGTGAGGGGGTTAGCTCGGCAGCGGGTGTGTGTGACCCCCGGGATGGGCTCCCCACACAAAACAGGCCCAGCAAACGGAGGTTGTGGTTTTCAAAATCAAAAAGGTGCGGTTTATTTTCTATTTACAGTGACAAAACACAGCAAAGCAAAAGAAACATAACCAAAATAAATCCTGGTCAAGTTGACCTCTGACTAAACATACAGGTTTCCTAACTAACAACTGGGATCAGCCTAGTGCTGTCCTAGTCCCTAAGTCCCTGGTTTAGTAAAAGTCCAAACAAATAGCCACACAGGCTTTGCCTCACCGCACAGGGGTTCACTCTCCCTAGACAGTCCACACAGGTCTGGTTCCAGGCATGAGCTAACATCTAATGAAGCTGGGAGTTCTTATAGAGGCCTAAATGAGCTGACAAGGTTCAGCTGGTCTCCTCATCTCTGTCTGCACGACGCCCCACACTCTCCCTAGAGGTATGAGTCATCCATGAGCCCACTAGCCTTAGCTGGGCTTATACAACTCTCCACCTAGTTGTATAAGTCAGCGTAAAGCCTGAATCTGGGCGAAATATATCTACCCCCCTGGATGCAACCAGGTGACTTTACCTTCCTGCTGTCACATACCCCCCCCTCTTGTTTTAACCTCGGGGTTGGAACACCAGCAATCAGGCATTCATGTACTCGAGACAAAGCATCCACATTCCCCATTTGAACGCCAGGGCGATGCTTTACTGTGAAGTTGAATTCCTGGAGGGCCAGGAACCACCTATTCACTCTTCTATTTGTTTCCTTGTTTTGAGCCATCCACTTTAACGGAGCGTGATCCGTAACCATGTCAAAGTGCCTACCTAGCAGGTAGTACCGAAGGGAATCTAGAGCCCACTTCACCGCTAAACACTCCTTTTCAACGGTGGCGTAATTTACCTCATGGGACTTCAATTTCCTGCTGAGGTAAATGACTGGGTGCTCTTCCCCGTTCCAGACCTGGGACAATACTGCTCCTAACCCCACATCTGACGCATCACTTTGTACGACAAAGTCTTTAGAGAAGTCGGGTGAGTACAACACTGGCTGGCTACATAAGGCTTGTTTCAAGAATTGGAATGCTGCCTGAGCCTCGGGGGTCCATTTAATCATGACCGACCCTTTCCCCTTCGTCAGGTTGGTTAGGGGCACAGCCTTAGAAGCAAAGTGGGGAATGAATCGCCGATAATACCCAGCGATTCCCAGAAAGGCTCGTACCTGCTTCTTGCTGTTGGGACGTGGCCAACTCTGGATGGCCTCGACTTTGTTGAGTTGGGGTTTTATTACTCCCCTCCCAATGGTGTACCCAAGATATTTGGCCTCCTCCTGCCCAATGGTACACTTCTTGGGGTTAGCCGTAAACCCCGCTTCCCGAACAGAGTCCAGGACTGACTGCTTGCACTTTTGGCAGATGTGAGGCCCAATCTGTGCTATGGACAATTACGTCATCCAGGTAAGCCGCAGCATACTTCCGATGGGGCCTCAGCATCTGGTCCATTTTCCGCTGGAATGTGGCCGGCGCATTCTGTAACCCGAACGGCATTCTTTTATATTGGAACGCCCCATCTGGGGTTACAAATGCGGTTTTCTCTTTGGCCGACTTGGCCAGGGGGATTTGCCAATACCCTTTTGTGAGGTCAAGAGTCGTCATGTATCGGGCTGTTCCCAGCCGGTCGATCAACTCATCTATACGTGGCATGGGGTAGGTGTCAAATTTTGTAACTTTGTTCAACTGACGAAAATCGTTACAAAATCGCCAGCTCCCATCCGGTTTAGGCACCAACACGATGGGACTAGACCAATCACTTTGGGACTCCTCTATCACCCCTAAGTTCAGCATTTTCTGTACTTCCTCCCGTATTGCCTCCCGTCGAGCCTCTGGGATCCGATAGGGTTTTAACTTCACCCTTTCACCGGGCGGGGTAATGATGTCATGCTCTACCCCAGATGTTTGTCCCGGCAGCTCAGAGAATACCTCCTTGTTGCGAAGCACAAACTCCTTAACCTCCTGTTGTTGGGGTTGTGACAAGGTGGCTGCTATTCCAACCTCAGGAATCACGCAACCAGTTTGAGCTGGTGACCAAGTGTCTGCGACTAGGGACTCTCTATCCCTCCAGGCTTTCAACAGATTAACGTGATAGATCTGTTCGGGCTTTCGCCTTCCTGGTTGTCTGACCTTGTAATTCACTTCGCTCACTTTTTCCATTATCTCGTAGGGGCCTTGCCATTTGGCAAGGAATTTACTTTCAACCGTAGGGACAAGTACCAATATCCTATCCCCCGGGGAAAAGGTACGGGTCTTGGCTCCACGGTTGTACACTCTCTGCTGTGCCAACTGCGCTTGGGCCAAATGTTCCTTCACGATGGGCATTACCTGTGCAATTCGATCTTGCATCAGGGCGACATGCTCAATCACACTCCTGTGGGGAGAACTCTCACTTTCCCAAGTTTCCTTGGCAATATCCAACAGCCCTCTTGGGTGTCTCCCATACAGTAACTCAAAGGGGGAGAATCCCGTAGAGGATTGGGGCACCTCCCTAATAGCAAACATCAAATAAGGAAGTAAACAGTCCCAATCCTTTCCATCTCTATCCACCACTTTCTTCAACATTTGTTTTAGGGTTTTGTTGAATCTTTCAACCAGCCCATCGGTTTGGGGGTGATACACAGACGTACGCAATTGCGTCACTTTGAACAATTTACACAGCTCTTTCATAACCCGGGACATAAAGGGTGTACCTTGGTCCGTAAGCAGTTCTTTACAAATACCCACCCGGCTAAAAACAAGAGATAGCTCTTTGGCTATGGTTTTGGCCGAGGTATTTCGGAGAGGGATCGCTTCTGGATAACGGGTGGCATAGTCCATTATAACTAATATGTACTGGTGCCCCCTAGCGGACTTGATTATAGGACCTACCAAATCCATGGCGATCCTCTCAAACGGGACCTCAATGATGGGTAGAGGGACCAGCGGGCTACGGAAATGTGGCATCGGGGCCAACCTCTGACACACAGGGCAGGAGGAACAATAATTTTCTACGTCCTTCATCACCCCCGGCCAATAGAATCTCTGTAATACCCTCTCTCGGGTTTTCTCTGTCCCCAGATGACCTCCAAGAATGTGCCCATGGGCCAACTCCAACACCAACTTCCTGTAAGGTTTGGGCACCACAAGCTGCTCAACGGTTTCTTCTGCCCTTTTTGCCACCCGATACAGTAGGTCCTTCTCTACGCTGAAGTATGGGTAAGTGCAGGTATTATCTGGGTTCACTAACTCGCCATCTATTTTCACTACGTTTTCCCGTGCCTTTATTAGGGCGGGGTCTTTCAACTGTTCTGTGGCAAAGTTTTCCCTGTGAACCTCAAGATCAGAAAACTCCACAGACGGTAGGTTTTCGTCTGAGGAGGTGGGCTCCTCTCCAGTTTCTTGAGTCTCCCCTGCCAATACTGATAAGGGAAATTCCGGAGAGTCCTCACCACTCTCAGGGGAGTTCTGGCTATCACATTCCTGGTACATAGGGGCACCAGTGAGGGGCTCAGGATCATCCCACAGTTCCCAGAACTTCGGAAAATCCCTTCCCACAATGGCGTCATGCGGTAACTGAGATACTAAGCCCACTGGATGAGAGAGGGTACCTTTGGGGGTCTCGAAACACACTGTAGTCACTGGATACTCTCGGGTGTCCCCATGCACACAAATAACAGCTACCTTGCTATTCCCAGAGACCTCTGTTTTAACTAACTCAGCCTTTATCAGGGTCACAAGGCTACCTGAATCCAGCAATACCACAACATTTCTACCATTAACACACATTTTGCATAAATGTTTCTCAGTTCCTCGAATGGCAGTGCATGCGACTGTCGCACACAGCGACTGACGTCTGCCCGTCAGAAAGTCACACTGCATGGGTTCCTCCACAACCGGGCAATTGGCTGCAATATGTCCCGCTTGCCGGCAGCGGTAGCAAACGATCCTTCTTGCCGCCTCTTGAGCCGCTGATTTCCCAGGCTGTTCTCGCCAAACTTGGGGTAGAGCTCCCACCCTCTCACTCTCTCCACCCTCACCCCTTGGAATCCTCTTATCCGCCCCTGGGGATGGTCTGATCTTAGGGTGGAAAGTCCGAGTGTCTCTGGAAGAGGCCGTCAGGTTCTCTGTAGCCAAGTATTTCTCCACACGATCCACAAGACCATCGGCCGTCTCTGGGTCTCCATGGCTTACCCACTTTTGGATGGCAGTAGGAAGAGCTCTCAAAAACCGATCCATTACAACACGTTCCACAATCTTTGGTGCGGACAAAGTCTCTGGCTGTAGCCACTTTCTGCTCAGGTGAATGAGATCATACATTTGAGACCTGGGGGGTTTTCCAAGCTGGAAAGTCCAGTTATGCACACGCTGAGCCCGGACAGCCTGGGTGACACCCAGCCTTGCCAATATTTCAGCTTTTAGCATCACATAGTCTTTTGCTTGGTTAGGCTCTAGGTCATAGTAAGCTTTCTGCGATTCACCAGTTAACAGAGGAGCCACCAGTCCAGCCCACTGCTCCTCAGGCCACTTTTCTCTTTCAGCGGTCCTTTCAAATGTGGTCAAAAATACCTCTGGATCATCCTCTCCAGTCATTTTTGTCAATAAACGACTCACCCCAAAGGACGCGGTATTAGTGGGACGGCTTTCCTCACTGGTCTGCGGACGTTGCTGCATTACTGCTTCCATCTGTTGTTGTAGTCTCTGCTCTTGCTTCTGCAACAGGTCTATGAAGCGGGCCTCAGATTGCTGCTGGGCTCGTTGCTGAGCCTCCAGACTCTGTTGCAAAGTTGCGTTTGTCTGCTGCTGGGCTGCAAGGCTCTGTTGTTGAGCTGCAAGGCTCTTTTGCAAACCTGCATTTGTCTGCTGTTGATTGGCATTTGCTAGAGCCAGCTGCTTCAGTATCTCCTCCATGCTGGCTTAAAAAAAAACTGCCACTGGTTCTCCACCAACTGTGAGGGGGTTAGCTCGGCAGCGGGTGTGTGTGACCCCCGGGATGGGCTCCCCACACAAAACAGGCCCAGCAAACGGAGGTTGTGGTTTT
Organism: Rana muscosa; assembly: GCA_029206835.1. Taxonomy (NCBI): domain Eukaryota; kingdom Metazoa; phylum Chordata; class Amphibia; order Anura; family Ranidae; genus Rana; species Rana muscosa. The sequence goes on along the minus strand of CM055118.1, from coordinate 937,054,625 downwards.
CAAAATCAAAAAGGTGCGGTTTATTTTCTATTTACAGTGACAAAACACAGCAAAGCAAAAGAAACATAACCAAAATAAATCCTGGTCAAGTTGACCTCTGACTAAACATACAGGTTTCCTAACTAACAACTGGGATCAGCCTAGTGCTGTCCTAGTCCCTAAGTCCCTGGTTTAGTAAAAGTCCAAACAAATAGCCACACAGGCTTTGCCTCACCGCACAGGGGTTCACTCTCCCTAGACAGTCCACACAGGTCTGGTTCCAGGCATGAGCTAACATCTAATGAAGCTGGGAGTTCTTATAGAGGCCTAAATGAGCTGACAAGGTTAAGCTGGTCTCCTCATCTCTGTCTGCACGACGCCCCACACTCTCCCTAGAGGTATGAGTCATCCATGAGCCCACTAGCCTTAGCTGGGCTTATACAACTCTCCACCTAGTTGTATAAGTCAGCGTAAAGCCTGAATCTGGGCGAAATATATCTACCCCCCTGGATGCAACCAGGTGACTTTACCTTCCTGCTGTCACAATAGCTAAATTTAATAATTGGATTTTAAACAATTTAGTTGGAAAAAAATAAATAAAATCAGCTTATGTTTCTAAAGTCTGCCCAGTCCAGTAAAAAAGCATAACAAACAGCTGATAAAATTAGGTTTTACTTTATTCTCCTTTAACCGCTTGCCGACCGCTGCACGACTATTTACGTCGGCAGAATGGCACGGCTGCGCATATGGACGTACCCGTACGTTCCCTTTAAGACGCGGCATTGCAGGCGCACGCGCGCCCGCCGCGAGCTCCGTGCGTGTGACCGTGGGTCCCGCGACCTCGAAGTCTGCCGGGTGCCTGCGATGAGGGGATGCCCTTGTAAACAAGGTATCTCCCTGTTCTGCCTTGTGACAGGACACTGATCGTCTGCTCCTTGTCATCGGGAGCAGCGATCAGTGTCGTGTCACATGTAGCCCATCCCCCCCACAGTTAAAATCACTCCCTAGGACACACCTAACCCCGTCCTCGCCCCCTACTGGTTAACCCCTTCACTGCCAGTGTAATTTTCACAGTAATCAGTGCACTTTTATAGCACTGATCGCTGTATAAATGTGAATCGTTCCAAAAATGTGTCAAAAGTGTCTGATGTGTCCGCCATAATGTCGCAGTCATGATAAAAATCGCTGATCGGCGCTATAACTAGTAAAAAAAAAATTATTAATGTAGCGGGGTATTCCCCTTTAAGACAGAGAGACAAGAAGTTCCAGGTGAGAGGTGAGTCGGGAGGAAGTAAAGAGACATTACTGGAAGTGAAAGCAGAGGAGAGAGAGACTACATCTCCCAGTACATCTTGCAGCACCCAGGGTGCATTGCTCCAGAACAGAGACTGCTGGGGCAGACTTTATAAAGGGGAGGCGGAGTTTTGGTCGCTCTCTTTGGACACCCCTCTCCTAGCAAGAGGATCTCTGTGCTGAACTGCTGTGTGCACAAGGCCTGAAGCCTGGGCCGTGTGCTCCTTTCCAAAGAGCCCTCTGCCAGCCTAGCAGAGCCTTAGAGACATCTAATCCTCCTTGCTGCAGTACACCAGAAGGATTGAAGACTTGGATGTCGGTGGATTCCTGTTCCTAGACGAATCGATGGAGGAAACGGACTTGGACTTGCCCGGGTGGTGAGAGCTGTTTAAAGACAGATACTTTTATCTTTACTATTCGTTTGGATTACAAGTTGTTCTTCAAGTGCACCACCAAAGATTGCTAGCGAATATTGTTTCACTGAACTTCCATTTAGATCAGTCAGGCCTGACTGCATAGGTAGACATTGCTGGGTGTTAGTCTACCCATGAGGGGAAGTAGCTGTAAAAGGGCAGCGCTAGAGTTGCATAGCAATACTTAATTATTCTGATTACTCTGTTTATCTTTATTACTGTTTATTGCAGGGATCTGCAACTTGTTATACTGTTGTTTATTACTTGCCCATTAGCCTCAGTAAAATATCTGGGTCAAGTACATTGGTGTCAGTTTCACTTACTTTAATAGAAGTTTTAAAGTATATCACTGTGTGTGTTTGCCATAGGACTGCGTCACCTAGAGTTGCGGTCACGCGGTCCTATCTCCCCTTACTAGCTGTGCCAGTAGGGGGTTGAGCATATTGCCGGGGGTTGGCGGAGCTGTCTTCAGGGCCCAACTAAATCTGCGGCCTTCTTAGTTGGAGGTATCGCTACACGTGGGGGTTCTCGTCCGGGATCCTGATACAGCAGGTGAACGCCAGAAGTGCCGGCACGGACCCCATCAAAGTAGTCCAATGGTGCAAAGCAGAAGGGACACGCTCAGAAGCGAGCGTGGCCATTGAACTTCCAGGGAGTGACTGGAGAGAGAAACAAATTAAAGAGGTGGTACAAATATTGTCCCCGGATAGAAAGGCTTACGTGGTCGCAATGAGACCAGACTCAAGGACCAACTGCACCTATGCACTGATAGAGTGGGGACAGGATGTCCCTGAAAACTTCCACGGTGCCAGTATAAAATTGTCCGAAAAGACTGAGTTCCACCTGACACATCCTAGTCAGAAGCAGTTAGAACCCTTGGACAGGAAAGCAGGGGCTGCTGTTAAATCGCAGGCAGAGCAACAGCTGATTGATCTGAAACGACAGTACCGTGACATACAAGAGAGGTTTCAGGAGACTTCCAGTATGATAGCTGAACGCATTAAGGAGTTACGTGTCGCTCCTGAGGATCAGAAAGATGGTCAGATAAAGCCCAAACCTGGGAAGGTACCGAAGAAACGTGCTCAGGGTCGCCTGCAGGAAGTAACCATCCGGAAGGATTTCCGCATTGATGGCCAGATAGGAGAAAGAGGGCAGAAGGACAAACTGTCCTACACCAACCTCCTACACCAAATAGAGTTGGGGTTACAGAAAGGATATCAGGAATCTGAAATTAGAGAGGCTGTAATCCATGCCATCAGCCCAGGTTCAAGTGTCAGGGGCATGTTAGAGAGGAAGGGTGGATTGACCCTGAACCAGCTAAAGAGGATACTGAAAAGCTACTATGAGGAGGAAGATGCTGCTGAGTTATTTCATCGACTGATAAATATGACCCAGGAGAGTGGAGAGACTCCTCAGAACTTCCTATTCCGGGCCATTGAGCTCAAGGACCGCCTGTTGTCCACATCCAAGGATGAAGGAAATGGGGAGCATTTTGGAGTCGAGCTAGTCCAAAAGAAATTCCGGAGATCTGTGACTACGGGATTGAGGAGTGACTACATCAAGCTACAGCTGAAGCAGCATTTGGAAGATCCCTCAACTCCGGATGAGGTCCTCATTGAGAAAATGAATGAAGCAGATAAGATGGAGATTGAGAAGGACCAAAAACAGAGGAAACTTCAATCTCCTAGCACCACAAGTGCCAAAGTACAACAGATAGATGTCCCTTCAGACACTCGGGAGCTTAGTGTACTGGCAGCAAGCACTGAACAGGGATCATGGTCTTCACCTATTCACCACTTCCCCACAAGTCAGACTGGACTGGAGGAGCTGTTCCAGACCCAGAAAGAAATACTAGAGATGATGACGATGTTGATGACTCGTCTGGTGAAACCCCAGACAGAAGAGGTCTCACCACTCATGGCACCAAAGACCCCTACCACTAACCGCTCTATGAAACCAATGCAGAGAGCCTGCTTCAAATGTGGAGGAAAAGGACATCTCAGGCGAGTATGCCCAAGCCTGGTAGTTGAGGAAAAGTCCAAACAGCTGGCGGGAAACTTCAGCGGGCCCCGGTGAAGGAGCCGACCGGGTGCCCATCATTTCAGTGAGTTCCAAACTGAATGAGAAGCTAAGGAATAGAAAAGACAAAACTCCTCAGAGGAACTATAGTATCCCTCAGCAGGGGTACACCCCAAAGAGAGAGGGCCAGACCCCTCAGAAGAGGCACAGCATTCCCCAAAGGGAATGCACACCTAAGAAAAACTATAATATCCCTCAGCAGGTCTGTACGCCCATTAAAAGGAGGGAAATCGATGCATACCAGGCCCAAGAAAGACTAAAGTCAAAAGGGAGATGGACGAGAGAGAGTCCGAAGGGAAAGGACCAGAAGAAGGCGACTCCTGCCAGGCCATATCCGGAGAAGCTGGTAGGCCCATCTCCTGTAGTGCCCATTCAAGTGGAGGGAGTTTACACCAGAGCCATCTTGGATACTGGGGCACAAGTGACCCTACTATACCGGGATTTCTACGATAAGCACTTGAGTCATCTGCCCATCCAGAACATAGAGGAGCTGGAAATATGGGGAATTGGAACCCAGAGTTTCCCCTATGATGGCTATCTGCCCATCCGGATGACCTTTGACCCATCTGTGGCTGGGAAGGCCGAAGTGTTTGACACCCTGGCAGTTGTGTGCCCTCGGCCGCCAGGAGCCAACAAGAGCTCCCTTATAATAGGGACGAACACGGACCTGGTCCGAAGACTCCTGACCCCTTTAGTGGAAGAGAAGGGGCAAGCAGCCACCAAGATCCATCCCATGCTGAGGACGGCTTACCAAAGGCTGGTCCTAGAGCAGAAGACCCCGGTGGAGGGGATAGGGAAGGTGTGGAGACTTGGAAGGGGAGGGGTAGTGTTGCAGCCTGGCGAAGTAACCTGTCTCAGAGCCACTGTGAAGCTTACTTGGGAGCAGCCTGGACCCTTTGTCGTGCTGGAGTCCGACCCAAAAGGAGAGTCCTCAGGTCTGGAAGTGATACCAGAAGTGATTCCGCTGAAGGTTCTGAAGAAGGCCCATTGTAGAGTTCCAGTGAGTGTTAGAAACACTACCAGAGGCCCCATGGAAATCCCTGCCAGAATGCTGCTGGGCCAGGTGAGCCCTGCTGCCCCGGTTACCCTGTCAGAAGTAAAGGGGACGGGTGAAAGAGGAGATCTTTGGGAGAAGCTGTCCATGGAGAACTTGAATCTATCCAGGGTTTGGAAAGAGAGAGCCAAGGCCCAGTTGACTAGATGGGAGAAGATATTCTCCAGAGATGAGTTCGATGTGGGGTGTGCAAGGAGTGCCACCCATCGGATCCGCCTCCAGGAAGACAAGCCCTTCCGAGAGAGAGTCAGGCAGGTCCCCCTAGCAGATCTGGAGGATCTAAGGGAACAACTTGCAGAACTCAAGAGGACTGGTGTGATACGGGAGTCCAGGAGCCCCTATGCCTCTCCCATAGTGGTGGTCAGAAAGAAGAATGGGTCATTGAGGCTCTGTATAGACTACAGGACTCTCAACAGAAAAACCATCCCCGACCAATACACCACTCCGAGGATAGAGGATGCCCTACAGAGCCTCTCTGGAGCCAAATGGTTCAGCGCTATGGACCTCAAGAGCGGGTACTATCAGATCCCTATGCATCCAGAAGACAAGGAGAAGACAGCTTTCATAACCCCAGTGGGGTTCTTTGAATTCAATCGGATGCCCCAAGGTCTGTCTGGAGCCCCAGCTACTTTCCAACGTCTTATGGAGAAGACTGTAGGAGACATGAACCTTATTGAAGTCCTTGTATACCTGGACGATGTCATTGTCTTTGGGAGAACCTTGGAAGAACACGAAGAGAGGCTGGAAAAAGTGTTGAGAAGACTAAGTGAGGAAGGACTCAAGCTTTTGCCTGAGAAGTGTCGGTTCTACCAGTCTTCTGTGAACTATCTGGGGCACATAGTGTCTGAAGAGGGGGTGGCCACAGACCCTGAGAAATTGGAGGCAGTTACCTCCTGGCCACGACCCACCACAGTAACAGAACTCATATCCTTCTTGGGGTTCTGCTCCTATTACAGGAGGTTTGTGGAAGGATTCGCCCGAATTGCTAGACCATTGAATGAACTACTCAAGACCGAGGGGGAAGAGGACGACTCAGGGCCCAGGAAGCCGGGAGAGTCAGTCAGAGATCAGTGGAACCAGAAGTGTGAAGAGGCCTTCCAGGCATTAAAGGAGAGCCTAACCACTGCCCCGGTCTTGGCCTACGCAGACCCAACCAAACCCTATGAACTGCACGTGGATGCTAGTCATGACGGTCTGGGAGGAGTACTTTACCAAGAACACGAAGGGCAACTGCGGCCTTTTGCCTACGTGAGTAGGAGCCTGAACCCCTCGGAGAAGAACTACCCCACCCACAAGCTGGAGTTCCTGGCCCTTAAGTGGGCGGTAGTAGACAAACTCAAAGACTACCTATATGGGGCGGAGTTCACTGTGAAGACCGACAACAACCCCCTTACCTACCTTTTCACCACGGCCAAGCTGGACGCCACTGGACACAGGTGGCTGGCCGCACTTTCTGGATTCAACTTCAGCCTAAAGTATAGGCCAGGGACTGGGAATCGAGATGCAGACGCTCTGTCCAGGAGATCTCATTCTCTCACCAGTGACGTAGAAGATTGGACCCAAGTGGCACCGGACGGGGTGCGGGCCCTTTGTCAAGGAGCTGAATTCCAAGCTCGAGGAGGTTCCAGAGCAGAGGAAATAGGAGTTACCATGGTGGGAGTCCCCAAACACTACTGTGGAGTAGCTCAACTGGGAGAGGACAACCTGCCAAGACTGTCCAAGAAGGAGTTGAGGTGTGACCAATTGGAAGACCCCATGGGGAGATTGGTCCTGGAGGCCCTGGAGAATCAGGATCCAAACAGACTCATGCGTCAACCTTCAAAAGAAGCTCGCCTGCTGAGGAAAGAGTGGGACAGGTTGCAGTTACATCAGGGAGTGGTCTACCGAAGGGGCCCCTCTGATGACTCAGAAGATAAATGGCAGCTGTTTCTGCCAGAAAAGCACAGAGAGACTGTTCTAGTCGCCATGCATGACAATCATGGCCACCTAGGAGCTGAAAGGACCTTCCAACTTGTCAGAAGTCGGTTCTATTGGCCCTGCATGAGGGCAGAGGTAGAAGAGTACTGCCACTCATGTGCCCGATGCATCCAGAGGAAGACTTTGCCCCATCAAGCTGCCCCAATGGGCCATCTACAAAGTCAAGGCCCAATGGATCTGGTATGCATTGATTTTCTCTGCCTCGAACCCGACCTGAGTGGACTAGGAAATGTTCTGGTGATAACCGACCATTTCACCTGGTATGCCCAGGCTTTCCCGACCAAAGACCAGAAGGCCTCCACCGTAGCCAAGGTACTTATGGAGAAGTACTTTGTCCACTATGGGCTGCCACAGCGACCCCATTCAGATCAAGGGAGGGACTTCGAGAGTAAACTGATCCGGAAGCTCCTGGATTCTTTGGGAATCAAGAAGACTCGAACTACACCTTACCATCCACAGGGAGATGCTCAGCCGGAAAGGTTCAACCGAACCTTGCTCAACATGTTGGGGACTCTGGAAAGTGAGAAAAAGCAACATTGGAGCAAACACATAGCAGCCACAGTACATGCTTACAACTGCACCATCAGTGATGCTACAGGCTACTCCCCATATCGACTCATGTTTGGGAGAGAGGCGAGACTACCTGTGGACCTGGCCTTTGGCACCTCTCTGGACCATTCCTCAGTCACATCCCACAAAGGGTACGTGGACAGGCTCAGACAAAGCCTGAAAGTAGCTTATGAGCAAGCTCAAGCAGCTTCCGACCAAAGGGGGGCTAGAAATAAGAGAAACTTCGACTTGAAGGTCCGGGTGCAAGACCTACAGCCTGGGGATCGAGTGCTGTTACGCAACCTGGGGATCCCTGGGAAGCACAAACTTGCAGACAGATGGAGATCTGAACCTTATGTCATCTGTAGGAAGTTGCCGGGCCTACCTGTCTATAAGTTGAAACCAGAAGGAAAGATAGGCCCACTGAAGACGTGGCATCGGAATCACCTGCTCCCACTTGCTGAGGCAGTTAGAATACCTCCTGCGGGAGACTCCCCTGAACCGACCTCTATCCTGGATACTCCTAGGCCGAACACTCGGTCGCAGACCTCCCGAGCTGAAGATGCAGAGGCCTCTCAACTTAGTGAAAATGAAGAAGGAGAACTTGATTGGCTGTGGCCTTCCCCAACTCCAGAAACTTCTAATATTGATCTTCCAGCCACTGAAGACACTCAAGATGGAACACTGAACCCAGAAGCCACAGAGTTCATCCCTTCTAGTCCTTCAGCAGAATACTGGGAAGATGCCCAGGATGGTTGTTCAGAGGAAGAGGAGCCTGAGGCGCCAGAGCCAGAAATCCCAAGAGAGCAAAGGGCTCGAAGAGTCATCCGGCCTCCTAAGAAGCTGACCTACCCACAAATGGGGAACAGTTCGGAAGACTCTGTAGTCACTGCTAGAAGGAATGCTGAGAATCCGGATCCTTCCACTGTCCATTTAGTGGAGGGCAACCCCAGCTCACTCTCTGGCACAGTTAGACAGGTCGCCCCCACTGAAGCGACCTGTAGACAGGACAGCTCCCCATCCTATGATGATTGGTGGGAGGCTCCTCTGTCAATCCTATGCAACCGCATTGAATCTAAAATGTTTTGCAGATCTAAAAATGTTAGATGTCTTTGGGGACCAAAGATTTAAAGTGGGGGGAGTTTGTAGCGGGGTATTCCCCTTTAAGACAGAGAGACAAGAAGTTCCAGGTGAGAGGTGAGTCGGGAGGAAGTAAAGAGACATTACTGGAAGTGAAAGCAGAGGAGAGAGAGACTACATCTCCCAGTACATCTTGCAGCACCCAGGGTGCATTGCTCCAGAACAGAGACTGCTGGGGCAGACTTTATAAAGGGGAGGCAGAGTTTTGGTCGCTCTCTTTGGACACCCCTCTCCTAGCAAGAGGATCTCTGTGCTGAACTGCTGTGTGCACAAGGCCTGAAGCCTGGGCCGTGTGCTCCTTTCCAAAGAGCCCTCTGCCAGCCTAGCAGAGCCTTAGAGACATCTAATCCTCCTTGCTGCAGTACACCAGAAGGATTGAAGACTTGGATGTCGGTGGATTCCTGTTCCTAGACGAATCGATGGAGGAAACGGACTTGGACTTGCCCGGGTGGTGAGAGCTGTTTAAAGACAGATACTTTTATCTTTACTATTCGTTTGGATTACAAGTTGTTCTTCAAGTGCACCACCAAAGATTGCTAGCGAATATTGTTTCACTGAACTTCCATTTAGATCAGTCAGGCCTGACTGCATAGGTAGACATTGCTGGGTGTTAGTCTACCCATGAGGGGAAGTAGCTGTAAAAGGGCAGCGCTAGAGTTGCATAGCAATACTTAATTATTCTGATTACTCTGTTTATCTTTATTACTGTTTATTGCAGGGATCTGCAACTTGTTATACTGTTGTTTATTACTTGCCCATTAGCCTCAGTAAAATATCTGGGTCAAGTACATTGGTGTCAGTTTCACTTACTTTAATAGAAGTTTTAAAGTATATCACTGTGTGTGTTTGCCATAGGACTGCGTCACCTAGAGTTGCGGTCACGCGGTCCTATCTCCCCTTACTAGCTGTGCCAGTAGGGGGTTGAGCATATTGCCGGGGGTTGGCGGAGCTGTCTTCAGGGCCCAACTAAATCTGCGGCCTTCTTAGTTGGAGGTATCGCTACATTAATAAAAATGCCATAAAACAGTCCATTATTTTGTAGACGCTATAACTTTTGCACAAACCAATCAATAAACGCTTATTGCAATTTTTTTTACCAAAAATATGTAGAAGAATACGTATCGGCCTAAACTGAGGAAAAAAAAATGTTTTTTTATATATTTTTGGGGGATATTTATTATAGCAAAAAGTAAAAAATATTGCATTTTTTTTCAAAATTGTCGCGCTATTTTTGTTTTTCAAAAAAGAAAAACCGCAGAGGTGATCAAATACCACCAAAAGAAATCTCTATTTGTGGGAAAAAAAGGACGTCAATTTTGTGTGGGAGCCACGTCACACGACCGCGCAATTGTCAGTTAAAGCGACGCAGTGCCGAATCGCAAAAAGTGGCCTGGTCTTTGACCAGCAAAATGGTCCGGGGCTGAAGTGGTTAATATATGAATGGTTAAAAAATCCTTAACAATCATCAAACGTGATAACTGACTTCTATTGCAGTATGTTGCATAAGTGTCATCAGCACACCAGCATAAGCAAACAGGGGAATGTGGTATTGTCACTAAATCATAGGGCAACCTTTCAGGGCCTCAGAAGACTTGTACCTTAACCACTTTAGCCCCGGAATAATTTACCCCCTTCCTGACCAGAGCAATTTCTTTCTCAGTTTAGGCCGATATGTATTCTTCTACATATTTTTGGTAAAAAAAATAGCAATAAACGTATATTGATTGGTTTGCGCAAAAGTTATAGCGTCAACAAAATAGGGGATAGTTTTATGGCATTTTTATTATTATTATTTTTTATTAGTAATGGCGGCGATCAGCGATTTTTATCGTGACTGCGACTGTCAGGAAAGGCTTGCTAGAGGAAGAATGTTCCCAGCAGACTAACTCCTGCTCCCCAAACTTGAGTTAAATAAGCTGCGTTGGCGCGTGCTTACGTAGGTTAGCACATGCGCACAAAGAGGTGGAAGATGGAATGCTTATGGACATGTGCTCATCAGCGCACACCAACATGCATGGCGCACTAGCGCGCACCAGCGTGCACGGCACATCAGCGCGCACGGCGCACCTTCTGATCAATGTAGTGACTATTTAAACCAGATCGGTGTACAGACCCGGTGCTGTCTTGTCTACAGCGTTCCCGTGAGTCTCCTATTTCCTTTTAACCTGCATCTGATTCCACTTACCTACCCGGCTTGCTCTGACTACACCTGTTCTCCGCCTGCATCGACCCCGGCCTGAACCTTGACTATTCTCCAGCCTCTGCACATGTACCTTATCTGACCGTTCTGTGTTTGACCCGGCTTGTCTGACCCTGCTCCTGCCTCTGCCTTCCAGTCTGTGAAGTTCTGGTACCGCTGCCCTGCATCCACTGCATTCCGGCATCCACTGTCACCTGGCACACTATTCAACTGGAAGCCCAGCAGCTAGCACGACTACCGGCCCTTGTGCGACTCTGCACTCCTGCGCCACCTGTTTGCTCTATCAGGGACCCCAGAGTCAGAGGAGTAAGAGAAGCCTTCCTCTTCAAATCAGGCTCATTCCACGAGGTACGTAACAGCGACATTATGGGTGACACATCGGACACTTTTGACACTATTTTGGGACCATTTTCATTTATACAGCGATCAGTGCTATAAAAATGCAGTGATTACTGTGTAAATGACACTGGCAGGGAAGGGGTTAAACACTAGGGGGCGATGAAGGGGTTGAGTGTGTCCTAGGGAGTGATTCTAACTGTGGGGGGGCTGGGCTACAAGTGACACGACAGTGATCACTGCTCCCGATGACAGGGAGCAGTAGATCACTGTCCTGTCACTAGGCAGATCAGATAAATGCCTTGTTTACATAGGCATCTCCCGTTCTGCCGCTCCGTGACACAATCGCGGGACCCCGCCCGCATGGTGGGAAATTTGTACAGATACGTTGCTTTGCCCAGCCGAGCCATTCTGCCGACGTATATCGTCGCTAGACGGTCGGCAAGTGGTTAAAGCAACAGAAGGGGCCCTGTCTAGCTTTAAAATATCACTTTGATTTTTTAATAATATATTTCCTGTTTGCTTATGCTGGTGTACTGGTGACACTTATACAACTATAGTTTACTTTATGAGGGTGCCATCTATTGTCTCTATAGCACCCAATAACTCAAGATTGTGACACTATGATTGCGCTCGATTACACAGTTATTATTATTTTTATTATTATTGGTATTATTATATCAAATTTTCTTACTTTTCTTATAATATTATAATTACCTAAATGTATTATTAGTAGTATTATTATTTATATTACTATTAATTAAGCTGCTGACTTTTAATATATGGACACTTACCTGTCCAGGGCGCCCGCGATGTCAGGTCCCGAAGCCGATTTGTCCCTTGGCTCTCGGGTGCTGCCGCTGCCATCTTCGGTAAGGAAATCAGGAAGTGAAGCCTTGCGGCTTCACTTCCTGGTTCCCTACTGCGCATGCGTGAGTCGCGCTGCACGATTCCACTGGTCCCTGCTGTCTTCTGGGACCCGTGTGTCTTCCAGAAGACAGCGCGGGGGACGGAGTAGGCGTCGGACGTGGCGTAGATCACCGCAGTGATCTATGCCCGGAAGTGGGAGCAAATACCTGTATTACACAGGTATCTGCTCTCTCCTCCCCCCTGAAAGGTGCCAAATGTGACACCGGAGGGGGGGGGGAGGATTCCGAAAGGTGGAAGTTAAATTTTTGGGTGGAACTCCGCTTTAATGAAAAAAACTAAAAAAACTGAACAGATAGTATTGACCTGTGTTAAATTTTGACAGGAGAAAACCTTCAAGCAAGTCATACATGGAACAATTAGTTCATTAGGGAGTCACAAACACACAAACACACTAATCCTCAAACATTACTGTTATGTGTGAGGCTCATTCATCAAATATTCATCTGGAAAGATAAAGAAATGTACTTCTCTAAGGGTCTAAGTGCAACATCCCAGGGAATTCACAAACAACCGAGGGACTTACCTGATATGATGGCTGGGCTACTTAAAGTGGTTGTAAACCTTTACCTTTACAACCACTTTTGCCTACAGGTAAGCCTATAATAAGGCTTACCTGTAGGTACTGTGAATCTTTCCTAAACTTGCACAGTTTAGGAGATATTCACTGTATACGCACACCGACACATGCGCACTGAAGAAACGGCACGTACGTGCCGTTTCTTCAGCTGCTGTGCCACTACGGGAGTGACGTCATCGCAGCTCTTGTTTGTCGTGAGAGAGACAGCACAAACCATTACTGTACATAAGCCATGTTTACTGAAAGAACCAGCAGGAAACAGGAAACACAACACAGGAAGAAGTACAACAGAGATGCACCATAGAGTTGCATTTAAAGAAACATGTCATCCATAACATCTCCCCCTTTTAGTGTTAATAAATGAACATTGTGAAATTTAAAAGAGACAAAGCAATAACACATTCTACAGGTTAAGTCTCATAGGTGGTTTTGAACATCTACCACTACGGGTGAAGACTGGCCCTTGTACAAGGATTCCTTTAGCCCTTTCTGAAGTTACTGGGCTCCTCTCATCACGTACTGGCATGCTCTGCGCTTGACAGCTGTCGGGTATACTTGGTTGCCCAGAACTGTCATTGCCGTTGGTATGAGGCATTCCCTCTGTACATGCCTCACTGTCAATGGGTGAGTCTGATCCATCAACGGGATACTGAGAATCAGTCTGCTCTGCCACTCTCAAATCCACTCGATTGCGGCGATAGAGAGTTCCTTCAACGTCCACAAGATAGGAGCGTGGTGCAACCTTTTGCAGACAAGTACCTATTCTCCAACGGCCTGTTCGATCCCCAGGTAATGGTTTTATACGGATTCGTTCTCCAATATTTAATTCTGGCAAATCTCTGGCCGATGTGTCATATCGTGCCTTTGACACTTGTCTCTTAATCCTTATCTTTTCTGGAACACCTTGTATAACAGAGGGTTCAAGCAGCCTATTTGATACTGGTAAGGAGGTCTTTAATCTCCTTGACATCAGTCTTTGTGCCGGGCTACTATCCATGCCTTCGGTCGGAGTGTTTCTCCAATGTAAAATGGCCTTCCATGGGTCTTTACCATCACTTTGTGCTTTCTTGCATAAATTTTTAGCAATCTTTACAGCTGATTCAGCTTTGCCATTAGCCTGTGGATGACGTGGTGAGGAAGTAACATGCTCAAACTCCCATTCAGTGGCAAATTTTCTGAATTGTAGGCTTGCAAACTGAGGGCCATTGTCGGAGATCACTGTATCTGGTTGGCCATGACGTGCAAACTGAGCCTTGCACCTCTTAATTGTAGCTTCAGTGGATAAGTCGGGAAGAAGGTCTATTTCCCAGAAGTCTGAATAATGATCGACTAAAAGCAGGTATTCCTTGCCTGCGTAGTTGAATAAGTCCATACTGATAATCTGCCACGGACGTGTAGGTATCTCATGTGACATCATGGTTTCTTTCTGTTGCAAATGGGCATATTCATTGCAGGTGGGACAATTACTGACAAAGTCTTTGATTTCACCATGCATGTTGGGCCAGTAAAGAGTATCACGAGCTTGCCTGTAGCATGCTTCACCACCAATATGGCTGGAGTGTATGCGTAATAACATCTCTGCTCTCAGTGACTTTGGCACGATGACCCTTGGACCTTTGTACAAGATACCATTTTGTATGCTGATCTCATCTCTAAAGGACCAGTATTCCCTTACAATTCCAGGTACTGCATCTTTTTCATCTGGCCACCCACTCAAAACAATAGACTTCAAAGCTTGTAAAGTTGCATCACTGTCAGTGTGCTGTATGAGTTGATGTAGTCGTTGATCTGTGACATTAAGATAGTCTGCTTGATTGATATCGGCAAAGAAATTGTGTTCCTGTTCCAGCAGACAAATTGTACGATGCTCATGCTCACCTCCAGGTGCCACATTATCTGACGTAGCTCTGCTCAGGGTATCGCTGATATACATTTCACATCCTGGCTTGTAGACAACATTGAGGTTGTAATGCTGCAATGTAAGCATCATGCTCTGCAAACGCTTGGGAGCACACAAAAGGGGCTTTTTGAATATGGCTATCAAAGGTTTGTGATCAGTTTCAGCTGTAATTGAATCCCGTCCATAAAGATAATGATGGAAACGCTGGCAAGCAAATACAATGCTTAAACATTCTTTCTCAATTTGAGCATAATTTTGCTCAGCTGATGAAAGAGCTCTGGACGCATATGCAACTGGCAAAAGGCAACAGCCTAGACCATTTTTTGCCCTTTGTGTTTACAGCACCAATGCATTCTGAGGAGTAAACCATATCAGTGCTAAGCAGGTGTGCATTCTCCGGATCTGACATTTGCTCAATTGTGTGCAGCTTCCTTGCTTCCATTTTACTGGAGAGACACACTCTTGCAAAGTGATTTGGTTTACCACATGCAGTACAGATTTTCCCATATGCAGGACACTTTTCTTTCTCTCGTACATGCACATTGCCGCAATACTTGCATGATGCAGGCTTCCTCCCAGGTGAGTTGTGTAGGTGACCCTTGTGCTGAAACTTATGCTGGTGGTTTTTGAAGTTTTGCTGTTGTTTAGAGGCTGCATTGATATCGTCAATCAGTTTATCCTGCTCCATAGCTTTCATATGTTTGTCAGTAAGTTCATCAGTGCGACATATCTCAATTGCTGTTTGTAGATCTAAATCATGTTTCCTCAATAGGTGGCGGCGTGTGCTTTCACTGGTGATACCCAAAACTATTTTATCACAAATAAGTTCATCTCTCAGAGAGCCATACTCACAGCTTGCAGCTTTTGCTCTTAGCCGTGTGACGAACCTGTCTATTGATTCACAGTCTTCTTGCTTACAGCAGCCAAATATATATCTTTCATAGATGACATTTTTGGAAGGTCTGAAGAAAGCTTCTAATGCATCCAGAATGGTTTTGGTGTCACTCTTTTGCTCCTCTGTGAGGTTCAGATTATGCTTGTAAACATGGAGGCATTCACTGCCCATTATCCTTCTCAGCGTGGCTGCTTGCACTGCTGCAGACTTCTCATTTAACCCTGTGGCTAGGGAATAGTCCTGAAACTCAGCCCTGAAATTGTCCCAGTTACTGCCAACATCTCCACTCACCCTCATTGCCTCAGGCAGTGGAATGCTGTTAGCTGCCATGATGCTGTTTTCCTTGCTGCAAACACTCAGCATCCAGGACAGGACTGCAATTATCAGGAGGCACAATCAGTTCCAAGAACACTCACATGAAGGCTGGCAGGCTCTCAGCATCAAATGTGTAGAAAGAGCATGGATCCAAATCTTCTGACACCATGTTCATAGTTGCCAACATTGCAAAAAAAACATCTGGGACACTTTTTTTGTATTGAGGCGGAGCCTTGCTATAATTAGGGGGCGGGACATTCGTTTGTAGGCGTGTCATGCTGAAATGAAAAATGTGTCGCGTAAAGCGCGCCGCGGCGAAAAATGGGCGTGGTTTACGCACGATAGTGGGTGTGGCTTAAATGGGCGTGGTTCAAAGGGGTGTGGCTACAGTCCGAGGTGAGAGAAAGAGAGAGAAAGAAATAGAAAGAAAGAAGCCAGATCCTACACCACAATAGAAATGTGTAACAAAATTGGCAGATAAGTATACTCCAAAACACCTGTTGGCGCTTCAATCATCCCGACACCATGTTTGTTATGGTGTCAGGGTGATTGAAGCGCATTATTTCTATTATTACATTGTAATATAAAATTAAATCATTCAACTCACCATAATGCTGAATCAGTGGGACCCCTAAGCGTGTCACCTGCCACTTCGCCTGCCACCAGATGCCATCAAATGCCCCCAGCAGAGTCCGTCCTTACATCAGGTGCCCCCAGCAGAGTCCATCCTTACATCAGGTGCCCCCAGCAGAGTCTGTCCTTACAAACTCTCCACTCTCTTGTGTACGGCAGTGGCGTCACTAGGGTTGGTGTCACCTGGTGGGGTAAAACATGGTGTCACCCCCCCCCCCGTCTAGGCTACCCAGCTCCATTCAGGTAGCGCACGGTCACAGGGTGCACCCCAAACCAGCCCCTGTAAATGATAGTATAGGGTGGTATAGTGGCAGATTAGGGTAAAATAGGGTGGTATAGTGTCAGGTTGAGGTGGTATATGACAGGTTAGGGTGGTACAGGGCAGGTTAGGGCGGTATTGGGGTGGTATAGGGCAAGTTAGGGTGGCACAGGGCAGGTTGAAGTGGCACAGGGCAGATTGAAGTGGCACAGGGAAGGCTTGGATGGCAAAGCGCAGGCTGTGGTGGTATAGGGCAGGCTGGGGTGGTACAGGGCAGGTTGGGGTGGTACAAGGCAAGTTAGGGTGGCACAGAGCAGGTTGGGTAGTATAGGGCAAGTTAGGGTGGCATAGGGCAGGTTGGGGTGGTATAGGGCAGGTTAGGTTGGCACAGGGCAGGTTGGGGTGGCACAGGGCAGGCTGGGTTGGTATAGGGCAGTTTGGAGTGGTACAGGGCAGGATGGGGTGGTATAGGGCAGGCTTGGGTGGCACAGAGCAGGCTGGGTGGTATAGCGCAGGCTGGGGTGGTATAGGGCTGGTTGGGGTAATACAGGGCAGGCAGGCGGTGGTATAGGGCAGGCTGGGGTGGTATAGGGCAGGTTGGGGTAATACAGGGCAGGCTGTGGTGGTACAGGGCAGGCTGGGGTGACACAGGGCAGCTTGGGGTGGCACATGGTCCAAAAACTAAGAAAATTAATATGATTGAAGATCAGATGTGGCACTACATGTCTCAGCAGCAGGTAATAAGGTGTGAGTGAGGATCAGCTGTGGCACTACATGTCCCAGCACGCTTGATGGCAGGTTGCCCTGTGTTGTGTAGGTAGGGGTGGAAATGCTATGCTTGGTGCCCATTATCCCCGGAGCTGGCAGCACACACACTCACTGTTGAGCAGAGTGCTCTCTCTCTCTCTCTCTCTCTCTCTCTCTCTCCTGTGCTGGTGTCCTCCTCGGGGAGTAGCAGTGTGATGACAGTCAGGTGTAATACGATGAGCCGATCTCATACACCTCCTCTCTATAACCGAGCACATGCACACTCACTGTTTGTGATCTCCTCTAGTACAGAGCTGCTGACCTCTGACTCCCCGGGCTGCCATCATGTGCAGCGGCAGCTACACAGTTCCTGGCTTCCACGTGTGTTAAGTGTAGAGAGGAGGGGCCTCTAGGCTTCAGTGTATACTTGTACACTGAAGAGAGAAGCTGATTGGATGCCCATCCTCTCTCCACTGAACACAAGGGGAAATGTACTGGCAGAGGCGACGGCGGCCATTTTTCTGTAGCCCGTCGGCTGCTTTTTCCGTAAAACACTCCCTATTTTCCCGGGACAAAAGCAAAATCCCGGGAAAATAATCGGGACAAGCTTAATTCGGGACGAGGGTCCCAAATTCGGGATTGTCCCGGGAAATTCGGGACTGTTGGCAACTATGCATGTTTGTCGTGATATATGTAGAGAGACAGCACAAACCATTACTGTACATAAGCCATGTTTACTGAAAGAACCAGCAGGAAACAGGAAACACAACACAGGAAGAAGTACAACAGAGATGCACCATAGAGT
Source organism: Rana muscosa (assembly GCA_029206835.1). Taxonomy (NCBI): domain Eukaryota; kingdom Metazoa; phylum Chordata; class Amphibia; order Anura; family Ranidae; genus Rana; species Rana muscosa. Next base: position 937,036,544 of record CM055118.1, on the reverse strand, counting down.
TGCATTTAAAGAAACATGTCATCCATAACAGCTCTGGCCAATCACAGCGCCGGAGCCCGCGAACCCGGAAATAACATTCCGGAGACATGTCGCCCATCACATCGGTGTACGGGGACCGCTGCAACAGCTTTGTTCTATTTCATAATGAGCTAGTATGCGATGCATATTAGCTCATTATGCCTTTGTCTTGCAGGTTGTTTTTTTTTTTTTTTACACAAGAAAAGCAGGTTGTTTTTTTTTCCTAGGGTTTACTACCACTTTAAACTGTACATACACACTTTGTGTTTTCAGTCCACATGGCTTTTGTTTAACCACTTCCCTACCGTGCACGAAAACCCCCTTCCTGCCCAAGCCATTTTTCAGCTTTCAGCGCTGTCACATTTTGAATGACAATTGCGCGGTCGTGCGATGTGGCTCCCAAACGAAATTTGCGTCCTTTTTTTCCCACAAATAGAGCTTTCTTTTGGTGGTATTTGATCACCTCTGCGGTTTTTATTTTTTGCGCTATAAACAAAAGAAGAGTGTCCAGTTTGGAAAAAAAACACTATTTTTTACTTTTTGCTATAATAAATACCCATTTTTTTTTCCAATTAAAATTTTCCTCAGTTTAGGCCGATGCATATTCTTCTACATATTTTTGGTAAAAAAAAAATCGCAATAAGCGCGTATTGATTGGTTTGCGCAAAAGTTATAGCGTCTACAAAATAGGGGATAGATTTATACCATTTTTTTTTAATTTTAATTTGTTATTAGTAATGGCGGCGATCTGCGATTTTTATTGTGACTGCGATATTAAGGCGGACACATCGGACACTTTTGACACATTTTTGGGACCATTCACATTTATACAGCCATCCGTGCTATAAAAATGCATTGATTACTGTATAAATGTGACTGGCAGGGAAGGGGTTAACCACTAGGGGGCGGGAAGGGGTTAAATATGTTCCCTCAATGTGTTCTAACTGTGGGGGGAGGTGACTGACTGGGGGAGGTGACCGATGGTTGTCCCTATGTACAAGGGACACACCATTGGTCCCCTCTCCCTCACAGGACGTGGATCTGTGTGTTTACACACACAGATCCACTTTCCTGCTCGGTTCCCGGGCAATCGCGGGTGCCCAGCGGCAATCGCGACCGCCGGGCACGCGCATCGGGTCCTTGGGAACGCGGCGGGCGCGCGCCCCCTAGCTCGTTTTAAAGGCAGGACGTCATATGATGTCCTGTCAGAACGAGAGTGTCCTCCGCCCGCCGTCAATTGACGGTGAGCGGGGGACAAGTGGTTAATCTCCGTAACTTGGCATTCTGGTGTACTATATAATCAACTTAAAATCTTATTTTTTATAGGGAGTGGGTTGGCACATGAGGAACCCCTCATTCTAAGCCAACTGACCACAGCTCAAAGGCCAGGAAATCCGTTATTATTGGTAATTTGTTATGGTAGGGACTGATCACGTTTGTTTTCCTGAAATTGTGCATAACTTAAAGCGGAGCTCCATCGAAAAAAAAAAAATATTAAAAGCCAGCAGCTACAAATACTGCAGCTGCTGACTTTTATTATTAGGACACTTACCTGTCCTGGAGTCCAGCGACGTCCACAGCAGAGGACGAGCAATCGCTCATCACTCTGCTGCCCCCACCGCCATCCTCGGTGAGGGAACCAGGAAGTGAAGCCTTGCGGCTTCACTGCCCAGTTCCCTACGGCGCATGCGCGAGTCGCGCTGCGCCGTTCTGACTGATCCCCCTGTGTTCTGGGAGCCGAGTGTCTCCCAGAACACAACGGGTATTCTGCGGGAAGTGACGTACTTCCCACAGATTTCCCGCAGAGAGGACTCCCGGAAGTGGGTGAAAATACCTGTCTTAGACAGGTATCTTCACCCCCCTCCCCCCTGAAAGGTGCCAAATGTGACACCGGAGGGGGGGAGGGTTCCGATGAGCGGAAGTTCCACTTTAGGGTGGAGCTCTGCTTTAAGTTCAGGTCAAACTCATGGCCAACACAATCCGAAGTGCATCATCCATAATACACCCATGGAGGGAGAGACCCACGGTGGAAGGAAGTAGAGAGGTGTCAGTGACTTGGGCAAATTACAAATTGGCAATACGCAGTACAACAATAACAATTTAAAATACAACTGTAGAATAAAACAACCTGTATTAGAATACAGGTGCTGCACACTTGGCTGTATGGGCTATATGGGCAGACTATCACACAAGTTAACCGCTTTACCCCCAGGCCAATTCTGACACTTCTCTTATACACATACCGGTATATAAAAAACAAAAAAAAATTATTTATATTAATGAAATTTTTTTGACACAGTCTCTAATATTTTTTGATCAACTTTACTGCTATCACAAGGGATGAACAATATTGCTTGTGATAGTTGGGGCAGTGACGGGTGCTCTGTACTGAGATCTGTGATTAGTTTGATCAGATGCCTTACAACCTGGTAACAGCTTGTAAATAACAAACCGAAACTAGAAGTGACAAAATCATTGCTTCTGGTTTCATAGACCATAGAGATGATCAGGGAACGGAAGATCCTTCATTATCTCTATAGTGTGCTGCCCGACCGCCGGTTTCATTCCAGGAAGGCCACAGGAGGGGGGAAATCCCATTCCACCACATGTTAAAGTGGATGTAAAACCTCTCCTATACCCAGTGAAGTGAATAGCCTCAGATAATACACAAAGATGAAACAAATCTCCCTACATAAGTGTCACGTACCTGGTCCTGAAGCCGAAATGCTGAGAGGGCTCTCCTTGCGGCTGAGTGTTCGATGTCCCTGGAGGTGGTGTGGTGGATATTTTGTACATTTCATATTTATACCATGGACATATATGTGTGTATATGTATCTGTATAGGAATTTACAGGAATATATATATTTTGTGATATGATGCCAACTTATATTCTAAAAAGACCTTCTTACTGTCTACTGGGAAGATAAGTTGAATGGCGTCGGGTGATAATTAAATTATTTAAATTATCCTTTTGTTTTGAAGAGAGCCGGGACAGACGGAAAGGCTCCATCACAGCAGGGGCCCTTAGCATGCTAATGTGAAAATTGGGTGGGCTGTAGATCAAAGGATTGCTTGACACACCATAGACTTAGAGGCACCCAGATTTTTAGATTTGGGCATGTTAGGCAAAATGGCTTGAGATTCAACCAATCAGGATCTGAGGGAACTTTGAACCAATGAATATCTAGGCTTGAGGTCCAACCAATCAGTTTGTAAGGCAGCTTTAAACCAATGAGGCCACGGGATTTTGAAACCTGGATTGGGAGTAGGTACAGGGGGGTATAAATCCGTCAGGCAGACCCATGGTTAATCCTCTTAGAATGATGATCTGACCTGAACAAGACATGGTGACGTAGTATCTCTCTCTCTCTCTCTCTTTCTCTCTCTTTCTCTCTCCTTCTCTCTCCTCTTATTTTTCTACAACTTGTCCTGATATACTGCTGTTTCCATTATAGCCATATTCTTATTGGTATCATTTATGTTATAGCAATATTCCTATTTGTATTATTGTGTACCATCGGTATCATCTTGGTTTTAAAGATGGTATTATTTATGGTATATTCACGAATATCGGATGAATACAAGTTTCTTTTCTTTATAAATAAATGTAATTGTTTTCTCTTTTTGCACCGCTATCGTTTGATTTAATTTTATATAGACAAAAGGTTTTAATCACTTATTTTAATTATTTAAGTGGGTACATATATCTCCATAACAGATGTTGCCCGGTGTGAGGAAGTTTAAAGTTGGGTGAATATTATTTCTTGTATGGTAGATAGAGCTGGTCCTAACGCCAGAAATGCTAAGCGTTTTTTTATGTCTTTTGTGTTAACCTGTCTGAATACCTAACAAAAAAAACTTCTCAGAACTTAACTTTTTACCTTTTTGTCTATGCAAATATTTTGATGAGACTGATTTTGAATAATGTATGTATATAAAATGAAATTGCAGCAGGGTGTCAGTATGAATGATAAGGGCTCTGTTTGGGATCTTGGAGGCAGTGGAAAGGATATGTGCCTCTCTGCCAAAAAGCAATTTCACTTGACCCTTTGAATGAGATTAGGCCAATCTTTGTGATTGAAACACACCTATGCGTATAGGTCTGCGTTTCCACTGGTGCAACTCCAATGTCCTGGACACGCCACCCTGAAGACGTAATCAACACGAAACGTACGTCGGTCGGCGCAGCCTGGTCACGTGGTATACACACGCAGCGCTCCATCCTGGGTCCCTGACTGCAGCGAACGGTGGCTTCGGTGCACGCCGTTTCTAGGAGTCCATGAGCTGTGAGCTCCCTATTGTCTGCCTGCAGCCCCAGTGCCGGGATGGGCACTTTTTAATGTAAGAGGCCACCTAGGCCACATACGTTTTTTACATTATTTTTATTGCCTTTTTATAAATAAATACGGGTTACACTATGGAGTCCTTTTGCTTGTATTTCACATGTTCCGCCTAATTAACCGAGGGAGGAGTTTCCAACATTTCTCTACCAGCATTGTCCATATGTGTGCAGGCACAATCCTGCTCAAGCTGTTAAAGACCTTCTTTTTAACTAAAGAGGTCCACATCCTTTGGTAAGCGCAATCTATTATTTGTGCACTTCGGGTGTTAGCTTCATATGAAGATTTGGTGAAGGATTAACTCTTTTGCACTACTTTGAAGAAAACAATCACAATATATCATGAACATTATTTGTTGAAGATTTGTTCTAGCTTCACATGAAGATTTGGTGAAGGATTAACTCTTTGCACTATTCTGAAGAAATTAACTTCAATATATTATGAACATTATTTGTTGAAATAATTTTTCACTTTTTGGATTTGTTACACATTTGATTTTTCATTAACTTAATCTATGAGACTTTTCTATAATTGAGTGTTATAGATTTCTTTGATTGTTGTGGGCTTGACAGCACGTTATTATTACGATTGGGACTAATCGATTTATATATGGTGACTTTCAATTCACCTTTTTGTATATAGGCATCACAGGATTGTGTTGGTGTTTATATTTAAGAATTATTCACACAATAATTTATTAGATAAGTTATCACTTATTAATTAAGTTTAAGAGTATTTGAGCGCCCCCTTTTTCATATATATACCCTCATTCAGATAGGAGCTTAAGACTCCATCCGCAGGGGAGCAGCCGTTATATATAATTTGTATATTTATTTATATATAACTTTTTTTCACATAATTTTGTATATATTAATTGGCGCTGAATCACAGCAATAGCAACTCCAATGTCGCATTATTCAGAGAGTGACTTTGAGATGCAGCTTTAGTGCGACTGTGGTGTGGCTTTGAATGCGATTTTGATACAGTCACTGCAGCTTTGAGTCACATAGATTGGAACGGGTGCTACTGAAATCAATGGGCTGTGATTTGCAATGCGACTTTGTGTCCAAAGTCGCATGGCGAATTGCATCAGTGGAAACGGAGACTGAATCACACTAAATTATCTGGATGTATGTGAATCTATCTTTCTGTGTAAAATACTAACGGGGGATTGTAAGCTTTGTAATTAGATCTGTAAACACTGGCTATATTGTAACTGCTAAAAATCATATTGCAATTAGGTGGGCATCAGTTAAACTGCCTCCTGCACAACCTAGTGTGTTGTATGTTCTGATCCACTTAGTAGCAGAACCAACTAACTGAAGTCTGCATATTAGTTTTTATAAATGAAAAGTTGAGTAAGACTGGATGGGATAATTGGAACTCTAACACATATGTTAGGCTAAGAAGCGTTATAAATCTCTGCCAGGGGTACTGCACTTAGTGGTAAAGGGGTTCTGGGGTATTCTCCAGAGTTTGAAATGGATCGGCCATAGACCTGTTGCATATCTGTTTCCTATTACCAAAGATCAGCCATGCTGATACGTGTAGTTCTATGGCTCCTCAGTACTGAAAGGGATTTTTCTTAGTCTATTGGTCAGTTGTGTCTAGTAGCAGCAGTTCCTCAAGCTGGATACACATTATGCATTTTTTGTTTTCCAATTTCTTTTAGATTTACCTGCAGATGTGTGGTAGGAGGGCCTGCCTGATTGCATACAAGTTGAGAGTGTATAGGTATGGCCTCATATTGTATAGTTTTGGTTAAGTCTGGAGAAAAGTTGTGCAGGAAGATTGCATGGGGTGTTACCAACTGTTCCAAGAGCCCTCACTTCCGATGTATGTGTGGGCATGCCGTATTCTCCTCAGTCAGTACCCATAGGTGTCCTTCCTGTCCTAGATTCCCTGTGTACCTTAACTGGTTGTCTGTGTCTTGCATGCCAAGAAGACCAGTGCCGTGGTGTTACACTATGCCCCTGTCATTTATGTGAGTCCTGTCTGAATAGTGTAGACAGTTTGTGTTGTAGGGGTGAAGGATAACATTGTCTGATTACCGAATTGATAGAGGAGGGAGAAGGTGTGCAGCCTCTATGAGGGATCGGGTGCACCTGGTGGCAGGTGGTTTTCAATACGGATATCCAGACTATTTCCCATACTTAGGAAAAAGAGGGGCTTGATGGCGACTGTCTTTGGAGCGGGAGGCGGGTCACTGGGTACCGTAAACACTATGGAGCTGGAGATAATCAGGAACACATTGGGAGGTCCTGGGCTACATATCAGGGAAGGGTTAGGAAATCCAACTTGCTCTGGCCAGTATCCAAAACCTCGGAGAGGTGACTTAAGCCCTGTACACACGATCGTTTTACCGATGAAAACCGTCCAATGGATTTTTTTCATCGGACAAACCGATCGTGTATTGGACCCATCGGTCTTTTTTCCATCGGTTTTAAAAAATAGAACATGTTTTAAATTTTTCCGATGGATCCAAAACCGATAGCAAATTCCGATCGTCTATGGGCAAGTCCATCGGATAAAAAACCTACGCATGCTCAGAATCAAGTCGACGCATGCTCAGAAGCATTAAACTTCATTTTTCTCGGCTCATCGGAGTGTTTTACGTCACCGCGTTTGGAACGGTCGGTTTTTTGACTGTTGGTGTGTGGGCAAGACTGATGGAAAACATTTTCATCGGATATCCGATGGACAAACCCATCAGACTAGAATCCATAGGAAATTTGATCGTGTGTACAGGGCTTAACTCTTACTCAGTGGGACAAGTTCCACTTTGCAAAGACAGGCAGGTGGGGTAGTATCTGGATTGACTATGAGTCCTATGGAGTGGTGGATGACTCAGTTCCAGGGTTGTCAAATCTAACTTGTACTATTCTCATCCCTAATGGCAGGGACGGAACATTGTGCATATATCACGGTCAATTTGGGTACTATCCTATCAGACTCTACTGGGTTACACCCTGGAGTCCATCCTGTTCTGGGAGTTTTGAGTCCGGACAGGAATTGAAAGAAGGAAATGTTTTTGATGTGTGACGTGTATGACATAACGGAATATGGTGCAGGTACCTAGGAGACTGGCACCTATGCATAATAAGGTGTCTGTTGGCCAGACTAGAGGGTACCGGGTGACACATCAATGGGGTAAAAACGTCCTTGTAGAGGTGGTGTCTCAAGCTTAGCAGTCCTATAGAGAAGCTCTTGGTTACTGGACATGTGAGAGATACACCTAGTTGATGTCTCACCTGAGAGGTTGAATCCCTGCACGGGTAATGCCAGTGACTACACACAGGAACATGCTATGTCAAAGAAAGGGAATAAACGCTGGCTACCAGGGTACAGTATGCCTTCACCACATGGCACTTCAACATCTCACGGTGGTTGATAAAAACCTATTGCCCTATATGTGCTGAGTATACACTGAATCAAGTGACCAGTGGCTTGCTCCCAGAGATGTGCGGAACACAGAATGAGGTTCACGCAGGACGCTTTTTTCTGAGGAGTAACCCGAAAGAGGAGGGATGTATTCAGCACTATAATGGACGAATAGGAGCTGGAATGGGTGTTAAGGGAGGGGACAGCGGTCTCCTGAGGAACAAACTCGCAGCCATAGCTTCAGACAATAAGCACTGCTTTGTTGCTCAGAAAGATTGGTGGCATCCTTGCAAAGTCACATAACTACCCAGTGTACAGTGTACAAGATTTTGTCAACCATGTTGAGAGGTTGGTAGAGAGTGTGAGATGGTATAGGATAGAAATAGGCCATTGGCTCTGGCGTGCATGAAGGGGCAGATGGAGTTATTGGCCAGTATCAAGCTGATTGTACAGTCTCTGTATGAAGGGCAGTGGCCTGATGAGTTAGCATCACCGCTCAGTAAGACTTTGCCAAAATACGTCGCTTACACTAATCCAAAGTGGTGGTCGAATGCCTGGATGGGCTGTACTAGTTTGGATTGTGAAAGGTGCTATGCTGTATGATCTCATATACAGAAATGCAGACTCGGTCTGTATAGTTGGTGGCATCAATGGCTTACTGACTGGGGATTCTATCTTGTTGCATTTATGGATAAATGACCCATTTGTGATCAGAGGGTACGGAAGCTGGGGGCAGGTTGATATTTCCCTCTGTCAGAAGCGTGACCACGATGTCCTTGCATGCCAGGTCAATACACGGTGGTGAACGAGAAATGTTGGGAAGGTATTTCACTCTGTGTTCCGGATGGGGAGATCATTGCTGGGAAGGAAGCACCGGGGTATTATTTAGGACATAGGCGAGTTTGGTTCTTTGTCCTAGAGGATACCGATGTGGCGTTAGTCATGGAACTAGGGTGTTTCTTGAACCTAACAGTAGGTAGGGGTGCATGATATACCCCGGCATGGTCACTGAAATCCAGCACAGGGATGGAATTTTGTGGGTTTTGTCATTGCTTCAATTGTGTAGGTGTTGTTAGACTCAATACCGGATGTCTAATGATGCAAAATCATTAGATTTGATGGAAATCAGGATGTTTTAGGGCCAAAACTTTAGTAAACTCCACCCTGTTGCGGTCCCAATGCGGGTCACTATTAAGAGACCTATTTCGAGTATTTTGCGCATTTAAGAGAGGACCTTAGAACTATATTTTTCTTGGTTTTTGTTCTAGGGATAAGCCTCTTCAATCTGTAATAATAAAGGGCAGTTGGGTTTGGCAGTCGGGTTTGTCTAAATTCTAAAAAGTTTTTTGGCAACCATTGTTTTGCCTCTCCTTTTTAATATTTTTTTATTTTTTGTTTTGTACCCGACTATTAAATTGTTAGTGACAGTGATCCTGTTCACCTGTTGAGCACTAATAGGGGAGAAGAGTTATCTATTTTAATTTTTTGTTCCTCCTTTATTTATTTTTTTATTTTTTACTTTTTTGCCAAATTGCTGCAATGTATTATTTTTCGAGGGACTGTTTCAGGACAGTTATATATTGTTCGTTTGTTTTTATGAATGCAGATTCGGTGCTCTTTGACATGAAGTGAAATGTGCGACAAACGGTCTGGGTCGAAGCAGCATTGAACCTGTATGTTTTTGTTGCTTATTGAATTTTTTTCTCTTTTTTCTCTTTCCTACTTTCTTTGGTTCATATTCTTATCTTTAATCACTTTAAGTGATGGTACCAGTCCATTCGCTGATAATGTTCTGCTATATCTTTAAAAATAAATGTATTCATCTTCTGGAACTTTTGTTTGAATATCAGAGATGAGTTGTGAATTGTAATGCCGCATACACACGACCGTTTTTCATGACGTTAAAAATGCAATTTTTTAAATTGGTCATTAAAAACGCTCCAGAGCATTTTTAACGACGAGAAAAGTGGCCTAAAAAAATTAGAACCTGCTCTATTTTTTCACGTCGTTTTTCACGTTGTTCTTTTTAACGTCGTGAAAAATGGTAGTGTGTATGCTTTTACGAGGGGAAAAAAACGCGCATGCTCAGAATTAAGTATGAGACGGGAGCGCTTGTTCTGGTAAAACTAGCGTTCGTAATGGAGATAGCACATTCGTCACGCTGTAACGGACTGAAGAGCACGAGGCTGAAAAGCGCGAATCGTCTCTCACCAAACTTTACTAACACAAGGATCAGCAAAAGCAGCCCAAAGGGTGGCGCCAACCGAATGGAACTTCCCCTTTATAGTGCCGTCGTACATTTTGTACGTCACCGCGCTTTGCTCTAGCATTTTTTTTCATGATCGTGTGTAGGCAAGGCAGGCTTGAGAGGAAACAAGAAAAATCACGTCGAGAAAAACGTTGTTTTTTTTAATGACATTAAAAACGGCCATGTGTACGTGGCATAAGGGTTTACCATCTCTGCCTGACTCCATTTTTAAGAGTCCAGTGGGTCCTATAGAATGGGTTCCTGAAACATACAAGTACCGTATTTCACAAAGTATCCCTGGACATCCAGGTCTTATGTCTTAATGTAATTCTACCTCCCAAATGTAATTGTACCTCCCCTAGTCTGCCTACTGCTTTAACCTGAGCCCCATGAACAGGTGTGGTGAACCCAGGGACCTGGCAATAGCAGGCAGTGTTGATGATCCCTACCATGGATGATACTGGCCGTGGCTCGGACTCTGTACCCTGTGGAGATCCCACCTTACTCGTCCACATTACACCCCTCATAAGTATTTAGTCTTAATGGCCACACCACTGCTCCTGTCTGGCATTCCTCCAATAACTGTACACTGACGTTCTCTTTTTTTTTTTTTGCATTCCTGCACGACTGTCCGGAGGCCCGCTCAACCACCACCTGAAGAAGCAACGATAACCAAGTAATTTCTTGAGACAAATATGCCACGAATAAGACTCTCCTGAACTTTCCTTCACCATGCTGAAAAGTGCTGTCTCGTGGTCTGATCCAATCGTTACAATCATTACATCATATTCCCAAGTTACAGGACTAGATATGCAAGGATCCCGCCATCAATGTTGGAGTTCCGCTCTTCCAATGCAGAGGTGCGATGAAACATTGCAGTACAGACTCTCATGGGTCGGATGTGAAGTCTCAAAGGCACCAGGACTGTCTCAAGTCTACCGTGATGGGGTTCCAGCGTGTTCAAGCCACAGTGGTGGTGGGGAAAGGTCGGGGGCTTCTGAACCATTGTGGGTGGGTACAAAATCATTGAAGGAAGACATAAGTTCAATAATGAACTTGAGGGGGTACTGTGGTGGATATTTTGTACATTTCATATTTATACCATGGACATGTATGTGTGTATATGTATCTGTATAGGGTTTTACAGGAATATATATGTAGCGGCCTCACCCCGTCCTCTTTAGCTAGGGGTATGTCACGCGACAGAGTGAGGTGCGCTACGACCCATGTCCTCCCCATGGCTGTGGGTGAGGTGAAGGCCAGTACCAATCTTTTCCTCAGGTCAAATGTGTGCTGGTTATGAGGGTCAGTCCTTCCGTGTCAGAATCTCCCTTTGTTCCCATCAACAGAGTCCATACATCCATCAAAGTCCAAACTCAGGTTTATTGCGTATCTCTACATACAGTCAAATGCAACGGCATGATACGATGGGGAAGCAGGTCGAGGCACTGTACAGGTTCCTAGTCCCTACACTCCCTGTGCTATGACCAGGGGTTGCAGGAGTCTTAATGAAAGCTCCTCCGCTGCGCTGTAGCCCATATCAGGGGAAGATGTCCTCCGAGGGAGTTACCGAAGGCCCATCCATCACCGGGTTGACACTGCACCGGGTCTTCGGACGGGTGACCTCCCCAGCCTCCTCACCTCAGATGCGGGTCCCCTCGCAAGGGGCGCCCTGGAGCAACTTCACCCTCGCGGGACCCAGTCTGAGTCACCGGGTCCCAGGCCTCCTTAATAGTACCTCACCCCAGGCTGAAGGTGCCCGGGATGGACTCCATCTTCGTTCCGACAAGGCCTTGGGCGCCTAGGCCGGAACCTTGAACCGCCCGCACCCAGGCCTAAGGTGCCTGGGTGCGTGAAGAGATGATCCCCCCCCACAAGAACAACAGACAGGCGACGACCACCTCGTGGCGCGGGCGTCTCCCCCTTTTATATCCTCCCATCGACACCACGGCGGGTTCCCCGCCCCAGCCGTACCATCGCCAGGAAGGAACCAAAAAAAGGGTAACACTGTGATAGCGATTCTACCTCGAGCCTGTAGGTACACTGACACCCACTGGTCGAAGAGAATATTACACCACCCAATCCTCCACGAATAAGAAAAAGGGGTCTAATCCCTGACATAATTACACACCTGGGTCTCTCTACCCCCAGGTGTATCCCACTAACTTTTAAGACCCCGCTACACACTCCCCCCTGTGATTTGACGCTGGTCCCCAGCGTCAGGTGCACACCCATGTCTCCCATTAACGTGGTGACATGGAGTGAACCCCAGAGGCTGTCCCCAAACTTTGAATACTGTACATGCCAAGACCTGTTCAACGGAAAAGGGAAATATAAAACGATAAACTCTCATATAAAACTTCTGCTTTGTACACATTTACAATCCCTCCCATTCCTAATCAAAAACCACCCCACTCTCAGCAGTCTTGATCGATGAATCTCCTGCAGAAGGGAAACAAAAGAAAAACAACATCCTAACAATCTGTGTCATTTGGCATGAATGGGTCTGTCAGCCGAGAAACCCATTCACTCCAATAAGTAAAGTGATGTATGTGTAACATTTTCAAACAATCGTTGCACAACACTTGCCGAAGTCTCCATTCTTCCTGCTTTCCTACTCTAACTCTATCCCCAAATGTCTCTGCCTTTTGGCACATGAAGAAAAGGGAGAAAAAAAAAACAACAGCTCCCAAATCTCCAGTGAGTAAAAGAAAAGCCCAAATCAAAACAAAAGTAGGGCACAGTTCTAGGCGTCTGGGAATGTCTCTTCCAGAAAGTTTCAACAGCAACAAAATAGGAGTTCACTTCTCCTACAAGTAAAATCTTGGATCCGGCAAAAACAAGGGCTTCAGGTGTTTGTCAAATACTTCCACCGAATATTCGACGTCTTCTCCTTCTTTCCTGCAGACGAGCACCTTATCAGCATGGATATGGCGTCCCAGTCTCCAATCAGCTTTACAGTCTTTAAACTTTTTAGACACCGGCGGCGAACATGACAGGTATCGCCGGGCATGGGGCACTTTGAGTTTTTCCCACACAAACTCGTCATACCACCGTGGTCGCAAGACCACGACTTCAGGAGGCCTGCACCAGGCCTATCTTCCTCTTCGGGGGTGGCAGCCGGGAGTCTGTGGTGACCGAAGCAGTGTCCTCGGATTTTCCTCTCTCAGTCTCTGGTTGGGCAGTCACTTCGCCCTGGTCAGCGCGTACGGGAACCTCCGCAGAGGCTTTGATCTCTCCCTCCGGAGTGGCGGTTCCTGTGATGCAGTTGAGGCGTAGGGCCCGGGGCCTTTCCGTGTATGGTTCAACCTCAAAAAGGAACTCCCTGCATGCTTCGCATCGCCCGAATGGCTTTAGTTGGACCACCAGTCCCGAGCATCCGGGACAGATCACACAGAGGGCCTCCGTGTCTCTGCATGAATACAGAGCCAACTGTCCCCGGGGCCTAAGTCTTATTCCCGTGTCTGTCAGGGGAGCAGCGTCTCCCCCTTTTATATCCTCCCATCGACACCACGGCGGGTTCCCCGCCCCAGCCGTACCATCGCCAGGAAGGAACCAAAAAAAGGGTAACACTGTGATAGCGATTCTACCTCGAGCCTGTAGGTACACTGACACCCACTGGTCGAAGAGAATATTACACCACCCAATCCTCCACGAATAAGAAAAGGGGGTCTAATCCCTGACATAATTACACACCTGGGTCTCTCTACCCCCAGGTGTATCCCACTAACTTTTAAGACCCCGCTACATATATATTTTGTGGTATGATGCCAACTTATATTCTAAAAGGACCTTCTTACTGTCTACTGGGAAGATAAGTTGAATGTCGTCGGGTGATAATTAAATTATTTAAATTATCCTTTTGTTTTGAAGAGAGCCAGGACAGACGGAAAGGCTCCATCACAGCAGGGGCCCTTAGCATGCTAATGTGAGAATTGGGTGGGCTGTAGATCAAAGGATTGCTTGACACACCATAGACTTAGAGGGACCCAGATTTTTAGATTTGGGCATTTTAGGCAAAATGGCTTGAGATTCAACCAACCAATCAGGATCTGAGGGAACATTGAACCAATGAATATCTAGGCTTGAGGTCCAACCAATCAGTTTGTAAGGCAGCTTTAAACCAATGAGGCCACGGGATTTTGAAACCTGGATGGGGAGTAGGTACAGGGGGGTATAAATCCGTCAGGCAGACCCATGGTTAATCCTCTTAGAATGATGACTTGACCTGAACAAGACATGGTGACGTAGTATCTCTCGCTCTCGCTCTCGCTCTCCTCTTATTTTTCTACAACTTGTCCTGATATACTGCTGTGTCCATTATAGCCTTATTCTTATTGGTATTATTGTGTATCATTTATGTTATAGCAATATTCCTATTTGTATTATTGTGTATCATCGGTATCATTTTTTTTCTCCCAAAAGATTTTATTAAAGTGAATTGCGATATCAGAACAAAACCTGGAAACTAGTGGAGATTGGAGTAGCGATGTTGCCTACAGTGATTTCCAGCTTATAGAGGGATCCCAGAGGTACTGTATGGTATGTGCATAGTTACATGATTAGTCAAGCTGAAAAAAAGACAGAAGTCCATATAATTCAACCAATAGAAAAAAACACAAGAGAAAACTTTATTTTTCACAATCGTATACCCACTGTTGATCCAGAGGCAGGCAAAAAGCAAAAACAAAACAATCAAACATGACCTAATTTGCTCCAGCAGGGGAAAACAACTTCTTCCTGATCTCCCAGGAGGCAATCGGATATTACCTGGATCGACTACCACTGGTTATTACCTATAAATGAAAATATCCAGTTATACTTTGTGTATTTAGGAATGCATCCAGCTCTTTTTCAGAACAATCTACTGAGCTGAGCAGAACTAGTTCTTTCACACTGAGGTGCTTTTCAGGTGTTTTAGAGCCTTTAAAGCACCTGAAAGGCTCCTCTTAAGCCACCCCAGTGTGAAAGCCTGAGTGCTTTCACACTGGGGTGGTGCACTTGCGGGACGGAAAAGAAAAAAGTCCTGCAAGCAGCATCTTTGGGGTGGTTTGGGAGCGGTGTATACACTGCTCCCAAACCGCCCTGCCCATTGAAATGAACACGGGAGCTTTTAACCCCTTGTTAACCCCTTCTTTGGGGTTAAAAGCGCCCGCTCCCCCCGCAAACTGGCTCTGCAGTGCCGGTAAAGCGCCAATACAATAAGCAGTGCCTTACCGCGACTGCGAGCGGTCTAGGTGTGAAAGGGCTCTTATGACAGTCAGCTCAGACAGATTGTTGGATATCCAACTGAATTGATTTGCAGATTTAGACATACTTATTTTGAATATTTGTGTTGCACTTCAAAAAGGACAGATATATGACAATAAAGGTATAGTTTGGATTAACTTGATTTAATACAGTCCTTGGATACAGTATATATGGAAGGGTTTCAGTAGATAATCGAAATATAGGTCGTTTTCTGCAGGCAAACACAAAACTCTTATAGGGCTTGTTTATACTAGTAGTGGATTGCTTTGCAGAGGACACATTTGACAGGTGGCAAGGAGGCTCTATGTCCCTGCCTTAGTGCCTGTGTAACCCCTAATAGCGCACCACTAGATAAACGGCTGCGGGGCACATGCTTTTGATGAGTGGTACTGCCTGCCGAAGGTACTGCCCGCGGCAAGGGCAAAACTTTTTGTAAAGCATCGCGTCCATGGCATGTGTGTACCCCTGTATGGCTTCTTTTGCAGCTTAGGGGGACAGTTTGGGAGTGGCAAATAAGCCACGCAACTGACTGTTTTTATCTCACCCCAAACACAAGTGTAAACTAGGCCACAGAAGATAACCAAAATATGTAATTTTGTTGCCTCCTTTTTTCATATATTTTTTTTATTTGTTTAAGACCAGATAAGTGCACACAAATGGCTCAATAGACTTAAATATAAAGAGGTACATAGAGTAAAATGTAAAAGACGGGTGTTTTGCCTCCTTTTTCCCAGTACAATTTATGTTAATGCATGTGAAAATGTAAATTAATGCTTTGAAAATGGTGCTTTCTAAATATTTGTTATTTGTTAACTCAATACTGTTTTAGCTTTTAGATTTAGTAGGAATTGGCAGGAATTTTGTAAGTTTTGTTGTGTCTGCTAATAATCATTTTTGTACATTTTTAGCAAAAATGTTTTTGATATAGCAGGACCTATAAAATCAGCAGCACCTTACTTTTATTCTTCTGGTTCTATGCTTTCCGAAAATGTATGGTTTGGAAGGTCTTTTACAAAATCTGAAAGCTGTAAGTGAAAATTGAAAACCTCCATATTTTTAGTAAGTACCGTATATACTCGAGTATAAGCCGAGTTTTTCAGCACTTTTTTTGTGCTGAAAATGCCCCCTCGGCTTATACTCGAGTCACCTTTTTGCGCCTGATCTCCTGGATTTTGCGGACCCGGTACCGGCCGGCCGTAGGTCCCCTGGACCCCAAACTTGGCGCACATGTAGCCTAACTCTTCCTCTACAAGTGTGCAAAGGTTGTTGTCCGAGGAATCTACGGCCGGGGAGCATCGATTTTTCAAATCCGGGCACTCCTTCCATAGACTCCCATGTTAAACAGTAATTTCTCTGGTGAGTTTGGGGACCCGGTACTGGCCGGTCGTAGGTCCCCTTGACCCGAAACTTGGCACACATGTAGCCCCATTTCTCCTCTATAAGTGTGCAACGTTTTTTGTCTGGGGGACCTACGGCCGGGGAGAACCGATTTTTCAAAGCCAGGCACCCCTTCCATAGACTCCCATGTTAAACGTCAGTCTAGTCATGGACACAGTGAGGCATGGGCACAGTGAGGCATGGGCACAGTGAGGCATGGGCACAGTGAGGCATGGACACAGTGAGGCATGGACACAGTGAGGCATGGACACAGTGAGGCATGGACACAGTGAGGAAAAGTGAGGCACAGTGAGGCAAAGTGAGGCATGCAGATGGACTCGAGTCAATATGTTTTCCCAGTTTTTTGTGGTAAAATTAGGTGCCTCGGCTTATATTTGGGACGGCTTATACTCGAGTATATACGGTAAGTTGCATATTTAACCACTTGCTTACAGGGCACATATACCCTCTTCCTGCCTAGGCGAAATTTCAGCTTTCAGCACTGTCACGCTTTGAATGACAATTGCGCGGTCGTGTGATGTGGCTCCCAAACAAAATTGACGTACTTTTTTTCCCACAAATAGAACTTTCTTTTGGTAGTAGTTGATCACCTCTGCGGTTTTTCAAGTAATGGCGGTTATCTGAGATTTTTGTCAGGACTGCGATATTACAGCGGACACATCGGACACTTTTGACCCATTTTTGGGACCATTTACATTTATACAGCGAACAGTGCTATAAATATGCACTGATTACTGTATAAATGTGACTGGCAGGGAAGGGGTTACTCTAGGGGGCGATCAAGGGGTTAAATGTGTTCCCTGGGAGTGATTCTTACTGTGGGGGGAGGGGACTAACTGGGCGAGGTGACCGATTGTTGTCCCTATGTACAAGGGACACACCATCGGTCTCCTCTCCCTGACAAGACGTGGATCTCTGTGTTTACACACAGAGATCCACGTCCCTGGCTCTGTAACTGCCGATCGCGAACGGCGAACGTGAATTTCCGCAAATGTTTGCGAACGGGCGAACCACCATAGACTTCAATAGGCAGGCGAATTTTAAAACCCACAGGGAATCTTTCTGGCCACAATAGTGATGGAAAAGTTGTTTCAAGGGGACTAACACCTGGACTGTGGCATGCCGGAGGGGGATCCATGGCAAAACTCCCATGGAAAATTACGTAGTTGACGAAGAGTTGGGTTTTAATCCATAAAGGGCATAAATCACCTAACATTCCTAAATTGTTTGGAATAACGTGCTTTAACCACTTGACAACTGGGCACATAACCCCCTTACTGCCCTGGCGAAATTTCAGGTTTCAGCACTGTCACGCTTTGAATGACAATTGCGCAGTCATGTGACGTGGCTCCCAAACAAAATTGGCGTCCTTTTTTTCCCACAAATAGAGCTTTCTTCTGGTGGTATTTGATCATTTCTGCGGTTTTTATTTTTTGCGCTATAAACAAAAATAGAGCGACAATTTTGAAAAAAACACAATATTTTTTAATTTTTGCTATAATTAATATCCCAATTTTTTTTTTAAAAAAACGTTTTTTTTTCTCAGTTTAGGCCGATACGTATTCTACATATTTTAGGTAAAAAAAAAAATCGCAATAAGCGTATAGTCATTGGTTTGCGCAAAAGTTATATCGCCTACAAAATAGGGAATAGAATTATGATTTTTACGGCGGACACATCGGACACTTTTGACACATTTTTGGGACCATTCACATTTATACAGCGAACAGTGCTATAAATATGCACTGATTACTGTATAAATGTGACTGGTAGGGAAGGGGTTAACCACTAGGGGGCGATCAATGGGGTTAATATGTTCCCTGCTAGATGTTCTTACTGTGGGGGGGAGGGGACTGACTGGGGGAGGTGACTGATGGTTGTCCCTATGTACAAGGGACACACCATCGGTCTCCTCTCCCTGACAGGACGTGGATCTCTGTGTTTACACACAGAGATCCACGTCCCTGGCTCTGTGACAGCCGATCGCTCGTACCTGGCGGACATCGCGGCCGCCAGGCACACGCACCGGCACCCGCCTGACACGGCGGGCACAGCTTTTCCCTGATGCGCGCCCGCGATGGCGCGCATCGCGGGAGTAAATGGGGGAACGTCCATAGACGTCCTATCAGCAATTGACGACCGCTTTGCGGACGTCTTTTTCATATGGCCCGGGCGCGAAGTGGTTAAAACATCAGGTATGATGTTGTATCGATCAGGTAGTGTAAGGGTTAAGCCCGCTTCACAGTGACAGACCAAACTCTGACAGACCAAACTCCCCGTTTAACGCACCGCAAACAACCGCAAACAGTCCATTTGCACAACCGCAAGGCTTAAATGATCACCTTAGATGATCACAAAGGAAATTAATGTTTTTTCTATGCAAAATTATCCAGCCGAGCGCTTTTGGTCTGTTCACAATGAAGCAACGACCTATCATCTGGGGTGTGCCAACCATAGGCGTGCACACGGGGTGTGCCTGGGCACACCCTAATGCCCAGGCACACCCCAGGGTCAGAATGTGTTTGTGATAACTTCCTTTCGGCACCCCTATTAACTTGCAGTGGTGCCAGTGGGACTATCTTTCAGATGGATGCCAAATTCCTGGGAGAACTGCAGATACTGGCTGCGGAGTAAGCAGTCAGGAAGCCGCATTTTCCGATACTGTCTCTGTAGTTCCGGTTACAGAATCACTGACAGCTGAATATCACTCCGCCGCCTGCTATCAGAGATGCAGTATTCGGGACATACAGAGGCAGCATCGGATAACTCCTGCCTGATTACTCCACAGCTGGTGGCTGCAGTCTTCACAGGAGCGAATGGTTACCAGAACCTACCATCCTATGCTGTGTCCTGTGTGTTGCTTCAAAAAAGCTTGAAAATGGAAGATTGTCTCTCTCTCTCTCTCTCTCCTCGGTACTGTTTTTTCTGGACAAGTCGGGGCTTTTACAGCTGCAGTACTGGTGGGCGGAGCAGGAAGAGATCATCACAGTGCAGCTCCGTCCACTGCTTCCTGCCCAGCACACATCTCCCTGGGGCAGAGTGAAGACCTCAGAGGAATGATGGCAGCCTGAATCTTCTCCAAATGTGAGTCCCGACCTTCTCTACCTTCTATACAATGCTGTGCTGTACTGTACACCTGCCTTACATGGACCATTTACTGAAAGTGAAAGTAACTTTCTTGAATAGGATAAGAATTACCAGGACTTCTGTCACATAGATGTGTAGCGCCCTCCTTACTCCCCTCTTTGTCTTCAGCTCGTCTCTCTCTTGTCTAGGGGTATCTTTCAGAGGGGAAGGGAACGGGGACACCACGCCTGGCCTTCACCACAGGTGTCAGTGTGATACAAGCAAAGTTCTTTTGCCTTCGGGTCAGTGTTGTGCACCTGGAGCCTCCACCGAGAGTTACCTTGAACAATGTCTGTCAGGAAATGAGCCCAACACCATTCAAAGTTCAACACAAGTCCTTTATTCTTCTCGAATGAACACAATCAGTTGAACTCCCTTGGTAGAAACAGAACAGAAAAGGAGGTGTGGATGCGAGTAGGCCCAGACACAATGTGTTCTCCACTTTCCTCCCTAAAAGTGGGCTGCGGTATCCGAGCAAGGGGGAATTTCCTTCCAGGCGGTCTCCGATGAGAGACTCATCCGTCACTGGCAATATGCTGCACCAGGTCTTCGAGTGAGGAGCTCCCCCCGGTCCATTACGCCTTCCGGATTCGGGTACCCACTCCCGGGGTTCCCTAGGATCTCCTTACCTCGCGGAACTCAGTGTTGGGCACTGAGCTCCAGATCTCCATCTGAGTACCTCACCCCAGGCTAAAGGTGCCTGGGATGGAACACGACCTCCGACTGTCCTCTAGGCCTAAGCTCGCCTAGAGAACCGACACGAACCACCGTCCACAGGCTGAAGGTGCCTGGGACTCTCCCCGTGACCAAGATGGCCGACCCCTTTATACCCTCTCCCAGCAAGCACGGCGGGTTCCCCGCCCCACCATACCGCTGCTGAGGGAGGACAAAAAGGAAGCGCGACACACAGCAATGATTCAACCCCAACCCAGAGCGACAGCGCCACCTGCTGGGCTGCAGGGAATTACACATCACTAATGTCTCTGCCAAGTTCAAATTTACACCCGGGAAAGTACATACCCGCTACACTCTCCCCCTGGTGGTTTGACACTGGTCCCCAGTGTCTGGAGTAAATCATGCCCTCAACGGCTGACATAATCCAATCCAGAGACCGACTAACAATTGTACAAAAATAAAACTTTTAGAAAAACTACCCAACTAAAACATTGTGTCTGAGCCCTGTAATAAAAAGGGAATAAAGACAGAGAGAAAAACAACAGCATTAAACCATACTTCGAATCACATATTCACATTTTACTTTTCCCACCCATCCTGACTAAGAACCACCCCATACTCAGTGGTCTTGATGGGATGCTCTCCTGCAGAGGGAAAAGAAAAGGGATTAACACATATAATCCTGACACATGTGTTCGTGTGAGGGAAAATAAACTTCTGGAAGAAATCCCTTTTCTCCAAAGAGTGAGTGCATGAAAAGTGTTTAACGTTGCGCAACACTGCCACCTGGTGAAAGCACGGCGGTAACTGCACTCGTGGAACTTTCCTCTTCTCTTTGGCCCTATCTACCCAGAGTCCATGATCTCTTGCAGGAAAGTGAAGAACAACAGGAACAGTCCTTCATTACTCTGGGCACAAAAGCAACGGGCCCCAGAAAGTTCAGCAGCATAACAAGAACGGAGTCTCTTCTCTCCTAAAGGTAAAAACGGGGATGCGGCAGAACAAGTGGCTTCAAGTGTTGATCCATGGTCTCCAGATGATACTCCACATCTTCTCCTTCCTTGCGCCGGATCAACACCTTGTCTGCATGGATGTGCCGTCTCAACATCCACTCTGCCTTGCAGTCTTTAAAACGTTGAGAGGCCTTTGGAGAGCATGCCAGGTACCTGCGGGCGTGGGGAACCTGAAGGTGGGTCCACACAAAGTCATTGTACCAGCGCTCCCGGCACACTTCCGCCTCATAGAGCAGTTCCTTCGACAAGTACAGATACTCCCATCCGTAGTCTGCAGCAACCTTCTGGCCAAATAGGCGTTGTAGTCTCGCCAAAGGAGGCATGGTAGCTTTGTCCCCTTCGCCAGGCAAAACTATTGAGTCCGGGTGGCGAGGGACCTTGATCACATCTGATCTGGGCATTGGTGCCTGCAACAGCAGTCTCTTTTCTCCGGTCTTCGGTACAGATGGCACCGGAGATGTAGAGGCAGGCTGGGGATGGGACCTCTCTTCAGGCGCTGGTGCCTCCACCCGGGGTATACTCTCCCCTGTAGACATGGGTGGATCCCTGGTCCTCCGGAATGAAGCGAGAGGTACTTTGTCCCAGCCCTTTTCTGCAAACAGTTCATCTATTGCAACATCGTCTCTCATGTCCGAGAGCGACTCTAGGTCAGAGGGGTCACACTCCTCCGCAGGCAGGTACCCTGCAGTGGAGACCGAGCTCTCGCCTCTTCCCACACACCAAATCTCTCCGCCAGGCTTACCTCGGCCTATACTTGAAACGGGACGTCCGGAACTCTTGTCGACGGATCCATCCGGGCCGGGCGTAAGCGGGTAAGACGGTCCACCACAACCGCTGGTCGGGGCTACCATGCCGGTCTTTCTCTTCGGTGGTGGACGCTGCAAGATCGTGGTGACCGAGTCAGCATCCTCGGATTTCTCCCGTTGAGTTTTTACGACCTCCTCCGCGGTCGCTGCAGTGTGCGCAGGGATGGCTGTCAAAGCAGTGATTCCTCCTCTCTGAGTGGTGTTGCCTGTAGCACGGCCGGGGTAGATGGTTCTCGGCTTCTAAACCGCCGGATCCACTTCGAACAGGAACTCCCCACAGGCCTCACATCGCCCGAATGGCTTCAGCTGGCACACCAGTCCCGAACAGCCGGGACAAATCACACCCAGGGCCTCAACGTCCATGCACGAATACAGGGCGAATCGACCCCTTGGCTTTAGCCGGATCCTCGTATCTGTTACCGGAGCAGCAGCAGTCAATGTCGTGGTAGAAGGGTGAACTGGAATCCACGATGTATGTCCGAACATGGCGACCTGTTGCTGATCCATCGCACACTGCAAAGTTTTTGCGCCAACGTCCCACGTGTAGTCCTTCACACGTATTGGACTCCTCCCCTTTGCTCCAGTTCGCGGGCTTTTCTTCTTTTCTGTTTCTGAGTCACGCCCACGAACTAAGCGATGGGGGTGTGCCTGGTGGCGCAGTGCAATAGAAGCCCCCACGTGTAGTCCCTCACACGGCTGAGCTTCCCCCTCTCCTCGCTCTTCTGTGCGGGCCTTTCCCTTCAATGGGTCATGTCCACGACTTTGAGCACAGGGATGCACTTCGGCCAATGAAAGCCTGCCCACTCGCGTAACTCTTCCAGCAGACACGTTTAATTTCTGTGGTGCACAAACACTATACCGGACCCGAGCCCCCACGTGTAGCGCCCTCCTCACTCCCCTCTTTGTCTTCAGCTCGTCTCTCTCTTGTCTAAGGGTATCTTTCAGAGGGGAAGGGAACGGGGACACCACGCCTGGCCTTCACCACAGGTGTCAGTGTGATACAAGCAAAGTTCTTTTACCTTCGGGTCAGTGTTGTGCACCTGGAGCCTCCACCGAGAGTTACCTTGAACAATGTCTGTCAGGAAATGAGCCCCACACCATTCAAAGTTCAACACTCCTTTATTCTTCTCGAATGAACACAATCAGTTGAACTCCCTTGGTAGGAACAGAAAAGGAGGTGTGGATGCAAGTAGGCCCAGACACAATGTGTTCTCCACTTTCCTCCCTAAAAGTGGGCTGCGGTCTCCGAGCGAGGGGGAATTTCCTTCCAGGCGGTCTCCGATGAGAGACTCACCCGTCACTGGCAATATGCTGCACCAGGTCTTTGAGTGAGGAGCTCCCCCCGGTCCATTACGCCTTCCGGATTCGGGGTACCCACTCCCGGGGTTCCCTAGGATCTCCTTCCCTCGCGGAACTCAGTGTTGGGCACTGAGCTCCAGATCTCCATCTGAGTACCTCACCCCAGGCTAAAGGTGCCTGGGATGGAACACGACCTCCGACTGTCCTCTAGGCCTAAGCTTGCCTAGAGAACCGACACGAACCACCGTTCACAGGCTGAAGGTGCCTGGGACTCTCCCCATGACCAAGATGGCCAGCCCCTTTATACCCTCTCCCAGCAAGCACGGCGGGTTCCCCACCCCACCATACCGCTGCTGAGGGAGGACAAAAAGGAAGCGCGACACACAGCAATGATTCAACCCCAACCCAGAGCGACAGCGCCACCTGCTGGGCTGCAGGGAATTACACATCACTAATGTCTCTGCCAAGTTCAAATTTACACCCGGGAAAGTACATACCCGCTACAGATGTATTCAACATACACATTATATCTTATTAAAATCATTATTTTTTTTAATAAGATATAGTATATATATGGAATACATCTCTATGTAGCACCTCCAGAAGTCCCAGTAATTCCTAACCTATCAAAAAATGTTAGCATGAACCACAAGGAATGTGATTTTATAATACAGTCCAACAATTGCAGCTGGTGTTTTTTTGGGGGGGCAAACAACACCCCTGGTAGCAGCCTAAGAAGGAGAAAAAAAGCCCCTGTGTTGCAGCGCTTCCGAATCGCTTTTCAGGCGATTTGGAAGCGCTGCCCATTCATTTCATTGGGCAGGGCATTTTTTGAGCGTTATATACAGCAGCGCTCCCAAACCGCCTCTAAGATGCTGCTTGTAGGACTTTTCCTAACGTCCCACAAGAGCACCACCCCAGTGTGAAAAGTCACACTGAAATGAATGGGAAAGGTTTTCAGGCACTTTACAGATGCTATTTCTAGCGCTAAAATGCCTCAAAACTGCCTCAGTGTGAAAGGGGCTTTGAAACCTTGTTCAATCAGCACTCAGCAGCTTGCATCAAATCAGCTGTAGCACTAATCAGTGTATACTGACGATAGAGAGTCTCCGCTGTCAGTCCTTGCATCCACATCGCTTGTGTAGATGCAAGAACCTGTCAGCTAGCAAACTGAACAAAAAAACCTGTGCACATGTACCAACTTAAAGCGGTTGTAAACCACAGCAGTTAAAAAAAAAAAAAATTCCCCTGGAAAACAATTGCACAATGTGCTAGTATGCATCGCATACTAGCACATTAGGAAATGCTTGCCTTAGAAGGAAGCACTCTAACAGGGCTTTCCTCCTCCCCTGGCATTCCTTCCGGGTTCGCGGGCTCTGGCTGTATGAGTGGCTGGAGCCACAATGACGTCACTCCCACTCATGCAGAGAGCATTTGAGAGGTGGTGAGAAGACGTTGTATTGGCTCCACCCAACCTGCTTTAACCCCTTGAACTCCATGCTGCACGCAGTTGTTGGCTGCTTGCAGAGTGCCGTCTTTCACTTGAACGGGTCACTGTCAGTGGGTGCGACACCAGCTGAAAGCAACAGGGGGTATAATTGCAGCCGCGACATGTAAACATGCCCAGCTGCTGCCTCTAAAGCTAAAAAAAATGGTAGTGGTTAAGGGGCAGTAAAAGCACAGCTCAACAGCAGGGTTTTACTGCACCTCAACCACTAGTGTGAACAATTAAATGTTTTAATATATCTTAAAAATAGTTTTTTTTTTTTACTTTGATAAGTGTTTATTTAAAGCGGAGCTCCACCCAAAAATTTAACTTTCGCTTTTCGGATTCCCCCCCCCCCCCTCCGGTGTCACATTTGGCACCTTTCAGGGGGGAGGGGGGAGCAGATACCTGTATAACACAGGTATTTGCTCCCACTTCCGGCGATAGATCACTGCAGATTCCGCAGCGATCTACGCCATGTCTGGCCCCTCCTCTGTCCCCCCAGCTGTCTTCTGGGAGACACACAGGTCCCAGAAGACAGCAGGGACCAGTGAGGACGCGCAATAGGGAACCTTACCGAAGATGCCAGCGCCTCCACCCAGGAGCCAACTTCAGGTGAGGACATCGCGGGCGCCCTGGACAGGTAAGTGTCCTAATACTAAAAGTCAGCAGCTGCAGTTGTTGTAGCTGCTGACTTTTAAATTATTTTTTTTTCGGTGGAACTCTGCTTTAATTAAAACATGTTTGTTTACATTTATTTCTAAAAGTGCGCATGTGTGTATGTGTATGTGTGTGTATGTGTGTGTGTGTGTGTATATATATATATATATATATATATATACATACATATATACACACACACGTGTGTTTGAGCTTTGGGGTGCACACCCTAATGTAATAGGCTGCGCACGCCTATGGTGCCAACATTGCCATTGCCAACAGACTCATAGAGGTGGTCGCTTCATTGTGATACGCAAGCCCCTTCACCAGTCACCACAACAAGGTAACGATCACGAAGGGGAATTGACACATGTATGTGCTTTTTGTTTTGTTTTGTTTTTGCAGCCACAGTGCAGCACCAGAGGCCAGAAAAATTAGGCATGTACACATGCCTGAAAATTAGGTATTGTTGATGTTTTCCAGGCAGAAAGTGCCCTAAAACATTGCGGCTTTGTCATGGATATGCACTAATGTCTGACTGCCATCTTACCTTTCCTTCTCATGTGTTCATCTTAGAGGCCAGACCCCTTCACCTGCCTGACTCCACCCCAGGCCCTATCACAGAACACTATATTAACCTGTGCACTGCAAGCCTGCTTTGCTGATCAACGTGTTTGTTAAGCATTGTGTGTGTGGGTTCCTGCCTGCCGTGTGCTACATCTGTCTCTCCGTTACGATATTGGCTTGTTCCTGACTATCCCTGTCTGCTTGTGACCCTTGACCTTCGGCTTGTCCTTTGCTATTCTTGTATCCTGTGCTGCTGCTTCCCCTCTTTCCCCCTTACCCTATGGGGAGTGAGCTAGGAGACTCTAGGGGCCGTGACCTGGACCTAGCTGCAGCGCAACATCCTCACCACTAGAGGCTCTGGAGAAGACCTGCTGGGTCTTAGACTCCGCGCCCTGGGGAATCTCGGCTCTAGCTTCCTGTGGATTCCGGTTGTGCTCCTCTGGTCCCGCTTTCCACAACCACCCAGTTTCCTATCCTCAGCAGTCAGCCATACGGTTCACTATCTTGTGGTGCACTCCTGTCCTCCTACGGTGTGCATCTGTCATCTGGCCACAGGTAACCTGACAGGCTTGAACCCTAGTTGGTGGCGGATAAGTCACGCAAGTCATCCGGCATGCAGAGATAAAATACAGCAGCGTGTGGACCATTTTTAGCCCAAGGCAGCTCATCTCATCAGGCCTTTTTTAGTCAAATGTATCGCCCACTGTCACTCCCTTTGGGATCCATGCCTCATTCATCTTAATAAAGGTGAGGTAATCTAGACTTTTTTGACCTAGGCGACTTCTCTTCTCAGTGACAATACCTCCTGCTGCACTGAAGGTCCTTTCTGAAAGGACACTTGAAGCGGGGCAGGCCAGAAGTTCTATCGCAAATTGGGATAGCTCAGGCCACAGGTCAAGCCTGCACACCCAGTAGTCAAAGGGTTCATCGCTCCTCAGAGTGTCGATATCTGCAGTTAAGGCGAGGTAGTCTGCTACCTGTCAGTCGAGTCGTTCTCTGAGGGTGGACCCCGAAGGGCTGTGGCGAAGCGTAGGACTTAAAAAGCTCTGCATGTCCTCCATCAACAACACGTCTGTAAAGCGTCCTGTCCTTGCCGTCGTGGTAGGAGGAGGATTACTTTCACCTCTTCCCCTGTTAGATTCCTGTTGTGCTGTGATATCACCCTTATACGCTGTGTAAAGCATACTTTTTAATTTATTTTGGAACTGCTGCATCCTTTCCGACTTCCGGTAATTCGGTAACATTTCAGGCACTTTCTGCTTATACCGGGGGTCTAGTAGCGTGGCCACCCAGTACAGGTCGTTCTCCTTCAGCCTTTTTATACGAGGGTCCCTCAACAGGCACGACAGCATGAAAGACCCCATTTGCACAAGGTTGGATGCCGAGCTACTCATGTCCCGTTCCTCGTCCTCACTGATCTCACTGAAGGTCTGTTCTTCCCCCCAGCCACGTACAACACCACGGGTACCAGATAGGTGACAACGAGCACCCTGGGATGCTTTCTGTGGTTGGTCTTCCTCCTCCTCCTCAAAGCCACATTCCTCCTCTGACTCCTCTTCCTCAGACTCCTCTTCCAGCGTTGCCGCAGGTCCAGCAAGCGATGCTGATAAGGCTGTTTCTGGTGGTGATGGTGACCACAACTCTTGCTCTTCACGCTCATCTACGGCCTGATCCAGCACTCTTCGTAGAGCATGCTCCAGGAAGAAAACAAATAGGATGATGTCGCTGATGGTGCCTTCAGTGCGACTGACTAGGTTTGTCACCTCCTCAAAAGGACGCATGAGCCTACAGACATTGCGCATGAGCGTCCAGTAACGTGCCAAAAAAATTCCCAGCTGCGCAGAGGCTGTCCTAGCACCCCGGTCATACAAATACTCGTTGACGGCTTTTTCTTGTTGGATCAGGCGGTCGAACATTAGGAGTGTTGAATTCCAATGTGTCGGGCTGTCGCAAATCAAGCGCCTCACTGGCATGTTGTTTCGCCGCTGGATATCTGAAAAGTGCGCCATGGCCGTGTAGGAACGCCTGAAATGGCCACACACCTTCCTGGCCTGCTTGAGGACGTCCTGTAAGTCTGGGTACTT
The DNA here is from genome assembly GCA_029206835.1 of Rana muscosa. NCBI lineage: Eukaryota > Metazoa > Chordata > Amphibia > Anura > Ranidae > Rana > Rana muscosa. The sequence continues at coordinate 937,008,192 of CM055118.1, read as the reverse complement.
ATGCACAAAGCGTTGTACAATCAGATTCAACACATGTGCCATGCACGGCACATGTGTCAACTTGTCCAAATTCAATGCCACCAACAAATTGCTTCTGTTGTCACACACCACTTTGCCGATCTCCAGTTGGTGTGGAGTCAGCCACTGATCCACCTGTGCGTTCAGGGCGGACAGGAGTGCTGGTCCAATGTGACTCTCTGCTTTCAGGCAAGTCAACCCCAAGACGGCGTGACACTGTCGTATCCGGGATGTGGAATAGCCCTTGGGGAGCTGGGGGGGTGCAGTTGATGTGGAGCAAGACGCAGCAGCAGAAGAGGACTCAGCCGAGGAGGTTATCGAAGAGGATGGAGTAGGAAGAGTAGAGGAGGTGGCAGCAGGCCTGCCTGCAAGTTGTGGCGGTGTCACCACCAACTCCTCTGCAGAGCCACGCATTACATGCTTGGCAGCCGTCAGCAGGTTTACCCAATGCGCAGTGTAGGTGATATACCTGCCCTGACCGTGCTTTTTAGACCAAGTATCAGTGGTCAAATGGACCCTTGCCCCAACACTGTGTGCCAGACATGCCATGACTTCCTTTTGCACAATAGAGTACAGGTTGGGGATTGCCTTTTGTGAAAAGAAATTTCGGCCGGGTACCTTCCACTGTGGTGTCCCAATAGCTACAAATTTTTTGAAGGCCTCAGACTCCACCAGCTTGTATGGTAAAAGCTGGCGGGCTAAGAGTTCCGACAAGCCAGCTGTCAGAGGCCGGGCAAGGGGGTGACTCTGTGACATTGGCTTCTTACGCTCAAACATGTCCTTGACAGACACCTGACTGTGGGCAGATGAGCAGGAACTGCTCAAGGCGAGAGACGGAGTGGCGGATGGTTGAGAGGGGGCAAGGAGGACAGCAGTGGTTGACGTGGCTGAAGATGCTGGACCAGGAGGAGGATGGTGGCTTTGAGCTTGTGTGCTGCTTGTAGTCGTCATTATGTGTTGATCCCATAGGCGTTTATGATGTGCGATTATGTGCCTTCGCAAAGCAGTTGTACCTAAGTGGGTGTTGGATTTCCCACGACTCAGTTTCTTTTGGCACAGGTTGCAAATGGCATCGCTGTTATCAGAGGCAGACACACAAAAAAAATGCCACACTGCTGAGCTTTGCAATGACGGCATTCTGGTGGTGGCAACAGCATGCGTTGATTGGCGTGCTGTCTGGCTGACCCCAGGTGCCGATACATGCTGTCTGACTGTGCCACTAGCTCCTTGCGACAACCTCCCCCCTGCTTCCAACCCGTCTCCTCCTCCTCCTCTCTGTCTCCCCATCTGAACTTTCCCCCTGTTCTTCTTCTCTTCGAGCGGGCACCCACGTGACATCCACGGAGACATATCGTCATCATCAACCGCTTCACTTGTATCTGACAACTCAGCAAAGGAAGCAGCAGCGGGTACAACATCATCATCATTACACCGTACGTCCATGTGTGTAATGCTGCCTGACTGAGACATATCCCTTTTATCTACATCCTCTGGCAATAATGGTTGCGCATCAGTCATTTCTTCCAACTCATGTGTAAATAACTCCTCTGACAGATCAAGTGAAGCAGCTGTGGTGCTAGTGTTGGTGGTGGCAGCAGGCGGGCGGGTGGTAACTTGAAAGGTGCCCGAAGCTGAGCTGGAGGAGGATGGTGCGTCAAGGTTCCGAGCGGAAGCTGTAGAAGATTGAGTGTCCTGTGTTAGCCAGTCAACTATGTCCTCAGAACTTTTCGAGTTCAGGGTACGTGGCCTCTGAACACTGGGCATTATTCTAGGGCCAAAGGGAATCACAGCACCACGACCACGATGGCCCCTGCGGGGTGGCCTGCCTCTGCCTGTAATTTTTTTTAGATTAGTTTAGTTTAGTTGTACTATGCGTGCAAGCTACTGTGACACCAGATATGAGTGGCACTGTGCACTGGCAGAAGTTGGCAGAGTAGACGCTGTAGGCCTGACACACACGCTGGCAGGCAACTGACTGCTATTCTATTGCTGTCAAAATTGTTGTTTTTAAAAAAAATGTAATCTACTGTGACACAAGATATATGAGTGGTGGCACTGGGCAAGTGGGCACAGTATACGCTGTGAGCCTGACACACACACGCTGGCAGGCAACTGCAATTAGATTACAGAGAAAAAAAAAAAAAAGACTGATGTACTAGCCCTAAAAAGGGCTTTTTGGGGTGCTGTCAGGACGCTGTCCTTACAGCAGAGATCAGATGAGTCTTTCAGGACTGGAGTGGACACTAAATACACACACGCTGGCAGGCAACTGCAATTAGATACAGAGGGAAAAAAAAAGCAGACTGATGTACTAGCCCTAAAAATGGCTTTTTGGGGTGCTGTCAGGACGCTGTCCTTACAGCAGAGATCAGATGAGTCTTTCAGGACTGGAGTGGACACTAAATACACACACGCTGGCAGGCAACTGCAATTAGATTACAGAGGGAAAAAAAAAAAGCAGACTGATGTACTAGCCCTAAAAAGGGCTTTTTGGGGTGCTGTCAGGGCACTGTCCTTACAGCAGAGATCAGATGAGTCTTTCAGGACTGGAGTGGACACTGAATACACACACGCTGGCAGGCAACTGCAATTAGATTACAGAGGAAAAAAAAAAAAAGCAGACTGATGTACTAGCCCTAAAAAGGGCTTTTAGGGGTGCTGTCAGGACGCTGTCCTTACAGCAAAGATCAGATGAGTCTTTCAGAACTGGAGTGGACACTGAATACACACACGCTGGCAGGCAACTGCAATTAGATTACAGAGGAAAAAAAAAAGCAGACTGATGTACTAGCCCTAAAAGGGGCTTTTTGGGGTGCTGTCAGGACGCTGTCCTTACAGCAGAGATCAGATGAGTCTTTCAGTACTGGAGTGGACACTGAATACACACACGCTGGCAGGCAACTGCAATTAGATTACAGAGGAAAAAAAAGAAAAGCAGACTGATGTACTGGCCCTAAAAAGTGCTTTTTGGGGTGCTGTCAGGACGCTGTCCTTACAGCAGAGATCAGATGAGTCTTTCAGGACTGGAGTGGACACTGAATACACACACGCTGGCAGGCAACTGCAATTAGATTACAGAGGAAAAAAAAAAAAAGCAGACTCATGTACTAGCCCTAAAAAGGGCTTTTTGGGGTGCTGTCAGGACGCTGTCCTTACAGCAGAGATCAGATGAGTCTTTCAGGACTGGAGTGGACACTGAATACACACACGCTGGCAGGCAACTGCAATTAGTTAACAGAGGAAAAAAAAAAGCAGACTGATGCAGTAGCCCTAAAAAGTGCTTTTTGGGGTGCTGTCAGGACGCTGTCCTTACAGCAGAGATCAGATGAGTCTTCAGGACTGGAGTGGACACTGAATACACTGGCCTAGCTATAGATTTCCCTATTAAATCAGCAGCAGCTACACTGTCCCTCCTCTCACTAAGACTGCAGCTTCCGAATGAATCTAAAATGGATGCTGTCCAGGAGGTGGGAGGGAGGGTATGCTGCTGATTGGCTGGAATGTGTCTGCTGACTGTGAGGTACAGGGTCAAAGTTTTCTCAATGATGACGAATAGGGGGCGGACCGAACAACGCATATGTTCGCCCGCCGCAGCGAACGGGAACAAGCTATGTTCGCCGGGAACTATTCGCCGGCGAATAGTTCGGGACATCTCTACCGATCGCAGGTACATGGTAGGCATCGTGGCTGCCAGGCACGCGCATTGGCACTGTATTGGCACGGCATTGTAGAGCCACCTTGTGGCCATCATTCTACAATAGCCGAGATGGCAAGTGGTTAAAGTTTTGCGCACCTTTAATTTCTACCGCTTCGCACAACGGCACAATGTGAAATTTACAAATAGTTATTTATTAACTCAATACAGTTGTAGCTTTTAGATTTAGTAGAAATTTAGCAGGAATTTTGTAAGTTATGTTGTGTTTGTATCTGCTAAGAATGAGTTTAGTGTATTGTTAGCGAGAATGACGAGAAGAAACCTCCAGATTTTTAGTTGCTAATTTACAGTTTTGTGTACAGACATACCCCGCGGTAAGAGGGGACCCAGGACTACAACATATCTGATGTTGGGGTCAAGCAGCTTGCCAAAGTAAACAGTTATGCTTGAAATTTTTTGTATAAATAAATGCTAAACTTTTTTTTCTAACTGGGCCACTAGAGGGCAACCATTCTCCATTTTTAAAGAAGTCAGTCTGATTAGTGTGAAGACTGTTGTGCTTGCTTTACTTGCAGTCATGTGACTTAGAAAATATAAGGTCCATGACAGTTATCACGCCACTGCACAGTATAATGATTTGTGTAATCAGAATAAAACATTTCAACAAACAGTCAAACAGTTTAAAAATATTACAGAACTCTGATATTACATCCTGCCTAACAATATCAGTAAGTTACATGAGTGTGCTTGTATAAAACCAAAATAATGCTTAGTAAATGATGCCATCAGATTTCAGCTTTCTTCAGTTGAGCTGTAAGCTGATGCTCTTTGGATTTTTTGCTGTGCAATATTAGCTATTCAGCTTGACTGTGGAATTTTCTTGACCAGTAAGAAGGCAATAAAACAATAAAAAGCAAGCTACAAGACAGTATGTAATCACAATTAAAGTGCCGTTCCATCCAAAAGATATGTATAATTATATGTGGAGTAGGGATGAGCTTCGAGTTCGAGTCGAACATGAGTTCGACTCGAACATCGGCTGTTCAATCATTCGACGAAGATCGAACATTATGGGCCGTTCGCGCCAAATTCGGCGCATCACGGCCCATAATTCACTGCGTCATCGCAGTGCATTGCTGGCTGATGAGTGGCCAAGCATGCACTATGACCCGCATGCTTTGGCCAATCACAGCGCCGTCAGCACAGAAAGACATAATTGGCCAAAGGCAGGGTGCCTTTGGCCAATTATGTCTCAGGGGATTTAGTACACGCCCCACACTATAAAAGGCCGCCTGGACGTCGGTCTGTGTATTGTGTTGCGGTCTTCTTGAGAAAGATAGAGAGAGAGTCAGAGTGTCATTTCATTTCATTTAGATAGATTGAGCAGGCAGGCGATTCAGTTAGCTAGACTGAGCAGGCAGTTGATACAGTTAACTCCAGTATATTTAGTATATATATGAGTTCCAGGCTTTGTATATATATATATATATATATATATATATATATATATATATATATATATATATATGTAGTGATACCTTCAACTAAGAAGGCCGCAGGATTAGTTTGGGCCCTGAAAACAGCTCCGCCAACCCCCGGCAATGTACTCGACCCCCTACTGGCACAGTTAGTTATGGCGGCAATATAATTCTTATACTGTATGAGTAAACGCAGACATCAAGGCAATAATGAAAGGGGTATCAAATTTACTTTAAGCTTATGGTGAAGAAAGGTTAACAATGGTAACAGTTTACAGGTAATAGGTTGCAGAGCCCTGCAGCAATAAACATATTATGCATTAAATGAACAGTAAAGGTGCGCCGCGTGGGCGACCGTTAACTAGGCGCCCTGTGGCACAGTAACTAAATGAACTAACTAGCTGGCCAGGCCTGGCTCAGATATCTAAAACTCAGTCTATAGGGGGATGATGGTTTCTTCACCGGCAATTCTTTAAAGGTGGTGCACATAACAGAATACCATTTGTAATCCAGTGGGAAGATTGTGATGAAATAAACACTTTACTGAATTAACTCTGAGTTCAGCTCTGATATGGATCTCCAGTGAGAGTATCAGATATAAACTTGTGGGCCACGGCAGTCTATTGGCACATTAGCAACAACAGTATATGGTCTGAGCATACGCTTGCTCACCCCTCCGGACGCGATCCCAGTCCGGGAACTTCCACCGACTGTGTCCTCACACACACAGTGTCTCCAGCGATCGGGTCCCCGATCCAACCAAGGCTGTAGACAAGCGAAGTCAGATGCCACCCAGGCTCGCAGTGGGGTGGAAGGCTCTTTGGTGCTGCGCAAGGCCTCAGGCTTCAGGCCTTGCACTCCGGCACATCCGCACAGAAGGATCCGTCACTGAAGTCTTGTGTCCCAAAGAGGCCGAGCCCAGCCTCGCCTCCTCCTTTTATAACCCCTCCCATGAGTCTCTGGGGTGGAAACATGCCGAAAGGGATTCTGGGCAAGGTAGTCCCGGGAGTCTTAAAGGGGACCCCGCTACACACTCCCCCCACTTAAATTCTTTGGTCCCCAAAGAAACCTTAGCATACACTGCATACAACCCCAGACAACATTGCATAAGAGGTTGGCATAGGGAATTCCCACCAAAACCGAGGGGTTGGATTCCCTTTCCCACAGGTCATACTATCCTGAGTGACCTGCCTAACTGTGCCAGAGAGTGAGTGGGGGTTGCCCTCTACCAAATGTACAGTGGAGGGGTCCAGATTCTCTACACTCCTCCTAGCAGTGATCACAGAATCTTCTGAGCTCTTCCCCATTTGTGGGTAGGTCAACTTTCTGGGAGGCCTTATGACCCTGCGAGCCCTTTGTTCCCTTGGGGTTTCTGGCTCTGGCGCCACATGCTCTTCCTCTGTAACAGGCTCAGGCAACACGGCAGGCTCTGTAACATCTGCTTCAGGAGCCGAGGGATACATAGAGTCTCTAGGGTCCTGTTCAGGGTAAACATCACGGGCATCTTCCCAGTAATCAAATGAAGGACTATACGGGATGAATTCAGCGGCTTCGGCATTCAGTTGTGTATCTATAGTGTCTTCAGTAGTTGGAAGATCTATAGCAGAAGTCCCTTGAGTTGGGGAAGGACACAGCCAGTCAAGCTCTCTCTCCATCTCCACTGAGTTCAGAAGCTTCTGTATCTTCAGTCCGAGAGGTCTGGGACCGAGTGTTTGGCCTGGGGGTATCCAGAATAGAAACTGGTTCAGGGGAGTCTCTCACTGGAGGTATCCTGACTGCTTCAGCAAGTGGGAGCAGGTGGTTTCGATGCCACGTCTTCAGTGGGCCTACCTTTCCTTCCGGCTTCAACTTGTAGACAGGTAGGCCCGGCAACTTCCTACAGATGACATAGGGTTCAGATCTCCATCTGTCTGCAAGTTTGTGTTTTCCAGGGACCCCCAGATTGCGTAGCAGTACTTGGTCCCCGGGCTGCAGGTCTTGTATCCGGACCTTCAAGTCGAAGTTTCTTTTTGTTTCGAGCTCCCCTTTGATCTGAGGCCGCTTGAGCTTGTTCATAGGCTACTTTCAGGCTGTGTCTGAGCCTGTCCACATATCCTTTGTGGGAGGTGGCTGAGGAATGGTCTAAAGAGGTGCCAAAGGCCAAGTCTACAGGTAGTCTCGCTTCTCTCCCAAACATGAGTCGATATGGGGAGTAGCCCGTAGCATCACTGGTGGTGCAGTTGTAAGCATGTACTATAGCTGCTATGTGTTTGCTCCAATGTTGTTTCTTCTCACTTTCCAGAATCCCCAACATGTTGAGCAAGGTTCGGTTAAACCTCTCTGGCTGAGCATCCCCCTGTGGGTGGTAAGGTGTAGTTCGAGTCTTCTTGATTCCCAACTAATCCAGGAGTTTCCGGATCAGTCGACTCTCAAAGTCCCTTCCTTGATCTGAATGAAGTCGCTGGGGCAGCCCATAATGGACAAAATACTTCTCCATAAGTACCTTGGCTACTGTGGAAGCCTTCTGGTCTTTGGTTGGGAAAGCTTGGGCATACCGGGTGAAATGATCGGTTATCACCAGAACATTTCCTAGTCCACTCAGATGGGGTTTGAGGCAGAAAAAATCAATGCATACCAGATCCATTGGGCCTTGACTCTGTAGATGGCCCATTGGGGCAGCTTGATGGGGTAAAGTCTTCCTCTGGATGCAGCGTGCACACGAATGGCAGTACTCTTCTACTTCTGCCCTCATGCAGGGCCAATAGAACCGACTTCTGACAAGTTGAAAGGTCCTTTCCGCCCCTAAGTGGCCATGATTGTCATGTAGGGCCATCAGAACAGTCTCTCTGTGTTTTTCCGGAAGAAACAATTGCCATTTATCTTCCAGGTCATCAGAGGGGCCCCTTCGGTAGACCACTCCCTGATGCACCTGTAACCTGCCCCACTCTTTCCTCAACAGGCGAGCTTCCTTCGAGGAGTGACTCAGAAGTCTGTTTGGATCCTGATTCTCCAGGGCTTCCAGAACTAATTTCCCCATGGGGTCTTCTAATTGGTCACATCTTAGCTCCTTCTTGGACAGCTTTGGCAGATGGTCTTCCTCCAGTTGAGTTACTCCACAGTATTGTTTGGGGACTCCTACCATGGTAACTCCTATCTCTTCCGCCCTTGAGCCCCCTCTGGCTTGCAATTCAGCCCCTTGACAAAGGGCCCGCACCCCGTCAGGTGCCACTTGAGTCCAGTCTTCCATGTCACTGGTGGGGCCATGAGATCTCCTGGACAGAGCGTCTGCATCTCGATTCCCAATCCCTAGCCTGTACTTTAGGCTGAAATTGAATCCAGGCAATGCGGCCAGCCACCTGTGTCCAGTGGCGTCCAGCTTTGCTGTAGTGAATAGGTAGGTCAGGGGGTTGTTGTCGGTCTTCACAGTGAACTCTGCCCCATACAGGTAGTCTTTGAGCTTGTCTACTACCGCCCACTTAAGGGCCAGGAACTCCAGTTTGTGAGTGGGGTAGTTTTTCTCAGAGGGGGTCAGGCTCCTGCTCACGTAGGCAACAGGCCGTTGTTGCCCTTCATGTTCTTGATAAAGTACTCCTCCCAGACCCTCATGACTAGCATCTACGTGTAGTTCATTAGGGTTTGGTTGGGTCTGCGTAGGCCAAGACTGGAGCAGTGGTCAGGCTCTTCTTCAACGCCTGGAAGGCCTCTTCACACTTCTGATTCCACTGATCTCTGATGGACTCTCCCGGCTTCCTGGGCCCTGAGTCATCCTCTTCTCCCTCAGTCTTGAGCAGTTCATTCAATGGTCTAGCAATTCGAGCGAATCCCTCCACAAACCTCCTGTAATAGGAGCAGAACCCTAAGAAGGATCTGAGTTCTGTTACTGTGGTGGGTCGTGGCCAGGAGGTAACTGCCTCCGAATTCTCAGGGTCTGTGGCCACCCCTTCTTCAGACACTATGTGCCCCAGGTAGTTCACAGAAGACTGGTAGAACCGACACTTCTCAGGCGAAAGTTTGAGTCCCTCCTCACTGAGTCTCCTCAAGACTTTTTCCAGCCTCCCCTCGTGTTCCTCCAGGGTTCTTCCAAAGACAATGACATCGTCCAGATATATAAGGACTTCAATAAGGTTCATGTCTCCTACAGTCTTCTCCATGAGACGTTGGAAAGTAGCTGGGGCTCCAGACAGACCTTGGGGCATCCGGTCGAATTCAAAGAACCCCACTGGGGTTATGAAAGCTGTCTTCTCCTTGTCTTCTGGGTGCATAGGGATCTGATAGTACCCGCTCTTGAGATCCATAACGCTGAACCACTTGGCTCCAGACAATCTCTGTAGGGCATCCTCTATCCTCGGAGTGGTGTACTGGTTGGGTATGGTTCTCCTGTTAAGAGTCCTGTAGTCGATACAGAGCCTCAACGATCCATTCTTCTTCCTGACCACCACTATCGGGGAGGCATAGGGGCTTCTAGACTCCCGTATCACACCAGTCCTTTTGAGTTCTGCAAGTTGTTCCCTTAGATCCTCCAGATCTGCTAGTGGGACCCGCCTGACTCTCTCTCTGAAGGGCTTATCTTCTTGGAGGCGGATCCGATGGGTGGCACTCCTTGCACACCCCACATCGAACTCATCTTTGGAGAAGATCTTCTCCCATCTGGTCAACTGGGCCTTGGCTCTCTCTTTCCAAGCCCTGGGCAGATTCGGGTTTTCCATGGATAGCTTCTCCCAAGCATCTCCTCCTTCACCCGTCCCCTTTACTTCTGACAAGTTGACAGGGGCAGCAGGGCTCACCTGGCCCAGCAGCATCCTGGCTGGGATTTCCATGGGGCCATCTGTGTTGTTCCTAACACTCACTGGAACTCTACAATGGGCCTTCTTCAGGGCCTTCAGCAGAATCACTTCTGGTATCACTTCCAGACCGGGGGACTCTTCCCTTGGGTCGGACTCCAACATGACAAAGGGTCCAGGCTGCTCCCAAGTAAGCTTCACAGTGGCTCTGAGACAGGTTACTTCGCCGGGCTGCAACACTACCCCTTCTCTTCCAAGTCTCCACACCTTCCCTATCCCCTCTCCAGGGGTCTTCTGCTCTAGGACCAGCCGTTGGTAGGCCATCTTCAGCATGGGGTAGATCTTGGTGGCCGCTGGCCCCTTCTCTTTCACTAGAGGGGTCAGAAGTCTTCGGACCAGGTCCGTGTTCGTCACTACTATAAGGGAACTCTTGTTGGCTCCTGGCGGCCGAGGGCACACAACCGCCAGGGTGTCAAACACTTCGGCTTTTCCAGCCACAGATGGGTCAAAGATCATCTTGACGGGCAGATAGCCATCGTAGGGGAAACTCTGGGTTCCAATCCCACATATTTCTAGTCCCTCTATCTTCTGGATTGGCAGGTGACTCAAGTGCTTATCATAGAAATCTCGGTATAACAGGGTCACTTGTGCCCCAGTATCCAAGATGGCTCTGGTGTAGACTCCCTCCACTTGAATGGGCACTATAGGAGATGGGCCTACCAGCTTCTCCGGCTATATGGCCTGGCAGGGGTCGCCTTCTTCAGACCTTTTCCTTTTGGACTCTCTCTCGTCCAATTCCCTTTGGACTTTAATCTTTCTTGAGCCTGGTATGCATTGATTTCCCTCCTTTCAATGGGTGTAAGGACCCGTTGAGGGACATTATTGTTTTTCTTAGGTGTGCATCCCCTTTGGGGAATGCTGTGCCTCTTCTGAGGGGTCTTGCCCCCTTTCTCTGGGGTGTGTCTCTGTTGAGGAATGTTGTGTTTCCTCTGAGGTGTTTTATTTCCTCTTTTCTTCTGCTTCGCATTCAGCTTGGAGCTCACTGAAGGTGATGGGCACCCGGTTGACTCCTTCACCGGGGCCCTCTGGAGTTTCCCGCCGGCTTGCGGTTATCTGGTTTCTTCTTCTTTGGACTGGAACATGTAGCTGCAATATGGCCAATTCCTCCACAGTTAAAGCAGACTATATCTCCCCATTCTTGTAAAGATGCGGGTGCTGAGGCAATTGGGAATAACTCCTTCCTTGGTACTTCTCTCTTGGGACCCTCTGGGTCTTTTGCCATCAGAGAGGTCAACATCTCTAACACCTTGGACATTTGAGCCTTTAGAGTGTCTACCTCTGAGTCTCTTTCAGGGGTCATCACTGGATTGACTAGCACCTGTGCGGGTACAACATTTGTCTTAATCATTTGCTGGTCCTGTTGTAGCGCCTCCTCATCTCTGATGATTTTTATCAAGTCAGCATAAGTCAGTAACTTTCCTCCTCCCGAGGTTTTCAGGTGCAGCCAGACTGGATCCGAGCGTAACGCTCCCTTTAAAACTTGTTTCATTCTTGCCGCATCTGTATCTTGGGGCTTCATTCCCTTCTTCAACACAATCTTGCACAGCAACCTGTTCAGTCTTCTAACATACTCTGAAAGTTTCTCCTTCGGTTGTTGGAAAGTATGTTCAAATTGGTAGACCATCTCTGTCACCTTTTCCAATTGACCAAACTCTTCCTGCAGCATGGCTAGACAGTCTTGAGCCGTGCAGTCTGCATTCCCAAACCGAAAACTTTTCACTGCTTCTGCTGCTGTGCCTTTAAGGCTTTTCTATCACTCGTTGCCTCTTCTGCGCTTCAGGCACCTCCCATGCCTCCACTGCTTGTAAAGCCAGCTCCACCCAGGTGTCAAAATCTTCTTCCCCTGCAGGGACAGGGAGCTTCCCTGAGAATTTCTTTAGTCTCCGGTAGCTAGTCTCTACATGCACCGTGCTTGTCTTCTGACACTTGGTTAGCAGATCCCCTATTGCATTTATCAGTTCTGGTGATATAGCAGTGACAGGTGCAGGCGCCACTGGAGGCGTCGCCCTGTCTCCTCTTTCAGGTGGTGTACGGGCCGCAGCCTGCGGTGATCCCATCGGTGATGGCTCCTTCTTAATTGCGTGCGCCAACCTATAGGATCTATTATCTGGCGTCTGTACACAGTTGCGCTTACAAGCCTCTGGCATCCCATCCAAGTACTCCACTAGTGCATACTGGTATGAGATGTCTGGGTCTGACTTTATTCCCATCACCCACGGTGTGTGATCTGGGGTCACTGACTTCATTAACTCCTCTATCGTTTCAATTGACCATTCCTCCCCTGGTAGGTTGATGACCACTGACTGGCTTGGGTCTGTCTTAGCCACTTCGCACCACGCTCTTATTCCTTGCGGGTCCATGACGGCACCTCTGGCGTTTAATTGCTGTATCAGGATCCCGGACGAGCCCCCACGTGTAGCGATACCTTCAACTAAGAAGGCCGCAGATTTAGTTTGGGCCCTGAAAACAGCTCCGCCAACCCCCGGCAATGTACTCGACCCCCTACTGGCACAGTTAGTTATGGCGGCAATATAATTCTTATACTGTATGAGTAAACGCAGACATCAAGGCAATAATGAAAGGGGTATCAAATTTACTTTAAGCTTATGGTGAAGAAAGGTTAACAATGGTAACAGTTTACAGGTAATAGGTTGCAGAGCCCTGCAGCAATAAACATACTATGCATTAAATGAACAGTAAAGGTGCGCCGCGTGGGCGACCGTTAACTAGGCGCCCTGTGGCACAGTAACTAAATGAACTAACTAGCTGGCCAGGCCTGGCTCAGATATCTAAAACTCAGTCTATAGGGGATGATGGTTTCTTCACCGGCAATTCTTTAAAGGTGGTGCACATAACAGAATACCATTTGTAATCCAGTGGGAAGATTGTGATGAAATAAACACTTTACTGAATTAACTCTGAGTTCAGCTCTGATATGGATCTCCAGTGAGAGTATCAGATATAAACTTGTGGGCCACGGCAGTCTATTGGCACATTAGCAACAACAGTATATGGTCTGAGCATACGCTTGCTCACCCCTCGGGAGACTCTCTGCCACAGAATCTATCAAGCTCCGAACCTCTTAGCTTCTGGATACTTAAGGACAGGTGCCAGCAGCAGCACATTACTAGGCCCTTGGTGGATACAAGAATCCCTCCAGAGAGTTACTGGGCCCCTTCCTTCACCGTGAAATCTCACCGGTCCGTCAGAAAGGTCCTCCCCCGGCCTCCTCTTCTTAGAAGCGGGCTCCTTCGCGAGGGACACCCTGGGACTCCTCTTCCCAGAAGTGGGCTTTCCAGGCTGCGTCTGCCCCTTATGTATCCTCTCCCAGCATGCACAGCAGGTCGACCACACCCACTGTACCGCTGCCGAGAGAGGACACCCAAGGCACAGTACTAATACTAGTGGTTCAACCCTGGCCCATTATGGCAGTGCCACCTATAGGCCACAGGGAATTGCACACCAGTATACCATCTTGGAAATAAAACGGCACAACCTATAAATTGAGAATGGTCTGAGCCTAACTACCATCTCAGACCAGCCCCTAAATTTGGATATATAGCACCCCTAAATGGGGTGGGCGCTACATATATATAGCTAGATCTCACTGCAGAGCATTCCTGGTGTACTGTTCCTAATATACTACAGGCAGGCAGTTGATTCAGTTAGTTGCAGTATATTCAGTCAGTATACTGTATCCTGTGCAGCTATATCTAACTGCAGACTGTTTCTGTTGTGCTCTTCCTAATATAATACAGGCAGCGGGCAGGTAGTTGATTCAGTTAGTTGCAGTATATTCAGTCAGTATACTGTATCCTGTGCAGCTATATCTAACTGCAGACTGTTCCTGTTGTGCTCTTCCTAATATACTACAGGCAGGAAGTTGATTAAGTTAGTTGCAGTATATTCAGTCAGTATACTGTATCCTGTGCAGCTATATCTAACTTCAGACTGTTCCTGTTGTGCTCTTCCTAATATACTACAGTCAGGCAGTTGATTCAGCTAACTGCAGAATATTCAGTGAGTATACTGTATCCTGTGCAGCTATATCTAACTGCAGACTGTTCCTGTTGTGCTCTTCCTAATATACTACAGTCAGGCAGTTGATTCAGTTAGTTGCAGTATATTCAGTCAGTATACTGTATCCTGTGCAGCTATATCTAACTGCAGACTGTTCCTGTTGTGCTCTTCCTAATATACTACAGGCAGGCAGTTGATTCAGCTAGCTGCAGAATATTCAGTCAGTATACTGTATCCTGTGCAGCTATATCTAACTACAGACAGTTCCTGTTGTGCTTTTCCTAATATACTACAGGCAGGCAGTTGATTCAGTTAGTTGCAGTATATTCAGTCAGTATACTGTGCAGCTATATCTAACTGCAGACTGTTCCTGTTGTGCTCTTCCTAATATACTACAGTCAGGCAGTTGATTCAGTTGTGCAGTATATTCAGTCAGTATACTGTATCCTGTGCAGCTATATCTAACTACAGACCATTCCTGTTGTGCTCTTCCTAATATACTACAGGCAGGCAGTTGATTCAGTGATCTGCAGTGCCTAAAATATATACTGTCCCCTACATATATATATCCACTGCATCCAGTCTAACCAAGCCTATATCTGACTGCAGGCCATTCCGTGTGTACTTTTTCTAGTAAATTTCAGGCGTTGTTTTGCTACTCTAAGTTTACAGTATGTCTGGAAGGCCAAGGAGAGGCAGACGCTCACAGGCCACTAAAAGAGAGCAATCAGGCTCTGTGTCTACAGCCAACAGTGCTGTTCGTGGACATGGTGCATCCTCAGCACGTGGCCATGGGGCACGCTTTTCCTTTTTTTGGCAGCTGGCCGTGTTGAGCCACAACATGCAGAAGACTTGGTAGAGTGGATTACCAAGCCGTCCTCATCCTCCTCATCCTCTGTCACCCAGGCTCAGAGTACTTTGGCTGCCAATGCAGCTGCCAAAGCGGCCTATTCCATTGGCTCCAGGTCATCAGTTACTCCTTCCCTAGCCCCACCATCATGCACGGAGGAGTTTCCCGAACTGTTCGACCACAGTGTTGGGTACATGCTGCAGGAGGATGCGCAGCGTTTTGAAGGCTTCGATGATGGTACCCAGCTTGAGGAAGGCAGTAACGTGAGGGGGTGCCCAAAAAGGACAACAAACTGGCAGTCATGTTCCCCCAGCTGCAGCATACTGCCAGGTTTGCTCCAGTGACAAGGAGGGAGGGGATGATAAGGTCACTGACTCTACGTGGGTGCCTGATAGGAGAGAGGAGGAGGAGGAGGAGGAGGGGGAGGAGGAGGCACATCTTCAACGAGGCAGGATGCCCTCCAGGGGCCAGCTTAAGGGCAGCCAACCGACTGCATCACACCGCAGAGCTCCGCATGTGCAGGGCGTTGCTGACTCTGCGTGTTTTTCCCCAAATTCTCCGGTGTGGGCCTTTTTTGAGACGTGTGCAGCAGATCACACCGTTGCTGTTTGCAATATATGTCTGAAGCGTATCAAGCGTGGCCAAAACAGCAGCCGCTTGGGCACCACATGCTTGATCAGACATATGTCGACCTGCCATGCAGTCCGTTGGCAAGCGTACTTAAAAGACCCACACCAAAGAACAAGGCGGACCTCTCCTTGCTCCTCATCAGCTGGGATCTCCAACCCCACTATACCTTCAGTTCTCTTAGAAACCTGCACTGAGAGGAATGAAGGTGTAGAATTAGGTGTGCTAAGTACTTGCGGGCAATCTGTTATCGCTACACCAACGTCCGATTGTAGCAGGCAAATTTCCCTAACCCAGTTGCTAAACCGGCGAAAGAAATTCGGTCCCAGCCATCCACATGTCCAGCGGCTGAATGCTAGCTCGGCTAAATTGCTAGCACTCCAACTGCTGCCTTTTCAGCTGGTAGACTCTGCCCCCTTTTGTAAATTTGTGGAATGTGTGGTACCTCAGTGGCAGGTTCCCAAACGCCACTTTTTTCATGGAAGGCGATTCCGGCTCTCTACCGGCATGTGGAAGGCAATGTCTTGGCCTCACTGGACAGGGCGGTCAGCGGTAAGGTGCATATTACCGCTGACTCATGGTCCAGCAGGCATGGACAGGGACGTTACCTATCTTTCACGGCGCACTTTCATGAGGGTACTCACCGAGGCCGAGATGCTAAGAACAGTTCTCCCTTGCGACTAAGCGCACTCCACCCCTGGTGGTTGAAACAGAGGGTGAAGGGCACAAAGAGGCACGAGGTACCGGCAGGCTGGCAGGTCTGCGTGCGGATGACGTTGAGCTGTGCAGTGCTAGTAGACACTGGAGCCCAACGGGAAGGAAGGGTAGCCAAGTCCAACAGCAGGCCGAGGGTCAAACACAGGTGATCAGTAGCAAGTTCCAGGGATAGTGGGTCACCCGCAGGAGCAGCCAGTAAAGTCTGAGAACAGGTAATGGACCCAAAACAGGAGGCAGCAGCAAGTCAGTGGACAGGCAGAGGCTCAAACACTGGAGATACACAGCAAGTCCGTAATCAGGCAAGGGGTTTGAGCACAGGAGATAATAGCAAAGTCCGTAGGCAGGCTGGAGGTCAAGCACAGGAGACTGGCAGAGTAATCCGTAAGCAGGCCGAGGGTCAAACACTGGAGAGAGGTAGCAGAGGTCCAAAAGGCAAGCCGAGGGTCAGGTGCAGGAAGAGATCGGAGCAGGTCAGGGTCAATCCGGGTCACAACGGTAGTATCAAGGCAGGAAACACAAGCAAGGAACTAGGGAAGCTGAAAGATAAACCAGCAACTTGAACATGGATCCAGGCTGTCTTTTATAGGCAGCCAGGAAGTCATGTGGTGCGTGCAGCTGACAGCTTCCACTGTCGACTTTGCTGCAATCTAGTGTTCAAACATTTATAACGTATGCTGTGCTTCTTTATAAAAGTTTCACTGACATGCACTGGGTGACTCTGCTGGCAGCTGGGAAGGATGCAGGACAGGGTGCAGTATTGTTGGAGCTTGTTCTGCAACCACGCCTCCAAAATGCTACTAGTGGTGATTCTGACACACCTCTCTCCTCCACCCCCTCCTCTTCTTTTTCCTCCATGGCCTCTTCCTCTATAGATTTGTCCTCGGAACCAGCGGTGCTCCGTAGGCGTTCAAGGGGCTATGCAAGCACTCAGGCAAAAAGATGCCATGCGGTGCTTGAGCTGGTGTGCTTAGGGGACAGGAGCCACACAGGGGCAGGCTCAGAGGTGGTTGACGCCACGCCAGCTTCAGCCAGGAATGGTACCAACTCCTCTCCGCCCTCCGACAGGGACACCTGACCCATGTGCCCTGTTTGGCTCACGTTAGGGCTGGGAAAAAAATCAATTTTAATCTTGAATCGAGTTTTGAGCTCAAATCGATTCAGTTTTGAAGAAAAAATAAAAAAATAAAAAAAATAAATTTTTTTTTTTTTTTCCTTCCCTTCAAAGTTTCCGTAGCAGGACTGCAGGGGGCGTATCCGGAATGGCACTGGGCAGCGTTACCCCAATTACATCTACTCGCTGCAGCCGCCGTCTGCCTACCTGATCAGCGTGTCATGCAGACAGCGGCGGCGGCCATTGCAGTGTTCAAAAGCCGCGCCTCCCGAGTCCTCGTCGTCTGTGATAGGCGGAACACTCAATTTCACAGCAGGCAGTATTCAGCCTATCACAGTCATCCTCTCATCCTCGTCTGTGTTATGAGGATGACCATGATAGGCGGAACACTGAATGCTGGGAAATTGAGTGTTCCGCCTATCACAGACGAGGAGGAGGCGCGGCTTTTAAATACTGGAATGGCCACCGGTGTAGCAGTAAAATCCGTATACCATGAAAATCTGCATCAGGTACGGGCACAGTGATTGAAGCATGGGCACAGTGAGACACGGGCACAGTGAGGCACGGGCACAGTGAGACACGGGCACAGTGAGGCACGGGCACAGTGAGGCATGGACACAGTTCAATTCAACTAAGAGTAACCTCAGGATTTTTTGTTGTTTTATTAGCTAAATCCAAATACAGTATTAATAATTTGGATGTTTAACAATCTTTGTTGCACACTGCAAAAAACAACAAAAGGTCACAAGCGCTAAATTGGTGGATAAAGAAAAAAATATAATGGATGATAATAATAATAATCCCAAATATTTTGGGAAGTACAAAGTATCCAAAAGGGGGAAAAAACAGGATCCAGCACAGCAAGAAAAAATCCGTACCCAGAAGTACAAAATACACAACATGCACACAATATAATCCAGCGCTCATGGAACATACATTATTAACTATTGAAAACTCTTGAAGAATTGATAAAAAAGCTTAGTCCATTTATTAATCACAATAAAGAGAGGGATCCAATCCCAAATGTGCAGAGGGCAAATGAATCTTAACTCTCCAGTTACCAGTGGTGACAAACTTGTTAAACTTGCAGTGACATCCGTGGAGCAAGGAGGGGTTAAAGTCAAAACAAAGCCTGTGGCATGATCTCCGTGTGAGCACAGTACCTTGAATGATGGACAACAGGCAGACCAGCGTGTGGAGGGCCCTCCAACCCAAAAGGATGCAGAGCCAGGATCGCAGCAAGGCTGGGACAGAAGGAATCACACACAGAGTTTCAAGAGTGTTCCATGAGCGCTGGAATATATTGTGTGTTTGTTGCACACTGACTTTGCAGTTAGAGAAAGGGTTTGCCTTTGCAATTTTGTTTGTTGATGCACTTTAATTAATATAATAAAAAAAAAAAAATCGAATCGTAAATCGAGTTTTTTATAAAAAAATCGCAGATTTTTTTGGGGGGGAAAATCGCCCAGCCCTAGCTCACGTCCTTAATTTGGTGGTGCAGCGGTTCTTGTGCAGGTACCCGGGCTTACAGGATCTCCTTAGGCAGGCCAGGAAAGTCTGTGTGCATTTCCGCTGGTCAGATAATGCCAGTGCTCGGCTGGCTGACCTCCAAAAGGAATACAACCTGCCCAAGAACCACCTAATTGGTGACATGCCACTAGATGGAACTCAACGTTGGCCATGCTGCAGCGGCTGCACACGCAGAAGAGGGCCATCAATGAGTACCTGTGCGACTATGGCACCAGGACAGGGTCAGGGGAGCTTGGCTTTTTTTTTGCCACGCCAGTGGCTCATGATCAAGAATGCATGCACTGTCATGTCACCATTTGAGGAGGCCACAAGAATGGTGAGCAGTGACAGTGCATGCATCAGTGATACTGTCCCACTTGTGTACCTGTTGGAGCCCACGCTGTGTGGAATAATGGACAGGGCACTTGAGGCACAACAGAGGGAAGAAGAGGAGGACTTCCTTACCTCTTAAGGCTCCCTTTATCCAGACAGTGTTCCTGCAGGCCCGTCGATCACAGAGGAGGAGGAGGATTGTGTCAGCATGGAGGTGGAGCCTAGCACTCAGCATCAGCAGCAGTCTTCAAGGGATCGTTTGCTGTCCCCAGAAACCCATGGACTTGTACGTGGCTGTGAGGAGATGGCTGCAGATCATGTCGTCCTTAGTGACCCAGAGGACTCCGGACCGAATGCCTCAGCAAACCTACGCTGCATGGCCTCCCTGATCCTGCAAAGCCTGCGAAAGGACCCTCGGATTCGTGTGATCAAGGAGAGGGATCATTACTGGCTGGCAACCCTCCTTGATCCACGTTACAAGGGTAAGGTTGTGGACCTTATCCTGCCGTCGCAGAGGATGAAACATCTTCGGGAGGCCTTGCAGAAAGGTTTGTGCAATGCATTTCCAGAGCCTGGGAGGTTACAATTTCCTGGTCCTCCTGTTGCTGAGGCTTCGGTTAGTCACAGAAGGAGCGGTGGAGAAGGTGGCCGTCTGACCGATGCGTTCAGACAAGCCCCAAGGTCTGATCGGTTCCAACAACCATCGCCAACGTCTGATTTACATGGTGCAGGAATACCTAGGGGCAAGATCAGACTTGGACACGTTTCCAACCGAAAATCCACTGGGTTACTGGGTCTTGAGGATGGATCACTGGCCAGAGCTTGCACAGTATGCAATTGAGCTACTGGCCTGTCCTGCATCCAGCGTTCTTTCGGAACGCACATTTAGTGCTGCTGGAGGCTTTGTAACTGATCACAGAGTGCGCCTGTCCACCGACTCGGTTGATCAACTTACCTTTATAAAAATTAATCAGTCTTGGATCACCAGCTATCAAGCACCTGATGCTGATGTAACCGATTATTTTTTTTATGAATGAGATCCCTTCAAGACTGCCTATGCTGATACTGATTGCTGAGTGACTATCCTGTTATTCTGAGTGTCTATCCTATTCCTCCTCAATGTTCATGTTGATATTTTTGGTTCTGGGCACCAGCACCAGTGCCTAAAGCCCAATTTTTCTGCCCCTGTTTAACAGGGGCGTGTATAATTTAAATTTTTGCTGTAATATTTTGCAGCAGGGCTCATTCCTGCACTCAAATAGAGTATCTGTGAGGGGTTGCAGTATTGTGGCACCAGCACCAGTGCCTAAAGCCCAATTTTTTGGCCCCTGTTTAACAGGGGCGTGTATAATTTACATTTTTGCTGTAATATTTTGCAGCAGGGCTCATTCCTGCACTCAAATAGAGTATCTGTGAGGGGTTGTAGTATTGTGGCACCAGCACCAGTGCCTAAAGCCCAATTTTTCTGCACCTGTTTTACAGGGGCGTGTAATTACAATTTTGAATCTAATATTTCACAGCAGGGCTTGTTCCTGCGCCCACCAAGAGGGCTTACAGTGTTGTGGCACCACCAAAGGCCCAATTTTTCTGCCCCTGTTCAACAGGGGCATGTAATTACAATTCGTGATATAATATTTCACAGCAGGGCCCATTCCAGCGCCCACCAAGAGTAACTGTGAGGGCTTACAGTGTTGTGCCACCACCACCACCAAAGGCCCAATTTTTTTGACCCTGTTCAACAGGGGCATGTAATTAAAATTTTTGATCTAATATTTCACAGCAGGGCATTCCAGCGCCCACCAAGAGTAACTGTGAGGGCTTACAGTGTTCTGGTACCACCAACACCTAAGGCCCAAGTTTCTGCAGAGTATATAGGGCAGGCCGTATAGTATATACAGGCGGTCCCTTACTTTCAAACATCCGACTTACAAACGACTCCTACTTACAAACGGAGGGAGACAACAGGAAGTGAGAGGAAATCTACCACTGGGAAGGGGAATTCTCTCCAGTAAGAGTTAATATGGGAAAAAAGTGTCTCCACTGATGCTCTATCACCAATCCTTGTTTCCCTAAAAAAAAGCAAATTTTCAAAATCCAATTGTCATTGGGACAGAAAGTGAGGTGAAATCTTCTGAACAGGGGCACAGACAGCAAAACAAATGTTACAGGGGTGATGATAACCCTTCCCTAGGATATCCAAAAAGCTTAAAAATAGATTTTTTGGCTGGAGCTACACTTACAAAATGTACCTGTTCCAAATTACAAACAGATTCAACTTAAGAACAAACCTACAGTCCCTGTCTTTCTTGGGACCGCCTGTATACTGCTGTTAAGAGTAGGGGCTCCACTCCTTTTCTTTTTTTAATTTGGGTGTGGGGTTTCCCTTAATATCCATACAAGACCCAAAGGGCCTGGTAATGGGCTGGAGGAGAGGGGGGGTACCCATGCCATTTTTCTCAATTTTCATCTATATTGCCGGGACCCAACATTACATTAAAGCCGCAAGCAGTTTTAAATGACTTTTCCTGACAGACTCCATGGCAGACTACGTGTGGGTTAACCCCGCCTCCTCTCCACTGCTATAGGACCCCCTACCAATAAATTTGAGCTCACCTCTACAGACAGTGTTCCTTTTCTGTCCTCCTCATGTGGACCCTGCATCACATCGTTCTGTGCAAGTCCAGGATGTCCGTCGGATCGGTACCAGTTGTTGCGGTGCTCCCAGGGCCCAGCTAAGAGCGGGCGAGTGGTTTTCGGGAGTAAATACCCCTGTGGTGGAAGGGATGTGGCCCAGTGTACCGGGATGGACGTAGGACTTGCTGGCAAGGTCTGAAGATTCCATCTTTTAATATCATGGCAGACTGTTTTTGTGTGTCCGGCGGTTGTAAAATATTCCCTTGCTCCCCACTCTGTTATTGTGTCCCGGCATGTGTGGAACGCTTCTGTGTTCCAGGACGCCTCTTCTCTTCCTGGTCCCCGTCTGCTGTATGTTCGCGCATGCGCGAAGCCGCGGTGAAACCGAGGCTTGGTTTTCGCGCATGCGCGGTGCGGCGGAGGGGTCCGAGGCCGCACAGGCGCTGTGTGCTCCGGATCTACAGCGCAGGCCCCCGACATGGGGCAGCGGTGACGTCATTCCAGCGGGACATTTAAACCGCTGAAGAGCCCCATACAGGTGGGATAACCTGTGGGCATATAGCGGAAGCATCCCGGAGCCTCGGCACTCCTTGGGCAAGGTAGGCACCATCTTAAAGGGACAGTTTAAAAAAAAAAAAGTGTATATTTTTAAAACTTGTATTCTGTTATGCCTTCCTTAGCCTAAGTAGTCTGTAGCCTTGGATCTTTGTCTCTTCCTCATCATGGACTTATCGTCACCGCCGTGTGGCCAGCCCTCCAGCACAAGGTATGTGCGGAGTGGGTAGGGGGATGGTGTCACATGTTTTTTACTTTGGTGGTTGCTAACGGTTGTCTTGCCCGCCTTCCTTCCCCTCCCCCTGTCTGTATTATTTCATTGCAGCCCGGCTAGATCAAATCATCCGTCACAAGACAGGGACCTTGCCAGGCCGCAGCATCGTCATCATTCATCCTCCAGGTCCAGACGTCTAGGACCCATCATCATAGGGGACGCTCACGTTCCCCCTCTAGGCATAGGAGACGTTCCCATTCCTCCTCTAGTCACCGCCACCACCACCGCGATAGTCGCTCTGATCACAGAGCCTGCTGGGGATGTAAGACCAGAGTCCCGGAGGGCAAATCGCTATGCAACCCATGTTATGCCCGAGTGGTCGGTGAGAAAGAGACCGAAAAACAAAATCTTGTGTCTCTTGTTAAATGTGTGGTGCAACAATCTATGAAGGAAATAGACATCCCCCACACGAGTCCACCACCCTGTCTGGCTCCATGGCTGACGAGGCCCAGGAGGATCCCGGCCAATTCCAGCCTCATGATGCCTCCCATAATTCCTCGCAAGACGAGATGGAGGGAGATGAGTATACTGTGGGCTTTGACTATGCTTTAGTCTTCCCACTGATTAAGGCAGTTAAGGAGACCTTAAAGTTGGAGGATACTACTGCCCCCCCAGAAAAACAAAGGAAAGTTTTTAAACAACTGGGGAAAGAACGCTCCAATTTCCCACTTCCCTCTGAGTTGAAAGACATGTTTGAGGAAGAATGGAGCAAAGGGGATAAGAAGGTTTCGATGCTAAACAAAACTTCTAGATTGTATCCCTTTAAAGCCGAGGACGTCAAGCATTTGGAAAATGCTCCCCTCCCAGATGCAGCAGTAATTCGCCTAGCGAAGCCTGTCACCCTTCCGCTAGAAGATACGGTATCTTTTAAAGATGATCTGGAACGTAAGATTGACCAAGACCTTAAAAGAATCTATAGCTTGACCGGAATGGCCTGCAAACCAGCCTTAGCCCTTGCAGTTACCTCCAAAGCAATGGAGGCCTGGGTGGAAAATGTAGACTCCGTTCTGAAAGGTGTCTCGGAGGAATTGGCACAAAGTTCAGCAGTGTAAGAACTTAAACTGGCAGTCGCCTTTTTGGGGGAAGCATCAATTGACCTCATCCATTTACTGGCTAGATCAATGTTATCTTCGGTCACGGCCAAACGAGCATTATACAAACAAGGATTGCCGCTCCAAACAGGCTTACCCAAAATAAAATTCACCTTTCCAGGAACCGAGGGTGCTGGCAATGCACTAGGCAATTGAGAAAATAATGATGATCTGGACAGCCGACACTCCAATCCAACGTGGCTTTATTCACAAAGTAAAATGAAAACAGGCACTACGTGTCACAGCAACAGAAAAATGGGGACACCTAACGCGTTTCACACTTAGAAGTGCTTACTCATAGCTGGGCCCCTGGCTTGCTGATCCAGCCTCCAAGCAGGCATGGTGCAAAATTCCTTTCGAAGGGACTTCCTTGTTTGGGAACAAACTGGATAACGCCATTTCAAAAGCTACTGGCGGGAAGTCGGGGTTCCTCCCTCTGGACAGGCGCCCGTTTAACCAAAGAAGACCTCAGCGGAGACGCAGTACAGAGCGTTCGAGGGAGGCACGCTCCTATAGACTCGGACGGGATTTTAGGAGAAATTGGAATTGGAATAGAGGACAAGCATCCTTTAAAAAGTCTGCTAAGAAACAGACACCCCGGTGAGTGCGAGCCAACTAAATCCTTTTGAGATTGGGCCCGCCCAGGGGGGTCGGTTAGGGGCTCGCCTACGTCTCTTCCGGCACGTCTGGGTGGCCTGGATCTCAGATTATTGGACCATCAAGACGGTCTCAACAGGCCACACATGGTCCTTCACCAAGATTCCTCCCTGCAGACCAATGCAGACCTCACTACCTCGGTCAGAAGAAAAACAACAAGTTCTTCTATCTTATGTGAATGCCCTGAAAGAACAAGGAGCAGTGGTACCTGTGCCAAAGAGCAAGGAATTCCAGGGGGTATACTCCCCACTCTTTCTAGTACAAAAGAAGAACGGCTCTTGGCGCCCAGTAATAGACCTCACCTTTCTGAACAGGTATGTAAAGCACGAAAAATTCAAGATGGAGTCACTTTCAAACATCCAAAAAGTTGTTCAACCAGGCGACTGGTTGATCTCAATAGATTTAAAGGACGCATATTTTCATGTTCCCGTGGCAGAAGAATTCCACAAATATCTTCGGTTTCTGGTCGAACGAGAGCACTTACAGTTTATATGTCTTCCATTCAGGTTAACGACTTCTCCAAGCGTTTTTTCAAAGGTGCTGTTGGCGATAGTGTCTCTTATCAGAGTACAGGGTGTGCGTCTGTACCATTACCTGGACGATTTGCTAGTACTGTCTCAGGACAAGCAGCAGCTTATGATCCACAAAGAACAGGTGATCTCTACACTAATAGAGTTCGGATGGCTCCTAAACCGGGAGAAAAGTCAGCTAGAGACAACCCAGCGCTTAATCTACCTAGGAGCTCAATTCGACACCATAGAGAATACCATCTCCCTTCCGGAAGAAAAAATCCCGGTCATTCGGGAAAGAATCTCCTTAGTCCTAGACTCCTCACACCTAAGGGTGTCACATTGCCTGAAGATAATCGGCACGATGGTGGCCACATCCCCTATGGTCAAATGGGCAATGTGGAGGCTTCGTCCTTTTCAATCAGGTTTCCTCCAGCAGTAGAGGTCGGACGATCTCAATCAGTTGATCCGGATAACGCAGTCAATGAGGAACAGTCTATTCTGGTGACTTCATCACAAGAACCTGTTAACATGCCACTCCCTTGCTCCCATCCATTGAATGACTGTTACATCCGATTCCAGCAATGCGGGCTGGGGGGCCCATTGTGGGGCAGAACTGGCTCAGGGCAAATGGGATGCCCGTCTCCACATTCCAGGGTCAAACATTCTGGAGCTACGTGCGGCATGGTGTGCCCTTCAAGCCTTTTCCCACTTCCTGAAAGGGAAGTCGGTCCTACTCAAGATGGACAACACCACCGCTGTGGCATATGTAAAGAGGCAAGGGGGCACTCGGAGCTCCGCCCTTCTCCAAGAGGTCGAGCCCATCATGACCTGGGCTCAGAGAAATCTACTCAACTTGACAGCAGTCTTCATTCCAGGAGAGCAGAACATTCAAGCGGACTTCCTGTCACGCAGCAATCTAGACAACAACGAATGGTCACTGCACCCACAAACATTCAAGTGTATCCTATCGTTGGGAATCGATCCCTAGATGGATCTGTTTGCATCCCCCTGCAACTACAAAATAGACAGATACTACATTCGAGGTTGGTGCAGTCAAGCTTTTGGAGTGGATGCGTTAACGAGCCAGTGGAATTTCAACAGGGCGTATGCCTTCCCTCCACCTCCGATCATGCTCAAATTCCTACAGCGGCTTCAGTTAGAAACAGTCAAAGTGGTGACAATAGCACCATACTGGCCGAGCAGGCCGTGGTTTCCCCTCTTGAACCAGATGAGCTTCCGGGACCCGTTGCCTCTTCCTCTCAGGCCGGACCTTCTTTCTCAGGGGGCGACCCTGCACCCCTGTCCAGCGATACTGAGACTGATGGTCTGGTTCTTGAGAGGGAGAGGCTAGAGTCTCTTGGGTGTGCTTCAGGGGTAATCTCTACCCTTATGAGCTCCAGAAAGCCTAATACAAACAGAATTTACAGTAGAATTTGGGCCAGGTTTGTCAGCTTCACTACTTCTGAAGGAAAATCATGTAGAGATTCTGGAGTTCAAGACATTCTGAGTAGTGTTGAGCGAACCCGAACTGTAAAGTTCGGGTCCGTACCGAACTTTAGCTTTTTCCCGAACCCGAACCCGGACTTTGCCCAAAAGTCTGGGTTCGGGTTCGGCAATCTAATTCCGCATTTAGAAATGCTTCAGGGGCCAGCCAATCACCTTTTGATTAGCTGGTGTGCCCTTAGAGGCCATCATAGCCATGCCTACTAATGGCATGGCTGTGATTGGTCAGTGCAACATGTGACCCAGCTTCTATATAAGCTAGAGGCACACAGCACACATGTCACTCTGCTTCAGAATAGATAGGGAGAGGATCTAGTCTGCTGCTGCTGCTTTTAGGGAGAGATAGAAAAATAGATGAGGTAGTCCTGATTCTACAATCTGAGGGAAAAGATAGAGAGATAGTGTATTGTAGGGCCAGGTTCCTGTGTTGGTGCTTTCAGGGAGAGAGAATATTATATAGGAGTCCAGATTCAGAGATTAAAATCAGCGATCTGCATAGGTTTACCTATTTGTGTTGCAGTGCAGTCTTTTTACACTGCCATGAGCCCAGTGTCAGAGAAAATCTAACTTTTAGGGGAAAAAAAATGGCACTTTATTGTGCTCTTTTCCAAAAGACCCATAGGGAAAAAAAAAAAAAAAAAAAAGCTTTTTATTTTGCTCGTGCAAAAAAAGACCCGTTTAGGGCAAAAAATAAAAAATAAAAAAATTTGCACTTTAATGTACGCTTGCAAAAAGAGCCATTCAGGGGCACAAAAAATAGTTTGCAGTGTGTTATACATATTTGGAGGTGTGTGAAATAAACAATTTCTATATAGTTTTCTCCTACTGTGCTATACTAAAAAAACAACATTTTTTTTGAATAGCATTTTCTGCAGTTCTGTAGCTGTGCGATTCAGCAGTTACGTACTGTGGGTGTGTTCTGCTCTTCCAAAAACACCCATTTAGGGCAAGATCCTAAATTTGGAAAATATGAGCAGAAGGTCAAAGGGACGTGGTGGCCCCGGTCGTGGTGCTGCTGGTGGAGCTCCTGTTGCAGGGAGAGGACGTGGTGGATCTGTGCCAGATACACGCACAAGTGAAACACCTTCCTCGGGTGCGAGTAGGCGACCGAGCCTGCGGCGGTATTTTGTCGCGCCTAATGAGGCTGTACGAATGTTTAGGCCAGGACAAGTACAGGCGATAGTAGATTGGGTTGCTGACAGTGCCTCGGGTTCCTTCACATTGTCTCCCACCCACTCTTCTGATGAAAGAACAGAGTTGGCACCTGAAACCCATGTCCATCAGTCTTTCACCTCACCCCCTTGCAAATCAGCCAAGCAGTCTGAGCCCCAAATCATGCAGAAGTCTCTTCTGCTTTTCGATGACTCTGTTAGCAGGGTTTCCCAGGGCCATCCACCTAGCCCTGCCCCAGAAGTGGAAGAGATTGAGTGCACCGATGCCCAACCACTTATGTTTCATGATGAGTACATGGGAGGACCATCGCAGTACGTCTCGGATGATGACGAAACACAGGTGCCAACTGCTGCTGCTTTCGCAATTGTGCAGACAGACAAGGAGGGCAGGGGTGAAGACTGGGTGGAAGATGATGTGGAGGACGATGAGGTCCTCGACAACACATGGAATGAACGTTATGCAGGTGACCAGTGTAGTTTGGAGGAAGAGGCGGTGGTCGCACAGAGCCACCAGCACAGCAGAAGAGGGAGCAGGGTGCAATAGCGGAGCGTCTGTCAGCTAGACAGTATGTCTGCTACTGCCCAACGCAGCAAGGGACCGAGCACACCAAAGCCAGGTCCAAGGAGTTCCCTAGCGTGGCAGTTCTTCACACAATGTGCTGATGACAAGACACGAGTGGTTTGCAGGCTGTGCAATCAGAGGCTGAAGCGAGGCATAAACGTTCTCAACCTGAGCACAACCTGCATGACCAGGCATCTAAGTGCAAAGCACGAGCTGCAGTGGAGTAGACACCTCAAAAACCAAGAAAGGTCTCTGGCTCCTCCTGCTTCCTCTTCTGCTGCAGTCTCGGCCTCTTCATCCACCTCTGTAGTGACAGTGGCACCTGCCACCCCGCAAACAGAGCATCTGCCAGCAACACTACCACCTGGGTCACCAACCATCTCCACAATGTCCCATGGAAGCGTTCAGCTCTCTATCTCCCAAACATTGGAGCGGAAGAGGAAGTACCCCCCTAGCCACCCGCGATCCCTGGCCCTGAATGCCAGCATTTCAAAACTCCTGGCCTTTGAAATGCTGTCATTCCGTCTGGTGGAGACGCAGAGTTTTAAAAGCCTGATGGCATTGGCTGTCCCACAGTACGTCGTGCCCAGCCGCCACTATTTTTCCAGGCGAGCCATCCCTTCCCTGCACAACCAAGTGGGGGACAAAATCAGGTGTGCACTGCGCAACACCATCTGTGGCAAGGTCCACCTAACTACAGATGCGTGGACCAGTAAGCACGGTCAGGGACGTTATATCTCCCTAACAGCACACTGGGTAAATGCAGTGGCGGCTGGGCCTGAGGCAGATAGCAGTTTGGCGCATGTCCTTCCACCACCGAGGATTGCAGGGCGCTTCAGTTTGCCTCCTGTTGCTAACGCCTCCTACTCCGCTTCCTCATCCTCTACCGCCTCCTCATCCGGTCAGCGTAACACCTTCACCACCAACTTCAGCACAGCCAGGGGTAAACGACAGCAGGCAGTTTTAAAACTTTCCTGTTTGGGGGAAAAACCCCACACCACGCAAGAGTTGTGGAGGGACATGGAACAACAGACCAATGAGTGGTTGCTGTCAGTGAGCCTCAAGCCCGGCCTGGTGGTGTGCGATAATGGGCGAAATCTCGTAGCAGCTCTGGGCCTAGCCGGTTTGACACACATCCCTTGCCTGGCGCATGTGCTGAACTTGGTGGTCCAGAGGTTCCTTAAAAATTACCCCAATATGCCAGAGCTGCTGCAGAAAGTGCGGGCTGTGTGTGCGCACTTTCGGCGTTCTCACCCTGCTGCTGCTCGCCTGTCAGCGCTGCAGCGTAACTTCGGCCTTCCCGCTCACCGCCTCATATGTGACGTGCCCACAAGGTGGAACTCCACCTTGCACATGCTGGCCAGACTGTGCGAGCAGCAGCAGGCGATAGTGGAGTTTCAGCTGCAGCAATCACGCGTGAGTCGCTCTGCGGAACAGCACCACTTCACCACCAATAACTGGGCCTCCATGCGAGACCTGTGTGCCTTGTTGCGCTGTTTCGAGTACTCCACCAACATGTCCAGTGCCAATGACGCCGTTCTTAGCGTTACTATCCCAGTTCTACGCCTCCTTGAAAAAACGCTTCGGGCGATGATGGAAGAGGATGTGGCACAGGAGGATGAGGAGGAGGAAGCGGGATCATTTCAAAGGCTTTCAGGGCAGTCTTTCACAAGTGGCTACAAGGGTGGGTTCCTGCACCAACAAACGCCAGGTACACAATTGTCCGGCAGAAAGGGCACAGTTCTGGAGGATGACGAGGTGGAGGAGGAGGAGGAGGAGGAGGAGCCATTTTCACAGCAGGGTGGCACCCAGACCAGCTCGTGGCCATCACTGGTGCGTGGCTGGGGGGATACAGAGGACACAGACGATACACCTCCCACAGAGGACAGCTTTTCTTTGCCTCTGGGCAAACTGGCACACATGAGCGATTACATGCTGCAGTGTTTCCGCAATGACCGCCGAGTTGCCCACATTTTAACTGGTGCTGATTACTGGGTGGCCACCCTGCTGGATCCCTGTTACAAGGACAACGTACCGTCCTTAATTCCCTCACTGGAGCGGGATCGTAAGATGCGCGAGTACAAGCGCACGCTGGTAGACGGGCTGCTGGTGGCATTCCCACCTGACAGCGGGCGTACGGTGGAAGCACAAGGCGAAGGCAGAGGAGGAGGAAGAGGTCGCCAACGCAGCCGGGGCACCGGCAGCACCTCAGAAGGCAGGGTTAGCATGGCTGAAATGTGGAAAAGCTTTGTCAGCACGCCACAACAACCAGCACCACCAGCTGAGATGGAACGTCTTAGCAGGAGGCAGCATTTCACCAACATGGTTGAGCAGTATGTGTCCACAGGCCTACACGTACTGGATGACGGGTCTGCCCCCTTTAACTTCTGGGTCTCCAAATTGGGCACATGGCCTGAGCTTGCCCTTTATGCCTTGGAGGTGCTGGCCTGCCCTGCAGCCAGTGTATTATCTGAACGTGTATTTAGCACGGCAGGGGCGTTGTCACAGACAAGCGCAGCCGCCTGTCCAGAGCCAATGTGGACAAGCTCACGTTCATTAAAATGAACCAGGCATGGATCCCACAGGACTTGTCCGTACCTTGTGCAGAATAGACATGTATACCGGTGTTGTGACAAAAACTGTCCGGCCATCGGATTGTGTCCGGCCCATACTGCGAAGGCGCAGCGCTTGCGCAGTACAGAGGACAAGGAGATTCACAAAATCTCCGAAGATGAACGGCGCCTGCGCTGTGAGTGCAGGTTCAAGCCCCACCATCCAAGTGGACATACGGTAGCACATAGTAACAGGGCCCCTCACGGGCTCGGTTCGATCGCCACGCTTCGGGCACGGCCTCACTTGGCTCGGCTTGAACCACGGATGGTGTGGCCTTCACCTGAACTCACCACGCAGGTGCCGTTCGTCTTGGGAGATTTTAGAAATACCCTTGTCCTACATACTGAGCAAGCGCAGTACAGGGTGGACACTATTTGACGGGGGACAGAATTTGACACATCACCGGCCTTACCCAGCCATTGTTGTATTTTTGAATCAGTGTTGGCTACCTCGTCCTCCTCCACCGCCGCTTCCACCTACACAGCCACATCCACCGCCACCTCAACCTCCTACTCCATATGGACCTCGTCCTCCTAGGTCAAGATTATTATTTTTTTATTTATTTTTTTATGTTATTTTAAGTTATTTCCCTATCCACATTTGTTTGCAGAGCACTTGCCATGCTCTTAACAACATTTTGCTGCCATTTGCAGCCCTCTAGCCCTTTCCATTACTTTTTTAGAGCCTTTTTAGTCCTTAGAAGTCCGGGTCCCCATTGATTTCAATGGGGTTAAGGTTCGGGTCCGGGTTCGGGTTAAAGTTCGGTCCCGAACCCGAACTTTTTTCCGAAGTTCGGCCGAACCCGTCGAACCCGAACATCCAGGTGTCCGCTCAACTCTAATTCTGAGTTTTCTCCAGTCAGCCTTGGATCTTCCTTTGTCGATCAGTTCCCTTAGGGTGCAAGTTTCAGCCTTATCAGCATTTTCGGGAACGTCATGGGCAACTCATCCTCTGGTACGACAGTTCTTTCGGGGGGCATCGAGAATCAGGCCTCAGAGGAAACCCAGGTTCCCCAAATGGGATCTTCCGCTCGTCCTTGACGCTCTCTCAGCACTCAACAATAAGAATCTTTCCATTAAGGACTTATCAATTAAACTGGCTTTTCTAGTGGCTATTACTTCAGCCAAAAGAGTTTCAGAAATAAGCTTTCTGGGTTGTCAGGAACCCTTTTTGACTTTCTTCCCGGACCGAGTGGTCCTTATTCCCATGCTTGGGTCTAAGCCAAAAGTTACTTCTGTTTTCCACGAAAACCAGGAGATAGTTCTTCCTACATTCAAATCACCAGAGTCAGCAGATGCTCATCCCTTGGATGTGGGCGGAACTCTGAAAGAATATTTGCGAGTCACTTCATCATTTAGAAGCTCTAACCATCTGTTCTTGTTACACACTGGCAGCAACAGAGGAAAACGGGCTTCCTCCAGAACGATAGCGGCCTGGATTGTTCAATCTATCCAACAAGCCTACAGGGCGAAGGGCTTGGCTCCTTCAGAGGTGGTGACGGCTCATTCCACCAGAGGCATGGCAGCCTCATGGGCAGCAGCTCGACACGTGGCTCCTGACGTGATATGCAAGGCAGCTTCTTGGTCTTCGATCAACACCTTTATGACTCATTACTGTATTGAGCCTGCTTCCCTTTCCTCTGTTAATTTTGGTCTGAGAATCTTGTCAGTTGACGGGAAAGATTAAAATATATTTTTTTGTTCAGCATACCCTCCCATGTGGATTGGCTAGTTATTTCCCACACGTAGTCTGCCATAGAGTCTGTCAGGAAAACTGAAAATTTATTACCAAATACTTACCGTAATTTTCCTTTCCTGATAAACTCCATGGCAGACGGAGTTCCCACCCATGAATAAGAATATGAGAGTTGGACTATGAGTCGGCTAGTTACGGAACACTGTCTGTAGAGGTGAGCTCAAATTTATGGGTAGGGGGTCCTATAGCAGTGGAGAGGAGGCGGGGTTAACCCACACGTAGTCTGCCATTGAGTCTATCAGGAAAGGAAAATTACGGTAAGTATTTGGTAATAAATTTTCCGTTTTATTCCTTTAGAAATTTCATTTTGTGCAGGGACAGTTCTAAACACGGGAAACACTTGCCACTTCACAGGCATACTATAGACACCCCCAGGTATGATATTTAAAGGACTATTTAACCTTAATTTTTTCACTTTAAGCATCATTAAAATCACTGCTCCCGAAAAAACTGCAGTTTTTACAACTTTTTTTTGCATTGATACATGTCTCCTGGGGCAGGACCCGGGTCCCCAAACCCTTTTTAGGACAATAACTTGCATATTAGCCTTTAAAATTCGCACTTTTGATTTCTCACGTTCCAGTCCCATAGGCTTTAACGGTGTTCGAAAGTTTGCGCGAACTTTCGGTCCGTTCGGGGGGTGTTCGGCTCATCCCTAATGTGGAGCATTGGACCTTATTCAGCTCATACTACTTACTGTGTATGTCTTGTGTAACCCAACCATGATATCTCAAATTATTTATAGCATTATTCCTTTTGACTGTGTGTTACTGCCCCCTTTGCATATTGCAGTACCCCCTACTGCATTTGCCATAATTTAAAATAAGTTGAAAATCCAAATCAAACAATGGGAACCCCCAGCATGTATGCAGACCCAGGAACTAAAGCACCAAGATCTCACCAAGAGAGTCCAAGAAAGATATGAGAAATTTTCAAGAGTATTAACTGTGAAATATGGTAGCTACCAATATACGGTATGTGGCCCTTTAGCTGTATGATTGTGAAAGGTGAATTGTTCCTGTACACATTTGTGAATCTTGATCAGTATCTTGTTTTTCTCCATTTGCTGAATGACTTTGGAAATTATAAATACAAGCTGTCTTTGTTGCTTAGGCCTTATTTCATCCTCAGCCTGACACTTTCAAGTTGAACTCTGGTAATAGAGTCACTTTCTAAAATCTGCAGGTTTATAGTGGGTTAAGTCCAATGAGGTGCATGAAACCTCATAGACGTATCTCTTTTATTTACAACTGACAGCTTTACAGAGTATCGGGAGTAGAGCATTCACTACTCTCCTGGAGCTCTGATAGAAGAGATGCTGTTCTCTCATGCAGAAGCAGCTCGGCCCGTTCTTCCCCTTTGCTGTCCATTCACAGAAGGCTTTGTATTTTGTAAATAGGTTCACTTGCGACTCAGCAGCTGCTGGAGCTGAGACCAAAAGATTCAAGCCTTGAGGTGCAGAAAGTATAGTACTCCTGGTGCTCAGTAAAAAAGTAATTATAAATTAAAGAGGTAGCTCCATGAGGTGACATACACTTTGTTGGACTTAGACCACAGTAATCGGCACATTTTAAAAATTGTATGGATTCCTGAAGTTCAGCTTTAATGAACATAGTACATATAGGTACATAGTTACATAGGGTTAAAATATATGCAACACATCTAGTTCAAATGATGCGTTTACTGAAAACATTTATTTCAGTACTAGAAAGACACAAGTGGGAATAATAACGCACCAGCTTCTTATATCGAATGCAGACTTTTGTGGCAAGATAAACTGTAGTTGACAGCTCCAGTCCACTACCACTTTCATAGCAATTAATTTATTTTACATACTTTATAATGCCCATGTTTTGGAAGGCAGGGTCAGAAAATCTAGCCCTTGGCTCAACCAATAAAGAAAGAAGCTCATGAGTGATTCAACCCACTGATCTCTAACCAAAATATTCCCAGTTTGTGCTGAGTCATCTTGTAAAATTTTAGAAAACCAGTGACACCACAGTGTCTTGCATAAAAGTGGAGACTATCACACAATTTGTTACTAAGAGGCAAAGAGGAAATATGTAAAATAAGAGGAAGAGTGCAGTTTTGCATAATAGAATATCAGAACAAGAAGAGCAAGGGCAGTGCAGTATACGCCTTTAACCACTAGATGACAGACATGGTAAACCTCCATCCTGTCCAGACCATTTTTCAATCTTCAGCACACCATACTTTGAATGACAATTAATCAGTCAATTAAACACTGTACTCAAATGAGCTTCCTCTTGGTGGTATGTAATCACTGCTCTATTTTTTATATCTTTACTATAAAAGGGAACAAGATTGTTTTTTTTTTTTTAAATACGTTTTTTTCTTAGTTTCTGTTGACTTTGCAAATAATTAATATTTCTTCATAAATGAAGTCCAAAATATATTCTGTTACGTTTCTTTGGTAAAAAAAAAAAAAACAAACTATGGTATATACAATATATGTAAAATGTATCAACTTGATGTGCTGACTGCCTATCTCATTGCTTGAGACCCTATAATTCCAGGACAGTAAAACAACCCCAAAATGTCCCATTTTTGCAAAGTAGACACTTCAAGGTATTAAGTAAGAGGCATGGTGAGCAAAAAAGCTTGCAGTTTGTTTTGCCAAAATTTTGGGGAAAATTAAGTAAATAAAGTTTGATTTTATTTCACAA
Organism: Rana muscosa; assembly: GCA_029206835.1. Lineage (NCBI taxonomy): Eukaryota > Metazoa > Chordata > Amphibia > Anura > Ranidae > Rana > Rana muscosa. Next base: position 936,973,039 of record CM055118.1, on the reverse strand, counting down.
AATTGACAGTTTATTTCTAAAAGTTCATATATTTCTCACATACAGCATGGGAATACTTACAATTACACCCAAAACACATTCTTCTACTCCACATGTGTGAGACATTTTTGCTTCCCAAATGCATAGAGGGGTCCAAAATCTATGGAGCACCTTCAGGCTTTCAAGGGGCCTAAATAATGCATCTGATTTCCTGACTACTTATCACATTTCTTGAGGTACTGAAGTGCCAGCACAGAAGAAACACCCACAAAATGACCACGATTTGCAAAGTAGACCCTCCAATCTATTTCATTTGATGCATGGTGAGTCTTTTGAAGGCCATATTTTTTGCCACAATTTTTGTAAAATTAAGAAATAAAATTGTATTTTATACAAAGCTGTTAGGTAAAACGATATTTCTCACACACATGGACACAACCCAAAACACTCTGTTATTCCTCCAAAGTATAGGGATACCGCATATGTGAGACTTTTTTTGTTGCCTAGCCAGATAATGGGGCCCAAAATCCAAGAAGCACCTTCAAGCTTTCAAGGTAAATAAATTAGGCATCTAATTTCCTGACTACCTATAATTAGGGATGAGCTTCGTGTTCGAGTCGAACATACGTTCAACTCGAACATCGGCTGTTCGATCGTTCGACGAAGATCGAACGATTTGGGCCGTTCGCGCCAAATTCGAGTGACGCGAACGGCCCACAATGCACTACGCCATCGCAGTGTCATCCAGGCGCTGTGATTGGCCAAGCATGCACTGTGACCCCGCATGCTTGGCCAATCACAGCGCCGGCAGCGAGGAGAGCAATGATTGGCCACAGGCAGGATGCCTGTGGCCAATTATTGCTGATGGGGTTTAGTACACGCCCCACACTATAAAAGGCCGCCAGCGCGGCGGCCTTGTGTAGTGTGTTCCGGAGCAGGGAAAGAGAAGCATAGGCAGGGACAGTGTCATTTTTTTTCCTTTACTAATCCTGGATTCCTTGTGTTTAGGGACAAATAAGGATAGGTAGGGAGAGTGTCAGTGACAGTGTGCTATTCTGTGCTAATCCTTGTTTGTAGGGACAGAGAGGTACAGTGAGGGAAACTGACAGTGTGCTATTCTGTTCTAAAACTATTTTGCTGAACCATATTTTCAATCCTTGAGTTGAGGGACAGAGAGCTACAGTGAGGGAAAGTGTCAGTGTGCTATTGTGTTCTAAAACTATTTTGCTGAACCATATTTTCAATCCTTGAGTTGAGGGACAGAGAGCTACAGTGAGGGAAACTGACAGTGTGCTATTCTGTTCTAAAACTATTTTGCTGAACCATATTTTCAATCCTTGAGTTGAGGGACAGAGAGCTACAGTGAGGGAAAGTGTCAGTGTGCTATTGTGTTCTAAAACTATTTTGCTGAACCATATTTTCAATCCTTGAGTTGAGGGACAGAGAGGTACAGTGAGTGAAACTGACAGTGTGCTATTCTGTTCTAAATCAATTTTGCTGTTCCATATTTTCAATCCTTGAGTTGAGGGACAGAGAGCTACAGTGAGGGAAACTGACAGTGTGCTATTCTGTTCTAAAACTATTTTGCTGAACCAAATTTTCAATCCTTGAGTTGAGGGACAGAGAGCTACAGTGAGGGAAAGTGTCAGTGTGCTATTGTGTTCTAAAACTATTGTGCTGAACCATATTTTCAATCCTTGAGTTGAGGGACAGAGAGGTACAGTGAGTGAAACTGACAGTGTGCTATTCTGTTCTAAATCAATTTTGCTGTTCCATATTTTCAATCCTTGAGTTGAGGGACAGAGAGCTACAGTGAGGGAAACTGACAGTGTGCTATTCTGTTCTAAAACTATTTTGCTGTTCCATATTTTCAATCCTTGAGTTGAGGGACAGAGAGGTACAGTGAGGGAAAGTGTCAGTGTGCTATTGTGTTCTAAAACTATTTTGCTGAACCATATTTTCAATCCTTGAGTTGAGGGACAGAGAGCTACAGTGAGTGAAACTGACAGTGTGCTATTCTGTTCTAAATCAATTTTGCTGTTCCATATTTTCAATCCTTGAGTTGAGGGACAGAGAGGTACAGTGAGGGAAACTGACAGTGTGCTATTCTGTTCTAAAACTATTTTGCTGTTCCATATTTTCAATCCCTGAGTTGAGGGACAGAGAAGGACACTCGTAGAAATTATCAGTGTGCTATTCTGTGCTAAATTTTGTTTGTAGGGAGGGACAGAGTAGGACAGTGAGAGAAAGTGTCATTGTGCTATTCTGTTCTAAAACTTTTTTGCTGAACCATATTTTCAATCCTTGTGTTTAGGGACAGAGAAGGATAGGCAGGGGACAGTGTCAGTGTCATTGTTGCTAAGCCTCCTGCACAATATACACCTGAAGGTAGCCCTTATTGCTGTTTTTCCCATCTCCCTGCAGGCCATCCATTAAAATGTCTGGAAGGCAACCAAGGAGAGGCAGACAGTCAGGAGGCAAAAAAAGAGGGCAAGCAGGCTCTGTGTCTGGGGGCAACAGTGCTGGTCGTGTACGCGGTGCATTGTCATCAGCACATGGCCATGGGACACGCTTGTCCTTGTTTTCGGCAGCTGGACATGTTGAGCCACATCATGCCGAAGACTTGGTAGAGTGGATGACCAAGCCCACCTCATCCTCCTCATCCTCTCTCACCCAGGCTCAGGGTAGTGGCAAAGCAGCTGCCAAAGCGTCCTCTTCTCTGGTATCATTATCTTCATTAGTCAATCCTTCCCTAGACCCACCATGCCCTCCTCCTGAGGAGTCCCCCGAACTGTTTGAGCACAGTGTTGGGTACATGCTCCAGGAGGATGCCCAGCGTTTGGAAGGATCTGATGATGATACCCAGCTAGAGGAAGGCAGCAGCGTGAGAGCAGAGAGAGGGGATGCTCAAGAAGGACACCAATCTGGCAGTCATGTTCCAGCAGCTGCAGCATACTGCCAGATTGGCTCCAGTGATGAGGAGGGAGGGGATGATGAGGTCACTGACTCCACGTGGGTGCCTAATAGGAGAGAGGAGGAGGAGGAGGATGAGGAGGAGGCACATCTCCAACGAGGCAGGATGCCCTTGAGTGGCCAGCGTATGGGCAGCACACCGACGGAATCACACCGCAGAGCTCCGCCTGTGCAGGGCGCTGCCTCTGCCCGTCATTCAAAAAGTTCTTTGGTGTGGGCCTTTTTTGAGACGAGTGCATCAGATCGCACAGCTGCTGTTTGCAACATATGTCTCAAGCGTATATCGCGTGGCCAAAACATCAGCCGCTTGGGCACCACATGCTTGATCAGACATATGTTGACCTGCCATGCAGCTCGTTGGCAAGCCTACCTTAAAGACCCACACCAAAGAACAAAGCTGACCTCTTCTTGCACCGCATCAGCTGGGATCTTCAACCCCACTATACCTTCACTCCTCTCTGAAACCTGCTCTGAGAGGAATGAAGGTGTAGAATTAGGTGTGTCACAGGCAAGTACTTGCGGGCACTCTGCTAGCAGTACACCAACGTCCGATTCTAGCAGGCAAATTTCCCTGCCCCAGCTGCTGGACCGTCGAAAGAAGTTCACTCCCAGCCATCCACATGCCCAGCGGTTGAATGCTAGCTTGGCTAAATTGCTAGCGCTTCCACTGCTGCCTTTTCAGTTGGTAGACTCGGCCCCCTTCCGTGAGTTTGTGCAATGTGCGGTTCCTCAGTGGCAGGTTCCCAAACGACACTTTTTCGCACGGAAGGCTATTCCGGCTCTCTACAGGCATGTGGAAGGCAATGTCTTGGCCTCGCTGGACAGGGCGGTCAGCGGTAAGGTGCATATTACCGCTGACTCATGGTCCAGCAGGCATGGACAGGGACGTTACCTTTCTTTCACGGCCCATTGGGTCACTCTTTTGGCAGCTGGGAAGGATGCAGGACAAGGTGCAGTAGTGTTGGAGGTTGTTCCACCCCCACGCCTCCAAAATGCTACTACTGGTTGTGACACACCTCTCTCCTCCACCCCCTCCTCTTCTTCTTCCTCCATGGCCTCTTCCTGTGGTTTGTCCTCGGAACCAGCGGTGCTCCGTAGGCGTTCAAGGGGCTACGCAAGTACGCAGGCAAAAAGATGCCATGCCGTGCTTGCGCTGGTGTGTTTGGGGGACAGGAGCCACACTGGGGCAGAGGTCCTGTCTGCTCTGCAGGGGCAGGCCGAGAGGTGGTTGACACCACGCCAGCTTAAGCCAGGAATGGTGGTTTGCGACAATGGCACCAACCTCCTCTCCGCCCTCCGACAGGGACAACTGACCCATGTGCCCTGTATGGCTCACGTCCTTAACCTGGTGGTGCAGCGGTTCTTGGGCAGGTACTGGGGCTTACAGGATGTCCTGAGGCAGGCCAGGAAAGTCTGTGTGCATTTCCGCAGATCTTATAATGCCAGTGCTCGCCTGGCTGAGCTTCAAAAGGAGTTGAACCTGCCCAAGAACCGCCTTATATGTGACATGCCCACCAGGTGGAACTCAACGTTGGCCATGCTGCAGCGGCTGCACACGCAGCAGAGGGCCATCAATGAGTACCTGTGCGACTACGGCACCAGGACAGGGTCAGGGGAGCTCGGGTTTTTTTCACCACGCCAGTGGGGCATGATCAGGGATGCATGCACTGTCCTGGCACCATTTGAGGAGGCCACGAGGATGGTGAGCAGTGACAGTGCATGCATCAGTGACACTGTACCTCTTGTCCACCTGTTGGAGCACACGCTGCGTGGAATAATGGACAGGGCACTTGAGGCAGAACAGAGGCAGGAAGAGGAGGACTTCCTTGCCTCTCAAGGCCCCCTTTACCCAGACAGTGTTCCTTCTGTCCCACCCATCGCACAGGAAGAGGAGGAGGAGGAGGAGGAGGAGGAGGAGGAGGAGGAGGAGGAGGATTGTGTCAGCATGGAGGTGGAGGCTGGCACTCAGCATCATCAGCAGCAGTCTTTTAGGGATGATTTACAGTCCCAAGAAACCAGTGGACTTGTACGTGGCTGGGAGGAGGTGGCTGCGGATCATGTCGTCCTTAGTGACCCAGAGGACTCCGGACTGAATGCCTCAGCTAACCTACGCTGCATGGCCTCCCTGATCCTGCAAAGTCTGCGGAAGGATCCTCGTATTCTTCGGATCAAGGAGAGGGACCATTACTGGCTGGCCACTCTCCTTGATCCACGGTACAAGGGTAAGGTTGCGGACCTTATCGTACCGTCGCAGAGGGAGCAGAGGATGAGACAACTCCGGGAGGCCTTGCAGAAAGGTCTGTGCAACGCGTTCCCAGAGACTGGGAGGTTACAAACTCCTGGTCCTGGACAACGAGTTGCTGAGGCTTCGGGCAGTCAAAGAAGGAGCGGTGGGGAAGGTGGCCGTCTGACCGATGCGTTCAGACAATTCTTTAGTCCGCAGCCCCAAAGTATGATCGGTTCCAGCAACCATCGCCAGCGTCTGATATACATGGTGCAGGAATACCTAGGGGCAAGGTCAGACTTGGACACCTTCCCCACCGAAAATCCTCTGGCTTACTGGGTCTTGAGGATGGATCACTGGCCAGAGCTTGCACAGTATGCAATTGAGCTACTGGCCTGTCCTGCATCCAGCGTTCTTTCAGAACGCACATTCAGTGCTGCTGGAGGATTTGTCACGGATCACAGGGTGCGCCTGTCCACCGACTCGGTTGATCGACTGACTTTCATCAAGATGAACCAGTCTTGGATCACCACCAGCTACCACACACCAGATGCTGATATAACAGACTAATTGATTTTAAAATGTCACATCCCTTCAAGACTGATGCTGATGCTGAGTGCCTGTGCTGTTATGTTGTCTGGCTATCCTCCTCCTCCTCCTCAATGATACGATTAACGATGATAGCTTGGAAGATCATTTTGGTTTATGGGTGACGCCACCAGTGGCTAAGGCCCAATTTTTCAGCCCCTGTTTAACAGGGGCATGTAATTAAAATTTTTGATGCAATACTTTGCAACAGGCCTCATTGCTGTGCTCCAAGTACAGTATCTGTGAGGGGTTGCAGTGTTGTGCCACCAGTGCCTAAGGCCCAATTTTTCAGCCCCTGTTCAACAGGGGCATGCAATTATAATTATTGATCTAATAATTCACAGCAGGGACCATTGCTGCGCCCACCAAGAGTAACTGTCAGGCCTTACAGTGTTGTGGCACCAGCACCACCATCAAAGGCCCAATTTTTACTACCACTGATCAACAATTATATGTTATTACAATTCCTGATATTATACTTGACAGCAGGGCGTTCCAGCACCCACCAAGAATAACTGTGAGTGCTTTCAGTGTTGTGCCAACACCAACACCTAAGGGGCCAATTTCTGCAGAGTATATACGGAAGGTCCCTACTTTCAAACATCCAACTTACAAACTACTACTACTTGCAAACGGAAGAAGACAACAGGAAGTGAGAGGAAATCTACCCCTTGGAAGGAAAATTCTCTCCTGTAAGAATTAATATGGGAGAAAGGTGTCTCCTCTCTACTGATGCTTTATCACCAATCCTTGTTTCAATACAAACACCACATTTCAAAAACAGTTGTCATTGGGACGCAAAGTGAGGTGAAATGTTCTGAACAGGGGCACAGACAGCAAAAAAAATGTGACAGGGGTGATAACCGTTCCCTATGTTTTCCAAAAAGCTAAAAAAAAGGAATTTGGCATGGAGCTACACTTAAACAATGCAGCTGTTCAAAATTACAAACAGATTCTACATAAGAACAAACCTACAGTCCCTGTCTTGTATGCACCGCCTGTATACGGCTGTTCAGAGTATATAGGGGCTTTTTTCTTTTGTGTGCGGGGTTCCCCTTAATATCCATACAAGACCCAAAGGGGCTGGTAATGGGCTGGGGTAGGGGGGGGGGGGGGGGGGTTGATGGGGTAGCTATGCCATTTTTCCTAAAGATTTTCATCCATATTACCGGGACCAGACATTGCATTAAAGCCGCAAGCAGTTTTAAATGGCTTTTTTTCCTTTAGAAATGTTATTTTGTGCAGGGACAGTTCTAAACACGGGAAACACGTGGCACTTCACAGGCATACTTTAGACACCCCCCAGGTACAATATTTAAAGGAATATTTGACTTTTTTTTTTTCACTTTATGCATCATTAAAATGACTGCTCCCGGAAAACGTCCGTTTTTAAAACTTCTTTTTGCATTGATACATGTCCCCTGGTGCAGAACCCGGGTTCCCAAACTCTGTTTCGGACAATAACATGGATAATAGTCGTTATAATTAGCACTTTAGAATCCGAACGTTCGCATCCATTGTATTTAATAGGGTTCTAATGTTCGCGCGAACTTTCGGTCCGTTCGCGGGTTCTGGTGCGAACCGAACCCGGGGGTGTTCGGCTCATCACTACCTATAATGTGTTTAGAGGCCCTGGAATGCAAATACAGTAAAAACTCCCACAAAATGAACACATTTTGGACAGCAAACATCCTAAGGTATTTTTTATAAGAGTTGTTGTAAGTCTTTTGAAGATCAATTTTTTTTTGCCACAAGCTTTTATTGCAGAAAGGAAATGAAAATTTGTATTTTTGCATAAAGTCGTAAATTAATAGGATACTTCTACCACACAGCATGGGCATACCTAAAATTACACCCCAAAACACATTCTGCTACACCTTTGAGTATTGTGATGCCAAACGTTTGAGCCTTTTTTAGGAACATAGCTGCTTAGAGGGGACCAAAATCAAAGGAGCACCTTCAGGCGTGCAAGGGGCATAAATTACATCTAATTTCCTAACTGCCTGTCACATTTTTGGAGGCCCTGGAGTGCCAGGACAGTAGAAACACACACAAAATTACCACATTTTGGAGAGTAAACAGTGCAGTGTACTTTTTATATTTCAATGTTTTATTCAAGTTTTAGAGTGCGAACAATTGGGAGGAAAACGTATCATCTTACAGGTGAATATTTAGGAGTTGCAATGAATATACAGTTAGGTCCATATATATTTGGACACAGGCACAGTTTTAGTTTTTTTCAGGTATTTACCAAAACATATTCAAGCTATAGTTATATAGTTATGGATATGAGCTGAAAGTGCACACTATCTGGTTTAATTTGAGGGTATGTACATCCAAATCGGAGGAAGGGTTTAGGAATCATAGCTCTTAAGAACAGCCACCAACTCCTTTTCTAGGGGCCAAAAGTAATTGGACAATTGAATCAAAAGCTGTTTAATGGCCTGGTGTGGGCTACTCCTTCATTATTTCTTCATCAATTAAGCATGTAAAAAGTCTGGAGTTGATTCTAAGTGTAGTATTTGCATTTGGAACCTATTGCTGTGAACCTACACCATGCGTTCAAAGGGGATGTCCATGCAAGTGAAACAGGCCATTGTAAGGCTTCAAAAATGTAACAAATCCATCAGAGAGATAGCAGCAACATTAGGAGTTGTCAAATTAACAGTTTGGTACCGTTTGGTACATTCTGAGGAAAGAAGAACGCACTGGTGAGCTCAGCAACTTAAAAAGGCCTAGATGTCCATGAAAGACAACAGTTGTGGGTGATCGCAGGATTCTCTCTATGGTAAAGAAAAACCCATTCACAACATCCAGACAAGTGAAGGACACTATCCAGGAGGTGGGCGTATCATTGTCAAAGTCTACAATCAAAAGAGGACTTCACAAGAGCAAATACAGAGGGTTCACCACAAGGTGCATAGCATTCAAAGCCTGAAGAATAGAAATGCCAGATTAGACTTTGCCAAAAAAATCTAAAAAAGCCAGACCAGTTCTGGAAAATCATTCTTTGGATGGATGAAACTAAGATTGATCTGTACCAGAATGAAGGCAAGAAAAAAGTGTGGCGAAGGATTGGAACAGCTCATGATCCAAAGCACACAACATCATCTGTAAAACATGGTGGAGGCAGTGTGATGGCATGGACATGCATGGCTTCCAGTGGCACTGGGTCATTGGTGTTTATTGATGATGTGGCAGAAAACAAAAGCAGCCGGAGGAATTCTGCAGTGTTTAGAGATATACTGTCAGTTCAGATCCAACCAAAATGTATTCTGCTACATGTCTTTGGTAAAAAAAAAATCCCAATGAGTATATTAATTGGTTTTTGCAAAAGTTATAGCATCTACAAACTATGGTATATGTACTGGAATTGACGCAGCTATAGACACTATACTGTAATGGCGGTGATCAGCGGCTTATAGTGCGACTGTGATAGGGCAGTAAACTGGCACTAACAGACACTATTTGCAAGGTACACTAACTGACACTGACGACACTAGTGACACTAATACAGTTATAATACTGTACACTGACACTGGCTGGGAAGGGGTTAACATCTAGGGGCAATCAAGGGATTGCCTGTGTACCTAAAAATGTGTAATATGTGCTGCTTTTACTTTTTGATCTGATTGTTTTTTTGCTTGTAAACACCGAACTCTGTGTGATTGGTGATTGGACACAGCAGATCAGCTAATTTCTGCCGAAATCATTGGCTGAAATCTGCTGCCAAACTTGCGCTGTTTTCAATCACAGCATGGTTTGGAAGAAAGGCTGCCATGTACATGTACGTGATTATCATACCTCCCAACTTTTTGAGAAGGAAAGAAAGGGCACCTATTAGCAAACATGTAAGCATAAGATATTCAAAAGTCAGTAAATGTCCACAAGTGCTTATAATGAGCACTAAAATTACTATAGCAGCGCTATCGTCACCTTCTATTGTAACAAGCTTTCTTATGAATAAACGCACATAAGAGGAAAGAAAAGTAGATGACAGATGGTGAACCACAAGTCCAAATGAGTACAAGTGATCCTAGTACATTGGTGAAGATGTGCACATCACTCCAACTTCTCACGCCGTGCATCACACACCCCTTCGGGGTTCTCACTCACCAGAAGGTTGCACTCATCAGGCCTTGATATAATAATTATCCACTGCTCATCCACGTCCTGGAGGCTGTCTCTATTGTGTTTGGTGTCCCATAGGTGCTCCGATAAAAGAAGGGGAAGACTCGCAATAGTATAATTCTGATTTTTCTTCCTTTATTTATCAATAAGCAAACTCCACAAAAAACTACAATCCTATTGTATTCAATAAAATAAAAGACGTTATCCACTTCCCAGGAGATGAAACAACTTGTGTTCCAAGAAGTCAGCGTCCACTGCTACTTCCGGTTAGTACTTCCTGGTCGTGGAATGCACAAATCGTCACTTCCGGATGCCATAAGGTTACGTCCTGACGTGTTTCGTCATCACGACTTCCTCTGAGGGCGTGATGATGAAACATGTCAGGGCGTGACCTTACGGCATCCGGAAGTGACGATTTGTGCGTTCCACAAGCAGGAAGTACTAACCGGAAGTAGCGGTGGACGCTGACTTCTTCGAACACAAGTTGTTTCACCTTCTGGGAAGTGGATAACGTCTTTTATTATATTGAATACAAAAGGATTGTCGTTTTTTGTGGAGTTTTCTTATTGATAAATAAAGGAAGAAGAAATCTTCACAATAGAAGGTGAGGATAGCGCTGCTACAGTAATTTTAGTGCTCATTTTAAGCACTTGTGGACATTTACTGACTTGAATATTTTATTGCACGTTATTGCATTTAGGCGACTGCTGATAGTATATTTTAAATTTGAGGATTTTTTTAAAATATTTTATTTTAAAATATTTTATTTTAAAATATTTAATTTTAAGATTGTTGATAATCATTTGAATATTGTAATTATTATAATAGTGAGATCAATATTTGAGTTTATTGTTTTGACAGTCTCAGCTCCATAGTGCCGAGATAGTGAAAGAAGGCCAGGGACTTCACTATATTTTTTTATTGATGTAAGCATAAGACACAACCCCTGTCACGTTCCCTAGAAGAAATACGCAATAAAAAGATAAGTTAAACCCACAAGTGCTTTTTTTTTACCACTACTACTCCTTTATATTGGCTTTTAAAATTTACAAATGCAGCAATTTACAAATTGGATGAAAGATTTAGCACTGGGAAACACTTTTTGAAAAATAAAAAGTGTATTTGATATACAACGATATAGATCAAACCAAAATAATGGACAAATGAGGAGGATAGAAGGACAAAGGGACTTTGTTTTAAATCAGGGACAGTCCCTCCAAATCAGGGACAGTTGGAAGCTATGTGATTGTGACTGCACCTGCCGCTTGCAGTATATTTACTGTGAGCGTCGAGAGGTAGTTTATTTGATAAACCCATGGCCTAATGTTTGCTAATATTCATGTGTGGTTTCTTTATTTGCTAATAACTTATTTACATGTTAGTGGGTTAGGTGCTGTGGGGTCTGCAATCACATGTAAATGACAACATCATCTGAACACAATTACAAATTCTGTTGCAGGCATTGTACTAAACATATATGTAATTAAACTGCATATTTAGATGTGTGCTTGAAGGTTTTTTCCACTTTAAGAAGTTTAATTAGTATGGATGTTGAAGTGGCATTTTTAGTTTTCTTTAGTGTGCATTTTAATGAGAACTCTCCAGCTTCCCCTTTCTGTAGAGAGAGGCCAAAATACTTGGAAATGTTCCCTGTTATAAACAATGTGAACTAAATACCTAACACGCGCGACTATTTTGTATTTATGTAGATGATTTTTAGTTAACCTGAAGTTCACCTTGAAAACAGGTGAAAGAATGTGTTTTTTGATTGCCACGGTCATATGTATTTAACATCAATATTAACCACTTGACGACCGCTCACTGTATATATACGTCATTTTTTTGAAGAGGGATATCTCGGTAACGGCAGCAGCTGCTGCCACAACCGAGATATCCATCTCTTCAGTGAGCGGTCGTGTTTACGATAATGGTGGTCTCCGCGGCGGATTTGCCGCGAGATCACCATTATCGGCGGCGGGAAAGGGCCCCCCCCTCCCGCCGCTCTCCTGCTTACCGGAGCCGTCGGTAGCGGCGGAGGCGATCGGGTCCTTCTCCCTCTGTGGTATGGATAGGAGTAAGGGCAAGATGGCCCCCACCCGTCTCCATACCATAGCAGGGCGGAGCTGACGTCAAAACGTCAGATCCGCCCATACGTCTTAAAAGGGACTTTTTTTTTGTCATCTTTTCAAATGACATTTTTTTTATTTTTTTTTATTGCATTTTAGTGTAAATATGAGATCTGAGGTCTTTTTGACCCCAGATCTCATATTTAAGAGGACCTGTCATGCTTTTTTCTACTACAAGGGATGTTTACATTCCTTGTAATAGGAATAAAAGTGATCCATTTTTTTTTTTTAAAACAGTGTAAAAAGAAATAGAATCCAGTAAAATAAATAAGAAAACAAAAAAAAAATTTTTTTTAAAGCGCCCCATCCCGACGAGCTCGCGCGCAGAAGCGAACGCATACGTGAGTAGCGCACGCATATGAAAACGGTGTTCAAACCACACATGTGAGGTAGCCCCGCAATCGTTAGAGCGAGAGCAATAATTCTAGCCCTAGACCTCCTCTGTAACTCAAAAGATGCAACCTGTAGAATTTTTTAAACGTCGCCTATGGAGATTTTTAAGGGTAAAAGTTTGACGCCATTCCACGAGCGGGCGCAGTTTTGAAGTGTGACATGTTGGGTATCAATTTACTCGGCGTAACATTATCTTTCACAATATAAAAAAAAATTGGGCTAACTTTACTGTTGTCTTATTTTTTAATTTAAAAAAGTGTTTTTTTTCCAAACAAAGTGCGCTTGTAAGACCGCTGCGCAAATACGATGTGACAAAAAGTATTGCAATGACCACTAAAATATACTCTAGTATGTTAGAAAAAAAACAATATATAATGTTTGGGGGTTCTAAGTAATTTTCTAGCAAAAAAAAATGTTTTAAACTTGTAAACACCAAATTTGAAAAACAGGCAAGGTCCTTAAGTGGTTAAACATCTTTAGAGTGTCTTTACTAGCTTCAAGAGCATAGTATAAAGCAGGGCTTTTTTTCAGGGGGAACTTGGTGGAACTCAGTTCCACCACCTCTGGCTCAGACCCTTTGGTGCCTGATCACCACAATCACTTGTAAACACAGAAGTCTGGTCTCTGTGTTTACAAGTGACAGCTCTGCACTCTGTGTGTAATGCAATCCTGGTATTTAATGCCCCTTTAACCACTTCGCGCCCGGGCTATAAGCAAAAGACGTCCGCAAAGCGGTCGTCAATTGCTGATAGGACGTCTATGGACGTCCTCTTATTTACTTCCACGATGCGCGCCATCGCGGGTGCGCGTCGGGGAAAAACTGTGCCCACCGTGTCAGGCGAGTGCCGATGCGCGTGCCTGGCGGCCGCGATGTCCGCCGGGTACGAGCGATCGGCTGTCACAGAGCCAGGGACGTGGATCTCTGTGTGTAAACACAGAGATCCACGTCCTGTCGGGGAGAGGAGACGGATGGTGTGTCCCTTGTACATAGGGACAACCATCAGTCACCTCCCCCAGTCAGTCCCCTCCCCCCCACAGTAAGAACATCTAGCAGGGAACATATTAACCCCTTGATCGCCCCCTAGTGGTTAACCCTTTTCCCTGCCAGTCACATTTATACAGTAATCAGTGCATATTTTTAGCACTGTTCGCTGTATAAATGTGAATGGTCCCAAAAATGTGTCAAAAGTGTCCGATGTGTCCGCCGTAATGTCACAGTCACAAAAAATAAAAAAATCGCAGATCGACGCCATTACTAGTAAAAAAAATAAAAAAAAAAATAAAAAAAAAAATCATAATTCTATTCCCTATTTTGTAGGCGCTATAACTTTTGCGCAAACCAATCACTATACGCTTTTTGCGATTTTTTTTTTTTACCTAAAATATGTAGAATACGTATCGGCCTAAACTGAGGAAAAAAATAGTTTTTTTTTTAAAAAAATGGGATATTAATTATAGCAAAATTTTAAAAATATTGTGCTTTTTTCAAAATTGTCGCTCTATTTTTGTTTATAGCGCAAAAAATAAAAAACGCAGAAATGATCAAAGACCACCAAAAGAAAGCTCTATTTGTGGGAAAAAAAGGACGTCAATTTTGTTTGGGAGCCACGTCGCACGACTGCGCAATTGTCATTCAAAGCGTGACGGCGCTGAAACCTGAAATTTCGCCTGGGCAGGAAGGGGGTTATGTGCCCAGTTGTCAAGTGGTTAAAACCCTCCTACTGTTTTCGTGAAGTTTGACTGACCACACCCACTATTTGATGTGATTTGGAGGGTGTGTGTGGGGGAGGGGTTTTGTGGGGCCGTGGTTAAGTTCCAGCACCTATTGTTTGAGAAAAAAAGCCCTGGAAAGAATACTGTCTGTACATACATCCGTGACAACTAATCAAAAATCACATTCTTTGACATGACTTCAAGGTAAACTCCAGGATAAGCAAAGATCATCTACAGTAAATACAAGATGCATATGCCTGTCTTGAATCTTGTGCTTTCTTCCAGATCTGTACAATATTCCAGTGTGAAACAGTGTCTCTGTGGAGAGCTTTCTCAAAGGGAAATGTAGGAACTAGTGAAGTGGCCACATGGAATGATACACAGGAACTGAAGGTTGTTATAAAAAAAAGATCTATAATTGGAGGGGTTGGATCAATCATCCACCCTTCTTCTATTCATAGATTATGTTTCTGTAGCACCCTCTCGTGTGCTACTATCGTCAGAGTAGGTAAAACATATTCTGGCTCATGTTTAAACCCTGTGAGTCTTAATCTGGGTCAGGGTTATAAGTGTTCCGGGCAAGATGACTTATGCAGACAGCTCTTTGGTGACTCCCCCTGGTTCTGAAAAGTTAGAGAACATTCTAGAAGCTGGAGGGTGGAGGCTAAGAGGGTTGTCCTGCATATTTAGGTGAGATTAGGCAATCCCCAGACGGTGAGCCTGGCAGGGCCCTTAAATATGTCATGCCAGGGGGAGTCGTGTGGAAGATGGAGATGCAGTGCTGAGGGGACTGTGGGTGGCCCTTGAGGCGAACCCCCTAGTCTGGGGTGGGGGTGATGCTCTGCCTCAGGCCAGGAGGATCCTGACAATAGGAAAAATTTGGAAGGAGTCTTCCCTGAGAGGCATCTGGAGCAAAGAGGAGAGTGTGAGTACTACACCATGGTGCAGGGAAGCGGAGAGACTGCCACATGTAGCAGGTCTCTCTGGAAGATAGCAGTGTGCTTAAATCTTCTCTAACCTTGCCCTGGGAGATCTCCAGAGAGTCAGTCAGGTAGACTGGTGAAGAGAGTCAGCCATGTAGTCTGGTGAAGAAGCAGCCAGGTTGGCTGGTGGAGAAGTGGGTGGTGGGCTAGCATTTCCTGCAGTGGTAAAGCCGGAACCAGTGTCTACAACAGAGTTGAGGTACTCCAGGTTGCAGTTCACAACACATTGTGCTACTTTCTAAGGGACTGAGAGTTCCTAGCCTGTAAAGGGCTGGTACTGATCTAACAGAGACTGTTAGATACTAAAGAGGAATCAATCAGAGCTGTACAGACCAAGAAGGAGGAATCAATTGGAGTTGTACAGACTAAAGGAGAAGAATCAACTGGAGCTGTATATATGAAGGAAGTTGTCCCTTGTTTTGTTGCTGTCAAGTTGGGCATCCCATAATTCCTATCCCCATCTATGTTATTACCCCCTAAAACAACGTAAAAACAAAGCTCAAAGACTGGTCCTTTGTGTCTGTTGAAAGTGTGGAAGTTACTTGTGACCTGGCTGTGCAGCAGTGGGGAGTGAAAAGGGTGAGCATAACTGGGAACAGAGGAGGAAGATTTTTACTGAACTAGGACAGAAGCACAAGGGGCACATTACACTGAAGGTAAGTAATGTCCCTTGTTCTTACTTTGTATTTTGTTTTGTAGGTAAACTTAGGCTTTAAAGTTGAACCTACAGTAACTGTATCTTAGAAACACAAACTGAAAATGCTATTTTATTCATTTTTAATATTCATCTCCATCTCCATCTTTTACTATGTGGACAAATCACCCCCTAGCATTTCTAACAGTGGCCATCTTGAGTAAGGGCAGATAATTCACGTAGCATTTTCTTCCTGTGCTGCATTGTGCAGACTTGACTACAGGTTTTGTACATGACTGGGAGAATTTAGACACCTTTTCTGGTCCAAATGTAGAACTACAAGGGAATGACAGAAGGCTTACATCAATATGCCTATTATGATTGCGTTTAAAAATAAATTTCAGAAATACAATTGTATTCGTTTTTTTATACTGTATATATTTTTACTATACAGTACAGGATTTATATAGCGCCAAAAGTTTGCACAGAGCTTTCAAAAGTATTAGGGGTACCCTATTTGTTAGAGTTAACACAAGAGAAAGGGGCAAGTGATAGTTTTAGACAGAGAATGGATTTAGTAGACGATAGCTGGATAAATCGGGGTAGGAAGTTCTAGGGAAAGGGAGACTCTCTGGAGAAATCCTAGAGTGCATCAGAGGATGTGACAAGGCAGTTAGAGAGCAGGCGGTTAGTACGCTGTTAGTATTTTGAATGTTATTCTCTGGGTGAGTGAAAGCCAGTGAAGGGATTAGGTGAAGCTGTGGACCCGTTTGAAGTTCAGCTTTAATTCTGTCTCTGCCAGTCTGTCTTCATTCTTTGCACACACAGTGCATATGGAGGTTAAGATATAAAAAAGATTGTAAAAAAGAGGAGATGGCAGGTAAGAAAAGGAATAGGGGAAAATAAATAGAGAAGGAGAGAACGAGGTAGAAAGAGAGAAATAGAAAAAGAAAAAAAAAAAAAGGGGGGGGGGAGAAGGACAGGTAGAAGGGAAGTTGATAAAGGGGAGGGATTATGAATGAGAGGGAAGGGGGAGGATAGGCTATAAAGAAGTATAAGCTGGACTAGAGTAATTTTCACAATTCCGCTAAAGGTCTGTTATTTAGCTATATAACGTTGTCATTTCTTAAAGTGGTTGTAAACTTCAGACATGAAAAATTAACAAAGCACATCCCTCCATGGTGTGTACTAGCCTGAATCCAAAGCACAGAGTCTGGTTCTTCCTTCATTGCTGATCCCCCTACTATCTGCACTATCACTAATAGAACTCTAACCTGACACAAATGTGTCAAATGTGTGTTTTAGAAAGATGTAGAGAAGAAATGGTTGCAGATAAACAGGTACAATTTATGTAGAGAGATTTTTTCATCTCTATGTATCGCCTGAGGCTGAGGCCAGTCACTTCATTTGGTATATGTAAGGGTTTATAACCACTTTAACATAGCAAAGTAATACATATAGTTTTTTTAGTACAAACAATGCTTTCTGTTTGCAATATTGTCTTGCAAAAAAAGTTTTCTATGCAATCTATAGACAAAAGTTGTAACAGATCAAATGGCACCCCTGTACACTGACACACCGCTGTTCAGAAACACACATAACGCAGGTTAATGTGCATAATAGCGTGAACTGACCCTGAAACAGGAATACGGTGCCTTGAAAAAGTATTCATACCCCTTGAAATTTTCCACATATTGTCATGTTACAACCAAAAACATAAATGTATTTTCTTGTTCATACATCACGGGACACAGAGCAGCATAGTCATTACTATGTGGGTTATATAGAATTACCTTCAGGTGCTGGCACTGGCAACTTCCAAAACAGGAAGTACCCTCCCCTATATAAGCCCCTCCCATCCGGGAGCACCTCAGTTTTTTGCCAGTGTCTAAGGTGTTGGCCAAGGTTAACATGTATTCATCTGGGCTTGTGTACAGGTTCTCTGGGCCTTAGCAAGCTATTCCGGATCCGACCAAAAAAGCTTCATAGCTAAACGGTCGGTACCCGGGCCTTGCAGAGAAGAGCAAGGTTTTGCCTGTAATGCCTCTCTTAGGAGGGCTGGACCCTGGGATCCAGAGCTCTGGTCATACCCAAAACCAAGAGGCTATCTGTGCAGGGTGCTATACAGGTCCAGGGGAGTGGAATCCTTGGGAACCCGGGCCCTGAAGGTCTAGTACAATGCCTGCCGTGAGAGGTGAAGTTTGGGCTTCTGTGGACCAAACAAAGTCCTGCGGCGGGGAAAAGGTAAGTGGGGGCCTGTAACGTACCTTAGGTGTGAGCCTGACGTGCGGAGAGGGACCTCCCGTACAACCCCGGCTCGGAGACCACTGGAGTGGGGACAGTGGTGGTAAGAGCACGGTGAGGTAAGGGTGCCTGTCTGATCCTCACTGCTTGGAGTGGTGGAGCCGAGTGGAGACTGGAACGGCTGGTTCCGGAAGCAGCGGATGCAGGTCAGCAGGTTCAGCTTGCAGAGCAGAGGATGCAGGTCAGCAGGTGCCGGTTTGCAGAGCAGGGATGCAGGTCAGCAGGTGCAGGTTTGCAGAGCAGGGATGCAGGTCAGCAGGTGCAGGTTTGCAGAGCAGGGATGCAGGTCAGCAGGTGCAGGTTTTTTTTTTTTTTTTTTCAATTTTAGTTTTTATTGAAATTTTCATGTATACAAAAAACAGATACAAAAGATTGTCAGAATATAAAATAGAGCATACAGCATGTAATAAAAGTGTATCAATCAAATCCCAGTACTGCCAACATACAATTATCATGGGATATTAGCCGTACAAAAGGAATTGAGCGAGTGAGTAAGTAGCCAGTGAATGGGCAAAACAAAACTAAACATCATATAACGCATGTAAGCAAAATTGTATTCACTGGGTCTGATGACAGTGAGACACTCAGGGCGCCCCCCCAGAAATCGAGGGCACCACGCAGGTATCGCACCGAGTGAGAGCACAAAAACAAAACAAAACAAAAAAAAAAAAAAAAAAGGGGGGGGGGGGGGGGAAAGCACCATGGAATCTTCAAAGGGATTAGTGAACAAAACCTCTACATTCTAATTGTGGGACAAAGGTCAAGATAAAGTCTCCTCGCTGGAAGATAAGGAAGTGCCATTAGGATTGAGATCTGAGTGTTCCCAAATATCCCACACTTTCGAAAATTGAGGAAGAGTGTCGTGCACCATTGCAGTGAGGCGTTCCATTTTACAGATCAGTCCCAATATTTGAAGAACTTGTGGAAGTGTGGGCGGGGAAGAGGACAACCATTGTGAGGGTATCGCCTGTTTTGCTGCTAAAATGATATAGGTAGCCAATTTTTGGGTATGTTTGGAGACACCAGGGATCGGCAGGCCTAGAAGGAAATGAACCGGGTCTAATGGGGGGGTGACGTCTAACAACTGCTGTAGAAAGGTCTGGACAGAAGACCAAAATGGGCGAATCAAAGGACATTCTCAAAAAATGTGGAAATGAGAGCCAACGTCGCCCCGGCATCTCCAACATACGCGAGGAGTTGTGGGATCATATTTATGTAGTATTTCAGGTGTTCTATACCAAAAATATAAAATTTTGTATGCCGTCTCTCTTTGTTCTACACATCGTGAAGACCTGGAAATAGCCTCCCAAATCGTCCTCCATTGAGGAAGGGGGATGGGACGGCCTATTAATTGGGACCATTTGTACATGTATAGATGGGATGTGTCAGTAAGTGAGGCAGCGTCATGCAAATATTTGTAGATATCAGAAATGAGATGAGTCTGGTATGGTCCCTGAGCACATAAAAGTTCAAACGGGGTGGGTTTTTCAAGAGTCAGAGAAGCTGCTTTAGAAGCAAAGTAATGTTTAATCTGGAAGTAGGAGTATAACAATTGTTTAGGGATCTGATATTTCCTCTGTAGATCAGCAAAGGGCAAAAGTGTATGAGTGAGGGGGTGTACAATGTTTCGAAGTTGAAAGATTCCAGCTTGTGTCCACGGAAGCATGCGAATATAAGATAGGCTATCAGGGATGTCAGGATTGAACAACACGTTTAGTAGCGGTGGACATGGGGATGCAAGAGAGAATTGGCGTGAACATTTTTTCCACACAGAGAGGGAGAACAACATTGGCCCTAGGCAAATACTTCGAAGTCGACCTATAGACGAATCCAGGTTAGCCCAGATCATAGCGCATGGATGTACTGGTCTAGTGACACTCATTTCGATCTCTGCCCACACACTAGGCGCCATTCTGGAGGACCAAACAATGATTGGTTTGAGATGAGTGGCATAATAATATTTAATGAGATCTGGGGCCCCCAACCCACCTCTTGCCCTAGGGGCCAGAACTACAGAGCCCACAATCCTGTGAGCCCTATAGTGCCAGATGAAATTAAGAAATGCTCTTTGCGTAGCTTTAAGTTGGGACATAGGAATGGGAATCGGGAGAGTGTCAAATAAGTATAAAAGTCTAGGCATAATAGACATCTTCAGGACATTAATGCGCCCCAAGAGAGAGATGGGATACATATCCCATTGCCGCAAGAGCCGATCAATGTCTCGGAAGAGCGGGGGGTAATTAGCCTGATATAAAGTGGAGTATGAAGAATACTTAAGGGAATCCGAGCACCAATGAAATGAATAATTTTGTGTGAGAGTTGTGAGTTCTGAGGGTGGAGTGTGTATACGTAGGGCTTCGGTTTTAGTGGTGTTAATTTTATAACCCGAGATAGAACTAAATTCGTTCAGTAGCGCTATGAGGTTTGGAAGAGAGGTATGGGGCCTAGTCAGAGTCAGCAGAATATCATCTGCAAACAGGGTTAATTTATACTCCTTCTGGCGAAGTAAGACCCCACGAATATCAGGATGGTTGCGAATAGCCGCGGCTAAGGGTTCAAGGCATAGGATGAAGAGCAGGGGGGATAATGGGCATCCTTGTCTGGTACCATTGCTCAATAAGAAGGATGACGACAGATAAGAGGATAGTTGTACTTGGGATGAAGGACATGAGTATAGGGCGTGTAAGGCTGCAATAAAGGGACCTCCAAACCCATATTTGGAGAGGGTAGCAAACATAAACGGCCAGCTGAGCCGGTCAAAAGCCTTTTGTGCATCAAGGCTCAGTATCAGGGCTGGACGGGACATTTTGTTCAATAGGTCTATTAGATCGATCGTGCGTCTCGTATTATCACCTGCGTGTCTGGTCCTCACAAAGCCTACCTGATCCTTGTGTATGAGTCTGGGAAGGAAATGGGACAATCGATTCGCCAATATTTTTGTAAATATCTTGTAATCAGAGTTAAGTAATGCAATGGGTCTATAGTTATCAGGGATGGAGGGGTCTTTACCCGGTTTTGGGATCACAGAAACATGGGCATGTAAAAAGTGTGGGTGTGGAATGGTACCTTTAAATAGTGAAGCATACAAGGAAAGCAAGTGAGGGCTTAGGATAGGTAAAAAGGTCTTATAATAGGAGTACGGTAGGCCATCAGGGCCAGGAGATTTCTGGGTGGGGAGATGTTTTATGACATCCTCCAATTCCTCGGGTGTAACTGTCGAGTTCAAGGAGGCTAAGTGTGCGGGTGAAAGTTTAGGTAGTTGTAGGGATTCGAAGAATGAATCAAATTTCTCTTGAGTAAATTCATACCTGGAATCCGTACGTAGGCAGTTGTACAATTGGTGATAAAATTCACCAAAGATTTTGGACATAGTGAGAGGGCAATATGTGGGTGTTCCATCCGTTTGCCTAAGAAAGTCAGGAGAGGTTTGAAAGGGGCGGGGTTTCAGCCTATTTACCAGCATTTTGTGAGGTTTATTTGAGTATTCATAAAATTTTTGTTTGGACCATAAAAGAGCTTTGTCAATTTTATCCATTTTCAAGGCCTTAAGTCGATTCCGTAAGGAAACAACAGTCCGGAGCCCAGCCACCGTGGGGGATGACAACAAGAGCCTCTCCGCCGAACGGAGTTCAGACATAGTAGATGAATATTGAAATGCAGCATCTTTTTTTAGACGGGAACCTGTAGCAATGCAATGTCCCCGGAAGACGGCCTTATGCGCCTCCCACAAAGTGGAGGGCTCCGAGACTGAACCAGCATTAAGTTGAAAGTATTCAGTTAGGCTAGCAGATAGGTGATCTTTAATGTCAGGGATACGGAGAAACGTCTCATTGAGTCTCCAATGACAGGTTTTAGGAGACACCGAAGAGAGGAGAATGTCAAGGTTTACAGACGAGTGGTCAGACCAAGATATGGGATTGATATCAGAGGATATTGTGGACGGCAGGAGAGGAGTAGAGATAAAAAAATGATCTAGTCTGGAGTAGAGTTTGTGGGAGTGTGAGTAGAACGTGTATTGTTTATGTGTAGGATGTTTAATCTTCCAAATATCTAAAAGATTTTTAGCTCTGATAAGCTTACGAAAGGATTTAGAAAGGCGATCAGGTCTGGCAGGGGAAGAGGATGGAAACAATATGTGTCTGTCTTTGCCAGGTGACATGGTAACATTAAAATCACCCCCAATGACCATGAAAGGTTGGGAGAACTTGTCTAGGATCTCAAACATAGAGGATAAAAATTTGATCTGACCTGTATTGGGGGCATACACATTAACAATAGTAAGGGATTGATTGAGAAAGGAGCAGTCCAGAACAATAAATCTGCCATGGGGGTCCAGGTGGGTAGATTTAACTCGTAAAGGGCATGATCTATTAATCAAAATAGCTACGCCTGCCTTCCCGGATGGGTCAGATGCTATAAAGGACTTAGGAAAGTGTTTACTAGCGAATTTAAAGGATCCTCCAGTACGGAAATGAGTCTCCTGGATCAGGATTACATCTGCTCTAGAAGCTTTAAACTCTTTCAAAGCCAGCCATCTTTTTTGAATAGAGTTTAAACCTTTAACATTGCATGTCAAAAATTTTAGAGCCATAACAATTCAGTCTGGAAAAAGACCAATAGACATAGCCTACAATATATAATGGATGAAAAATACCATGGTGCATTGAGGATATAAAAAAAATAATAAAATATCACAGATACAAATAAAACATTGGTAGCATTGCAGTGGGGACGTCTTAAGGCTATCTGAGACAGTAACCGCAGGTCAAAAAAAGGACCTGATAGAAAAAAATAAATGTAGAAACAAAAACAAAAAACAAAGTCAACTTCTACTAAATAGAAACCTGGAAGGCCGATTGCCTCCAGGGAACCCAGGACCAAGCCTTGGGTCATTAAGAGGAGCACGAGAGCCCCCAGACATGGAGACGGGAAAACCCCCGCCACCTCCCAGAGCAAAGAGTCCTGGAGTATAAAACTGAGGGAGTAGATATATATAACCGATAAACCAGGGTGGCTGTGGAGCGACAAGCCACGTATCCCCCGGGCCAGGGGATGCGAAAAACCCCGCTAATGGCCACTCAAAAAACACCAAAAAATAACAGAAAAAACAACAACTGGAGGCCAATTAAATTTGGTATACAGAACCTCAGACATTTTTAAAAGGAAGTTCAGGTTGGGAATCTTGAAGCATGACGCCTCTGGGGCGTAAGATTGGACTTGGATGGTTTCTGGCGTACCGGGGTCCAAATGCGATTTGGAGCCGTCAACGGTTTAGGAGTAACAGGAAGCGGTGTTGGATCTTCATCAGGAAGAGGGGGTATGCCCAGGTTGCGTAAAAAGGTGTCGCTCTCTTGAAGATCACGGAGAGAATATTGTACGCCATCTCGAGATGCAGAAAGGCGGAAGGGGAACCCCCAACGATATACGACTTTATGAGATTGGAGATGTAGCGTCAGCGGGCGCAGATTCCTTCTTCTAGCTAGAGTAATCGGGGAGAGGTCACTAAAGATTTGGATCTTGGATCCTTTGAACTCGATTCTGGATTGATTACGGGTTGCAGTGGTTAGAGCTTCTTTACTATCATAGTAATAAAATCTGACAGTCACATCTCTTGGGTTAGCGCCAGCCGGGGGTTTAGGGGCCAGTGATCTGTGAGCTCTGTCCAAGCGCCAGTCTATGTCAGGGATGTTTGGAGCAAGTACATTAAATAAGCTTAGAAGGTAGGAGCGGAGGTCTCTGTCTTCAACAGCTTCCGGGATACCTCTGATTCTCAAGTTTTGCCTGCGTTCCCTGTTTTCTAGGTCTTCTTGTTGGGCTTGGAGCTGAGTAACTGTGTTTTTTATGGCAGCATTATCTTCCTCAAGCACCTGTACATATTGAACCATCTCATCGAATTTGTATTCTAGGGAATCAGTGCGCTCTCCAAGCTGGCTAATTTCCCCCCGTAATTCTTTCGCTAACTTCCCGACTTCCTGTGCGATGTTATGGGTAATAGCCTGGAGTAGGGACTGTAATTTGGCATCTAAAACTTCTTCTGTCAGCGGGGGGGGGGTGGCCCCGGTACAGGGGTGGGGAGAATGGCAAAAAAAGTACCTGTGTCTACGTCTGATTGCTCCAGTCCGGTTTGTGCGCCGACATCAATATTTGAGGCTGTGGATGTAGGCTTATTCAGGAAGCGGTCCATCGTGGTTGAAGTCTGAGATCTGAAGACCGTGGTGTAGTTGTGTCGTTGGTCTCCAATTTTGCCCATGGGGCACGTGGCCGTCGCGTGGAACTGAGGAGACGACTCCCGTAGAAATCAAAGCCGTTGAACGTTTAGTGGGAGTCACAGGGAGGCGGCGGGGGTCTCACACGTCCGCCATGGCTAGAAGCCGCGCATGCGCCTTCCAACAAAACTCATGTCAAGTGAGTATCCGGTGGGTAAATTTTGCGTCAAGTATATGTCCACAACCGGTCTGCCGCGTACGTTTAACAGGGGGGGGGGGGGTGGCCCTCTGGATGTAGCAAAATGGCCTTTATGAATTTGTCACGATCAGAGTCTACTAGGCAAGTTTGCAATGGGAGTGTTGCGGGGATTGGGGACAGGCAGCTTTTTGCGTGTTGTGAGGGGGGGTGGCCAGCCGTCAATGAACAATTGTAGTAATAGGCCTCCGGTATCCCTCCCTCTACAGTCTCTGGCTAATGTAGGAAGAAACCGTTCAACCCCAGGGGCAGGGGTCCAGGGGCAGGAGATGACCGGGGGTTTGATAAAGCACAGTACCTGACAGGGGGGGGGCTCCGTAGGCCTCAAGGTGTCCTTATATCAGGTCTTCAGAGGTCCTCCTGTGGCCTTCTACAAGTGGAGACAAGGGGGGATGGTGTCTGCTGCCGGATGGGTGTAGTGGGAGCAGCAAGATGGCCACCGACTACCAGAGGTAGGCCGAAGCCGCGGACTTTCCCAGAGCCAGCCGCCGCGGACCCGTGGGACCGAACTTTCCGGGGTTACTCCTGAGGTCTCACAGGCACAGAGGTCAGTCCAGTGTAGGCTCTGGTGCGATCAAGCTCCGCGTCGTCCCCCCCGCCGATCGCGGCAATGTAGGCCGGAGGATGCCGACTGTCCTGCAGGCCACAAGATGGCGACCAGGCTCCGGAGCCGACCACGGGCCGGCAAACGTATAAAGAGGTTCCCCACTTCCACCGAAGCCCCGGCGGGGGTATCGGGCGTCCGCGGGATGTCTGTAGCTCAACAGGGGAGCGGCGGAGGTCTCGTAGGCCTCAAGATGGCGGTGGGCCTGGGCTGCGTGGAGCGGACCTGGCGGGCTCCAATCGGCTGGCCGGGAGGCACGACTCAGGCCAGGATGAAGGTAGGGGACCCTCAGGGATAAGGGGGGTAGATTTGGAACGACCCCCACCAAGCCTGCAGCGAGGATGGCCGTAGAGCCGTAGATTAGAGCAGCAATTGCGGAGCTCAATGGCCGCACGTCTTCCCCGATCGGCTTCCGGACACGCCCCCGGTGCAGGTTTGCAGAGCAGGGATGCAGGTCAGCAGGTGCAGGTTTGCAGAGCAGGGATGCAGGTCAGCAGGTGCAGGTTTGCAGAGCAGGGATGCAGGTCAGCAGGTGCAGGTTTGCAGAGCAGGGATGCAGGTCAGCAGGTGCAGGTTTGCATTGCAAAGGATGCAGGTCAGCGTGTGCAGCTTGCAGAGCAGAGGATGCAGGTAAGCTGGTGCAGGTTTGCAGAGTCAGACAAGCCGGGTCATACACATCAAGGTAAACATCACAAGTGGCAGGCAGAGAGTAGTCAAAGTCCAGGCCGAATCTTGGCAACAGGCAGACTGGCAGATAACTGAGCAGGGTCAAACGAGCCGAGGTCAGGACTGGGGACAGAAGCGTGGTCAGGTAGCCGGGTCAAACACAGGAACAGGATACAAGCACAGAATCAGGAACTCAGGGAACAGAAGCAGATCAAACCGCAAGGGGCAACATCTCTGGAATGTCTTTTATAGGAAGTACATGGGAGGAGCAAGGGGTTCAGAGTTCAACAGTAATCAGACACCAAGCAGAGTAGTCTAATGGATCAGATAGGTTATCCAGCAGATCAGGCAGGGAACTGTCCAGCATCTCAGATAGCTCCGCTGGTAGAGTCAATGCCAGACACAGACGAGGTCCCAGGCTCAAGCCCAGCACGTCCCCGACAGGGCCCCTCAGGAACTTGGTTCTATTGAGGGGACCCCCAAGCCTAATATGTCTTTCTGCCTGTTACCTAAAGGTATTCCCGCTAATAGCTGTATATGCCTAAGAAATCCTAGAAATGTCTTTTCATAAAGGAAGTTTTAAAAACTGTAAACCTAGAAATGTTTTTCATAAAGGAGGTTTAAAAAAAAAAAAAAAAAAAAAGACAAAAGTGCGGTACCTGTGTTTGTCCACTAGAGGCCGCTGTGGAACGTCTTTTTTTCTTGGGACTATTCCTTCCATGGTGAAAGTCCAGGCAGATGAGTGAGCTCTCTATCAGGGAAGCTGCATTCCTCTGTCATGCTGCCAAGTAGTTTCCTTCCATCCCCGAGTCCTGGTGAAACAGGGACCCTGGCTCCTCTCCCTACATGGCGCCAAGAGCGCACACGTGCACGCGCGCGCGCGCGCACACGCGCTTTCTTTTTATAAGATTTAGCTTCAAAAAAGGGGGCGGAGCCTGGCGGATGACGCGCTCTGTGCGCCCAGCGCTTCTGCGCATGTGCGGGCGTCCCAGCAAGATAAAAGGACTCAGTCCACGCTGCTTGCTATGGACACAGAGCATGAAAAGGAGCTGGTAGCATGGTATAGGGGCTTACAGCGGGCGGTTGATACAGGCATCCCCAGAAAGACGCATTAGTAGACACCCACTGATGTACATAGCAGCAAATTGCATTAGACTATTTCAGTAAAGGGGTGTATTGCGGCTGGAATACCTCAGCTTTGAACTAAGGAATATGCCACCTAAAAAACTCCGAGATATACCTCTCAGGAAGTGTAGGGGGTCTCCATCGGGCTCTGAGGATCTGGGGCAGTCATCTGCACCTTCCTCCCCTGAGAAATCAGAGGTTAATACCCATAAGGAACCCCTGGGAGTGCCAGGTACTGCGGCTGTCCTCAGTCCACCTGCTCCTGCATATATAACAGAGGAGGTTTTTGCCTCAACTCTGGAGGGATTGGAGCAGAGATTGGCAGCATTGATCGCTTCTTCTCTACAGGAAAGAAAGCGCGCCAGATCTCCATCCCCTCCATTAGAGTGCCTGTTGGCAGAGCAACAGTCCCAGGAAGGGACTGACCTTCCTGAAGGGGATCAGGAGGAGGTTAACTCTGTTTTTGAGGAATCGACAGTAGATGAACCATTTTCAGCATCACAGACTGAAAGATTGTGGGTCCAGACCCTAACTGACATGGTTCGATCTGCATTTAAAATGCCTCTTGTTGAACCATCAACTACTGCTGTCTCCTCGTTGGGGTCGCTAAAAGCTCCCCAGATTAATTGCTCCTTTCCAATTCATCCATTATTGGAAGGACTTATATACCAGGACTGGGAACATCCTGATAAACTATTTGTTCCACCTAAGAAATTTCAGGTGATCTATCCCATGGAGGAAAAATTCACCCAGAGATGGAATGTTCCTACGGTGGACGCAGCCATTTCTTCTGTGAACAAATCACTGACATGTCCAGTAGATAATGTTCAAATGTTCAAAGATCCAGTAGATAAAAAATTGGAATCTTTATTAAAATCTGCTTTTTCCACAGCAGGGGCTGTTACACAGCCAGCAGTGGCAGCTATTGGGGTCTGCCAAGCTTTAAAGGATCAAATGAAAATGGTCCTGAGGGATTTGCCAGACCAGCAGGCCCAGGCTCTGGCTGATCTGCCTAGAGCATTATGCTTTGCGGTTGACGCCATCAAGGATTCTATCCATCAGGCCTCCCGCCTCACGCTGTCTTTGGTACATATGCGTAGGCTTCTGTGGCTCAAGAACTGGTCTGCTGAGGCTCCCTGTAAGAAGCTCTTAGTTAGCTTCCCATTTCATGGAGAACGCCTTTTTTGGCGAAGACCTGGATAAATATATCCAGAAGATTTCCAGTGGTAAAAGTACTTTCTTACCAATTAAAAAGAGGTCTAGGGGTCCGTCTTTTAACCACTTAACAACCACCTGCCGACAAATAACGTTGACAAGGTGGTTGCTTAACTCTGGGAGGACGTTATATAACGTCCTCCCAGAATCGCGCTCCCGCGCGCCCCCTGGGGCGCGCACACGGGAAACTCCGTGACCGCCGGGTCCAGAGGACCCGGCGGATCACGAATCGCGGTAAATCGCCGCTGATAGCGGCCGTTTACCACGTGATCGCTCCGTCCAATGACGGAGCAATCACTTGTAAACAGACCTGCGTCATTTGATGACGCCGGTTCCTCCCTCCCCTCTCTGTACCTATTGGTACAGTGTGAGAGGGGAGGGGGAGGGAGCGGATGGCAGCAGCAGCACTGTGGGCTGGATCTGTGACAATTGCAGTCACAGATCCAGCCATCCATCCATCCCTGCTCAGCCATCCCTGTGCTATACCCTGCCAATACTCTGCAATACACCCTGCCAATACTCTGCAAAATACCCTGGTGCAATACTCTGCAATACCCTGGTGCAATACTCTGCAATACCCTGGTGCAATACTCTGCAATACCCTGGTGCAATACTCTGCAATACCCTGCGAAATACTCTGCAATACCCTGCGAAATACTCTGCAATACCCTGGTGCAATACTCTGCAATACCCTGGTGCAATACTCTGCAATACCCTGGTGCAATACTCTGCAATACCCTGCACAATACTCTGCAATACCCTGCACAATACTCTGCAATACCCTGCAAAATACTCTGCAATACCCTGCAAAATACTCTGCAAAATACTCTGCAATACCCTGCACAATACTCTGCAATACCCTGCACAATACTCTGCAATACCCTGCACAATACTCTGCAATACCCTGCACAATACTCTGCAATACCCGCCACAATACTCTGCAATACCCGCCACAATACTCTGCAATACCCTCCACAATACTCTGCAATACCCTCCACAATACTCTGCAATACCCTCCACAATACCCTGTGCAATACCCTCCACAATACTCTGTGCAATACCCGTGCAATACCCTGCCATACACCGCAATACCCTGCCATACACCGCAATACCCTGCCATAGTCCGCAATACTCCGCAATGCCCTGCAATACTCCGCAATGCCCGGCAATACTCCGCAATGCCCGGCAATACTCCGCAATGCCCGGCAATACTCTGCAATAACCACTTCCCGCCCTCCGGCCGTCATATGACGTCCTTGACTTTGTACGGGGATATCTGAATGATGGGAGCAGCTACAGGCATCATTCAGATATCAGCTTTTTCAGCCGGCGATTCCCTACACCATAAGAACAATCATAGCGGCTGTTCCGCCGCTTGATCATTCTTACGGGAGGCGAGAGGGGATGTCCCCCCCCCCCGCCGCCCTCCGGTGCTTCTACCGACTCACCGCTACGATCAAAGCCAGGATTGTTGTTTTTTTTTTTTGTTTTTTTTTCAGGCTTCCCAGCCTAGAGGTGAGATGTGGGGTCTTATTGACACCCCCCCCCCCATATCTCACTGTAAAGAGGACCTGTCATGCCATATTCCTATTACAAGGGATGTTTACGTTCCTTGTAATAGGTATAAAAGTGATCAAAAAAATGTTTAGGGCGGAAAAACATGTCAAACTAAAATAAATAAAGTAAAATGAAGAATAAAATTTTTTTTTTTTTTTAAAGCGCCCCTGTCCCCGTGAGCTTGCATACAGAAGCGAACGCATACGTAAGTCCCGCCCACATATGAAAACGGTTTTCAAACCACACATGTGAGGTATCGGTGCGAACGTTAGAGCGAGAGCAATCATTTTGGCCCTAGACCTCCTCTGTAACTCAAAACATGTAACCAGTAAAAATATTTAAAGCGTCGCCTATGGGGATTTTTTAAGTAGCGAAGTTTGGCGCCATTCCACGAGTGTGTTCAATTTTTAGGGCGACATGTTAGGTATCTATTTACTCGGCGTAACTTCATCTTTCACATTATGCAAAAACATTGGGCTAACTTTACTGTTTTTTTTTTTTTTTAAGCACAAAACATTTTTTTTCCGTAAAAAACGCGTTTAAAAAATTGCTGCGCAAATATCGTGCGAGATAAAAAGTTGCAACAACCACCATTATATTCTCTAAGGTCTTTGCTAAAAAACATATATAATGTTTTGGGGTTCTATGTAATTTTCTAGCAAATAAATGATGATTTTTACATGTAGGAGAGAAATGTCAGAATTGGCCT
Organism: Rana muscosa; assembly: GCA_029206835.1. Taxonomy (NCBI): domain Eukaryota; kingdom Metazoa; phylum Chordata; class Amphibia; order Anura; family Ranidae; genus Rana; species Rana muscosa. The sequence continues at coordinate 936,942,653 of CM055118.1, read as the reverse complement.
TGGTGCTCCAGAACGCCTGAAGGTGCTCCCTGCATGTTGGGCCTCTGTATGTGGCCACGCTGTGTAAAAGTCTCACACATGTGGTATCGCCATACTCGGGAGTAATAGCAGAATGTGTTTTGGGGTGTAATTTGTGGAATGCATATGCTGTGTGTGAGAAATAACCTGCTAATATGACAATTTTGTGAAAAAAAAAAAGAGAAAAAAAAAATCTTGATTTTGCAAAGAATTGTGGGAAAAAATGACAACTTCAAAAAACTCACAATGCCTCTTTCTGAATACCTTGGAATGTCTTCTTTCCAAAAAGGGGTCATTTGGGGGGTATTTGTACTTATCTGGCATGTTAGGGTCTCAAGAAATGAGATCGGCCGTCAGTACTTCAGGTGTGATCAATTTTCAGATATTGGCACCATAGCTTGTGGACTCTATAACTTTCACAAAGACCAAATAATATCCACCAATTTGTACTTATTTTTACCAAAGATATGTAGCAGTATAAATTTTGGCCAAAATTTATGAAGAAAAAATAGTAATTTGCAAAATTTTATAACAGAAACGAAAAAAAAATCATTTTTTTACAAAATTTTCAGTCTTTTTTCTCTTATAGCGCAAAAAATAAAAAACCCAACAGTGATTAAATACCACCAAAAGAAAGCTCTATTTGTGTGAAAAAAAGGACAAAAATTTCATATGGGTACAGTGTTGTATGACTGAGTAATTGTCATTCAAAATGTGAGAGCACCGAAAGCTGAAAATTGGTCTGGTTATTAAGGGGGTTTAAGTGCCCAGTGGTCAAGTGGTTAAGAGGACTACCTCTCCTATCCCTGGGATGTCTGCTACTAAGCAGTTCCGACGGCCTCCTCGGTCAAACTCAGGAGGTAAAAATCAGGGACAGTCACAGGGCAATGAAAAGCCCTGGATCCGAAGAGGTACTAAACCAGCCTCCAAGTCAAGCCTATGAAGGGCTGCCCCCACTCAAACGGGTGGGGGGAAGACTTCAGTTGTTCACAGAGACCTGGCGGGAGATGATCAAAGACAGATGGGTGCTCTCCGCAGTAACTCGGGGATACAAGTTGGAGTTAAAAGAGTCTCCTCCTTCCCATTTTATGTGGTCAGGCATGCCAAAAGACCCTCTGAAAAGAAGAAGTATATTTAATTGGGGTATGGCGCTGCTCCCTAACCTTAATGAAAGGGTCAGTAATCCTAAGTGATTGCTAAATGCTCAAAAGTAAATTGTAAATAATATATACTACAAAAAGTGAACAATTATAATCAGTCCACCTTTCAACAATGGTGTTGACACTAGATGCATGAAACCAACATCACCATCAGATACACCACGGTGAACATAGAGACACCCAGAAACAAAGTGTAGTGTCAAACTAATTATATGTTAGTATACAAAAAATACAAGACTGTATCATTAAGACCACAGTTTAGTGCAATACATCTATACACATTGATAAGATCCAAATGTGATAAGTGCACGTTAGCTCCAGATAGAAGCTCCAATCTGCAGCTGCAGATACCTATCTCTGCCAGATAGCAACACAGTCCAAAATTAGTATGCACACAGACAGTAAAAAACAGTCTTCTTCATAAAATTCAAAAGTAAACGTTCTGCTCTTCATTTAGATGTCAGTGTCCCCCACATGTGTCCCCACTCACCAGATCCTTTAACCCCTACAGGGGTAAACAGCTCAAAGGGATATCCGGATCACACGTCCACAGGGGAGATATCAGCTGGGCTAGTTCTTCCTATAATTTGTGAAGTTCCATGGAAGGGAGGATTCCCAATTACCTCATAGGTGCAGACAAAAAGAGAGAGAGGCTTCCATAGTGCAGATGAAAAAAACTTCCGGCTTTATTAAAAAAATATATTTAAAAACATACAATGCAGCAAAGTCTGCAATAGACAAGCTACACGCCAAAGGAACAAACAAAAATAAAAATGAACAGCACAGCAGTCCTCAATTTGGTCAGTACCAGCTGGTAACGCTGCATGCGTTGCAAATGCGTTCCAGCAGTACTTCCGGATCAGCGTGGTATGCGTATGACGTAGCTCCGCCTTACGCGTTTCGTCATAGGACTTCGTCTAGAGGCCTCTAGACGAAGTCCTATGACGAAACGCGTAAGACGGAGCTACGTCATACGCATACCACGCTGATCCGGAAGTACTGCTGGAACGCATTTGCAACGCATGCAGCGTTACCAGCTGGTACTGACCAAATTGAGGACTGCTGTGCTGTTCATTTTTATTTTTGTTTGTTCCTTTGGCGTGTAGCTTGTCTATTGCAGACTTTGCTGCATTGTATGTCTTTAAATATATTTTTTTAATAAAGCCGGAAGTTTTTTTCATCTGCACTATGGAAGCCTCTCTCTCTTTTTGTCTGCACCTATGAGGTAATTGGGAATCCTCCCTTCCATGGAACTTCACAAATTATAGGAAGAACTAGCCCAGCTGATATCTCCCCTGTGGACGTGTGATCCGGATATCCCTTTGAGCTGTTTACCCCTGTAGGGGTTAAAGGATCTGGTGAGTGGGGACACATGTGGGGGACACTGACATCTAAATGAAGAGCAGAACCTTTACTTTTGAATTTTATGAAGAAGACTGTTTTTTACTGTCTGTGTGCATACTAATTTTGGACTGTGTTGCTATCTGGCAGAGATAGGTATCTGCAGCTGCAGATTGGAGCTTCTATCTGGAGCTAACGTGCACTTATCACATTTGGATCTTATCAATGTGTATAGATGTATTGCACTAAACTGTGGTCTTAATGATACAGTCTTGTATTTTTTGTATACTAACATATAATTAGTTTGACACTACACTTTGTTTCTGGGTGTCTCTATGTTCACCGTGGTGTATCTGATGGTGATGTTGGTTTCATGCATCTAGTGTCAACACCATTGTTGAAAGGTGGACTGATTATAATTGTTCACTTTTTGTAGTATATATTATTTACAATTTACTTTTGAGCATTTAGCAATCACTGAGGATTACTGACCCTTTCATTAAGGTTAGGGAGCAGCGCCATACCCCAATTAAATATACTTCTTTACTGTTAGGATCTTTTTTAAAGGTCCCATTAGGGGGGCTGCAGCTCTTCACATTTATTTATTTTGTTCACTGCGAGGTGTCACACCCTTGCACTACATCTTAAGCGCAGGTACACTATTTTTATTTTATTCCTCTGAAAAGAAGGTGTCTCCTAGTGGCGTTAGAACAACTATTGCTCCAAGGAGTAATTATGGAGGTTCCTATGGAAGAGTGGGGGTTGAGTTTCTACTCAAACCTTTTCACAGTCCCGAAACCAAACGGGGACATAAGACCCATATTGGACCTAAAGAGTCTAAACAAATTTCTAAACGTCCGGTCCTTCCGGATGGAGTCGATCCGATCGGTCACCGCTGCCCTACAGGGGGAGGAATGGTTAGCCTCGATCGACATCAAAGATGCTTACTTGCATGTTCCCATCTTTCCAGGTCATCAAAAATTTCTACGCTTTGCAGTAGAAGGGCGCCATTTTCAGTTCAGAGCCTTACCATTCGGTCTGGCCACAGCACCACGAGTGTTCACAAAAATTCTGGCCCCACTGTTGGCCGATCTAAGAACACGAGGTGTAACGATAATGGCATACCTACACGACCTGTTGTTGATGGACCACTCAGTTGCCAAGCTAGAAGTGGTAATTGTCGATACAATCAAGTATCTAGAATCTCACGGTTGGGTCATCAACCTGGACAAGTCAGCCCTACAGCCAGTGAAAAACCTGGTATATCTAGGGCTACGGCTGGATTCAGACCAGAGGAAGATTTTCTTACCTCTAGACAAGGTATCCTCTTTGAGGGGCTTGGTCCGTCTGCTTTGTGCAAAAAGACAGCCGTCCATACGCCTGTGCATGAGGCTGCTAGGAAAGATGGTAGCATCATTCGAAGCTGTGCCATACGCCCAATTCCACTCAAGGAATTTACAGAGGGCCATATTGTCAGCCTGGAACTGAAAAATTCAGGCTCTAGACTTCCCGATGGCTTTGTCCCCTTCCGTTCGGAAGAGTCTCTGCTGGTGGTTGATCCCCCAGAATCTCCAGAAGGGAAAACCCTTCAGTCCGATATCCTGGAAGGTGGTCACTACAGATGCCAGCCTTATAGGCTGGGGGGCAGTACTGGAGCAATGGTCTCTCCAGGGCAGATGGTCAATTGTAGTAAAAACCCTGCCCATCAATCTCTTAGAGATACGAGCAGCCCGGTATGCCCTAGTAGCCTGGGCATCCAGACTCCAAGGGTCCCCTGTCAGAATTCAATCAGACAATGCCACAGCAGTGGCATATATCAATCATCAGGGAGGCACCAGGAGTCGTGCAGTCCAGAGGGAAGTAAGTCACATCCTGGAATGGGCAGAAAAGCATGTCCCATGTATGTCAGCTGTCTTCATTCCAGGGGTGGAGAATTGGAAGGCGGACTTTCTAAGTCGCCAACAGTTATGCCCAGGGGAATGGTCCCTTCATCCCGAGGTCTTCCGAGCAATATGTCAGCGGTGGGGAACACCGGATGTAGATCTGCTAGCATCCAGATTCAACGCAAAGGTGGACAGATTTGTCTCCCGGACAAGGGATCCCCTCGCTTGCGGCTCGGATGCTCTGGTGTTCCCTTGGGATCAGTTCAGACTGATATATGCATTCCCTCCGCTACAATTGTTGCCTCGACTCCTTCGCAGAGTCAGGTTGGAAAAGAAGCCGGTGATCCTGGTGGCTCCAGCGTGGCCCCGAAGGGCCTGGTACGCGGAGATCATCAAAATGTCTGTGGGGAGTCCTTGGACCCTTCCACGTCGTCCGGACCTGCTTTCGCAAGGACCGATATACCACCCTTCCTTACTAACTCTAAGTTTAACGGCCTGGCTATTGAATCCCACATCCTAAAGAAGAGAGGTCTCTCTAACTCTGTGGTATCAACTATAATCAATGCCAGGAAGCCTGTATCCAGGCAGATCTACTATAGAGTTTGGAAGGCGTACATCACTTGGTGCGAGGCCAGAAAATGGCATCCACGTAAGTACGTTATAGGCAGAATTCTGGACTTCCTGCAGTGGGCTGTAGACAGGAAGTTTGCCTTAAGTACTATCAAGGGCCAGGTTTCGGCCTTATCAATACTATTTCAAAGGCCCCTGGCTATGCATTCACTTGTCAAATCCTTTATGCAAGGTGTGACTCGTATTATTCCACCGATTAAAGCTCCCATATGCCCATGGGATCTAAATTTGGTTCTGTCGGTTCTGCAGAAGCAGCCATTTTAACCTTTGCGGCACATTTCCTTGGTTCTACTCACCAGAAAATTGATATTTTTAGTAGCCATATGCTCGGCTAGAAGAGTGTCGGAATTAGCCGCCATGTCCTGTAAAGAGCCATATCTGGTTATTCATGAGGACAGAGTAGTATTACGTCCTCACCCAGCCTTTCTTCCTAAGGTGGTATCGAGGTTTCACTTGAACCAGGATGTGGTTCTTCCTTCTTTTTCCCCAAACCGAGCTCGGTAGAGGAAAAGTTATTGCATTCTTTGAATGTAGTAAGAGCAGTTAAAGCTTATCTAAAAGCCACTGCTCAGATTCGTAGAACGGATTCTTTGTTTGTTCTGCCGGAAGGCCCCAGAAAGGGTCAGGCAGCATCAAAATCTACTTTAGCCAAGTGGATTCGACAGGTCATAATACAAGCCTATGGCTTGAGAAGTAGACCGCCTCCGTTCAAAGTTAGGGCGCACTCCACGAGAGCAGTTGGAACTTCATGGGCAGTGCATCACCAGGCCTCCCTGGCTCAAATTTGTAAGGCCGCAACATGGTCTTCAGTACACACGTTTACTAGGTTCTACCAGGTGGACGTTAGAAGTCAGGAGGATGTCGCCTTTGGGCGCAGTGTGTTGCAGGCCGCAAAAGATCCTCATGCCTGATGGCGCCCAGCTTATGTATGGTATATCCCCCCCCCTCATTTGGCATTGCTTTGGGACGTCCCACATAGTAATGACTATGCCGCTCTGTGTCCCGTGATGTATGAACAAGAAAGTAGGATTTTTAAAACAGCTTACCTGTAAAATCCTTTTCTTGGAGTACATCACGGGACACAGAGCTCCCACCCCTCTTTTGGGGACACGTATTGCTTTGCTACAAAACTGAGGTGCTCCCGGATGGGAGGGGCTTATATAGGGGAGGGTACTTCCTGTTTTGGAAGTTGCCAGTGCCAGCACCTGAAGGTAATTCTATATAACCCACATAGTAATGACTATGCCGCTCTGTGTCCCGTGATGTACTCCAAGAAAAGGATTTTACAGGTAAGCTGTTTTAAAAATCCTACTTTATTGGGTTTTTATGTGATAGACCAACACAAGGTGGCACATAATTATGAAGTGGAAGTAAAATGATAAATGTTTTTTTTTTTTTTTTTACGAGTCAATATTTTGTAGAACCACCTTTCGCTTTTACCCATTCTTCTTTGCAAAATAGCTCAAGCTCTGTCAGATTGGATGGAGAGTGTCTGTGAACAGCAATTTTCAAGTCTTGCCACAGATTTTCAACTGGATTTAGGTCTGGACTTTGACTGGGCCATTCTAACACATGAATATGCTTTGATCTAAACCAGGGCTTAAAATTTCAAGTCTAGACCTACTAGCCAGGCAAAAACCTTACTCTCCACCAGTTGCCCCACCAAACCTTTCCCAGGTCCGTCCCCCAACCCCGCCCCCCTTGAAGCTTATGAAATTGCATTTTTCTTAAGAATAAAGAATCCAAAATATAAAAAAATGCAATTATAACATAGCTTTATTCAATTTAAACATAACAGCAATAGCGTTAATATCAGGGTCCCCAGAGAGCCCCCCTTTACATCAGTGTCCTCAGAGAGCCTCCCCTTACATCAGGGTCCCCAGAGAGCCCCCCTTTACATCAGTGTCCACAGAGAGCACCCCCATACATTAGGGTCCCCAGAGAGCCCCCCTTTACATCAGTGTCCACAGAGAGCACCCCCATACATCAGTGTCCCCAGAGAGCCTCCCCTTACCTCAGTGTCCCCAGAGAGCCCCCTTTACATCAGTGTCCCCAGAGAGCACCCCCATACATCAGGGTCCCCAGAGAGCACCCCCATACATCAGTGTCCCCAGAGAGCACCCCCATACATCAGTGTCCCCAGAGAGCCCCCCCTTACATCAGTGTCCCCCAGAGAGCCCCCGCTTACATCAGTGTCCCCAGAGAGCCCCCCCATACATCAGTGTCCCCAGAGAGCCCCCCCTTACATCAGTGTCCCCAGAGAGCCCCCCCTTACATTAGTGTCCCCTAGAGGGCCTCCCTCTAAATAAGTGTCCTCAGATGGCTCCCCATCTTACCTTTAGCTGGTGGGTGTAGGGATGTGCACCGTTGGCAGGCGGCCTCTTCTCGTGTCCCCCACAGTGGTGGAGAGCGGACCTCTCCTCGTGCCCCCCGCGGCGGTGGAGAGCGGACCTCTCCTTGTTTCTCCCTCAGCGGTGGAGAGCGGAACTCTCCTGCACCTGTCCCCTGTAATGGCGCTGCCGAAGAAGAAGCCGCAAACCGGAAGTCGGCTTCAAAATGAGGCTTGGAGCGCAGGTGCACAGCAAATCGATCCCCGGGCCTGGGGATCACATTGCGCTCTGTTACTGCCAGGGGCGTACCTAGAGCATTTGGCACCCGGGGCGGATCCTATATCTGGCACCCCCCCCACCTTAAAATGTAAAAACACCCCACTGTGCCCCCTGCATACCTCTGCATCCTTCAATATCTTTTTGTCACTACTGTGTACCCCCTCTCCACAACTGCACCCCTGGACCCCTTTACATTACACTGCACCCTGCACCTCTGGACCCCTTTACATTTAACAACCCTTGTACCTCTGGACCCCTTTACATTTCACAACCCTTGTACCTCTGGATCCCTTTACATTACACTGCACCCTGCACCTCTGGACCCCTTCACATTACACAGCCCTTGTACCTCTGGACCCCTTTACATTACTCTGCACCCTGCACCTCTGAACCCCTTTACATTACACTGCACCCTGAACCTCTGGACCCCTTTACATTACACTGCACCCTGAACCTCTGGACCCCTTTACATTACACAGCACCCTGCACCCCTTTACATTACACAGCCCTTGTAACTCTGGACCCCTTTACATTACACGGCACCCTGCACCTCTAGACCCCTTTACATTACACAGCCCCCCACAGCTCTGGACCCCTTTACATTACACAGTACCCTGCACCTCTAGATGCCTGTATGTTACACAGACACCCCCCTCAACAGTTCTGGACCCCCTGCATGTTACACAGACCCCCCTACAGTGCAGACCCCCGCTACAGTACAGGCCCCCCTACAATGCAGACCCCCCTACAGTACAGGCCCCCGCTACAGTGCAGACCCCCCTACAGTGCAGAGCCCCGCTACAGTACAGGCCCCCCTACAATGCAGACACCCCTACAATGCAGACCCCCGCTACAGTACAGGCTCCCCCTACAATGCAGACCCCCCTACAGCGCAGACCCCCTACAGTTAAGACCCCAGCTACAGTGCAGACCCCCCTACAGTGCAGACCCCCCTACAGTGCACAGACCCTCTAACAATACAGACCACAGACCCCCTAACAATACAGAACCCCCTACAGACCCCCCTACAGTCCCATAATGTACCTCAGAACTGACAGAGAGCCCGAGGTAGTGGCTTTGCAGGGAGGGGGGTGCGAGCCACATCCGAGCCAGTCGGCACATCTGGGACCGGCGCAACGATCCCCTTCTCTCAAGGCTCTGATCAGTCTCGGCAGCGGCTGTCACCCGACAAGTATGAAGCCGCCTCCCCCTCCTCCTGCATGCACAGCACTGTATAGACATAAAGGAGGAGGGGGAGGCGGCTTCATACTGCTCGGCTGACAGCCTCTGCCCGAGACTTATCAGAGCCATGAGGGAAGGGGATCGTTGCGCCGGTCCCAGATGTGCTCGCACCCCCCCTGCAAAGCCACTACCTGCTCGGCCCCCCCCTCGGTGACTGAAAGGAGACAGCGCCGCGGGTTTAACAGCAGCATCGCGCGGTGACAGAACAGACATGTTCTTTCACCGCGCGATCTGCTGTTAAACCCGCGGCGGCGGCGCTGTCTCCTTTCAGTCACGGAGGGCGCGGGGGGTGGGCGCCGGCCTGACACCCCCCCAGTGTGTGGCACCTGAGCACTCGCATTTGGTGAGCGGGCGAGTGCATTTTTCAAGCCCTGATCTAAACCATTTCGTTGTAGCTCTGGCCTTAGGTTTAGGGTTGTTATTCTGCTGGAAGGTGAACATCCGCCCTAGTCTCAAGTCTTTTGCAAACTCTAACAGGTTTTCTTCTACGATTGCCCTGTATTTGGCTCCATCCATCTTCCCATCAACTCTGACCAGCTTGCCTGTCCCTGCTGAAGAAAAACATCCCCACAACATGATGCTGCCACCACAATGTTTCGGGGTGATGTGCAGTGTTAGTTTTCCGCCACACATAGCGTTTTGCTTTTAGGCCAAAAAGTAAAATTTTGGTCTCATCTGAACAGAGCACCTTCTTCCACATGTTTGCTGTGTCCCCCACATGGCTTCTCGCAAACTGCAAACAGGACTTCTTATAGCTTTCTTTAAACAATGGCTTTCTTCTTGCCACTCTTCTATGAAGGCCAGATTTGTGGAGTGCATGGCCAATAGTTGTCCTGTGGACAGATTCTCCCACCTGAGCTGTGGATCTCTGCAGCTTCTCCAGAGTTACCATGGGCCTTTTGACTGCTTCTCTAAATAATGATCATCTTGCCCAGCCTGTCAGTTTATGTGGACAGCCATGTCTTGGTAGGTTTGCAGTTGGGCCATACTCTTTCCATTTTCGGATGATGGATTGAACAGTGCTCTGTGAGATGTTCAAAGCTTGGGATATTTTTCTTATAACCTAACCCTGCTTTAAACTTCTTCACAACTTTATCCCTGACCTGTCTGGTGTGTTCCTTGGCATTTATAAAGCTGTTTGTTTACTAGGGTTCTTTAACAAACCTCTGAGGGCTTCACAGAACAGCTGTATTTATACTGAGATTAAATTACACACAGGTGGACTCTATTTACTAATTAGGTGACTTCTGAAGGCAATTGTTCCCACTATATTTTAGTTAGGGGTATCAGAGTAAAGGGGGCTGAATACAAATGCTTGCCACACTTTTCACACAGTTATTTGTAAAAAAGCTCTAAGGCCACTTTCACACTGAGGCGCTTGAAAAACTGCTCGTAAAACACTGAGCGCTTTTGAAGCGCTTTTCAGGCGCTTTTGAAGCGCTTTCAATTCATTTCAATGGAGAGGGGCGTTTTTTCAGCGCACTGCCCCAGTGTGAAAGGATTCATTGATTTTATTGGAAATACGTTTTCAGGCGCTTTTTTTAGCGTGAAAGTGCGTGAAAAGCGCCTCAGTGTGAAAGTGGCCTTAGCTGACAAAAATGTGTCAAATGTGTGTTTTAGAAATATGTAGAGAAGAGATGGTAGCAGATAAACAGGTACATTTTATGTAGAAGGATTTGTTTCATCTCTGTGTATCGCCTGAGCCTCAGGCCAGTCACTTCATTGGGTATATGTAAGGGTTTACAACCACTTTAACATAACAAAGTAATACATATCGTTTTAGTACAAACAATGCTTTCTGTTTGCAATATTGTCTTGCAAAAACAGTTTTCTATGCAATCTATAGACAAAAGTAAAAGGGTGGGCACATTTTCACACTAAATCTCCTGCCCGCCAATCAGGAAACGGCCCCTAGATGGGGTAAGAGCCAGACCGACTGGCGGACAGCTCGCGGGGGTTAGTGCCCCCGAGGGGGGGTGGTTGTTTGCTGGCCGCCAAGGGGGGGGGGGTTGTTTGCTGGCTGCCAATAGGGGGTGGTTGTTTGCTGCCCCCCCCCCCACCAAAAAAAAAAAAAACACCAGCCGCCACTGGGTCTAACTGATCTCTGTGTTGGCTGTTTATTGACCACATGGTTTAAAATAGGTTTAGTAGAAGCATTATTTCTCTGCAACTGATATTTTTACGTTTAAAAACAATAACTTTATTGGTTGAAAGTATTCTGTTGCATTGTGTGATCTAATTTCAAGAGTGGCAGATTTTGCTTCAACTTTGTAGTCTGTACCACTAGAATAAAAGATATATGTATCGCACCTAGAGTAAGCGGCCCAGTTCTGGGAACCAGTCCTCAGGAAGGATGTGCTGGAAATGGAGCGAGTATAGAGAAGGGCAACAGCTAATAAAGGGTCTGGAGGATATTAGTTATGAATAAAGGTTGCGAGCACTGAACTTATTCTCTCTGGAGAAAAGACGCTTGAGAGGGGATATAATTTCAATTTACAAATACCGTACTGGTGACCCCACAATAGGGATAAAACTTTTCAGTGGAAGGGAGTTTAACAAGATACATGGCCACTCATTCAATTTAGAAGAAAAGAGGTTCAACCTTAGGCTCGATTCACACCTATGCATGTTGCTATTGAGCGTTTTAGCCTTGCTTTTTGCGGTGCTTGCCGCGTTTTTCAACATGCGTTTTTACCGCGATTTGCATTTTGCGTTTTTTTTTCTATTTCTTTATTTTTATACATTCATTTTTATTTTTTTACATTTCCTTTAAAAAAATAAAAACGCAAACCGCAAATCGCGGCAAAATTGCGGTAAAAACGCCGCAAAAACGCGGTACTTGCGTTTTTGATGCAGGTCCATTGACTTCTATTACATGCAAAACGCTGCTTTTTGCGGGAAAAAAAGTCCCCGACCCTTTCCAAAAATGCGGAGGCACAAAAATGCATTGATGTGAACATGTTCCATAGGAACCCATGTTAAAAAATTTCCATGCATTTCTGCAAAATGCACCAAAAAACGCATTAGTGTGAATCAAGCCTTAAACTGCGTAGAGGTTTCTTTATTGTGAGAGTGGCAAGGATGTGGAATTATCTTCCACAGGTGGTGGTCTCAGCGGGGGGGGCATCGATAGTTTAAAAAAAACTATTAGATAAGCATCTGAACGACCGCAACATACAGGGATATACAATGTAATACTGACATAAAATCACACACATAGTTTGGACTTGTATCTTTTTTCAACCTACTATGTAACTATATAACTATGTAGATAGATACAACAATATAGATGTACTCTCTATTTGTGAATAAACTGTGATGAACTTTGCAGTATATATTCTGTGTCTCAGCAGCAGTGGCAGTTGGTCTTTCTATTATTTTGAGGTTTTTTATAACGCATATAAAACTCACACCCTTTCCTGTTGCTGAGATACTTGTGCACAAAATGTGAGCGATAAGCCTGTAATACCGAGAGACATTTTTCTTATTTTTAGAACCCCTGGTTTATGAAATGTAATACTCATTCATGCTTTGGTGGAGAAAAGAGTTTGGTTGAACACCTTGACATTTTTATTACTACATATAATAAAGAAAGCCCCGATTCCCTTGGCTAACATAAAATGAGGATATATTGTGGCTGATTTAATAAAGACAAATAGGACTGTTCACTTTGCAAGGGAAGATGACCTTTCTAAATAAAATTCCTACGAGTTTAGTGAATGAGGTGAAGCTCTGCTGACTTCCTTCATCCAATTGCGTTCAAGCAAAAAATTATGTTTTTTTTTTCTTTTTTTTTAACTGTTCTTACACGTGATTGCGTCTTCTTTGCAAAGTGAAATTTCACTACATTCACTAAGCTCTGGGGAAAATTCTCTTGCAAACCACAGCTTCTATTGCAAAGTGAACAAAGTGCCTTTGTGCCTTAAAGTGGTTCAGCCCTCCCACGAAAAAATTAAAAGTCAGCAGCTACAAATACTGCAGCTGGTGACTTTTAATATTAGGACACTTACCTGTCCTGGAATCCAGCGATGTCGGTACCCCAGCCAATGTTTCCATCGGCTCTCGGGTTCTGCCATTGCCTATACGGGAAAGCATGGTGGCTTCACATCCGGTTCCCTACTGCGCATGCGTGAAGCACGCTGCGCTTTCTGAATGGCCCGACGGTGGGGGAAGGAGGAGGGGGGACGAACTTCTGAGAGATCTCGCCATGGTGAGGTCCCCCAGAGGTGGGGACGGGTCCCTGTCAAAACCAGGTACCCGTTCCCGCCTCCCCCCGAAAGGTGCCAAATGTGGCACTGAAGGGGGGGGAGGCAGATAAGGGGAGCTTCTACTTTTTGGGTGGAGCTCCGCTTTAAGAAAATCAACCCCATTTTATGCACTTAATGTTTAACTTTCTTCCTTAGATGAAATCAGAATACACTTCTGCACTTAAAAAAGTTTGGGGTGAATAAAATAATAAACATTGATGCTTTTTTTGTCCTTGTCATCTTGCAGCTGTCCCACACTGGTTCTAAGACCAAGAGCTGATCAATCCCTTTACCACCAATCAGTCAGCTATTGTTCTCTGCTTCCAGATGTCAATCTCTAAGGCCAGGGAGGGGGTAGGCAACAGCTTTCTCTGGCTTGCAGTTGTGCACAGAGAGACAGAGCTAGTTGTCAATTAGGGATCCAGTCAATATTGTCAGGATTCGCCATGCCCCATATGCTGATGGTGGACATTATGCCCTTGTGGCCTGACTTTGGGTCAGAGGAGTATATTAGCAAATCGCTTTGCCTCTCCTTTAATACTTAACTTCCTTCTTTCCCTACATAAAATAAGGGTATACCATGAGGTTGATTTACTAAAACTGGAGAGAGCAAAATCCAGTGCTGCTGTACATGAAAGCCGTTCACAACTTCAGCTTGTTCAATTAAGCTTTGCCCAAAAAAAAAAACTGGAAGCTGATTGGTTTCTATGCAGAGCTGCACCAGATTTTGCCCTCTCCAGTTTTAGTAAATCAACCCCTATGTGTACTAAAAACGGAGTTCCGCCAAATATTTTTTTTTAAGTCAGCAGCTACAAAAAGTGTAGCTGCTGACTTTTAAAAATCAGACACTCACCTGTCCCATGGTCCAGCGATGCGGGCGTACAAAGCCCCGCTCCTCTCCCCCTCCTCTCCACGGCGCCGGAATTCGTACTGTGGCCGCCCGGCTGTGGCTTCACAGCCAGGCACGCACTGCACATGCACGAGCTGCAATGCACGCTGTGAATGGCTGGGCAATCTTCTGGGACCTGTGATGTGTCCCAGAAGATTGCACGGAGGGAGGGGGGAGTGGTGAACTTCCTTCTGTGGTCTGGTAGCAAGGTATTTTTAAAAACTTCACTGGAGTGACGTCTCAACTGGAAACAAGTGAAAATTCCCTTTGCCTGTTGTCAAAAATAAAAAGCTGACAGGGGTTCTCCCATTCTATACAAAACTTGTTAAAATAATGTCACTTTAGTCAACTTAAAGCAGAGCTCCACCCAAAAGGGGAAGTTTCGCTTGTTTGCATACTCCCCCCTCTGCTGCCACATTTGGCACCTTTCGGGGGGGGGGGGGGAGCGGATACCTGTCAAAACCAGGTATCTGCTCTCACTTTTGTGTAAGATCGCTGCATCGTTGGGCAGAAATCTATGAAACTTCCGGCCTCTCCTCCTTCCTCCCCCTCCGGGACTAGTCAAAAAGTGCAAAGCAACTCGCACTTTACTTTACTTCCTGTTTCCCTTAGTGAAGATGCAGGCGCCTGCACCCGGAGCTGAGCTTAGGGTGCCGACATTACAGGCTCCCTGGACAGTATTTGTAGCCGCTGACTTTACATTTTTTTTTCCCCAGGCTGGAACTCCTCTTTAAAGCAATATTAAAAGGTAGAATTTTATTTTTTTTAACAACATGCCGACCGCCTGCCATCGTTTGATGGGGACAGAATGGCTCCCCTACGTGAATCGCCATAGCTGTACAGCGGACGCTTTAAGGGGAATAGGGGGCGCACGTGCACGCGGCTACATCATTGAGGAGCCGATGCGTGTGCCCGGCGGTCCCGAAGTCTGCCGGGCACCGGCGATCGCTCACTAAAGAGCAGGAACGTGGATCTGTGTATGCTGGGATTGATCATTCCATTCAGTCCTAGTCAAAAGAAAGTTGTAGTTGAGCCTTAAAGCATAACAGTACCGCAAAGCTTACGTACAGGAGGTTGCTTGAGGCATGCTGTCTTAAACACATACCTGTGCAGATTCTTGGAGATGACCTTCCCAAAAATGCAGCCCACCAGCATCTGTAGAACGTGTATCGGGGTGGGCTCCCCAGGATACAGCGAAGTCACGAACAAGGAAAATCACTCCACCAGCTCTTGTTAAAACTCAATTTTACTTAGACGGGGTATTGAACCCAACCCCCAATTCTGGGAACATACAATATATTTACAGACACCCAGCCCAAAGGCTGAGACCCTTATGCGGCACAGCGTGGTGCCCTACGTAGGATGCAGGAGTAATTTGCCTACTGGTGGGCACAACCAAACCGCCACACCTTACCTGTTAATACCCTAAAAACAACACAAGAATAACCGTATGGGTGTGTGGTGCGGGCTAGCCTGCGGTGCAGCACAACAGTTTACAAACTTACAAAGCTCTACCGTATTCCCCCCCCCCTTAACTGGTGTTGTATCATGCGTCTGCGTGTTCCTCCTGAGCACAACGCCAGTCTATCTTGAGTTTGTAGAAAGTTCATCAGCTCTCCAATTGTGAAGTGTCACTTTAGGTTATGGAGTCCCTGTAGTGAACAGTAGCAACACTTGTGGCCTGACACAAACAGAGACCCTACTAACTATCTACAGGCCTGGTCTCAGTCTCTAGGCGCCAACAAAGTAATGGGGTGTGTGCACGATCTTACCGACCCGGGTCTGATCTGCATCCGCTGGTGACTCTGACCGGAACAAAATGTCTCTCTAACAAGTATATGGTCCTGCAGTGTATATTGTTTTGTTCCTCAGGTCTCATCCGTCTTCCTGCAAGCAATTCCTCGTTCCTCCCGACAGGATCAGGATCTTAGACACAAGTAACTTCACTCAGCTGCAGTTCTGTTTCCACACCTGGATGTTGTAGGATTCTCTGCACACAGTCCTCAGAACAAACTCCTTCTCAAAATGGCTGCCTGCTCGCTACACACTTTCTCTCTCTTTCTTGAATCTCTGTCCAAAACAGCCCGTTATACTACAGTTCTCCTCTCACTTTCTTTCCTGTGTGTCACAGCACTGATTTGTGTACAGCGTCTCCATGGCTACAGCCCGTTATCTGTGTCAGGAAAAACCAGCAGCATCTTGTGGCCAAACAGCAGAATGACAGTTAAATATTTAATTGTAAACAAACAGTGTTCAGACAATGAGAGCTGCTTCCCATCTTACACATCCATCAAATGCAGCCTACCAGCGCCCATCAAATGCAGCCTACCAGCGCCCATCAAATGCAGCCTACCAGCACCCATCAAATGCAGCCTACCAGCGCCCATCAAATGCAGCCTACCAGCGCCGATCAATGCAGTCTACCAGCGCCCATCAATGCAGCCTACCAGCATCCATCAAAAGCAGCCTACCAGCGCCAATGAATGCAGCCTACCAGTGCCCATCAATGAATGATAGCTTGCTTCCATTTATTTGGGAGTCGGGACACAGACACAGTCCTCCACCGCCGCTGCGCCTCTGACACTATGTGCGAATGAAGCGGCCAATTCCCTTCTTATGCTGAGGCTTGCTGCAGAGAGAAGAGAGTAGGAACACCAGCGGCCGAGTGCCCTAGGCGGCTGCATAGTTTGCCTAGTGGTAGCACCGGCCCTGTGTCCAGGAGGGTCCCTAAACTGTCCCTCCATTGGTAACCTGTCTCTAATGCAGTATTTCTCAACCGGTGTGCCACAGCACCCTAGTGTGCCATGAAGAGTCCGCAGGTGTGCTGCAGCAAAATGACCCCAACATAGGCAGCTATCTGCCATAAAACTACTGTTGGCCACTTCATTAAGCTTTGTTGTTACAGCTGTGTCAGAGAGGTGAAGCAGAGTGTGAGGAGAGGAGGAGGAACAGGGAGAAGGGAGGCTCTTCAGTGGCTGCATATGAGCTCCTCTGAGCTCCGTGAGGTACAGCAATTATAGCTGTAATTTACTAGCATGTATTTGTAATAGGTTTGCTTTTTTTTAATGTAATATACATATACATGAGATATGTGGGTTATTATTATTGGTAATGGTAACTATACTTCTTTAATGGTACCGTATTTATCGGCGTATAACACGCGCCGGCGTATAACACGCACCCCAAGTTTAGGAGGGAATTTTAAGGAAAAAAACTTTTAGGAGGGAAATTCAAGGAAAAAAAACTTACATTTAAATGCAGCATGCAGCCTTGCCCAGTGTCCATCTGCAGCCTTGCCCAGTGTCCATCTGCAGCCTTGCCCAGTGTCCATCTGTCCATCTGCAGCCTTGCCCAGTGTCCATCTGTCCATCTGCAGCCTTGCCCAGTGTCTATCTGTCCATCTGCAGCCTTGCCCAGTGCCTTTGCAGCCTTGTCAGTCTCGGCAATTTTAAAAATTGGCGCCGATTTCTGTGTGGAGAGGAGCGAGCGGGGCCGAGTGTACTTCGGCTAGACTCGGCTCCTCTCGCAGTCCCGCCCATCTCCACTGACTGCGCCGCTGACATAGAGAAAGCCGAGTGTACTTCGGCTAGACTCGGCTCTGCTCACAGTCAGGGGCAGGACTGCGAGAGGAGCCGAGACTAGCCGAAGTACACTCGGCTTTCTCTATGTCAGCGGCGCAGTCAGAGATGGGCGGGACTGCGAGAGGAGCCGAGTAAAGCCGAGTGTACTTCGGCTTCAGCTCCGCTCGCTCGTCTCGCTCGTTTCAGCAGGGGAATCGGTGGAGTATCGGCGTATAACACGCACCCACGATTTTCCCCTGATTTTAAGGGGAAAAAAGTGCGTGTTATACGCCGATAAATACGGTAACTGCACTGCTTTTTATTTTATATTCCGCATGCACATTGCTCTGCTGCAGTTTCGCCGCAGCGCAGGATACCCGTGTTTTTTATGTGCATTTCCTGTGGTTTCCCATAGACTTCTATTATGTCCCTCATTTTTGGTGTGCTTTCAGAAATTACACCAAAAATGTAGGACATTATAGAGTTTTATGAGAAACAGCAGGTAACGCACATGAAAACCGCGTGTACCCTGCGCTACTCCTGCGCTGCGGCCAAACTGCAGTGAGTCAATGTAAAAGTGCCCTAATTGTAACAAGTGTTGTTTTGTTTTTTTCCACTTCAAGACCGCAATACGTATATACTGTATACAAAAATAAATTTACTGCGCTATCTGTTAAACAAATGAAAAGTGAATACGTTTAAAAATGAAGTGGAAATAAATCAAATAGAGCTGCAACTTCCTGTGAGACACGCACAACAACTGCAAATTATAAAAATAAGTTGCTCTAAACTTACTCAAGTATTATACGTGAGGCAAGTGACATTGATAAATATAAAAAGAATTAAAAGAGAAACTCTATGCAAATACATATGATGCAATCACAAATCTAGGTATTGGTTATCACATATTGATTGACAGTAAATAGTCCATAGACTAAAAGTAATTAACCAATATAAAATTGGCCCAAGGTGACACACGAAGCACCCAAGAAAACGTGATAAGATTATAGATCTAGCTTCCACCTCTGCACACACTATCGCTTACCAGCTATAAATGATCTCCTATTACAGGAGATCACTCGTGCTTTTGACCTGTTACCCAGCCCAGGCCTTTAAGGAGCACACCAATGATCTCAGCGTCTTCACCAGTGGAGATCCTCACAAGCAGAGTCGCTGATAGAAATCATGGGGCCCCATACAGCCTACCTGACGGGGCCACCTTCAGCTCCACCCCTTGTCCCGCCCCTGGTCTCTCCTTCATCCCCACCCCTGGCTCCGCCCATGCCCCCTCCACAGACCCCGCCTTGAACCTGCCTCTGCAGCATATTACGGCATTGGCGGCATGGGTGGCACTGTCTCTGCAGGCAGCACATGCGTTATGGGCCATAACGCGTGTGCTACCTGCAGACAGTGGCACCCATGCCGCTAATGCCATATTGTCCTGCAGACAATGCCACCCATGCCGTAAGTGCCACCAATGCCGTAATGTGCTGCAGACAGTGCCACCCATGCCACCATTGCCATATTGTGCTGCAGACAGTGCCACCCATGCCGCCAATGGCATAATGGCATTGGCAGCATGGGTGGAACTGTCTCTGCAGGCAGCACATGCGTTATGGCATTAGCATCATGGGTGGCACTGTCTGCAGCACATTATGTCATTGGCGGCATGGGTGGCACTGTCTGCAGGCAGCACATGCGTTATGGCCCATAACGCATGTGCTACCTGCAGACAGTGCCACCCATGCCGCCAATGCCATAATGTATAGATGCTGCTGCAGTAGTAGTAGATCTTGAATCCCGCCCCCCCAAGCAAGCACACACCTGTTAGCCGGGCCCCAGGAGTCACTTCCTCCCTGATCCTGCTGCTGCCTGGACTCAAGTGCGAGTACCTACAAAATATTTCATTCAGATGCCAGCTGCTTGTTTTTTTCCTTCTCCCGCCGGTGCTGCTGCTCGCCTCACTGCTTCTTCTCTCAGGCCGAGTGAGGAACAGAGCAGAGGGGGAGGAATCACTCCGCGGCGCCAGGGAAGACACTACGTACAGTATTACACTATGGAGTCCTTTCTGTTTATGTCTTCTTGAGATACCAGACAGACATCGCCCATACCCTTATTCGGCCACCAGCTGTGGGTCTATAGGGAGACCTTAAACCCCTGTGTCTGCAGTGACCGCCGTGATAGTGGTCAAATATTTTGGGTAAGGAGACTACAACACTACTTCTTGGGTGCCTTTACTGGTGGATGGAAGTTTCTCCTGTTTCAAGTTTCCCTTACCTTGCTATACTATGATCCCTATAAGGACTAATTTGCTTCAGGATTAACCCTCTCATAACATCTAGGATTTGTCCGTCAGCACTCAACAAACCCTTTACACTGTTTTGGGACTCTAATCCTCACATTAACTTTTTCTTTTCTTCACAGTGGAAATTGCTTAATTCGTTTACTTCACTATATTGTTTTTAATGTGCCAGCCACATTGCTTACATGTGTTATTGATTTATTCATTTACGCACTGTGTTTTAGATTCCATCCGTTTCACTTATTAATTGTTCACCATTTTATTATCATTATTTGATTTATATCAAAAAAAATTTGGACCCTGTTCTATTGGGTTTATCAATTTATTAAGTCCTCTCTATAGGATTTTTGATCACTTTTTTCAGCACTGTACTTTATTAACCCATCACATTTTTAAAATTTCTTCATTTCAATAATTTTGCACATTTCAAGTTTTTTTACTTTCTAGCGCAGTGTTCCCTTCTTGGTTTTTTGAAGACACTACAGAGGACGCGCTGGCCGGGACTTGAGCCAGCATGAGAAGCCCCCGGGGGGGGGGGCGGAGGCAGTGGCTAGTTTGGACTGGACGATGTTTGGTCATGGTGGCTGGAGGATTTTTTTTTCTTTTTTTTTTACATTAATTAGTTCTCTGTTCAGGTTGCCTGGGCCCCCCTGCTGCTTGGGCCCGGTACAACAGGGCCAGTTGTACTGGCCTATCAGGGGCCCTGCTCACAAGTATATGTATCCAATTGATCCCCATGAGAAAATAAAAACTTCCATAGTGTAAAATCCTTATGGTTTTATTGAAAGTTAAAAAATATTGCACTTACATTTCTGCAGAGTAAAAACTAGCAATAGAATATACCGAGCCGGCCGGCTCTCGATTGCAGCCCGTCACTCCGGGACCTGTGTGTACGCAGTGACGTCAGCACGTCGCTCCTCCCTACACGTTTCATCACACCTGACGTCGTCCTGGGGTACGGGCGGCGTGCTGACTCACCGCCTTAAATCATCTGAACATCAAAAGGTCAAACCCTGTTCTGAGCTTTGAGTGACGTATGTTCTGAGTTTGCCATCTCAAAACAGGGCAAATGCCCACACCTTACTGCATTGACTCTTTATATTAAAAAGCAACTACATAAAAAAGTGAAAGGTGAAACAATACTAGGTTTCCCGGCAGCCGAAAAAGTCCCACCCTTCCCAGCCGTGTACAAAAAACTGTTTCCACACAATGGTATTATACGAAAAGTTAAAATTCCCTGTATTGGTACCATAGTGAGCCGCACCAATGTAGTAATAGCTTAAAGTATCGAGGGACTATACCAGTGTTTCTCAACCCTTTTCCAGTCGGGGCGCCCTTAAAAAGTATTTTCAGTCTTGAGGCACCCCAGTCCAAGACTTGGTTCACGTTACTGTGTGTCGCGGAACACGCGCAAAATCACGCTCGTTCCCGACACACAGACGAATGCTCTGCTCTTTAGGGGTACCATTAATTCTTAATGGTACCCTACACATTGGAAAATGTGGGGTGCTTTTGGTGCAGTGCAATTTAAGAAAAAAAGGTCGGGGACTTCTTTCCCTGCATTTTTGTGGGTAGGGAAGCCCATTGAAATGAATGGGCTGCCCTACACGCAGCACGCAGCCACACGGATGTGAACCAAGGGCTTGTTCACGTCAGGTTGGAGGAGCGGTAAAACCACATGGTTGAGCTGTTTCTACCACCCCCAACTTCTCCCCCTTTAGCTGCAGAGGCAGAAGCTGGAGGTGTACCCAGGGTGAATGGGGCTGCACTGCAACTACCCCGCAACTGTGTGCATTGCATGGTTGCAGTGTAGTGATGCTGCATTTACGGGCTTAAAACAGGTGGTGAGGAGGAAGCATAATGCCACTTTACCACCTGTCAAATGCCTCTGAAAAGCGATCTGTGCATGGATTGCTTTTTAGAGGAGCAGCAGTCCTGGCTACTATCACAAACAAGTCCTACAAAAGCAGTTCTGATGGTACAGGAATGGTGATAGGGGGGTCAGGATTAAAAGGAACGTACACACATACATACAGACACATGCACACACACATATACAGACACATGCACACACGTACAGACACACGTACGCACACATGCACATACAGACACATGCACATACAGACACATGCGCACACACACATGCACACACACACACACATACAGACGAATGCACGTGCACACACACAGACACATGCACACACACACAGACGAATGCACGCACATACAGACACATGCTTACCCACACATAGACACATGCGCACACACACATACATACAGACACACATACAGACACAGGCGCACACACACATACATACAGACACATACACATACAGACACATGCGCACACACACACATGCGCACACACACATACATACAGACACACACACACATACAGACACATGCGCACACACACACACATACAGACACATGCACACACACATACATACAGACACATGCACACATATAGACACATGCACACACATACATACAGACACATGCACACACACACACACATACATACAGACAAATGCACATACACATACATACATGCACACAGACACATGCACACATACACATACAGACAGACATATACATACAGACACATGAATAAAGACCTTTTAAAATGAATCTAGCTTCTAGCACAGTACTGTACATTTCCAGTTTCCTCATTCAGCTGGGTACTGCACTGCAGGGGGAAGCAGATAGCACAGCACACGCCCCTGCACTTTACTTTTACTTTTGAGGCTGACAGAGCTTCTCACAGTGCCGATGTACTGTTCGGCAGGCGATGGGCTCATCTGACAGCCCTTCTCTCCCCTAATCCCGCGGCACACCTGAGAACCTCTGATGGCACACCAGTGTGCCACGGCACACTGGTTGAAAAAGGCTGGACTATACGAATATATCCCCATTCTATATCACAGATGTACCAAACAGGCCAACCCTTCTTAAGATTTAATCAAAGCATTAGCCTGAACATCTTGTATTTCATGGAGAAAGAAGTAGAGAAAAAGAAAAAAACGGAAAAAAGTAAATACGTTTTCTTGAAAAGTAGTAAAGAATCTGTCAGTCTTTCTATGGCTCCACAAGCATGTACTTGTACATGATTTCTGTTCTGTCCAGTAATCCAGGCCAGGATTAGGATCCCTGAATATTCGTGCGCTTTTCTCCTGTAAACAACTTCCTGGTCACAGCAGCCTGCTTCTCCATCCCAATCCCCACTATTGGAGAAAAGGCCAGTATCAGGGTTTTTTTTTTTTTTATTTAAATAAAAAAATAAAAAAAACCCTGATACTGGACATTTCTCCAATAGTGGGGATTGGGATGGAGAAGCAGGCTGCTGTGACCAGGAAGTTGTTTGCAGCCGCGCACTAATATTCAGGGATCCTGATCCTGGCCTGGCTGAATTACTGGACAGAAGAACAGAATAATCATGTACAACAGTACAAGTACATGCTTGTGGAGCCAAAGAAAGACAGATTCTTTACTACTTTTCAAGAAAACGTATTTACTTTTTTATTTGTGGAACTATTAGAGACTTTATCACTCCATTAAAAAGTCATTCACTGACTTACCTTTTCCAGAGGCACTGTCTGGCGGGCAAAAGTTGATCCGACCGTAATGGGAGTTGTATCACGCCTGCGCTGCCCTCCTGAGTGACTGTGACTGACACTGACTCCTCCCCCCAGGAGCAGGAAGCATCAGCACGTAGCCGCCGTTGTGGACTACAACTCCCATAAGCAATAGCGGCGGCCTGTCACCGCCGGGTGTACCAAGATGGCCGCCGCTACGGAGCTAGGCCGAAGCCGCGGCCTTTCCTAAGGCTGCAATCCGCGGATCGGCTCCGGGCGAAAATCGAGGACAGTGACAGGCAGCAGGCTGGGGCCCTAGGCCAGCTCGGGGCCCCAAGCAATTGCTTGTTTTGCCTGTCCTGTTCCGACGGCCCTGGGTACATACCCTCGCCTGGTTCCTTCACAATTGGAATATCAAAGACATCCTCTCAATGCTAAAGGGCATGTGGGTTTGTATAAGCATAGCTTAGGGCAGGGTTTCTCAACCAGGGTTCCATGGAACCCTTGGGTTTCTCCAGAGGTTGCTAGGGGTTCCTTGAGCAATGAATAATTTCTGCCTCTCAGATAAGTTTCCACTGACACCATTGATCTTTTAAGCTACCTGTAAGGGGTAATTCCTACCAATGACCACAAGTTTAAAAAGCATTCTTCCTAATGACCATCGCACTAATGTATCAGGAGTTGTAGATATAGTAATTTTTAGCGGGGGTTCCCTGAGACTGGAAAGTTATTTGAAGGGTTCCTTCGCATTTAACTGCTTCCGGACCAGCCGCTGCAGTTATACTGTGGCAGGCTGGCCCCCCTGCGTGAGCCGTTGTAGCTGTACGTCGGCTCTTTAAGGTGCCTCTGGCGGCGCGCGTACCCGAAGCGTGTCCCCGGACTTGATGCGAGTGCCCGGCGGTCACGATGACCGCCGGGCAGCCGCGATTGCTCATTACAGAGCGACAACGGGGATGTGTGTGTGTAAACACAAACATCCTGGTTCTCTCAGGGGCGAGGAGACTGATCGTGTGTTCATACTATGTATGAACTATGTTAGAACTATGTTAGAACACACATTAGGGAACACATTTAACCCCTTGATCACCCCCTAGTGTTAACCCCTTCCCTACCAGTGACCTTTTTACAGTAATCAGTCCACTTTTATAGCACTGATCGCTGTATAAATGCCAATGGTCCCAAAAACGTGTCAAAAGTGTCCGATGTGTCCGCCATAATGTCTCAGTCCCGATAAAAATCGCAGATCACCCGCCATTACTAGTGAAAAAAAAACACTATAACTTTTGCGCAAACCAATCAATATACGCTTATTGCCATTTGTTTTACCAAAAATATGTAGAAGAATGCATATCGGCCTAAACTGAGGGAAATTTTTTTTTTTTTTAAATTGGGATATTTATTATAGCAAAAAGTACAAAATATTGTGTTTTTTTTTTCAAAATTGTCACTCTTCTTTTGTTTTTAGAGCGCAAAAAATCTAAACTGCAGAGGTGATCAAATACCACCAAAAGAAAGCTCTATTTGTGGGGAAAAAAGGACGTCAATTTTGTTTCGGCACAGTCTTGAACGTCCGCACAATTGTCAGTTAAAGCAACGCAGTGCCAAATCGCAAAAAATGGCCTGGTCATTGGGCAGCCAATTCTTCCGGGGCTGAAATGGTTAAACGGTTGAGAAACCCTGGCTTAGGGTCTGCACACTCACTGTTCCCCTGTTATAGGAATACTAGACATGTGCACACTGAAATATTTCGTTTCGGAATTTCGTTTTCGTCCGAAAAATAAATTTATTTAGTTACTCCCGAAATTCGTTTTTATTTATTTCGTTTTTCATTAGAAATTGCATTCGTCCGAAAATCTGAATTAATTAAGGTCGAATCTGTCATTGAAGGCTTATGGTGTCTGTCGAATGTTCAAAGAAGATTCGACGGAGCAGTGAAACTGTACGACGCTGCAATCATACATTTCCGGTCGAATGTTCCGCCCACAAGCTATAGAAGAATTCTAATGTTGTATGACTAGTAATAATTATATTTATTCATTACTATTACTAGTCAACCAACGTTAGAATTCTTCTATAGCCTATGGGCGGATGCATTTGACCGGAAATGTACAATTGCAGCGTCGTACAGTTTTGCTGCACCGTCGAATCTTCTAACTTTCGATGCTTTGTCGAATCTTCGTCATTCTAGCTATTTTACTGCTCCTCCTCTTTGGTTACAATCAGCCAATAACATTCATCATCAACTTTATTTTTATTTTACTTCCCCCACCCAATTCCAGCAGTGATCTTTTCTCTCTATGTCGAATCTTTTCTCTCTATAATGTCGAATCTTTTCTCTCCTATGTCGAATCTTTTCTCTCCTATGTCGAATCTTTTCTCTCCTATGTCGAATCTTTTCTCTCTATAATGTCGAATCTTTTCTCTCCTATGTCGAATCTTTTCTCTCCTATGTCGAATCTTTTCTCTCTATAATGTCGAATCTTTTCTCTCCTATGTAGAATAATCTTGGACTAATAGAGTTAAAGCGGAGGTTCACCCACATAATCGACTTTAAATACATTACTTGCGCTTAGCAAGTACATAACCCGATCACTAACCTTTTTTTTTATCCTTTATAGTTTTCCTAATAAATGATTTAGAAGATGCTTCTTCCGGTATTCACTCCCGCGGGAGTAGGCGTGTCCTTTCCTAAGTCCT